>OY292383.1:4145722-5438463 GCA_958496195.1 Timandra comae
TAGGGAAAACTATAAAAACTAGGATAATCGAACGGGAACGGGAATTATACAGGAACGGAAACGGGAATTGTAACTCAAGAACGGCTGAACTGATTTGGCTGGAAATTGGTGGGGAGGTAGCTTAGAACCAGGAAAAGGACAAAGAATAACTTTAATCCCGAAATTCCCACGGGATTGGGAACGGGAATTTAAAAATCAAGAACGGCTGAATTGATTTGGCTGAAAATTGGTGGGGTGGTAGCTTAGAACCAGGAAAATTACGTAGGATACCTTTAATCCCGAAATTCCCACGGGATTGGGAACGGGAATTTATAACTCAAGAACAGCTCAACTGATTTGACTGAAAATTGGTGGGGAGGTAGCTTAAAACCTTGAGAAGAACATAGAATACTTTTAATCCCGAAATTCCCACGGGATTAGGAACGGGAATTTATAGATCAAGAACGGCTGAATTGATTTGGCTGAAAATTGGTGGGGAGGTAGCTTAGAATCAGGAGAAGCACATAGTATACTTTTTATCCGGAAATTCCCACGGGAACGTGAACAGGAACTACGCGGGTGAAATAGCGGGGCGCTTAGTAAAAATACTACTACTAGAAAGAAAAAAATGTGTCAAATAAGAAAATCTAATAAAAAAAAACAATATAAACACGTTTCAACAAAAATAAATGAAATCCCACCAAAAACATTCTGTAAAAAACTAGCCAAGTCTCGATGGAGCTGCTTGTTTATCTCTAAAAAGTAATGAAATCTAGACAAAGTTGTGCCAATTGTAAGGTTCCTTACCGCGATTTCTTTATTACTATAGTTATTGTTGTGTGACTTGGCCGTTGAACATTGTTTAAAACGTTAGTAGTGGGTACAAGTCAATTTTGTTTACACGTAATGTTGTAACATTATTAAAATACGCAGCTTTATCAAGCCTACAATTGACTGGATATTGAATCAACGTTTTTCAAGTGGCAATTTTCTATCGTCCATGGGTAGCGGTTCTGGCGACAGATTGGTGCAATAGTGTCATGGAGCACCTAGTTTTGTACCCTTGTGTACAGTTGTATACTTGGGTAAAGTGTATCCTTTAACGGCCAAGTCACACAACATTAACTATAATAATAAAGAAATCGCAGTAAGGAACCTTACACTTGGCACAACTTTGTCTAGATTTCATTACTTTTTAGAGATAAACAAGCAGCTCCATCGAGACTTGGCTAGTTTTTTACAGAATGTTTTTGGTGGGATAATCATTACTGCAATAATGTCAGATTTTTGCTTTATCATGAAGAAACAAGAACTTATCTCTATATCTTTAAACATGTTAAAATAGAACATCGTGGAGCTAAATTTAGTTTGTTTTTATGAGAATACACATAAACCATTTTAACAATAAGAAAACATTACATTTGCTTGTGGACACAGCTGTTAGCCGTCTTTAATCTTTTAAAGTACATTGTTCTTCTTAACCCATACAAATCTATACTAATACTAGTGGCGCTTCGTGGCTTAACTCGTTTTGATTTTATATAGCCTTCCTCGATAAATGGGCTATCTAACCCTGGAAGAATTTTTCAAATCAGACCAGTAGTTCCTGAGATTAGCGCGTTCAAGCAAACCAACTTTTCAGCTTTACGATATTCACCATCATCAACTCATATAATGTCCCCACCGAGGGGCTCGAGTCTACCCTGAGTTAGGGTGATTAGGCCTTAGTCAACCACAGGCCGAGTGCGGGTTGGTCGACTTCACACACAACCTTAGAATTTCTTCCCAGGTGTGTGCAGGTTTCCTCACGATGTTTTCCTTCACCGTAAAAGCACCGAATTATGATCTTATATATAAAATTCTCGTGTCACAATGTTCGTTCCCGTACTCCGAAACGGCTTGACCGATTCTCATGAAATTATGTGAGCATATTCAGTAGTTTTTTTTACGACGTGGCTGAAACTAGTCTAGGGAATCGACTTAAATAAGTACGTACAAACATCCCGTTGTATTATATAGTTACATATTCAGTAGGTCTGAGAATCAGCCAACATCTATTTTTCATCCCGAAATTCTCACGGGAACGGGAACTATGCGTGTGAAACGGGGCACAGCTAGTATAAGTATAGATATACATGTAGTACTAATAATAGGTACTTAATTCTATTTATACGAGTTGAGAAGACAAGTACTTAAAATGGTTAACAGCTGTTTCCAGCTGTATTATTGTTTATGTAACACTTCCAGGCGATTGTATGTGTTGATATTGCTAAAATGGATTGTGTTCTCATAAAATCTCTAAATTTAGAATATCGCTAACGTATCTTAACATGTTTATCTCGGTCTGGGTGTGTGTGAGTGTGTGCGTAGTTTCTGATACCCTAGATACAAGTTACGGACTTAGTTAGGGGTCAGTTACTGTAATGAGATGATGGAGGGAATGGTTAAAGATAAAGAGAATCGAATATCTTGATGATAAGAAAATCTGTGATTATTCCAGTTATCATTATACTTATAACGGCCGTTCCCAATATCCGTTCTATCAAAGATCTTGCTTATCGGCGGTTACAAAACTCTGTATTGTGTCTACCATTGATAAGGTTATTGGGGCGGTAAAATCTAAACCAATATAACAATTAAATTAAAAATTTAAAAAACCCCCAACACAATCACTTTCAAACCCCCATAACTTTTAAACGGGTCAACCGATTTTCATCAAACATGTCTAAGAACACTAGCACGTAAGTCCCTTTTAATACAAAAAGAAAACTAAATTAAAATCGGTTCATCCGTTCGGGAGCTATGATGCCACAGACAGACAGATACACACACACACACACACACACACGTCAAACTTATAACACCCCTCTTTTTGCGTCGGGGGTTAATTATAAAGAGGAAATATTTGATAGTGTGTTAGTTTAGTATGTTTGTTTGTAACAAATAGGCTCCGAAACTACTGGTCCGATTTCAAAAATTCTTTCACCATTAAAAAGCTACATTCACCCTGAGTAACTATATTATATTAATCCCACAGGAACAGGAATGAAATGAACCACGCGGATGAAACCGCAAAATACTGCTAGTACTATGTAAAGAAAATTACTCAGTTTAAAGCATGTTTAAAGTGACAGCATTACACATGTTTTATCTCTGTCCTATTTATGGTGTGTAAGCAGGACAGATAGAGATTAATTTTAGTAAAACGTACATGCAATCGTCATGCACGTTTATTTTGGCAGCTGAAACATAAACAATTTCTTTCAAATAAGACTCTTGTATGAATTTATTTTTTAGACTAGTAGCTCCCCACGGTTTCACCCGCGTAGTTCCCGTTCCCGTGAGATTACGGGGATAAAATATAGCCTATGTCACGCATTGATAAATTAGCTTTCCATTAGTGAAAGAATTTTTGAAATCGGTCCAGTAGTTTCGGAGCCTATTCATTACAAATATACAAACAAATCTTTCCTCTTTATAATATTAGTATAGACTAGATACGGCTAATTAATACTCGTACAATATAGAAAACTATTGAGTCACAAACATCTTTTCTGTGCCGGTGACAGCGTCGGTGTAATCGCATCTTTAGACACGTATTTTTTAGTTTTATCAAATTAATAAAACTGACTTAGTTATAACGCATTAAAGTTCAGAAGGCTTGTGACGATAATTCTTGGTAAAAAATGTAGCTGTGATGTCACACGAGTTTTCTATGCACTATATCGTCTTAATTATTTATTTGTATCAAAAAAGAGAAAATACGTGTCCAATATTTTTGCGAATCTATCTGACGGACTAATTAGATTTATTTAGTCGACACGTTTCCACTAAGAAAATCGAAGTTTTCTTAGCTCAATATTTCCAGTACATATTTGCTTCCCACATAGAGAATGTTTATAAATAAATCTGTCTTTCTGCAAATCGCAAAGTATGTTACAATGCGAATGAACGACAAAGTAACGTATAAACATATAGTTATAAGTACCGATTTATTTTTAACCCCCGACGCAAAAAGAGGGGTGTTATAAGTTTGACATGTCTGTATGTCTGTCTGTGGCATCATAGCTCTCGAACGGATGAACAGATTTCAATTTAGTTTTTTTGTACGTGCGAGTGTTCTTAGACATGTTTGATGAAAATCGGTTGACCCGTTTAAAAGTTATGGGGGTTTGAAAGTAATTGTGTTGGGGGTTTCTTAAATTTTTAATTTTCATATTAAAAATATGTCATATCTTCTTTATTATTAAGATATTGAAAAAAATAGGGACATGGTCATAGCAGGTTCACACTTTATAAAAAAAAAATTTTGCTCTAGAGGCATTATCCAGGAAACACGGGACTACTTTTGTATGGAAAGCTCTCCTCCCCCCCTCTTAAAAGTCTTGCGAGCCCCCACAATGCCTTGCTAGCTTAGCTTTTTCTACTTAATGTACTTCTACTTCTAGTTTAACCAGATTTGGCGGATTGTCAGTATTTTACGTGAAGCGACTGCCATCAGACCTTCACAACCCAGAGGGCTATACGACATTTTTTGGTTAAACCAAATGTTAGACTTAATGTCTCTCTAGGGGCACGAGCCTATCCTGAATTAGGGTGATTAGGCCTTAGTCGACCACAGGCCGAGTGCGGGTTGGTCGACTTCACACACAACCTTAGAATTTCTTCCCAGGTGTGTGCAGGTTTCCTCACGATGTTTTCGTAAATAAATGTAAAGAAAATTGGTAAACTACAAGAATATAATTTAAGTGTGTTTCTTAGTAACAAGCGATGTCCTTCAACCGATGGGAAATCGAGAAAATATCGATTATTGTTACCCGACTACGACTAGGCAGAAGGGTTATGATATTTATGATTTTAACCTACGTATACAGCCACAATCTTTCTGTGCCGGCGGCCAAAATTGGAAGCTCCTATTGTCATTGTGACTCTAATGTCATTTGGATACATTTTCAATATACTGACAACCAAAAGATGCGATTACAGCGACGCTGGCACCGGCACAGGAAACAGGATTGTGACTCAATAATGTCATTTGTTTTTTTACATCTATAATTAATCTGTACAAATACATATTATAAAGAGGAAAGATTGTTTGTTTGTAACGAATAGGCTCCGAATAACTGAACCGATTTCAAAAATTTATTAATCGAAAATTTAAAAAATTCATTAATGGAAAGCTAATAGGTATAACAGCTATAACAGTGATATAGGCGTAATTTTATCAATAGCCAGGTTTTTAATTTTAGAATTTATTAGCAGCCCCCCGTAGTTTTAAATTTACCCTCCTTTTCTCCCCTGGGGGGGAATTTCCAAAAATCCTCTCTTAGTGGAAGCCTACTCCCCCCCAACAAACACACGTGCCAAACTCTATGACCAGTAGTTTCGGCTGTGCGTTGTCTGTCAGTCAGTACATCACTCAGTAACGGAAGAGTTTTATTAAAGTATAGAAGATTATCTAATTCCATACAATACCTATTAATTTTACCGTTTACTTTGAAATCACTACGTAGTATAAAACAAAGTCGCTTTCTCTGTCCCTATGTCCCTATGTATGCTTATTTCTTTAAAACTACGCAACGGATTTTGATGCGGTTTGTTTTAATAGATAGAGAGATTCAGTACGAAGGTTTTTAGCATAATTTTATCCCCATACTCCTACGGGAACGGGAACTACGCGGGTGAAACCGCGGGGCGCCGCTGGTATAAGTATATAGAAGAATATCTAATTCCATACAATACTATTAATTTACTTTGAAATGATTTATAAAACTAAGTTTATTTTAACTGGAGTTCAAATATTTGTTTGACGTTTAGCCTTAAACGCGGTTACTTTTTGTTGGTGAAATCCGAATCGAATCTTGAACTTAGATAAAGCACGTAAAGTTACTTAACTTGGATCGATTGCGTTTAATTTCAATAGTGAAATCGACGTCATTAAAAATGACTTTTAATTTCATGAGCGTTTCCGTGCTTCGGAGGGCACATAAAGCCGTCGGTCCCGGCTGTCGTACTAACATCATCGACAATCGTTACGGGTAGTTAGAGCCCTCAAATTGTCTAACATTTGGTTTAACCAAAAAATGTCGTATAGCCTCTGGGTTGTGAAGGTCTGATGGCAGTCGCGTCACGTAAAATACTGACATTCCGCCAAATCTGGTTAAACTGAAACCCGACCCCAAATAGACATCGGGAAAGAAGAGAAGATGGACCCAGATTCGAGAAATTCATAAATCTTTTACTTCTTTACTATAATATTATAAAGAGGAAAGATTTGTTTGTTTGTTTGTAACGAATAGGCTCCGAAACTACTGAACCGATTTCAAAAAATATTTCACCAATGAAAAGCTACATTCAGCCTGAGTAGATAACATAGATTATATTTTATCCCCGTATTCCCACGGAAATGGGAAATACGCGAGTGAAACCGGGGTTCGATTCCCGTGCAGGGTGAATATTTGTGTGAACCACAAATGTTTGTCTCGGTCTGGGTGTGTGTGTTAATGAGTGTGTGTAGTTTCTGATACCCTAGATACAAGTTACGAACTTAGTTAGGGGTCAGTTACTGTAATGAGATGATGGAGGGAATGATTATTCCAGAAAAATATGCTATCCAATAGCGAAAACCACGTCAAAAACCAAAAATATTAATAGTTTTTAAAATATGAAAAAATACATTCATAAACTACTTAAACAAACACACAGACAATTATTTGTTTTTATAAAAAAGAATATTCGTCCTCACCTTTTGTAATTATCCAAAAAAAAACAATAAATTATCACAAAACACTGAATTCACACGAGAACCACACAAAAACAATTCAATTCTTAATTTAGTAGTGTTTTAACGAAATCGCCATATTTAATTGTCATAATAATCGTTGAAAAATTAATAAACCATTTTTATGTTATTTCCCGCGCGCGGACTGTCATGGCGGCCGTTTCCGTCGAAGAACGATTTTCAAATAAATTGTCCAATGGCGGATTCTATGGATCGGTAATTACTAGTGATGGGGTAAAGAATTGACCGGTATCGATAGATTTTATTTTTTTTATTATTTTTCGATAATATTATTTTTCAAATTATTATGATTAATTAGGGCGAGCGAAGCGAAGCCCTCCTAATTCAACAGTTTTTACAGTTTTGTGGTACATATTACGGAAAAACTAGAGCACCTACAGATTTGATATTTAACAGAGTTATTTCAATTCATGTCTAGATGTGCAGAAAATGGTTTTTATATCATTTTGTAAATGAAATAAAGAAAAAGGTTTTAACAATTTTGTAAGAAAATTTTAAATTTCGAGAAATAAAATGGATGCGTAATACAACACGTCTATAAACAATATACATTGATTACATATAAACATATTAACAAAAAATACTTCTCAAGTTAGCCGGGTTATAGGTGTTAAAATGACATTTAAATGTCAAACGATTACGACTTAGTGTCATACGGCACACAATAGATGGCGTTGATATCCAGTTTCGAGCATGAAGGTTTCATGTTTCTAATGCCGCAAAAAAATCGAAATAAAAAGAAATGAATTTTTGTGTTGTGAAATTGATTCTGTTTACAATTTTATTGGTTTTAAAAATGTGTCTTCACAGCAGGCCGAGAGAAAAAAGAAAAACGGGGGGCTGGGGGGGCGGAGCCCCCCCGTTAAAAAAAACAAACATCTCCGTGAGAGAAATTAAAAGAATGTTTTAACACCGATTCCGAAATGATAATAGTTGTTATAGAAAAATGCCGCAAAAACACACGTTACGCGAAATTAACCGTTTTTTGATGGACGATGTAAGGGAAAATCAGAGAAGATGTAGTTATTAGTGTTCGTGGTACAATGCTCACTTTGTGGCCAAAATATGTCAAAAATTAGAGAGAGAAAAGAAAAACGGGGGGTTGGGGGGGCGGAGCCCCCCCGTTAAAAAAACAAACATCTGTATGATAGAAAAAGAAATTTTAATAAAATTAACACTGATTTCGAAATGATAATAGTTGTTATAGTAAAATGCCACAAAAACGCACGTTAACTAGCCTCCTCTTCTCTTTTCCGAACCTTTAACCCATATCTATTTGGGATTGGTTTTCAGTTAACCAGATTTGGCGGAATGACAATATTTTACGTGAAGCGACTGCCATCAGACCTTCACAACCCAGAGGGCTATACGACATTTTTTGGTTAAACCGAATGTTAGACTTTTTAGCCCTTCGAACTACCCGTAAAGATTGTCGATGATGTTAGTACGACAGCCGAGACCGACGGCTTTACGTGCCCTCCGATATAAGCACGGAAACGCTCATGAAATTAAAAGTATTTTTTAGTAATGACCCATCACAGTCATGACGGTGCCAGACGCTGCTTAACCGCACAGATCACAAGAGATCCGCGGGTAGCACTGGGCCACGAGCGGGCAACTAGCCTCCTAGAACACGAAATTAACCGTTCTGTAATGGACGATGTAAGAGAAAGAAAAAGAGACCTCGAGATGTAGAATATAATTGTGTTCGTGACACACGAAATTAACCGTTCTTTGTTGTTCGATGTAAAGGAAAGCCAGAGAAGATCTCGAGATGTACCTAGAATCTAATTGTGTTCGTCGTCTTCTTTGGATTGATTTGCACCGATTTGCACATCGAAAACAACGGACCTTGTATAGACAATAATATGGTTCCAGAACCACAACCTAACGTTTTAAAGAAATTAAAATTTGTCGAAGAGCAATTAATAGCGCAAGTTCACCCAGTTATTACAGTGTACCTACTCAAATTGGATATCGTGGCCAAGTGACCAACTTCCATCAAGATATCACTTTCTTGGGCTGATGTATACTTGAGCGACGCTTAATGAAACTTATAAAATATGAAAAGCGAACACACATACGACCGAAAAATATTTTGGAGTAAAGTACTCTAAAATAGATATCACATAACGGAGATAATTGGAGTTCAAGATAGCGATTTTAGGTTCAATGATCATAATCACATACAGTTTGTACGAAGTAAATATTTTATTTATTTTTTTAGGATTATCCGTATGTCGGCACAAGTTACGTACCTATCCGATTTTAGTCCAATCCCTCAACTATTTATCAATGCAGATCATGGAATCAGTTTAGATTGGTAAGGGTGACCTTAGAGATATAGAGTCACCAAGTTTTTTGTGCCTAGCGTCTGGTGATAGCGTCGCTGTAATCGCATCTTTTGGTTGTCAGATGATTGTCAGTGTAATCAAAATGTATCCATGTGACATTATAGAGGGCGGTCCGAAATACGAAAACGTTACAAACTTTACCAACAGTGCACACGCGTTAACTAAATTGATATGTGTGCTAACGCGCTATTTGCGCTGTTTGCGCACTATCTAATCGGACCAGGATTGTGTGCGTACGTGTGTGCAAATGTCAAAATTAGAGTTACGTACTCGGCATTTCGAATTGCAAGATTCAGAAAACAGTTGTTGTAATTAGTAATTGATGAGAGTGCAATATTTAACCATTGTAAAAAAATAAATGTTTAATTATTTTTTCATTAAATCAAATTCTGAAACGTAAAATTTTGAGTTTGACATTTGCGCGCACACTACACAACCTATTTTCCATGAGCAGCGTTTGCACGCTTAATGACGTAACTGATGACGCCCCATTTACTTTCGTTGGTGCAAATACGTTCAATTCGGTCACTTCACTTCGAAAGCGCGAAAAAGAGCAATTTGGACCGCACGGATAGTCAACATGACAATAGGAGCTTCCAATTTTGGCCGCCGCCGGCACAGAAAACTTGATGACTCTAAACTAAACAAGGCTTTCCAAACTTTCTGATAGTGAATATTGATGTATGAAGATGGCAGTTTTGGTTTCGACTGTTTCTTTTTTTTAAACAAATATATTCTTTGTGGAAAATTTTTCGAGAAATATTTCAGAATCACATATCATGGAGTCAGTTAATCCGCCGTAGCAGTTCCCAGCATGAGATAAAGACCATAGAAGAAGTAGTTGTACTCATCGAGACCTTTCAAATGACAGGTGTTACAACATGACAGGATAATACCTCATGGAGTCAGTTAATCCACCCTAGCCTAGCGGTTTTCCTGCACGAGATACAGACTTCAGCCTGTACAAGAAGTTGTAGTACTCATCGAGAGCTTTCAAATGACGAAGGGCACAAAGTGTTACAACATATAGGACGGAACGCCCATTCTCCTTTGGTTTGAAAATGGATTTGTTCTCCCGATTAAATACCACGACTCACGAGTGATAATGGTTCGATATGAAAATTATTCTCATATACAACGTATGTCAATAATGGTTGAGTCCTATACCACCCATAACTAAATATTGGAAAAGTGGAAATACTAAATGTTCCAGGAAACAATACAATAAGCTTTCACAATCACAAGTCACAAGGCTTGACGTTAGATAAAACTGTGGCGGACATTGGACATAAAGAAACTTCTGTTGGTCTAACATAGGTACCTGTGTGGTATCGCGCGTTTTCAAGAATTAAAGCATTTTCTTTCTTTCTTACTATAAAACATAGAATTTCTAAGAAAGACCTCGCGAGCCCACACAAAGCCACGCTTTTAGCTAGTATAGAATTATTTATCAAATATAGGTATTATTTATTTCGAGTTTCCGATATTTCGACGCTGTTGCAAGGGCCATGATCACGGATGAACTGCATAACCATGCTAACTATAAAAAAAATTTTTTTTCGATGATTTGTGACATGTATTGTTGTTTTTTTATGGGCGATGGCTAAAACGAAATAGGGCGACATGTTTTGAATTATTTTTCGATGATTTAATATGATTTTTGCTTGAATTTCTATGGATAATTGCTAAAGGGAGAAAAGGCGACATTTTTAAAATATTTTTTTGATGTTTGATATTTTGTTTGCTTTTGTAATGGGTGAGGATGAGATAGAAAACATCCTCATCGTTCAATAGGATTATAAATATTGATATATTTGTTTTATCATGTAGGACTATTGCATGATTCTTTCTGAGTGGATACTACTGCATTACCTGATATTCTGTTGCTAAAACTTTACATTGACAGTTGGTCTAGATGGCGATGTAAGATACAGTAGAACACCGATTATCCGAATTAATTGGGACCGGAGTCGATTCGGATAATCAGAAATTCAGTTAATCGGACATAGACGAAACATGGAACAAAAACGAACTGTCACACATAGATACAACTTTGATAAGTTTAAAAAATACAGTTCTAGTGTAACGCTTACTTGAAAATCTCAATCAGAGGGAGACACAACAACATAAGGCCTTAATAAAATTACAAAATGTAAAATTCACAACAATAATAGAGGATCGATTCGGATAATTGGCGATTCAGTTAATCGGCTTTCGGATAATCGGCGTTCTACTGTATTATGTGTGTCGATATTTATTCCCGATATTTTTGCGTTACTGCAGCATATTATACTTGATGTTCATAAATGTGTTATCTATCTGTCTGTCAATCTGATATTATCTCTGAGATATGAGAACAGAATTATATTTTGAACAAGAGAGCAAAGTTGTTTTTTAATCGCGTGTGAATTCAAAACCATTCACACACTTAGTGCACACATTGTTCTAAATCCAAATTCATCCTCTAGCTAGAGGGTAAAAAGGACTTTTACCCAAGATCTTTACATCGTGTAAACCAAAGAAATTAATACAAATTATATTTAACATAACATAACATAACATAATCATTCACTTCATCATCTCATTATAGTAACTGACCCCTAACTAAGCTCGAAGCTTGTATCTAGGGTACCAGAAACTACACACACACTCATTCACACACACATCCAGACCGAGACAAACATTTGTGGTTCACACAAATATTCACCCCGCACGGGAATCGAACCCGCAACCTTACGGATGGCAGTCCGGCATGGATTATGGCATCATGGATTATGGCATTTATCTCGTAGAAGTTTCTATTAAACTAAATTTCTATTGAATTATTATTTTATCGATACCAAAATGGAGTAAAGGCATTCATTTTTTAAACGTTTATCAACGTGACGAATTGTTACTGGGCGATAAATTTGTTTCCGTGTTTTGAATAAGTATTAATTTAATTATTTGTTACTCACAATACGTCTAGGACATTTTCGTGACATTAACAGCTGAGTTTGGATTGCGCCCTTTTGGCGGGAACCCCATATAATAACCACACACACACACAAACATATTGTTATACTTATATCTAGTTTAATTGTACTCGTATCTTTCACCTCGTTCTTTTATTTACAAGCTTTTATTTAGTTTCATCTGTCCCGTTGTCTGTAAGCAAATCTTGCAGCCATTTTTCGACCACTTCTGGTTATCCGATTGAGCTGAAATTTGGCATACTTATGTAAGACCCATGACAATGCAATAAAAACTAAAAAAAGTTTTTTTTTATTTATTCTTGTTTGTTTAATTCATTTTGTTCATTTAATCCCAAGTTTTATCCCTTTTCTTGTAATTAAACAGTAATAAAGAATAAACACACAATCACAAACAGTATGTGATTTTTTTTTAGTTCAAAACGTAGTCTAATTTTAATCAAAAATGAATAAATAATACTAAATTAATTATGGTCCAAAAACAACATGTCCTCTAATGACCACTGAAAGAGATAACTAGAATCACAATCAAAATCACTTTAGTCTCTCATAATGTTCGAATTTTGGCCTATTTCACAATCTTCAGATAAAGTTCCGAGTAACTTACTCACCAAGTAAAATTAGTTTTGTCCCTTTCTTACTTTATATCAAGTGACAAAGACAAAACACAAAGCCACTCTGAACTTTACTTGAAGATCATGAAATAGGCCCTTAGTCAATTAATTCTTTTGACATCTGAAATCAATTAAAAAAAAACATCATTTTTTCCCCCCAAAACAAAAAAAAAGACCGAGTGTGGTGTCGTGGGACACCAGGTAAGAACGAAGTTACTTAAAAAAGTATTATTTTCAATGGTCAAAATAAGAAGAAAATAAATCATTATGATTTTCAAAAAAGTTTCTACTCAAAAGAGTTAGCCATAGGTTACCTACCTTTTAATAATTAAAAAATAAAAGTGTCGTGACAACTTTTCGTAAGATTTTTTTCCGTCTAGCCCCCTTTCACAACACGCGATAAGGAACTTCGTTCCAATAAAAAAAAACACACAGTCAAATTTCAACTCACCACCTAACTCAAACTATCGACCGTGTCCCATCCCTACCCTATGACGACCATGTAATTTGGTGACACTCACATGTCAGAGCTATCACTACTTACAAACATACATAATACTGTTCAGCTCTAAATATAGTTAGTTTGAGCTATTATCGACTTTATTTCAATAGGGATAAGGTGTATTGATAAATTGATGGTGTATTGACTTTTAATTAGGGATTATTGACTAGTAAGTATACTTACGCCCGCGGCTTTGGGTGTGTTAAGTGTGATTATGATTGAATGGCCTTTTTAGGGTTCCGTAACCAAAGGGTAAAAACGGGACTCTATTACTGAGACTTCGCTGTCCGTCCGTCTGTCACCAGGCTGTATCTCAAGAACGGTGATAGCTAGACAGTTGACATTTTCACAGATGATATATTTCTATTGCCGCTATAACAACAAATAATAAAAATAAAATAAAATACATATTTAAGGGGGCTCCCGTGTTTTTTTGTCGTTTTTGATACGGAACCCTTCGTGCGCGACTCGTACTTAGCCGGTTTTTTGTTTTAACTGTCTGTTTATAGATCAGTCAGTCAGTCAGTCAGTAACATTAATCTTTTATAAATACAAATGATAATTATAGATATATCGATTAATTTCACCTTCTAAAATATTTACACTATACGTCATAGTGGCGGCCATGTTGTGACGTCACCTATCAATAAATAACTACCCTCTTACATTCGATGTGATCCCGCGTCATAAGTTACTAAATAAATTATAGAAAATCTAAAATTGTAACTTTTTCTAAAATAGAAGCTTGGACGTGGTGTTTTATCAATCCTACTAATATTATAAATGCGAAAGTTTGTATGTTTGTAATCCCGAGATTACCCCTTACAATTTAACAAACACACAAACTTTACTTCTTTATAATATTAGTATAAACTAGCGGCGCCCCGCGGTTTCACCCGCGTAGTTCCCGTTCCCGTAGGAATTAATGAAATTATGCTAAAAACCTTCCCACTGAATCACTATATCTATTAAAACAAACCGCATCAAAATCCGTTACGTGGTTAATTAAACGTTAATTACCTACATAAAAACAAAAAGTCAATTGATGTAGGGTTTTTGGTCGACTCGACCACTAACAGTTCAGATGAGTAGTCGACTCGACCATCTGTGAAAAAACTGTGATCGAGTGGTCGAATTGACGAGTTTTGTGTGGTCGAGTCGCCACCTAAGTCGTTTTAAAGATCTAAGCATACATGGGGACAGAGAAAGCGACTTTGTTTTATACTATGTAGTGATTTAGTACAGATGTTCTTTATAACTAGGTATAACACATAGGATACTTTTTATCCCGAAATTCCCATGGGATTGGGATTCACGCGGGTAAAACCGCAGGGCGCAGCTAGTACTTTTGTACTTCACTGTCACTACATAGTATAAAACAAAGTCGCTTTCTCTGTCCCTATGTATGCTTAGATCTTTAAAACTACGCAACGGATTTTGAAGTGGTTTGTTTTAATAGATAGAGTGATTCAGTGGGAAGGTTTTTGGTATAATTTTATCCCCGCATTCCCACAGGAGCGGGAACTACGCGGGTAAAATCGCGGGGCACTGCTAATAACCTATGAATGTAAGGGCCTATTTCACGATCTTCAAGTAAAGTTCCGAATATTTACTCACATGTTTTGTCTTTGTCACTTGATATAAAGTAGGAAAGAGACAAAACTTACTTTACTTGGTGAGTAATTTTACTTGAAGATGGTGAAATAGGCCCTAAGACTATTACTGTCCTAATTAAAGTCGTTTTTCAATTGTTGTGAATTTTAATCATTTTCATACGACAATACCCAATCAACATTAGCATCAAACTAAATTTATTTTTTATTATTTAGTATTTCATTTTATTTTTTATTACTTCTATATCCTACTAATATTATAAAGGCGAAAGTTTGTAAGTATGGATGTTTGTTACTCTTTCACGCAAAAACTACTGAATGGATTTTAATGAAACTTTACAATAATCTTGCTTATACATCAGAATAACACATAGGATACTTTTTATCCCAAAATTCCCACGGGAACGGGAACTACGCGGGTGAAGCCGCGGGGCGCTGCTAGTTTATTATAAGTACTTCTATTTGCTAATTATTAAGAAATTGTACATATTCTTACGCTACCTATCCTAACCTTCATACTGTCTTTTCCATCCAAAGGTTGCCTGGAAGAAATTGCTTTCAGCAATAAGGCCGCCCATTGTACAACTTTATAGAATAAGTAGATTTAAGGTTTACGTTATATTGTAATTTGATGTTGTACAATAAAGAATTCTATCTATCTATCTATCTATCAAACGATTCGATTCCGGGGACAAGTAATCAATGTTTCGGTACATTTACCAAGGTTTGATTCCTGCCGAGCTAGCATGACTTCGAAAACACGATAGATATATAGCGATTTATCGACATCCAACTGTCAAAATATCAACACCAATATTATTAGGAGGAAAGATTTGTATTTCTGTATGTAACGAATAAACTCAAAAAGTACTGGACCGATTTTAATAATTCTTTTTTCATTAAAAAGCTACATTCACCCTGAGTAACATAGGCTATATTTTATCCCCGTATTCCCACGGTAACCACGCGGGTGAAACCGCGAGACGCCGCCAGTGATAAATATAGCCGCTATTTTTAATTTTATCATATCGTACCACGTCATAATTTATTTGGTCATGCTCGAGAATTCGATATTATTTCGTGGTGTCGATATATTTTATCACGCCCAGTCATGCTATCGAGAGGCTGGATCGAGTTATTGGGTAAGCGTGAACATGCTTCAGTTTTTAATTTCACCAACACGCTTCATGTACACACGTAGTGACTATGTCGATTCTTCCTCACAGCACTTAATATCATCAGTGTGAGAGTAGGACTTTGGTGGACAGTGGTATCTTCCAGGTAACATCATGAACCCTGTCATAATAAGCCATATAAGGCCACTAGCTGTGTCCCACGAATTTACCCGTATAGTTCCCAATCCAGAGGGATTTTTAGTATAAAACATAGCCTATGTCCTCCTCCGGACCATAAGCTACCCCTGTACCAAATTTCAAGTCAATCGGTTGAGTAGTTTAGCCGTGAAAAGGTAACAGACAGACAGAGTTACTTTCGCATTTATAATATTAAGTAAGGATAGTAACACCAACAAGACATAATGAGTCCTATAATGTAAGAAATAGGGTCTAGTTTTTACCCTTGGGTCTTAACAACGCCATCTATTGAGGGGACGGGGCATTAAAATTAGTTATATAACTTTGCTAGTGCCATTTTTGTATAACAGAGATGTATTTTATTAAGAAATTATAAAGTAGTTTCCTTTAAACAACCCAGAAAGCCGCGTAAACTGTTTGCGAGTTTCAACTTTTAAATTTAAAACTTAACAACGCCATCTATTGAGAACACGGAGCACTAGACTTCGTTTTAGTTCGCTACCAGCCCGCGTTAGTTATGGCAGCACGGGCGTTTCTCTAGTTGCTTTTCCAAAATTTTCATAGAATAACTTATCTACACCCCTATTTTGAAAATATGAGACTTATTAAAATCAGAATATCTGTAGCAGTAACTGAATCCATATATCCAATAAAAATATCAAAAATTATAGTCAAAAACTTATCTTTAAAAAATACCAAATAAATGTCGTATTACCAGACGGCACACTAGCTATCAAGTATTCTGTGACAGCTCGGGTCGATGACCGCGCTCAGCTGTGTATCGCAGCGTTCGGTGTAGAATAACAATAAAATTCCGCGGGATTTTGAAAATCTTTGACTTATCATAACTTTTTAAATAAAAGCAAAAGAAAAAAACTAACTTCACTATTATATTGTCACCTGTCGTTTACATTAGCTGTGAGATAAGGTATCGCAATTTCAAAATAAGGGTGTATATTGCAACAAATAATTTAGAAAAGTATCATTTTACAATCATCAAATAACTCACTATCAATACATAGTATAAAAGAAAGTCGCTTTATCTGTCCCTATGTCCCTATGTATGCTTAGATCTTTAAAACTACGCAACGGATTTTGATGCGGTTTGTTTTAATAGATAGAGTGATTCAAGAGGAAGGTTTTTGGTGTAATTTTATCCCCTAATTCTTACAGGAAGGGGACAACGCGGGTGAAACTGCGGGGCTCTGCTAGTAAGTTTATAATTTACAAGCAATGCTCTTTGTAATCTAAATATTTGGTACTAGCTGCGCCCCACAGTTTTACCCGCGAGAATCCCAATCCCATGGGAATTTGGGGATAAAAAGTATCCTATGTGTTATTCCTAGTTGTAAGGGAAATCTGTCCTAAATTTAATTTAAATCGATACAGTAGTTTTTGCGTGAACGAGCAACAAACATCCAAATTCACAAACATACAAACGCATTTATAATATTAGTAGGATATTGACTAGGTGAAGAAGATTTGGTACATAAAATACAAATACAAAATAGTGGTTAGTTAGTATATTTTTACAATAAATTAACCAAGAATAAAAATAATAATCATTGATTTCGGAAAAGGTTTATTTTTCTTTACCTTTTTAAAACATCAAATATCTAAGATTTTAAATAATATTTTAAAATTCAACTCAAACTACGATCTGAGCAGTGTATACATTGAGTACGACGTTTGCATTATCTGAAACAAAAAATATTTTAGTACATAACCTTAAAAACCGGCCAAGTCCGTGTCGGACTCGCGCAAGAAAGGTTCCGTACCAAAAACGAACAAAAATATCCAACTCGAAATAAAAAACGTGTGGCACTCGGGGACTGCCGCGGTAAAGCTATTGCATAGCAATTATTGTTTTTTTTATTTTTGTATTGCAATCCTAACCTTAGAAATTTTGATGTCGTACTTGGGACTTCATACAATAAAAACTTTGTCTACATTACTATAAAAACTTTTTGGAAAATTTACAAAAAAAGTTTTCGTTATAAAAATAATAAAAACGTGAGGTTATTTTTCGTTACGGAATTTCTGGATTCGTCGGCTCGAGATACAGCCTGGTGACAGACGGACGGACAGCGAATTCTCAGTAATAGAGTCCCATTTTTACCCTTTGGGTATGGAACCCTAAAAACTACATTTTTAAACCGACTAGATTGATTTATATGTAGAAACAAATGTTCCTTATTTTCTGGCATAGATTAATTAACATTTCTATTTTATTTTATTGAAAAAGAATACCAGCCCGAGTTTTTTCCCGATTCCTCTCGGCTGATATAATTCCGAATCGGTGGTAGATTCATTGTCGTTCACAAGTGCCTCATTGAGGCCGTAACTGAATAAATGATTTTGAACCACGAAATATAGGTACCTATAGCGCTCCTATTGAATGTAGGTACATTGTATGTATAATTTAAACATCCAAAGAATCAGTCACGGGACTCGTAGCATATGAGCATTAGTCACGAGACTCGTAGCATAAGTCCAGAGACTCGTTGCATCAGTCCGGGATTGTAGCATCAGTCTACGAGATTTGTAGCAGCAGTCTACGAGATTCGTAGCATCAGTCACGGATCTCGTAGCATCATTCACGGATCTCGTAGCATCAGGCGAGGGACTCGTAGCATCATTCACGGATCTCGTAGCATCAGTCACAGATCTCGAAGCATCAGTTACGGATCTCGTAGCATCAGTGAAGGGAACTGTAGCTTCTTACTTAACCACTCATTCACCTACTTACCTACCTACCTACTCACCTACTTACCTACCTTCCTACTCACCTACGTACTTACCTAAAGTCCTAAAGTATACTGACACTGACCTACCTACCTATTTAAAGTATTTAAAGTATAGTATACTCTCAGAAACAAACAACTCCATATCGAATGTCAACATATTAAACGCAGTAATCTCTATCGATATCTGCCCCCTCGTCACTATGAAGGAAACTATCTTCCTAACACGACAAACTTATACATATATTTGAAGGTTAAAAACAAAATAATCCTACCTACTTACCTACCGACCTACTCATTTACCTACCTACTCACCTACCTACCTACCTACCCAACTACCCACCTACCTACCTACCTACCTAAAGTATACTTACAGAAACAAACAACTCCATATCGAATGTCAACATATTAAACGCAGTAATCTCTATCGGTATCTGCCCCCGCGCCACCATGAAGGAGACCATCTTCCTGACACGCTCTTATTTGTGCAAAAACAGTTGAATAATGACACGTTTTATTCACTAGTGAGTTATAGATTGTTTTTTTAAATTGCTTTGTTTTCACCAACTTACCTCGCTTGTACCATAAATAACTATATTTCGAAATTAAAGTTTTACATAATAAATGTCAGTGATAATCTCATTAAAAATAAAGTACATTTTAATTTACGAACCGTCCTCATATTTGATATACATATCTATGATCTTGCTTATCGACGACCGGTCGCAATCATAAGGCGAAACTATACATATACTAATAATATATGTATCATTGATATGGTTATTGGGAGGGTAAAATGACAGATATGCAGAGTTTTGTATCCGTTGTCAATCAAGATTATATATAGATCAAATATTGGGAACGGCTTTTATTGAGCGAGCATTACATATCATATAAAACAAGAATAAATAAATAAAAACCTTTTTGAAAACAAGATTTTTTTGCTTTCATTGCATTGTCATGGGACATGCATGGGATATATAATTATTAAACAACGGGATGTTCATACGTACTTATAAAGTCGAAATCCTCGACTAGTTTCAGCCACGTTCGGTGGCCTTCATCAGGAGGAGTGCGATACGCCCGCGCCGTTGGCGTCTCGCTCTGCACTGACGCAGCGCAGGCGCGCTCTCGCGTCCCGCTCCACAGCGCGTCGCTCTCGCTCCAACATCCCGTTGTTTAATAATTATACACCCCTATTTTGAAAATATGGGACTTATTAAAATCAGAATATCTGTAGCAGTAACTGAATCCATATATCCAATAAAAATATCAAAAATGATAGTCGATTACTTATCTTTAAAAAATACAAAATAAATGTCGTATTACCAGACGGCTCGGGTCGATGACCGCGCTCAGCTGTGTATCGCAGCGTTCGGTGTAGAATAACAATAAAATTCGGCGGGATTTTGAAAATCTTTGACTTATCATAACTTTTTAAATAAAAGCAAAAGAAAAAAACTAACTTCACTATTATATTGTCACCCGTCGTTTACATTAGCTGTGAGATAAGGTATCGCAATTTCAAAATAAGGGTGTATATGATGTCGTACGTTTCGTTTAATAATAAAATGCATGGGATATGTCTTTCAGCTCAATCGGATAACCAGAAGTGGTCGAAAAATGGCTTGCAAGATTTGATTACAGACAACGGGACAGGTAAAACTAAATAAAAGCTTGTAAAAATTACTTTTAAGTAGTATTCGTTTTAACTTACAACAGTTTTGATTTTCGCCGCGTATCTGCACCACAGATAAATGTGAATCGTCACCCCACAGACGAAGATCATATAGCGTAGATCAAATCCAAAACCCTGGGAATGAACATAACATAATCATTGACTTCATCATCTCATACAGTAACTGACCCCTAAATAAGTCCGTAACTTGTATCTAGGGTATCAGAAACTACGCACACACTCATTCACACACACACCCAGACCGAGATAAACATTTGTGGTCCACACAAATATCAATTAATACAGATGTTCCTCATACCTAGGAATAACACGTAGGATACTTTTTATCCCCAAATTCCCACGGGATAAGGTTCCACGCGGGTAAAACCGACCAGCTAGTAATAAAAGATGTACCTCTGATATAATATACAGACAAGTACATATCTGTATCATGGTAGCCAAGAATATGATTCCCAACCATATATTGAACGTATCTTGGATTAGGGCGACAAATCTGCAATAGAAAAAACGTTATATAAAAAATAAATATATACTACTATAAAAATATGACCAAAATTTTCACGTAAGCTGAGATTTGAACCCGGGACCAAGCTGAACTCACACACAGCTTTAAACCAACTGAGCTATCGAGCCTATGTCTCAGCTGTCGAAAATATTGATTGTTAATGTGGCTTCAATTTCCACTTGCCGGGCTAGCATGTCTTCGAAAACGTGATAGATTTGATACCTTCATCAACATCCAACTGTCAAAATATGATGAAAATATCCGCCATGTTTAATTTTACCACGTAATAAATTTTATGACATTTGGTCATACTCGCGAAATCGATATAGCTATTTATCGACATCCAACTGTCAAAATATAATAAATATAGCCGCCATATTTAATTTTATCAAATTGTACTACGCCATATTAATTTGGTCATGCTCGCGAAATCGATATTATTTCGTGGTGTCTATATATTTTATCACGCACAGTCATGCTAGGCAGGCTGAGTTGAAAATTTTAACGTTTAATGATTTCTTCAATTGTTTTTTTTTATTTAAATGTAGATAATTTTACAGAATACCAATGAAAATGTAATTTACACTTTTACACTTACTATTTTATAGAGTAATAAAGATTCGATTGATTGTTTGTTTGAAAAAAAAGGGCTAATAGGCAAATAGGCTTCGAAACTACTGAACCGATTTCAAAAAATCTTTCACTTATAGAAAGCTAATTTATCAGTGAGTGACATAAGCTATATTTTATCCCCGTATTCCCACGGGAACGGGAACTACGCGGTTGAAACCGTGGAGCGCTACTAGTAATTTAAAAAAATGTATAAGCAAATATACAAATACAAGTTCTTACGCAAACATCCTGCATTGCTCGTCAATCACGCTAACTATCTTCTCGTACATATACTTCTCATCTTTGAAAGCATCTTCCAAAGCTTTGCAAAACAGATCCATCTTCAAACACGCATGGTTGATAGCCAGTCCGAAAAACCCGTCGTACCCAATAAAGCTTACCACGTACAACGCAGAAGCGTAAAACATGTAACCGAACATAAACTCGAAGTATGGCGATTCAAATCTGGATTCCGGATTTGAAAATGGCTTGTTCATATCATGGATCATGTATTTGGTAGGTTCCGAAGTGAATAGAAAGCTGAATGTGTTCTGGACTATGGCCATTACAGGGAACGTCATCACACAGGACATAACTACTACAATCCAACATCGCTCGCTGTATATTTTGTTGTTCCTGATACTGGAACAGATGAGGTCCTTGTATTCCTCAGGGAGACTGTTGTAGGTCTCGTAGTCTTTGTTTATTTCATCCAGGATCTGTTGTGCTTGCTTCTTTTTGAAATACATTAGGATCATCTGAAAAATTTGCACTGGTTTAATCAGAGCTAGTTTGCCCCAGGCTAGGCTAATCTAATATATAAAATTCTCGTGTCACAGTTTTCGTTGCCATACTCCTCCGAAACGGCTTCTCATGAAATTTTGTGAGCATATTCAGTAGGTCTGAGAATCGGTCAACATATATTTTTAATCCCGAAATTCCTACGGGAACGGGAACGGGAACTACGCGTGTGAAACCGCGGGGCGCAGCTAGTATTATATATTATACTTGGGTCGGCCAAGAATCGGTTACATGAGCCAGATAGGATAAAGTCGGTGTCGTGTCGTATAAGGAGGTGAAGGAGGCCTCCTTAGATAGAGGCAGATGGAGGGAGTGGCATCTGTTACACCGACAAGAGCAAGTTGATGATGGTAATATTAGTTAAAAACCTATCATCATCATCACCAGCTCATTTATGTCCCCACCGATGGGGCTCTCCCTACCCTGAATGACGGCGATCAGGCCTTAGTCAGCCAAAAGCCGAGTGCGGGTTGATCGACTTCACACAACATTAGAATGGCATCGCAGGTGTGTGCAGATTTGTGAACAATGTTTTCCTTCACCGTAGGACATGGATTAGCTCTCTACTTTCATATGTTAAAATCTTACTAATAAGTACTTAGTTTTTAACTGCTATTGGTCATCCTAATGACTATCCCTACTAATATTATAAATGCGAAAGTAACTCTGTCTGTCTGTTACCTTTTCACGACTAAACTACTGAACCGATTGACTTGAAATTTGGTACAGGGATAGCTTAAGGTCCGGGAAAGAAAATACGATACTTTTTATCCCGAAATTCCCACGGGAACGGGAACTACGCGGGTGAAAGCGCGGGGCGCTGCTGCTGCTGTTTGCTGTATTGTATAAAACAAAGTTGCTTCCCGCTGTCTGTCCCTATGTATGCTTAGATCTTTAAAACTACACAACGGATTTTGAAATAAATATGCTAAAAATCTTCCTCTTGAATCCATCTGATTCAAGAGGAAGATTTTTAGCATAATTTCATCTCTGCATTTTCACGGGAGCGGGTACTACGCGGGCACAGCTAAATAAATGAAATAAATTAAAGATACTTACTTTAAACAATCCACCTAAGAATGGACCGACAACAGTGCTGTGTCTGATTATATTAACATAGTCACCCTCTAGCAAGCTGCAATACATATCTATGAAGACCATGACAGCCAACGGTGTGATGCTAGCTACGATAATAGCTGAAAAAAAGCAAATACATAAATATTGGGACACATATCACATCGCCATCTAGTCAAAAACTAAGCAAACCTTGTACTATGGATACTAGACAACGGATATACGTACTTATTGGGATATATACTACTTCTTTTTGAAATATACAATTAAATTAAAATATTGGGTAAATAAATAGTTGTTTTTTAACCGGGGCTCCAGTTGAGGACCGAGCCAGTGAAGGATTCTAAAATTGAATCACGAACGCAGCGAGGGATTCAAAATAAGAATCCTGAGCGTCAGCGAGGGAGTCAAAAGAGCACAAAGTTAAAAATTGTTTGCACTCGAGTGCAACACATTATTTTTCATCCCGGTTTTATGTTTCCACTTAGTAATTTCCTCGCTGAGTGGGGATGAAAAATAATGTGTTGCACTCGAGTGCAATTTTTTTTTAACCTCGTGCTCTTTAGAGTCCATAGAGGTCTCCTGATGCTGTCGTAAAGCCACGATCCTAGCATTCATGATTTTCAACAGCAAAGAAGTGATCTCGGTAGCTCCGTTGGATTAAAGCTGTGCTACTGTTCAGCATGATCAGGGTTCAAATCTCAGCTATGGCGAAAATGTTGAATACATATGTATTTTTTTAAAAATGTTTTTTTTTATTAATTAGGTTTGCACTTGACTGTAACTGTAAATACAGCCTAAGATGGAGCGTGCTCGCATAGAAGGTACCCATTCATTCGTGACTTAAATATATATATACCAAGCGTTCAAGATTTTAAAGCAATCGACTTGAAGTCTCGGTAGCTCAATTATAAAGGGACAATCACGGATTAACTCTTAATCAAATTAAGCAATTGCCTAGGGCACCACGTCTTGGTTCACCAGAAAACACCATTAGGGGCACCAGAAACCTTCTTAGTTCATATAAGGATAGGGGGCCCCAGGGCCGTAGCTATGAGCTATGATTGAAATGACAAATGCCCTACGTTGAACATAGCGAAGTCAGTGTTAGTTAAATTTTCCGCCATCAAATTCCACTCTAGCTACAGCCCTGGGGGGCCCAAAGGCTTGGATTGCTTAGAGCATCATGAAGTCTTAATCCGTCACTGTAAAGGGGTACTACGGTTCAGCACGGTTCCGGGTTCAAGTCCTGGCTGACGCGAATTTTTTTCAAAATGTTTAAATTTAATTACTTACGTATAGCAGCTAGACGATATTTATCCGTTTTTGAGTTAGGATAAATAAATGAAATACATAACGCGAAAGTTATTAAAGTATAAGTTTCTCGAAACGTTTTAAAATATACCGCCATCTTTATAAACTGACGTTCAAAATTCAAATATGGAATGGAAACATCGCCATTGTTGCTTGAGAATGAATTTGGTTTTAATTCCAAAATTATTTCTTTGTCCTTAAAGTTCATTTTGCAAAAAAATTAAATCTTTCATCTATGAATTAGCAGTTAGCATAATCTTTCAATGAATTTTATATGTTACGTTTAGGTATATGTAACAAAATAGGTATATGTAACAAAAAATGTTGTCTCAGTGTTTGTAAACATTAAGGAAACTTCCGAAATGACTTGACTGACATTTATGTATTAATATTTTTTATTTTAGTAATTTCCGAATATCTAAACTGGACTTACGGCCTATTTCACGACCTTCAAGTAAAGTTACTCACCAAGTAAAGTGCTTTGTCTCTTTATTTTATTTAATAGTTTACACAAAAATCAGTGTACGGGAAGTACTTAATGCTGGCAAGCATTTTCTACCATTTTCTCTTTCTTACTTTATATCAAGTGACAAAGACAAAACATGTGAGTAGTTACTCGGAATTTTACTTGAAGGTCGTGAAATAGGCCCTTACACTTATACTTAGTTTTTATTTCTTTTTGCCAGGACCGTCAGGGTTCTCTTACCACCCTCTTTCGTTTGGACGTTGAATTTAGGGACATCCTGTAAAAAAAAAATGTCATGTATTAATATATTCTCACCCTTTAAACATTCCCTGGACTTCTGCAAATAATACAAAACCAAAATTACCCAAATCGCTCCAGCCGTTGTCGAGTTTTAGCGAAACTAACGACCTAAGGCGAAACCTACTTATACTAGCTGTGCTCCGTGGCTTAACCCGCGTAGTTCCCTCTCACGTGAGAATGCGGGGATAATATTATACTAAAAACATTCCTCTTGAATCACTCTATCTATTAAATCAAACCGCATCAAAATCCGTTGCGTAGTTTTAAAGATCTAAGCATACATAGGGAGCGACTTTGTTTTATACTATGTAGTAAAGATTTGTCCATTAAAACATACTTACATAAACATAATCATTTCCTCCATCATCTCATTACAGTAACTGACCCCTAACTAAGTTTGAAACTTGTATCTAGGGTATCAGAAACTACGCACACACTCATTCACACACACACCCAGACCGAGACAAACATTTGTGGTTCACACAAATATTCACCCCGCACGGGAATCAAACCCATTATTTTGATATACAATCAAATATGATGCGAATGAAGCCGTGGACGAAAGCTAGTTCTACGTTAATCAAAGCCTGAAGCGATGTCATTACAACATCAATGGGAAATAAATATTAATGAAATAATTTGATCCTAACTATCCTAACTAATATTATAAATGCGAAAGTAACTCTGTCTGTCTGTCTGTTACCTTTTCACGGCTAAACTACTGAACCGGTTGACTTGAAATTTGGTACAGGGGTAGCTTATGGTCCGGGAAAGAACATAGGATACTTTTTATCCCGAAATTCCCACGGGAACGGGTACTACGCGGGTGAAATCGCGGGGCGCTGCTAGTTGGTTATAAGTAGAACAGAATAATAATGTTTTTAAATATTCTCTTTAACTTATATAGGTTTGAATCGCAGTTTCAGTTTTTTAAAATAACTGCACACATTATCGCCTCCCCACATCTATACCTCGATAGCAGAGTGGTCACCATGCCGGACTGCCATCCGTAAGGATGCGGGTCTGATTCCCGTGCGGGATGAATATTAGTGAGAACCACAAATGTTTGTCTCGGTCTGGGTGTGTGTGAATGAGTGTGTGCGTAGTTTCTGATACCCTAGATACAAGTTACGAACTTAGAGGTCAGTTACTATAATGAGATGATGGAGTCAATGATTATGTTTAAAAAAACAAAACATTTTTAACAATTTTTCTCTGTCTGTCTGTATGTTTGTTCCGGCTAATCTCAGAAACGGCTGAACAATTTTTACGGGACTTTTATTGATGTAATAAGAAGTAACAGGATACTTTTTATCCCAATATTCCCAAGGGATAATTAAAAAAAATATCACTATCACTACATAGTATAAAACAAAGTCACTCTCTCTGTCCCTATGTGAGTGCGAGTGACATAGGCTATATTTGATTCCTGTTTTCCCACGGGAATGGGAACTAAATCTTTCACCATTAGAAAGATACATTCACCCTGAGTAACATAGGTTATATTTTATCCCCGTGATCCCACGGGAATGGAGGGAAACCGCGGGGCAACGCTAGTAATAATAAAAGGATCGGAGCAGTTAAATATCGTAGTACTACTGAGACCCTTCCTATAAAAATATGTACGTATTAATAATTACAGAAACCCAATATATTTAGAAATATATTGTTATGTAGAGACGTTGAATCCCTGCAGACTTGGTGCTGGCGCTGCGTAAAACGTTTGCGAGTTTTAACTTTCAACTAACGCCATCTATTGAGGGGACGGGGCACTAAAATGTATGTTTGGACTTCACTTGCGTCACATTTCAATATTTTTATTTTTATTTAATAAACTGAACTTCTTTAAGGTTTGGGAGTAGTTGCTTGAAAGGCCGAAGAATATTATATACTGTAGGACGGATGTCCTTTACTGAGTGAGATTCACACACGAAGGGTTCCGTACCATTATCTGTAAGAGAGCAAGAAACGCTAAAAAATATCAAGTTTGTTGTATGGGAGCCCCCTTAAATATTTATTTAATTTTTAGTATATGTTGTTATAGCGGCAATAGAAACACATCATCTGTGAAAATTTCAACTGTCTAGCTATCACCGTTCTTGAGATACAGCCTGGTGACAGACGGACGGCGAAGTCTCAGTAATAGGGTACCGTTTTTACCCTTTTCAGGTCGTTTAGTTTAAAATCTTAGATGAAGGGTCTTAGTAGGTACAATTAAGTAACTACTAGAACCCTTGTTCAAAAATTTGAATGAAGAGAACAGCGTTGTCTAACAGCGAATAATTATTGAAGATAAGCCCAAACAAGTACCCCTGAACGCCGCGCAAAACGTTTGCGTGTTTTAAAACTCTTAACAACGCCATCTATTGGCGGGACGAGGCACTACTTCAAAGCAGCTTAGAAATGTAACTACATTTATCGCAGGATAATGTTTAAACGGAAACCTTGGTTGGAAAATGGATGAGAAAATGGCGCCCGTGCAAAGGAGGGTCGCTCCTTTGAAGTAGTGCCCCGTCCCGCCAATAGATGGCGTTGTTAAGTCGTATGACCTTCGGCTAAAACACGCAAACGTTTTGTGCGGCTTTCAGGGGTAGTCGTTTAGATCACAAATGTTATAGTTACTTAAGGACTTTAAGGTTTCTTTACTTTCAGCGCAGAGATTTAGTATATGATATTTTTAAACAAGGGTTGTACTGGCTATTTGTCTTGTGTCCACTACAACTCTACATCTAACATTTTACATAAACGCCGTTAACAAGTTAAAAAGTTAACATTTAGCATTTCTGCTGGGCCTAAGTTTGCAATTTGACATTATTGATCAGACAATGTGTTGATATTGAGGCACCATAACGAGAGTGTCAGAAATTTGGTATTCTGCTAAAAATTTATTCATATGGCTACTATGGTGTCTCAGTGGTCTTTGTTACATATCAAAATTCAAATATTTTTTTGTCAAATAAACGTCAGAATACAGTTTCCATGACAACCATCTTAGTTTTATGGAGCCATTGAGTCAGCGGAGTAGTTGTCACTAAGAGAATACCAAAATGAGAACAAATGACAGAAAAATGGCCATAATGTTGATATTAAAACACATTTGAGTAGCATTATCACAGCTTAATAGTTTAGAGAATCAGGGCCCTGGTCTGCTGCTGATATATCAATATACGACATGAAATACGTCATCACATTGAAAACCTTTAAAATTGACAGTCTTTCTTTATTTTTCACTAGCCGCGCCCCGTGATTTAACCCTCATAGTTCCCGATCCCATGGGAATTTCGAGATAAAGCCTATGACCTTCCCCGAACCATAAGCCACCCCTGTACTGTACTGTACCAAATTTCAAGTCAATCGGTTCAGTAGTTTAGCTGTGAAAAGGTAACAGAGTTACTTTCGCATTTATAATATTAGTAATGTTTATGGCGAGCGAAGCGAAGTCCTAACACAACAATTTGTAGATACTGTTTGTGATACATTTTACGAATAAAACTACAACACCTACAGATTGGATATTGTACATGTATATCTATCTCAATTCATCTCCAGAAAATCGTTACAATATTATCCGTAATTGGTCTTTCTGTGGAGAATTATTATTAGAAGTACCAGGAGAGCGTTAATTTTTAAATAAAAACAAATTCATATTTTTTGTTCATAGAATACATATTAACTATATACACCCTTATTTTGAAATTGCGATACCTTATCTCACAGCTAATGTAAACGACGGGTGACAATATAATAGTGAAGTTAGTTTTTTTCTTTTGCTTTTATTTAAAAAGTTATGATAAGTCAAAGATTTTCAAAATCCCGCCGAATTTTATTGTTATTCTACACCGAACAACAGGCGAACGCTGCGATACACAGCTGTGCGCGGTCATCGACCCGAGCCGTCACAGAATACTTGATAGCTAGTATGTCCGTCATTTATTTAGTATTTTTTTTAGATAAGTAATCGACTATAATTTTTGATATTTTTATTGGATATATGGATTCAGTTACTGCTACAGATATTCTGATTTTAATAAGTCCCATATTTTCAAAATAGGGGTGTATAATTCTAAGTATATCTATGTTCTTTAGATTGATGTTGCCCTGGTACTTTCATTGCCTAAATCTTAAAAATAATACTTCGTATCATATTTTCGATCTTCCATTTTAAGCATTTTAAAAGAAGATTGAAAGTAATATAATAAAAAACGTAAGTAACTACTGTTTAAAAATACCTATCATATTTAAATCTAATATATAAAATTCTCGTATCACAGTTTTCGTTGCCATACTCCTCCAAAACGGCTTGACCGATTCTCATAAAATTTTGTGAGCATATTGAGTAGGTCTGAGAATCGGCCAACATCTATTTTTCATCCCGAAATTCCCACGGGAACGGGAACTACGCGTGTGCAACCGCGGTATATAAGTATATTTATAAAATGTGGCACATTTCCGTACTTTTATTTTTCTCCTCGTCTGTACTTTCAAAAACAAAATACAACAGTAGACGAAATGTGTTCTACGTTTTTCGGAACTAGCTAATGTGTGCTTCAGGAGATGCTCCTCCTCCTCTCTCTCGATCAATCACTCATTTGCTACGAATCGCTCACTTGCTACGAATCGATCAGTGGCTACGAATCGATCAGCGGCTACGAATCGCTCACTTGTAACGAATCGATAACTTGCTACGAATCGCTCACTTGCTACGAATCGATCAGTGGCTACGAATCGTTAATACGTTTATTCGGAACTAGTCAATGTGTGCTTCAGGAGATCCTCCTCCTCCTCCTCTCTCTTGATTGCTGCGCCCTATGCACAGGGTCCATGTATATATTATTGTGAAATATAATATTATGTGGATGCAATAAATAAATTAATAGTTTTAAGTGTTACGGATCGATCACTTGCTACAAATCGATCAGAGGCTACGAATCGATCAGAGGCTACGAATCGATCAGTGGCTACAAATCGCTCACTTGCTACGAATCGATCAGTGGCTAGGAATTGATCAGCGGCTACGAATCACTCTCTTGCAACGCATCGATAACTTGCTACGAATCGCTCACTTGCTACGAATCGCTCAAAGGCTACGAATCAATTAGTGGAAACGAATCGCTCACTTGCTACGAATCGATTAGTGGCTACGAATGACTCACTTGCTACAAATCGCTCACTTGCTACGAATCGATTAGTGGCTACGAATCGCTCACTTGCTACGAATCGCTCACATGCTACGAATCAATTAGTGGCTACGAATAGCTCACTTGCTACGATTCGATTAGTGGCTACGAATCGATCACTTGCTACGAATTGCTCACTTGCTACGAATCGCTCACTTGCTACGAATCACTCACTTGTTACGAATCGATCAGTGGCTACGAATCGCTCACTTGCTACGAATCGAACAGAGGCTACGAATCGACCAGAGGCTACGAATCGCTCACTTGCTACGAATCTATCACTTGCTACGAATTGATCACTTTCTACGAATCGATCAACGGCTACGAATCGCTCACATGCTACGAATCAATTAATGGCTACGAATCGCTCACTTGCTACGAATCGATTAGTGGCTACGAATCGCTCACATGCTACGAATCAATTAGTGGCTACGAATCGATCAGAGGCTTCGAATCGCTCACTTGCTACGAATCTATCACTTGCTACGAATCGCTCACTTGCTACGAATCGATCACTTGCTACGAATCGATCATTAGCTACGAATCGATAACTTGCTACGAATCGATCAGAGGCTACGGTTCGATCAGAGGCTACGAATCGCTCACTTGCTACGAATCGCTCACTTGCTACGAATCGATCACTTGCTATGAATCGCTCACTTGCTACGAATCGATCACTTGCTACGAATCGCTCACTAGCTACGAATCAATCAGAGGCTTCGAATCGATCAGCGGCTACAAATCGCTCACTTGCTACGAATCGATCAGTGGCTAGGAATTGATCAGCGGCTACGAATCACTCTCTTGCAACGCATCGATAACTTGCTACGAATCGCTCACTTGCTACGAATCGCTCAAAGGCTACGAATCAATTAGTGGAAACGAATCGCTCACTTGCTACGAATCGATTAGTGGCTACGAATGACTCACTTGCTACAAATCGCTTACTTGCTACGAATCGATTAGTGGCTACGAATCGCTCACTTGCTACGAATCGCTCACTTGCTACGAATCGCTCACATGCTACGAATCAATTAGTGGCTACGAATAGCTCACTTGCTACGATTCGATTAGTGGCTACGAATCGATCACTTGCTACGAATTGCTCACTTGCTACGAATCGCTCACTTGCTACGAATCACTCACTTGTTACGAATCGATCAGTGGCTACGAATCGCTCACTTGCTACGAATCGAACAGAGGCTACGAATCGACCAGAGGCTACGAATCGCTCACTTGCTACGAATCTATCACTTGCTACGAATTGATCACTTTCTACGAATCGATCAACGGCTACGAATCGCTCACATGCTACGAATCAATTAATGGCTACGAATCGCTCACTTGCTACGAATCGATTAGTGGCTACGAATCGCTCACATGCTACGAATCAATTAGTGGCTACGAATCGATCAGAGGCTTCGAATCGCTCACTTGCTACGAATCTATCACTTGCTACGAATCGCTCACTTGCTACGAATCGATCACTTGCTACGAATCGATCATTAGCTACGAATCGATAACTTGCTACGAATCGATCAGAGGCTACGGTTCGATCAGAGGCTACGAATCGCTCACTTGCTACGAATCGCTCACTTGCTACGAATCGCTCACTTGCTACGAATCGATCACTTGCTATGAATCGCTCACTTGCTACGAATCGATCACTTGCTACGAATCGCTCACATGCTAGGAATCGATCAGAGGCAACGAACCTATCACTCGCTATGAATCGATCACTTGCTACGAATCGATCACTTGCTACGAATCGCTCACTTGCTAGGAATCGATCAGAGGCAACGAACCTATCACTCGATACGAATCGACCACTTGCTACGAATCGATCAGAGGCTACGAATCGCTCACTTGCTACGAATCGATCACTTGCTACGAATCGCTCACTTGCTACGAATCGATCAGAGGCTACGAATCGCTCACTTGCTACGAATCGATCACTTGCTACGAATCAATCACTTGCTTTGAATCGATCACTTGCTATCAATCGATCAGTTGCTACATATCGAACCTTGCAACAAATCGATCAGTTGCTACGAATCGATCAGAGGCTACGATTCGATCAGAGGCTACGAATCACTCACTTGCTACGAATCGCTCACTTGCTACGAATCGCTCACTTGCTACGAATCGCTCACATGCTAGGAATCGATCAGAGGCAACGAACCTATCACTCGCTATGAATCGATCACTTGCTACGAATCGATCATTTGCTACGAATCGCTCACTTGCTAGGAATCGATCAGAGGCAACAAACCTATCACTCGCTACGAATCGATCACTTGCTACGAATCGATCAGAGGCTACGAATTGCTCACTTGCTACGAATCGATCACTTGCTACGAATTGATCCGTTGCTACGAATCGCTCGGGTCCTGGGATAATAAGAAAAAACACGAACTCGATTGTATTAAATAATATTCGCTATTTGAAATACTAGGGTGCCCTTTGCGTATTAATATAGGGGTCTAATTCAAAGTCTAGGGTGACAAATCAACATCGAGCTATGCTGCGCTGTACTGCGCTGTGCTATGTTTGGTCAACTCGCTCGACTAATATTTCAATGAGGATACAATCAAACCATGCTGTGCTGTACTGTGCGAGGCTACGCTCTGCTTAAAAACGCAGTAGTCTCGAGCGAGGCGCGCTACCCGCTGTGCTGAGCCGCGCTGTGTCGAGCTGGGCTATGTTTTATGGAGCTCTGCCATTAAACCAGGGTAGAAGCCATGCTGCGCTGTGTCGAGCTGTGCTAGGTTTGTCAAACATGGAGAACTACGACGACGTCTTGATGTTGATTATTCCGGCTAATCTCTGAAATTGCTCGACAATTTTTACGGGACTTTTGGCTGATGTTTTAGCTTTTTTAGGCAGCTGATGTAATAAGAAGTAATAGGATACTTTTTATCCCAATATTCTTAAGGGAAGAGATCCCGTGCGAGTAAAACCGCGGGGCACAGCTAGTAATAATATTACAAAGAAGAAAGATTTGTTTGTTTGTAACGAATAGGCTCCGAAACTACTGACCCGATTCAAAAATTCTTTCACTAATGGAACGTTATACATGTACGTATTATCAGCGAGTACGTATTATTATTAGCTACATTTGATCCCTGTGTTCCCACGGGAATGGGAACTAAATCTTTCACCATTAGAAAGCTACATTCACCCTGAGTAACATAGGTTATATTTTATCCCCGTGATCCCACGGGAATGGGAACTATGCGAGGGAAACCTCGGGGCAAAGCTAGTATTAATAAAAGGATCGGAGCAGTTAAATATCGTAGTACTACTGAGACCCTTCCTATAAAAATTTGATACTTAGTTATGAGAATATAATCTCAAACATTTACTTATATATAACAATGTATTATTATGTAGAGACGTTGAATCCCTGCAGACTTGGTCCTGGCGCTGCGTAAAACGTTTGCGAGTTTTAACTTTCAACTAACGCCATCTATTGAGGGGACGGGGCACTAAAATGTATGTTTGGACTTCACTTGCGTCACATTTCAATATTTTTATTTAATAAACTGGGTTTGGGAGTAGTTGCTTGAAAGGCCGAAGAATATTATATACTGTACTGAGTGGGACTCACATACGAAGGGTTCCGTACGTTCATAGGTGTTTTATCTGTAAGAGAGCAAGAAACGCTAAAAAATATCAAGTTTGTTGTATGGGAGCCCCCTTAAATATTTATTTTATTTTTAGTATATGTCGTTATAGCGGCAATAGAAATACATCATCTGTGAAATTTTTAACTGTCTAGCTATCACCGTTCTTGAGATACAGCCTGGTGACAGACGGACGGACAGCGAAGCCTCAGTAATAGGGTACCGTTTTTACCCTTTTCAGGTCGTTTAGTTTAAAATCTTAGATGAAGGGTCATAGTAGATACAATTAAGTAACTACTAGAACCCTTGTTCAAAAATTTGAAGCAAAATGAAGAGAACAGTCTAACAGCGAATAATTATTGAAGATAAGCCCAAACAAGTACCCCTGAACGCCGCGCAAAACGTTTGCGTGTTTTAAAACTCTTAACAACGCCATCTATTGGCGGGACGAGGCACTACTTCAAAGCAGCTTAGAAATGTAACTACATTTATCGCAGGATAATGTTTAAACGGAAACCTTGGTTGGAAAATGGATGAGAAAATGGCGCCCGTGCAAAGGAGGGTCGCTCCTTTGAAGTAGTGCCCCGTCCCGCCAATAGATGGCGTTGTTAAGTCGTATGACCTTCGGCTAAAACACGCAAACGTTTTGTGCGGCTTTCAGGGGTAGTCGTTTAGATCACAAATGTTATAGTTACTTAAGGACTTTAAGGTTTCTTTACTTTCAGCGCAGAGATTTAGTATATGATATTTTTAAACAAGGGTTGTACTGGCTATTTGTCTTGTGTCCACTACAACTCTACATCTAACATTTTACATAAACGCCGTTAACAAGTTAAAAAGTTAACATTTAGCATTTCTGCTGGGCCTAAGTTTGCAATTTGACATTATTGATCAGACAATGTGTTGATATTGAGGCACCATAACGAGAGTGTCAGAAATTTGGTATTCTGCTAAAAATTTATTCATATGGCTACTATGGTGTCTCAGTGGTCTTTGTTACATATCAAAATTCAAATATTTTTTTGTCAAATAAACGTCAGAATACAGTTTCCATGACAACCATCTTAGTTTTATGGAGCCATTGAGTCAGCGGAGTAGTTGTCACTAAGAGAATACCAAAATGAGAACAAATGACAGAAAAATGGCCATAATGTTGATATTAAAACACATTTGAGTAGCATTATCACAGCTTAATAGTTTAGAGAATCAGGGCCCTGGTCTGCTGCTGATATATCAATATACGACATGAAATACGTCATCACATTGAAAACCTTTAAAATTGACAGTCTTTCTTTATTTTTCACTAGCCGCGCCCCGTGATTTAACCCTCATAGTTCCCGATCCCATGGGAATTTCGAGATAAAGCCTATGGCCTTCCCCGAACCATAAGCCACCCCTGTACTGTACTGTACCAAATTTCAAGTCAATCGGTTCAGTAGTTTAGCTGTGAAAAGGTAACAGAGTTACTTTCGCATTTATAATATTAGTAATGTTTATGGCGAGCGAAGCGAAGTCCTAACACAACAATTTGTAGATACTGTTTGTGATACATTTTACGAATAAAACTACAACACCTACAGATTGGATATTGTACATGTATATCTATCTCAATTCATCTCCAGAAAATCGTTACAATATTATCCGTAATTGGTCTTTCTGTGGAGAATTATTATTAGAAGTACCAGGAGAGCGTTAATTTTTAAATAAAAACAAATTCATATTTTTTGTTCATAGAATACATATTAACTATATACACCCTTATTTTGAAATTGCGATACCTTATCTCACAGCTAATGTAAACGACGGGTGACAATATAATAGTGAAGTTAGTTTTTTTCTTTTGCTTTTATTTAAAAAGTTATGATAAGTCAAAGATTTTCAAAATCCCGCCGAATTTTATTGTTATTCTACACCGAACAACAGGCGAACGCTGCGATACACAGCTGTGCGCGGTCATCGACCCGAGCCGTCACAGAATACTTGATAGCTAGTATGCCGTCTGGTAATACGGCATTTATTTAGTATTTTTTTTAGATAAGTAATCGACTATAATTTTTGATATTTTTATTGGATATATGGATTCAGTTACTGCTACAGATATTCTGATTTTAATAAGTCCCATATTTTCAAAATAGGGGTGTATAATTCTAAGTATATCTATGTTCTTTAGATTGATGTTGCCCTGGTACTTTCATTGCCTAAATCTTAAAAATAATACTTCGTATCATATTTTCGATCTTCCATTTTAAGCATTTTAAAAGAAGATTGAAAGTAATATAATAAAAAACGTAAGTAACTACTGTTTAAAAATACCTATCATATTTAAATCTAATATATAAAATTCTCGTATCACAGTTTTCGTTGCCATACTCCTCCAAAACGGCTTGACCGATTTTCATAAAATTTTGTGAGCATATTGAGTAGGTCTGAGAATCGGCCAACATCTATTTTTCATCCCGAAATTCCCACGGGAACGGGAACTACGCGTGTGCAACCGCGGTATATAAGTATATTTATAAAATGTGGCACATTTCCGTACTTTTATTTTTCTCCTCGTCTGTACTTTCAAAAACAAAATACAACAGTTGACGAAATGTGTTCTACGTTTTTCGGAACTAGCCAATGTGTGCTTCAGGAGATGCTCCTCCTCCTCTCTCTCGATCAATCACTCATTTGCTACAAATCGCTCACTTGCTACGAATCGATCAGTGGCTACGAATCGATCAGCGGCTACGAATCGCTCACTTGTAACGAATCGATAACTTGCTACGAATCGCTCACTTGCTACGAATCGATCAGTGGCTACGAATCGTTAATACGTTTATTCGGAACTAGTCAATGTGTGCTTCAGGAGATCCTCCTCCTCCTCCTCTCTCTTGATTGCTGCGCCCTATGCACAGGGTCCATGTATATATTATTGTGAAATATAATATTATGTGGATGCAATAAATAAATTAATAGTTTTAAGTGTTACGGATCGATCACTTGCTACAAATCGATCAGAGGCTACGAATCGATCAGAGGCTACGAATCGATCAGTGGCTACAAATCGCTCACTTGCTACGAATCGATCAGTGGCTAGGAATTGATCAGCGGCTACGAATCACTCTCTTGCAACGCATCGATAACTTGCTACGAATCGCTCACTTGCTACGAATCGCTCAAAGGCTACGAATCAATTAGTGGAAACGAATCGCTCACTTGCTACGAATCGATTAGTGGCTACGAATGACTCACTTGCTACAAATCGCTCACTTGCTACGAATCAATTAGTGGCTACGAATCGCTCACTTGCTACGAATCGCTCACATGCTACGAATCAATTAGTGGCTACGAATAGCTCACTTGCTACGATTCGATTAGTGGCTACGAATCGATCACTTGCTACGAATTGCTCACTTGCTACGAATCGCTCACTTGCTACGAATCACTCACTTGTTACGAATCGATCAGTGGCTACGAATCGCTCACTTGCTACGAATCGAACAGAGGCTACGAATCGACCAGAGGCTACGAATCGCTCACTTGCTACGAATCTATCACTTGCTACGAATTGATCACTTTCTACGAATCGATCAACGGCTACGAATCGCTCACATGCTACGAATCAATTAATGGCTACGAATCGCTCACTTGCTACGAATCGATTAGTGGCTACGAATCGCTCACATGCTACGAATCAATTAGTGGCTACGAATCGATCAGAGGCTTCGAATCGCTCACTTGCTACGAATCTATCACTTGCTACGAATCGCTCACTTGCTACGAATCGATCAGTGGCTAGGAATTGATCAGCGGCTACGAATCACTCTCTTGCAACGCATCGATAACTTGCTACGAATCGCTCACTTGCTACGAATCGCTCAAAGGCTACGAATCAATTAGTGGAAACGAATCGCTCACTTGCTACGAATCGATTAGTGGCTACGAATGACTCACTTGCTACAAATCGCTCACTTGCTACGAATCGATTAGTGGCTACGAATCGCTCACTTGCTACGAATCGCTCACTTGCTACGAATCGCTCACATGCTACGAATCAATTAGTGGCTACGAATAGCTCACTTGCTACGATTCGATTAGTGGCTACGAATCGATCACTTGCTACGAATTGCTCACTTGCTACGAATCGCTCACTTGCTACGAATCACTCACTTGTTACGAATCGATCAGTGGCTACGAATCGCTCACTTGCTACGAATCGAACAGAGGCTACGAATCGACCAGAGGCTACGAATCGCTCACTTGCTACGAATCTATCACTTGCTACGAATTGATCACTTTCTACGAATCGACCAACGGCTACGAATCGCTCACATGCTACGAATCAATTAATGGCTACGAATCGCTCACTTGCTACGAATCGATTAGTGGCTACGAATCGCTCACATGCTACGAATCAATTAGTGGCTACGAATCGATCAGAGGCTTCGAATCGCTCACTTGCTACGAATCTATCACTTGCTACGAATCGCTCACTTGCTACGAATCGATCACTTGCTACGAATCGATCATTAGCTACGAATCGATAACTTGCTACGAATCGATCAGAGGCTACGGTTCGATCAGAGGCTACGAATCGCTCACTTGCTACGAATCGCTCACTTGCTACGAATCGATCACTTGCTATGAATCGCTCACTTGCTACGAATCGATCACTTGCTACGAATCGCTCACATGCTAGGAATCGATCAGAGGCAACGAACCTATCACTCGCTATGAATCGATCACTTGCTACGAATCGATCACTTGCTACGAATCGCTCACTTGCTAGGAATCGATCAGAGGCAACGAACCTATCACTCGATACGAATCGACCACTTGCTACGAATCGATCAGAGGCTACGAATCGCTCACTTGCTACGAATCGATCACTTGCTACGAATCGCTCACTTGCTACGAATCTATCAGAGGCTACGAATCGCTCACTTGCTACGAATCGATCACTTGCTACGAATCAATCACTTGCTTTGAATCGATCACTTGCTATCAATCGATCAGTTGCTACATATCGAACCTTGCAACAAATCGATCAGTTGCTACGAATCGATCAGAGGCTACGATTCGATCAGAGGCTACGAATCACTCACTTGCTACGAATCGCTCACGTGCTACGAATCGCTCACTTGCTACGAATCGATCACTTGCTACGAATCGCTCACTTGCTACGAATCGCTCACATGCTAGGAATCGATCAGAGGCAACGAACCTATCACTCGCTATGAATCGATCACTTGCTACGAATCGATCATTTGCTACGAATCGCTCACTTGCTAGGAATCGATCAGAGGCAACGAACCTATCACTCGCTACGAATCGATCACTTGCTACGAATCAATCAGAGGCTACGAATTGCTCACTTGCTACGAATCGATCACTTGCTACGAATTGATCCGTTGCTACGAATCGCTCGGGTCCTGGGATAATAAGAAAAAACACGAACTCGATTGTATTAAATAATATTCGCTATTTGAAATACTAGGGTGCCCTTTGCGTATTAATATAGGGGTCTAATTCAAAGTCTAGGGTGACAAATCAACATCGAGCTATGCTGCGCTGTACTGCGCTGTGCTATGTTTGGTCAACTCGCTCGACTAATATTTCAATGAGGATACAATCAAACCATGCTGTGCTGTACTGTGCGAGGCTACGCTCTGCTTAAAAACGCAGTAGTCTCGAGCGAGGCGCGCTACCCGCTGTGCTGAGCCGCGCTGTGTCGAGCTGGGCTATGTTTTATGGAGCTCTGCCATTAGACCAGGGTAGAAGCCATGCTGCGCTGTGTCGAGCTGTGCTAGGTTTGTCAAACATGGAGAACTACGACGACGTCTTGATGTTGATTATTCCGGCTAATCTCTGAAATTGCTCGACAATTTTTACGGGACTTTTGGCTGATGTTTTAGCTTTTTTAGGCAGCTGATGTAATAAGAAGTAATAGGATACTTTTTATCCCAATATTCTTAAGGGAAGAGATCCCGTGCGAGTAAAACCGCGGGGCACAGCTAGTAATAATATTACAAAGAAGAAAGATTTGTTTGTTTGTAACGAATAGGCTCCGAAACTACTGACCCGATTCAAAAATTCTTTCACTAATGGAACGTTATACATGTACGTATTATCAGCGAGTACGTATTATTATTAGCTACATTTGATCCCTGTGTTCCCACGGGAATGGGAACTAAATCTTTCACCATTAGAAAGCTACATTCACCCTGAGTAACATAGGTTATATTTTATCCCCGTGATCCCACGGGAATGGGAACTATGCGAGGGAAACCTCGGGGCAAAGCTAGTATTAATAAAAGGATCGGAGCAGTTAAATATCGTAGTACTACTGAGACCCTTCCTATAAAAATTTGATACTTAGTTATGAGAATATAATCTCAAACATTTACTTATATATAACAATGTATTATTATGTAGAGACGTTGAATCCCTGCAGACTTGGTCCTGGCGCTGCGTAAAACGTTTGCGAGTTTTAACTTTCAACTAACGCCATCTATTGAGGGGACGGGGCACTAAAATGTATGTTTGGACTTCACTTGCGTCACATTTCAATATTTTTATTTAATAAACTGGGTTTGGGAGTAGTTGCTTGAAAGGCCGAAGAATATTATATACTGTACTGAGTGGGACTCACATACGAAGGGTTCCGTACGTTCATAGGTTTTTTATCTGTAAGAGAGCAAGAAACGCTAAAAAATATCAAGTTTGTTGTATGGGAGCCCCCTTAAATATTTATTTTATTTTTAGTATATGTCGTTATAGCGGCAATAGAAATACATCATCTGTGAAATTTTTAACTGTCTAGCTATCACCGTTCTTGAGATACAGCCTGGTGACAGACGGACGGACAGCGAAGCCTCAGTAATAGGGTACCGTTTTTACCCTTTTCAGGTCGTTTAGTTTAAAATCTTAGATGAAGGGTCATAGTAGATACAATTAAGTAACTACTAGAACCCTTGTTCAAAAATTTGAAGCAAAATGAAGAGAACAGTCTAACAGCGAATAATTATTGAAGATAAGCCCAAACAAGTACCCCTGAACGCCGCGCAAAACGTTTGCGTGTTTTAAAACTCTTAACAACGCCATCTATTGGCGGGACGAGGCACTACTTCAAAGCAGCTTAGAAATGTAACTACATTTATCGCAGGATAATGTTTAAACGGAAACCTTGGTTGGAAAATGGATGAGAAAATGGCGCCCGTGCAAAGGAGGGTCGCTCCTTTGAAGTAGTGCCCCGTCCCGCCAATAGATGGCGTTGTTAAGTCGTATGACCTTCGGCTAAAACACGCAAACGTTTTGTGCGGCTTTCAGGGGTAGTCGTTTAGATCACAAATGTTATAGTTACTTAAGGACTTTAAGGTTTCTTTACTTTCAGCGCAGAGATTTAGTATATGATATTTTTAAACAAGGGTTGTACTGGCTATTTGTCTTGTGTCCACTACAACTCTTCATCTAACATTTTACATAAACGCCGTTAACAAGTTAAAAAGTTAACATTTAGCATTTCTGCTGGGCCTAAGTTTGCAATTTGACATTATTGATCAGACAATATGTTGATATTGAGGCACCATAACGAGAGTGTCAGAAATTTGGTATTCTGCTAAAAATTTATTCATATGGCTACTATGGTGTCTCAGTGGTCTTTGTTACATATCAAAATTCAAATATTTTTTTGTCAAATAAACGTCAGAATACAGTTTCCATGACAACCATCTTAGTTTTATGGAGCCATTGAGTCAGCGGAGTAGTTGTCACTAAGAGAATACCAAAATGAGAACAAATGACAGAAAAATGGCCATAATGTTGATATTAAAACACATTTGAGTAGCATTATCACAGCTTAATAGTTTAGAGAATCAGGGCCCTGGTCTGCTGCTGATATATCAATATACGACATGAAATACGTCATCACATTGAAAACCTTTAAAATTGACAGTCTTTCTTTATTTTTCACTAGCCGCGCCCCGTGATTTAACCCTCATAGTTCCCGATCCCATGGGAATTTCGAGATAAAGCCTATGGCCTTCCCCGAACCATAAGCCACCCCTGTACTGTACTGTACCAAATTTCAAGTCAATCGGTTCAGTAGTTTAGCTGTGAAAAGGTAACAGAGTTACTTTCGCATTTATAATATTAGTAATGTTTATGGCGAGCGAAGCGAAGTCCTAACACAACAATTTGTAGATACTGTTTGTGATACATTTTACGAATAAAACTACAACACCTACAGATTGGATATTGTACATGTATATCTATCTCAATTCATCTCCAGAAAATCGTTACAATATTATCCGTAATTGGTCTTTCTGTGGAGAATTATTATTAGAAGTACCAGGAGAGCGTTAATTTTTAAATAAAAACAAATTCATATTTTTTGTTCATAGAATACATATTAACTATATACACCCTTATTTTGAAATTGCGATACCTTATCTCACAGCTAATGTAAACGACGGGTGACAATATAATAGTGAAGTTAGTTTTTTTCTTTTGCTTTTATTTAAAAAGTTATGATAAGTCAAAGATTTTCAAAATCCCGCCGAATTTTATTGTTATTCTACACCGAACAACAGGCGAACGCTGCGATACACAGCTGTGCGCGGTCATCGACCCGAGCCGTCACAGAATACTTGATAGCTAGTATGCCGTCTGGTAATACGGCATTTATTTAGTATTTTTTTTAGATAAGTAATCGACTATAATTTTTGATATTTTTATTGGATATATGGATTCAGTTACTGCTACAGATATTCTGATTTTAATAAGTCCCATATTTTCAAAATAGGGGTGTATAATTCTAAGTATATCTATGTTCTTTAGATTGATGTTGCCCTGGTACTTTCATTGCCTAAATCTTAAAAATAATACTTCGTATCATATTTTCGATCTTCCATTTTAAGCATTTTAAAAGAAGATTGAAAGTAATATAATAAAAAACGTAAGTAACTACTGTTTAAAAATACCTATCATATTTAAATCTAATATATAAAATTCTCGTATCACAGTTTTCGTTGCCATACTCCTCCAAAACGGCTTGACCGATTCTCATAAAATTTTGTGAGCATATTGAGTAGGTCTGAGAATCGGCCAACATCTATTTTTCATCCCGAAATTCCCACGGGAACGGGAACTACGCGTGTGCAACCGCGGTATATAAGTATATTTATAAAATGTGGCACATTTCCGTACTTTTATTTTTCTCCTCGTCTGTACTTTCAAAAACAAAATACAACAGTTGACGAAATGTGTTCTACGTTTTTCGGAACTAGCCAATGTGTGCTTCAGGAGATGCTCCTCCTCCTCTCTCTCGATCAATCACTCATTTGCTACGAATCGCTCACTTGCTACGAATCGATCAGTGGCTACGAATCGATCAGCGGCTACGAATCGCTCACTTGTAACGAATCGATAACTTGCTACGAATCGCTCACTTGCTACGAATCGATCAGTGGCTACGAATCGTTAATACGTTTATTCGGAACTAGTCAATGTGTGCTTCAGGAGATCCTCCTCCTCCTCCTCTCTCTTGATTGCTGCGCCCTATGCACAGGGTCCATGTATATATTATTGTGAAATATAATATTATGTGGATGCAATAAATAAATAAATAGTTTTAAGTGTTACGGATCGATCACTTGCTACAAATCGATCAGAGGCTACGAATCGATCAGAGGCTACGAATCGATCAGTGGCTACGAATCGATCACTTGCTACAAATCGATCGAAGGCTACGAATCGATCAGTGGCTACGAATCGCTCACTTGCTACGAATCAAACAGAGGCTACGAATCGACCAGCGGCTACGAATCGCTCACTTGTTACGAATCGCTCACTCGCTACGAATCGACCAGCGGCTACGAATCTCTCACTTGCAACGAATCGCTCACTTGCTACGAATCGATCAGTGGCTACGAATCGCTCACTTGCTACAAATCGATCAGTGGCTACGAATCGCTCACTTGCTACGAACCGATCACTTGTTACGAATCGATCAATGGCTAAAAATCGATTAGAGGCTACGAATCGATCACTTGCTACGAATCGCTCACTAGCTACGAATCAATCAGAGGCTTCGAATCGATCAGCGGCTACAAATCGCTCACTTGCTACGAATCGATCAGTGGCTAGGAATTGATCAGCGGCTACGAATCACTCTCTTGCAACGCATCGATAACTTGCTACGAATCGCTCACTTGCTACGAATCGCTCAAAGGCTACGAATCAATTAGTGGAAACGAATCGCTCACTTGCTACGAATCGATTAGTGGCTACGAATGACTCACTTGCTACAAATCGCTCACTTGCTACGAATCGATTAGTGGCTACGAATCGCTCACTTGCTACGAATCGCTCACTTGCTACGAATCGCTCACATGCTACGAATCAATTAGTGGCTACGAATAGCTCACTTGCTACGATTCGATTAGTGGCTACGAATCGATCACTTGCTACGAATTGCTCACTTGCTACGAATCGCTCACTTGCTACGAATCGCTCACTTGCTACGAATCGATCACTTGCTACGAATCGATCATTAGCTACGAATCGATAACTTGCTACGAATCGATCAGAGGCTACGGTTCGATCAGAGGCTACGAATCGCTCACTTGCTACGAATCGCTCACTTGCTACGAATCGATCACTTGCTATGAATCGCTCACTTGCTACGAATCGATCACTTGCTACGAATCGCTCACTTGCTACGAATCGATCACTTGCTACGAATCGCTCACATGCTAGGAATCGATCAGAGGCAACGAACCTATCACTCGCTATGAATCGATCACTTGCTACGAATCGATCATTTGCTACGAATCGCTCACTTGCTAGGAATCGATCAGAGGCAACGAACCTATCACTCGCTACGAATCGATCACTTGCTACGAATCGATCAGAGGCTACGAATTGCTCACTTGCTACGAATCGCTCACTTGCTACGAATCGATCACTTGCTACGAATTGATCCGTTGCTACGAATCGCTCGGGTCCTGGGATAATAAGAAAAAACACGAACTCGATTGTATTAAATAATATTCGCTATTTGAAATACTAGGGTGCCCTTTGCGTATTAATATAGGGGTCTAATTCAAAGTCTAGGGTGACAAATCAACATCGAGCTATGCTGCGCTGTACTGCGCTGTGCTATGTTTGGTCAACTCGCTCGACTAATATTTCAATGAGGATACAATCAAACCATGCTGTGCTGTACTGTGCGAGGCTACGCTCTGCTTAAAAACGCAGTAGTCTCGAGCGAGGCGCGCTACCCGCTGTGCTGAGCCGCGCTGTGTCGAGCTGGGCTATGTTTTATGGAGCTCTGCCATTAGACCAGGGTAGAAGCCATGCTGCGCTGTGTCGAGCTGTGCTAGGTTTGTCAAACATGGAGAACTACGACGACGTCTTGATGTTGATTGTTCCGGCTAATCTCTGAAATTGCTCGACAATTTTTACGGGACTTTTATTGGGAGGTAGCTGATGTAGTAATGAGTAACAGGATACTTTTTATCCCAATATTCTTAAGGGATGAGATTACGTGCGGGTAAAACCGCGGGGCACAGCTAGTATTGATAATATAAATGTAAGTACTTAATATTATACCTAAAGAAGAAAAATTTGTTTGTTTGCAACGAATAGGCTCCGAAACTACTGACCCGATTCAAAAATTCTTTCACTAATGGAACGTTATATTATCAGCGAGTGTTATTATTGTCATGTCTTTTCCATTCACGGGACTATTAAGGAGTCCCGGTCTTTTGGAAGGCTGGTATGGGGCCAAAGCCAACACACGGAAGCCCTTTGACATATTTAATCTTGTGTAAAGGATGCACAATCCGGCGACTATCCCTGTATAACACTATAAAATGCATCCAAGGACAGTCCCCGGTTCTGCTGGGACTATTGCAAATGTATGGAAATCTACGACTGGGTTATGGGAAAGGGATGTTTAATGGACTGGATATTGGGGAACTATGGGGACTATGACACCCGCCGATACAATACTATAAACATGTACGAAGTGGCGGATGGAGACTTGCCAGCTCTATAACTGGGCCCCCCAAACAAGTCGCTCGAATCGCAACAAGGGGGCAACATGAAACGAGCGGCTTTGAGAGTGGAGCAGACGCCCTGGGTTTTAAACCGCGATCCACTGAGCCCGAGGGTCCAGCTTCATGCTAAGCCAACTCACCACTTACGTAACGCCTCTCACTCTCCGAGCACCAAAGTGCTCTCGAGTGTTATTATTATTAGCTACATTTGATCCCTGTGTTCCCACGGGAATGGGAACTAAATCTTTCACCATTAGAAAGATACATTCACCCTGAGTAACATAGGTTATATTTTATCCCCGTGATCCCACGGGAATGGGAACTATGCGAGGGAAACCGCGGGGCAAAGCTAGTATTAATAAAAGGATCGGAGCAGTTAAATATCGTAGTACTACTGAGACCCTTCCTATAAAAAATAGATTCTTGGTAATATATATTCGCGCTCGACTTGGCGGGGGGCACTGCCGTGCCCCCAGATTATATATATATTTTTATGGGCTGTTATGTAGAGACGTTGAATCCCTGCAGACTTGGTGCTGGCACTGCGTAAAACGTTTGCGAGTTTTAACTTTCAACTAACGCCATCTATTGGCGGGATGGGGCACTAAAATGTATGTTTGGACTTCACTAGCGTCACATTTCAATATTTTTATATTTATTTAATAAACTGAACTTGTTTTAGGGTTTGGGAGTAGTTGCTTGAAAGGCCGAAGAATATTATATACTGTAGGACGGATGTCCTTTACTGAGTGGGACTCACACACGAAGGGTTCCGTACCATTATCTGTAAGAGAGCAAGAAACGCTAAAAAATATCAAAATTGTTGTATGGGAGCCCCCTTAAAAAATTTATTTAATTATGTTTATATTATGTGTTGTTACAGCGGCAATAGAAATACATCATCTGTGAAAATTTCAACTGTCTAGCTATCACCGTTCTTGAGATACAGCCTGGTGACAGACGGACGGACAGCGAAGTCTCAGTAATAGGGTACCGTTTTTACCCTTTTCAGGTCGTTTAGTTTAAAATCTTAGATGAAGGGTCTTAGTAGGTACAATTAAGTAACTACTAGAACCCTTGTTCAAAAATTTGAATGAAGAGAACAGCGTTGTCTAACAGCGAATAATTATTGAAGATAAGCCCAAACAAGTACCCCTGAACGCCGCGCAAAACGTTTGCGTGTTTTAAAACTCTTAACAACGCCATCTATTGGCGGGACGGGACACTACTTCAAAGCAGCTTAGAAATGTAACTACATTTATCGCAGCAAAAATGTTTGAACGGAAACCTTGGTTGGAAAATGGATGAGAAAATGGCGCCCGTGCAAAGGAGGGTCGCTCCTTTAAAGTAGTGCCCCGTCCCGCCAATAGATGGCGTTGTTAAGTCGTATGACCTTCGGCTAAAACACGCAAACGTTTTGTGCGGCTTTCAGGGGTAGTCGTTTAGATCACAAATGTTATAGTTACTTAAGGACTTTAAGGTTTCTTTACTTTCAGCGCGGAGATTTAGTATATGATATTTTTAAACAAGGGTTGTACTGGCTATTTGTCTTGTGTCCACTACAACTCTTTATCTAACATTTTAAATAAACGCCCTGAAAAGGTAACATTTAGCATTTCTGCTGGGGCCTAAGTCTGCAATTTGACATTATTGATCAGACAATATGTTGATATTGAGGCACCATAACGAGAGTGTCCGAAATTTGGTATTCTGCTAAAATTTATTCATATGGCTACTATGGTGTCTCAGTGGTCTTTGTTGCATATCAAAATTCAAATATTTTTTTGTCAAATAAACGTCAGAATACAGTTTCCATGACAACCATCTAAGTTTTATGGAGCCATTGAGTCAGCGGAGTAGTTGTCACTAAGAGAATACCAAAATGACAACAAATGACAGAAAATGGCCATAATGTTGACATTAAAACACATTTGAGTAGCATTATCACAGCTTAATAGTTTAGAGATTCAGGGCCCAGGTCTGCTGCTGATATATCAATATACGACATGAAATACGACATCACATTGAAAACCTTTAAAATTGACAGTCTTTCTTTATTTTTCACTAGCAGCGCCCTGTGATTTCACCCGCATAGTTCCCGATCCCATGGGAACTTCGAGATAAAGCCTTGGCCTTCCCCGAACCATAAGCTACCCCTGTACTGTACTGTACCAAATTTCATCGCTTAACAACGCCATCTATTGGCGGGACGGGGCACTACTTTATGGCAGCTTAGCAATGCTATCCTACATTTTCGCAGGACAATGTTTGAGCAAAAAACTTGGTGCTTGGGGCGCCATGTCGCTCCTTTGAAGTAGTGCCCCGTCCCGCCAATAAATGGCGTTGTTAAGAGTTTTATAACACGCAAACGTTTTGTGCGGCTTGCAGGGGTAGCCGTTTGAAGTTAGTAAGCATTATTTAATTTTATTTGTCACTAGCGGCCCGCCCCGGCTTCGCACGGGTCTAATTTTCCCGTTGATGTTCCGTTTTTTTTACATAAGAACCTTCTCCTGGCAATTACAAATACAACAAAAAAAGAATTAGCGAAATTGGTCCAGGCGTTGTTAAGTTATGCGCTTACCAACACATTTTGCGATTCATTTTTATATTATAGATTATAATTATAATTATTTGCTGATGCTGCTTTTTCTGCTGCTCATTTTTGAAAAAGGCTCGCATTAGTAGGCTTGTTGTCAAGTCTCTATCAGCCTTCGTATACTTTTGGGGGTTTAGGTTACTGTAGAACTTATAACACTGATGATTAGTTTGTATCTTATAACCTTTATTAACCACCACTTTATATCTTATTACACTTGTTAGTTTATAGAGTACAACACTTATTTCTTATTACTTTATATCTTAGGACACTTATTAGTTTATATTATTTAACACTTATTACTTTATATCTTAGAACGTTTATTAATTAATAACATTTAACACTTATTTAATTAGTCAGTCTAGTACATTTTCTTCCGAGCTTCTCACCGACGACCGGCGCGGGAGTGGTGGCGCCACCGACGCAGCGCCCGCGACGTTTCCATGGTAACCGCCCAGTCTGTCGCGACTGTCATGTGACGGGTAAGTGAAGTTTTTATGCTCCACGACACATGACGACGGCCACCGTACGATGCGACGCGACGACACGAAGGTAAGTGTTTATATAGTTTCGTGTATTAGTAATGTAGTGTATGTAGTGTGATATATATTATTTAATTGTATGATTTTATGTTTATTTAAATATATAGTTTATATTTGTTTTGTGTTAAAACATTATTACGTATATTATTGTTATATTATATTAATATATTATTACATATAATATTTATTATATTTATATATGTTTACATATATATTTATGTATATATAATGTATGTATATATTTTATGTGTGGCGATACGCCACAGTACTCCCCCCCAGAGACCGTCCTAGGACGGGTGATAGTAATCTTTAAATTTCACCACTCTCCCCGAGCGTGTTCTTACTATTGGTTTAACGCTCTCTTCTGTGTTTTCAGGTAAGGGAGGTGCCGTCCTCGCTGGGGAGTCGTTTGGAAGTACGTAGGCTGGTTTGATTCTTTCTATTGAGACAGTTTGTTCTTCTCCTTTTATTTTAATTTTGTAAACTTTATCTCCTCTTTTCAGTACTTCGTACGGTCCTTTGTATGCTGGTTCTAGGGCGCCTCTCACTCTGTCATCTCTTACATAGACATGTGTTGCAGAATGTAAGTCCTTGAAGATAAAGATATTTCTCTTATCGTGTCTTGAACCAGGATGCGGTCGTATCTTGTCCATTATAGAACGGAGTCGTGATGTGAAGTCTACTAAATCAGTTGTGGTATGTATGGTTTGTGACTTTTGCAGGAACTCGCCAGGAAGTCGTAGTGTTTCGCCATAAAGAAGTTCGGCTGGTGAAGCATTGATGTCCTGCTTGAATGCGGATCTCATCCCTAACAATACCAGAGGTAAGCTTTCTGTCCAATTTTGGCTGCCGTGACACATGATTGCCGTTTTTAACTGGCGATGCATTCTTTCGACCATGCCGTTGCTTGCTGGGTGGTAAGCAGTTGTTCTGTTGCGTTGAAAGCCAGCAAGCTCTGACAGCTGTTTCATTAGGGCTGACTCAAATTGTTTACCGCGATCTGTGACTACATCTTCTGGGCATCCGTATCGTGCGATCCAGTTTGCTACGAACGCTTTTGCGACGGTTTCAGCAGTGATATCTTGTAGCGGTATCGCCTCAGGCCATCGCGTAAATCTGTCGACTGCAGTGAGGCAATAACGATAACCGTCTGAGAGCGGCAATGGTCCAATTAGGTCAATATGTATATATTGGAATCTACCGCGTGGAAGTTTGAAGTTGCCCAGTGGTGTTGAAATGTGTCGTGTCACTTTAGTTTGCTGGCAAGCGTGGCATAATTTTGTCCAATCTCGACAATCCTTCTTTATGCCAGGCCATATGTAGCGTTCTGCGACAAGTTTTTCTGTAGCATTTGTTCCGGGATGGCTGAGCGAGTGAAGACTTTCAAAGACTTGTTTTCTCAGTTCAGCTGGTACGTACGGTCTTGGTGGTTGAGTGCTGTTATCGCAATATATTTCAGTTCGTGTTCCGGGAATGGGAAGTTTGATGAGATCTAATGAAGTTGTATTATTCTCGATTAGTTTCTTTAGTTCCTCGTCTTGATCTTGTGATTTTGCGAGATCATGGAGATTTACGGGCTGAGACAACTCCTCAATCCTGGAGAGGGTATCAGCTACGATGTTATCTTTTCCGGAAATATGTTGGATATCAGTAGTAAATTGGGCTATGAAATCTAGATGTCGGAACTGCCGTGGTGTGCATTTGTCTTTTCGCTGATGAAAGGCGAAGGTTATTGGTTTATGATCCGTGAATATCGTAAAGTGACGTGCTTCAACCATATAACGGAAATGTTTTATAGAGTCATAAATGGCGAGCAGTTCTCTGTCGTATGGTGAATAATTTTTCTGAGCGGGATTGAGTTTACGACTGAAAAAGGCTAGTGGTTGCCATTCATTATCTTTCTGCTGTTGGAGGACACCACCGATGGCGGTGTCGGAAGCGTCAGTGACTAGGGCTAGTTTTAGTTCCGGATCTGGATGAGCGAGAAGTGTAGCGTTACAAAGGCTCTGTTTGCAATTTTCGAATGCTGTTAATGCTTCGCCTGATAACGTGATTGGATGTGAACCTTTGACTGAACCGACCAGTAAATCGTGTAGTGGAGCTTGAATTTTAGCTGCGTCTTTGAGGAATCTCCGGTAGAAGTTTATCATCCCTAGGAATCTTCTTAAACTTTTTACGTTTGTAGGGGCAGGGAAATCTCTGATAGCTTCTATTTTCTCTTCTAGCGGCTTGATGCCAGCTGCAGAAACGCTGCATCCAAGAAAGGTAACCTCCCTGGCTCCGAACACACATTTGGATACGTTTATTACCATACCGTATTGCTGAAATTTGTCGAAGACTTGGCGTAGGTGATGGTGATGACTTTCATCATCCCGGCTAAATACCAGGGTATCGTCTAAGTAGCTGTAGCAAAAGCCTTCCAGGTCTCTAGTCATCTCATCCACGAATCTCTGGAAGGTTTGACCAGCGTTTCGCAGTCCGAACCCCATGTACGGGAATTCGAACATTCCGAAGGGTGTTGTAATGGCTGTCTTCGGGATGTCATCCGGATTAACCGGGATTTGGTTGTACGCCTTTACCAGGTCTATTTTTGAGAAAATAGTGCACCCAGCAATGTTCTGCGTGAAGTCCTGTATGTGTCTTATAGGATATCTGTCCGGTATTGTTCTATCATTCAACATTCTGTAGTCCCCACAGGGTCTCCAACCGTTCTCTTTTTTGGGAGCAAGATGCAGGGGTGATGACCATGGGCTTTTAGATGGTCTTGCTGTACCGCTCTGCAACATGTCGTTGAACTCCTGTCTTGCGATTTTCAGTTTTTCTGGAGATAACCTTCTTGGTGTGCAGTATACCGGGGGTCCTGGAGTAGTTTTGATATGATGTACTGTATTGTGCTTAGTAACTCTTTGAGTGCCGGATGGACGTGTCAGTTCTGGATATTCTCGAAGAAGTTCTAAGTATTTGGATTGACCAATGATGGTTTTCACTGATGATATAGCGTCTGATGGAGGTACTGGTTTGGCTTCGGTTGAAAGTGTGGTGTTATTGTCGATGAGTCGGCGGTTTCGGCAATCGACTATCAAACCGTAGTGTGATAGGAAGTCGACGCCTATGATAGCCTTATTGACGTCTGCCACGATGAATCGCCAAGAAAATGCGCGACGAAGTCCGAAGTCGAGTTCCATCTGTGCGTAACCGTAAGTAGCTATTGGCGTTCCATTTGCTGCGAATAATTCGTAAGAAGTTCTTGGTCGTCTGTGTTTGACAGAAGTACGGGGGAATACGCAGAGGTCGCTGCCTGTGTCGACCAAGAACTGCATTTTCGATTTTCTGTCGGTAACGAATAGGCGACCTGCGGAACTGGGGCAATCATCAGTCGCCATTAACGACCGCCCTTGTTGTTTTCCTGCTGGTAGTCGCATGGTTTTACGCACCGTCTAGCGCTGTCGCCGTATCTGAAGTGGTAGTAGCAATTCGGGAATTTTCTGTAATTAGACTGTGATCTGGTGTTGCTTCTGTTACGCTGGTTTTCCGGTGTCCTGTCTCTGGAGCGGGATCTTCCGTTATCACTCGTAGAAAGGGCTTTTACCTGACGGCTGAGCTCGGCGATTTCCTTAGATAGTTTGTCAACAAGGGAACCTGGCATGGCGTCCGTTGCTGCCACCTGAGGTGATGATGGTACTAGGTCATGAACTTTGTCTGCGAGGTCTGCCAGTGCTTGAAGCGATGACTCCGGCTGAGATGCAATGACTGTCTGAAGACTGGTCGGCAATCGGCTGTTCCAAACGGTCCTAATAAAATCGTCGGGAATGTGCGGGCCAGCTAGATGTCGTAGATGTCGGAGGAATTGAGATGGGCGTCTGTCCCCTAGCTCCTCATGCATCAACAGCTGTGTAATTTCTTTTTCACGTGACGCTGACAACCTTTTAATTAACTCGGTCTTAAGGAATTCGTATTTACCTTTAGCTGGCGGGTTCACCAAAATGTCTTTTACTTCGGCTGCATATCTATGTTCCAGCTGTGCGGTGACGTAAAAATATTTCGTTTCATCCTCTTTGATCCCCGATAATGCAAAGTTACCTTCTATTTGTGCAAACCAGACGCCCGGTTCCTCTGGCCAAAACGGAGGCAATCGGACTCCGACACGACAAATATCGGATGGTGTAAATGTCCCTTTTTCGGCGCCATCTTCGGCGTTTTTGTTGTTTGTTGATTTTTCGTGTAATGACATTGTTGTTTCTTCGTATTCTTTATTGAGGGGTCACCAATTTGGGGGTTTAGGTTACTGTAGAACTTATAACACTGATGATTAGTTTGTATCTTATAACCTTTATTAACCACCACTTTATATCTTATTACACTTGTTAGTTTATAGAGTACAACACTTATTTCTTATTACTTTATATCTTAGGACACTTATTAGTTTATATTATTTAACACTTATTACTTTATATCTTAGAACGTTTATTAATTAATAACATTTAACACTTATTTAATTAGTCAGTCTAGTACATTTTCTTCCGAGCTTCTCACCGACGACCGGCGCGGGAGTGGTGGCGCCACCGACGCAGCGCCCGCGACGTTTCCATGGTAACCGCCCAGTCTGTCGCGACTGTCATGTGACGGGTAAGTGAAGTTTTTATGCTCCACGACACATGACGACGGCCACCGTACGATGCGACGCGACGACACGAAGGTAAGTGTTTATATAGTTTCGTGTATTAGTAATGTAGTGTATGTAGTGTGATATATATTATTTAATTGTATGATTTTATGTTTATTTAAATATATAGTTTATATTTGTTTTGTGTTAAAACATTATTACGTATATTATTGTTATATTATATTAATATATTATTACATATAATATTTATTATATTTATATATGTTTACATATATATTTATGTATATATAATGTATGTATATATTTTATGTGTGGCGATACGCCACATACTCTCATCTAATCTCGGGTTCTGAGACTAAGTGAGGTTCCATACAGGGTGTCCCTCAATTCAACGGCCAAACGAAAGGGGGTGGTAGGGGGTCCTGGCATAATAAGAAAAAACACGAAGTCGATTGTATTAAAAAATATTCGCTATTTTAAATACTAGGGTGCCCTTTGCGTATTAATATAGGGGTCTAATTCAAAGTCTAGGGTGACAAATCAACATCGAGCTATACTGCGCTGTACTGCGCTGTGCTATGTTTGGTCAACTCGCTCGACTAATATTTCAATGAGGATACAATCAAAGCATGCTGTGCTGTACTGTGCGAGGCTACGCTCTGCTTAAAAACGCAGTAGTCTCGAGCGAGGCGCGCTACCCGCCGTGCTGAGCCGCGCTGTGTCGAGCTGGGCTATGTTTTATGGAGCTCTGCCATTAGACCAGGGTAGAAGCCATGCTGCGCTGTGTCGAGCTGTGCTAGGTTTGTCAAACATGGAGAACTACGACGACGTCTTGATGTTGATTGTTCCGGCTAATCTCTGAAATGGCTCGACAATTTTTACGGGACTTTTAGCTGATGTTTTAGCTTTTTTTAAGTAGCTGATGTAATAAGAAGTAACGGGATACTTTTTATCCCAATATTCTTAAGGGATGAGATTCCGTGCGAGTAAAACCGCGGGGCACAGCTAGTAATAATATTACAAAGAAGAAAGATTTGTTTGTTTGTAACGAATAGGCTCCGAAACTACTGACCCAATTCAAAAATTCTTTCACTAATGGAACGTTATATTATCAGCGAGCGTTATTATTATTAGCTACATTGATCCCTGCGTTCCCACGGGAATGGGAACTAAATCTTTCACCATTAGAAAGATACATTCACCCTGAGTAACGTAGGTTATATTTTATCCCCGTGATCCCACGGGAATGGGAACTATGCGAGGGAAACCTCGGGGCAAAGCTAGTATTAATAAAAGGATCGGAGCAGTTAAATATCGTAGTACTACTGAGACCCTTCCTATAAAAATTAGATTCTTGGTAATATATATTAATAATATTTATTTATATACTAATGGGTTGATATGTAGAGACGTTGAATCCCTGCAGACTTGGTCCTGGCGCTGCGTAAAACGTTTGCGAGATTTAACTTTCAACTAACGCCATCTATTGGCGGGATGGGGCACTAAAATGTTTGTTTGAACTTCACTTGCGTCACATTTCAATATTTTTATTTTTCTATACTAATATTATAATGAAGAAAGATTTGTTTGTTTGTTTGTTTGTTTGTAATGAATAGGCTCCGAAACTACTGGACCGATTTCAAAAATTCTTTCACTAATGGAAAGCTAATTTATCAGTGCGTGACATAGGCTATATTTTATCCCCGTAATCCCACGGGAACGGGAACTACGCGGGTGAAACCGCGGGGAGCTACTAGTATTTAATAAACTGAACTTGTTTTAAGGTTTGGGAGTAGTTGCTTGAAAGGCCGAAGAATATTATATACTGTAGGACGGATGTCCTTTACTGAGTGGGACTCACACACGAAGGGTTCCGTACCATTATCTGTAAGAGAGCAAGAAACGCTAAAAAATATCAAGTTTGTTGTATGGGAGCGCCCTTAAATATTTTATTTTATTTTTAGTATATGTCGTTATAGCGGCAATAGAAATACATCATCTGTGAAATTTTTAACTGTCTAGCTATCACCGTTCTTGAGATACAGCCTGGTGACAGACGGACGGACAGCGAAGCCTCAGTAATAGGGTACCGTTTTTACCCTTTTCAGGTCGTTTAGTTTAAAATCTTAGATGAAGGGTCATAGTAGATACAATTAAGTATTTACTAGAACCCTTGTTCAAAAATTTGAAGCAAAATGAAGTGAACAGTCTAACAGCGAATAATTATTGAAGATAAGCCCAAACAAGTACCCCTGAACGCCGCGCAAAACGTTTGCGTGTTTTAAAACTCTTAACAACGCCATCTATTGGCGGGACGGGGCACTACTTCAAAGCAGCTTAGAAATGTAACTACATTTATCGCAGGATAATGTTTAAACGGAAACCTTGGTTGGAAAATGGATGAGAAAATGGCGCCCGTGCAAAGGAGGGTCGCTCCTTTGAAGTAGTGCCCCGTCCCGCCAATAGATGGCGTTGTTAAGTCGTATGACCTTCGGCTAAAACACGCAAACGTTTTGTGCGGCTTTCAGGGGTAGTCGTTTAGATCACAAATGTTATAGTTACTTAAGGACTATAAGGTTTCTTTACTTTCAGCGCGGAGATTTAGTATATGATATTTTTAAACAAGGGTTGTACTGGCTATTTGTCTTGTGTCCACTACAACTCTTCATCTAACATTTTAAATAAACGCCCTGAAAAGGTAACATTTAGCATTTCTGCTGGGGCCTAAGTCTGCAATTTGACATTATTGATCAGACAATATGTTGATATTGAGACACCATAACGAGAGTGTCAGAAATTTGGTATTCTGCTAAAATTTATTCATATGGCTACTATGGTGTCTCAGTGGTCTTTGTTGCATATCAAAATTCAAATATTTTTTTGTCAAATAAACGTAAGAATACAGTTTCCATGACAACCATCTAAATTTTATGGAGCCATTGAGTCAGCGGAGTAGTTGTCACTAAGAGAATACCAAAATGAGAACAAATGACAGAAAAATGGCCATAATGTTGATATTAAAACACATTTGAGTAGCATTATCACAGCTTAATAGTTTAGAGAATCAGGGCGCAGGTCTGCTGCTGATATATCAATATACGACATGAAATACGTCATCACATTGAAAACCTTTAAAATTGACAGTCTTTCTTTATTTTTCACTAGCCGCGCCCCGTGATTTAACCCTCATAGTTCCCGATCCCATGGGAATTTCGAGATAAAGCCTATGGCCTTCCCCGAACCATAAGCCACCCCCCATGTACTGTACTGTACCAAATTTCAAGTCAATCGGTTCAGTAGTTTAGCCGTGAAAAGGTAACAGAGTTACTTTCGCATTTATAATATTAGTAATGTTTATGGCGAGCGAAGCGAAGTCCTAACACAACAATTTGTAGATACTGTTTTGATATTATATTATACATGTATATCTATCTCGTACGAAGGAGGGTCGCTCCTTTGAAGTAGTGCCCCGTCCCGCCAATAGATGGCGTTGTTAAGAGTTTTAAAACACGCAAACGTTTTGTGCGGCTTTCAGGGGTAGTCGTTTGAAGTTAATAATAATTATTTAGCTTTCTTATAATGGCTGCTGCAGTAGTCATAGTCAAGTTTTAGATTTTTTGAAAAAGGCTCGCATTAGTAGGCTTGGTATTAAGTCTCTATCAGCCTTCGTACAATAATCACTATCACTACATACATAGTATAGTAATCGCCTCCGTACCCAAGTAGGCCGTTGCAAACAGAACATGGGGCGATGGGGTTACATAGCGGCCTCCGAGGATCATTGTGACTGGGGAGCCCCGACACAGTCCATGGACCATTTACTCCAATGTCCACTGTGGTAGGGGGTCCTGGCATAATAAGAAAAAAACACAAAGTCGATTGTATTCAAAAATATTCGCCATTTTAAATACTAGGGTGCCATTTGGGTGTCTAATTCAAAGTCAAAGTCAAAAATCATTTAATCAGTTATGGCCTCAATGAGACTCTTAGGTAGTGGTCCAAGTAGCGAGTACTCGCCAGGTGAGTGTGCGGATCCTACCTCGGAATAACACATCATCCCAAAATTCCCACGGGATAAGGATCCACGCGGGTAAAACCGAGTATAACAGCTAGTATACTCGTATAATATTCTAAAAGTCTTTCGCCTCAATGACCTGTCGTTACAAAACGCCATTCGAAACTACGTACGGAACCCGTACGCTCATTACGGGGACGATTATGATATGCAACCATGGAAAAAAAACTAGGCATCTCTGAGTTTTTTATAATTTTGTGCATGCAACAAAACTTTTCTTTTAGTGACATCTATAGGTAAGCAGTGAAACTATTTTATATAAAACTTTTGGTTACAGTTTTAGTATAATTATTGAAATAGCTTATTTCCAATGAATGAATATGTAAAATAAAATAAGTAAAATACTCATAAAACGTTAGCGAGCGTCCCTGCCCCCCTAGACAAGTGGCAATTACATTAGACGTATAGAACAGAAAGTTCGTTTTTATGAATGAAATTGATATTTGCTTACGACTTGTAATTTTGCCGCGTTACGAAACGTGAAGTTGGAAGACAAGTGGTCATTTATCTATTCGTCGGATTTCGTCGCAAGGAAACTTCAAGGAAATGCCACAGTAGTACATTTTTCATTCAAAATGGTGAATGATTGATTTGTTTGATTCAAATTGTTCACGTTTATGTCAATATTAATTTCAAAAAATATAATTATTAACATTTATTTTCCGTTTTATTGCTATTGATATTAATATTAAAGATTAAATTGTAGTTCATAGTAAAACCACAGATAATATTATACTAGTAAAATCAAAGTTCATAATTTGAATTGCACAAAGTTTATAAAATGTACAAAAAATTTAGTTTTTTAATAGATTATAATAGTAATAAATACTTGAATAATTATTTGACAGAATAAAAATAAATTTTAAAGTTAAATAAATTATGAACAAAATGTTTATTATTCCATGGCACAGAGATACTTTGTGTAATGTGTTCTGTGGCGAACTGGCGAACGCTCCAAATATATGCCAAATCCTCGCCCCGTGGCGCAATAGGTTGTCAATTGGTAGCCAAGTGTACAAAAACATAATGAACGCATAGTCTATTCGTTTAAAGGTAAAAGTCAGTGGTCTTGTCTAACGGTTTTATTGTTAGATACTTTGATTATATACTTGTCTGATGCAAAATTGGCCGTACTAAAACGGGTCAAATAAAGTCTACTCTACTCTAAATATTTGGTAGACTCACTTCTTGTTTACATCAGTGTTATTTGAATGACTTATGGATAACGCTCACGAAAAATAATTATTTATGCCGGTTTGCGCTGTTAAATTAGTTCAATTGAAGTTTATTTATTTTCTATTACAAATTACTATTTTACTTTATTTAATTAGGTATATTGACATTGACATAAAACCTAATACAATAATAAACAAGCCGTACTCACACATATCCCGCAATTTGAGGACAATTATAACGCGTCGTTTGTTGGCATTACTCTAGACAAATATATAATCAAAGGTTAGACATCATGTTATTAGAATTTATTATTTTCAAGAGCCAAAAGATGGCGTTGTAAAAAAAGGATGGTGTGATTTGACCATAGAGGTATTATACATTGTATTATATTAGGGATTTGACGCCAGCAAAAGCCATAAGGAAACGAAACTTCAATGAAATAAATTATGTTTTACAACTTTAGAACTTAAAGAATATTATATACTTACTTAAATACTTAGAGTAAATATAAATACATAATAATTAAGGCATTAGGTAGATAGTTGCAGTTAAAACATGTTGGTAGCCTAGATTTTTAAAGATAATGTACACAGTTTTTATCATAATAAAGAATTAAATTACTTTGTTTGTTTATATTTAACTATTGGCCCTATAAACGTAACTCGTTTCTGTTATATAAATGCCAAGTACTCCTAAAAGAGTTATTAAGACTCAATTACAAAATAAGGTACGAAGATTATATTTCTAGAATAGATTCCCAAAAAAGATACATAAACACCTTAGATAAATGTACACAAACTGATCTTAATCTTTTTGATGAGCCAGTAAAAACACCTACACACATTAATATTGACGAAATTACACAGGAACCACTTCCAAACACATCAAAATGTTTTCGTGCGGAATGAAATTAATATTTTGCACCAAAACATAGACGGCTTAATACATAAAGCGGATCAATTAACCTTATGTTTAAATTTAGATGGAGGCAAATCTGTTGATGTTATTTGTGTCACAGAGCACAATATGACCTATGATGATTCAAAAATACTGCATTTAGACAACTTTCAAATAGCTTCAATGTTTTGTCGTAAAAATCGTCATGGAGGTTCTTGTATTTTAATTCGTCATCAATATAAATTTAAAAATATCAATGAGATAGTAAAATACTCGAAAGAAGGTATAATTGAATGTTCTGGCATAGAAATAGTCAATTTTGGAATCTACGTAATATGTTTATATAGACCGCCTCGACAACTAAAGGAAGAATTAGAGATATTTTTTACGACATTTAACAAAATACTTAAAGAATTTGCACATAAGAAGAAGAAATTAATAATATGCGGTGACTACAATATAGATTTATTAAAAAATAATAGATACTCCTATGAATTGATCAATGTATTATCAGTGTATAATTTAAAACTAGGAATTAGACAACCTACTCGTCCAAGTTCAGGCAAATGCCTTGATAATATATTTTATAATTTAAGAGGTAGTAAAGTAAATATTTTGGAACTAGCGTTATCGGATCATACAGCTCAATTAATAACTTGTCCGGTCAAATCGCACTCTACTTTAAAGTTTTGGTTTATAGAAAAGCGGGACTACAGTCAAGAAAACATAAATAAATTTAAAAATTGCATGAGTTCTTTATCATTTAATGACATTTTTAATTGTGACGATCCTGAGAAGGCATTTGACATATTTTATGAATTGTTTAAATTATTTTACTACCTGTGTTTCCCTCTAATTCGACTTAAAATATCAGCTGAGCGCAAACCAAAATGGATGACTAGAGGGATTAGAACATGCTGCAAACGAAAACGTCAGCTCCTGTGGCATTGCAGGCAGAATCCCACGGATAGGAATAAGACTGATTATAAAGAACTTTCAAAGAGGCTTAAGAGAATAATTAATTTAACTCGAAAATCACAGAATTGTCATGAGATTGCAAATTCATCAAATAAGAGTAAATCAACATGGAATTTGATACATAGGTCAAAACATGTAGTACCCAAAAATGAAATAGAGCAAATAAATCCAGCAGGTACAAATATAAACGACCCTTACCAAATTGTAGAGGCTTTTAATGAGTTTTTTATTGGTCCCATAAATAAGGATGATTATAATTTTAAAACGGAAAATATCCCTATTCATTATGACTCTTTCTTTATGTCTCCGACTATTCCTTTAGATATAATTAAAGTAATAAAAAGTCTAAAAAACACAAACAGCACTGGTCATGATGACATATCTGCTAAAATAATTAAGCATGTAACTATATTTATATCTCCGGTATTGAGTTATATACTTAATTTATGTATATTAAGGGGTGTTTTTCCAGAACAGCTTAAACTTACAATTATCAAGCCTTTGTTAAAAAAAGATGACAAAACAAATATGTCATGTTACAGGCCTATAGCACTCATACCAGTGATGTCAAAAATATTTGAAAAAGTAATTTCCCAATCACTATCGTCCTTTTTTGAAAGTAAAAATATACTAGTTAACGAACAGAGTGGCTTTAGGAAAACTAAGAATATTGACAAAGCAATCTATGACTTTATCCATACAATTATGCGCAATTTAGATAAAAATATTGTGACATGCGCTCTTTTCATGGACTTAACTAAGGCGTTTGATAATGTTGACCATAAAATACTACTCAATAAATTAGAAAGCTATGGCATCAGAGGTAATATGCTACACCTTATAAAGTCATATCTCACAAATAGAAAACAAGCAACTCAAATCTCAAGAATATGCGTAGATTTAAAAAAAGAGATAAAATACACATCTAAGTTTAAAATAGTGAATAAAGGTGTACCTCAAGGCAGTGTATTGGGTCCGTTGCTTTTCATAATTTACATTAACGATATGCCTAAGGTGACATCTAATAAAACAATTTTATTCGCAGATGACAGCACAATTATATTTAGTGAACCGAACAAATTAATCTTAGAACAAAATGTAGACAAAACTCTTGACAATATTATAAATTGGTTAACCGCAAATAAATTAAAAATTAATCTAACAAAAACAAATTTTATGACATTTAAAATTAGGACACCAAAATTTACTGACATGTCAATCGAATATAACGGACACCAAATTAATAATGTAGAAACAACTAAATTCCTAGGTCTGACGATAGACTGTGATCTTGGATGGAAGTCACATACTCAACAATTAAGTTTAAAACTGAATCAGTACTCATACGCTCTATACATGCTAGGAAAAATAACAAACATATCCACACTTCTAACTGCATACCACGGCAACGTTACATCTCTTCTTAGATATGGTGTTATCTTTTGGGGGAACTCCGTCAACAGAGACTTGGTATTTGTGTCACAGAAGAGATGCGTAAGAGCTATTTGTAAATTGACGCAATTTGATAGTTGTAGACCAAAATTTTTGACATTAAAAATATTGACGTTACCTTGTATCTATATATACGAAATTTGTGTATTTGTAAAATGTAATATTAATCTTTTTGGGAAATATAAAAGTGACCGCTACAAAAATATGATAACTTATCCAAATAACAAAACCATGTACTTAAATAGAAGTGTTTGTTGTATGGCGCCTAGAATTTATAATAATTTGCCCAACGAACTACTTGAATTAAAAAATGTAACATTATTTAAAGCTAAATTAAAACAGTTATTATTATCAAAAGTCTACTACAATATTGACGAATACGTAAATGATAAGTTTCGAACTTAGTAAGGGCCAGTTACTATCGAATTATTATGTTATGATTATGTTGTAAAATTGATTCAATATTGTATAATAATGTTGTGACATATAATGTAATTTTGCATGCTGTAAAGTGAAACATAGCTGTACTTAAATTTATAATTACCATCTATCAATGTAAATAATACCTATGTTTAAGCAAATAAATGAATATGAATGAATGAATGAATATCAAAAACTAGAAGGTCAAAATACGAACACATAACATTCTTTTAATCGAAATTATATTATTTATTAGTTAATATCAAGATTCATGCAAACATTACTACAAAATTTGCAAATAAAGTATCGTCGCGGTTTTAGCGTTTCTCTCTTCTTAAGTTTTCTGCATGGTCCTAGCATGCGCTAAAATTCATACGCTCGCGGCCCGAAAACGTTTGTCAAACTGCCACTTGGCTGCCAATTTGTAATTTCTATTCACAAGCAAATGTCAAACTCATTTCATTTACTAACTTGCTATGTCAGTTGGAACGTTTTGTACTGTTTGACAATTGTAAAAAATGACGTGCACCAACGAAATCAAAGAAGTTAGCGCTGTTCTAGAGACGACGTTCGTTTGTGGAGAAAAGGAATAGACTGGGAGCGTTTGCCACTTGTCTAGGGGGGCTGTTCTTAGTATAATAAGTACCTATTTTGAATATAAATTTATTTTACTGTTTCTATATTTTTTCCTTGTAGTTATCACTGTCTAGTGTCTAAAAAAATATTATCTGTGATAATATTACAAGGTAATAAAACCTCCCTAAATATGGGGAAAATGGATATGATATAATGGAAATGGTAATTCAAAAATCTACAGTATTATTTTTAAATATATCATATCTATAGGTACTTAAGAGCTTTTATTAATTTTTTGTGTGATAAAAATTCGTCATCATGATTATGATTAAGTTATTTGTATTTAAATTTGTAAAATGAGTATTGTTGTATTGTAATAAGATTAATTGATTAGAAGTAAATTTTTGGGAAAATATTTTATCAGATATAGCTACACTGATCTGTCATGTCGTGTCAGCTGTCACTTTCAGCCGCAGTCGGTCTGTCAGTCAGTGATCGTCTGTCTATCGATCAGTCAGTCAGTCATCAGATTTCAAGATTTTAAGGTGGATTATCGATTTTATTGAAATATTTTTTAAATTTTAAATAAAATCATGTTAATGCCTGTAATAATTAATTGATTAAGTTGTAAGTGATGATTAAATAGTATATAGAAATAACCATCATTTGTATAAATAATTAAAAAGTACATTCAAAATGGATAAAGTACCGCCTAAACAAAAAAAGGTGAATTTAACACGTGAAGAGCTTCTTCATATGGAAAAGGAGGTAAGGTTTAAATATTTAACTTTTTTTCTCATAATACTACATAGCAATATCTAGCAAGCTAAGCTTTGTGGGGGCAAGCTTTTTAAACACTGCCTTGTGCATATAAAAACCTCTTTGATTTTATTTCGTTCACAAAATATTGTCTTCACGATTTCCTGCACCTCTAAACATGAATTGAAATAACTATGTTTAATATCAAATCTGTAGGTGTTGTAGTTTTTACGTAAAATGTACCGCAAAACTGTATAAATTGTTGAATTAGGAGGGCTTCGCTTCGCTCGCCCATCTGATAACATAATCATTCACTACATCATCTCATTACAGTACTGACCCCTAACTAAGTCCGTAACTTGTATCTAGGGTATCAGAAACTACGCACACACTCATTCACACACACACACAGACAGAGACAAACATTTGTGATCTGTGAGTGTGAACATACTTAGGGCTTATTTTTCCATCGCCAGATAACTTTATTCGACGAATAACTTTGAAATTTTGACACTTATTTCATACAAAATCTGTCGAATGTCAATTTTATTCATTTAATAAAAGTTATCTGGCGATGGAAAAATCGGCCCTTAAAGAGATACTAAATATATGATTGTCTTTTCAGCAATTAGTCGACAAAATAATCCAATTGGAAGCTCACAATTTTCAGCTGCGGAATATTATAAATAAAAATGTATCGGACGGCAGCAAACCTGTGAAAGGTTTTAATAACCAAAAACAGTTCAATTTCACCAAGTAAGTCCATTTTGATTGATCCATAATGTTTATTTATTGAGGATTTCTGTAAAAATTACTTTAAAATTTGATAAAATATTAATTTTATTATTAAACGAAACATACGTCATTGTATATAAGTATGTAAAACAACGGGATGTTAGTACGTACTTATTTAACTCGAATTTCTTGACTAATCATCTTGAAACTAGTCGAGGGATTCGACTTATATAGTTGTTTTACATACTTTAAATATTAATTGTCAACATTGTGACAAAACTTGTGAGTAGCTACCCAATACTTTGTCAGCAACTGATGAAACAGGCCCTAAGTATAAATTTATTATTCCAGTTCCCACACCCGCCCGATCCTACTCCACATACTATACTTCGGCTGGGACTACCAAGGGTTCGTAGTCCAAGAAGACACGTCCAATACAGTGGAACATCACCTCTTTACATCGCTGACGAGGGCCTGTCTCATCGAGAGCAGGGAGTTGGCCAAGTATCATCGGTGCGGACGGACTGACAAAGGTGTTAGTGCTTTTGGACAGGTGAATATATTACTCATGTTACAATAAATAAATAAATAATAAGAATAAATTTTAAAAAATAACTTTTTTAGAAACAAGCCTTTAAGCTATTGCATAGCTTCTATCGAGGGCCTTGAGCGCGGGGACCGAATCCAGAAATTCCGTAACGAAAAAAAACCTCACATTTTTATTATTTTTTTATCGAAAACTTTTTTTTTGTAAATTTTCCAAAAAGTTTTTATAGTAATGTAGACAAAGTTTTTATTGTATGAAGTCCCAAGTACGACATCAAAATTTCTAAGGTTAGGATTGCAATACAAAAATAAAAAAACAATTAGTTGATAAAATTGCTATGCAATAGCTTTACCGCGGCAGTCCCCGAGTGCCACACGTTTTTTTTTTTAGCTGTTATTGCATTGCCACGGGACTTACATAAGTGCCAAATTTCAGCTCAATCGGATAACCAGATGTGGTCGAAAAATGGCAAAATTTGATTACAGACAACGGGACAGGTGACACTAATTAAAAGCTTGTAAAAACGCAGGTTATACGGCGAGATACTGCTAGTATAGAGGCTTTACCTTGCCGTAACACAGGTTTTAAGTAAAATCTCGATAATTACATCAAATATTATATACTTATTGTACAATATATATTATATATTGTCCGTGCTTCAGAGGGCACGTAAAGCCGTCTGTCCCGGCTGTCGTACTAACATCATCGACAGTCGTTACGGGTAGTTAGAGCCCTCAAAAGTCTAACATTTGGTTTAACCAAAAAATGTCGTATAGCCTTCTGGGTTGTGAAGGTCTGATGGCAGTCGCTTCACGTAAAATACTGACATTTCGCCAAATCTGGTTAAACTGAAAAATCGACTCCAAATAGACATGGGATAAAGGTTCAGAAAAAGAGTACAAAATTAATTAATTAATATATTGAATTTCAGATAATTTCAATAAATGTTCGTTCAAAATTCCATGAAGGTATACAAAATGACCCGTCGTCCGTTAAATCTGAAATTCCCTACTGTAGGATACTTAACCGACTACTACCAAAGGGTATAAGAGCGGTCGCTTGGATACCTGTACCTAAAGAAAATGAAGGGCTCAGTGCTAGGTAAGTGTAATAAGGGCCTAATTAAGGGCCTATATCACCATCTTCAAGTAAGTACCTACTCACATGTTTTGTTTTTGTTACTTGATATAAAATAAGAAAGAGACAAAACTAACTTTACTTAGTGAGTAACTTTACTTGAAGGTCGTGAAATAGGCATTAGGATGAATAATAACACATAGGATACTATATTGGTTTCAAATCCGTGGGAATTTCGGGATATGAAGTCAACATTTTGTGTGTGTCAACGGGATGTGTGTTATTTTATTATTCATCTGGGTTCGATACCCGTGCGGGGTGAATATTTGTGTGAACCACATATGTTACTAATTGAGGATATTTGGAAATTCCCCCCCTAAGGAGAGAAAAACCCAAATTCTGCCGGAAGTCATTATTCCACGTGGAAGAAGGCACGGGCAAAAGCTAGATTAGCATATATGTGTAGTGTATACGAATTTATATGTTTTGTGTATTGAGGGTACTTATTAATATTATGAGGGTACTTGTACTTGGCAACCTTATTATAACATAATATTGTTAGCCAACGTAGGGTACTTCTATATTCACTCACTCACATTGTTAATTTGTACCAAGATGGTTGCTACTGAGCTCAATAAATAGTGTTAAAGTTTATTCGTGTTTTACTGGACATAATAATATGCCTTTAAAAATCTACAATCCATGTTTCATAACAACATACACAACATTTTAATTCCAGATTCGACTGCAAAAAACGTCAATACAAATACTACTTTCCGAAGTCAAATTTAGACATTGAAGCCATGAGGGAATCTTGTAAACTTCTGGTGGGAAATCATGACTTCAGAAACTTCTGTAAGATGGACGTCGGTAACGGCGTGGTCGAGTATGTAAGGACTATATTACATGCGGATATACAACCTGTTGTGGATAGTGATAGGGATTCACGTATGTATTTATATTATAGACTATATAACTTCAGATATGATATATAATTTACAGCAATTTATTTGGTGTAGAAAAATTATTCTTATATGACTTCAGATATGATGTAGTAAAATTATTATTATGTGATTTCTCATGTGACTTCAATCGTTTTTAAGACTTTTGTATGACTTCAGTCCTTTTTAGTGTGAATTTATTGGGTTTTGGTGTAAATTTGTTGTTTCTCATGTGACTTCATCGTTTTATATGACTTCTATGATTTTATGTGTGACTGAAGTTATTTCTGATATGACTTGAGTATTTTTTGGTATCACAAAGTCATGATTTCTTACTAAAAGAAGTCTCTTCTGGTGTGAAATCATGACTTCAGAAACTTCTGTAAGATGGATGTTGGTAATGGCGTTGTGGAGTATGTGAGGACCATATTACATGCGGATATACAACCTGTTGTGGATAGTGATAGGGATTCACGTATGTATTTATATTATAGACTATATGACTTCAGATATTTATTTATTTATTTTTATTTATTTATTTTAAGAAAGCTTACGGACTAATAACGACATATGTATAAATAAAGGTTTTAAAATAACAAAAATTGCCCATGACAAGCTTTTACAAATTAATAAAAACATAAAAAATTGCACTTAGAAATTACCTACATAGAAAGTTTATTTTAATATGATATATAATTTAAAGCAATTTATATGGTGTAGGAAAATTATTCTTGTGTGACTTCAAGGAAGTTTTGTGTGACTTTTGATTACTATAATGACTTCAGATATGATATATGAACTTTTTGTATGACTTAAATTACTGTAATGACTTCAGAAAATTATTATCATGTGACTTCAAATGTGTTTTATGTGACTTCAGCGATTTCTCATGTGAATTCAGTGGCTTATTATGACTTCTTTTACTTGTTTTATGATCTCTTATTTTTCTTACGGCTATAATAATTTTGCCAGGACTTTACACAGACAGAAAAAAACACCTTTATTTTAAAGGAAATTATTTTTATATTATTTTTAACCCCCGACCCAAAAAGAGGGGTGTTATAAGTTTGACGTGTCTGTGTGTGTGTGTGTGTGTGTATCTGTCTGTGGCATCATAGCTCCCGAACGGATGAACCGATTTCAATTTAGTTTTTTTTATACGTGCGAGTGTTCTTAGACATGTTTGATGAAAATCGGTTGATCCGGTTAAAAGTTATGGAGATTTGAAAGTAATTGTGTTGGGAGGTTTTAAATTTTTAATTTAATGTTTTTTATTTGTTACAGCTACATCAATGTACTACCTCCTAATAGAAGGAAACGCGTTTCTCTGGCATCAAATTAGGTGTGTGATGGCGATACTGCTCTTAATAGGGGGAGGGAACGAGACGAAAGATATTATACCAATGTTGTTGGACCATGAGACTTATAATCGGTGAGTGTTAACAAAATGAAATTCTAATTTGTACGTCAGATAGATTTTGTAAAAATAAAATGAGTATATAGTGAGTAGTGCATTACAGCTATTGAGCCACTATCTTTTCTGTGCCGGCGGCCAAAATTTGAAGCTACTATTGTCATTGTGACCATAATGTCATTTGTATATGTCACCGGAAAATAGCAAGACTCATAGACAGTAGAAATACTAGGAAAAGTGTTATTGGACATATCGAGGGTATAGTGCTCAAACCCAATAAGTGTGCAATTTCAACTTTCGAGTTATTCAACATTTAAGGTATAATGACAAATATACCCATGCTATTTATATAATATCGTCACAATAAGTATTTGAAGTGGAAGAATATATATTAGACTAATTACTAAAACAATTTTAAAGTGTCCAGTTTACATAATTTTTACATTAATAGAAAATTAGACAGGTGAGGTAATGACTTATTGGGTTTTACCCCAAGAGAGAGATCAAATTAAACATTTATTGTATTTTATTAATTCGTTTTATTAACAATAAAGTATAGAAAAAACAAGATTAGAGTCACTCTTCGTCACTTTCGAAAGATACTTTGGTAAATGCATTTAAGTACATAAAAATCAGTGGTATTGTATGTTTTATCACACCAATTATTACCTACCTATAAAGCAAAACCTATTTTACTTCCCTTTTTCAAACATTGTATCAAAATGGATTAGTTAAAAAGAGTCTCAACAGACTCCGAACCCAGGTCGGTCGCTGTAAGAGCAATCGCGCCAAATGGGGCTACATTGACCCTTCAAACGTTCAGTGCGAGTGTGGAGCCCCTATACAAGATATGGCGCACCTGCTCTCCTGCCCCGCGTGTCCATCCTCCTGCACCATGGAGGAATTGATGGAGGCCTCTAGTAGTGCGGCGGGGGTGGCTACTTTTTGGAGAGACAAAATATGAGGAGATGTGAACCGGACACGATGAATGAATGAATGGCGCGTGAAGTTGTAGGTAGGTCATTTATGATTTATTGGGATATTCCTCAAACAATATTAGAAGAAACATATTTAACGAAGTGAGTAAATCCATATAACTAAACATATCCGTTTTTGTTTTAAAAATTATCGAACAATGAAACACCGATAAATTCATTTGTTGTCAACTTTCTTAACTATACTAGTAAAGTTAGGACCCGATAAACGGAAATAATGGTTTTTGCCTTTTGTTTTTATTTAATTCCTCATTATGTGGGTAAAGCTAAAACCCGTTAAATAGAAATTATGGTTATTACCATAAATGATATGGAGTGATTTTGGTAGATCTGTTCAATACTAAATACAAATAAATAAATTTATGTGGTTTAAGCGTGAGCTAAAAATATCATTTCTTCAGATAAATTTCTTTAGGGTGTTTTAGTTTTTCAGTTTTTTTTAAAATACCGTCACTTATTGGGTTATTACCTCAAGTAACTTGAGTTTTACTGCGAATTTCACTTATTGGATAAGACCACTGGAAAGAGCGTAAAAAATCGATTAAGATGGACCAAAAAAGTCAATTTTGAATTTTTGGTCACTTATTGGGTTTTAGCACTGGACCCTCGATATTCTTAATATAAACATTATTAGTTTTTTATTTTTAGGTAAAATTAAATTACTCATTAGCCAGCAAAAAACTAGATTGTAATTAAGAAACTACTCTATGTAGTTTCGTAAGAAGAAAAACAAATGACACTGACAATCATCTGACATCCAAAAAATGCGATTACAGCGACGCTGTCACCGGAACAGAAAATATTGTGACTCAATACGTAATTATTTAACGCCCTCACGCCCTCTGGGTTGTGAAGGTCTGATGGCAGTCGCTTCACGTAAAATACTGACATTCCGCCAAATCTGGTTAAACTGAAAACCGACTCCAAATAGACATGGGATAAAGGTTCGGGAAAGAGAGAATACGTAATTATTTGTCTTCTTTAGTTAATTGAGATATTTTTTTCAGAAAACCTCAATACAACCTAGCTATAGACGTGCCATTAAACCTTTTTAAATGCTCTTACGATATTGAAGAGACAAACCAATGGGTTTACGAGAAAGAAGAGCTAGAAAAAGCAATAAAAGATTTACAAGGAGAATGGACCGTGCAGAACATCAAGTTAGTATAGTTTCTGATACCCTAGATACAAGTAACGAACTTAGTTAGGGGTCAGTTACTGTAATGAGATGATGGAGGAAATGATTATGTTTTGTTAACAGCGCCATCTAGCGTTGAGTACCGGAAGTTTTTGGAAACGTTTTGTAGATGGCGGTAGTATTGAGAGCTTATATTTCATTATTTTGTTACTGTCTGTGATTGAATTCAAGTTTTAAATTGAAAATTATTTAATTAGTTAATCAATCTTTATTGATCTTTTAGCAATATTATTTATTTGTATAAAAATATTAACTTAGAAGTTCTAACTTCAGAAAATTGTTATTTATGGTACAAGCGAGGTAAGTTGGTCGAGGATAGTAATCATCAATACACGCGTGTACCATACAACGTTTTTCAACACATTTGCGAAGAAATTATCATTTTTCGCTAATAAATAAACAGTTTTTCTATTCGCGCGCATCCAACACAACAATGGTGATCGGCCATAGATTAAAAGAATATACTTATAAAAAAAAAACGAATGAATGGAATCGACCATAGACCTACCAAAAGTAAGGCAACATAGTTGAAGTTTGTTTTTAAAATGTATGGACTCGATTTTTTTTTTTTAAAACTAAACAATTTAAAAAAAATATCTATAACTCACTAGTGAATCAAGCGTGTCATTATTCAACTGTTTTTGCACAAATAAGAGCCCCTTTATGAGCAAGTGTGTTGAAAATATTATTAAAATTACCCCATGTCTAACTGCCAATACGCAGTATATTAAAGAAAATTCATAGATAAGTACAGTAATTGAATAATATTAAATGAACGAATTTATTTGTGAAGAAAGTTTAAAGATTATACTTTAAATTTACAGATCAACAATGATAAAAGATTGTTTAGAACAACTCGAAGCGAAATACGCGGTCATTACGCATGAGAACGAGATGCAAGATACGACCAGTTCTGAGAGTGACAGAGACAGAATTATAGCTTACGATGAATGTTTGACGCAAGGAACCAAATCTAAGGTTTATACTCCATTGCTGAAAAGGGGTACTTGTTGTAAGTTTATAATGTTATTTAACTTTTATTGATGTTTGCAACTATTTCACCATCATTCAAGTAAGGTTCCGAGTAGTTACTCACAAGTTATGTCTTTGTCACTTGATATAAAGTAAGAAAGAGACAAAACTAACTTTACTTGGTGAGTAGCTTTAATTTAAAAGGTCGTGAAATAGGCCCTTAGTTTACAAACTACTAGTAGCGCCGCTAGCGGACGGTAGCGGAACTATAATAAAAATGTTATTGAGTCACAACCTTTTCTGTGCCGGTGACAGCGTCGCTGTAATCGCATCTTTTGGTTGTCAGTTTATTGAAAATGTATCCTAAGGACATTAGAGTCACAATGACAATAGGAGCTTCCAATTTTGACCGCCGGCACAGAAAAGATTGTGGCACAGTATAGACCAGCGGTTCTCAAACTTATTTGGTGACGGAACCCTTTTGGAAAGCGATAGACTTGATGGAACCCTATTTGAAGTACACACACCGGCAAAATTAGAGGAACGTTAGTTCATTTGGGAAAATTTCTGATTTTTTGATATAATGTTGTTTTATTTTTATGATTTAATTTTTTTATAATAAACTTGTTAAATGGAAAAAAAATAAGAAGTTTTTGATATTTTACTTTTTAAGAGGGTTGATCTGGCGCGCGACAACTCAAATTTTCACTCACACAGACGCGCACGCGTGTCCGCATGCACACTGTCTATGTAGTGACGGCGCGCTCGCTCTGAATACTCCGGCCGAATGGTTTTGATCCATTGGAAATTATAAATTGTGTAAAAGTTATTGACAAAAGTAAAAATACGAGTATATTTTTTTTTACGATTCGTAGTAGGTAGTATATGATTAGATATAATTTACGTAATAACTTTCGATTCGATATTCCATTATTCACAACAAGGAATAATGAATAAAACAAATAAATGCCTACATTAGTAATGTGGGTAAATGCCTACATTAGTAATGTGGGTAAATGCCTACATTAGTAATGTGGGTAAATGCCTACATTAGTAATGTGGGTAAATGCCTACATTAGTAATGTGGGTAAATGCCTACATTACTAATGTGGGTAAATGCCTACATTAGTAATGTGGGTAAATGCCTACATTACTAATGTGGGTAAATGCCTACATTACTAATGTGGGTAAATGCCTACATTAGTAATGTGGGTAAATGCCTACATTACTAATGTGGGTAAATGCCTACATTACTAATGTGGGTAAATGCCTACATTAGTAATGTGGGTAAATGCCTACATTACTAATGTGGGTAAATGCCTACATTAGTAATGTGGGTAAATGCCTACATTACTAATGTGGGTAAATGCCTACATTACTAATGTGGGTAAATGCCTACATTACTAATGTGGGTAAATGCCTACATTACTAATGTGGGTAAATGCCTACATTAGTAATGTGGGTAAATGTCTACATTAGTAATGTGGGTAAATGCCTACATTACTAATGTGGGTAAATGCCTGCATTCTAAAACATTATTTGTTATCATAAATGTTTTTTTTTTTTTTTTAATAAATAATTCAAATTATAAAACAAAAATTATTATCGAGTATCAAACTTGTTGATGAGTTATCGTATAAAATTCGTACGCGCCGCAAAGGTCAAACGCTCGGTAGGATCGATACGTCCTCTCTCTAAAAAGCCTCGCGGCAGACTGATTTGAATTGTTTCGTGCGTCCGATTTTATAGTAGTTTTATGATGATTTTAAAATATTTGTAGAAAAAAAGACAATTTGTTTTAGAGTTTTTTTTTTTATTTTATTATTTGAGGTAATTTTAATAACGTTTTGAGCATCATTTATCAACGTAAATTACGATTTTCTTGAGTGTGATTTTTACAAATTCTAACTTTATATTTTTTTCGATTTCAATAATAATTATAATAACAATTAAATTTTCCTATGAGTATTTCCTTAATAAGGATCTGGACTTTAAGTTTGTTTAATTTTTAGTGCTAAATTGGTCGAATTACTAGAATCCGAAGGCATGGAAGTTAATGCTAAAAGTGAAATTCAGAAAACATATGTTCAGTTTTCTTGATATATTTTTTAAGTTTTCTGTATAATATTGTTTTTCTCTGAGTATTTTTTAGATGACAATATTTCCTTTAATTATTACCTAAAAGCATGTTTATAAAATACGCTTTTCATATAATATGACTAGATCAAAAAGTACAAAAACCGTCAATTATCGAGTTTAGGGTCTTAAGTGAATTTTAACGAATTTACATAATTGCGGTGTCTGTTTACGCTTATTCATGCTTCCAATGATGCCATGTATGGTCCCATGGGGTAAATTCTAGGCCACTCCTCAATCAAAGTCAATTTCAATTCGGAAACATTACAGAATAATCGTATAATAAGGTCAATGTTAGACGGGTTTTTACGTGCGGAGGCGAGGACAAGGCAGAAATCGTGCAACCAGCGCCATAGATGACCGTTTCATAATACAAACACTGAAAAATCGTCGTCAAATTGCTGTTCAGACCCGAAATCGCCTGGAAAAGTGTGCAGTGTGCAGTGTGTGTGAACGAACAGTGAGAAAATGAATTCGGTTTAAGGTCGTACATACCCGCCAAAGCCCCGAAACTCGAAGTGAGCCACGGAGTAGCTCGATTAGAATTTGCTCGTTTACTTCAAGGAGCATCGTCGTCGGAAGTAAACGCCTGACAAATTTACGTTTTGCGGATGACATCGACCTTTTTGCCCCAACAGCACATGAACTGCAAGGAATGCTCCAAGAACTGAACACTGCAAGTCTTGAAGTTGGTCATGTCTAATGGCACGAAACGTAGGGTAGTGGTAGATGGGCAGGAAATACAGTATGTCGATGAATACATCTACTTGGGCCAGTAAGTGAGCTTCGAAAGACTAAGAAATCAATCGCCGCATCAATATCGCCTGAAAGAGTTACTGGTCCATGAAAGAGCATATGAAAGGAACGGATTAACCGATAACCTTAAAACGGTGACTAATCGACATGTGTATCCTGCCCGTCCTAACCTACGGTGCACAGACGTGGTCTCTGACCGAGACCCAGAAGTCCAGGCTCAAGATATGCCAAAGGGCAATGGAATGCAGCATACTCGGATTCAAACGAATCGATAGTGCGTAACACCATGCTGCGTTCTCTTACCGGTATCACCGATGTCGGTAACAAAACTGCGAGGCTAAAGTGGGAATGGGCGGGTCGACAGTAGCTGGTGGGAGACTGTGAAGGATAGGGATAGTTATAGATGTTTGGGGGAGACCTTTGCCCAGCAGTGGGACATTACAGATTAGCAAAAAAATTTACATCAATACTGTATTGAAGTGTGGAGGCGAGGTTTGAATGTTGGTTTTGTGTTATTTTGTAAATGAAAAAGAAAAGATGAGAAAAGATGTATAGATTTCGAGGAGACCGTTATAACCAGACAAAATTCTCCGAAACTGCCGCTTATAGTGGAGATTCTGGTCTGGTATGGACCGTATGGGGTGACATATGTTCAGGAGCACATATGGAGTTAGTCGTGATCTTAAATCTCAGATATCTCTGAATGCCCAGCGATACATAACAGATATCTTGTAACCCCTTGAAATGCCTTTTGCCCCATTTATAGGCGACGATTTTGTTTTATCAATGATAATTGATAACGCACGGATTCAGCTAAAGTGGTACATAAGTACCTAAAAGTGGAAATTACGCAAATCGACTGGCCAGCGAGATCATCAGACATGAGTCCACACTTTTGACCTTAAAAAATCTCTAGTTTTGTAAAATTACATACTTAAAATATCAATCTTATATTTTTCTATGAAACAAGTTTACTATTAAAAAAATCCGTTCATAAAATATTTAATCATAAAAATAAAACAACATTATAACAAAAAATCCGAAAGTTTCGCAAATGAACTAACGTTCCTCTAATTTTGCCGGTGTGTGTAGTTTATTTAATTTGTTATACGTATGCTTTGTTTTTTTTTCTAAATTCTTGCGGAACCTTTACAGGAGCGTCGCGGAACCCTAGGGTTCCGCGGAGCACACTTTGAGAAACGCTGGTATAGACCTATTTATTTTGAATAGTAGCGCCACTAGCGGATGATAGCGGATCTAATAAATCCATGTTTATGACGATATTATGTTTCAATTTTTCAATATACGTACATACTTTTAATGAAAAATCTAGGAGGATTTTTAATTACACTATAATTCATTAGATAATATAAATTGCAGAAAGAAATGCTATTTGTTAATGTAGAATCTCTCTTTTTTCAGCTACACTTGAGGAAAAAATAGAACATTATAAGAAAAGGAGAAAGTATCGTGAAAACGAATAATACTTAAGTTAAGATAAATAGGTTAAGATTATAATGTATTTATTGATTAATAAATGTTTTTAAGTTACAATTGGTTTTGTTTTCTGCTATTCACTCATAGATGGCGCTGTATTGAAATACATGGATTTGATTAGTATGGAGATTTCGACAATCTCTCGAGTTATTTGAGGCTGGCATTCCTAAATTAATGCATATAACATTTTTGCTTTAGGGGTTTTAGCTTATATTTTATGCAATAATAGTATTTTTAACCCCCGACGTAAAAAGAGGGGTGTTATAAGTTTGACGTGTCTGTGTGTGTGTTATCTGTCTGTCTGTGGCATCATAGCTCCCGACCGGATGAACCGATTATTTAGTTTTTTTTTTGTATTAATGGGGACTTACGTGCGAGTGTTCTTAGACATGTTTGATGAAAATCGGTTGACCCGTTTGAAAGTAATTGTGTTGGGAGATTCTTAAAATTTTAATTTAATTGTAAGTTAAATAATACGTAAAATGTTCTGTTCAAAATAGTTTTGCTACCCAACAACAGATGGCGTTAAACCGAACAAAAAACAGCTCGTAAATTACAATCTTTAATTAACGAGTAATTACTTCTAATTAAAACCATTGTATATCTTCGATCGAAGTATCATGGATAATAATTTAAATGTTGTCAGATTTGTGTTAATTTTATAATGATTATTCATTTAAAATCAGGTCATAGCTTAGTAAAATGCACGCGAATATCGATTTTATTGGTTAGTATCCGTAATAATGATCGTCTAATTATTATGGCATTGTGCGCGCAGTGTTTAATCCGTTCCTTTGGCACAAAACCGGCTGCAGTAAGCAATAGTGAAGTACTTTTAACACAGTATTAGAAGGCCATCCGCGCTGGCCAGTGGCGCACTCGTGAATTTAACAACCTAATTTATACGCAAAATTATAATAAAGCTATTGAAAACAAAAATAATCAACAAAAAATACAAAATTAAACTTCAAAAACAGAAGAAACGAAACGCTTTCTTTTACTTTTTTTCTTAAAAACTATAATGCGGCCAATTTAAAATGGTTCAAAGTAACGGGTGCGCCTATCAAATGAGTATGCATGTTTATTCGAACGGATAACTTTACTTTATTTTGACAGTTCATTGAAAATATTGTGAATGTGACGTGACTACATGAAAAAAACTTTTTTGTTTGAGTAAAGTTTCGATTTTAAGAGTTTATTAACTAATAATATTAGTTAAATGGTGCTAAAATAATGTGATATAATGTGTGCGTGATTGTTTATTATATGTCTAAACTGTACAGGTAAACTTTTGTTCTAAATACTTCTAAAAACTAACTCGAAAAGTTAAACTTTGTTTCTTATAAGTTTCTAATTAGTTTTTAAACCTAATTTGGAAATCATTTTCACGTCATAATTAACAGAAAACTAGTCTAAAATATTAGTTAAAAACTTTTGAAGTTAGTTTTTATTTTTTGCCTTATATTTTTTTTAGAAAAAAAAAATTTTTTCGCGATTTATTTTCAATTATTATTTTCATACAAATAATTATTTATAAGCAAAATTATAAGTTATTTATTTAAAATAACATATTTAATATTATAATGTCTTAAAAATGTATTACTTGTTATCTATTTAAATATTAATTAGAATATTTTTTGTTACAGATGTAAACTCAAGAAAAGTGAAAAATAAAAATAAATGTAACTAAAAAAACTACATTTTTCAATGTGGCCAGTATCTTGCATTGTTAGAAATAAGTTTTTGTTTAAAAAGTATTAATTTAAGGCCAGTATTAGTTTTAATAAAATAAATAAGATTAAAAAAAATGTATAGTGTAAAAAGTTTGGACAACGAAGATTTTAAATACTCTAGTAAGTATGTTATTTTATTAATATTCTAATTAAAGTAATAATATTTAAAGTTAAGTATAATATTTGGACTTCAAAATCTCTATATAGATTTGTGGGTTCAATTCCCATATGAAGTAAAGTATGATCCGCAAACATTTATATCGGTCTGTGTGTATGAATGTGTGTGTCCATAGTTTTTGAATCTCTAGTCTATAAATTATATTAGGTTTTTATAACGGGATTACCTCCGAAAATTCACCCCATACATACATTACTTAGATCTATATTGATTTCATGAGCGTTTCCGTGCTTCGGAGGGCACGTAAAGCCGTCGGTCCCGGCTGTCGTACTAACATCATCGACAGTCGTTACGGGTAGTTAGGGCCCTCAAAAGTCTAACATTTAGTTTAACCAAAAAATGTTGTATAGCCCTCTGGGTTGTGAAGGTCTGATGGCATTCGTTTCACATAAAATATGTTCCGCCAAATCTGGTTAAACTGAAAACCGACCCCAAATAGACATGGGATAAAGGTTCGGAAAAGAGACATACGTTATTTAGAACAAACGATTGTCCCAGTTCAAACACATATTTCCCGGTCTGTCTCGACCGGAGCAGTACCACAATCTCACTAAATATCAACGTCAAGTTGTGAGAGGGACTGCCTGTTGCAGGGTGAGGGAGAGAGACAGTTGACCAACACCTTCCTTCTCTTTCTTTTCCTAATATCCTGTCTTATTTTAGGAGTTCTTAACTTTACTCCTCTAAGGGTCAGGTGTCCAAAAGTGATGATGGTCACTTATTCTCACACTTCTGGATATTGGCCTCCTATGTCTTTGCTTGTATTAGGTAAAGAGTTTGATTGTAATATTCTTAGGAACTACAGCCGGGCTAGAATGACTTCGAAAACGCGATATGATACAGCGATTTATCGACATCCAACTGTCAAAATTTGATAAAAATACCCGGCATATTTAATTTTACCATATCATAGCACGTTGATCATGCTCGCGAAATCGATATTATATCGTGGTGTCGATATATTTTATCACTCACAGTCATGCTAGGGGGGCTGTCGAATGGTCCGAAAAGTCTTCTTCTATAAATGGGCTATCTAAACACTAAAAGTGCATTCCATTTCAACTAACTACTCGTCGAAATTATCGCGTTCAACCAAACAATTAAACTCTTCAACTTTGTAATACTGCTAGCAGCGCCCAGCGGTTTTAACCGCGTAGTACCCGTTCCCGTGTTTCCGGCAATTATTCGATTTTTTCTCACCTTTTAAACCTTTCCTAAACCTCCACGAACATTTCAAGACCAAGATAATAATTTAAAACTGAAGAATTTGTTTGATTGAACGCGCGAATCTTAGGAACTACTGGTCCTTTTTGAAAAAAAAAACTTGTCAGATAACCCATTTATCGAGGAAGGCTACAGGCTATAATCATCACGCTAAAACCATTAGGAAAAGAGTTACCGCGGGACGGAGTAGTATAGATAATAGATATGTAAAACATAGTAAATCAAAAAACTTGAAATAAATTTCGACGACCTCGATGGCAGAGTGGTCACCATGCCGACAGCCATCCGTAAGGTTGCGGGTACGATTCCCGTGCGAGGTGAATATTTGTGTGAACCACAAATGTTTGTCTCGGTCTGGGTGTGTGTGAATGAGTGTGTGCGTAGTTTCTGATACCCTAGATACAAGTTACGGACTTAGTTAGGGGTCAGTTACTGTAATGAGATGATGGAGTGAATGATTAAAAAAAAAATAGGATTTCGAATTTGAATTCAAATCATAATACTACGTAGTATTTTTTGATCCGTGTCTATACTAATAATTTAAAACTGAAGAATTTGTTTGATTGAATGCGCGAATCTTAGGAATCACTGGTCCGATATGAAAAAAAAACTTGTCAGATAGCCCATTTATCGAGGAAGGCTATAGGCTATAATCATCACGCTAAAACTATTAAGAAAAGAGTTACACCACGGGACGGAGTAGTATAGACGTAGTATTTTTTTATCCGTGTCTATACTAACATCATCATTGGCCTTTACATCTACATAAGATGATTTAGGTGGCGTCAGGTGATTGAACAATTTGTGATAGAACATTTCTGTTCATGACTGAAGGACTATACTATACTAACAGCCTTACCAATAAAAAATACCCACTGTGTATATTCTTGATATAACGAATTATTAATATGCTTCACACTCGTTATATCAAGAATATACACAGTGGGTATTTTTTATTAGTAAGGCTGTAATAATATAAAACTGAAGAATTATTTATTTATTTAAATCATAACTTACAACTATTATTACAGGTTTCCCCAATGCAATAGTGTAATTAATTCATTATTATTATAAATTTAATTAAGTATACAATATTAGTAGAATTTGTTTGATTGAACGCGCGAATCTTAGGAATCACTGGTCCGATTAGAAAAACATTTTGTCAGATAGCCAATAGACGCTAAAACCAATAGGAAAAGAGTAACCGCGGGGCGCCGTTAGTCGTAGTATGAAACTAGTACACAACATCATGAGTAGCGTGTCCTTGCACAAAGTACGATCACGCCCTCACGATGATACAAAGTGCGGCGATCGTGCCATCTTTTGACTGACTGATAGCAAGGTCGACCCACTAGTCACTTTAAATACACTTTAATGTTGTCAAGAGTTGTTTTTGTGTAACATACATTATCCGAAAATATATAATCATTCACTAGTTCACTACATCATCTCATTACAGTAACTGACCCCTAACTAAGTTCGTAACTTGTATCTAGGGTATCAGAAACTACGCACACACACATTCACATACATACAGACCGAGACAAACATTTGTGGTTCACACAAATATTCGCCCCGCAGCACGGCAATTGAACCCGCTACCTTACGGATGGCAGTCCGGCATCGTGACCACTCTGCCATCGAGGTCGTCAAAATAATATAAAAAAGAAAATTAGCAGTACCCTGCGGAACCTTATCTCGTGGGTATATCGAGATAAAACATAGCCTATGTCCTTCCCCGGACTATAAGATACCGCCGTACCAAATTTCAAGTCAATCGATTCAGTAGTTTAGTCGTGAAAAGGTAACAGACAGACAGACAGAGTTACTTTCGCATTTGTAATTCATATTAGTAAGGATAGTCAGTTTGGGCTTCAAAATCTTATAAAATAAGACCTAATTAGGGCAAACAAAGCCGTTCTAACGCAAAAATTTGTACAGTTTTGTGGTAAATTAAATATTACAGAAAAACTACAACACCCACAGATATTGATATTTCGAACGGGCTAATCTCAGGTACCGGTCCGATTAGAAAAAATCTTTCAGTGTTATATAGCCCATTTATCGAGGAAGGCTATAGGCTATATCATCAGGCTAAGACCAATAGGAGAGGAGCCAACGCGGGTTTATACGCGGGACGCCGCAAGTAAAAAATATTTTACGACGATTTCTTCAAATATAAGATAAGTCCGTAACTTGTATCTAGGGTATCAGAAACTACGCACACACTCATTCACACACACACCCAGACTGAGACAAACATTTGTGGTTCACGCTAATATTCACCCCGCACGGGAATCGAACCGAGAGGTGAGATAATGAGATGATGGAGTCAATGATTATGTTATATCAAATTTTGTCAAGCCCTTTAGCCCGAAGAATATATTTATTTATGCTTACAAAACAGCTGAACGTAAAATATAGTTTTTAAAAACTATTTGTTATAATTATACATGATAAGCATCACAGTCACACCTTCGAATGCTATTTGTCCCGATAGTCGGCTTACTAACTAAATTTTATTTGAAAAACTTAAATAGACGAACAAGATTCTTATACTACACCATACATCTTCTTTTACTTTTTACCGAACCTCTATCCCATGTCTATTTGGGGTCGGTCTTAGTTAACAGATTTGGCGCAATGTCAGTATTTTACGTGAAGCGACTGCCATCAGACCTTCACAACCCAGAGGGCTATACGACATTTTTTGGTTAAACCAAATGTTAGACTTTTGAGGGCTCTAACTACCCGTAACGACTGTCGATGATGTTAGTACGACAACCGGGACCGACGGCTTTACGTGCCCTCCGAAGCACGGAACCGCTCATGAAATTAAAAGTCATTTTTAGTAATGACGGTGCCAGACGTTGCTTAACCGCTCAGATCACAAGTAATCCGTGGGTAGCACTGGGCCATGAGCGCTTCAATACTACACTATACATACTTACTAATATTATAAATCTGAAGAGTTTGTTTGTTTGACCGCGCTAATCTCAGGAACTACTGGTCCGATTTGAAAAATTCCTTCAGTGTTAGATAGCCCATTTATCGAGGAAGGCTATAGGCTATAGATTCCCATAGGAATGGGAACTACGCGGTCGAAACAGCAGGACGCTGCTAGTATTATTGTAAAGAGGTAAAGTTGGTAACTTGACTGACTGACATAGTGATCTATCAACGCACAGCCCAAACCACTGGACGGATCGGGCTGTTTGGCATGCAGGTAGATGTTATGACAAAGGCATGGATGAAAGTTTGTATGACGGAAGTCATTTATTCCACGCAGACGAAGTAGCTGGCAAAAGCTAGTCTTGAATAAATACTTTAATTTAATTGTTTATTAATAAATATATAATTATCTACTAATTTCAATAAATGTAGGACTGCATATTAATAAAACCTTATTTTCTTTCTATTTATTTATTTACTTAGGACGACCAGTGAAAATAACATTAGATCTTATAAGTAAAAACTTAAATAACAAAATTAAAAATTAAATGCACTTTCTTTATACATATACGTATAAACTTAATATTTATTATTTTTATTATTTATTTATATTTTTTCTATGTATATTTATTCCCCTAATTCCATAATGTAGGTAAGCCGACTTCATGGACGTAACTGAGGATGCGCACGCGTCACTAGGTGAAGGCAATCTAAGATGGCCGCCCCACCTCAATACTTGTAGCCTTTGCAAGTTTGCACGATTCTTTGTGACTGAGAATTGAGGAGTGCTTCGATATAAATCTTTAAAATACTTTATTATACTGATTACAAACAATGAAATTAAAAATTAAAAAAAACCCCAACACACTTTCAAACCCTCATAACTTTTAAACGGGTTAACCGATTTTCATCAAACATTCGCACGTAAGTCCCCTTTAATATAAAAAAAACTAAATTGAAATCGGTTCATCCGTTCGGGAGCTATGATGCCACAGACAGACAGATACACACACACACACAGAGACGTCAAACTTATAACACCCCTCTTTTTGTATCGGGGGTTAAAAGTATATGATTACTTATATAAAACCACAAAATACTTTTTCCTAAACATGGGTCGGGTTTGCGATCACAAACACGCAAAGCACCCACAATAGAAGCCAAAAACAATGTAAACATTACTGTAACTAATAACATAATCATTCCCTCCATCATCTCATTACAATAACTGACCTCTAACTAACTTCGTAACTTGTATCTAGCTACGGTATCAGAAACTACGCACACACTCATTCACACACACACCCGAGACATTTGTGGTTCACATAAATATTCACCTCGCACGGGAATCGAACCCGCAACCTTACGGATGGCAGTCCGGCCTGGTGATGGTGACCACTCTGCCATTGAGGTCATCAATTTTTCAACATTGGTTTGATAGTATATTTATTCATGTATAATATGTTAGCATAGGTAAACAAATTGTACCGTAAAATATTTCGTGATTAGTGCATATTATTATTTATTGTAGCAATTTTTATGAGAATAAATGATTATGATAGGTTGTGTGTTCCGTGACCAACCCGCACTCAGCCTGTGGTTGACGAAGCCCTGATCGCCCTCATGCAGGGTAGGGAGAGCCCCTCGGTGGGGACATATAGTATGAGCTGATGATGATTTATAATTTTGGTTCGATTGTACGTTAAAATTCAGTCGATTCTATGTTTAATTTTGGTTTTATTTTTCAGGATGATGTCAGCTTAAACAGCTCTACAGCTTAGACAATATGGAGGTAAGCATTGTAAAAAATAATTAAAAACTTTAAGAAACATCAGCCCCCCTAGCATGACTGTGCGTGATAAAATATATCGACACCACGATATAATATCGATTTCGCGAGTATGACCAAATGAATTATGGCGTGCTACGATATGATAAAATTAAATATGGCGGCTATATTTATTATATTTTGACAGTTGGATGTCGATAAATCGCTATATCAAATCGCGTTTTCGAAGTCATGATAGCCGGCTGTACCTAAATATTAAATTACATCTAAATTGATTCAGTAGTTTTTGCATGAAAGAGTAACAAACATCAATATTTACTTCCATCCATATTTACTCTATCTCTGTCCCGCGGTTTCACCCGCATAGTATCCGATCCCTTGAGAATTTCGGGATAAATCATAACCTATGTCTTCCCCGGACCATAAGCTACCCCTGTACCAAATTTCAAGGCAATCGGTCCAATAGTTTAGCCGTAAAAAGGTAACAGGCAGAGTTACTTTCGCATTTATAATATTAGTAGGCTTTTTACTTAGGCATCTTCCCTATGCATAACCTCTTTTTTGAAGTCGGTTACTACACTACAAAGATAACATAACATAATCATTCCCTCCATCATCTCATTACAGTAACTGACCCCTAACTAAGTCCGTAACTTGTAGCTAGGGCATTTGGCTAGTTCCAGACATTATTCAATATATACACTGATGAAACTCTACTGGGTATTTCTGTAATGTACTCTATAGATGACAAACGTCAGTCGACTCTTGCTTGAGATTCGTTTGCTAATACTTGTGTTTGAGACAAATATAGTGTTTTTTAGTTTTTGTTTCGGATTATACAGTTTTATGTGCGAATCTTTGCAGTTTTAAACTATCTGTAAGTGTACTAACCATTTATTTGTGATTGTATTGTACTAACCATTGATCTGTTAATTGTTGTAACCTCAAAATGGAGGTGGTGCCTCCAGATCCCCCTGATCCCCCAGACCCCAATCATGACTCCGTTTCTGCTCCAAAACGACGTTTAGAGACAGTAGACCCTTCTAACGCCAAAAGGACCATCACCAATGCAGATATGGCCTCTGCCTCCATCCAAACTACACACATCAAAAGTGTCTAGGGATCAACATATATTTTTGCAATAACTTTTCTCCTGATTGATATTAATTAAAATTTTCTTTAAGGATTCATCAAATAAAGTGTTTTCGTTTGTCACAGTAACGATAAACCAAGTCACCTTTGCATTAATAAAGAAATTTGCCATTTTCCTAATAAAGGGATTTTTGACATTTGAACCACTAACATTAAAGTTCGAAAAAAAGACTGAAATAACAGTTTTCTTTAAAATTTTATTGGGTAACTTAAACAATTAATAATCCTTGTTTCTACCGCGAACACTAACAACACAAGAACATCGGTTTGGCATACTCAAAATGAGTTCAAAATCCAAATCACGCTGTGGAATGGCCGCCCATGTTCGTTGCAACAACAAAAAAAGGTCTTCTTGCGACTGGATACCCTCCACATTCGGCAGAGCTCTTCTCTGTAGCATATCCCATGCATGCTCAATCGGGTTCAAGTCTGGCGACTGAGCAGGCCAGGGCAGGACATTGATGTTAGCTGCGGCGAGAGTCTGTCTTACAACTCTTGCGGTGTGCGGTCGTGCATTATCATGCATTAACTGAAATAAGGGACCGATTTGCACTTGTAGAGGAACGATGACGTCTGATACAATCGTCTCAGCATAAATTTGAGCGTTGAGGTTGCCTCTGATCCAAATCAACTCAGTTCTTCCGCCGATCCAAATACCCGCCCATACCATGATGGTTCCACCACTATAAGGATGGACTTCCTGGCAGGATTTTAATCGCTGTTGGCGTCCAGGGGTTCTCCAGTGTCGTATACGTCTTGTATCCGGTCTCATACCAAAACGAGACTCATCAGAAAAGCACACGAAACGCCATTGTTCTTCTGCCCAATTTCTGTGTTCAAGAGCCCATTGATATCGAATCCTACGATTGTGCATTGCTATAGGTGGTACCCGTAGCGGTCTTCGGGAATGAAGGTTCACTTCATGCAAGCGGTTTCTGACTGTTTGGTCGCTAATTAAGTTCCCTGAAGAGTGATGAAGCCGCACGGCTAACATCATGGCGGTTATTGTTGGAGCTCTTCGAGTTAAGATTTGAATGTATCGGTCTTGTCTCCGTGTGGTGCAGCGATACCGTCCTCCATGGCGCTCAGCCACGGTACCAGTGCTTCGGTAACGTGTCCAAAGTCGACTGATAACACTCTGACTTGTATTCAGAGCTAAAGCCACAGTACGTTGCCGGGAACCAGCTTCTATCATTCCCACGGCTCTGAGCATTTCTTCCCTGCTTAAATGACGTCGCCGCTCCATAATAACGTTGGTTTTAATCAGTAGTAGGGAAACAGTAGCACTAATAATGTCTTCAATGCGTTGTATGTTTTTATAGGGAAAATATTGACAGCTGATTTTCATCTTTTACTCGAATTTGATTCACAGTTCCTGATTCAAATTATGAAATGCACCAAAAAGGATCCATATAAATTTATAAAATCATAAATTTATTACAAAGCCACATCTCAATCTCAAGAAATCCGCATAAAAATGCTTGATCCCTAGACACTTTTGATGTGTGTACTTGGATTCACCCAATCCTTGTTGTTGGAGTAAAGGAGTATAGCCTATCGGAAACTACGCACACACACATTCACACACACCCAGACCGAGACAAACATTTGTGGTTCACACAAATATTCACCCCGCACGGGAATCGAACCCGCAATCTTACGGCGGGCAGTCCGGCATGGTGACCACTCTGCCATCGAGATAAATTATGGGTAGTTATAATAGTTTACATTCTAGACATTCACAAGAATTAGGTCTACCTAGATAAACCGTTAGGTCTAACACACATTATTTATACTCTGAGTCTACTGCATGTTTAGGTCTTATAGCTTCTGCCTGACAATCTATATACCTATATAAAATTCTTCCGTTACTGAGTGATGTACTGACTGACAGACAACGCACAGCGGAAACTATTGGTCGTAGAGAGCTGAAAGGCACGTGTGTTTGTTGGGGGGAGCAGGCTACCACTAAGAGAGGATTTTTGGAAATTCCCCCCCTAGGGGAGAAAAGGGGGTAAATTGAAAAGTACGCGGGTGAAACCGCGGGGCGCTGCTAGTTCCTTAATACTATACAAGCTTGTGTACAGCTTGGTTAGTCTTAGATTTGATGCCTGGATTTAGCAATGCGGGTATCTAGGGAAGAAATAGGGATATCAACTAAAAAAAACTAATTAGTCCGTCAGATAGATTTCGCAAAAATATTGGACACGTATTTTCTCTTTTTTGATACAGACAAATAATTAAAGAAAACTCGTGTGACGTCACAGCTATGTAATTTTTTTTACCAATAATTATCGTCACAAGCCCCCACTCCTGAACTTTAATGCGTTATAACTAAGTCAGTTTTATTAATTTGATAAAACAAAAAAATACGTGACTAATATTTTTTCGAAATCTATTTGACGGACTAATCAGAATTTCATTTTGTTTACCCAGTCCACATCCATAATATACTTACGTACACAGACCCAGAGAGATAAAAAATAGATCACATAGCACGGGATCGAAGCCGTAACCCTCTATTCATGTAGGTCGTCTAAATTATAATTTATGCCGCGGTTTTAAAAGCGACAAAAAGTCTATTGAGTTAGTTTAGTGAGATAATTAAATCTCACGAAAATCGGTCCAGTAGTTTTTACGTGAAAGAGTAACAAACATCCATAAAAATTTTCGCATTTTAAAATATTAGTACGTATAGAGTCACAATCTTTTCTGTGCCGGCCGCCAAAATTGGAAGCTCCTATTGTCATTGTGACTCTAATGTCATTTGGATACATTTTCAATAAACTGACAACCAAAAGATGCGATTACAGCGACGCACAGAAAATATTGTGACTCACAGAAGTACTAGTACATTTAAAGATTACGATTCACAGATAAGGTCTAAACAAAATCGATTCCGCTATCCAAAACCGATTCATTCGAATTTCGAATTTCAAAATCGATACGAAATCGTTACAAAATCGAGAGATAAGTGACAAATCAATAGATCAATTACGCGTTCTATATTCAAATTACGTCAAATTAGTGTTCCGTTCCGTATTTGAATTTGGAGTTTTCATTGGTCAGTGAATGCTGGCAGCTAGGGTTCAGAACCGGGAAATACCGGAACCGAAAATCCCGGGATTTCCCGGTTCTTTAATAGTTGTCAAAGAACCGGTTCTCAATGAATAAGAACCGGGATTTTCGGTATTTTCGGGAAATAACGAATCATGTTAACTATATAATCATTTGTTTGATTCTAATCTTCTATTAACAGCATTTATTCTTTTTATACAAAATATTCAAGCTAAAACCATATTCTCATTAATATGTTGTATCTGTAGGTACGTGGTAGATCATTATTCCATCATAAGACAAAATGTGGTACTTAAAAGCTTAGGAACTACTTCTCACAATTCCAACTACTAGCGTGGAGCCAGAAAGAATTTCCCCCTCAGCAGGCCTTTTTTGTAACAAAATTAGATCTCGATTAGGTGATGCAACTTTAGATGCAATGATCTTTTTGAAGACACATTACCAAGAGAACAAGAAAGTTTAATTATAAGGACCAAAATGGAGATATTATTTAGGAGAATCGGCCTACGATATACGTTGATGTGTACAACTTTATCAAAAGTGAATTTATAACTGTATTTTAATCATCAACAGCCTGTTTACGTCCACCACTGGACTTAGGCCTCTCCCAACTTGCGCCAATGTGCCCTGTCAGCGGCACGTCGCATCCACTCTCTCCCGGCTACCCTGCGCAGATTATCGCTCTATCTAGCCACAGGACGTCCAACACTACTTTTGCCGAGTCGCGGTGTCCACTCGAGAACTCTTCTGCTCCAACTACCATCGGTTCTCCTACAGATGTAGCCAGCCCACTGCCACTTCAGGGAGCTAATTCCTTGAGCTATGTCGATGACTTTAGTTCTCTGTCTTATCACTTCATTGCGAATGCGATAATTCAGAGAAACTCCGAGCATAACCCTCTTCAGAACTCTTTGAGCGACTTTAAATTGGTGGACCAGCCACGTGAGTATCCACGTCTCGGCAGCGTCGGTCATCATTGATAGGACGCACTGATTGAAAACTATTGTTTACATAACGAGTATCGACCTGGCATTGCTGCAAAGATTCCAGAATAACCCAGTCCTTCTCATAGTCCGCAAATGCAAGACACAGAGGCTGACTATACTCTTAGATCATCTGTATAATTTGCCTCAATGTGTGGATGTGGTCTGTGGTGCCATAACTGCTTCAAAACCCGGCCTGTTCGAGGGGCTGAAATTTGTCAAGTCTTCTTGATACACGAATTGAGACAACCCTCGAGAACAGCTTGTAAACATGGCTCAAAAGCGAGATGGATCTATAGTTCTTCAGCAGCCCTTTTTTTGAAGTAGAGCACCATCACGCTTCTGTTCCATGCTTTTGGAGTTCTCCCGGAGAGATGACATCGTAAAACAGCTTTTGCAGTTTCCGCAGCACTGGCCTGCCTCCTGCTTTAAGAGGCTCAGTCGTGATGCTATTTTAATGTGTTAAAGCAATCAATGCTTATCTTGTCATGCCAGAATGCGCAATATGTGTTATTTAATATAAATAATATTTTTAGACTATATTTACTTCCAAAACTAAAAAGAAGAAAAAATCCCGAAAGTACCGAAAATCCCGGGAAATCCCGGTTCTGATTAGTACTGGTACCGAAAATCCCGGTTCTGCTATTTATACCGGTTCTCGATACCCTACTGGCAGCTGATTGGTTGAATGTTTTTAAAGAAGTGTAGGGTAGGAATAGAAAGAAAGAAAGAAATGGCTTTACCCCCGTAGTTCCCTTTCCCGTGGGAATACGGGAATATAAAATATAGCCTTCCTTGAATAGGCTATCTAACACTGAATGAATTTTTTAAATCGGACCAGTTAGTTCCTGAGATTATCGCGTTCAACCAAACAAACTCTGATGCTTTATACATGTATTTAATAATATACTCGTAGATAAAAATATTTTCTAAGCAGTGCCCCGCGGTTCCACCCGCGTAGTTCCCGTCCCCGTGGGAATGCGGGGTTAAAATTATGCTAAAATCCTTCCTCTTGAATCACTCTATCTATTAAAGAAAAACACATCAAAATCCGTTGCGTAGTTTTAAAGATGTAAGCATACATAGGGATAGAGAGACGTGGAAGCGACTTTGTTTTATACTATGTAGTGATTATACTTATAGATAATATTTTCTATATTTCTTATTTATTACTAGTATTCGTTTGAAAGTAAACTCGCACTCGCAAACTAGTTTATAATAGAAACTGCACCATTAGCGTTACAACATTTAACGGAAGATCCAACTAAGGGCGTGGCCGTTTTGCAACCGGCGCGCGCGCAGTAACTGCCTATGGAGGTGTGAACACACTGCATTTAACTTCAATGCGTATAAAATACTCCTCAAGCAAAATGGACGCAACTGAGTCGTCTAATTGCGGAAAATTTCAATTCAATTTATTTATTTTTAACCCCCGACGCAAAAAGAGGGGTGTTATAAGTTTGATGTGTCTGTGTGTGTGTGTGTGTCTGACTGTGGCATCATAGCTCCCGAACGGATGAACCGATTTCAATTTAGTTTTTTTTGTATTAAAGGGGACTTACGTGCGAGTGTTCTTAGACATGTTTGATGATAATCGGTTGACCCGTTTAAAAGTTATGGGGGTTTGAAAGTAATTGTGTTGGGGGTTTTTTATTGAAGATATATTCAAATGTATACAGTTACAAATTATTTGACGTGGTCATCGAGACATTACGAGCCTGTCTACAGTCACTGTTAGCTTTTCACGGCTAAACTACTGAACCGATTGACTTGAAATTTGGTACAGGGGTAGCTTATGGTCCGGGGAAGAACATAGGATGAGGACTTTTTATCCCGAAATTCCCACGGGAACGGGAACTACGCGGGTGAAACCGCGGGGCGCTGCTAATAATTAATAATTTCTACAGTAGTGTGTATCCTACGTAACGGTTCATTGAACTACCTACTAATGTTATATACGTCGTTAAGCAACGGCTGCATATGGTATTTAGATGGGTGACCAGTGACGTGTTGGCAACTGTTGTCTAAGGTCCGCCGCTGACTTAGCCGTGATTAGGGCTCTTGAAATACGTGGACAAAAAATTAAATTGAAACATTTTTTTCAGTATATCCCTACTAATATTATAAATGCGAAAATAACTCTGTTAGTTACCTTTTCACGGCGAAACTACAGAATCGATTCACTTGAAATTTGGTACAGGGGTAGCTTATGATCCGGGAAAGAACATATGGCGGGTATTTTTATTATATTTTGACAGTTGGATGTCGATAAATCGCTTTATCTATCGCGTTTTCGAAGTCATGCTAGCCCGGCAGGATGAAGGCAGGACGGTATCACAGCAGTATATACACCTATATGAGAATGTAGTTATAATAGTGTTTATATAGATAGACCGTGTGAAGACATAAAGGCGTGGTGCTACATGTGATGTGACGCAACAATTCCGCTCACACGACTCGTCCGATAATTACGTGATAAGGGCGTGGTGTGACTGTGAGCGAGAGTGCGTCATAAAATTAATTTAGTTTGAAATGAAGTTTATTGTTAATATGTTTTTTTGTGATATTTCATTTTTTTATTGTGTCGAATAAACGCCTGCACCACTTACTAAAAACAATAGAAATTAATCTCAGATTTTTCTAAAAAAAAAAACAAAATAACCATGAACAAATTACTGTTGCTTAATTAAACTAAAAAAACAACCGGCCAGTGTGGTTCGGACTCGCACACGAATGGTTCCGTACAAAAACGACGAAAAAAACACGTCTGTTGTATGGGAGCCCAATTAAATATTTATTTTAATATGTTTTTAGTATTTGTTGTTATAGCGTCAAATAGAAATACATCATCTGTGACAACCGTCTAGCTATCACCGTTCTTGAGATACAGCCTGGTGACAGACGGACGGACAGCAAAGTCTCAGTAATAGGGTCCCGTTTTTAAGGACAGCGAAGTCTCAGTAATAGGGTCCCGTTTTTACGGACAGCGAAGTCTCAGTAATAGGGTCCCGTTTTTACCCTTTGGGTACGGAACTCTAAAAATATTTGTCCTGACCAGACCAATACAAACGGCTCTCAACTGATGTAGGCCCATATACCAGTTAGGGTCCAAGCACACTTATTTTTTCAACTGAATGGATGCGTACGCGTCTCCATACAAAATCCCTTTCATTACCCTGTATATTTAGCTATCCGCCCCGCTAACACTCTGCCCCCAAGTATAGCCCACGATCTAAACCTAATGTAGGCCGCAATGAGGATCACCGTTGTAGGCAACACTCTACTTTAGAATGGATTATTCTTAACTAGTAGTGCCCCGCGGTTTAACCCGCGTAGTTCCCGTTCCCGTAGGAATATGGGGATAAATTATGCTAAAAACCTTCCCACTGAATCAATCTATCTATTAAATCAAAATCCGTTGCGTAGTTTTAAAGATGTAAGCATACATAGGGACAGAGAAAGCGACTTTGTTTTATACTATGTAGTGATGAAGCATGATGATTACACCTGTACTATCATCATCACTAAGAGCATTACCTTTGTCAAGACGATACTTTACATTACTTTTACTTATAATCACCAAGACATAACATAACATAACATAATCATTCCCTCCATCATCTCATTACAGTAACTGACCCCTAACTAAGTTCGTGACTTGGATCTAGGGTATCAGAAACTACGCACACACTCATTCACACACACACCCAGACTAAGACAAACATTTGTGGTTCACACGAATATTCACCCCGCACGGAAATCGAACCCTCAACCTTACGGATGGCAGTCCGGTATATGGTAGACGTATATGGTTTACCAATTTCACCGAAGAACTTTGTCCAACAGTCACATCTGGCTTAACATTACATTTGTTTCCAGGCATGCGGCCCGCCTATCCAAGTAGAGCCAGTGGACTTGAGTGTCAAACCAAGACCTTCCACGCCTCGAAGACGGTCCAGGATTATTGGTAAGTACTATAAGTTTTATAACATAACATAATCATTCACTCCATCATCTCATTACAGTAACTGACCCCTAACTAAGTCCGTAACTTGTATCTAGGGTATCAGAAACTACGCACACACACACACACACCCAGACCTCTAAGTAATACTCATTATTATACTGTGGATCACACACATAATAACTGCACACAGGAATCAAATCCGCAACCTTACGGATGGCAGTCCAGCATGACCACTCTGCCATCGAGGTCGTCACATCAAACGTAAACGTCAAATCAGCTAAACAAAATCGAACCTACTACTAAAGACCACCAGGCTTGCGTGCTAACCTCTAATATCTTACAATACATAATTATAACTAGAGGTGTCTGTGCAAACGAGTTTCTAATTAAACTATAATTATACGGTTTTTAATTAATCGTTATTCGTTACTCAACTTCTAAAAAGGATGTGTTATGATATTTCACACTGATTTTTGTTGTTTTATGACTACTTACTTAGGTACTAGTTGTGTGCTGTGATTTCTCTCGCGTTAAAATTTAAAAAGTTAAGATTTTTTCGTAACAAAGTAAAAGTTATTTAATTTTCTGTCTCTCACTGATTAAAAAAAATATTTAAAAGAAAGTAAATAATAAGCGATGTTTAGACTCTAAATTAGCGAAAATTGTGATTAAAAAATAAAGGTTTTTTTGTACTTATCCCATTTTAATTTATTTTAATACTGGCCCCGCGGTTTTACCCGCGTGAGTCCGTAGCTCGTAGTATCATACAATCCCGGCACAATTCACCATCGTGTGTTAAATAATTAAGTAACAACGCCATCTATTGGTAGGATTCGCGACTACAAAAAGTTAACAATAAAACATACACAATCCCATGTGAATTTCGGGATAAAAAGTACACACAAACATACAAACTTTCGCATTTATAATATTAGTAGGATTGTGAATAAATAATCATTTAAGCGAGTAAAACCGCAGTATTTAACTAGTACAAAGATGAGTTGTAACAACTTTTTGCCGAAACATCCTTGATGATTCGCAAACTTGTTATTTATAACACGGGCTGTAGGGTGACCATTAAAATAAAAATACTATTAAAATGTGTCTTTAAAAATCGATGGCAGAGTGGTCATCATGCCGGACTGCCATCCGTAAGGTTGCGGGTTCGATTCCAGTGAGGGGTGAATATATCTGTGAACCACAAATTTTCACCATTTATTTTGTTTCCTTTTTATTTGGTGTTTATTTATTGTTTGTTTCCTTTTTATTTGGTGTCTGAATAAATGTTTTCTTTCTTTCTTTCTTTAAATGTTTGTCTCGGCCTGGGTATGTGTGAATGAGTGAGTACGTAGTTTCTGATACCCTAGATACAAGCTACGATCTTAGTTAGGTTAGGTTAGCGCCCCGCGGTTTTACTCGCGTAGTTCCCATTCCCGTGGGAATACAGGGATAAAATAGCCTATGTCACGCTATGATAAATTAGCTTACCATTAGTGAAAGAATTTTTGAAATCGGTTCAGTAGATCCCGAGATTACCCCTTACAATTTAACAAACACAAACTTTACTTAACTTTACTCTAAATAATGGTGTCCCCACTAAATCCAATCTCAGTAGTGTATATGTTTTTGTGTACAATTGCAATATGGCGCTATCTACCGATTGGCCTTCTAGATACAAGTCCGGGACTAGTTACCGAATAATATAAGTAAAGTAAGTACTAAATTTGTAACTAGCTGCCCGCGGTTTCACCCGCGTAGTTCCCGTTCCCGTAGGAATATGGGGATAAAATGCTGAAAACCTTCCCACTGAATCACTCTATCTATTAAAACAAACCGCATCACAATCCGTTGCGTAGTTTTAAAGATCTAAGCATACATAGGGACATAGGGACAGAAGCGGCTTTATTTTGTACTATGTACTTAGTGATGATAAATACCACCACCATTCTATCTTCATAAATGTTCATCATTTCTTCCTTCATATTTAGTCCCTAAACTAATAAATACATATTTAAACTGCTAACAAGGCAATAACTAACCTATTTACTAAATACTAAAGTATGTTTTTGCATAATACACCAAATTTGGGAGACAATGGTTTGTAAACATGGTAAATTCTAGGAAATATTGCATAACGTGCTTATGGTGTAGTGGTATGATGGTCCGACTTAACTGTCCGGTCCAGTGTTCTATTCCCCAAATTCTTAACATTTTTTTGCGTTGACAAAATAGCTTATTCCCAGTTGGTACACTCTACTGCCAGTTCGTACACTGGGATAATCGTAAATTCAATTAATAGTTATTTTCAACACATTTGCTCATAAAGGGGCTCTTATTTGTGCAAAAACAGTTGAATAATGACACGTTTTATTCACTAGTGAGTTATAGATTGTTTTTTTAAATTGCTTTCATTTCAAAAAAGTTTCGATACCAAAAAATTGTGTCCATGCATTTTAAAAACAAACTTCAACTATGTTTCCTTACTTTTGGTAGGTCTATGGTCGATTCCATTCATCACCAACTTACCTCGCTTGTACCATAATAGTTATTTATGGTACAAGCGAGGTAAGTTGGTGATTACTTCAGAGGCGCTATTGAGGCCCGAGCCGTCAGGCGAGGGTCTGAAGATAGCCGAGGATAGTAATCATCAATACACGCGTGTATCATACAACGTTTTTCAACACATTTGCGAAGAAATTATCATTTTTCGCTAATAAATATACAGTTTTTCTATTCGCGCGCATCCAACACAACAATGGTGATCGGCCAAAGACTAAAAGAATATATTTATAAAAAAAATCGAATGAATGAATGAATGGAATCGACCTACCAAAAGTGGGCATCATAGTTGAATTTTGTTTTTTAAAATGTATGGACACGATTTTTTTGGTATCGAAACTTTTTAAAACTAAACAATTTAAAAAAAAAACTGACTCACTAGTGAATCAAGCGTGTAATTATTCAACTGTTTTTGCACAAATAAGAGCCCCTTTATGAGCAAGTGTGTTGAAAATTCAATTTATTAATATTTCCTAATTTAGTTACAATTACTTATTTGATGTAGTTATTGAGACATTACCTCCCGTGGTAGTTACTAATAAACTGTGTTACGGTGAAGTAAGGCCTCTCAAACCACGTACACATAAAATATAACTAAGATAGGAAATTAAATATATACCTTATAAACTAACATATATATTTTATACACTTAAATCTACAAGTTTATCGTTAATCGTAGAATCGCTTTCGAATTTCCTTCTTCAACGGAAGGGAGGATCCCAGAGGATTATTTGCTCTCAAATAACTTCCTATTCCTACTAATGTTTAATTCTTTTGATCATTTATCGAGGAAGACGTCGCAGGACATAGCTAGTCAGCTTGACTAAAATTATGATTAAAATCGTCCGCGATGGTATAAGTTGGTAGCCGACTGCAGACAGCAGCAGACCACACGTCGCCGCCTAACGTCATCATGACACTTCATGTCGCTGCGGTCATGATTTCGAACCCGACTGCAGACGACAACTGCAGACGGCAACAGCAGATGACATCCAGTTCGTTCCGAGTGTTCCGTGAAATAAGAGGTCTGACGTTTTCGCTGGCTGCCTGACTGACTGACTGATTTACCAACACAAACCCCATTTTTTAGCCCCCGACGCAAAAAGAGGGGTGTTATAAGTTTGGCGTGTCTGTGTGTGTATCTGTCTGTTTGTGGCATCATAGCTCCCGAACGGATGAACCGAATTTAATTTAGTTTTTTTTTTTGTATTAAAGGGAACTTGCGTGCGAGTGTTCTTAGACATGTTTGATGAAAATCGGTTGACCCGTTTAAAAGTTATGGGGGTTTGAAAGTAATTGTGTTGGGGGTCTTTTAAATTTTGAAATTTATCTGGAAATACGGTCTACGTTGTTTTATTTACCAGGGATTTTATGCAAGGTCAGATTTGAATACTGCCTATACATAATAAAATTAAATTACACATTAAAATTATTTTAATACGTAAAAAATATCTGAATTAATATTTTTATAATGTCAAGACATTTAATTCTGTTATTTAATTACTTAAAAACACGATAAAATTAAATTATACTAAACTAGCGGGCGCCCCGCGGTTTCACCCGCATAGCTCCCGTTCCCGTAAGAATATGGAAATAAAATTATGCTTAAAACCTTCCCACTGAATCACTATATCTATTTAAACCGCATCAAAATCCGTTGCGTAGTTTTAAAGATCTAAGCATACATAGGGACATAGGGACAGAGAAAGCGACTTTGTTTTATACTATGTAGTGATAGAGCCAAATCTCTACAAATTAAAATTAAAGATTCTGTTTGTATGATAACTTTTTTTATTTGATATAGTACTAGCAGCGCCCTGTGGTTTCACCCGCGTAGTTCCTGTTCCTGTAGGAATTTCGGGATAAAACGTAGCCTATGTTCTTTCCCGGACCACAAGCTACCCCTCAATCGGTGCAGTAGTTTAGCCGTGAAAAGGTAACAGACAGACAGAGTTACTTTCGCATTTATAATATTAGTAGGGATCCAACACAGTCTAGTGTTAAACATGAGCCCTGAAAATCTAGATTCGAATCTAGTTGGCCTAGCCGTGAGAGAAAGTCTACATTTAACACTATCGATACACAATATAACCTACTTAATTTACAACCTCTTTCACAAAGGTAGTATCTAGAATCGAACATAGGACTATTCTGATAACCAGAAATGCATACATATGTACAATTGTACATACATTTTCCGAACATAGCTCCGGATTATATTATTGGAAACAAGAAATGCTAAAAAATTTTTTTGTGAGACCCATAGTTTGTCAGATAAACCTCCAACCCCTTTTTCCAAGATGGCGGCCGTTGAACAATGGTTGCAACCCCACAAACTTGGATTTAACTTTAAACTGACCCCCTCTTGACATCCCAAAAATAAAATTGCGTCCTCTGAGAAATAATTTACAAATGTAACTTTACAATGTAGTAGATCTTTTTTTCAATATCCGGAATTTTATTTACATAAAACTGAAAGAATTCGAATAAAAATGAGACCAGATTTCAGATTTTTTGTTAGACTTTCGAGTGCTCTAACTCCCCTGTCCGACTGTCGATGATGTTAGTACGACAACCGGGACCGAATTAACGAGCACGGAGCACGGAAACGGGAATGAAATATTTTATTTATTTATAAATCCTTAATATCTATCATTACAGGGTTGCCCTAATGCAATAGAATATAGTAAAAAAAAAGAGCTAGTAAGAACAATACAAAATATACACACAAAAAGTACTTACAAATAAAAAGAACAATTAAAAAGAACACTCGTATAAAAATCTAAAAAATAAAATAAAACCTATCAATCAAACAATAAAAATCTTAAGAAACAAAATAAAACCTTATTAATCCTTGACACATAAATAGGCCGTCCTTCATATATCTACAAGTACATTATAGATCAATTAATGGGAATCGATCCCGCTTCGCTGGCCGATATTTTGAAGATTGTAAAATCAGACTGTTGGATATGCAAATAAGATCGCCGAATTCGAAAGTCGTCTTTGAAACATTCACTTTAAACAAATCTATACTAGGCTTTTGTCCGCGGCTTTACTCGCATCAAGAGGACTTTAAAATATATTTACTTATAGATAAATAGATTGATACTTTATTGTACACACCATAAAAATAACATAACATAACATAATCATTTCCTGCATCATCTCATTACAGTAACTGACCCCTAACTAAGTTCGTAACTTGTATCTAGGGTATCAGAAACTACACACACACTCATTCAAAACACACCCAGACCGAGACCGAAATAAAAATTTGATTCATAGTTTAATGTACAAACCATAAAATATAGACATAAGAAAAAAATGTTTTACAATAAGTGCGATTATGGGTGGCCTTATTACCATATTAAAAGTGATTTCTTCCAGGCAGTCTACTTTTTTTAACCCCCGACGCAAAAAGAGGGGTGTTATAAGTTTGACGTGTCTGTGTGTGTATATGTGTGTGTGTGTGTGTATCTGTCTGTCTGTGGCATCATAGCTCCCGAACGGATGAACCGATTTCAATTTAGTTTTTTTTTTGTATTAAAGGGGACTTACGTGCGAGTGTTCTTAGACATGTTTGATGAAAATCGGTTGACCCGTTTAAAAGTTATGGGGGTTTGAAAGTAATTGTGTTGAGGGTTTTTAAATTTTTTAATTTAATGTTATTTTATCTAAGTCATTACTATTATTTACTATTATCTATTACCTTTTCACGGCTAAACTACTGAACCGATTGACTTGAAATTTGGTACAGGGCTGCAGGGGTAGGTTAGGCTATGTTTAATCTCGAAATTCCCACGGGATCGGGAACTATGCGGGTAAAAATGCGGGGCACAGCTAGTTTCAGCGTCAAATACTAACATACATACGAACTTTCGCCTTTAAAACACTACTGTGATACAGTTACTCGTACTACACAAATCTATATAAATACAAGTATCTATATAAAGTGAAGTGACAGTGTAAAATTAATAGTATGTACAAGTGAAGGTATTACATCTGGTTCGATTCCCACGCTAGGCAAACCGACAGCGGTGTTACGTATTCGTGCTACCGTATTAGGGCGCGTTTGTGATGGAGGCGAGTTTTGATGCGATTATTACTTGATTGTTTCGGTTTTATGGGAAGTTGTTAGTGGTTATACTTACATGTATTTTAGATTACGTTTTTGAGAAAAATAACATTTATTTTTGACAGTTATCCTTACTAATCCTAACTAATATTATAAATGCGAAAGTAACTCTGTCTGTCTGTCTGTTACCTTTTCACGGCTAAACTACTAAACCGATTGACTTGAAATTTGGTACAGGGGTAGCTTATGGTCCGGGGGAGGACATAGGCTACGTTTTATCCCGAAATTCCCACGGGATCGGGAACTACGGGTGAAACCGCGGGGCACAGCTAGTGAACAATATTGAAATTATATATTTTTTGTTCCGGTGAAGCGTCGCTGTGACGCATCTTTTGGTTGTCAGTTTATTGAAAATGTATCCAAATAACATCAGTTTCAAAATTACAATAGTAGCTTCCTATTTTAGCCGCCGGCATTACATAACAATTTCATTAAAAGAATCGGTAACCTTTTTGGGGCTTTATTGGCCGCGGGCGACAGCACTATTAAATAGTATGCTATTGATTTAAAACAATAGACTATATAAAAAATAAAATAAAACTTCTTTAGCAAATTTTTGTTGCAACTTTAATTTAGTTTTATTTCTTATGTGTTTAAATTAAAAGTATATTAAAGAAATGTATAATCAAAATGAAAATAGTTATACTACATTGTTATTGTATTAAAAATATTATAATAGATTTAAAAATAATGAAACAACTGCGTCTTTTTGTCACACCATTTACCACTTTTTTTACTGCGACATTTTGGTCGCAAAATTTCAATTTTTTTGTCGCACCATTCCGCGCCCCAAAACCATAATAAATAAATAAATAAAAATCATTTATTGCCAAAACGAGAACTTAAGCTAATTACATATACCTATATGTATTTTATAAATTATACGAGTACGTTTGACAAAAGGATAATTAAAAATAATAATTAAACATCAATGCTACTTTTAGTCGCACCATTTCCCTACGACTTGTCGCCCCATGTCCCTACGACTTGTCGCCCCATTCCGCCGCGCAGTCCGGCCGCGCCCTTACACAAGTAAAGGTAGACATCGCGTCTGAAGGGCATAGAATGGACGCATTGTGCGCTCACTGGAGATCCTTTCTAATGCACGTGGTATCCATTAAACACCAGCTGTGCCTCGATGTTTCACCCTCTTTTATTCTTAACTAGTAGCTCCCCGCGGTTTCACCCGCGTAGTTCCCGTTCCCGTGGGATTACGGGGATAAAATATAGCCTATGTCACGCACTGATAAATTAGCTTTCCATTAGTGAAAGAATTTTTGAAATCGGTCCAGTAGTTTCTGATCCTATTCATTACAAACAAATCTTTCCTCTTTATAATATTAGTATAGATTTGGCAAGTATATAGGTATTATCGGTCTGTGTGTGTGTGTGAATGAGTGTGTGCGTAGTTTCTGATACCCTAGATACAAGTTACGGACTTAGGGATCAGTTATAATGAGATGATGTAGTGAATGATTATGGTATGTTATTTTTATTTGTTTTTATTTCAGTTGGAGCCGTGACTTCTAGAGCGGAAGCAACAACATCAAGCCATCTTATATTTGAGTAAGTTATTAACGTTTTTTAATTTATTTTATTTTAAACTTACAGGTACACTAACAGCTAAGATACAAATTAAGGGCCGATTTTTCCATCGCCAGATAACTTTTATTCGACGAATAAAATTGACGTTTGACAGATTTTGTATGAAATAAGTGTCAAAATTTCAAAATTATTCGTCGAATAAAGTTATCTGGCGATGGAAAAATTGGCCCTAATTTAAGTAAATATGCTACTGAGGACTAATTAAAAGTTTTCACAAACATAAGGTGAAGTATAATTAAAATTAAAAGAACGTTAGGTACATACTACAAAAATATCAAACCAGTTAAATTATTGCAAAATAATCGATTATATACACCCCTATTTTGAAATTATGGGACTTATTTAAATCAGAATATCTGTAGCAGTAACTGAATCCACATATCCAATAAAAATATCAAAAATGGTAGTCGATTACTTATCTTTAAAAAATACTAAATAAATGTCGTATTACCGGACGCCATACTAGCTATCAAGTATTCTGTGACGGCTCGGGTCGATGACCGCGCTCAGCTGTGTATCGCAGCGTTCGCCGGTTGTTCGGTGTAGAATAACAATAAAATTCGGCGGGATTTTGAAAAACTTTGACTTATCATAACTTTTGAAATAAAAGCAAAAGATAAAAACTAACTTCACTATTATATTGTCACCCGTCGTTTACATTAGCTGTGTGATTAAGTATCTCGAATTCAAAATAGGGGTGTATATAGATAAAACGGCATGGTCATTTTTTTAAAATCAATCATAAATTTAAAAAAAATGATCATGCCGTTTTCGTTATTTTATAAAAAACATTTACAATAATATCAGAATCTCTGAATAATACGAATAATATTTATATCTGTGCACAATTTACTTCTTTATCAGATCGAGTCATAACGTGCCCAAAATTAAAGTGGGTCCAGATCTTCGGACCACTAGAAAATGTCGACCGTAAGTTTCATAACTCATATCTTTTTTACACAATTAATAATAATAATGCATCCTTTACACAAGATTTAATATGTCAAAGGGCTTCCGTGTGTTGGCTTTGGCCCCATACTAGCCTTCCAAAAGACCGGGACTCCTTAATAGTCCCGTGAATGGAAAAGACATAAATAATAATAATTTATTACCATAAAAGCATTTCACAATATTTGTAAATTACACAGACCCCCACACTAGGCTATGCCTGTCCTGTGGGGATATTAATCAGGGGATATTTCTTTTTCCCCAATAGATTCGAAAGGGAGGAAGGAAAATAATAAATGAAAAGGGAAATATCATATAAAAAAGCAATTCCTGCGCTTGAGTTAAATTTAAGTGGCGATTCGCTCGATCGGACGAGTTGACACCTCACAGTTATAAACCGTTTACTTGCTCACGGAGTTAATTCTAAACGAATCGCTTGTGAAATAAGAAACATAATGTAACGCTACATACCTGACTGTATTTTTATTATTAGTCAGATTTTATGATCGACTTTAAAATAAAAAGTAGGTTTTTTTGTTTGCATCTGCGTCATAAATGAATGAATTTAAGTTTACGATCTGAAAGGTTAGGTATACATTCCGATTGGTCCCATAGCATATTTTTAACCCCCGACGCAAAAAGAGGGGTGTTATAAGTTTGACGTGTCTGTGTGTATCTGTCTGTCTGTGGCATCATAGCTCCCGAACGGATGAACCGATTTCAATTTAGTTTTTGTATTAAAGGAGACTTACGTGCGAGTGTTCTTAGACATGTTTGATGAAAATCGGTTAATCCGTTTAAAAGTTATGGGGGTTTGAAAGTAATTGTGTTGGGGTTTTTTTTAATTTTTAATTTAATGTTTTATATTGAAGTCTGCTTTTTATAGTTAAATATGTAGTTATATTTTGAATAAATAAATAAATCTGTCTTTCTTCCAGAACCAGACCGCCTACACAGATCTCACAGCTGTCCCCGCAAACGCACCGTCAAACGTCATTCGACCTGTCAAAGTCATTTTTACCTGTCATACCGTACCCATCAACCGATACAGATGCACAAATCAAGAATTTTCTTTTAAACACAGCGCTACAAAACGCATTAACCGATTCCTTATGTCAATTGACACAACGAAGGCCGTTTACGAAGACACCTATTAACATTAACCCTGAAAAAAAATCAACCCAATCTGATATTAAGAATACGTTTACGAAGCATGTTACAAATGATGTTTTGAATAAAATAAGAGATGATTTTACGAAGAATCCTGATGCTAATGAGAGTGAATTGGTTAATAATAATAATGAGGACTTAAATAGGAAGAGGTTACATAAGTGTGACGTCATAGGCTGTCATAAGGTGTACACGAAGAGTTCGCACTTGAAAGCTCATAAGAGGACTCATACAGGTGAGTTAAAAAAACATGTCTTATATTTATTATAATAGTGGTCACCATAGTGGGTTCGATTCCTGCGAGGTGTATCTTGGTCTGGATGTTTTGGGTGTGTGTCCGTAGTCTCTGATACCCTAGAATCCCTAGATACAGGCAGTAAGTCTAGATAGAGTTCAGTTTTTTTTTTAATTTTTTTTTAAGTACAAGATGTCACGGGAACTAATATAATTACTAACATGAAATCGAACCCTCTACTCAGTAATAGAGCCGAAACCTTCCACTTGGCAGACAAATACACACGTGCAATCGAAACGTTCTAAAACATTACTCTTTAAATTTCAGGAGAAAAACCCTACTCATGCGCGTGGGCTGGCTGCGAGTGGCGTTTCGCCCGTTCAGACGAGTTGACCCGCCACACGCGTAAACACACTGGTCATAGACCATTCACTTGTCCACTGTGCAGGCGGTCTTTCGCACGATCTGACCATTTGGGACTACATATGAGAAGACATTAAGATTTATGGCATATTTTTGCCTTGAAGCAAGTTAAATTGATCGAATATTGAAGACTAAAAGGTGTTTTTACACATACCTGTTTTCATTAAAATTTAAGACTTCCCACTTTTTTAAAGTCGCTAGCAACAAATCAAGTAATATAAAGAAATAAAAAAGAATAATCAAAATCGCTGTACAAAAAAATCTGTTACAGCCAGGTGTCGTTTCACCCGTTCAGACGAGTTGACCATTTAGGACTTCAATGAGAAAACGGGTTTTACAAAATTTTTTGAAGTGAAAACTTCTTTAGCGGCGCTGAGCACTTTTTTTTGTATGGGTAAAAACTTTCAAACTCGCGTCAGGGTCACGTGATGCTGATCGAAAAAGCGTAAGAATGTGAATGGTTAAATAGTAAAGTTTTCACCACTGCCGGAGTGCTACCTTTTTTTTTTTAAATAAAACATTTCGGTAAATTGATATTTTTTTACTTTTTATGAGATTTTTATGTTACTGTCATAAAGCTGATCTTGTAATAGAAACGTCAAAAAATGTATAAACAGTTAATGTAAAAATATCTCCGTCTCTTTCTACCAACGAGTGTTGGTAAGAGATAGCAATACTTAATTTTAAATATAAGAAAACAATACCTAATTCTTAAATAAATTAGGTATTAATACGTAGTTTCTGATACCCTACAAGTTACGAACTTAGTTAGGGGTCAGTTACTGTAATGAGATGATGGAGGGAATGATTGTGTTATGTTATAAAAAATCCTTTGCGGCATTATTGTTACTAAGGCCAGTATATTTAAAAAGTTATTTTAATTTATGTAATTTTAAAGTTTTTTTTTACATTTAAATTTTTAAATAATTAGTGTAAGTGTTTTTAAGTCTCAAAACAATATTTTTTTATGTTAAAACAAATATTGTTCTGTCTTGAAAGTTTATATAAAATTACTATATACAGGATGTTCATGTTTTGTTTAACTAGATAGTTCTGCCCGCGTTTTTTCTATAAAATCTTATTAAACGATTTTAGTACGTAACGCTTTATCCAGTACATAGAAAACGTCACTAGCAGTGCACTGCGGTATTACCTGCGATAAATTGTATTATACATATGTATAAACCATTCTCTTAAATCACTCAGATACTGCTTTTGTAATCCGTTTATAGTGATTTTATATAAATATTGTGATAATGTGCTATATAAATATATCTTATAAGGAATTATATTATATAATTATTAAAATATACACCCCTATTTTGAAATTACGAGACTTATTAAAATCAGAATATCTATAGCAGTAACTGAATCCATATATCCAATAAAAATATCGAAAATAGTATTCTGTGACGGCTCGGGTCGATGACCGCGCTCAGCTGTGTATCGCAGCGTTCGCCTGTTGTTCGGTGTAGAATAACAATAAAATTCGGCGGGATTTTGAAAAACTTTGACTTATCATAACTTTTGAAATAAAAGATAAAAACTAACTTCACTATTATATTGTCACCCGTCGTTTACATTAGCTGTGTGATTAAGTATCTCGAATTCAAAATAGGGGTGTATATTTAAAAATATTATGTATTACGAGTAGGTATTTTTATTACTAAGTTGTGCTCAAATAACTATAGTAAAAATTAACTTAATTTTTTACCTAAATCACGTATTTCATTTTAAGATATTTTATTTTAATAAGCAATAAAAATGTTTTGATATGTATTAGTAATAAAAATTACATTCAAAATGTCCATCTACGGGTTTTGAACCTAGGACTTTGGTAGCTATTAAAAACAATTTTTCAAGGATGAAAAAAAATCTTAAATTAATATTTGAATTTTTTTATATTTTTAAATTCGTAAGTGTGTGTAAGCACTATAAAATTTAATCTAAATAAATATAAAATGGTTACTAAAATAAATAAAATATATATACAGTATGTTCTATTTTTTCTATTTGGCAAAAAAAAATTTTTTATTATTTAAAAAAAAAATATTATTATTTTTTAAAAGAATTTTATTTTTTTATTATGAAATCAAAAAGTATTTTTAATGTGGCAATATTAGTGTGTAAAAAAATGATTTTAAATAATAATAATAAATGTTTTGTTTTTAAATGTTTATTAATATTAATAATTTAAGTTTTAAAAATGTAATATTAAGAGCCAGTATTTGTATTAATTTTATATTATTTTGTATTGTACTTATAAGTGATATTTTTTCGTAATTAAACTTCTACGGTATGTTTCTTAAATGCTACTATATTTTTGGTTAAACTGTAAGATATTTGTCGATAATCTAAACAGTTTAACCAAAAAATATTTAGTTTTTTCAACCATAAAAAATGAGTTTTCTCCCTCCCCACTGCACAGCAATATTTTTGGTTAAACTAACTTTTTGAATTTTGTTCTTAGAGAAGGTTCATATCTGACGGAATATTATCGGTCGCGTAACGCTAGAACAGACAAATGTATAGAAAAACACTTGACCGTTCACACTCAACCAATTATACGTTAGTGCGTTGAGTGTGAACGGTCGAGTGTTTTTGTCTGTGTGTGTAATTAGAATTTCATTTTGTTTACCCAAGAAACTTTGATATTGTTGGCGCAAAAATCTTGAAACTAACAAAAATACCTAGACCTTATATGATCTCTTTTCATTATTTTCTTAAAATTTTATGAAAAAATAATTTGATCTCATACTCGTGAATCTTAAAATTAATTTCTTTACTTATGGGTGCTAAAATTGTTAGGATGTATCTTAATATTAATTATTTTTACGATTTAATTTAAATAAGTAAATAAATATGTTCTCAAATATATTAATTAAAGCATTTTACAGGCCAGTAGATAAATGCATTAGTATGTAGTTTATACAGGGTGTTGTAATAATGGTAGGTAGTTCTTTGACAGTATTTCTTTCTTTGTATTTCTATTGTCATTTAGGATTAAATAAAAAATATTGATAACAAAAATAATTTAAAAAAGATAAATAATAATGAACAATTTATATATAAATATGAAGGATTGTAAGTATGTACCTACTTAAAAAATAATATTAACTCTTATTAATAAACGAAATACCACATATCATCTAAATAGTAGTGTTGATACGAACCTTTGTGGTTTATAGATGTTAACTAAGTATTTAACAGCACTCAGAGACGTTTAACGAATACTTAAACCAATGTGCCACAATCATTTCTGTACCGGCGGCCAAAATGTGAAGCTCATAATCAATGTAAGATGTGTCATTTTGACTCTAATGTCATTTGGATACATTTTCAATAAACTGACAACCAAAAGATGCGATTACAGCGACGCTGTCACCGGCACAGACAAGATTGTGGCACATTAGTTTAAGTATTCGTTAAACGTCTTTGAGTGTGGCTGTTAATGTTTTATTAGATTATGTATACACATATTTAGATTATTTTTGTTAACTTATATATTGTCCCACTGCTGGGCAAAGGTCTCCCCCAAACACTTCCACTTAGATAATATTTTTATTATTGATTTGAATAAAAATACCGCTTATAAAGTAACTACTATTACTCTAACACCCTGTATAACATAAATATTTTCCTACTAAGTATTTTTATTATTACTTAAGATTAATATACAATATATAAATATATTAAAACATAATTTAAAGTTAGAATAAGACACAAATGTACCTACTTTGGTTATTTTTATAAAATAAATTTTATTTTATTTTTATTATTATTTTTTGTTTTATTTTATGGAATAAACTAGCTGTGCGCCGCGGTTCAACCCGCGTTAGCTCCGCTCCTATTGGTCGTAGCGTTATGTTATATAGCCTATAGCCTTCCTCGATAAATGGGCTATCTGACACTGAAAGAATTTTTCAACCTCGAACCAGTAGTTTCTAAGATGAGCTCGTTCAAGCAAACTGACAAGTGCTTGATTCGTTGCAACTTATCGATTCGTAGCAAGTGATTGATTCGTAATGTTTCGAAGCCACTGATCGATTCGTAGCAACTTATTGATTCGTAGCAACAGAGGTATTCGAATCTGTCGATTGATTCGTAGCTAGTGATTGATTCGTAGGTACTTATTGATTCGTAGCAACTGATCGATTTGTAGCAAGTGGTCGATTCGTAGCCAATGATCGATTCGTAGCCACTGATCGATTCGTAGCCACTGATCAATTTATAGACACTGAGCGATTCGTAGCAAGTGAGCGATTCGAAGCATGTGAGCGATTCGTCGCATGTGAGCAATTCGTAGCAAGTGAGCGATTCGTAGCATGTGATTGATTCGTAGCAAATGAGCGATTCGTAGCAAGTGAGCGATTCGTAGCAAGTGAGCGATTCGTAGCGAGTGATCGATTCGTAGCAAGTGAGCAATTCGTAGCCACTGATCGAAGCAAGTGAGCGATTCGTAGCGACTGATCGATTCGTAGCTAGTGAGCGATTCGTAGCCACTGATCGAAGCAAGTGATCGATTCGTAGCAAGTGAGCGATTCGTAGCCACTGATCGAAGCAAGTGAGCGATTCGTAGCGAGTGATCGATTCGTAGCAAGTGATCGATTCGTTACAAGTGAGCAATTCGTAGCAAGTGATCGATTCGTAGCAACTGATCGATTCGTAGCAAGTGAGCGATTCGTAGCCACTGATCGATTCGTAGCAAGTGAGCGATTCGTAGCCACTGATCGAAGCAAGTGATCGATTCGTAGCAAGTGAGCGATTCGTAGCCACTGATCGAAGCAAGTGAGCGATTCGTAGCGAGTGATCGATTCGTAGCAAGTGATCGATTCGTTAAAAGTGAGCAATTCGTAGCAAGTGATCGATTCGTAGCAAGTGAGCGATTCGTAGCAAGTGAGCGATTCGTAGCCACTGATCGATTCGTAGCAAGTGAGCGATTCGTAGCCACTGATCGAAGCAAGTAAGCGATTCGTAGCGAGTGATCGATTCGTAGCAAGTGAGCAATTCGTAGCCACTGATCGAAGCAAGTGAGCTATTCGTAGCAAGTGATCGATTCGTAGCCACTTATCGATTCGTAGCCAGTGATCGATTCGTAGTCACTTATCGATTCGTAGCAAGTTATCGATTCGTAGCCACTGATCGAATCGTAGCAAGTGATCGATTCGTAGCAAGTTAGCGATTCGTAGCCACTGATCGATTCGTAGCCTCTGATCGATACGTAGCAAGAGAGCGATTCGTAAAAAGTGAGCGATTCGTAGCATGTGATCGATTCGTAGTCACTTATCGATTCGTAGCAAGTGATCGATTTGTAGCGACTGATCGATTCGTAGCAAGAGAGCGATTCGTAAAAAGTGAGCGATTCGTAGCAAGTGAGCTATTCGTAGCCATTGATCGATTCGTAGCAAGTGAGCGATTCGTAGCAAATGAGCGATTCGTAGCAAGTGATCGATTCGTAGCAAGTGAGCGATTCGTAGCAAGTGATTGATACAAATCAATCATCTACAAAGACACTGATCGATTCGTAGCAAGTGATCGATTCGTAGCCACTTATCGATTCGTAGCAAGTGATCGATTCGTAGCCACTGATCGAATCGTAGCAAGTGATCGATTCGTAGCAAGTGAAAGATTCGTAGCCACTGATCGAAGCAAGTGAGCGATTCGTAGCGAGTGATCGATTCGTAGGTAGTGAGCGATTCGTAGCCACTGATATATTCGTAGGAAGTGATCGATTCGTAGCAAGTGATCGATTTGTAGCGACTGATCGATTCGTAGCAAGTGAGCGATTCGTAGCAAGTGAGCGATTCGTAGCAAGTGAGCGATTCGTAGCAAGTGAGCGATTCGAAGCCATTGATCGATTCGTAGCAAGTGAGCGATTCGTAGCAAATGAGCGATTCGTAGCAAGTGATTGAATTGTAGCCACTGATCGATTCGTAGCAAGTGATCGATTCGTAGCCACTTATCGATTCGTAGCAAGTGATCGATTTGTAGCGACTGATCGATTCGTAGCAAGTGAGCGATTCGTAGCAAGTGAGCGATTCGTAGGCATTGATCGATTCGTAGCAAGTGAGCGATTCGTAGCAAATGAGCGATTCGTAGCAAGTGATCGATTCGTAGTCACTTATCGATTCGTAGCAAGTGATCGATTCGTAGCCACTGATCGATTCGTAGCAAGTGAAAGATTCGTAGCCACTGATATATTCGTAGCAAGTGATCGATTCGTAGCCACTGATCGATTCGTAGCAAGTGATCGATTTGTAGCCACTGATCGATTCGTAGCAAGTGAAAGATTCGTAGCCACTGATATATTCGTAGCAAGTGATCGATTCGTAGCCACTGATCGATTCGTAGCAAGTGATCGATTCGTAGCCACTTATCGATTCGTAGCAAGTGATCGATTTGTAGCGACTGATCGATTCGTAGCAAGTGAGCGATTCGTAGCAAGTGAGCGATTCGTAGCAAGTGATCGATTCGTAGCAAGTGAGCGATTCGTAGCAAGTGATCGATTCGTAGCAAGTGAGCGATTCGTAGTAAGTGATCGATTTGTAGCCACTGATCGAATCGTAGCAAGTGATCGATTCGTAGCAAGTGAAAGATTCCTAGCCACTGATCGAAGCAAGTGAGCGATTCGTAGCGAGTGATCGATTCGTAGGTAGTGAGCGATTCGTAGCCACTGATATATTCGTAGGAAGTGATCGATTCGTAGCAAGTGATCGATTTGTAGCGACTGATCGATTCGTAGCAAGAGAGCGATTCGTAAAAAGTGAGTGATTCGTAGCAAGTGAGCGATTCGTAGCAAGTGAGCGATTCGTAGCAAGTGATCGATTCGTAGCAAGTTATCGATTCGTAGCAAGTGAGCGATTCGTAGCAAGTGATCGATTCGTAGCCACTGATCGATTCGTAGCAAGTGAAAGATTCGTAGCCACTGATATATTCGTAGCAAGTGATCGATTTGTAGCGACTGATCGATTCGTAGCAAGTGATCGATTCGTAGCCACTGATCGAATCGTAGCAAGTGATCGATTCGTAGCAAGTTAGCGATTCGTAGCCACTGATCGATTCGTAGCCTCTGATCGATTCGTAGCAAGAGAGCGATTCGTAAAAAGTGAGCGATTCGTAGCAAGTGAGCTATTCGTAGCCATTGATCGATTCGTAGCAAGTGAGCGATTCGTAGCCACTTATCGATTCGTAGCAAGTGATCGATTTGTAGCGACTGATCGATTCGTAGCAAGTGAGCGATTCGTAGCAAGTGAGCGATTCATAGCAAGATATCGATTCGTAGCAAGTGAGCGATTCGTAGCAAGTGATCGATTCGTAGCCACTGATCGAATCGTAGCAAGTGATCGATTCGTAGCAAGTTATCGATTCGTAGCAAGTGATCGATTCGTAGCCACTGATCGAATCGTAGCAAGTGATCGATTCGTAGCAAGTTAGCGATTCGTAGCCACTGATCGATTCGTAGCCTCTGATCGATTCGTAGCCTCTGATCGATTCATACTGGCCATTGGACCGATTTAAAAAAAATCTTTCAGTGTTTGATAGCTTATTTGTCGAGGTAGACTTGTACCGACATCTTTCTCGCCTTAAGAACTAAAACTGACGTGTCCTGCATCGCGCAAGTGAAATTAACCGACCGATTGACCTTGTATACGAGAACCCGACAACAACCTATGGGCAGCTGCCACCAGATATAACACCAGTCTGGTCGGAGGATCCGAGCGACTCAATGGGGATGAGGAACGCAACACTCTGTTCCATGTCCAAAGGCTAAACCATAAGGGTCAGGTCGCACTGGCTGCGCTGCAGCAGCACTGCACCGCAGCGGAGCGACGCGACACCTAGCTGCGAGGTATTGTTTCATAGAAATAGAGGTATACTGCACTACGCTGCAGCGGCGCGACACTGAGCTTTTCAGAAAGAATTTTCGTCGCTAGGTGTCGCGTGGCGCCGCTGCAGCCAGTGCGGTTAGACCCTTAGCAATAAAAACGAAAGAATAAAAACTCTATACTTCATGGTAGAAATAACATAGACATCAATTGGACATTTGTGAAAAAAAAAAGATGAATCAGTAATTTATAATTTGATAAAAAAGAAAAATGTAAAAAAAAATACTAAAATAAATAATAAATAAATCTTGCAATGGCGTAAGTATAATTTATTTTATGTTTTTAATATTAGTTAGGGGTCAGTTACTTTAATGAGATGATGTAGTGAATGATTATGTTATAATATTATCTTACTAACGGCGCCCGGCGGCGTTTCACCCGCGTTGTTCCCGTTCCCGTAGGAATATGGGGATAAAATTATGTTAAAAACCTTCCCACTGAATCACTCTCTCTATTAAAACAAACCGTATCAAAATCCGTTGCGTAGTTTTAAAGATCTAAGCATACATAGGGATAGAGAAAGCGACTTTGTTTTATACTATGTAGTGATGTTAATTATCAAGTGAAACAAAGGAGATTTTACAGGATAATACTGCTACGAGTAATTTAATATTTTTTGTACTAAAACAGGAAGATTTGATTGTTTGTTTACATTCAAGAGACTCCGAAACTACTGAACCGATTTCAAAAAAACTTTCACTAATGGAAAGCTAATTTATCAGTGAGTATTTTATCCCATTATGAGTGGGGTGGATGGATAAGATACGGAATGAGTAAGTCAGAGGGAGTTTGAAAGTTGCGCCGATTGTAGAAAAAATAAGGAGTGCTAGATTGGGATGGTATGGGCATGTGATGAGGAGGCCAGAACACCATATTGCTAGGAGAACTATGGATCTGTGTGTGAAAGGAAACATTGGTAGAGGATGGCCAAGAAGGGTTGGATGGAGTGTGTGAAAAGGGATATGAATATGAAAGGAGTGAATGAGAGTATGACGAGTGATAGACGCGAGTGGAAGAGGAATACATATTGTGCCGACTCCACTTAAGTGGGACAAGGGCAGGGAGATTATGATGATGTCTTTGGGAAAAAAACTACACGCATGAAATGGCGCGCTGGTATTCACTACACAGTATAAAACAAACTTGCTTCCCGCTGTCTGTCCCTATGTATGCTTACATCTTTAAAACTACGCAACGGATTTTAATGCGGTTTTCTTTAATAGATAGAGTGATTCAAGAGGAAGGTATTTAGCATAATTTTATCCCCGCATTGTCACGGGAGAGGGAACTACGTGGGCGAAACTGCTGGGGCGCTGCTATTTTTAACCCCCGAAGCAAAAAGAGGGGTGTTATAAGATTGACGTGTCTGTGTGTGTGTATATATGCCTGTGTGTGTCTGTGGCATCATAGCTCCCGAACGGATGAAGCGATTTCAATTTAGTTTTTTTTTGTATTAAAGGGGACTTACGTGGGCTTGTTCCAATCTGTCCGACAATTAGTTCGATCATATAACTACTTGGACAAAATCTTTCCAAATAGTTAGCCCGAGATGTCGAACTATTTGGACACACATATTTTATTCCAAGTAGTCCGACAATGAATTTTACGGTACACTGAAATGGGGAAGACTTATAAATTTTTATTAAATAGCTCTATACATTGTAATATATCGCGTGATTTTTAGACAAAAGTACCAGGCAAACATGGGTTATTAGAAGTTTTACATACAAATTTGTTTAAGTACGTAAAATTATTATATTCGAAGTACTAATGGTCCCTTTGGTGAAGATATGCTTTATTTCAACCATATTGATGATTTTGTAGTATTTATTTATATATGTTTTAAGAATTTGTTTATATAATATTTTCAATAAAATATTTATAATCTCTGTAAACTACCAGGCCTGCAGAAATGTAAGGAAGTCTTAATATAACTTAGAGAACTTTTTTAAAATGAAAATAATCAACTTCTCCTAAGATTTAATCCTACTAATATTATAAAGGCGAAAGTTTGTATGTATGGATGTTTGTTACTCTTTCACGCAAAAACTACTGAATGGATTTTAATTAAACTTTACAATAATCTTGCTTATACATCAGAATAACACATAGGATACTTTTTATCCCAAAATTCCCACGGGAACGGGAACTACGCGGGTGAAGCCGCGGGGCGCTGCTAGTCATAGATAATACCTGCTTACCTTTATGGTATTAGTATCGATTCTCTTTTAAGAACCATCTATACTAATAATAAAACAGTAGAACCACCGTGTCTGTACATTAAATAAATTTACCTAAAACTGATAGGGGGGGATAAAAGAAGGTCAAACGAACACAAAAAATCAATTTTCTACTTTCTTTCCTGTCTGTCTGTCTGTCTTGACACAATTTTTTTGGTATGGAAACTTTTTTAAAATGAAAGCAATTTAAAAAAAACAATCTATATCTCACTAGTGAATAAAACGTGTCATTATTCAACTGTTTTTGCACAAATAAGAGCCCCTTTATGAGCAAGTGTGTTGAAAAATATATTATTGTGAAATTTCTGAATACATTATATCCTATAAGCCTATGAATAATAAATATAAATAATTATGTTTTAAGTTAAAAATTAACGCTTTAAGTTTATGCTCTCCTGGTACTTCTAATAATAATTCCCCACAGAAAGACGAACTGTAACTTTATTTAATTTTGTGAGTTAATTTAACTAAGTTTATTGAAAAGAGCTCCTCTACATTTCTGTTCTCCTGGTATTTAAAATATGTTATTGTAAAATTTCTTAATACATAAATGTTTATTTTTCAATTTCGTTTTTTCTTTTTTATTTGACTGTACTTCACTAGCAGTCGGACTACTTGGAATAAAATATGTGTGTCCAAATAGTTCGAAATCTCGGGCTAACTATTTGGAAAGATTTTGTCCAAGTAGTTATATGATCGAACTAATTGTCGGACAGATTGGAACAAGCCCTTACGTGCGAGTGTTCTTAGACAAGTTAAATGAAAATCGGTTGACGCGTTTAAAAGTTATGGGGGTTTGAAAGCAATTGTGTTGGGGGTTTTTTAATTTGTAATTTAATTGTTATAAAATAAACTAATACTAATCCTAAATATTTATGTACAGTTGTGAAGTGTGTAAACACTGCAACGGCGCGCTGAGCCGCGGGGAGATCGCCATTTTGGAGGGGTACAGCTACCACCAGAAGTGTCGCAAGTGCTGTGAGTATACAATAATGTTTACTTATATTACCACATTTATCTCGGTCTGGGAGTGTCCGTAGTTTCTGATACCCTAGATACAAGTTTCGAGTGCAGCCTGCCTAGCATGACTGTGCGTGATAAATGATATTGACACCACGAAATAATAATATCGATTTCGCGAGCATGACTAAATTAATATGGCGTAGTACGATTTGATAAAATTAAATATGGCGGCTATATTTATTATATTTTGACAGTTAGATGTCAATAAATAGCTATATCGATTTCGCGATCATGACCAAATGTCATAAAATTAATCATGTGATGAAATTAAATATGGCGGGCATTTTTATCAAATGTTGACAGTTGGATGTCAATAAATCGCTGTATCTATCGCGTTTTCGAAGTCATGCTAGCCTAGCTGTATAACTTACTCCTCAGACGTATGCAGCGAAACAAACCTCCAAGCGGCGGAGGTGTTCCAGGGCGTCATATTCTGTGCGAGTTGCGCGCAGAGGATATTCCAGGGATGTTCCATGGCCAGGAAGAGCAAGGAGACTTACAGGAGGAGGCGAGCTAAGTATGTTTGTTACGAACTATTTAAAACTAGCAGCGCCCCGCGGTTTTGCCCGCGTAGTACCCGCTCCCGTGCGCATGCGTAGCTCGTAGTATCATACAATCTCGGCACAATTCACCATCGTGTGTAAAACATTAAGTAATAGCGCCATCTATTGGCACGATTTGCGACTACAAAAAGTTACAATAAAACATACGATTAAATACACAATCCCATGGAAATTTCGGGTAAAAAGTATCCTATGTGTTATTCCTAGTTGTAAGGAACATCTGTACCAAATTTAATCAAAATCGATACAGTAGTTTTTGCGTGAAAGTGGAACAAACATCCAAACTCACAAACATGCAAACATACAAACTTTCGCATTTATAATATTAGTAGGATACCTAGGTTCTATAATACCATAGGCTGTTTAGTTTTAAATGCTTTGAAAATTTTAGTTTTAAAGTACATTGTGGAAGTACGGAATATAACATATTTAAAATCTGTGGAATACAAAATATAGTTTTGGGATATCAGTAGAAATTTTGGGATACTGCGGAAATATTGAGATTCGGATTCCGAGGAAATTTTGGAATTTGAAATATTACAGTTTTACGTTTCCATGAAAATTTCGGATTATTTATTTTTTTAGTCCATGGGAAGTTACACTTTTTAATCTTTCGCGATCGGAATTCATCGTTGCATAATTTACAGGTCTTAATCGCGTAAAACATAATTAATTATTTACCTCGACGTTTCGACCGGGTTACACCGATCGTGGCCACGAGAAGACTGTTAAGACCTGTAAATTATGCAATGATTATGGTTTTAAATTCCATTAACATATCGTTGTAAAAGTGTTATACTGTGTCAGTCTGCTGACTACTGTTATACAATTTCTCCGTTAGTATCGGCAAAGTTAAAACCACAGTAAAAACTAAGACATTTTCCCTTTTTTTCTATTGTCCAGACCGAAACGCCGACCAGTTAAACACGAGCCCCTACGCGACCCAGATCGGGATGGTATCCTGGAACTAACGACTATGGGAACCACGTCAGGCAGTGACAGTTCACGGAACAATGTCGCTGAGAAAAGGTAAAATATCATACACACAATGGGTTCCCGAAGGAGGGCGTCGTCAGGGTCGACCGAGAAAGCGTTGGCGGGACTATCTTACTACCTTCGACAGTAGCTGGTGGGAGACTGCGAAGGATAGGGATGGTTAGAGGTGTTTGGGGGATACCTTTGCCCAACAGTGGGACAATATAAGTTAATTTATTAATATATTATTATAATACACTAGCTGTGCCCCGCGGTTTTACCCACGTAGTTTTCGTTCCCGTGAGAATGCTGAGATAAAATTATGCTAAAAACCTTCCTCTTGAATCACTCTATCTATTAAAGAAAACAACATTAAAATCCGTAGCGTAGTTTTAAACTCAAACTCAAACTCAAAATAATTTATTGCTTTCATGTGTATACAGAGGTGTTAGGTACAAAGTATTAGTAGAATCAACATGAAGCCCGGTTTGGGCACTGCAACAATAATCTTAAAATCTAGTTGTTCACATTTAGGTACAAACACAGTAGTAAGTACTTATAAAATATACAAGAAAATTAGGTTCTACTACTTATAATTTTAGGACATACTTAACTTGTTAATTGCAAAACAAAATAATAGTTATTTATGGTACAAGCGAGGTAAGTTATCTATCCTCGGCTATCTTTAGACCCTCGCCTGACGGCTCGGGCCTCAATAGCGCCTCGGAAGTAATCACCAATACACGCGTGTACCATACAACGTTTTTCAACACATTTGCGAAGAAATTATCATTTTTCACTAATAAATAAACAGTTTTTCTATTCGCGCGCATCCTACACAACAATGGTGATCTGCCAAAGACGAAAAGAATATACTTATTTAAAAAAAAATCGAATGAATGAATGAATGGAATCGACCATAGACCTACCAAAAGTAAGGAAACATAGTTGAAGTTTGTTTTTAAAATGTATGGACACAATTTTTTTGGTATCGAAACTTTTTTAAAATGAAAGCAATTTAAAAAAACAGTCTATAACTCACTAGTGAATAAAACGTGTCATTATTCAACTGTTTTTGCTCAAATAAGAGCCCCTTTATGAGCAAGTGTGATGAAAAATATGAAACAAAACAATTAATAAAATTTACACAAAACAAAAAAATTAAAACAAGAAATTTATAAAACTTTATAAAACTAGAAATTTATTTGAATCGTGAAGTGGACTCAAAGAACTCTTGTAATGTGTAGAAAGCTTTGTTATATACAGGGTGGCCCAAATAGATCGGTCAGTGACCGGAAGTCTGAAACTATATGAGACATACAAAGATCTGTTCTTAGAAACCATGTCATCAATTTTAAGCAAAAACTGTATTCTAGATTTAGAAAACAACTATTACTCTTTACGGAATCCACCGGACAAAAAATCAGTGTTTTCCTTCACCGTAAGCTCATTTTATGTCCCCACGGAGGGGCTCTCCCTACCCTGAATGATAGTGTTTAGGCCTTAGTCAACCACAGGCCAAGTGCAGGTTGGTCGACTTCACACACACCTTAGAATTTCTTCGCAGGAGTGTGCAAGAAAATTTTTGACACAAGATTAATATGTATTATTATTTATTCCCAAGAAATGTGACCCCCAATCCGTCACCACGGCCATTGCAAGTGGAAAAACAAATATATGATAACGTAAGTCAATTGTATCATATTATAACTCTATAATCGAAAGCCGAACCGGTAGCCTGACCGACCATCCTACCCGGCGGCTTATAATCATGAATCATGTCGGCCACAAGCGCTGTCTTAGTAAACCGGGTGTATGCCGGAATATACGCATTATACCGGAATATCCGTGTTATGCTACCATTGGTACATCGCGAGATGCGTTTTATTAACCATGGGTACAATGTCACCGGGCTTGTCGCAATGCAATGTCGGCTGCTTGAGTTAACTTACGCTCAGTAGCCCGGCGACACTTAAATAGATTTTGACAATGCTTGTCGAGAATTTGAATAAGTGAAGCCACCAACTAATAATAGTAGGAATACTTAACTATGAGGTATTACAAGTGAATTCGTGATTGTTAAAAGATGAATTTCTAATCAAATTAGTGTATTAACCATTTATTTATTTTCAGCATTCAGCATACAAAATGAAGAAAAGCAGTGTCGGTAAGTAGATCCTCATCTTTATTCAATACTAGCGGCCTGCCCCGGCTTCGCACGGGAACAATTTTCCCGTTGATTTTCCAAATTTTTTTACATAAGAACCATCTCCTGACAATAACAAACACAACAAAAAAAGAATTAGCCAAATTGGTCCAGGCGTTGTTGAGTTATGCGCTTACCAACACATTTTGCGATTCATTTTTATATTATAGATTAACGAGTATTTTATGGTTTTTATACACCCCTATTTTGAATTCGAGATACTTAATCACACAGCTAATGTACACGACGGGTGACAATATAATAGTGAAGTTAGTTTTTTTTAAATAAAATTTAAAAAGTTATGATAAGTCAAAGTTTTTCTAAATCCCGCCGAATTTTATTGTTATTCTACACCGAACAACAGGCGAACGCTGCGATACACAGCTGAGCGCGGTCATCGACTCGAGCCGTCACAGAATACTTGATAGCTAGTGTGCCGTCTGGTAATACGACATTAGTATTTTAGTATTTTTTAAAGATAAGTAATCGAATATCATTTTTGTTATTTTTATTGGATATATGGATTCAGTTACTGCTACAGATATTATGATTTAAATAAGTCCCATCATTTAAAAATAGGGGTGTATAACGGCGATAATAGCCGCGCGAGTAAGCCGTCGGCATCATAAAGCCATTAGCCAAACCAACATACTGTAAGAAATGGTACATAGTTGTAGACCAGACCATACAAGACCAGAGCGTTCCACTAACCAGCGAGAATGCCGACGAATTTGCTGTCGGCATACCCGCCATGCTAAGCCGCTTAGTGTGTAGGATATCAGGTGGATGAAAAATAATCGTGTCACATTTTGTGTTGTGTATGTCTGATGGCAGTCGCTCCACGTACAATACTGACCTTTCGCCAATTCTATTATTTTCTCATCTAAGTAGATAATATAATAAAAAATAAGTATTTCCTTAACAGATATGGGTATCTCAACAGACGTCACTCAAAAAATTTTGATACAAATGAATAGTTGTGCTTTCTCATCGTCACCATTTACGAGGTAAGGTTTCAATGAATTAATATTTTATTAAGTGTACTATAGGAATCCTAATTTATAAGGAAACACGAAAAATTATAATACCTACCTAAATATTTACCTACTTACCTACCAACACCAACCCATCGACCTACCCACCTACTTACCTACTCAGCCACCTACTTACCTACATACCTACCTATGAGTATCAGAGTAATTTTGTCTTTAGGTAGTTAGCCATTTATGTCATTTTATTTTCTAGAATTGGAACATCTATTTTTTTTCAGAAACAAATACCAACCACACTTACCGGAGAAAAAAGAAATGAATAAAAAGGTAATTCTAAATTTTATTATACTGTGTTCACGTTCAAAATATTTTCTAATCAACCCCTCCGACTAACTTTCTCCTTTCGCCAAACATTTTGTTTTTAATTTTCTTATAAGTAGGTACTTATCTTTTCAATTGTTTTGTAACAGCCTTACTAATAAAAAATACCCACTGTGTATATTCTTGATATAACGAGTGTGAAGCATATTAATAATTCGTTATATCAATAATATACACAGTGGGTATTTTTTATTGGTAAGGTTGTATATGTCTGGCAAAAACGCTTTTTGTGTCTGGAATGGTTTCACGACAATTGTGCAGTCGGTGGTTTCAACATCAATACTAGCGGAGCGGAGATCGAACTCACATCCCATCAATCACCAGGGTCTTAACCATTGGTCTATTACCAGTTCTTTAGTTCCAATAATAATTTTCTTTATAGGGCAAACCAGAATACAGCGATATGAGGGTAGCAGAGCTAGGGGCTTCAACAGAAATAGCCAACATGGCGCTGAGAAACAAGTCCGAATTACCTGTCATATTGAAGTCTGAGTAAGTTTCTTTGTATACTTATAATTACTAACACAGATTATTCTTAAAATACTAGTAAACTCTTTTTTTAACCCCCGACGCAAAAAGAGGGGTGTTATAAGTTTGACGTGTCTGTGTGTGTGTATCTGTCTGTCTGTGGCATCATAGCTCTCGAACGGATGAACCGATTTCAATTTAGTTTTTTTTGTATTAAAGAGGACTTACGTGCGAGTGTTCTTAGACATGTTTGATGAAAATCGGTTGACCCGTTTAAAAGTTATGGGGATTTGAAAGTAATTGTGTTGGGGGTTATTAAATTTTTAATTTAATGTTCTTTATAATATTATACTAGCTGTGACCCGCCGTTTTACCCGCGCGGAATCTCATCCCTTAAGAATATTGGGATAAATAGTATCCCGTTACTTCTTATTACATCAGCTACCTCCCAATAAAAGTCCCGTTAAAATCGGTCCAGCCATTTCAGAGATCAGCCGGAACAAACAGACAGACAAAATTTAAAAAAAAATGATATTTTTGTCTATAGATGTACTGTACAGTATATTATAAAAAGCGGTTATTTCAATATTACTAATAGACACTCCAATTTTATTTATATGTATACACCCTTATTTTGAATTCGAGATACTTAATCACACAGTTAATGTAAACGACGGGTGACAATATAATAGTGAAGTTAGTTTTTTTCTTTTGCTTTTATTTAAAAAGTTATGATAAGTCAAAGTTTTTCAAAATCCCGCCGAATTTTATTGTTATTCTACACCGAACAACCGGCGAACGCTGCGATACACAGCTGAGCGCGGTCATCGACCCGAGCCGTCACAGAATACTTGATAGCTAGTGTGCCGTCTGGTAATACGGCATTAATTTAGCATTTTTTAAAGATAAGTAATCGACTATCATTTTTGATATTTTTATTGGATATATGGATTCAGTTACTGCTACAGATATTCTGATTTCAATAAGTCCCATCATTTCAAAATAGGGGTGTATATTAGCCCCCGCTATTCTTCTATTCATTCATACCCATTGTCAAAGGTTGTCTGGAAGAGATCGCTTCTAGCGATAAGGCCGCCTTTGCCCATGTACCTTTTGTTTTTATCATTTCTTATTTTCTGTATCCTTGTGTGTGTATTATGAGCAATAAAGTATTTTCTATCTATCTATATTAGATCACTATAGAGAAATCTTTGTTTCAGATCGAAACGCCATGCTTATTATAGTTTAACAGATATTCATCGGGAATCAGGTATAAATTTAAACTTTCTACTAAATGTCAGGTTGCGGGTTCGATTCGACAAAACTAAAAGTTATTTTATATTTTTCAGATGAACTACGCCTAAAAAGCGATGAATACTTAGACTCAGCGTATAGCTCATTAGAAGAGTCTTCTTCGTATGTATTATTAACTTAATTCTGCAACTATAAAGCGCCACAATCTTTTCTGTGCCGGCGTCCAAAATCGGAAGTTCGCGCCCTAATTGAAAAAATCTGACTTATTAAACGAATGTTTTCTTTATTTTTCAGAAAGTTTTTAGATTTAACCATTGGTAGTTTATTGAAGCTTCCATTCAGATTATGTGAGTATCATACAATTATTATAAGTACTTATAATGTATTCATTTGGCCGTGAGACAAAATGTAAACAAACCATGAAAAAGGTTATTTTGTATGTCATGTTTTATCAATAATACATAGACTACTCCCTACTGACTACTTGATATTTAATTAATCTTTGAAATATAGAATATATAACATACTAGCTTTAGCCCTCAACTTCGTTCGCGTGTAATAATTATTTTAACACGCGACTTCATTTATGTAGAAGGTGAAAAAATAGTTATTCTGTGCCGCCGTGCACTAGCTGGGTCGCTTTGTCGTAGTAACTATTTAGTAATATGTGGCCTTAATCATAATTTTGCTGTAATGTTATTTTAAAACTAAGATATCTTCTAAGATACTTATTGAAATCAAATCATGTAAAAGGCAAATGTCTTTTAGATTAAATACTTTTGCAATGTAAGCGCAAAAAATGTGTTTTTTACGACATCACATTAGAAACCCCTAGATTTATCGGTGTTTCTCTACAATATCATGCATGTATTATACATATAAACTTTCCTCTGGTATCACTCTATTAAAAAAACCGCTTCAAAATCCGTTGCGTAGTTTTAAAGATTTAAGCATACATAGGGACGGACAGACAGCGACAGCGACTTTGTTTTATAAGTACTATTTAGTAACCATAGATGAAAGATTGGTTGGATACCGCGATACCTGATGAGATACATATATTATTATTAGTTACTCGCATGTTCACACTGCCAGCGAGTAACTATTATAATCACGGATGAATAGTTCAGTTCATCCGTGATCATGACGCTTGCAACAGCGTAGCAATATTGGAAACTCGAAATCACTACCTTTGAGCAATTGGTAGGGAATAAGACACTTTGGCCATAAAATACCTGGAAATTTAATGAAATACCGATAATGCGTCTCGGAGATTTTTTGTCGAAGCATATACAACAGCCCAAATCAAATGATTGACATACGTTACGCGCGTTTTTTAAAATATGCAGAATTAAATGTATTTTTTTATAATCTAACTGAGATATTTTCTTAATTTTTTTGCGTAAGAACATTCTACAGAGTCTTAGAAAACTACAAAAGAAAAAGCCAAATCGGTCTAGCCGTTCGCAAGTTATGACGTGATAACGGCAAACGGGTTACATTTTTATATAATATAGACTAGCGGTGCCCTGCGGTTTCACCCGCGTAGTTCTCGTTCCCGTAAGAATATGGGGATAAAATATGCTAAAGACCTTCCCACTGAATCACTCTATTTATTAAAATAAACCGCATCAAAATCCGTTGCGTAGTTATAAAGATCTAAGCATACATAGGGACATCAGGACATAGGGACATAGAAAGCTACTTTTTTGTATATTGTTTTTGATGATTACACGAAATTTGTTTCTTGAAGTATTATTTTTACACAGTTTCACCACGCAAACTGACATTTTACTACGTATTATGTTCAAATTTTAATAAAACATTTGGAACATACGCCTCACAGACAGCTTGCAGTGTGACTGGCTTGGATACGCCGAGTGTAGTATTTGTTGCCGCATTTGACTACGTCGGCGATACCTACCAAACACAGCGAAACCAATTCTTCATCTAAGGTAGTAATAGTAATGACGATGATAATTGACATTACTAAAACCTAAAAATGCTGTGAATCTCAAACTATGGATACATTTTAATACTACTAAATGAAGGTGAACAGTCATTTTAAGTAATGAAAGTAAAATTAATAGTTTTCGTATTTAGCCGGATTGTACCCGTCATTTTTACTCTTGATCAACTTGTTGACGTGAGTGTTTTCTTCCCGATTATATAGTAAAGTATATTGTAAATTTTTGATAATTCTTTGTTTAAAGTAATTATTGTATTATGTTTTATATTCAGTTATCGTTAAATTTCTGTTATCTGAACGTTGATTTTGATGAAAATAAGTGAACCTGGTTCAAACAGCGCTTGCACTTTTACTTCACCGAAGATCCAAACAGACACCAAGGTGTTATTAATATATTTAAATACGTAGAAGAGACTTGGCCAAAGATTCGTATCCCTACAAATTTTTTTATTGTATATAACGACTTCACGAGCCTCCGTTTACCGATTTGTAAAAGAAAAAAAAGGAAAATCCATGTTGGAGCTCTTCTTCTTCTGAGGATCACCAATAAATAGTTGTTTATTTATTTTGTAGTAAAACAATTCAGGTGCTTACATGAATTGTTTTTACTTGTACTCAACTCATCCTGTTTATTACCTTTTTATTGATTTTTACACTAAACTAAATTACTTATAGACGACTTATCAAAGATGCCTACTTAGTCTTATTTTACTTTCATATTTATAACTCTAAAAAAACAATATATTTTTCGCCTAAAAGAGCTAAAAGTTTGACAACCAGTATTTCTTTGTTTACATTTTGTCTCACGGCCAAATGAATGGACTATATATACTTTTCATCACTACATAGTATAAAACAAAGTCGCTGTCGCTGTCTGTCCCTATGTATGCTTAAATTTTTTCACTAGCAAGAGTGATTCATTCCCCGCATTCTCACGGGAAATTTCAGCTTCAGCGGAAACTACGCGGGTGAAACTGCGGGGCGCTGCTAGTTTAATATTTTAAAGAGAATTTTAGATGAATGTCGAATCCTTAAGCGTATTTCACTTTGAAAAATCCTGATTTAACATATTTTTTTTTTTTCCATTCACGGGACTATTAAGGAGTCCCGGTCTTTTGGAAGGCTAGTATGGGGCCAAAGCCAACACACGGAAGCCCTTTGACATATTTAATCTTGTGTAAAGGATGCACAATCCGGCGACTATCCCTGTATAACACTATAAAATGCATCCAAGGATAGTCCCCGGTTCTGCTGGGACTATTGCAAATATATGGAAAACTACGACTGGGTTATGGGAATGGGATGTTTAATGGACTGGATATTGGGGAACTATGGGGACTATGACACCCGCCGATACAATGCTACATATATTTTATTATTATTTCAGTTCAAAAAGCTATTGTGCAAAAAAGTTCTGTTATAAGCAGTTTGTTGAGCAGTGAGAGTGATGAGACGTAAGTATATATTTTTTCAACACATTTGCTCATAAAGGGGCTCTTATTTGTGCTAAAACAGTTGAATAATGACACGTTTTATTCACAAGGCAACATAGTTGAAGTTTGTTTTTAACCCTTAAATTGGCGCAGTATATCACAATATACACAATATTTAAAAAAATCTACGCTCATAAATATAAGTGTTTTTAAGATAATAAGCAATTATTTAGGTTACAGTATTATTTAGCATTTTGTAAAAAAATAATTCATAGACCTAACTACATTTTTAATATTATAAAATAAAATTATGCAGGTAGGAAGAAACAAATGACACTCAGCAAGTTGACAATCCTTTATTTTCTATTTATTTCGGCGGTATTATATGTGTCTCATGGTGTTATTTAGTTTTTCGATTGTCAATAAATAATAATACATGCTAATTTATACAAAAATAATGATATAACATACTTTTATTCATCATCAAACTTTATGTTTATCACCACATACACTGCCAATTTCATAGAAAGTTATATGTAAATTTGCTTGTATGTCACGTTATACACTGCCAACATCATAGCGTTTTAAATTGTATGTCGTGAAATACAGTGCCAATTGAAGGATATACACCCCTATTTTGAAAATATGGGACTTATTAAAATCAGAATATCTGTAGCAGTAACTGAATCCATATATCCAATAATAATATCAAAAATTATAGTCGATTACTTATCTAAAAAAAATACCAAATAAATGTCGTATTACCAGACGGCATACTAGCTATCAAGTATTCTGTGATGGCTCGGGTCGATGACCGCGCTCAGCTGTGTATCGCAGCGTTCGTTGTAGAATAACAATAAAATTCGGCGGGATTTTGAAAATCTTTGACTTATCATAACTTTTTAAATAAAAGCAAAAGAAAAAAACTAACTTCACTATTATATTGTCACCCGTCGTTTACATTAGCTGTGAGATAAGGTATCGCAATTTCAAAATAAGGGTGTATATATTATTTATTTATATTTTTTTTGTTTATGTATTTGCTTAGGTGTTTTGCTTTTTTTGTCATCAGCAAAGGCTGCTAACACAAGGTGGTAGAGTAATTGTATTTGTGTCTGCACCAAAAGCTCCTTCTGAACGAAGTGTAAAGTCTGGCACCGAAAAAGGTCTTGTAGGTGTGTGGTGTGAGTGTTTATGAGTGAATTTCAACAAGTGCCCAAAAATCTTCATTTCCGTGGATTTTTTTGTTTTTAAGTTTTTTTCAAAAATAATTAGCGTTTATTATACTTCTTGATAATGTATATATTCTTGCTTATTATCAAGCTGATTACTTAAAAAACTAACGAATAACACAAGTTTAAAAATTTCATGCCACGGCGATGAAACATGCGGGCACGGCAATGAAACAAGCTTCCACGGCAATGAAAGAACTGTCCCACGGTAATGAAAGAATCACCACGGAAATGAAAATCCATACATTTTTTATATACTGACATGAGTATTATATTATCCTAACATACAATATATACACGCCTGTCTCCGAGAAGGAGAGGCATACTCCCCCAGACGGGTTATCTACGCCACATCGAATGATAATAATTGATCGAATTTCTTAATAAGATTAACATAAAACCCCTATGATATATGGCCTAAAGATTGGAAAGAATCGCTTTTGATCCCCCTGCTCAAGAAGGGGTCCACAAAATTACGTGCCTTATAAGCATGCTTTCATCATACGGTCTGCCTGTTAGTTTGTGTGGGTTTATATCGGACTTCTTGCAGGATCGATCGATACGGGTCGTTCTTGATGGATGCTCGTCCGATCAAATGGCGATTAATGCCGGTGTTCCCCAAGGGTTAGTACTCATTGCAACACTTTTCCTGTTGCATATCAATGATCTGCCAAAGCCCAGAACCTATGAGTATGGAAATGATTGCACAATTGTAGAGAATTACATATCCATCCCGCGTGCTAGTGCGGCCGAGACACAATATTTAAGAGAGGCTAGGTCGATCACACGAACTTTTTCCTTCGGGCAGTCGCATGCCAGTAAGATTATGTTGCATATCATCCCGGATGAGCAGGCTGAAAAAGAGTTCCTTTTTCTATTTAACATCTATGGCGAATACCATAGGATATACGAAATATAAGTAGGAGAGTTCATCCGTGATCATGGCGCTTGCAACAGCGTTGAAATATCGGAAACTCGAAATATTTCAACGCTGTATAATCATAATAATTTGAGTGCTAATAACCATGATAACTATAGAAACTATATGAGTAGCAGAGCCTTAAAAGGGTGGGAGGGAGTCATTACTGTTGGCAGGAACAAGATGAGCAACCTTCGATATGCAGATGACACTACTTTGGTCGCATCCTCTGAGCACGAACTTGCTGAAATGTTCAGCATAGTAGAACGCAAAACCGAGACAGTAGGACTTTGGGTCAACAAGTCGAAGACAAAGGTTATGGTCACTGACCGAGCTGAACAGATCACACGCACAGGAGAATTGTCAGACCTGGAATTCATGAGCAAGTTTGTATACCTAGGCTGAACGATCAGTAATCAGAGAGGCTGCGAGAAAGAGATTCGAATTTGTGTGGAGATGGGCAAGCAATAAGCAAAATGTTGATAATCTGGAATGTCCAAACCATCTCCAAACGTAACAAAGATGAGACTAATTAGATCTCAGGTATTCTCGATATTTCTATACGGCTGTGAGTCTATCCACGCGCTGTAGATCGAAAAAAGATTAAGGCTTTCGAGATGTGGTGCTGGAGAAGGATGCCACACATACCGTTAACAGCGAGACGTACGAATAAGTCTATTCTAGAACTATTTGACGTAAAAACAAGACTGTCTACGATATGTTACCTACGAGTCCTGACCTACTTTGGTCACATTTGGAGCTACAGCGGTCATACAGCCTGGACAAGCTGGTTGTGGCGGGAAATGTAGACCTACCCGACCTACCCGTTGGTCAAACCTGATCAAGGCAATAACAGGGCTCTCAATTACCAGCTCTGAGAAGAGCCAAAGACAGAGCGGAGTGGAACGGCTGGTACACGACTCAATTACAGTGCATCAGAACGGACACGATCTTAAGGAATCAAGAAAAAGAGCTAGAAGGAGTACAGTAAATACAAATGAGTTATTTACTGTACTTATAAGTCTTTACTTAAGTCTTTTGTCGTATTGCAGAGATATTACTTGACGAGTACTGTACTGTCAATATTCGGTACACTGTATCACAGGTAAATATGTTTTCCTTGCCTAATCATACCATGGCGATGAAAATATAAGTCACGGAAATGAAAGACCTGGCCACGGCGATGAAAGTAATTTGTTTTAAAAGACACGGCAATGAAATTTTTTTCATTGCCGTGTCTTTTTTTTCATTGCCATAGCAAATATTTGCTATGGAAACCACGGAAATGAAAGCATGGCGATGAGAAACGAGTCGAAAATTTAAAATTACATAAAATCTATTAGGTATCCTAAGAACTAAACAATTCACAAATAAACAGAAGAGTATGGGCATTCTATCGAATGCTCAATCAAGAGTATAAACTTGTTCCAATAGAAGGTATACCTATGCACGGCGATGAAAGAAAAAATGTCCTGTAACAAAAATGGGATACACTTACATTTATAGCTTGAAAACTCAGGCACGTGGACACGTCCTTCCACGTCGAGCACTGAGGCGGTACTATTGGGCAACGTTAAGCACACAGAGAAGGAGACGCAAGTCTTTAGTTGGAACAATATGTTTAAAAATGTTTTTGACATGGCGATGAAAGGAAGTTCTGGGACAAATGTTTTTCTAGTAACCATTCGTTGTATTGTTTAAATATTTGATTAAGTGTATTCCGTAACAATACCTTAACTATCCAAGTATCATATAAAACTAGATTTCAATGTATTCAACCAATAGGTTTTCATCAAGGAGGTATAATACACATCAAGGTGAGTTGTGGACAGACACGGCGATGAAAGATTTCGAGGTTTAACATTTTTTTCTGGAGTACCTATTAATCCCAGTAATGAAATATTTAGTGCCTCGCATAGGTGACTATTTCAACTAACCAAAAAAAAAGTTTGAAACATTATAACTATATTTTTTAGTACCGATTTCATAGTTGCCACGCAAATTTAGGGGCCGGGATATTCACTCTTATATTACTTAGCTTCAGGTGGAGAAATGAAGAAGTCCGTAGGTATATGCACAATAAGAGTTTATTAGCACAGCACAGATAGAATATAGTCACTACACAGTAATACACACTAAGATAGTTTAGAAGGAGTAAATAGAAATAGAATTAGCGATAGTACAGTAAGAACAGTTCACATAAATTGACACGAAAGCGTAAGCGGTGTAAGCAAGCGACACAGGTGGTGCTCAGAACGTCTCACGGCCGACTGAAGACGACCTTTTCCGAACGGCTCCTCGAGTCTCGCGTATGCGCCCGAGTCGCCGGACCGGTCGAGCGCGCGTTTCCAGTGTATTACGTTTCTGTGTTTGTTACTTGTCCGTACTACTCAGGTAATATTATAATTATATAATATTAGGTTAATTAGTTGCAGTGAATATGTAGATAATAATGTAATGTTATGTTGTAGATCAATTAATAATTATGATTTTCTTGATGATATATTTATGTGTATATATTATATATGTATATAATATTAATAATATATTTAGTGTGTAAATATGTAAATTAAATATTAAAATAATAATAAGTATTATATATGTATATAAGTAGGTACCCTACATCATTCCCCCCCGGAGACCGTTACTACGGGCGAAAATAATCCGGGAATCGAACCTTACGTCCATATCGCGTAGTCCTGATTGGGCTTTGAGGATTCTCGTCGCGCGGAGGAGGTGGTGGATCTGGAAGGATTGTTGGGATAGGTGTAGGTGTTGGGCTTGATATATTGGGAGGGGTGGGTTCGACTAGTACATAGGCCGGCTTAAGGCGGTCTATAGATACAGTGACGGGCTTTCCCCTTACCAAGATTTTAAAAACTTTTTCGCTACGTTCGAGGACTTTGTAGGGGCCAGCGTATGGAGGTTGAAAGGGCGCTCTGACAGCGTCTTGCCTCAAAAATACGTGGCTCGAATTTGACAAGTCCTTGTAGACAAATATTTTGTCTTTGCTATTCCGCGCAGGCGGTGATGGTTGGAGTTTTGCAACAAAACGTTGCAGGCGGTTTGAGAAGTCTGTGATATCGGTCGAAGCGGGGTTTGAGGGTTGAAAAAATTCGCCAGGGAGACGAAGTGGTTCCCCATAAACCAGTTCCGCTGAAGACGACTTCAGGTTGTCCTTGAATGCGGATCGGATGCCGAGTAGGACCAAGGGTAAGGTGTCTACCCAGTTGGGATCTGCATGACACATGATGGCGGCTTTGAGCTGACGGTGAAAACGCTCGACGAGTCCGTTACACGCCGGATGATACGCGGTGGTTCGGCGGTGTTTGAATCCGATCACTCTTCCAAGATATTGGAAGAGTGCCGATTCAAACTGCCGGCCGCGATCAGTGACGATATCAGTTGGGCATCCAAATCTGGAGACCCATGATATTAGCGCCTTGCCGACGGTTTCGGTGGTGATGTCTGGCATTGGTATCACCTCAGGCCATCGTGTAAACCGATCCACAATTGTCAGACAGTATCTGAAGCCTTGTGAAGGGGGTAGGGGACCGATAATATCCACATGTATAAATGCGAAGCGAGCGCGAGGAAGATCAAACGTGCCCAACGGTGCTGACACATGACGATTAACCTTAGCGCGTTGGCACTGAAGACATTGGCGCGACCACTCCCGACAGTCTTTGCGCATCCCAGGCCAAACGAAACGTTCAGCTACCAATTTGGTAGTGGCATTGGGGCCCGGGTGGCTGAGATTGTGCAGGCTGTCGAAGAGGGCTTTGCGGAAGTCTTTTGTTACAAAAGGTCTTGGTGCCTTCGTGCTTACGTCACAATATAAGTGCGTGTCGCTTTGAGGGAGCTTCACTTTCTCTAAGTGCAGTGAATACTCATCGCCGAGAAATTGGAGTACTTCAGGGTCAGTGCATTGGCATTTGGCGAGGTGTTCCAAGTCGATTGACATCTGCAGTTCTTCGACTCGAGACAATGTATCGGCCACAACGTTATTCTTGCCAGATATGTGTCGAATGTCGGTCGTAAACTGCGAGATGTAATCGAGGTGACGGTATTGCCTCGGTGTGCTGTTGGCTTTTCGTTCGTGAAAAGCGAAGCTTAATGGCTTGTGATCGGTATATATCACGAAATGCCGAGCCTCTAGCATATGTCGGAAGTATTTTATACTTTCGTATATGGCCAATAGCTCGCGATCATATGGCGAATACTTCTGCTGAGAGGGACTCAGCTTCCGTGAAAAGAATGCGAGAGGGGACCAGGCTCCGTCTTTCATTTGTTGCAAAACTGCGCCCATCGCGAGGTCAGACGCGTCTGTCACGAGGGCGAGCTGAGCCTCACAATCTGGGTGTGCGAGCAGTGCAGCATTAGATAAACTTTCTTTGCAACTGTGGAAAGCTGCAAGAGTGTCTCCGGTGAGCTCGATGGGTTGGGATGCTTTAACTGAGCCAGTCAGTAATGCGTTAAGAGGGGCTTGAATCTTGGCGGCGTTTGGTAGAAATCGCCTGTAGAAGTTGATCATCCCTAAGAAACGTCTTAACTGTCTGACGGTTTTTGGTGGTGGAAATCCCATGATGGCTTCGACCTTCGATTCTAGCGGCTTAGTACCGGCCTCTGAGATACGATAGCCCAAGAACTCTACCTCACTTACTCCGAATATGCACTTTGAAGTGTTAACGAGGATGCCATATTCCTTCAGCCGGGTGAATAATTGGTGAAGGTGATGTTCGTGCTCGGCTTCCGTGCGCGAAAACACTAGGAAGTCATCCAAGTAAGCGTAAACAAAGTCTAGGCCTCTTGTCATCTCGTCTACGAAGCGCTGGAAGGTTTGGCCAGCATTTCGCAAACCAAAGGTCATCATGGGGAATTCGAAAAGACCAAACGGTGTGGTGATGGCCGTCTTCTGAATATCGTCCTCGTGCACTGGTATTTGTTGGTAGGCCTTGACTAAGTCGATGTGCGAAAATACCTTACATCCAGCAATGTTGTGAGAGAAGTCGTGGATGTGCCTAATTGGATAACGATCGGGAATGGTGCGTGCGTTTAATAACCTATAGTCACCACAGGGTCGCCAACCGTTGTCTTTCTTAGGCGCTAGGTGCAGCGGAGAAGCCCAGGGACTGCTAGACGGACGCGCTGTACCGTTATTCAGCATCAGTTGAAATTCAGCCTTAGCAATTTTTAGCTTATCGGGCGCTAATCTACGGGGAGTACATGAAATAGGTGGTCCTGGTGTCGTTTTGATGTAGTGTTTTGTGTTGTGGTTTGGATGCAAAGGTGTGCCTGAAGGGCGAGTAATTTCGGGGTATCTACTCAAGACGTCGTGATACCTTGTGTCGCCTGTAACAACCTTAACAGAATGTACATCAGTATTTGCAATATGAGCGTTAGTGGACAATGTTGAGGTATTATCAATAAGTCTTTGGTTACGACAATCAACAATTAAATTATAAAAACTTAAAAAGTCAACACCAATTATTGCTTTGGTAACATTTGCTACAACAAAACGCCATTGAAAATCTCGCCTTAAACCTATGTTGAGATTAAGCTCAATATAACCAAAAGTGTCTATATTTGTTCCGTTAGCTGCACACAATTGGAAGTCTGTTTTTGATCTTCTGTCGCGCAATGCTGTACGGGGATACACGCACAGGTCGCTGCCGGTGTCCACCAGAAATTGGGTGGTCGTTCTTCGGTCAGTGACGAAAAGGCGACGTGAAGAGGCAGGGCAATCGTCAGCCGCCATTAGCGACTGCCCGCGGAGTTTCCCGCCTTGTAGTCGCACGGTGTCATGCACTTATGTGCCCGGGAACCAAACTTTGAATGGTACCAGCAAATGGGGTACTTGCGGTAGTTGGAGGCAGACCTGGACCTACTGCGTGATGCTTGTTGACGGCGCTGTGGTCTGGAGCGGTCGCAGGTTCGCTGTGTCGCGCGAGTTTGTTCGTCGATTTTCATCGAGAGACGCTCCACCATTCTACGTAGCTCTGCAATCTCGTTGGATGGGCCTTCCATGGGTGCTGGTGCTGGTGCCGCAGCTGACGCAACATTGCCGGATGAGTTGATCTCCGATATGCGGTCCGCTAAGCTGGAAAGCTGGTCCAGGGAGTGTGTCGGCTGGCTTGCTAGTATGCTCTGAATGTGGGTAGGCAGTCGAGTGCTCCATATTGAACGTACCAAGTCTTCGGGTACCGAAGGTCCTGCCAGGTCTTGGAGGTGCCTTAAGAATTGGGATGGTTTCCTGTCCCCCAGGACTTCGTGTGACAATAACTGCTTAACTTTTTCTTCATGGGAAGCAGTGAGGCGCCGAATCAATTCGCTTTTAATTTTCGTATAACGATTGTTAGCCGGAGGATTAAGAATTATATCTTTGACGGCCTTCGCGTGCACTATGTCGAGGTTGGTAACGACGTTGTTAAATTTAATATGATCTTCAGTTATATTGAAGTTGTCGAACTGACCTTCGAGGAGCGCAAACCAGATTTCCGGATCATCAGGTGAGAACGGTGGCACTTTCAAATTCATCTTCCGGTAATCGGACGATATTTTTTCGTGGTCAATGGACATGCGCATTTTCTTCGGTCGACGTGTTACGTTGCCATCTTGAGATGTGGCTGTTTTCGCCGACTCGTCACTATCGCACATTGTTGTTGTGTTTGAACACGGGGTCACCAGTTGTAGGTGTGTGGTGTGAGTGTTTATATTACTTAGCTTCAGGTGGAGAAATGAAGAAGTCCGTAGGTATATGCACAATAAGAGTTTATTAGCACAGCACAGATAGAATATAGTCACTACACAGTAATACACACTAAGATAGTTTAGAAGGAGTAAATAGAAATAGAATTAGCGATAGTACAGTAAGAACAGTTCACATAAATTGACACGAAAGCGTAAGCGGTGTAAGCAAGCGACACAGGTGGTGCTCAGAACGTCTCACGGCCGACTGAAGACGACCTTTTCCGAACGGCTCCTCGAGTCTCGCGTATGCGCCCGAGTCGCCGGACCGGTCGAGCGCGCGTTTCCAGTGTATTACGTTTCTGTGTTTGTTACTTGTCCGTACTACTCAGGTAATATTATAATTATATAATATTAGGTTAATTAGTTGCAGTGAATATGTAGATAATAATGTAATGTTATGTTGTAGATCAATTAATAATTATGATTTTCTTGATGATATATTTATGTGTATATATTATATATTGTAGGAGACGAAACATAACGGGTAGAAAAAATGTATAAAACCCGGCGCCTCACCGGCGCCGCACACATTCGCTCTCCAACCGTCGTCGAGTTAAGGTGTTACGCTGCCCGACGACCGTTCGATATTTGGTACTCGTTAGGTGTAGTTAGGTTTTTAGTATTTAAGTGTATAATTGCTTAGGCTTCTTATATTTAATTTGTGGTTGATTTAAGATTGTGATTATCAATGATTCGTTGTAAATATTAGTTTGTAAGATTGTATTAAAATTTGTTTTTAAAAAAAGCCATTTCTGGTCTTATTTCCTAGATCAGAAGTGGGATAGGTCTATCGCCCACTCATTTATACGTGTTCGGTTTAGATTTGTTGTTTTTTTTTTTTTTTTTACGCGTTTATTTTTTTGTGATTTGTGAGTTTTATCGGAGTGATTTGCAGTTTTATACCTAATTGTTTTGCGGGTAAGTACATTACAGCTTAGTTATTGGTGTCGTAGTTTTAGTGTGATTTATTCGCAAGTGTTTTTGATAGAGTAATAGTGATTCTTTGATTTGCTTAGTTTTGTTGTTCGCCATGTCACACCGTGAACGTGATCACAGTACGAGCCGCTATGTTAGTCGTAGTCCTGGTCGTTGTAGTCGACAAAGCAGACAGCGTGATCGATCGCCGGACGAAAATTGTAGGTTGCGCCTTGAAATGCAGGCAATATTGTCTCGTTTGAAGGATTTAGAGGACAGGTCAAGGGCTTCACCTATGCCAGGACGTTCAGGTGACCGTGATATCGAAGTGCAGGAGTATACGAGTGGTAATAGGTCGACATCACGACGTGAGCGATTATCGCCGTCACCTAAACGCGGTGCATTACGATCGCCTGATCGTGCGGTACCACGTGGTCGTGCCACATCGCGAGGTTCGCATCGTTCGCCGCCGCCGTCAAGTCATACGCGGAGGCTAGCGTCTCCAGATAGGAATATGGGGTCGCGTTCACAAGATAGGTATGTGTCGCCCACGCACGGTCATGTTCGATTTTCGCGCAGTCGGTCGAGGTCACCACATCGTGTTTCGGAACCTACTTCTAGCAGGGCGCCAGATCATTCTGCAGTTACGGATCGTATCGTTGATGCAATTCGTTCAATTAATTATGTCGGTAGGTCAAGTCAACATTTTTACATCTCTAATTTCGACCCAAATTTGCACAATATCGACGATTGGTGTGCCGAAGTAGATCGTGCTAAATCTTTTAACAATTGGAATGATTACGAATGTCTTTCGCGTATTGGCAACTGTTTAAAAGGAGACGCTCGATCATGGTTAAACGAGTGGGTATCGAGCGATCGTACGTGGAGTAATTTTAAGAGGGAATTTAGGCCGTTATGTCCGAAGACACCCGATATTGCCGGTATTTTAGCTGAGGTGATAAATACGAATTCGGATAAGTACCCCACGTACGCGGAATACGCGCGTCGTTCTTTACTTCGTTTACGTATAGTGCGAGGACTAAGTGACGAATTAATTTCTGCAATCATTATACGTGGCATTACCGATCCTAATATTAGGGCGTCAGCTACTAATGGGAAATTGTTGCCTAACGATCTTATTGAATTCTTTTCCATTTATGTTAAGCCGGCAAGTACTTTAAAACATTTTCCATCACGTCCGGGTTTGAGTAATAGTACCAGGGTTACCCAATTTTCAGATTCTTCACGCAAGCGTAGTGGAGATGTTAAGTGTTTTTCGTGTGGTCAGCTAGGTCATAGGCAAGCTTCGTGTACTAAACGACCTAGAACCGACCAGAGATCAGGTAGTGCAAGTTTCACGAATACAAAGGCTGTTTTTGTACCGAATAGGTCGGAACCGTGTTCTTTTTGTAAAAAACCAGGCCACAAAGTTGAAACTTGTTTTGCTAAACAAAGATTGGAAGGGGCTCAAAAAGACACTGTAAAGTTTTTGTAATAATTTGACAACTTCTAAAAATGGTGATGTGGTAGTGGCTATTATTCAGGACGTGCCGGTAGATGTGTTGATCGATAGTGGATCGACTATATCTTTAATGTCTTCATCTTTATTAAAACATTTCAACTGTTCGCGGAAACCTGCCTTTCGAATTTTAAAGGGTCTTGGTAGTCAGGAAGTAGAAAGTACTTCCTACGTTACGTTGCCAATTGAGTTCGACGGTTTGACCCTTGACGTAGATTTGTTTATAGTGTCGCCTCAGTACATGAACATTCCGGTTATAGTAGGTACAGACATTTTAAACAGACAGGGTGTTAGGTATGTACGCACCAAAGACTATCAGTCGATTACCAGAGATGATAGTAGATCGAATAGGGTAATGACTATTGAGTCTGAGGTTTCAATTCCAATTAACACGCCTCTTGTTGATAGTCAATTACAGGAACTATTAACAATAATTGATGAATTTTCGAGATTCTTCATTTCCGGTACCGCGACTTCAACTGTTAATACAGGATGTATGTCAATCAAATTAAATTCTACTATTCCTGTTAATTATCGACCATACCGTCTTTCACAAGCCGAGACACTTCGCGTTCGCGAAATTATTAAAGATCTTTTGGATAAGGGTATAATTGAAGAGTCTGATTCGGAGTATGCGAGCCCTATCCTTCTCGTCAAGAAGAAAGACGGGTCGGATAGGATGTGTGTCGATTTTCGAAAGCTTAATGATATTACAATTAAAGATCGCTTTCCCTTACCACGGATAGATGATCATATAGACCGTCTAGGACACAATAAGTATTTTACTTGTCTCGATATGGCTACTGGATTCCATTAAATTCCTTTAAATCGGGATTCAGTACCACTTACGGGGTTCGTCACGCCCGAGGGACATTATCAATATCTGAAAATGCCCTATGGTTTGGCGAATGCGCCGGTTGTATATCAGCGGATCATTGTAAAAACACTTCGCGAGTTTATTGAATCTGGTGACGTTCTCGTGTACATCGATGACGTACTAATCTTAAGTAGAACTGTAAATCAGGGCCTCATTTTACTCTGTAAAGTCCTTGATACGCTAACAAAGTCCGGTTTTTCAATAAACTTAAAGAAGTGTTCGTTTTTAGCAACCGAGATTGAGTATTTAGGACGGACAATTAGTCAAAATCAGGTTAGGCCGAGTCATGATAAAGTCCGGGCTTTGATTGACTCAGCTCAACCGCATAATGTTAAACAGGTCCGCCAATTTATGGGCTTAGCCAGCTATTTTTGACGTTACATAGCTGACTTTGCCCAGAAAACTGCCTGTATTGCTGCTCTAACTAAAAAAGGAGTTTCTTTTAACTGGGGTTCAGAACAACAGGCTGCCCGTGAGTACATTGTAGAATGTTTGACAAGTGAGCCGGTGCTAGCAATCTATGACCCTTCGTTACCAACAGAAGTCCACACAGACGCGAGTTCTGTTGGTTACGGAGCTGTTCTGATGCAAGTACACGAAAGTAATCGCAAGAGAGTGGTGTCGTATTTTAGCAGGCTTACTCAAGGGGCTGAAAGTAAATACCATTCATACGAGCTAGAGACACTCGCTGTAGTGAAAGCTCTTCAGCATTTTAGGCACTATCTTGTAGGGATTTCCTTTACCGTTGTCACCGACTGCAACGCATTGAAGCTTACTCAACGTAAGAAAGATTTGTTGCCTAGGGTGGCTCGGTGGTGGATTTACCTTCAAGATTTCAATTTCAGGCTTGATTATCGCAAGGGTTCTCTATTGTCCCATGCTGACTATCTGAATCGTAATCCTGTCAACGTCATTTCAGTCCAAAAACCCTTGAATTGGGCCCAAGTCGCCCAGGCTTCTGATGAAGAGACCCGTTCCCTCATCCAGAGCCTGTCAGATGGACAATTGGATGCCTCACGTTATGTTGTTAAAAATGACATCCTCTATTTCAAATTCACACCTACTGGTGAAAATCCAAAACTGTTATGTTTTATCCCCAAAGGTCATAGGCACACATTGTTTAGTGTGCCTGTCCCATAAGAAAGTCCCTCGTGCCCCTCTACAGCCCATCCATTCCTGGGAAAAACCTGATGTCCCCTTTGAAACTGTCCATACAGATGCTTTAGGTCCTCTACCTGAAGCTGATGGCTATCGGTATGTTCTTATCGTAGTCGATGCATTTTCCAAGTTTTCTCTATTGTACCCAATGTATCGTCAAGATGCTGATGAGTTAAAACGTCATTTTACTAATTTTATTTCACTGTTTGGTACACCAAAGTTAATTGTAGCCGATAGGGGTAGAAGGTTCCAGAGCGCCGAGTTCCTCAACTGGGTTCAAGACATGGGTTGCAGTACACATCTCATTACACCGGAGATGCACCAATCGAACGGCCAGGTAGAACGGTATTGTCGGACGGTACTCAATATGGTACGCATTGAATGCAACCATAGGCAACAGAGGTGGCCGACCGTTATATGGAAGTTGCAGTTGGTTTTGAATATAACAAAACACAGAACAACTCAACAGTCGGCTCTTAACTTGCTGGTTGGTATCGACGCGGCAACACCACTAATACGAAGTCTGGTACGTGACGTGGCTATTGAAGGCTCTAGTCCGAATAGGGAGGCTATTCGTGAAATGCGTCGGCAACGGGCTTCGGAACGTCTTCGTTCGAACCAAGAGAACCAAGACGCCTACGTCAACCAAGGTCGTAAGGCGCCTCGGTCATTTGAAATTAATTCCCTAGTATTCGTCAGAAAGCAGGCACAATCAACTGAAAAGCTGGATTCCTGTATGCGAGGTCCGTATCGCGTCGTGAAAACACTCCCACATGGTCGCTACGAGCTTCAACTCTTGGCTGGTTCGTATGGAAAGGTAACACAAGCAGCCGCGGAATATATGATCCCATGGCGAGGGGAGTGGACTCCTGATATATGTGCCGATTTCTTCCAAGGTGAGCGGTTTTGTTTTTATTACATCGATTTACCCAAATAATGTTTGTAAAGTTTTATAATCGTGATACGATTTAAGTTGAGACCACTGGTCTTGTGTTTTGAGATGAGAGCCATTTTATTTGTGTACAAATGTTTCGTAAAGGGTAAATATGCAGGGAAGTTCTATCTTGCGGTTGGGATAGCTTGTCTCGGAGGTCCTTGTACTCAGATAAGACTGTCCGGCTGACAGATACACTTCAAGTGAGGTAGGGTTTCATATTATTGGATGCTGTCTTGGAGTGCGCTCAGACATGCGATCCTAGTATATGGAACATGCCTTGGGTGGTTAAGTATTTTTGTGTGTGCTCGGATACTATCTTGAAGTTGCTTAGATATGTGATCCTGGAGCTGTGGTACACGCAGGGTTAAGCCACAGTTTGGCCTCTGACGAGTCGTGGTATATGTGAACATGTTAATGTTATTAGCATTGTCTGTGTTAAGGGTAGTTTGAGTTGAAGGATGCTTTTATGTGGAACCGATATACACACGCAAAGTTATGTCTCACGCAAGACCGCGTAGATCTCTAACGAGTCGTGAGGTGGCACTCCCCCGACGGGACCTGCCCCGGGTGATCGGTACACTATATTAGTATGTTTCATACTCTTGTGCTTAGGCTGAGTTAGGTGAGAATAGTTTACATGCGTCGAACTTTTTGTAACTTTCTTTGTATCGACGTGGTATCGACGTTTAAGGGTTTCTCACTCTATGTTATAATTTTTGAACATGGTTTTGTGCTGTTTTGTTTTATATGTTACAGAGTTAGACGATGAGATCGAGGAGCCTACCGCTCCAAGTGTCATCCCTCCTGAGGTTGAGATGCCTGGTGACGGGACTGAGTCCCAACCCGGCACATCCGGAACCCAGAGACGTGTCGACGATTCCCCTGTGCGCCTCAACAATGTGTTGAGTGCCGAAGGTCCAGGGACTTCGCTGCCGATTCTGGAGACTGACCTACAGAGTTAGAAGATGAAGGAGCCCGAGGACGGCCTCCCGTCAGGAAAGGCCGTGTAGGAGACGAAACATAACGGGTAGAAAAAATGTATAAAACCCGGCGCCTCACCGGCGCCGCACACATTCGCTCTCCAACCGTCGTCGAGTTAAGGTGTTACGCTGCCCGACGACCGTTCGATATTTGGTACTCGTTAGGTGTAGTTAGGTTTTTAGTATTTAAGTGTATAATTGCTTAGGCTTCTTATATTTAATTTGTGGTTGATTTAAGATTGTGATTATCAATGATTCGTTGTAAATATTAGTTTGTAAGATTGTATTAAAATTTGTTTTTAAAAAAAGCCATTTCTGGTCTTATTTCCTAGAATATGTATATAATATTAATAATATATTTAGTGTGTAAATATGTAAATTAAATATTAAAATAATAATAAGTATTATATATGTATATAAGTAGGTACCCTACAGTCTTTCAGGACTTGCTCCGTCCTATTCCTCTTCCTCCAGCTCCTTCTATTGATAGTTTCTCTTGAAAGATGCATAATACTCTCTGAGGAAGAGAGTGGCAATGATCAAAATCAAAGTATTCGTCTAACACCTAAAACTTATGAAATTTATCCCAGCCCAACAAGAACCCAATAATACGGTTAGTTGCCGTCGTTCCTCGGTTACTTTCGCATCACCAGCAAGTATTTCAAATCCAACAACATCACTTACCACTAGTTCGACCAGGAAAATCAGATCCAAAAGACCATGTACACAGCCAACAGTAATTATAGCTATAAATAAGCTAAAACTACCAATGTTGTAAGGCTGTCTTTCGTTATACAACGATGTTACCACTCTTCACCAGATATCTCAAGCCTTTAGGTCTTCTTTGTGTGTGCTATCAGCTATTTGTATTTTTTAGAATCACACTAGTGTCTCCAGCAAGTTGGGCCACTTATGTGGTTTCAGAAACTTTCCTGGGTACGATTTCTGTGGGTTGAGATTTGTTGTCTGATGTCCAGCATCACCTCACATTTCAGTATGACGTTTGCGGTTGTTTTCTCTTCTTCCCTGCACGATAGCGGCCTGTCTGTGACTCCGATAGTGTAGAGTCCATGTCCAACCAGTTTAACTAGTCAAGAGTTGTATTTTTTCCAGTCTGAGGATATTTTTAGTCAGTCTGTTGTAATCTTACAGTATGTTGGTTTTGATGGTGCTGATTTGGGCACTGTTTCATGCACTTTTCTTTTATGCGTTTTCATTTGTATGTTCTTTTATCGAAGATCTTTGCTGGCTAGGTGGAATGGGTATAGCAGGTTCTGGTCCGATGAATTGGTCTTCTGCTCCTGTCCTAGTCAGCAAGTCAGCTGCGTCATTGCCTTTTGAGTAGTTGTGACCCCGCCAAATTGTCAATTTTGGTTTCATACTAAAAATGTTTCTTGTTTTATTTATTATCCCCATAATTAAATAACGTTTTTTTCTTGATTTAGTTTTATTTTAACTTATTAGTGACTTCCGTAAATTGGCAATGTATGCCACAATATACATCAAAATAATGAGCTATGTCTTTATGCCGTTGGCAGTGTATACCAGGATATACATAGGTTTTTTTTAAAAGTAATATATTCAGATTTTTTTAAATACGTTTTTTAGCTTAATTTACTCATAAAAGTTCCGAAACCACCAAAAAAACATATATTTTTGAGATTTATTTTGTCTGCCAATTTAAGGGTTAAATGCATGCACACATATTTTTTTTTGGTATCAAAACATTTTTGATAACAAAGCAATTTAAAAAAAAATCTATAACTCACTTGTGAATAAAACGTGTCATTATTCAACTGTTTTTGCACAAATAAGAGCCCCTTTATGAGCAAGTGTGTTGAAAAATATATTGCTTGTAATAATTTAGTTAAATACTTTGGTAATTTTTAAATATTTTTTCAGCTCACTATTAAGCGCTCTGAAAGACTTTTTCTATCAAGAAATTACAGATCATCAAAGTTAGTATATTTTGCTTTTATTTATAAAATCTAATACAATATCATAAAAAAAAAGAACTCTCACAAACCCAATTGTTGTTTATTAAATGTGAATGTACACATTGTATCCTGTTTTTTCGTCAGCTTCTGATATGTTAAAAGTTTATCTCTTACTAAATTGTTTTTAAATTAGGTTACCTTATTATGCAATTTAATATAAGGAAGAGCGGTGCCTCCTGACAGTCCTGACACAGGCTTTGTTAGCTTAAAAGGAGGTTCCAGCCACAGCTATTGTATATTGTAAAACCTTTTTAAAGCAATAAATCATATTTTATTTTATTTATTATTATTTATAAAGCTGAAGAGTTGTTTGGTTAAACCTCTAATCCCGAAAACTACAAGTCCGAATTGGATAATTGTTTCACTGTTAGATAGTCTATTCAAAGAATTCAATTTGTTTCCAGAGAGGGGTTTAAAGCGATTATATTCAGTGATTAACAGAAAGAAAATACCGAATAAAATGGGATGGTAAGAAAGTTATAATCACTTTTGGGATGAAAAAAAAATTTTTATAATCTGAGAAAATAGTCAACCTTAGGGCCTATTTCACAACCTTCAAGTAAAGATACTCAGCAAGTTAAGTTAGCTTTGTCTTTTTCTTACTTTATACCAAGTGACAAAGACAAAACATGTGAGTAGCTACTGGGAACGTTACTTGAAGATGGTGAAATAGGCCCTTAGTCAGACAAAGGTTGTCGGTGTAATCAGTAATTAAACTAAGGGCCTATTTCACCATCTTCAAGTAACGTCCCGAATACCTATTCACATGTTTTATCTTTGTCACTTGATATAAACAAACAGCCTTACCAATAAAAAATACCCACTGTGTATATTCTTGATATAACGAGTGTGAAGCATATTAATAATTCGTTATATCAAGAATATACACAGTGGGTATTTTTTATTGGTAAGGTTGTAAGTAAGAGACAAGACTAACTTTACTTGGTGAGTACCTTACTTAAAGGTCGTGAAATAGGACCTAAGTCAGTTATTATAACAAGTAGAGTTTTTTTTTCATATAAAAGTTCTGCTTCTTTACAGGCCCACCAACATGGCGTACTGGAGAAATAGTCCCAATTACAAGTAAGTAATCTATAGATATCTTTGATTTACACGAACACTACACATTAAAATAAAACACTTAAACGGATTTTTGTCGTGGTTGTCTGTAAAGAATCCGAAACGTCAGAAAATGTAAAGAAAATACAACCACGACAAAAATACGTTTAAGTATTTTATTTCAAAGTAAAATTATAATTTAAAACTCTTCCGTTACTGAGTGATGTACTGACTGACTGACAACGCACAGCCGAACTACTGGTCGTAGAGAGCTGTGGCACGTGTGTTTATTGGGAGGAGTAGGCTACCACTAAGAGAGGATTTTTGGAAATTCCCTCCCTAGAGGAGGAAAAGGGGATAAACTCAAACCCTGCCGGATGTCATTATTCTACGCGGACGAAGTCGCGGTAGTATATAAATTGAGAGTGGCCAAACCGACATACTTTTCATACAAATTCTCGTTAGTTTTTAGCGTTGTAACACATAAATAAATAAATAAAAATACGTTTCTTATCAAAAACAAGAGAAATAAAAAAAATATGGTTGGCTAAAAAATATTCCATCCACAGATGTGATGTGATGTGAAGATTCACTACATAGTAGTATAAAAGTAGTATCTCTATGTATACTTAAATTTTAAAACGACGCTTCGAATATAACTTTGCCAGACATTACTTCAGAATAATGGTCTGGCAGTTAGCAGAAATTAATTACTTATTATGAATTTAGTTTTATTTTTGTCCTTGTTATATAAACAAATAATCAATATTTATCTGTTTGCAATTGATTATGGTATTGTTTATTTTTGTACTGAATACCTAAATTTTTCTTTCTTTTTATTTCAGATGCAAGCACTTCAAGCGATCACATAGTTATAGGTGTATGAGATCTCAAGCAATGAGGCTAGCTGGACCAACCGCTAGCGAGTGAGTATTAGTCGTGGCCTCAATACATCCAATAATAAAAGAGTTTTTCAATTTAAAAGTAATAAAAATAATGGTTATGGTGTGATGCTAGCCCTGCCCCCCCGTAGCATGACTGTGCGTGATAAAAAATATCGACACCATGAAATAATATCGATTTCGCGAGCATGACCAAATGTATTATGGCGTGCTACGATATGATAAAATTAAATATGGCGGGTATTTTTATTATATTTTGACAGTTGGATGTCAATAAATAATTATATCGAGTTCGCGAGCATGAACAAATGTCATAAAATTAATCACGTGGTATAATTAATATATTTATCATATTTTGACAGTAAGTCAATAAATCGCTTTATCTATCGCGTTTTCGAAGTCATGCTATCCTAGCTGAATATGTAAAAGGTACCGTCCCCTGATTGGCAATACCAAAGTGAGCATTACCATGGGAGGTTACCTTTGACATCTGACGCTGACTGTACCAAGTACCTATATTATATAGGTTCATATTTGTGATAAAATTCAATGCCTTAGACACTACGCCAATAATAAATAATACGCCAATAAGGGCCGATTTTTCAATCGCCAGATAACTTTATTCGAGGAATAATTTTGAAATTTTGACAGTTATTCCATACAAAATCTGTCAAACGTCAAATTTATTCATAGAGTAAATGTTATCTGGCGATGGAAAAATCAGCCCTAAGATTAGTAGTGTCGAAGAATTTTTTTTTTCGTATTTATTTTTTGTACTTATATTTTTTTTATTCCAGATTGGCGATGGTAAGAAAGAAGATAAAAAAATGCGTCGCACCGAGTTTTCTTATGAATTGTATTACTTTTAGTAAGTATTACTTTATCAATACATTCTATTTTAATGTTCTGACACATATCACATCGCCAGCTAGTCCCAAACTAAGCAAACCTTGTACTATGGATACTAGACAACGGATACACATACTTACTTATATACATTTGTAAATACATACTTAGAATATATAGAAAACACCCAACAGACCAAGACAATCAGACATATAACTCACAAATGTTAGTCTCGAGCGGGAATCGGTCCCGTAACCTTCAGCATAGCAGGCAGGGACACTGCCAACTACACCACTTGTAGATAATATTAGTATTATTCTGTAAGATGCCACAGCTCCAGACCAGGCTCTTTCTTAATGATGGTATTAACAGTCAGGAATAGGTGTAATAATAACATAACACAATCATTCACTCCGTCATCTCATTACAGTAACTGACCACTAACTAAGTTCGTAACTTGTATCTAGGGTATCAGAAACTACGCACACACTAATGTTATCTTTCATTTATTTTCAGATCGAAGATACATTGAAGTGATGTCTCAAAGCTGTGGAAATTCTATTTTGAATCATGAAATTTAATTTGTTAAGATTTTTTAGCTAGTCATATGTATTTTGCTCGATTTAATTCTGTCTGTATTGTCTGGCCACTAGCCTTGTCTGACTATAATGTAACAAGTAACTCACCTTTGTCTGGCCTCTAATTAAGTCTTTCCACTTCTGACTGGCTAATTTTCCTTGTCTGGTCAATACAACATGGCTACGTCCACTGTCTGTACACTACCTCTGTTAGACCAATAATTCTGTCTTATCACTTAATTTTGTCTAGCCTTAAGCCCTGTCTGGTCATTGTTCCATGTCTGGCTAATACATCCAGTCTGTCAAATTCTCCGGGACACTTTTACAGTCTGGCTAATACAACCAGTCTGGCTACCCTTATTTTACCTCAACTCTGTCTAGTGATAAATAAAATATACTGTCTACAAAGTGATAAATAAAAAATATTTTAAAAGAACTTTGTAGTTTCATTTAATTGATCATAATTTAAGTTAATTAAGTTTAAGTTAATTTAAAATATTTTATATACTATTTCATTCTTGAAAATTTACAAAATATTTACTTAAATGATAGTGAAATCTTAAAATACTATGCAATTTTTTAAAGCTTATACTATCTTAAATTAATAAATTCGTAAATGTATTGTAGTTTCGTATCTTTGTTCCGAGCGCGAAAAACAACGGTGGGTCTAAAAAGTTCAGCATTTACACAAATGTAAGCGCGCATCGAACTCGTAATCTATGGAATAACAATTTACGTTTTATATGACACATTAAAGTTTATAAGTAGCATGTTAAGGTGCTCCTTCACGGGGAGCCTTCGCGTGTAATGTAACGTTACAGATTCGTCTTTGAGCATTACATTACAATAACACCTTCCTGACTAACGAGCATTCGCGTGTAATAAGTATAAATTACAAGGTGCGCATTGTAATGCTCGGTTCTCCTCCTTCACTGATGTAATGCTCAAATCTGTAACGTTATATTACACGCGAATGCTCCCGGTGAAAGAGTACGTAACCTAGAATTTCTAGATACACCATAAAACTTTTACAATAAGAGGTCATTAGCTAGACAATGCTAAGTTAAAATCAATATCAACCTTATTCTAATAAATATAGGATTCAAAATCAAAAAGCGTCAGTTTCTTCATCATCGGTGTCATCCTTATCACGTGATCTACATCTCGCGAAGTATCCCTTCCTCCATAACAATACTATTATAAGTACTAATGGAAATGTTACGAAGATACCTGGAACAGAAAAATAAACAATTTAAAGTACAAGACTTACGTTTAACAGATATTTAAACTAATGTGCCACAATATTTCTGTGCCGGCAGCCAAAATTGGAAGCTACTATTGTCATTTGGATACATATTTCAATAAACTGACAACCAAGATATGCGATTACAGCGACGCTGTCACCGGCACAGAAATATTTTGGCACATTAACGTCTCTGAGTGCGACTGTTAGGGCCTATTTCACCATCTTCAAGTAAAATTCCGAGTACCTACTCACAAGTTTTGTCTTTGTGATATAATGTAAGAAAGAGACAAAACTAACTTTATTTGGTGAGTAACGTTACTTGAAGGTCGTGTAATAGGCCCTTAGTTTACTATCCAAAGCAGTTTTTTACTTAGGTATAAATTTTCATCACCATGCTTTTAACACATATATCACCATAGGTCATAGCTGCATTATTAACTAGCAGCGCCCCGCGGTTTCACCCGCGTAGTTCCCGTTCCCGTAGGAATATGGGGATAAAATTATGCTAAAAACCTTCCCACTGAATCACTCTATCTATTAAAAACAAACCGCATCAAATTCCGTTGCGTAGTTTTAAAGATGTAAGCATACAAAGGGACATAGGGACAGAGAAAGCGACTTTATTTTATACTATGTAGTGACAACACTCCCAATCATAATGTCCCTGTGCCAGACATGGCTATATTGTTAGCCATGTCTGGCACCGGGGCGGGAGGTCCACAATGCTCTCGCTCTCAGCACAGGTCAGCTCTTTGGACGAGGCGTGCCGTGCATGATAACCCTCTTATTTATTTATTAAGGCATTGCCAACAACACACACAAATAAAAATTACGAAAGTATCACTTATATACTAGTTCTGGTGTGTGTGCCAATTACAGGCATGCACAACACTCATACATTTTAAAAAACTGGAGTCTGTCGTGTATGGACATCTGTGTGAGATCCCCGACGACGTAAAGGCAAGATGTCTGGTTAAGTTGCGCTGTATGCTCTCAATTCTTTGAGAGTCAACGGCATACTGAGGGTTCCATACAACGCTGGAGAACTCTAATTGACTGCGAACTAATGAGTTGTATAATAATACACACATCAAAAGTGTCTAGGGATCAAGCATTTTTATGCGGATTTCTTGAGATTGAGATGTGGCTTTGTAATAAATTTATGATTTTATAAATTTATATGGATCCTTTTTGGTGCATTTCATAATTTGAATCAGGAACTGTGAATCAAATTCGAGTAAAAGATGAAAATCAGCTGTCAATATTTTCCCTATAAAAACATACAACGCATTGAAGACATTATTAGTGCTACTGTTTCCCTACTACTGATTAAAACCAACGTTATTATGGAGCGGCGACGTCATTTAAGCAGGGAAGAAATGCTCAGAGCCGTGGGAATGATAGAAGCTGGTTCCCGGCAACGTACTGTGGCTTTAGCTCTGAATACAAGTCAGAGTGTTATCAGTCGACTTTGGACACGTTACCGAAGCACTGGTACCGTGGCTGAGCGCCATGGAGGACGGTATCGCTGCACCACACGGAGACAAGACCGATACATTCAAATCTTAACTCGAAGAGCTCCAACAATAACCGCCATGATGTTAGCCGTGCGGCTTCATCACTCTTCAGGGAACTTAATTAGCGACCAAACAGTCAGAAACCGCTTGCATGAAGTGAACCTTCATTCCCGAAGACCGCTACGGGTACCACCTATAGCAATGCACAATCGTAGGATTCGATATCAATGGGCTCTTGAACACAGAAATTGGGCAGAAGAACAATGGCGTTTCGTGTGCTTTTCTGATGAGTCTCGTTTTGGTATGAGACCGGATACAAGACGTATACGACACTGGAGAACCCCTGGACGCCAACAGCGATTAAAATCCTGCCAGGAAGTCCATCCTTATAGTGGTGGAACCATCATGGTATGGGCGGGTATTTGGATCGGCGGAAGAACTGAGTTGATTTGGATCAGAGGCAACCTCAACGCTCAAATTTATGCTGAGACGATTGTATCAGACGTCATCGTTCCTCTACAAGTGCAAATCGGTCCCTTATTTCAGTTAATGCATGATAATGCACGACCGCACACCGCAAGAGTTGTAAGACAGACTCTCGCCGCAGCTAACATCAATGTCCTGCCCTGGCCTGCTCAGTCGCCAGACTTGAACCCGATTGAGCATGCATGGGATATGCTACAGAGAAGAGCTCTGCCGAATATGGAGGGTATCCAGTCGCAAGAAGACCTTTTTTTGTTGTTGCAACGAACATGGGCGGCCATTCCACAGCGTGATTTGGATGAACTCATTTTGAGTATGCCAAACCGATGTTCTTGTGTTGTTAGTGTTCGCGGTAGAAACACGGATTATTAATTGTTTAAGTTACCCAATAAAATTTTAAAGAAAACTGTTATTTCAGTCTTTTTTTCGAACTTTAATGTTAGTGGTTCAAATGTCAAAAATCCCTTTATTAGGAAAATGGCAAATTTCTTTATTAATGCAAAGGTGACTTGGTTTATCGTTACTGTGACAAACGAAAACACTTTATTTGATGAATCCTTAAAGAAAATTTTAATTAATATCAATCAGGAGAAAAGTTATTGCAAAAATATATGTTGATCCCTAGACACTTTTGATGTGTGTATTTTGGTTTGGGCAAATTTAAATCCTATCTATCTCATATCTATTATTAATAACACTCACCAATCATAATGCCCAACAATATAGCCATGTCTGGCACCGGGAGGTCCACAATGCTCTCACTCTCAGCGCAGGTCAGCTCCTTGGACGTCGCGTGGAGCTGGGCGAAGGATAACCCTCTAAGGTCTGGTGGTTTCGTGCAGCTGAAATATAATTTAAATGGGCTTTTTCAAATGCCTTTCGTGTTTACCGCTGTGGTGCGTTTGTCGAAGTGCGAACGGACGGTCGTTTGTTTTCATACAAAGCCCGCGGTGCAGCAACCGTGCGGCGTACGAACAACGTGAACGCACTGTTGTTGTGACCCCTAACTAAGTCCGTAACTTGTATCTAGGGTATCAAAAACTACGCACACGCTCATTCACACACACCCAGACCGAGACAAACATTTGTGGTTCACACAAATATTCGCGCGGGAATCGAACCCGCAATCTTACGGATGGCAGTTTGGCATGGTGACCACTCCATCTACACTAATATTATAAAGAGGAAAGATTGGTATTTTTGTATGTAACGAATAAACTCAAAAAGTACTGAACCGATTTCAAAAAATCTTTCACCATTAGCAAGTTATATTCACCCTGAGTAACATAGGCTATATTTTATCCCCATATACCCACGGGAACGGGAACCACACGTCGCTAGTAAGATATAAGTATAGATAGTTTTAATACTATATTCAACTCACATCATATTACAAGTAACGTTCTCCTGCAGTAAAGGCACCAACACCTCGACGACCCACTTGTTGTTGCAGTCACACTGGTAGGGGTTGTTGCTGAAGTCCGCCGACACCAGCTTGTCCCACCGGTGGAGGTAGCCCGAGTCCAGACGGGATAGGTTGTTGTTGTTCATGTGGAACTGGGGATTAAATTAGGAAAAAAACAAGGTTAGGTACGTAAAAAATGATTTTGGAAAGTTTTTAAAAGTTCATGTGTCTAAGAGAAGACACATGTAATATAATGTAATAAAATAAAAAAAATAACCGGCCAAGTGCACGAAGGCGTACCAAACGACAAAAACATGTTTGTGGGATGGGAAACCCCCTTAAATATTTATTTTATTTTAGTTTTAGTATTTGTTATATTTCGTGGTTGACTCAGGCCTAATCACCCTAATTCAGGATAGGCTTCAGCCCTTCGGTGAGGACATTATATGAGCTGATGGTGATGATTTATTGCGGCAACAGAAATACATCATTTTTGTAAAAAACTGTCTATTAGCTATCGCGGTTCACGAGATACAGCCTGGTGACAGACAGACGGACTTACTGATACACCCAGACCGAATATAAACATTTGCTGCCTTATTTGCGTTACATTTTTAGTCCGGTTCAACAAAACCTGGTAACCATTTGACACCTTGTCAGTCAAATCTGTCACTTTGACAGTATTCAAAATTAATGGTAAAACCTGGTTTAGTGCTAAACCAGACTAAAAATGCAACGCAAATAAGGCAGTTGTAGTCCACACAAATATTAACCCGCACAGGAGTCGAATCCACATCCTAATGTATAGCAAAAAATAACATATTTTGAACATATAGACTGTTCATTTCAAGAACCGTACCTCATACAGCACAGGCCAAGTTTCGACCTCATGGTCATCCACAGAGACCAGGAAGTTAGGGTCTATGGCCGTCAATCGGGGGTTGTAGCAGATGTACAAGGAGACCAGGTTTGGTAGACCTCCCAGGGCAGACGCGGCTATGGACTCCAGCTTGCTATTACGGCAGAGACGGAGGTCTTCTAGCTTGGTTAGGTTTCTTAGGACACTAAAAAAAAAGAAATTAAGCTATGTAATAGTATTGAAACGAAGCGAACCCCTTCTAATAAAAAAAAATGTAAAGACACAGAGGCAGTTAAAATTTTCAATGAATTTATTTTTTCTTTTTAGAGCATTTCAATAAAAGTTTTTTTTTTAATTTTTTTTTCTATAATTTATTCAATTCATTCCAAAAAGTGCAATTGTTAAATTATTATTTTGTAATTGGAATTTAAAAAGGTTTCTGCAAATTATACGCCGAGAGCAAAAGGCAGTATTTAAAAATCTTGCGACCCATACCAAAGTTTAGCTCCCCTATTGTAGTTTAATTTTAATTAATTAAAGAAAAGAGCGTCGGTGGCGCTGGGGTTAAGGCCGTTGACTTCCGATCGGAAGGTGCCTGGTTCGAACCCCACCAGTCCCGCCACATACTAATGTGTTTTCAATTTACGAATTCATAAGTACGTTAATTTCGACGCTCTTACGGTGAAAGAAAACATCGTGAGGAAACCTGCACACACCTGGGATTAAATTCTAGGGTTGTGTGTGAAGTCGACCAACCCGCCACTTGGCCAGCGTGGTCGACTAAGGCCAAATCACCCTAATTCAAGGTAGGCTCGTGCCCCTCGGTGGGGGATTATATGAGCTGATGATGAATTAAAGAAAAAAATATTTTAATTAAGAAAACTTCGTGCAGAAACCTGTATCATGTATATTTGTTTATCATGTCGGTGATTTCAAACGCATCCCATATTTTAACTTACTTATTAGTCTCCAAAGTCTGTATAGGATTTTTCCCAAAGTTCAAGAATTGGAGATTCACAGCTTCGTTCAGCACGGGAGGCAATGCAGTGAAGCGGTTGTCACTCAAATCTAAATAGCGAAGGCGCCGCTGTCGTCTAAACAAACCTTCGGGAAGCGATTCTAACTCGCAACCTGATAGGTGTAGCTCCTGGAAAAACGTGAAAAATAACATAACATAATCATTCCCTCCATCATCTCATTACAGTAACTGACCCCTAACTAAGTCCGTAACTTGTATCTAGGGTATCAGAAACAACGCACACATTTGGATCCATTATTATAAATACTAAAGAAATAACTTCATCATTATCAGCTCAGATATAAGTCCCCACCGAGGGACTCGAGCCTACCCTGAATGAAGGTGATCACAGATCAGGTCTTAGTCAACCACAGGCCGAGTGCTGGTCACGGATCACGGAACACACAACATTAGAATTTCTTCGCTATGTGCAGGTTACTGAACGTTGTTTTCGCCGTAAGCGTCGATAAACATAATACACAATTACACATTGATTCGTGCCGACGATCGAACAAGGCACCTATACAAGTTACGAACTTAGTTAGGGGTCAGTTACTGTAATGAGATGATGGAGTGAATGATTATGTTATGTTAATTAATAAATACTTACTCTCAAATTAATCAAATCAGACATAGCAGCCATTGTAACTTGGTCTATAAACGCCAAAGGATTGTTGCTAAGATCCAGTGTAGTTATACTGGTCATAAACGTAAACACATCTTGTGGTAGCGAGTGAATATCATTGTTTGCAAGACTCAGGTATTTTAGATTGTCTAAGGTCAGAATACCTCGGTCTGTTGTTATGATGCCCTGAAATGGAAAGAAAATGAAATATTATTATTAATAAAGTTAATTTGTAATCAGTATAAAAATGAATTTTGAATGATGGAGCCATTGAGTCAGCGGCGCGGGCGGCGGTGTAGTTGTCACTAAGAGAATACCAAAATGACAAGAAACTGCTGCAATGTTGATACTAACATACATTTGAGTAGCATTATTACATAGAGAATCGAGCCCCAGGTTGTAATATATTATCATCATCAGTTCATAATAAAAACCATTTTCTGCACATCTAGACATGCATTGAAATAACTCTGTTAAATATCAAATCTGTAGGTGCTGTAGTTTTTTGCAAGAGCGTCGAATACACGTAGATATGATTTTGAAAATTGAAAACACATTGGTATATGGTGGGGATCGAACCAGGCACCTTTCGATTAGAAGCCCAAGGCCTAACCAATACGTCATCGACGCATAATTGAACATAATCTTTTCTGTGCCGGCGGTCAAAATTGGAAACTCCTATTGTCATTTTGACTCCAATGTCATTTGGATACATTTTCAATAAACTGACAACCAAAAGATGCGATTACGGCGACGCTGTCACCGGCACAGAAAAGATTGTGGCTCTATAGACCAGGGTCGATAAGTTTTGAAACAAAATAAAATAAAAGTAGGATGAAACCCATTAGAATAGGAGGAGAATATTATAAAAATTAAAGGAAAAATAATTTACGGGCGATCTGAGGTTGGGAAGGGGAGGGGGGTGAGTTTTAAGGGTAAAAAACGGTTTTTCTCGATTTCCAGCAAAACTTAAAGTCCTATGGAAAAAAGTCAAATAGCAAAGTTGTAGGTAATAAAAAGATCTAAATGTTTTGTATCGACACTTTTTTTCACATAACCTCAAAATTTATGTGAAAAATTCAAAAAACCAAGTTTTTGGTTTTTTATTTTTATCTCTTTCAAAAACAATTTTTTTTTACGAAATTTTGTGAAAACTTACCTTTTTATGTCCCAAATACTATATATTTCTAATCAAATAAATTACAGCGTATTTGGGACATAAAAAGGTAAGTTTTCACAAAATTTCGTGAAAAAAAAATTGTTTTTGAAAGAGATATAAATAAAAAACCAAAAACTTGGTTTTTTGAAATTTTCACATACATTTTGAGGTTATGTGAAAAAAGTGTCAATACAAAACATTTAGATCTTTTTATTACCTACAACTTTGCTATTTGACTTTTTTCCAAAGGACTTTTAGTTTTGCTGGAAATCGAGAAAAACCGTTTTTTACCCTTAAAACTCACCCCCCTCCCCTTCCCAACCTCAGATCGCCCGTAAATTATTTTTACTTTAATTTTTATAATATTCTCCTCCTATTCTAATGGGTTTCATCCTACTATTATTTTATTTCATATTTTATTATTTTTAAAGGCTTCTACCCTGGTCTACTATAACTTTTTAAAACCAATAAATAGAATTTTTTACCACAAAAACTCTTTTATTAATGGATGAAGTAGACAACTTATTATAACTTAAATCTAATTTACTCAGATCTGTCAGATATGTGAAAGTGGCGTCATCTATCTTTTCAATTTGACAATTGGATAAGTTCAAAGTCTGTATCGGTAATGATGCGATTCTAGTCAATGAAGTCAAAGGATTTTGACTTAAATCTACCGTTGATGGGTTTTTGTTTTTTAAACCTGAAAAATAAAACATAAATATAAATATGGAGAGATATTCCAGAATATATCTGTCTAAGAATATGTCTAAATAGTATAAAACAAAGTCGGCGTTTCCGTAAGTATCTTTTAAACTAAGTACGCAATGAATTTAAGTTTTTATAGTAAAGGTCTACTTCAGAACCTTCAAGTAAAGGTACTCATCAAGTAAAGTTTGTTTTGTATCTTTCTTACTAAAGTAACCACTCACATGTTTTTTGTCATTTTAGACAAAACATTTGAGTAGGTACTCGGAACGTTACTTGAAGATGGTGAAATAGGCCCTAAGTGTTACATAACATTAAGTTCAAGAGGAAGGCTTAACCTATGACAAAATGTAAAGTATAACCGGGAGTTACTGATAAACTAGTTATTAAATACATAGTATAAAACAGCCACCCGTTTCCTGCCGTCTATAACATAACATAACATAATCAATCCCTCCATCATCTCATTACAGTAACTGACCCCTAAATAAGTCCGTAACTTGTATCTAGGGTATCAGAAACTACGCACACACTCACTCTATCCCTCTGTAGAGATCTTTTCTATGCACTTTCCATCAATAGAATAGTGATTCAAGACGAACATTTAATAACGAACAATAGAACGGTCAGTGGGGGGAAGTCTGAAACTATAAGAGATACAAAGATTTGTTCTTAGGAACCATGTCATCGATTTTAGTAGAAATAAAAACTGCATTCATAGATTAATAAAAAAATCTATTACTCCGGGAATCGAAACCGGAAGTTTTGAAAAATTTCATGTTCATTATTTCTAACTAGAAATCGATTGTGTCTAAAGAAGTAAATTTTACTAAGGGCCGATTTTCCCATCGCCAGATAACTTTATTCGACGAATAAAATTGACGTTTGACAGATTTTGTATGAAATAAGTGTCAAAATTTCAAAGTTATTCGTCGAATAAAGTTATCTGGCGATGGAAAAATCGGCCCTAAGATATATAAAATGAATAAAATACATTAATTTACACTGGGGCAAAGCTATAATCACAAGTTATTCTTACCTTCCCAATCACTCAGCTCAAAAGGTTGTTTGATATCTCTATTAGAACAATCAATATATCCTTCTGTACAGTTACAGGTCTGGCAGATTACTTCAGACATTGGCTCTGAGCATTCTGTACCTGAAATATTAAGTAAATATTATTTTAAAATCTATAGTGTTTTAAATTCATACCTAAGGCACTGTGTCAGATAAGTTTATGGCACTGTGGCAACGTGCCAGAGAAGTCAATGGCATATTGCCTAAGTAGTCTGTGGCATTACACCACCGTGATAGATAAGTTCGTGGCAATATGCCAGAGAAAGATGTAACATCACGTCAGAGAAGTCAGTGACATTTTCCCATTGTGCCAGAGAAGTTAAAGAAGAAGAAAGCCGCGAGGCACAGCTGGTAGTTCATAAAGTATCAACTTCAGTCGAGCGTCGGAGTTAACACACTTTTTTTAAAGAATTTGGGTATTTTTTGTTCAAAATTTAAAGAATATGAATAACTAGCTGTGCCCCGCGGTTTTACCCGCGTGGAACCTTATCCCGTGGGAATTTTTGGATAAAAAGTATCCTATGTGTTATTCCTAGGTATGAGGAAAATCTGTACCAAATTTCATTAAAATCCATTCAGTAGTTTTTGCGTGAAAGAGGAACAAATATCCACACATCCACACTCACAAACATTCGGCTTTATAATATTAGTAGGATATCACTTACCTAACCCATCTTGACTTAAACTAAAACCAAATAGTAATAAAAACACAAATATTAAACTGTTTATGCTAAAAAACTTCATTTTAAAACTATTTTTTGTGAATTTCGACATTATATCAAAAGTATTTGACCGAAACTGAATGAAATATCGGAATTGATATTTTAAAAAGATTGGTTGGCATAGAGTAGATATTATCGTTACAGAGTGGACGTTGTAATCGACCATGTAAATACCGCCTTATTTTTGCCTACTAACATTCTTTCACAGAGGTTACGAGTTATTAAATTATTTTTTTAAATCATTATTAACGGGATATTTACTAGTTCTTCAATTATGGCGCTTACAACGGCGTCGAAATATTGGAAACTCGAAATAAATAATGGTAAGTAAATAATTTGGTGTATTCCCTACTAAATCTGGCCCCACAAGTGGGAACAACGGGAATTCAATTTAAGTATAAAGAAATGAAGTCTATTAAAAATGCTTGAATCTCGTAGAAAATTCGGTTGGAATAAAGTTCCTATTTTAAAATATCCCTTAATAAATATCGAATGCGTGCGATGATTCTTGGCGTTTTTGTGAAGACGAAGAAGAAGAAGAAGAGAGAGGATTCTATAGATTGTTTTAAAACCTCATTTGTAATTTTGACCTTTTTTGGAAATACGTAATGAAAAAAATGGGTGCGCCAAAGTTCACCTAAAATTTCAACTCCGATAATTGGAAATCCGAAAATTTTCTTCCTAACAATCACAATTCCTAATTACTTTGTCCCTAATGTTATAATTCCGAAACATTCAACTGCATAAAGTCAGTAGCAATAAACATCTTTTACACTTTTATTTGTTTTCCTATATTTTCTCAACATAACCATCGTCCATACTATTATTCAAAGTCATATCTTTTTTGTTTAGATTTATTTTTATTTATAATAATCAATATTATATACATTAATTTTTCGTAACTTTGTTTTCACATAACATGTAGGTATAACATATAACGCACGAGCCGAGCGAGCAAAACCAGAGCCCTGCTCCAATCATTCAGTCAAGATCCAGAAATGAATCGGTCCTATTCCTAATTATTGGTTTAGGTTATGTTAGAACTGTGACCCCAACGCACGAGCCGAGCGAGCGTAGCGAGCGTGCCGCGGCAGCGGCCGGCGAAGTGCCAGAACCGAATTGGTCCTTTAGTTAGTGGTTTAGTTACGGTTACGGTAAACTCCCAGGCCATAAGCATAACCGTAAACGAGTCGTACAATAATCATTAAAACTATAAATATTCTACCCACATATATTTTTTATTACACTTGGTAAATGTTTCTTTCTGAGTATGAGTGAAAACATTATGGTGAGTATGTTTAGGGATAAAAACGTTATGACAAAAAACAGTAGGAGTTTAAATATATTTACATTAAAGATGTTATTAATGACAATTTTCGGAAACATCAGTGTTATGAGCATCGCCGGTAGCACTACAAATAGTATGAATTAAAACTTTAGGATGAAATTTTTTAGGAAGAATGATCATTCGGATTACAAATAGCTAGGAAGAACAATTTGGGGTAAAGAACTATAGGTGAGCCAATATGGACCCGAAAAAAATACACCTTTGTCGCCTAGCTTTTACCTAGGTCCCATCCACCAATTTAAAGAAAGGTGGAGATATTTTCTTGGTTAGCCAACTGTTCGATTTTTGAAGGCTCGAATTATCCGTAACGATTATGTTAGTACTATCCATTCTGTTACTTTAACTTACTCTATAACATTATCAGACCGGATAAAATATCTTTAGATAACGATTGCTTAAAACTTCAATTTAAGAAGTCTTTATTACAACCGAATAAGGTTTAAAATTCATTGAATTTTTTAATATTTTTATCAGATATACCGTTTTTAGATAAGTAAATTTTTAGTTATACTTAGCTAAATAATAAATATATGAATTGATTTTTGTTAAAAAATAATTTTAAACTAGTTGTTCCCCGCGGTTACACCCGCGTTAGCTCCTCTCCTATTGGTGTTAGCGTGATGTTATACAGCCTATAGCCTTCCTCGATAAATGGGCTATCTAACACTGAAAGAATTTTTCAAATCGGACCAGTAGATCCTGAGATTAGCGCGTTCAAACAAACAAACTCTTCCGCTTTATAATATTAGTGTAGGTAGATCTAAAAGTCTAAGTTAAAACAAAAATGCGGGTGAAACCGCGGGGCATATCAATGGTGTGTTCATGCAGTGTTCATGATTGAATGCTATGCCGAAGGTTACGTATTCGATTCCCGCTCGAGACAAACGTATGTATTTACAAATATATATAAGTAAGTATTTGTATCCGTTGTCTAGAATCCATAGTACAAGGTTTGCTTAGTTTGGAACTAAATAGCTGGCGATATGTGATGTGTCCAAAAATTCTAGTTGAGTCAGTGCGGATGTATTTACTTATCAATCATAAATGAATCATTTTATTATCAAAATATTTACATTGTTATATAATGATAATTTATACACGTATTTTGTCACTATATTCTAATAAAAGATGATAATAAAGGTACAAGTTGGTAACCGACTGCAGGCAGCAGCAGCAGACCACACGTTCGCCGCACAACTACTGATTTCTATACGTCACTATTCTCGAACATGTCAGACATCTTGTTTCACGGAGCACTCGGAAACAACTGAATGTCATCTGCAGTTGCCGTCTGCAGTCGGGTCCAAAATCATAACTTCAGCGACATGAAGCCAGCGACGTGTGATGACGTGAGACGGCGACGTGTGGTCTGCTGCTGCTGTCTGCAGTCGGCTACCAACATGAATCTTTATGATTAATTACCTATTGTTTTTTAATAATTTATCACTTATCCCTACTCCCTACTAATATTATAAATGCGAAAGTAACTCTGTTTTGTCTGTCGGTCTGTCTGTTACCTTTTCACGGCTAAACTACTGAACCGATTGACTTGAAATTTGGTACAGGGGTAGTTTATGTTCCGGGGAAGAACATAGGCTATGTTTTATCCCAAAATTCTTGCAGGAACGGGAACTACGCGGGTGAAACCGCGGGGTACAGCTAGTACACTATAAAGACAAGGGATTTATTTTCGTTGAGCATACCTTCTTAGGAGAGACAGTTAAATGTCCAGCAGTAAGTAGTCTATACTAAAATTATAAAGAGGAAAGATTTGTTTGTTTGTAATGAATAGGCTCCGAAACTACTGGACCGATTTCAAAAATTCTTTCACTAATGGAAAGCTAATTTATCAGTGCGTGACATAGGCTATATTTTATCCCCGTAGAACGGGAACTACGCGGGTGAAACCGCGGGGAGTTACTAGTAAATTATAACTCTATATCCTACCAATACTTATAGCGTTAGAAGTGATGTCAGTGATATAAAAGTAGTAAATCTTTCAGATATCCAACTTTTTCACTAAAGCCGGGATTTGAACCCGGAGCCCATGCTATACCGTAGCACTGCTCAAAACCTCTGAGCTACCCAAACCATGTCTCAGTTTTTGAAAATCTTTCATGTTCGGTTTAAGGTAGTCAGTTCATTCCGTAGTTGGCACTATCCTTGGATTTTTTGTCAACCCATACCGTCCCACTGTTGGGCAAAAGGTCTCCCCCAAACACTTCAAACTTGGATTTACAAATTTTTAATTTTATATGGTGGTGTAGTGACTGATGCTACAACTTCCGTGACTGATGCTACGACTTTTCAGCTAGTGTTTGATGCTACGGTCGTAACTAACGCTACAACTTCAGTGACTGTTGCTACGACTTCAGTGACTGATGCTACGACTTCAGTGACTGATGCTACGAGTTCAGTGACTGATGCTACGACTTCAGTGACTAATGCTTCGAGTTCAGTGACTACTGATGCTACGACTTTATGGACTGTAACTACAATCAATCAATGACTGATTTTATTTTTTGTAAAACCAACTGTTAATCTTTTTTAAAAAACAAAAAATAGGGTATTTAACTAATTTACTTAAGTAAAAGCAACAAAATAAAACTACGAAAAAGTATTTATTAGAAAAGAAAACTTAGATTTAAAATGTACAAATACAAAAAAAACTATATAAACTGGTCATCCGCTGGTGCTCTCTTGTAGAACGCTCTAGAGACATCCTGTGGGGGGCGGAGGCCTATACAGGAGAAGTAGCCCTTACGCCACATCAACATAAGGCCTAGAATTATCGGCACTGCTAGCAGGACTCCTGGGGCACAGAAAAAAAGGAATTATGTTAGATTTTTTTAAATTAAACAATCGTTTATTCAGTTTGAACCTTCAATGTCAAATACACTGTTCGCTGTAATCGCATCTTTTGGTTGTCAGTTTAGTGAAAATGTATCCAAATGACATTAGAGTCAAAATTACAATAGGAGCTTCCAATTTTGGCCGCCGGCACAGAATAGATTGTGACTCAATAAGCGTAGCTTTGTGGGGGTTCGCAAGGTTTTTAAACACTGCCTTTTAGCCCGCAGCTTTGAAATTGTTGAAACTTCTTTTATATTTCAATTACAAAATAGTAATTTAACCATTTTCTGCACATCTAGACATGAATTGAAATAACTATGTTAAATATCAAATCTGTAGGTGTTGTAGTGTTTCCGTAATATGTACCACAAACCTGTATAAATTGTTGATTTACTTAGAAGGGCTCAATTGAGAATCGATGGCGTAGTTAGTCAATAAGGCATTGACTTCCAATTTCGAATTCATCATATGTTTATTCGGTATTCTTACGATGAAGGAAAACATCGTGAGGAAACCTGCACACACCTACGAAGAAATTTTAAGGTTGTGTGAAGTCGACCAACCCGCACCCGGCCTGTGGTTGACTAAGGCCTTATGTGCCCTAATTCAGGGTAGGCTCGAGCCCGTCAGTGGGGTAAATATTCTCTTTACCAATAAGCGTCCCCAGCAATATAGAGCCGTCCTTCTCAGGGTGGTGTCCATACTTGTCGAGACATCTCATCTTCCTGTGGAACTCGTGTAGCTGGCGGAATGTGTAGCCTCGCATTTCGTCTGGTTCTTGGCAACTGTGTGGAAAAAAATATATTAATACTAGCTGCGCCCCGCGGTTTCACACGCGTAGTTCCCGTTCCCGTTCCCGTGGGAATTTCGGGATGAAAAATAGATGTTGACCGATTCTCAGACCTACTGAATATGCTCACAAAATTTCATGAGAATCGGTCAAGCCGTTTCGGAGGAGTATGGCAACGAAAACTGTGACACGAGAATTTTATATATTAGATTTAGTTTTTATAGTTATCATGGTTATTAGCACTCAAATTATTATGATTAACGGGATATTTATCATGTATATTTACTTCAACAGCGTCGAATTATCGGAAACTCGAAACAAATAATATACATGGTAAATATCCCGTTAATCATAATAATTTGAGTAATATAATATGTCACACAGATCTTATATTTTACTAGCAGTGTCCCGCAGTTTCTCCCGCGTAGTACTTGCTCCCGTGAGAATGTGAGATGCGTCGCGACTGCAGACAGCAGTATTGCCGCGCTCGGAATCAATTTCATAGACGTTCATAGAATAGAAACAAGTTTTGTCGCTTGCAGTTTGCGGTCTGCAGCCCGACTTGCAATTGTACCTTTAAACCTACCTCTTGAATCACTCTATCTATTAAACAAAACCGCATTAAAATCTGTTGCGTAGTTTTAAAGATATGCTTCATAGGGACAGACAGCGGGAAGCGACTTTGTTTTACACTATGTAGTGATACTTACACCATAAGACTCCCATTGGCGCCCTTGGCCTCGACAGTGGGCACTAACACGTCCACCATCCACTGGGTGGAACAGTCACACATGTAGGGGTTGTCGGAGACGTCGACGCGCTCCAGGAGGTCCCAGCGGGAGATCAGACGGGAATCTATCTCGGATAGATTGTTTGATTGAATGTAGAGCTGTAAAGAATAAAGTAAGTAAAAGAAGGATCTCTCTTTTCCTCAATCAAAAATCATTTATTCAATTAAGGCCTCAATGAGGCACTTATGAAGGTCACTGAATCTACCACCGATTCGGAATTACATCAGCCGAGAAGAATCGGCAAGAAACTCGGGAATCTCTCCTCTCTTTTCCGAACCTTTAACCCATGTCTATTTGGGGTCGGTTTTCAGTTTAACCAGATTTGGCGGAATGTCAGTATTTTACGTGAAGCGACTGCCGTCAGACCTTCACAACCCAGAGGGCTATACGACATTTTTTGGTTAAAACAAATGTTAGACTTTTGAGGGCTCTAACTACCCGTAACGACTGTCGATGATGTTATTACGACAACCGGGACCGACGGCTTTACGTGCCCTCCGAAGCACGGATAAAATAAATTTTAAATAACCGTTTTAAAAACAAGCTTTTTTATCTTTTATTGCATTGTCATGGGACAATGCAATAAAAGATAAAAAGTATGCCAAATTTCAGCTCAATCGGATTACCAGCCTGCCTAGCATGACTGTGCGTGATAAATGATATAGACACCACGAAATAATATCGATTTCGCGAGCATGACCAAATGAATATGGCGTAGTACGATTTGATAAAATTAAATATTGCGGGCATTTTTATCTAATTTTGCCAGTTGGATGTCAATAAATAGCTATATCGATTTCGCGAGCATGACCAAATGTCATAAAATTAATTATATGGTAAAATTAAATATGGCGGGCATTTTTATCTAATTTTGACAGTTGGATGTCAATAAATCGCTGTATCTATCGCGTTTTCGAAGTCATGCTAGTCTAGCAGAAGTGGTCGAAATATGTCTTGCAAGATTTGATTGCAGACAACGGGACAGGTGAAACTAAATAAAAGCTAAAATACCTACCTTTTTAACCAGCGGCCAATTATAATTCTCGCCGATATCATCAGCTCTGGCCATCGCCTTCGGGTCGATATGACTTAAAGCGGGATTGAAGCTGAGATGCAGGCTCTCCAAGGACTCCAAGCCGGCCAGTGCGCCCGCGCCGATGCGCCGGAGTTGTGCCATATTGCACATGTGGAGTTCTTTTAGCTTACGGAGGCGGGGGAAGCCGCTGGAAAATAATAGTATTGAAAGAGTTGGTAACTTAACTTAACTAACTAACTAACTAATGCTGTGCGTAGTTATAATAGGTATACTTTAAATTTTAAGTAAGGAATTTTTGTGATTTGTTTAAATGTTTTGATATGTTGTATTTTGTTTTGCTGTGCCTATAAATAAAATAAAACTTGTCTGTAGTGTCTGAAGAAATAAATAAGTCGCAAAAACAATTATTTGATTAAATAAAAAAGTCCGATATTGAATCTGAGGATTGAAATCAATCGGGAACTTGGAAAACTAAAGTAAGCACTGTAACGGATGCATGTCGTAGTTCTAGTTTTTGTATTTTTGATGTTTCGGATTAAGTACTCGAAAATCACTGTATAAATTGAAAACTGCATGAATATTGGTGCAGTAATTTGTGTTAAAGCGTTATAGTTATATAAGTGAGTTATTTTTTATACCTAAGTTACTTTTGCATTTATAATGTAGGTATGTCATATATTTAATGGTAGGAGAGAATCCTAACTAATATTATAAATGCGAAAGTAACTCTGTCTGTCTGTTACCTTTTCACGGCTAAACTACTGAAACGATTGACTTGAAATTTGGTACAGGGGTAGCTTATGGTCCGGGAAAGGACATAGGATACTTTTTATCCCGAAATTCCCACGGGAACGGGAACTACGCGGGTGAAACTGCGGGGCGCAGCTAGTGTAAGGATATGCAGCGAATCCGTCAAAATACACACATCAAAAGTGTCTAGGGATCAAGCATTTTTATGCGGATTTCTTGAGATTGAGATGTGGCTTTGTAATAAATTTATGATTTTATAAATTTATATGGATCCTTTTTGGTGCATTTCATAATTTGAATCAGGAACTGTGAATCAAATTCGAGTAAAAGATGAAAATCAGCTGTCAATATTTTCCCTATAAAAACATACAACGCATTGAAGACATTATTAGTGCTACTGTTTCCCTACTACTGATTAAAACCAACGTTATTATGGAGCGGCGACGTCATTTAAGCAGGGAAGAAATGCTCAGAGCCGTGGGAATGATAGAAGCTGGTTCCCGGCAACGTACTGTGGCTTTAGCTCTGAATACAAGTCAGAGTGTTATCAGTCGACTTTGGACACGTTACCGAAGCACTGGTACCGTGGCTGAGCGCCATGGAGGACGGTATCGCTGCACCACACGGAGACAAGACCGATACATTCAAATCTTAACTCGAAGAGCTCCAACAATAACCGCCATGATGTTAGCCGTGCGGCTTCATCACTCTTCAGGGAACTTAATTAGCGACCAAACAGTCAGAAACCGCTTGCATGAAGTGAACCTTCATTCCCGAAGACCGCTACGGGTACCACCTATAGCAATGCACAATCGTAGGATTCGATATCAATGGGCTCTTGAACACAGAAATTGGGCAGAAGAACAATGGCGTTTCGTGTGCTTTTCTGATGAGTCTCGTTTTGGTATGAGACCGGATACAAGACGTATACGACACTGGAGAACCCCTGGACGCCAACAGCGATTAAAATCCTGCCAGGAAGTCCATCCTTATAGTGGTGGAACCATCATGGTATGGGCGGGTATTTGGATCGGCGGAAGAACTGAGTTGATTTGGATCAGAGGCAACCTCAACGCTCAAATTTATGCTGAGACGATTGTATCAGACGTCATCGTTCCTCTACAAGTGTAAATCGGTCCCTTATTTCAGTTAATGCATGATAATGCACGACCGCACACCGCAAGAGTTGTAAGACAGACTCTCGCCGCAGCTAACATCAATGTCCTGCCCTGGCCTGCTCAGTCGCCAGACTTGAACCCGATTGAGCATGCATGGGATATGCTACAGAGAAGAGCTCTGCCGAATATGGAGGGTATCCAGTCGCAAGAAGACCTTTTTTTGTTGTTGCAACGAACATGGGCGGCCATTCCACAGCGTGATTTGGATGAACTCATTTTGAGTTTGCCAAACCGATGTTCTTGTGTTGTTAGTGTTCGCGGTAGAAACACGGATTATTAATTGTTTAAGTTACCCAATAAAATTTTAAAGAAAACTGTTATTTCAGTCTTTTTTTCGAACTTTAATGTTAGTGGTTCAAATGTCAAAAATCCCTTTATTAGGAAAATGGCAAATTTCTTTATTAATGCAAAGGTGACTTGGTTTATCGTTACTGTGACAAACGAAAACACTTTATTTGATGAATCCTTAAAGAAAATTTTAATTAATATCAATCAGGAGAAAAGTTATTGCAAAAATATATGTTGATCCCTAGACACTTTTGATGTGTGTACTTACATTAATTTCAATAGGTTTTCGTAAATCAAATAAAAAATCTTTTCAAAAATACTTACGGATAGTCCTCAGAAGTCATGTCCAGTTCAACAATAGGGTTTTGATTCAAATTCAAATACAATAAGTTCTTGGTTTCATCCAACTCTTGAGGGACTGACGTGAGGAGGTTATCGCTGAGGTCCAGACGTTCTAAGTATAGGGGTGTGTGTAGGAACTTGTCAGGGATCTCTGTAAGCTGGCAGGAGCGCATGCGTAGGACCTGAAAATGACATTACTCATCATCATCAGCTCATATATGGGGACATATAGTCATTGTCCCAAACGAGGGGTTCTCCCTACCCAGAATGATCATTAGATCTTTAATCAACGACAGGACACGTGCGAGTTGGTCTCATAGCATAAAAAAATTTGAATTTCTTTCTTTCTAGAATTTTTAGCTTTCTTTCGCCGTATGGGTGTAATTTACCGTCTTACGGTGAATTTACAAATATATATTTATTAATAAGTACAACTACTTATTTAATTTCAACTGCAGTGTGTCTCGGCCTGTGCGTGTCTGTGTGTATGTGTGTGTATGAAAGTGTATGTCATTCAAATTCTTATAGCGATTGACTCCTAAGCTCAGTTCTTATATCTAGCTAAACCTAGGTCCTAGATACAGCAAACGAACATACTTAAAAGGTCAGATATCTCCCTACCTTCAACATAGGCAAACTGGATACAGCAATTAAAGTGACATGATCTATAGTTGTCAATGGATTCCCGCTCAGATCCAGCTCTTCCAATTCTGGTAGATGTTCAAATAGGTCCTGGTTGAGCGAGTGGAGGTCGTTATAGGCCAAGTTCAGGGTCCTCATGGAGGAGAGTGCCTCGTATTCCTCCGGGGAGTATCGACCCTGGAATTTGAAGAAGGTTAATATAAAAAAATGGTCTTGTGGCGACATCTACACACCGCATAGGAACAAAGTACTAACAGCGACATCTATCCGCAACTGAGGGAAATAAACTGAAGAGTCCTGAATCACGCAAGCGAAATTTACAGCGCAATTGACTATGTATACAAGAGCCCGACTACAACCGTCGGGCAGCTCCTACCAGACATAACACCCGTCTGGTCGGAGGATCCTCCCTTTTCAAATGGGGACTCCCATCCCCATAGTCTTTTACAGTGAGCCTCCGCGTGTCCACGATTATAAATTTGTCTTGTCGATTTCATACAATTTGTAATAGTTAAATTAAATATTTTGGTACTTACTCATACAGTGATAAATATATTTCTTAAAATGATAATAGGGATGTCGACTAAGAAAATCTAATTAGTCCGTCAGATAGATTTCGCAAAAATATTGGTCACGTATTTTCTCTTTTTTAATACAAACAAATAATTAAGACGATATACTTAGTGCATAGAAAACTCGTGTGACGTCACAGCTACATCCATTTTTTACCAAGAATTATCGTCACAAGCCCCCACTCCTGAACTTTAATGAGTTATAACTAAGTCAGTTTTATTAATTTAATAAAACAAAAAAATACGAGTCTAATATTTTTCCGAAATCTATCTGACGGACTAATTATAATTTTATTTTGTTTACCCAGTCGACATCCCTATACTAAGGACCTATTTCACGTAATTCAAGTAAAGTTAGTTTTGTCTCTCTCTCTTGCCTTATATCAAGTGACAAAGACAAAACATGTGAGTACTCGGAACGTTACTTGAAGATGGTGAAATAGGCTCATAATCTTTTAATTTTATAGGCCCCTCAAATCCGTGCTCCGGAGGGCACGATAATGCCGGTTGCAGACTGCGAGCTAAGATATACCAGTTATTAGCTTAGCTGTGCACACTAATAAACCGAGAGATGGCTGGTAATTTTGACAATGTGTTTGAGGCAAGCTGAAACTTTGTCCCATAACTGTCCTAATAAACCCCAACTCAAAGGTCCAGACCTGGCTGGTGGGAAGCGGGGCTATTAAAATTTCATATTGCCTCAAACACATTTTTTGAGCCCTCAAAAAATCATTTTGAACCCCTCAGGATTTCATTTAGCCCCGCTCCCCACCAGCCAGGTCTGGACCTCTGAGTTGGGGTATAATAGGAGAGTTATGGGACAAAGTTTCAGCTTGCCTCAAACACATTGTCAAAATTACCAGCCATCTCTTGGTCTATACGGAAAACTGCGTCAGTTAGGCGAGTTTCAAATTTCGTCTACCACGCCCTCTTAAAAAAAACACCCAGTTTATGGAAAAAGTAGTGACTTACTTCAAAAGCATGAGGACTAAGCTTTGCAGACGTCAGTTTATTGTGACTCAAGTCCAAAACTTTTAGTTCTTGTAAATCTTTGAAACTGGCGCTCTCTATACTTTCAATATTGCATCTAGAAAGGTTCAACACTTGTATCGGAAGTTCCGCCATTACTGTGACGTTTTGGATCAGATTGTCACTCAGATCCACTTCAATGGGTTTCAAGGGGGCTAGTTCTGAAAATTGGAGGAAAATTGGTTAGGTTTTGTTTTTTTAAGGTTTTATGTGTAATGAGGGTGTTGTCAGGTTTGTATGTATATGAGTAATGTTTGTCAGTCTGTGGTGATATATAAAATTGAAATTTTCGAATTTCTTTTTGAAAATTAGAATTATTTTGTTTTGTGTTACAGCGCCATCTAGTAGTGAGTAGCTGAACAGAGAAAACAAAATATTTAAAAAATCTATATATCTAAAATTGAAACTAATATTTATTTAATTCAATTATTATGATATTAAAAATCCTCTATTTTCTTTATTTTTGAGTATCACAATCTATCTATTGAACGGCCTACAGCGTAACAGGGTAGAATGACTTATTCTACAGACCTATCTTTATTCATCAGTAAATTAAAAAAAAAAAAAAAAATAGTTTATTGTTCCACATAAATAGCCTATTTTGTAACATTTGTGTTGGAAGTTGAAACATTTAGCTGATATAAAGTAAGTTACAGTATAACAAGGCTATTAAACAAACATACAAACGGTTCCCTCCCCTCTGAACTAGATTAAACTGTATCTCAGAGAGGAGTGGTTCGTCTACTTAATATATATATATATTTTTATTATAAAATTAGCCTTACGTATTAAAACTAATTAAATATTAAATTACGTTTCTAAAAAAAATTCGGTATGAATATGTTATGGAGTGCATTCAATTAGATAATATTATCAATTTCTTACCTTCCCATTCATCCTTAGCGAAGAATGTGGTTATATTTTGATCAAAACAATCCACTTTTGCATCTTTGCATAAACATATTCTGCAAATACCGATTTGCTTAGCAATGTCGTCAGCCGTGTCTGAAATTGGAACTAATTAGTTTTTCTACCCGATAATAGATGGCAGTACTTGTTCTATTTCATTTTATTTGTACTATAATATCTTATAGAAGCTTTTAGTGTTAATTGAGTTATTAATTTTAGATAGATAAAATTATGTACATTTTTATTCATATACATTTATCTTAATTTAAACATTAAGTACTATTAATATTTGCTTTAAATTTTTTAAGCTATTTCTACTCACCGACAGATGTCGCTACTTACCGTCTTGAGCTGTTACGCTGACTAATAAAACTCCATAAAAAACTACAGAAATTACCGTTTTAACTTCCATCTTTCTGTAAAAAAAAAGTATTTATTATAAGCGCAGCCGACTAGATAATTCTCTTTATATTCTAGGAAAATCTTTCGATATTTTTTTCTAACTTAGATATTACTTATGCACTTCTATAAACATTTTTAAACCAAAAATATTGAAATCGTGTAAACTCCTCTTTAAGGTTTAAGCCTGTAGGTAAGAAGATTAAAGAAATTTCTCCGACGCACCTTTTTCTGATAGTTAGATACGAACAAAACAAAATATAATCACACAAAACATTTAAGCGCTTCGGTTTTCTCTTGTGACTAATAAAATATAATCTAATCTGATATACCTACAGTGTGGCAAATATTGCATTATTTTATATTTATTTATAAAACTGTGCAACTGCCTTCAAACTAAGACCAAATGGGAAGTATAATCTCCCAAATAAAATAAGATTTATTTCAATCGGTTTACTAATGACAGAGTTCCGAACAGAAGAATACAACTGGGCCCTGATTCTCTAAACTATTAATATCATAATGAAAATGCTACTCAGATGTAAGTATTTTAATATCAACATTATGGCCGTTTTTTTGACATTTGATATCATTTTGGTATTCCTTTATTGAAAACTACTCAGCTGACTCAATAGCTTCATAAAACTTAGATGGTTGTCATGGAAACAGTATTCTGACGATTTTTATTTGAATTTTGATATGCAACAAAGACCACTGAGACACCATAGCTATAAGAATAAATGTTAGCAGAATACCAAATTTCTGACACTCTCGTTTTGGTGCCTCAATATCAACATATTGTCTGATCAATAATGTCAAATTGCAGACTTAGACCCTGAATTATGAACCTCTTTTTTAAGTGGCTGATTAAATACAACTGACTGATGAAAAAGCTAGTTCATTTCAATTCATTCTTTATAGCATTCATATAGTTTCTAACCTAATACAATAATTTAAGGTAAGTACAAACCCGCACTCGGCCTGTGGTTGACTAAGGCCTAATCACCCTAATTCAGGGTAGGCTCAAGCCCCTCGGTGGGGACATTATATGAGCTGATGATGATGATGATGTAGTATTTATATGAACAATCACTTAATAGGTCTTATAACGACTTTTGACCTTAAGAGGGATGTCAAACAGCAGCTTTCCATACAAACGTAGTCTCGTGTATCCTCCCTGGATAATGCATCTAGATAGATAGAGAAGATATGATATATATTCCCATCTCCTTCAAAAAAATTTATATAACTTCTTTGTTTTAAAGACATTGAAAAAAATAACAAACATGGAAATATCAGATCCACAATTTATGAAAAAAAAAATTGCTCTAGTTGCATTATCCAGGGAAGAAATACGGGACTGCGTTTTTATGGAAAGCTCCAGCCACCTCATAAAGAGATGACCAATGAAATCTCAGGACGATACTAAATTTATTTATTTATTTATATAGGGTAAACCAACAGCTTAAAAAGAAGAATAGAGAAGATATAATAAGACAGAAAGCCAATTAGAGGTTTACACGTATAGAGATAGTTAGGTACATTAATTTAGTATAAAAGTTCATACAAACTTTTATCCCCTACTTTATCCCTTTGGGGGTAGAATTAATCAAAATCCTTTTAGCGGATGCCTACGTCATAACATCTATCTGCATGCCAAAGGATATTGGGCAAATCGTCCCAAGTGCTGTAGCACTTCGTGTGATACATCATTCGATAGGTATCGTTAAGAGGAACAAATGACTCTACGAGAGTGAAGCCGAATTCCCCGGCAGAAAAAAGTTACAGCCATTTAAAAAATATATATGCTTACTTTATGCAAGGAGTTCCAAGTGCTGTAGCACTTAGTGTGGTACATCATTCGATAGGTATCGTAAAGAGGAACAAATGATTCTACGGGAGTGAAGCCGAATTCCCCGGCAGAAAAAAGTTACAGCCATTTAAAAAAAAAAAAACCTACTTTATGCAAGGAGTTCCAAGTGCTGTAGCACTTAGTGTGGTACATCATTCGATAGGTATCGTTAAGAGAAACAAATGATTCTACGGGAGTGAAGCCGAATTCCCCGGCAGAAAAAAGTTACAGCCATTTAAAAAATATATGTGCTTACCTTATACAAGGAGTTCCAAGTGCTGTAGCACTTAGTGTGGTACATCATTCGATAGGTATCGTTAAGAGGAACTAATGATTCTACGAGAGTGAAGCCGAATTCCCCGGCAGAAAAAAGTTACAGCCATTTAAAAAATATATATGCTTACTTTATGCAAGGAGTTCCAAGTGCTGTAGCACTTAGTGTGGTACATCATTCGATAGGTATCGTTAAGAGGAACAAATGATTCTACGGGAGTGAAGCCGAATTCCCCGGCAGAAAAAAGTTACAGCCATTTAAAAAAATGCTCGGTTGTGTTACGTTAAACTAATTCAAGGAGTCCGTGTAAATGGCCTTTGGGGAAAACAAAAATGAGCTATGCTCGGTTGTGTTACGTTAAACTGATTCAAGGAGTTCATTAATCATAGCCTTACTGAAAAAACAGACAAAGTTCTTGGGAAGTTGGAGAGTGGAGCTTCAAAATGATTTAGAATGATATGATAGTGATTAAGACGCACAAAATCTTACAAATTATTCCTTTACCGTTACCTCATCATAATTTATAAAAAATAGCGAAATATCGTGTTTAAAGTAAGCAGTTAGTAATTAAGAAGCTTAGCCAAATAGCTCCTTGCATAAAGTAGGCATTTTTTTTTAAATGGCTGTAACTTTTTTCTGCCGGGGAATTCGGCTTCACTCTCGTAGAATCATTTGTTCCTCTTAACGATACCTATCGAATGATGTACCACACTAAGTGCTACAGCACTTGGAACTCCTTGCATAAAGTAAGCATATATATTTTTTAAATGGCTGTAACTTTTTTCTGCCGGGGAATTCGGCTTCACTCCCGTAGAATCATTTGTTCCTCTTTACGATACCTATCGAATGATGTACCACACTAAGTGCTACATCACTTGGGACACGCTCCATACAAATCTGCCCATTGTCCTTTCAGCCCGATCCGTCCAGTGGTTTGGGCTGTGCGTTGATAGATCACTATGTCAGTCAGTCAGTCACCTTTGAGTTATATATTACACACTAATAAAAATATTGTTATAAGACTTACCCTAGTTTAAAACACACAAAAAAACATTTAAAATCCACTTTTTATCATTAATCTGGTTTAAAAACACTTTTTTAACACTAAATGTGAAGTATTTAGTGGCACTCAGTGAGACCAACTTCGATATTAGTGTATCTTATCTCGTTATCAGTGAGTGTTGATATGGTTTACGTTTACTTAAGGAATGTGTATGTGACAATTTATGGTCAGTTCAAAGAGAACAATTCGATATATTGATCCACAATCTTTTCTGTGCCGGCGGCCAAAATTGAAAGCTACTATTGTCATTTTGACTCTAATGTCATTTGGATACATCCTAACTAGTCCTAATCCTAACTAATATTATAAATGTGAAAGTAACTCTGTCTGTCTGTCGTTACCTTTTCACGGCTAAACTACTGAACCGATTGACTTGAAATTTGGTACAGGGGTAGCTTATGGTCCGGGGAAGAACATAGGATACTTTTTATCCCGAAATTCTCACGGGAACGGGAATTACACGGGTAAAACCGTGGGGCGCTGCTAGTTTTCAATAAACTGACAACCAAAAAATGCGATTACAGCGACGCTGTCACCGGCACAGAAAAGATTGTGGCACAATTTTTGAGAGCGTAGTTGTCATTACCTTATTTGTTAGGTGGACAAAATTATACTAAGTATTTCGTTGTTTTGTCTCTTTCTAACTTTACTTTTTTTTGTCAAGTGACAAAGACAAAACTTGTGAGTAGCTATTCGATACTATATCAGTAACTGGTGAAACAGGCCCTTAGCCAAATAGGTTCAACCAAATAGTATAGATTTCTCAGGAATCTCTCTTGGGCTACATCTCAGGAACAAATGACTGGAATTAGAAAAGTCTTATTGTTTGATAGCCCATTTATCGTGGAAGACTAGGCTATATAATATAGAACATACAAATGAAACTGCGTTAATTCGTGTCTTTCTTTCAAAGTTTCTTGTTCATTTCGAAATAATTTAACTATGTATCTGACCTAAATAAAATGCCACATACACCATCCTTCATCACACGCCAACCATATTGTTATCATACACCTTTATGGTACTTATTTATTGTTATGATTCATAGTATATTATGTAGGTAACATACATTATTCTATTTACTAGCTATGTCCTATAGTTTTACCTGTAAAAAGTCCGAGATTTGTCGTACTTTTTGAGTATTTTTTAAGAAACTAACAGCCTCCGTGGTTTTATCCACGTAGTTCCCGTTCCCGTGAAATTGCAGAGATAAAACATAGCCTAAGTCCTTTCCCGGACCATAAGCTACTAAGCTACCCCTGTACCAAATTTCAAGTCAATCGGTTCAGTAGTTTAGCCGTGAAAAGGTAACAGACAGACAGAGTTGCTTGTTTTCACAGACAAATACATCCATTTGAATAATTGTTATTGAAAGAAGATATAAATAAAGAAATTTTCACTTTGTTCAAAGAAACATGCGTCACTTTCTTGACTAATTTATACCGGATATCCTATTGGAATCTTTCTTTCCACAAATGTTTATCTCGGTCTGTGTGTATGAATGTGTGTGTCCGTAGTTTGTGATACCCTAGATACAGGTAATGAACATAGTTAGGGGTCAGTCGGTGTAATGAGGTGATAGAGGGATCCACAAATGTTTATCTCGGTCTGTGTGTATGAATGTGTGTCCGTAGTTTGTGATACCCTAGATACAGGTAATGAACATAGTTAGGGGTCAGTCGGTGTAATGAGGTGATAGAGGGATCCACAAATGTTTATCTCGGTCTGTGTGTATGAATGTGTGTCCGTAGTTTGTGATACCCTAGATACAGGTAATGAACATAGTTAGGGGTCAGTCGGTGTAATGAGGTGATAGAGGGAACCACAAATATTTATCTCGGTCTGTGTGTATGAATATGACTCCGTAATTTGTGTTTAAACATTAATCTTTTATTCAATAATTAAACTAAATAAATACATAATAATACTCAAATTCCACCCCATTTGCAAATTAAACCTTTAATATCCAATATTGCAAGACCTTTTGCCACAATAAGAATACACACGATCGTAGCTCAACTTACATTTGTTGACAAATAACAAGTCCCGAAGGACAGTAATCCGGTCCGCGCCATCTAGCGGTGAGTAGGATAATCACTTGGTAATTGACGTTAAGCGCTAGTCGATGACGCGGGAAAAACAATCCACCATTATTATTTTACGAAAATTACTGATTGTTTTTTTATTATCTTTGTGGAGTTATTTTGCTCGATTATGAGCTATGGTCCTTTGGGAATTTTAGTTAAAAATGTATCATTTTACCTATAAATACCTAGAATGTTATTACTACTAAAATAAATTTTGTCGGCATATTAAAAAAACTTTTATATTTTGTTCAACACACTTGCTTATAAAGTGGCTCTTATTTCCCAGAAATCTGGCATATAATGACACCTATTATTCACAAGTGAGTTATAGTATTTTTTAAGTTGCTTTGTTTTTAAAAAAGTTTCGATACTAAGCAAATTATGAGTTGGTAAATGATAATTTGGCAAATGATGAGTTGGGCGAGTTGAAGTCTCTACATCATCTCATTACAGTAACTGACCCCTAACTAAGTTCGTAACTTGTATCTAGGGTATCAGAAACTACGCACACACTCATTCACACACACACCCACACCGAGACAAACAATTTTAAAACACAAATTAAGTATTATAGGTACTTATTATTTTATTTTTTATCTATAATCTTTTTAAAGCCACTTAATCACTTCGCGACATATTATTGCCCCTTGCTTTCCCCCTATTTGCGTCCATTATGAGCAATTTAACCAAATGTCACCTATTCCCTCGCGTCAGTTTAACATTTTAATCCCTACATTATAGTTTATTGTGTTACAAACATTTATACTGTCGTTAATCTATTATCTATAGATATTAAGACTAGCTGTGTGCCGTGGTTTCACCTGTGTTTACATTTTTTCTATTGATACACTTCTTCACCACATAGTATGAAACAAAGTCGCTTCCCGCTCTCTGTCCCTATATATGCTTAGATCTTTAAAACTACACAACGGATTTTGATGCGGTCTGTTTTAATAGATAGAGTGATTCAAGAGGAAGGTGTTTAGCATAATTTTATCCCCGCATTCTCACGGGGCGTCGCAGTAATCGCATCTTTTGGTTGTCAGTTTATTGAAAATGTATCCAAATGGCATTAGAGTCAAAATGACAATAGGAGCTTCCAATTTTGGCCGCCGGCACAGAAAAGATTGTGACGCGTAAGTGAAGGTTCATATCTGACGGAACATGCGTCGCGTATTATCGGTCGCGTAACGCCAGAACAGACAAATGTATAGAAAAACACTCGACCGTTGACACTCAACGCACTAACGTATAATCGGTTGAGTGTCAACGGTCGAGTGTTTTTCTATACATTTGTCTGTTCTGGCGTTACGCGACCGATAATACGCGACGCATGTTCCGTCAGATATGAACCTTCCCATTAATCAAGTGACAAAACGTCCAAAAAATTGTACAACAAGGCCATCTAGTATCCAATTATGGCAACCAAACTCAATAAAACCTCTTTCAACATTAATAAACGCTTTCTTGTCCGTTTAATAACAAAATAACTCCAAAATTGAACCTTATTCGCGAAATTAAAAGAGTTCTCAACAAATCCAATGTTACCAACTTTGTAGAAAGAAAACTTTCACCTTTAATTCAAAGCTATAAGGTTCAAAATAGTGTAAAACCAACTGCATTATTAAGTTTGTAATATAGTAAAATTAAATATAGCAAACTTATTGAAAAGTTTCTAAAAGATATTAATCACCCTTAAGTCCAAGATGTAAGGTTCAAAATAGTCTAAAACCAACTGCATTATTAAACTTGTAATACGTAATTCGCCGTTATTACGATCCGAGAATTTGCTTTGATCTAGTTAAATCTGGTTTGTGCTGGTTAGGTGCGGCATAGGGGGTGATTTATGGGGTGTGTTGTAATAGAGTATTGTATAGATTATAAAGGGTCTTTGATGATATTAGTGAGTAGTAAGTACCTAGGTACTATTGGTAAGTATGTAGTAAAGTATTTTTCAACACACTTGCTCATAAAGGGGCTCTTATTTGTGCAAAAACAGTTGAATAATGACACGTTTTATTCACTAGTGAGTTATAGATTGTTTTTTTAATTTGCTTTGTTTTTAAAAAAGTTTCGACACCAAAAAAATGGTGTCCATACATTTTAAAAACAAACTTCAACTATGTTGCCTTACTTTTGGTAGGTCTATGGTCGATTCCATTCATTCATTCATTCGAATATTTTTTTAATAAGTATATTCTTTTAGTCTTTGGCGATCACCATTGTTGTGTTGGATGCGCGCGAATAGAAAAACTGTTTATTTATTAGCGAAAAATGATAATTTATTCGCAAATGTGTTGAAAAACGTTGTATGGTACACGCGTGTATTGATGATTACTATGCTCGGCTATCTTCAGACCCTCGCCTGACGGCTCGGGCCTCAATAGCGCCTCGGAAGTAATCACCAACTTACCACGCTTGTACCATAAATAACTATAATAAACACCATTGTCCTAGCATAGCATATATTTTTGCATTTAAAATATGTACCTAAGTACTTACTTACTTAATAAAAGTCCTGCACACTGGACAGCAGCAGTGACATTATTCTATCCTTTACTAGCTGTGCCTTATGGTTTCACTCGCATTATCACTACATAGTATAATCCCTACTTTATTAATATTATAAATGCGAAAGTAACTCTGTCTGTCTGTCTGTTACCTTTTCACGGCTAAACTACTAAACCGATTGACTTGAAATTTGATACAGGGGTAGCTTATGGTCCGGGAAAGAACATAGGCTATGTTTTATCCTGAAATTCCCACGGGATCGGGGGGGTGAAACCGCGGGGCACCGCTAGTTATACTTAAACAATGCTCTTGAATCACATTGCTGAAAACCGCATCAAAATACGTTTCAAAAAGATCAACAGCGGAAGCGAAGCGACATTGTTTTATACCATGCAAAGAAAAAGATTAAATAGTAAGTATATGTGAAAAAGAAAACAAATATCTACAACACAACAGAAACTCAAACACGAGAAGAAGTTTAATAAATATAATTTCATATCAAAATTCAATAAGTCCATCGATGGCGCACGCTCTGTAACCTCGTTAGACCGCTCACACGCACAATTTGACACTAATTTCTTCATTGTTCGACCCCTTACAATGTTTATGCGGAATTGTTATTTGGTTTGGCTGTATTATTTTTCTTTTTGATTTTATTTTGATACTAGCTGTGTTTCGCGCATTTACCCGCGCGTAACCATATCACCCTAATTCAGGGTAGGCTCGTGCCCCTCGGTGGGGACATATATGAGCTGATGATGATGAACCATATCCCGTGAGAATTTAGGGATAAAAAGTATCCTATGTTACACCTTACTACATCAGCTACCTGCCAATAAAAGTCCTGTTAATCGGTCCAGCCGTTTCAGAGATAGCCGGAACAACCAGAACAGACGCAACTTTATTTATCAACTAGCAGCGCCCCACGGTTTTACCCGCGTAGTACCCGCTCCAGTGAGAGTGCGTAGCTCGTAGTATCATACAATCTCGGCACAATTCACCATCGTGTTAAAAATTAAGTAACAGCGCCATCTATTGGTACGATTTGCGACTACAAAAAGTTACAATAAAACATACGATTACTTACACACAATCCCATGGGAATTTCGGGATAAAAAGTATCCTATGTGTTATTCCTAGTTGTAAGGAACATCTGTACCAAATTTAATCAAAATCGATACAGTAGTTTTTGCGTGAAAATGGAACAAATATCCAAACTCACAAACATCCAAACATACAAACTTTCGCATTTATAATATTAGTAGGATGGCTACATAATAAAACTCTACTAATTAGTATATTAATCATTTAATTTACGTAACCTATACATCTTTGTATACAAAATTATTGCACTCATTGACTAGAACTAATCAATTTACATTAATCTAATGTTTCCACTAAAGATTTACCGATGCTGTTCTAAGGATATGCGAAGGTTCATATCTGACGGAACATGCGTCGCGTATTATCGGTCGCGTAACGTCAGAACAGACAAATGTATAGAAAAACTCTTGACCGTTCACACTCAACGCACTAACGTATAATCGGTTGAGTGTGAACAGTATAAATATACATCTATAATTTTTAAATTGTCACATTATTATCATGACTGACTTTTTCTTTAGTTTAGATACATTAGAAACATGCTAACTTAATCTAGATACAAGTTTTAAAACTAACTTAATTTACAATAACCATTTCTTCAATTCAATTTATTAAATGATGTTTGAAGGAAAACATCGTGAGGAAACCTGCACACACCTAGGAAGAAATTCTAAGGTTGTGTGTGAAGTCGACCAACCCGCACTTGGCCAGCGTGGTTGACTAAGGCCTAATCACCCTAATTCAGGGTAGGCTCGTGCCCCTCGGTGGGGACATTATATGAGCTGATGATGATGATGATGATGAAATGATGTTTGAAATACTTGTTTTGTTAACGGACAGGCTGAAAACCAATGCTGTGTCGCACCAGCGGCGTCACAGCGGACACTGCGTTTCCTCCACTACATCGTAATTTTTATTTTATAAGATTATTTTGTAAATTTTGTATTTGGATGTAGAAATAAATGGTTTAAATTATATTTGGACACATTTGTCACGTTTTGTGACTGTAATTAAGTATGTGACTATGTATTTCTTTACGAACATTAAAATAAAGTTGAACATAATCTAACTAGGAAAATTGCTTCAATTTTTTTGTGAACACAGCTGTCCCAGCCCTGTCTGTCACTATTGTGATCACACAATTTACCAGGGCCGAAGCTAGGGGGGGGGGGGGGGGGGGCATGCCCTACCTTAAAATCACAATATCCTACCTTACTCTCACCTAGCTACAGCCCTGCTATTTACAAGTCATGATACGTTTGTTATGTATTTATACACCCCTATTTTGAAATGATGGGACAAATTAAAATCAGAATATCTGTAGCAGTAACTGAATCCATATATCCAATAAAAATATCAAAAATGATAGTCAATTACTTATCTTTAAAAAATACTAAATAAATGCCGTATTACCAGACGGCACACTAGCTATCAAGTATTCTGTGACGGCTCGGGTCGGTGACCGCGCTCAGCTGTGTATCGCAGCGTTCGCCTGTTGTTCGGTGTAGAATCACAATAAAATTCGACGGGATTTTGAAAAACTTTGACTTATCATAACTTTTTAAATAAAAGCAAAAGATAAAAACTAACTTCACTATTATATTGTCACCCGTCGTTTACATTAGCTGTGTGATTAAGTATCTCGAATTCAAAATAGGGGTGTATCATAACATAGTAACTATTTTGAAACTTTTCAACTGAATAGACCATTATTTTTTCTGAATTACTTTTAATTAATTTTCAATAGTTATATTCTCAAAATGAAGAAGAAGTCTAATCGCGGAAAAGTATCTTATACAAGATAATCCTAATTTCATAATTATTATACAATCTAATTACATAAGTATTAAAACTAATTTCATGTTTAATAAATACGAATTTTAAATATAAATACACAAATCAAATGAGGTTCTAATCTTAACTATTTTTACAGAAATCGTTTTATTCAAATTACATATTTACTATAACTACTTTCTATGTACTTACTACATAATTACTTATATACTTATTTAGTGAGCATTTACTAATCCAACATCAAAAAAGGAGGGATGAGAGCTATGTTTTATCGGTATGTCTGTATGAACGTTTTTTCCATTCATGGGACTATTAAGGAGTCCCGGTCTTTTGGAAGGCTAGTATGGGGCCAAAGCCAACACACGGAAGCCCTTTGACATATTTAATCTTGTTTAAAGGATGCACAATGCGACTATCCCTGTACACTATAAAATGCATCCAAGGACAGTCCCCGGTTCTGCTGGGACTATTGAAAACTACGACTGGGTTATGGGAATGGGATGTTCAACATGAACGTATTATTATTGTTGACAAATCAATAAAATTAAGAAATGATAAAACATAAATTGAATTGTAGTATGAAAGGATTTGAGGTTTAATTCATAGTTATTTATGGTAAAACCCACTGGGTGAGTAGCCACCTCGTTATATTCTTAGTGGTCATCTCACCCAGTATGTACTTTATTTAGCCGATTGTGGGTGAGATAACTACTCCAAATTTTCGACATCGTTCTTTCGCCCACTATTATATTGAACTTGCCTTACTTTTGTTAGGTCTATGGTAGATTCCGTTAATTCATTTGTTTTTTTTTTTAATAAGTAAGTATATTCTTTTAGTCTCTGACCGATCACTATTGTTGTGTTGGATGCGCGCGAATAGAAAAACTGTTTATTTATTAGCGAAATATGATATTTTACTATTATTTTCTTCGCAAGTATATTAAAAAGGTGAAAAACTCCTCGGAAGTAATCACCAACTTTACTCGCTTGTACCATAAATAACTATATTAGTATTATGGAAAGATCTAGATTCTGGAAGATTTAAAACATCATATAAGACTTTTTATGAACTTATTATTTGCAGTTTAAGTCAATAAAATCAAGAATGATTATTATGGAAGGATCAAGATTTAATTTCTGGAAGGTTTAAAGTATTAGACACTACTTTTTATGTATTATTCGACGTATATTGTCCATAGTTCGACTCCCCGACGATGTCAATGTCACTGTCACTGTGATCCGTGTCAGAATCTGACGTTTGATTTGTTGACATTCTAGAATCGTCGCTGGTCTGTAACAAAATATTCATAAATTATGATAATTAAAAAAAATAGAGCGTCGGTGGCGCAGGGCTTAAGGCCGTTGACTTCCGATCGGAAGGTGCCTGGTTCGAACCCCACCAGTCCCGCTACGTACCAATGTGTTTTCAATTTACGAATTCATAAGTACGTTAATTTCGACGCTCTTACGGTGAAGGAAAACATCGTGAAGAAACCTGCACACAACTGGGAAGAAATTCTAGGGTTGTGTGTGAAGTCGACCAACCCGTACCGGCCAGCGTGGTTGACTAAGGCCAAATCACCCTAATTCAGGGTAGGCTCGAGCCCCTCGGTGGGGACATTATATATGAGCTGATGATGATGAAAAAAAATAAGGAACGCACGTCGTTCTAATTTGCAATGCTCACGATAAGTTATCATCGTGCGATGGAAATGACCGTGCTCGTGCGATGGCTAGCCAGCTCTATTGAGTTACAATCCTTTCTGTGCCGGTGCCAGCGTCGCTGTAATCGCATCTTTTGGTTGTCAGCTTATTGAAAATGTATCCAAATGACATTAGAGTCACAATGACAATAGGAGCTTCCAATTTTGGCCGCCGGCACAGAAAACTTGGAGACTCTTTACGTAATTTAAAACTTCTGCGTGTGAACCCATAGGTTCATTTCTATTTGATTCACATATGTTTTGAATTATTAGAAAGAAACATTTACTTAAAATTAGGTACTTAAACTTACCTGTTTCTAGAGTATCACAAACTACGGACACACTTTCATAAATCTTACCTTCCGTGGTTCGCTGTGCGGATGTTTCGCTGTATAATCTACCACTGATGTACCTGCTAACCAAAAAAAAACAATTGAAAATCATTCATTGAATAATCATCATCACTACATAGTATAAAACAAAGTCGCTTTCTCTGTCCCTATGTATGCTTACATCTTTAAAACTACGCAACGGATTTTGAAGCTGTTTCTTTTAATAGATAGCGTGATTCAGTGGGAAGGTTTTTAGCATAATTTTATCCCCATATTCTTATGGGATCGGGAACTACGTGGGAGAAACCGCAGTATATAATATACACAGCTACCTATAAATAAAATCTTTTACACAAGGGACAAAATTGAAAACCTTATTCTTAAAGAAACACCCCTTGAAAGAGAAAATTTAATAAAAATCAATCACTATATCACTTTGAACTCTAAACCCTCTATATAAAGCTCAATTTCGAATGATAAAAGTATAAAGTCAAGTGGCCATATTGTAAAACAGATTACATACAAATTTCGACCGTAATGTCAGTGATTAGGGTGTATATTTGCAGAGCGATGCGCCAAGATGTTCCGTTGCTAAGCAACCAAGACGTCGGCCATGATGGATTCTTAAGTTTGTTATGTAGGGCTGGCACGGTGGAGAAAATAATATGATTTATAAGATTTTTTTATATTTTTTGTGTTTTTATGTAAAATATTTCTTCTTTTAGTATTTGTGGACATTTTAAGTGCATCTTTTGAAGGTATGGTAAAAACTTCTTAATCGACGCTTAGATTAGATTAGATTAGATTATAACTCTTTATTGTACACACCTCAAAAATAAAATATTACAAAATTTAAACTTATACTAAGTGCCACAATGGGCGGCCTTATCACTAAGAGTGATCTCTTCCGGGCAACCTTTGGATGGAGAGAATAAGTTGAAATAATGAGTGGGGCTTGTATAATATTACGTACTTAATATGAAAATAATACAATATTAATTTAATCATTATACATACATACTTAAATATCTTGTTATATATAATATATGTAAAAATTAAATACAATACCTAACAAACATACATACATATATACTTATTATATATATAAATATATACAAATACTTATATAGAAAGGAATATACAATACGTGTTCAAATGCTGAAACTAATTATGAAAAGAAGCAGGATTATATTTGATGTGACAAATAAAAGTGTTTAACTTCATCTTTAAATTTATGTAGTGATGACGCACACCCTGATGGAGGTTGGTAAAGCATTCCACAGACGAACAGCTTGAACCGTGAATGATTTGTCATAGAAATTCGTGGAATGTTGGGGTGAAATTAAAATGAGGTTTTCAGAGGATCTGAGAGATTTTTGATGGCAGCAATTGAGGAAGTTGAAACGTTCTTTAAGATATCTTGGCGTAGAAGGATTAAACAGAATATTAAACAAAAGAGAAAGGATGTGAGTATTCCGGTGAAAGCGAATTGGCAGCCACTTGAGTTTGACACGAAATTCGGAGACGTGATCATATTTTCGCAATCCAAATATGAATCTTATACTAAAGTTCTGGAGGCGCTCAAGTTTATCTAGCTGTTCCTCCGTGAGGTTTGTAAAACAGGCGTCTGCGTAATCCAGAATAGGAAGGAGAAGCGATTGTGCAAGCGTAACTTTAGTGGCAGTGGGTAGAAAATTACGAAGTCGTTTCAGTGAAGCTGCGGATGCGAACATTTTTCGACTAATAGCCTCGATATGAGAATTCCAGCTTAGGCAACGATCCATAATGAGGCCAAGGTTTTTAACGGAATTGCTGAACGGAATTGGTACGCTATCGAGCTTTACCTGAGGGAGGGACTGCCAGTCTACTTTAGATATCTTCCGTGAACTCCCTATTACAATGGCCTGCGTTTTAAGTGGGTTAACAGTAAGTCCGTAGGCTTTACACCAGTCAGATATCCGTTTGAGATCATTATTTATAATGTTAGAAGAAACTTTGTAGAAAATTCGCCATATTTTTCTATTATGTTCGACCGATTTTTATAAAAAAAAAATAGTCGTGACTTTAAATATATTTTAGTTAAACCATAACCAATTTTGTTAAGTAGTGAATAGCAGAGAAATTGCGACTGTGGTGCTCCAAAGCAGGATATGACCCACTTACTGTCGTGCCCGCTGTGCCCTTACACCTGCACGCAAGAAGACCTGATGAAGGCACCTCGCTCTGGTGTAGGCGTAGCTGGATTTTAGTCCGGGGATATTTAGTTATGGGTTTATTTTTGTGGTCATTGACACGAAAGAAGAAGAAGTATAGAAATTATATGACACTAGCTGTGCGGTTTCACCCGCGTAGTTCCCGATCCCGTGGGAATTTCGGGATAAAACATAGCCTATGTTCTTTCCCGGATCATAAGCTCCTATACAAAATTTCAAGTCAATCAGTCCACTAGTTTAGCCGTGAAAAGGTAACGTAGGATATAAAAGGTAGGGATAAAGTAGTTTCAGTACGTAACCCCTCCATCTCCAAGTAGGTTAAGTATGCTTGTGTCTCGAGTGGGTTTCCGTTAATAGTGCAATGGGCGGGGATCAATCTTACGTCGTCCCGATGGATCAAACTCGTGACCTCTTGACACCTTGGATAGTGGACTATAGCCAGCTTTTTAGCAGCATTATTTTAGAGAATTTATCTATATCTAATATATAAAATTCTCGTGTCACAGTTTTCGTTGCCATACTCCTCCGAAACGGCTTGACCGATTCTCATGAAATTTTGTGAGCATATTCAGTAAGTCTGAGAATCGGCCAACATCTATTTTTCATCCCGAAATTCCTACGGGAACGGGAACTTCGCGTGTGAAACCGCGGGGTGGAGCTAGTAAGTATATAAAACTCTTCCGTTACTGAGTGACGTACTGACTGACAGACAACGCACAGCCGAAACTACTGCTCGTAGAGAGCTGAAAGGCACGTGTGTTTGTTGGGGGGAGTAGGCTACCACTAAAAGAGGGTTTTTGGAATTTCCGAAAGGGGGGAAAACCCAAATTCTGCCGGAACTCATTATTCCACGCGGACGAAGTTGCGGGCAAAAGCTATATAGTGCACTATAAATCCTATTGGTTAGATACTTAAAGAGCATCATTACTTCTAAATGAATTGACCGGTTTGTATATAATATTAAATAAAAAAAATAAAAAACCCCCAACATAATTACTTTCAAACCCCCATAACATTTAAACGGGTCGACCGATTTTCATCAAACATGTCTAAGAACACTCGCACGTAAGTCCCCTTTAATACAAAAAAATCTAAATTGAAATCGGTTCATCCGTTCGGGAGCTATAATGCCACAGACAGACAGATACACACACACACACACACACAGACACACACACACACACACACACAGACACGTCAAACTTATAACACCTCTCTTTTTGCGTCGGGGGTTAAAAATTGTATGGTTAGAAAGATGGCATGATTGCTTAAGTAATTGAAGCGACTGTCATTAGACCTTTACCACAGAAGGTGACAATATTGTTAACTAAAACAGCTAAAGAGTGACATTATGGGGGCTCGCAAGATTTTTAATCACTGCTTTTTGCGCGCGGCGTTAAAAATCCTCTGTTTTATTCTAATTGCAAAATAATGTTTTACCGATTTTCTGCACTATGTTCAACATCAAATCTGTACGTAGATGTTGTAGTTTCTATGCAAGATGTACCAAAACTGTATAAATTGTTGCGTTATAATGGCTTCGCTTAGTAAAAATAAGTACATACTGCCAACCCTATCCACCATCTTGAATCTTGAGTTGTGGCGCGAAACCGTCTCTCAATATAATCAAATTACTTCGTCTTTGAGGTTTGTTCGAGACAATTAGACGATATTGCGGCTCTATGGTGCCTTCAATCCATAGACTAAATAGTTTTACATTATCTGTGATCAAATTGTTGAGAATGAAGTAAAACAAAAAAACTCCAACTACAAAACAAAACTGTCTGTCCGTCCGTCCGCGCGTCCGTCCCTATGTATGCTTAGATCTTTAAAATTACTTAACGGATTATGATGCGGTTTTCTTTAATAGATAGAGTGATTCAAAAAACAATATTTTTGGTTTAATTTTTATCCTCTCATTCTTACAGGAGCGGAAACTACGCGGATGAAACCACGGGGCGCCGTTAATTATACGATACAAGAAAACCGTTACTGACTGACTGACTGATCTAACAACACACAGCACCCCTGAAAGAATTGCTCTCAAGTTGGCATTCAGATTTTATGAAGTCCAATAAAGATAAATATGAAGAAGCACGTGGCACAGTTAATTTGTGATATGATAAATCAAGTTCTAGATAATCAAGGAGATGCGATATTTTAATTATTGCATTGGAGTATGAATTAAAAGGAGTACATAATGATATGTATGTATTCGTAAATAGTCAGTTTTCCACAACAGGGATGTCGTCCGTCAGATAGATTTCGCAAAAATATTGGACACGTATTTTCTCTTTTTTGATACAAACAAATAATTAAGACGATATAGTGCATAGAAAACTTGTGTGACGTCACAGTTACATACATTTTTTTTACCAAGAATCATCGTCACAAGCCCCCACTCCTGAACTTTAATGCGTTATAACTAAGTCAGTTTTATTAATTTGATAAAACAAAAAATACGTGTCTAATATTTTTCGAAATCTATCTGACGGGCTAATTAGAATTTCATTTTGTTTACCCAGTCGACATCCCTATTGGCAATGATCGTACGATATGGTACGATGCGTTTTCATCGTGCGATGAGTACAAACGTATATACACCCTTATTTTGAAATGATGGGACTTATTAAAATCAGAATATCTGTAGAAGTAACTAAATCCATATATCCAATAAAAATATCAAAAATGATAGTCAATTACTTATCTTTAAAAAATACTAAATAAATGTCGTATTACCAGACGGCACACTATAAGTATTCTGTGACGGCTCGGGTCGATGACCGCGCTCAGCTGTGTATCGCAGCGTTCGCCTGTTGTTCGGTGTAGAATAACAATAAAATTTGGCGGGATTTTGAAAAACTTTGACTTATCATAACTTTTTAAATAAAAGTAAAAGAAAAAAACTAACTTCACTATTATATTGTCACCCGTCGTTTACATTAGCTGTGTGATTAAGTATCTCGAATTCAAAATAGGGGTGTATATTTCCTCAGAGCGCGCACGATCGCACGATGGGTTTGAAGTTATTTTCATCGCACAATGAAAACGTTCGTACAATCAATTAATTAGGATGACGCTTGAGAGTTAAAATAGGCTCTGAATGGCTATCCTACTAATATTATAAATGCGAAAGTAACTCTGTCTGTCTGTTACCTTTTCACGGCTAAACTACTGAACCGATTGACTTGAAATTTGGTACAAGGTTAGCTTATGGTCCGGGGAAGAACATATGCTACGTTTTTTCCCAAAACTCTTACAGGAACGGGAACTACGCGGATGAAACCGCGGGGCACAGCTTACTAGTTCCCAATAAAACCACGTCAAAACTAAGTATTGATATTGCCAAATTCTCAAAGTTATCAAACTTTGCCTAACTGCATATATTATGAAGACAAACTTGGGGTGAATTCCTTCAAGTTTCTGAAGTATTAACTAAGTTTGGTGTATTGTATTCAAAGGATGCACTATTAGTTTAAAGTAGTAAGTAGTATACTTATTTACTAGATGTGACTTGCGGGTTCTCCTGCATTTAATTTGGTCTTTAATAAAAACCGCCGAATTAGAAATTAATAATAATAATATCATTCCCTCCATCATCTCATTACAGTAACTGACCCCTAACTAAGCTCGAAGCTTGTATCTAGGGTATCAGAAACTACGCACACACTCATTCACACGCACACCCAGCCCGAGACAAACATTTGTGGTTCACACAAATATTCACCCCGCACGGGAATCGAACCCGCAACCTTATGGATGGCAGTCCGGCATGGTGACCACTCTGCCATCGAGGTCGTCATGAAAACTGCATTAAAATTGATTGACGTTTTAAAGATTAAATTGAATGAATCTTTGTTATTCATTCACGCAAAATCTACTGAACCGATTTAATATACAATTGCTCTTTGTAACAAAGAATAACTTAAGGGATACATTTTACCCCGAAATTACCACCGCGATTGTGATTTGCGAGTAAAGCCGCGGGGCACAGCTAGTCTATTCCAAACAAGTACTTACATTAACTATTAAATTTAAAAAAAAAAGGTGGCACTCCGGGAGTGCCCGCAGAAGTGAAAACTTCAATATTAACGTTGTGTTTAATTATAAGTATAAAAGTACTATCATTTATGAGGTAGAATACAATGTTTATTTATTGCGCTATCGTACACAAATATGACAATTTATATGTTGTTATTTATAATATTAACAGCATATGAATTGTCATATTTGTTACGAGGATACCGCTGCAGCACACTCAGGCACGGTAGAAAGAGTGGGAGATACTAGTTCCTCTCCCTTCCCCTCGATCTTACGCTTTTTCGATCAGCATCACGTGACCCTGACGCGAGTTTGAAAGTTTTTACCCATACAAAAAAAGTGCTCAGCGCCGCTAAAGAAGTTTTCACTTCAAAAATTAAAAAACCCCCAACACAATTACTTTCAAACCCCCATAACTTTTAAACGGGTCAACCGATTTTCATCACACATGTCTAAGAACACTCGCACGAAAGTCCCCTTTAATACAAAAAAAACTAAATTGAAATCGGTTCATCCGTTCGGGAGCTATGATGCCACAGACAGACAGATACACACACACACACAGACACGTCAAACTTATAACACCCCTCTTTTTGCGTCGGGGGTTAAAAAGTATTTAGGTAAGTGTGTTAATCCCTTGTCAAGTCCAAAAAACTCTAATCACAGTACATGTAAAATGTAATCATACAAATATCAAGTACAGCTTTTCTTAATTTGAAACAAGATGGCGATTTGTGCATGTCTGTTTATCCCTATGTATGTTTAAATCTTTAAAACTACGAAACGGATTTTGATACGATTTTTTAAATAGATAGTGTGATTGAAGAGGAAGGTTTTTGGTGTAATTTTATCCCCTCATTCTTACGGGAGCGGGAATTACGCGGGGCGCTGCTAGTATAATAATAAAATTTGGAAGACAGTTGATGATGATGAACTCACCTCGTTGCTGCTGCTGTTTCCTAAGCTGTTTCTTGTGCTTCATACGCCGGTTCTGGAACCAAGTCTTGACCTGCGTCTCGGAGAGGTTCAGAGCACCGGCCAGCTCCACTCGCTCCGGGGTGGATAGGTAGCGCTGGGACTCGAAACGTTTTTCTAAGCCTGGTGGAAGAAAGATCGATTAAATTTGAGAAAAATAGAAAGGAAGAGACTATTATTTAACGGATCCTGACGAAACTTGTCCTTGATTCAAAAAGATTTTTTGATTTAAGAAAAAAGGGCAACAAAAATTAATAATTAACTAGCGGCCCGCCCCGGCTTCGCACAGATCCAATTTTCCCGTTGATTTTCCAAATTTTTTAAATACCTTCTACAGAGTATTAGAAAACTACAAAAGAAAAAATCGGTCTAGCCGTTCTCAAGTTATGGTGTGACAACGGGAAACGGGTTTTATATATAAATTATTGTTGTTGTTCGCGAGGTTCACAAGTTTATTTTGAATACTTTTGACGTGAAACGTCTTTAAAATCGCGCCGAAACATACGGGTACCAGCTAGGCTAGCATGACTTCGAAAACGCGATCGATACAGCGATTTATTGACATCCAACTGTCAAAATTTTATAAAAATGCCCGCCATATTTAATTTTACCACATGATTAATTTTATGACATTTGGTCATGCTTGCGAAATTGATATAGCTATTTATTGACATCCAACTGTCAAAATATAATAAATATAGCCGCCATATTTAATTTTATCAAATCGTACTACGCCATATTAATTTGGTCATGCTCGCGAAATCGATATTATTTCGTGGTGTCTATATCATTTATCACGCACAGTCATGCTAGGCAGGCTGGTTTAAAAAGTGGACCGTAACGAAAAGGTCTATATCATCGTACCTTAATAATTAAAAAACTATTAGTCTTAGAAACAAAAATGTGGTGTGAATATTTCACTTATATAGTCAGCTCGCTGTTATGACATTGAATTTTCTTGTTTTCATTTCAATCTTTTACTTTAAAAGCGATTCGCTAACATAGACGTTTCACGTTAAAACCAACGGCCGTGTGCCCCGGCACAGCCCCACCCGATTTTTTTCGAAAAGTTTTTATTGTATCTATCTATTAAATATCTGTTTTCATCAAAATCATCAACAGTTATATAGTTTCGGTTTGATTACGGGAAGTTATGTATAATACCTGTATGGTTAGAGCACTCAAAAACGCATCACATCGCATCAAGCACATAGAAATCAAATCAAACATTGCAGACAACTGTCCATTTACTTATAAAACAAAGTCCTTCGCCGCGTTTGTCTGTCTGTCTGTTTGCGATAAACTCGAAAACTGCATTTTTCATGCTATTGTCACATGAAAAATCCAAGACCTCGGTCTTGGAGAAAGGTTTTAGTTTAATTGTATCTCCATATTTTCGAACGGGAACTACGCGGGAGAAACCTGCTACTACGCTCAGCGTTAGATATTAGTACCGTCCCTTGGGTGTCAAACCAAAATGAGCATTACCAAGAGGTATCCCCCCCCCCCTTTTATCAGACGGTGACTTTACAATAAGTATAAATATTAAGAAATTACAGCTACTCACCAGTGAGTTGAGGGTCTGAGAACACAGTCCGCGCTTTCCTCCGCCGACAGTGTTTCAACGCAGACAGAGATAGTTCTGAGGGAGTGAATAGCGCGTGGTACGGGACTCCTGGAGAAGGAAAATAATGCGTTAGAACATGCTTCGACGATGCTAAGACCGTGCGGAATCGTAGCTGCAAAGCGTCAAATAAATAAATAAATAAATTCTACTCCTACTAATATTTTAAATGCGAAAGTTTGTGAGTTTGGATGTTTGTTCCACTTTCACGCAAAAACTACTGTATCGATTTAGATTAAATTCGGTACAGATGTTCGTTATAACTAGGAATAACACATAGGATACTTTTTATACCGAAAATCTCATGGGATTGTGTATAGTAATCGTATGTTTTGTTGTTAATTTTTCTAAAATTCAAAGTTTAGTGACAACGGCCACCAGTGGTGGCGGATTTAGTGGTGGCCGTTGGGAGTAAATCGTGATGGCCAATATGGCTTCTAACTTAATTCCCGTTTCCGTGGTTCGTGTTCGTTAAGTCGGTCCCGGTTGTGGTACTAACATCATCGACAGTCGGACAGGGGAGTTAGAGCACAAGTCTAGTAGGTAGGTAATAAAAACACGTCTCTCCTTGATATAAATACCAATGAGAATTTAGTTTCTTTACGTTTTTTATGTTTTAGGTATAGGTATGTAGATTTGATTGTCTGTTTGTATGTTTGTTTGTAACGAATAGGCACCGAAACTACTGGTCCGATTTAAAAAAATATTTCACTAATGGAAAGCTAATTTATCAGTGCGTACCATAGGCTATATTTTATCCCCGTATTCCCATGGGAACGGGAACTACGCGGGGCGCTGCTAGTATCAAATAAATATTGTCTTCTTGCCAAAAGCCTGTCTTTTAAAACCCAGCTGAGATTATAAATGTATTATCATGTATAATCACTTATGACTGTTTTCGTAGTAAGTAAAATTCTTTTGATTTTTGTAAATTAACAACAAACAAATAAGGAAAGAAGAGACATCCTTATTTATTACATGGAGGACATCTTTATTATTAACTAGCGGCGCCCCGCGGCTTCACCCGCGTAGTTCCCGTTCCCGTAGGCATATGGGGATAAAATTAATAAAAACCTTCCCACTGAATCACTCTATCTATTAAAACAAACCGCATCTTAATCCGTTGCGTAGTTTTAAAGACCTAAGCATACATAGGGACATAAGGACTTTGCAAGAGAAAGCGACTTTGTTTTATACTATGTAGTGATGTTAGTAGGTATTTAATCTAATATATAAAATTCTCGTGTCAAAAAAAAAAAGTTTTCGGTGCCATACTCCTCCGAAACGGCTTGACCGATTCTCATGAAATTTTGTGAGCATATTCAGTAGGTCTGAGAATCGGCCAACATCTATTTTTCATACCGAAATTCCCACGGGAACGGGAACGGGAACTACGCGTGTGAAACCGCGGGGCACAGCTAGTTTCATTATAAATCTTTCATAAGCTCTTTGACATAATTTTAAGACGCCAACTAAAAATAATGTTAAATTGCATATAAACCATGGAATTACGAACGATCACTCTTGTTTTTTAACCCCCGACGCAAAAAGAGGCGTGTCTGTGTGTGTGTGTGTATATGTGTGTGTGTCTGTCTGTCTGTGGCATCATAGTTCCCGAACGGATTAAGCGATTTCAATTTAGTTGTTTTTTTTTATTAAAGGGGACTTACGTGCGAGTGTTCTTAGACATGTTTGATGAAAATCGGTTGACCAGTTTAAAATTTATGGGGGTTTGAAAATAATTGTGTTGGGGGTATTTTAAATTTTAAATTTAATGTTATTGTATTGTAATTCGTGCATGCATACCTTACCCTATGAAAAGCATACCTTGTGATAAGAAATACGGAGTTTCCACAGCTTTGTAATTAGGCGCGTGTAAATAGGCCCCTAACGCACCCATAACTTGCAAATAAGACCCTTCTCTTGACGGCACATGAGGTCTTACTTCATTCGGGACCGAGAAAAAAGGTTTTGGCTCGAATTCGAACCTCCTTGGTTCATTTACAACCTTCTTTGTCTGACCTCGGTATAAAATATCTTCGATTAAAAAAGATGTTTTTGAATTTTCTTGGCGATTTGAGTCTATGGGAGAGTCGCTTCGCGTTTCGTGATCCATTTTTTTTTTGGTGGTTATTTGTTTTATAACATTTTTTTTTCTGTATGGAATGTCTTGGCTGGTTTTTTTATGATAATTTTCTTATTGTCTTTGTATTGTCACTGTTTTTATTAATTTTAAATGTTTTTTATTTATTTACATTCAACACAAAACTTATAAAAATAAACCCGTAATTATCTAAATAAAAACAAAAAACACTTTATTTTTAAATCCCAACCAAAAACGTCACTGTCACAAAAACGCGGCAAATATTTTTTTAATCACTCATCAAATTTTTTTTATTCGTTCACACGTCAAAATCGGTTCGAAACTCGAAAATGTTTATTAAAATAATCGATTATCATGTTATATTGTAGATTATTCCGTATTGTTTCAAACGAGCCGATTTAGTCGACGATTCGAGATAAACTGCCCTAACTACAGGGGTTGGCAGGGGTTGGCACCGCCCCATAGGGTGGGGGTGGCAGTATTTTTTTTAAACGACGATTTTACTCCTTTTGCGGGCAAAAAGGTTTTATATTAATATTGTGAAATTGTTTTTTTAATTGTTTCAACGTAGTTTTTGATATGGAACGCTTTTGAGTAATTAAATTACTTAAAATAATATTGTGACTTATTTTCAATTGTTTCAACTACGTATAGTTTTTAATTTAACATAAATGTTAGATATATACAATTTCATACTTTTTCAAAAAATGCTCGACCAACCCGCGCTTGGCCAGCGTGGTTGACTAAGGCCAAATTCACCCTAATAGGCTCAAGACCCTCGGTGGGGACATTATATGAGCTGATAGTGAAGGGTTTTAAAAATCATGCCTTATGTATATCTTTCTTCTTCTTCTTTTCCGAACCTTTATCCCATGTCTATTTGGGGTCGGTTTTCAGTTTAACCAGATTTGGCGAAATGTCAGTATTTTACGTGAAGCGACTTATGTATATCTATGACTGTACATTTGAGTTAAAGTATAACTTTAACTTTCTCTTCTAACGAAAAAAGAAGTATTATAAGTTTAATTCTCCTTTTCGTGTCAGTGGTTTCGTTTGGCCATGCCTTAAGGATTATATTATTGTCAAACGTTTCGGCAGCGCCGTCGAAGATGTATGGTGGTTGTAGTTTCGTTTCTATGTCGCGCGCGACAGAACCAAATTTCATAGACATAAATTTTGCGAATGATTCGTCACCTAACTATTTGAAAGAGGAACGTTTCATCCGAGGATAAGATATTTTGCGGATGAGTCGTCATCTAAGTCCAATTTTTCAGCCCTCCGTGCACTGCCCAGCGCAGCGTGACATTAAACCAGCCATAGGGAAGGTTCATATCTGACGGAACATGCGTCGCGTATTATCGGTCGCGTAACGCCAGAACAGACAAATGTATAGAAAAACACGTATAATCGGTTGAGTGTGAACGGTCAAGTGTTTTTCTATACATTAGTCTGTTCTGGCGTTACGCGACCGATAATACGCGACGCATGTTCCGTATAAACTCTAAAATATTAGTAAGTACCTATAGATTTCCGGTTTTGTGAAAGTAGTAGGTATTGCCAGATCTAACTAAGTATCATACATTTTCGGTTCGATTCCCGTGCAGGGTGAATATTTGTGTGAACCACAAATGTTTGTCTCGGTCTGGGTGTGTGTGTGAATGAGTGTGTGCGTAGTTTCTGATACCCTAGATACAAGTTACGGACTTAGTTAGGGGTCAGTTACTGTAATGAGATGATGGAGTGAATGATTATATTATGTTATTTCAATTTCCACAACAAACATTCGTGTGTACCTTTAAAGTATCTTTAAAACAGCCAAACCCGGGTATCGAACCCGTTTCCTCTCATAATAATACCCATTCCCGGGTACCGAACCCCCTCTCCCAGTACACACATACCGACGCTGTAAGAAGTCTCGTAACCCGAGGGATCATCCGTGAATGCTAACCACTGTACTGCGCGCACATGGTTTTGATACTTTAAACCATTTTAACCATTTATTTCCACATCTATATTTAAAAACTCTTCCGTTACTGAGTGACGCACTGACTGACAGACAACACACAGCCGAAACTACAGGTCGTAGAGAGCTGAAATGCATGTGCATGTGTTTGTTGGGGCGAGTAGGTTACCACTAAGAGAAGAGGATTTTTGGAAATTCCCTCCCTAGGGGAAGAAAAGGGTGGTAAATTAAATACGCGGTTGAAACCGCGGGGCGCTGCTAGTCCAATACAAAATAAAAAATTACAAAATAATGTTATAATTTAAAACAGGTTACTTTAAGGTTTATACTGGTTGAAATAAACAAATTACTTTTTAATATTTAATAATATCACTTCTATGTTCACGTAATTTGAGAGGCCTTGCCTTGCCGTAACACAGTTTCTAACTAGCACGGGAGGTAATGTCTCGATAATTGCTCAAATGTACTATTATTGTAACAAAAACTTATAATTATAAATAAATTTGATTTGATAGATTTTGTTCCCGCTCCCGTGAGAATTTAGGGATAAAATTATGCTAAATCCCTTCCTCTTGAATCACTCTATCTATTAAAACAAACCGCATCAAAATCCGTTGCGTAGTTTCAAAGATCTAAGCATACATAGGGACAGACAGCGGGAAGCGACTTTTATTTTATACTATGTAGTGATGATAGTGAAAGTCTTGTCCTACTTCCTTCCTACTAATATTATAAATGAAAAAATAATGAGTTTGTATGTTTGTTACTCTTTCACGCAAAAACTACTGTATCGATTTAGATAAAATTAGGTACAGATGTTCCTTACAACTAGGAATAACACATAGGATACTGTATATCCCGAAATTCCCATGGGATAGTGTATAAGTCATCGTATGTTTGATTGTTAACTTTTTGTAGTCACAAATCTTACCAATAGATGGCGCTGTTACTTAATTTTTTAACACACGATGGTGAATTGTGCCTAGATTGTATGATACTACGAGCTACGGATTCACGCGGAAAAACCACGGGGCGCATCTAGTATTTCAATAAAAATTAAAACGATTAAAGTATCAAAACCATTTCCCACGTTAATCCGACAACGACTGCGCTACCCTACTGTAATCCAGTAAAATGGGCGTGGCCTTCCCTCATCCACCAATCAGAACGCTCCAAATTCTCACCCCTCGCAAATCGACCAATCACAGGCCGCCAATTAGAGATCAAAAGCTGGAGATTTGGGGGTCACTTTGCACAGATTTTCAGTTTTATTAGACAACCTTTCGTGATCATATTTTCGTCTGCGGATTCGCCTTTTTTATTAATTTTGTATGTCTGTCTGTCACGAAAATTGGTATTGATTTTGTAATATTTTTTGTAACAGCTTTGCTGTTATACTTCACGTATTAACTATAGTAAACGTTTGCAATAATTACTACTTCCACAATATTAAGACTACTACTAAGTTATATTGGAATGAAACGTATTATACGAGTACATAAAATAAACGCCTTTCAGATTAGAATAATAGTTATTTTCAACACACTTGCTCATAAAGGGGCTCTTATTTGTGCAAAAACAGTTGAATAATGACACGTTTTATTCACTAGTGAGTTATAGATTGTTTTTTTTTTTAATTGCTTTCATTTTAAAAAAGTTTTGATACCAAAAAAATTGTGTCCATATTAATTATCATTTTTCGTTAATAAATAGACAGTTTTTCTATTCGCGCGCATCCAACACAACAATGGTGATCGGCCAAAGACTAAAAAAATATACTTATTAAAAAAAATTCAAATGAATGAATGAATGAACCAAAAGTAAGGCAACATAGTTGAAGTTTGTTTTTAAAATGTACGGGGTCAATTTTTTTGGTATCGAAACTTATTTAAAACTAAACAATTTAAAAAAAAATCTATAACTCACTAGTGAATCAAGCGTGTCATTATTCAACTGTTTTTGCACAAATAAGAGTCCCTTTATGAGCAAGTGTGTTGAAAAGATTATTTACCCCTGCAGCGAGATCTTTCTTACAAGCCTATCCTTTACTTACTTTTTATTGAATCTACCTATTGTTGTTGTAAATTGTCAGTTTTCAGCTATTAAACAAAGACCTCTCTGGAAGGTCCTTTATGCGTACTGCGATATTTCCTCCTTCCTCCCCGTAACGACTGCCGATAATGTTAGTACTACAACCGGCTTAAAAAAATCAATTAAAGAAGTACCTAAATAAAATACATAGGTAATATGTGAATCAGCTAATAATTAATTATTATTATGTCTATTTCATTCACGGGACTATTAATGAGTCCCGGTCTTTTGGAAGGCTAGTATGGGGCCAAAGCCAACACACGGAAGCCCTTTGACATATTTAATCTTGTGTAAAGGATTGATTGTCATAATTACTTCAAAAATACAAGCTGGCGTTTCACCCGCATCAAAATAATGTATTTAACTAACATGTACCTAAAGTAAATCTTCGTGTTGAATCTACTAGCGGCGCCCCACGGTTTTACTCGCGCGGAAACTTATCCCTACGAAAATTTGGGATCAATATAACCTACACCGCACCGGCCCAAAGTTTGAGATCACCATGAAAAATATACAAAATGAAATAAAACTACATAAATAAGTATTGTAAAACTTATAACTCTTTTTAGTTAAATAATCAACTTACAATTACATATAAAATCAACAAAATTACTCACTAATTACAATTATTAATTATAAAAAAATAAACAGTTTAAACTGACTTTTCATCAAAAAAGCCTCCCTTACATCTAATCACGTTTTTAACTAATCTAGGCATCCGGGCTATTAATTTATTCATTGTTTCTTGTGAAACATTGTTCCAACTTTCTTGTAAGATCCTCCAGAGGTCTTCCTTCCTCAGTGTATCTCGATACCAAACATTTAAATCAGTTCAGTAATTTTGTCGTGAATCGCGAGAAACAGAGTATTAATTTCGCATTCAATTACTTAATGGGGAACTTACCTATAAAGTGTTAGTAGCTTAAATCATACAAAGATCACCTCTGACCATTAAAAAAAATCTCCCCACCCAAAGGACTGGAAGAGACCGCTTATCGTGATAAGAACACCATTCTTTAGTCTAAATACTTATTACAGCCCTACAGCACTGTATTTTTTTTGTCAACAAACACAAATTTAACCAACATTTCATCATCAAAAATTATATTCAAAAGCCACTAATTAAAACGTAAACAGTACACCACTTTACCGCAGTTGAGTAACCTCTCGTGGAGAGGCGACCGCGAGATAAGTCACGGTATCTCGTTAGTGTTGTGAGTCAAGTAGGTGTTGAACTTTCTTTGTTTGAGGTTTTAAGATGGTTTCAGATGATGTAGTGAAACCTGGTTAAGTGGGACCTGGGCCCTGATTCTCTAAACTATTAAGCTGTGATAATGCTACTCAGATGTATTTTAATATCAACATTATGGCCGTTTTTTTGACATTTTTTGTCATTTTGGTATTCCCTTATTGACAACTACTCCGCTGACTCAATAGCTCCATAAAACTTAGATGGTTGTCATGGAAACAGTATTCTGACGATTTCACCATAGCCATATGAATAAATTTTAGCAGAATCCTAATCCTAACTAATATTATAAATGCGAAAGTAACTCTGTCTGTCTATCTGTCCTTTTCACGGCTAAACTACTGAACCGATTGATTTGAAATTTGGTACAGGGGAAATTTGGCTTATGGTCCGGGAAAGGACATAGGCTATGTTTTATCTTGAAATTCCCACGGGACCGGGAACTACGCGGGTGAAACCGCGGGGCACAGCTTATTCAATATAATCTACATTTATCAACCAAGCTATATGAACAATTTAAACAATTTAAAATCCAGTCGCAAAATCTCCCAAAATACTAAAAAAAGTAAAGTTAATAATCCCTCGTAACTATTTAGTAATCTATGCCGTTGACTATTAATTATTCTGTGGCTGTTGTAAAGAAAATCTCACGCTTTAAGCATATTAGCAAAATCCCCTTTAAACCACAAGAGTTTCAAGTAGAACGCTGATTTAGATAAATCACGTTCATTCTAGTTGTTGTATCAACACATTCATTGGCTCAAACACTTCTGAACTCAGGTAAGATTGATTTTATCACCCCACTAAACGCACCCCTATTGAAAGGGTGGCTTTAAAAGCCGTGCGATTGTGATTTTTATTAGATGTAATTATGATATAGATTTAAGGGATGGGTGAAGTGTTTGAAGCTTTTATTGTGTAGGTGCAATATGGAATGATAATAAAATGTAATGAAAAATTTAGTAACTAAGTAAGTTTCCTAATTATGTATTATAAAGCCGAATGTTTGTGTGTGTGGATGTTTAGATGTATGGATGTGTATGTGTGGATGTTTGTTCCTCTTTCACGCAAAAACTTCTGTTTCGATTTTGATTAAATTTGGTACAGATGTTCCTCATACCTAGGAATAACACATAGGCTACTTTTCATCCCAAAATTCCCACGCCACGCGGGTAAAACCGCGTGGAACAGCTAGTGTTTATGTAAATTCCTATACTTATTTACTACGTTTTTGAAGTTTGAGCATTTTTGTATGGGAAAAAAACATTATAGTCGTGTAATATAAGTATGTAAGTACCTATCTTTAAGACGATTCAAATATATACATACATATACACAGTGTATAAGTAATTCTTCAAGTTCTCACTGATTTTTCGATAAGTTTAAGTTTTCACTCAAAATAGTTACTAATATTAAAGAAGTAAGTTAGTCTACTTTTATTTTTTAAATTCCCGCGAGATCGGGAATAAAATGGTTAAAACCGCGGGGCGCCACTAGTATACATTCACAGCTCGAATTGATAAACCTCTTTATTAAATTTTAATCAGTTAAAAAATGAGTTACAAGATTTGTCTCACAGAAGGCAAGTAAAAGCTAAATAAAAACTTGTTATTACGACAATCAACTCTTTCTTCACTCAATTAAGCCAACATAATAATTCCACGTGCCTCCAATAAAACGAAATTATTCTCATACACACAAACTAATAGGTTTTGACAAGCAATAATTTAAAGGGGACGGATCAAAAGACTTAGATTCGTAACTTAATTTCATTTGCCGCGTAATTTGCTATAGTTTATCTATGGCCGCTGCACGCTGTCTTTTGTTGTCAAAATTGTTTATTAAAATATGCTGTTGTTCGTTTTATTTTGTTTTGAATGATGTTTATATTGTGTGTTTTGTTTTAGTTTGCAGTTAGTCGTAGTTGCTGAAAACAATATTCTAATAGTTACTTACTTGTACCCTTGTAGAATACTAAATTATAAATAAAACTAAGTATGTTGAACATATTTTTAACTAGCAGCGCCCTGCGGTTTCACCCGCGTTGTTCCCGTTTCCGTGGGAATTTCGGAATAAAAAGTAAGTATCTTATGTTCTTTCCCGGACCATAAGCTACCCCTGTACCAAATTTCAAGTCAATCGGTTCAGTAGTTTAGCCGTGAAAAGGTAACAGACAGATAGACAGACAGACAGAGTTACTTTCGCATTTATAATATAAAAAGATAGGATTCCGTTGTTCGTTTTATTTTGTTTTGACTGATGTTTAAATTGTGTGAGTTAGAAGTGTTTTGTTTCTAGCTTGAGAATTTACGCGAACACTGAATTAAAGCTATTTTTGCTAACGATTCTTTCTTAGAATTCTTGGTCAATTTAAAACCGTGACACACACTCGCAGACCGCTCTAATGTGGGTCCTATACCCGCAAAATTTTACCAAAACATTTTCTGAAGACGTCGTTAAAACATCTTCTCATTATTGTTTAAATAACCCGCCAAGTGCGAGTCGGACTCACGCACGAGGGGTTCCGTACAAAAAACCACAAAAAACACATTTATTGTATGGGAGCCCACCGTAAATTTTAATTTTATTTTGTTTTTAATATTTGTTGTTATAGCGGCAATAGAAATACATCATCTGTGAAAACAACTGTCTAGCTATCACCGTTCTTGAGATACAGCCTGGTGACAGACGGACGGACAGCGAAGTCTCAGTAATAGGGTTCCGTTTTTACCCTTTGGGTACGGAACCCTAAAAATGTCTAAAATTGTTTTTAATGAAATCATCTATGCTTTTTTATCTAATGACTAGCCGTGTAACGCTTTACCCGCGTAAATCTCAATCCCGTGGGAATTTCGGCAAAAATATCCTATGTGTTATTCCTGATTTTATGAACAATTGTATCAAAATTCATTTAAATCGATTTGGTAGTTTTTACGTAAAACACTTACAAATCCATCCATACCCTACTTAACTAATACTATTACAAATAAAAGCTTTCTTCTGAACCAAAGACCTATAAACAAAAAGAAGGTTCATTATAAAAAAGCGAAAACATTTAAAAAACAAGCACCCTCTGTTACCCCAAGTGGTTAGTTCCGTGCTCGGCCGCGTGGCGCGCGCGTGTCGCGTCTCAGGTTGCTAAGGGCTGTTCACATTGTCAGCTCATTGTTTTGGTATCCTGTCAGTAAGCGCTTGAGTCTTGAGACGTCTTGACAGTGTGGATCGTGTTTTATAATTGTTTTAATGAGATCGTTTTTTTTGTTGTTAGCTTCCTATAAATAGGTTTTTTATGAGCTATTTTTAAATTAGGATATGGGATACGCGTTCGTTGAAAGTTTTGAGATAACTTTGAAATAGTAAGGTAGTACTTATCTACTATTCATAAACAACCGACCAAGTGCGAGTCGGACTCGCGCACGAAGGGTTCCGTACCACAAAACGACAAAAAACACGTTTGTTGTATGGGAGCCCCCCTTAAATATTTATTTTATTTCGTTTTTATTATATGTTGTTATAGCGGCAATAGAAATACATTCTTACTTACATCATTTGTGAAAATGTCAACTGTCTAGCTATCACCGTTCTTGAGATACAGCCTGATAACATGATAACAGACGGACGGACGGACAGCGAAATCTCATTAATAGGGTCCCGTTTTTACCCTTTGGGTACGGAACCCTAAAAAATCGGTTAGGCGCGTCTAGATTATGTAACAAAACATATCGCATCGAATTGAGAGAACCTCCTCCTTTTTAGAAGTCGGTTAAAAATTTTATATTCGATTTACGCAAACATTACACATTTAGATAAATTCATCATCATCAGCCTACTCAGTCCACTGCTAGACATAGGCCTCTCCCTATTCACACCACCCGAGCCGTATCTTCAGCTTCTTTGCCAATCACTGCCCACAGCTTTGCAATTTGTGAAGGCCTGATGGCAGTCGCTCCACGTACAATACTGACATTCCCGCTGTCTGTCCCTATTATGCCCAAATCTGGTTAAACTGAAAACAGACTACAAGTTTTGACTTTTTGACTTTATTAATTGAATTGAGTGAAGAGGAAGGATTTTAGCATACTTTTATTCCCGCATTCTCACGGTAGCGGGAATTACGCGGGTGAAGCCGCGGGGCGCTTTGTAGATATTGGTTGACTTACATTGATTTGATTACATGCCTAGTTGGGTTCCTGCGAGGTAAATATGTATTTGATTGATAAATGTTTAGGGACACATACTTCCCAACTCACCTTAGTGTCAAACTATTTTGTGAATTAGCTCGCGCGCTGTTTGGAAATTAAATGTAGAATACAGCGCCATCTGTTGTTGAGTAGCCATACTACTCAATTTCATGAATATGAGATTGGATACAACGCCATCTGTTGCCGGATAGAAATATTTTTCATGCAAAGCGCCATCTGTTGCCAAGTAGCGTGTAAGCACAGAGCGCCCACGATTGAACCTTGGTCACGGAGAAATATCCCATTGCGCCTATCCAGCTATCCCATATTTCTGAGATAGCTCCATCCATGGGTTTTTTGTGTCTAAGTATTCAGTAATTTGCAGCGGGGACTCACAAGTAAGTTACCTCCCGTAACAAAGGATGCCCCCAGTGTTTTTCACGTGATTCTCATTTTTCATATTGTCAGAATTTCGGGAATCCCATTTACTATTCCTGCTTTAAAACTTCTGCACCAAACATCTTATATCAGCCGTTCTTAGGTTATAATTTAATGATCTATTTTAAACCAACGTTATATACAAGAACTATCAAAAAATAAATAGTAATAGGATTAGCTTATTTAATCCACAACAATAATCTAATGGCTGACAGGGTTAAAAAAAGTTTAAAATAAAACAAATTATAAGAGAAATTATATATTTCAATATATTTTCGACAACATACATCGCTTCTACAATACACTTTATTATTAAATCACAATTTTCAACTCACACAAAAATAAAAATATAATAATAATAAATATACATTAAAGAGACTTAGGAACTATTTCACCATCTTCAAGTAACATTCCGAGTACTTACTCACATGTTTTGTCTTTGTCACTTGATATAAAGTAAGAAAGAGACAAAACGAACTTTACTTGATGAGCAACTTTACTTGAAAGTCGTGAAATAGGCCTTAAACATATTATTTTTACATAATAAGCGTTTTATAATGATGGCAGTAAATAAGATAAGTGTTTAAAGAAGTATATAACAAATGGTTAGTTTTTTCAAACTGACTGATTGACTGATCTTAATTACTGAACAAATTGCGCTGTTCTTAACTATATAGTTATTACAAAAATATCGCAGGTGAATCCGTGAGGCTCAACTAGTGTTATACAGGGTGTCCCAAATAGAACGGTCAGTGGGGGGAAGCCTGAAACTATAAGAGATACAAAGATCGGATCTTAGGAACCATGTCATCGATTTTAGTAAAAATAAAATCTGCATTCATAAATTTAGGAATAAACTATTACCATGGGAATCGAACCTGGTAATTTTGAAAAATAAAACGTTCATTATTTCTAAGTAGAATTCGATTGTGTATGTTTTAAGCAGTAAATTTTACTAAGAAACATAATATCTAAAATGATAACAAGTATGACCATTAGTTATATACTTCCTATGTATTGAGTATATTCAAGATATATAAATAACTTGCCAAAATAGACTTTATGTAGAAATAAATACAGCCGATTACCATTTAAAATTATAGTTTAAAGTAATTTTGAGCTCGAACTAATTAAAGTCTATCGTTTTAAAACAATTTACATAATTAAAAGTCACTTCATTAATGGTCACCCATCACTATTATGTGGTGGCAGACGTTACTTAACTGCAGAGATCGCATGCAATCTATTAAGCCACAATCTTTTCTGCGCCGGCGGTCAAAATTGGAAGCTCCTATTGTCATTGTGACTCTAATGTCATTTGTATACATTTTCAATAAACTGACAACCAAAAGATGCGATTACAGCGACGCTGTCACCGGCACAGATATGTTATATAAATACTTAGATAGACTAAATTAGTTCTAGGCTCAAAATTATGGTCTAGAACAATGTAGCCTCAAAAATAATACATTTTTAAATTAAATAAAAATCACCATTTCTCATACATTCAGACTTAATTTTATAACTACCACATTTTAATTTTAAATCCTATTCTTTTCGAAAAAGTTTTTCGTATTGCCATTACATAAAAAAACTTTTATGATTCTCTTTTTGAAAATACTACAAAAAACAAAAATTCATGGATTTAAAAAAAAACAGAATTCTTTTTAAATTCTCTTTTTGAAAAGACTTTTATAGACAAAAATACATACAGAAATTCATAGACAAAGCTTCTATTTATTAAAAAATGATTATAATTAAAAAATAAATGCACTCATCAGAAATTCATTTAAAAAACTAAAACACGAGATCTGCCATTTTGTTCATAATAATAATACTAGATCGATTTTAATAATTCTTTTGTTAATTGTTAGTGAATATACAAATTTGATTAATTATTTCGTTAAATTAGTTTTTTAACTTGTATTTATAAACATTATAATTCTCTAACATACTAATCTAATATATAAAATTCTCGTGTCACAATGTTCGTTCCCGTACTCCTCCGAAACGGCTTGACCGATTCTCATGAAATTTTGTGAGCATATTCAGTAGGTCTGAGAATCGGCCAACATCTATTTTTCATCCCGAAATTCCTACGGGAACGGGAACTACGCGTGTGAAACCGCGGGGCGCAGCTAGTATGTATTATAAATGTGAAAGTGTATGTTTGTTTGTTAAACTTTAATGTTGGTAATCTCTACCATGTTTGCAATAAATCGTCAAACACGCATCGCTCGGAGCAGGTATTGAATCCAGGATTCCAGGCTTGACAAGCAAGTTCAAATGCCAATGACATTGTAAAAAGTTTGAAATCAAATAGAATACACGTGTTAAATGTATTCCAATTCATATCTATATATATAAAAATGAAACCCGTGTTCCTTGGTCACGGCATCACGCGTGAATGGCTGGACCGATTTCACTAATTCTTTTTTTGTTGTATTTGTTATTATTAGGAGAAGGTTCTTATGTAAAAAAATCTGGAAAATCAACGGGAAAATTGGACCCGTGCGAAGCCGGGGCGGGCTACTAGTAGGTAATATAAGTAAAATAATGCTTATGAATACAAGTCAAAAATATTTGATATAAAGTCTAAAATATTATTAAATATCAATTAACATTGTACTAAGACTGAAAATGCAAATGATCCCATTAATATCGCCAATAATACTGCAACACACTTGTCAATGTCAACGTTCGGAAACATCAATGTCAACGTCAGAAACGTCAATGTCACATTGACATTTCATATGACGTTTCGGTATGGAGGGTAGAATGAAAGATTATCTTAAGGATTTTCAAAGGAAAAATTATCTTTACAGATATTATAAAGAGGAAAGATTTAATTGTTTGTTTGTTACGATTTAATTCAAAAACTAATGAACTGATTTCAAAAATGCTTTCACTAATGGAAAGCTATATTATCAGCGAGTGGCATAGGCTATATTTTATCCTCTTATTCCCACGGGAATGGGAACTACGCGGATAAGACTACGGGCACAACTAGCTAGACATATTGTTAGACATTTTCCAATCTACCCTCCATATTTTCGCGCCATTTCATACGGCCATGTTTTAAAGCATGTCTTTTTGGCGGCAATTTTAATATTTTTACGTTTATTCATAGAGATTATTTATTTACTTAAAATTACGTATATTTTAAATTCTATATACATTTTTATATTGTTTTTTTAGTGTATGTATGATAAAATATATTTTCATGTGTTTAAGGGCCTATTTCACCATCTTCAAGTAACGTTCCGAGTACTTACTCACATGTTTTGTCTTTGTCACTGTAATACACACAGTAAGAAAGAGACAAAACTAAATTTACTTGGTGAGTAAAGTTACTTGAAGGTCGTGAAATAGGCCCTTAGTCTGATCAATTTATATTAGTTTCTTTTAAACTCAACGGATTTTAATGTAGTTTTCAGCAATAAACAGTGATTCAAGAGGAAGGTTTATTTATTATTTTCCCACGGGATTGGGATTTAACGCGGGACAAACCGCGGGACATTGTATTTAAAATATACGGCGCTGTTAACTATCATTATTTTTTAAAGTAAATTAATCTTCTTCTTCTTAGCGTGTCGACAAGTGAATTAATGATTATAGTATACATATAATATGAGCAGCTTCTTCAAATTCTATTGCTTTTTTAAATTCTGTTGACTTTTATAAAGATCCAATATTTAAAAGAATCATGTTATTTTATACAAAATATAACTATTAAATTATACAATTTTACTTTAAAACTACATTATTATGACTAGGCTCTACAAATCGTTTTTACACATACAACTCTACATTTGACAGTTAACACTTATGACAGATGTCACTCTTGACACCTGTCAAAATGACAATGTCACAACAACATTCACAAATGCCACACATGACACTTGTCAAAATGACAATGGTTGGCATCTATCAAAATGATAGACGTCACTCGTGATGGCTGTCACAATGACAGACGTCACTCGTGACAGCTGTCAGAACAATATTTTATATTACGTACATTATTAGGATTGGACAGTTACATTAGTGAGTTAATTTCTGAGTGTTATGGAATATTAGACTTTATTTATATAGGATATAGAGTCCAAAGAATAGTTTTGTCAGTTTTTTATATCTTATGCGATATCTACTGAGTAGAAGTCCAATTAATAAACCTTAGGCTACATAAGAATAAGGTCCAAATTGCATTGCAAACATTTTTTAAAATACATATTTAGTTTTTATATTTAATATTATAGAACTGAAGAGTTTGTTTGAACGCGCTAATCTCAGGAACTACTGGTCCGATTTGAAAAAGTCTTTCTGTGGTAGATAGCCTATTTATCGAGGAAGGCTAATGGGTATATAACATCACGCTAACACCAATAGGAGAGGAGCAATCGCGCCTGAAATAGCGCAACACATCATAAATTATTAGTTGACCTCTATTCCTCTACAAATAAAGCATATTTTCCAATAAAGTTTCTTATCAGATTTACAAACATTTTAGATACAGTATACATAAACATGATGGTCTCTTTCTAACCTCAGATAATTCATATATTGCTATCCTTTTCTTACTTTCCATATAATATTGAGTATAGAGAGTACAATCTTTTCTGTGCCGTCGGCCAAAATTGGAAGCTCCTATTGTCATTGTGACTCTAATGTCATTTGGATACATTTTCAATAAACTGACAGCCAAAAGATGCGATTACAGCGACGCTGTCACCGGCACAGGAAAGATAAGGACAGATTTTAAAGTGTAATACGTCATATTTTTGTATTTTCTTTCTCTTTCTAACAAGAACTATTACATATACTTTTCCTTTTCTAATCGGTTACAACCGTTCTTTCCTAAAATAGATTAATTCATAACAATCTCTCCATCCTTGTCTAACACACTAAACCTACTAATGGCATCTCTTTCTAATTCACTATTCGCTATCTCACTTTTACAACACATATTGCCTCTTTTTAATTTAAACATTTCTTAATTTTTTGTCCTTTTCTAACAAAAAAATAAGTTTTCTTCAACCTATTTTTTCTTTCAATAACTATAATCTCAATAAGATTTTGAACTCTATTATGTTGTAATAAATAAAATAAATAAATAAATAAAATTTATTTTATTTATTTATAGGGATGTTGACTTTTCTATCTAAAAGATAGATTATTTGAAAATATTACAATTTTTTTCTTTTTTAAGTAAATGAAAAATTTGCGTGATATATGGAGTTGAAAGACGCATGACTATATTTTTTTTACAGAACTGTGACATAGTTAACTCCCACTCTTTAAGGCTAGGCGTAAGCTGAGAGAGCAGGTCAAACACATGTCGCGCCGAACGTGCCTGCAGCCTGCGTCTAAGCATACGCCTAGCCTAATGCGTTTATTTATATGTACAGTCAGCGTTGGATAAAAGATCCCCCCCCCCCTCCCCTTATTTTCTTACTAAAGTTTGACAAATATATTTTTCTTACTTCTTTTTGACACATACATTTGTTCCATTCTAACCTATGTAGTTATTATAGCAGCGTCTCTGTCACCTATTGAAATGCGTTCATTTAATTTTCTTTACGAAATCAACATATTAAGTCACAATCTTGTCTGTGCCGGCGGCCAAAATTGGAAGCTCCTATTGTCATTGTGACTCTAATGTCATTTGGATACATTTTCAATATACTGACAACCAAAAGATGCGATTACAGCGACGCTGTCACCGGCACGGAAACGATTGTGACTCAATACCTATTTTTCATACTTCACTTTGACATATACAGTTGTCTCTCTCTAACTTATGTAGTTATTATAGCGGCGTCTCTTTCCTCCATTGAAACGCGTTCGTTTTGACAGCCGGGTTGGCTGAACTAGCGCTCGCGGCCAGCGCCACTCCCGTTCTGCGGATATTTGCTGCCGCGTTGTCTGAAAATAAGATTTTTCATGTAATCACTACATACATAGTATAAAACAAAGTCGCTTGCTCTGTCCCTATGTCCCTATGTATGCTTAGGTCTTTAAAACTACGCAACGGAAACAAAGTCGCTTCCTATGTCCCTATGTATGCTTAGATCTTTAAAACTACACAACAAATTTTGATACGGTTTGTTTTAATAGATACAGTGATTTAGTGAGAAGGTTTTAATTTTATCCCCATATTCCTACGGGAACGGGAACTATGCGGGTAAAACCACGGGGCACAGCTGGTAGTAAAGATATATGACAACCAAGTAGTTTAGTTAGTATGATAACATTTATAACACAGAGTGACTTTTACAAAATTTTGAGCAAAGAAGGGTTTTATTTCTGACAAGGACTATAATTTTTCAAAAAATAATAATCACATAGTTTTTCATAATAAAATCAAAATGGGCTTCGAAACTTGTTTCAGTATTTATTTTCAACTATTTTTATAGTTTTAGATTTCGCCTAACATACCCACTTGAAATAATTACCCTGTACATATATAGGTGTGCCGCGGGTTTTACCCGCAGAACCTTATCCCGTGGGACTTTTGGGATAAAAAGTGTATAACGTGTTATTCCTAGGTATGAGGAACATCTGTACCAAATTTCATTAAAATCCATTCAGTAGTTTTTGCGTGAAAGAGGAACAAACATCCACACATCTAAACATACACACTCACAAACATTCAGCTTTATGATATTAGTAGGATATAACTCACCCAATCCATTTCGAACATTGGCCACTAAACGCATCGCAGGATTCGTGACTATACCGTTCCGCTTGTTTTTACTGGAAACAAAAGAAAATACTTATTTTAAAAGATTATATTTAATTTTAATATAGAGCCTATTAGCAATTTTAACAGACCTTAGATCTGATAATCAAAATACCTAAAAATATTCAGATCTCACTGTTTTAGGTTTGATTCCAATTTGAAGTAATTTTTTAAGACATCCTCTTCCTCCCTTTCAAACAGTCGTACATTTATCATTCCATATTATTTAGTAAATGTTAGTAAAACACCATTAGCAGCCATTGTTAGTGTATTAATAGTTAGTATAAGCAGTATGGATGAAATAATAGTTATTTATGGTACAAGCGAGGTAAGTTGGTGATTACTTCCGAGGCGCTATTGAGGCCCGAGCCGTCAGGCGAGGGTCTGAAGATAGCCGAGGATAGTAATCATCAATACACGCGTGTACCATACAACGTTTTTCAACACATTTGCGAAGAAATTATCATTTTTCGCTAATAAATAAACAGTTTTTCTATTCGCGCGCATCCAACACAACAATGGTGATCGGCCAAAGACTAAAAGAATATACATAATAAAAAAAAATCGAATGAATGAATGGAATCGACCATAGACCTACCAAAAGTAAGGAAACATAGTTGAAGTTTGTTTTTAAAATGTATGGACACATTTTTTTTGATATCGAAACTTTTTTAAAATAAAAGCAATTTAAAAAAACAATCTATAACTCACTAGTGAATAAACGTGTCATTATTCAACTGTTTTTGCACAAATAAGAGCCCCTTTATGAGCAAGTGTGTTGAAAAAAATCTTTTTTTTTTCTTTTACATTGACAATTTATTAAACTCTATAAGTAAGATCCAAACAATCTTTATTTAAACTAATATTATAAAGAGAGCATATTTGGATTTATTAAAAAATCCCAAAACTACTGAACCGATTTAGATTAAATTTGATACAGATGTTCCTTATAACCAAGAGTAAAACATATTACACTTTTTATAGAAAAAATCCCACGGGATTGGGATTTACATGTATAAAAACACGAACGACGCCTTAAAATTCGTGTAAAAGGTCAGTCTACCAGTGGCGAGGGGTCCATACAAGACGATTCCTACCGTCTTCCCTTTTGAAAACAGACCAACTTACACTACTAAACTCTAAATTATCTAACACACCTACTTACTTATAACCACATATTAAAAAAATATCTGTTTTTAACAAATCAAATTAAAATAATAGGTAATTCACTAAAAGCGTAATATTCATCGCATAAGAAACGATCTAACTACCTCATACTGAAACAAAATCATAATAATCATTAACTACTATAAGTTACGGTTCAAAATCGCTTGAAAGCACCTAGCGCTATACAAAGTTACAATACACCTACATCGTATAAGAAACGATCTAACTACCTCATACTGAAACAAAATCATTATAATCATTAAATGCTACGAGTTACGGTTCAAAATCGCTTGGAAATAAAACGTTTTCCCTTGCAGGTCTAGCGCCATACAAAAGCGTATTCACAACTACATACAATGAACCGTTCCGATACAAAATTCACGCACATATTGACAAATATTGACACATATTCGCACAAATTCACGCCCAAAAATAAGACGCTCGGCCACCGTCTTGCTACTAGATACTATTAATTATTCTGTGCCAGCCAAGCTGGTCTGAACACGACTGTTTACGTTTTGATTCGCGTATGGCAAGTGTCATGCCATTTAAGTTTTCGCGCGTTTTAGGTAACTAACAGTTTGTTTTTGTTTTGTTGATTTTTACGATTTTACATGATAATATTATTTACGCGACTAATTTTTATATGTAGTATTTGTAAAGTTATTATTACGTAAACTTCAGTTGTAAATTTGATATAATTAGTGAGTTAAATACCTAAATTCGATATTATTGGTTTTCGTGTTGTGAAGTGTGAAAGTTAAAATAAAACAAAACAAAAGTTTATTGCATATTGAGCAACTGTTGCTTATTGGATAACCTGCTAGGTGAGAATAATTTATTTAGTAAATTGGACTTAAAATACTACTTGAAAGTAGGGTGATTTCTTGATAAGTAATAATATAATCTAAAAAGATTGATTTCAACTAAAGGTTATCAAACGACCTGTATGAAAGTATACTCGTATTGTTCTTAAAACTGCACAGTTTTTTAAAATTGAATATGTTAGTCTATTGAAATATGTTCAACTTGTACAACTGAACTTTTATACCAAATTGCATGCATAATTATGATGATTGCAACATATTTTTTGTTGCATTTTTTAGTTTAAATTTAAATTACATCATAACTATTACACACATAAAAATATGAATGAATTAAATGTAGTGAAATATAATTTATTTAAATAATAAAATAACTAAAGAGGCAGAATTAAAACTAATATATGAAACATATTTTGTTGCACCTCCAGTGCCACCCATAAGTAGAAGTTAGTTAAATTAGTTATTAATAGTTAGGTAGTTCTGTTATTTAAAAGAGGCAGCAACTTCAGAAAGTATACAAACTACCTAATTGTATAATTTTATGAGATCTGTCTCCGGTTTAATTTTTTAAATCTCTTTTTTATATTTAAATGATAACGGGGTATATAACATAAAGTGTTTTGTTTCCTGTGTTTGTTATTTTAGATTCAAAGGTATATAAATCTGTTAGAATTTGTGTGTTTATCTTTATGTAAACAAACAAATAACAATACAGCTGAACCGATTTTGATGGGCTTTTCACATAGCAAATGGTCAATATAATAAATACTTTTATGTATGTATGTATAATAACTTTTATGTTAAAATTAACATAGCAAGAAACGTATTTCTTGAGTATAGTTGTGGGAAAAAGTTTGTCATCAGTCTCATCCAAAATTATGTAGGCGTCGTTTTTTTTTTTGGATCGTCTTCCCTTTCGGAAAATTTCACCCCTCGCCACTGCAGTCTACTCTAAAAAATCCTTAACAATTATTTAAAAACAATTCATTTTATTAAACAAAAACTTAGTAGCATCACACACCACAGTCACAATCTCTACCCATCTCTGTCTGACTCACGTTTTCTTAAATATCCTCCCTCTCGCTCTGCCGAAACTCCCCACTATACTGTTGTAAGCTATTCTGCCTTTTGAAGACCACAGCGCTCTTTAAAAAACGTAGTTTACTTATTTACTAGGTATTGTGCCACAATCTTTTCTGTGCCGGCGGCCAAAATTGGAAGCTCCTATTGTCATTGTGACTCCAATGTCATTTGGATACATTTTCAATAAACTGACAACCAAAAGATGCGATTACAGCGACGCTGTCACCGGCACAGACAAGATTGTGACTCAATAGCTAAAAGCGTGGCTTTGTGGGGGCTTGCAAGATTTTTAAATACTGCTTTTTGCCCGCGGCATATAAATTGTGGAAACATCTTCTTTTATTTAATTTCCAAATTATAATTAAAACTATGTTAGAATATAAAACCTGTAGGTGTTGTAGTTTTTCCGTAAAATGCTTTATCCTTAATCCTAGGATTCCGTGTGCCCAGTAATTCCTTATAAAATGTTTTAAGTCATAAAATTACAACCTGCATCACCCTAGCATCCATATTTACTAAGAAGGATAACACATTTCATGCGCATAACATATATGTTTACAACAAGCAAACTTCAATGCGATATATTAAACATTTCCACCCGACTTTCTACTCTTCTAGATCCCTCAAAAGTCTTGCCAAATAGTATCGCAGCATGACATAAATAAGATAGGTCTAACTGCTGAAAAATGATAATTTACGAGTACATAAATACATATACAGGGTGTCCCGTAAGTAGTGGACCAACGGGATGTGGGGGATAGGGGAGACCGTTACCTACCAGAATCACCAAAATTTATTGTCCTAGGCCTTATAGTTTTGAAGTTATAACGTTTTTTAGTAAGTAGGTGAAATTATCGTACTATGTGCACATTTTTCTTAATTCTACAAATTCTATTACTTATTTTGATGTTATTTTTATTCAAGGGCGTTAAGAATACATAGTTTTTTCTAATTTAAATCATTTTTTAGTGTAGTTATCATTAACATTAAAATTAATCAACAAAACAAGTGCAATTGTTAAATTTCAAAATACTCTAAGTGGTATTTGAGTTGAGCTGGTGTAAAAAAAATGTATTGTAGCCTTGTGGCACATTATTTTAAAAACATCTACATATCATAAGGATTACAAAAACGTATAACACTGTGGTTTCAAATGAGTTGTTTTTTTATTTTAACTAATATCAACGTAAAAGGGAACTTTTGATAGAAAACAAAAATTCATTGCTAATTATGGAAATTCGTTTATTACTCAATTTATTTTTACATTAAGGGTTCAAAATGCTTTTCTTTAGCTCTTGTGCATTAAAACATCTTCGTATAAAGTCTTTTTGTAAACTTTTTTGGGCTCTTTGATGTTTTTTTATCAATTCAGCAACATGATTGAAATTTTGTGATAACTCTCTTTTTATCAGAAATATTTGTCTCATAAACTGCTTCTTTGAGGAAACCCCATAGAAAATAATCCAAAGGATTCATGTCGGGAGATCGTGGCCTATTTCATGGCCGATCGCTGGCAAGGAAATAGTACCTTCGCGTCCAAACCATCGATTTGGGAACATCTCATTCAAAAATTCAGTCACTTACCGTGAATAGTGGGCAGGTTCACCTTCGTACTGCAACCACATTCTCTCCCGCGCAGTTTCAGGCCTTATGCATAACCAACATCTTCGAATAAAGTTAAGAAGTACGCGAGAGTATGTCGTTCCGCGCAGTTTCAGGCCTTGTGCATAACCAACATCTTCGTTAAGTTAAGAAGCACGTACGAATGTTGCAGTACGAAGGTGAAACTGCCCACTAGTCACGGTAAGTGACTGAATTTTTGAATGAGACGTTCCCAAATCGATGGTTTGGACGCGAAGGTACTATTTCCTGGCCAGCGATCGGCCATGAAATAGGCCACGATCTCCCGACTTGAATCCTTTTGATTATTTTCTATGGGGTTTCCTCAAAGAAGCAGTTTATGAGACAAATATTTCTGATAAAAAGAGAGTTATCACAAAATTTCAAGCATGTTGCTGAATTGATAAAAAAACATCAAAGAGCCCAAAAAAGTTTACAAAAAGACTTTATACGAAGATGTTTTAATGCACAAGAGCTAAAGAAAAGCATTTTGAACCCTTAATGTAAAAATAAATTGAGTAATAAACGAATTTCCATAATTAGCAATGAATTTTTGTTTTCTCTCAAAAGTTCCCTTTTACGTTGATATTAGTTAAAATAAAAAAACTACTCATTTGAAACCACAGTGTTATACGTTTTTGTAATCCTTATGATATGTAGATGTTTTTAAAATAATGTGCCACAAGGCTACAATACATTTTTTTTACACCAGCTCAGCTCAAATACCACTTAGAGTATTTTGAAATTTAACAATTGCACTTGTTTTGTTGATTAATTTTAATGTTAATGATAACTACACTAAAAAATGATTTAAATTAGAAAAAACTATGTATTCTTAACGCCCTTGAATAAAAATAACATCAAAATAAGTAATAGAATTTGTAGAATTAAGAAAAATGTGCACATAGTACGATAATTTCACCTACTTACTAAAAAACGTTATAACTTCAAAACTATGAGGCCTAGGACAATAAATTTTGGTGATTCTGGTAGGTAACGGTCTCCCCTATCCCCCACATCCCGTTGGTCCACTACTAACGGGACACCCTGTATAGTACATTGCATGACTTATGAAAATCGTTGTTTAAACTTCAATTTTAAATTTTGGTTAAAATTAGTGAAGTAATTGAGTAACATTATACACATACACACAAAAGCATTACATACAAATGAAAAGTTTATATTTTTAAAGTAAGTTTATTTTTTATCACCTCTAAATACCGACTGACCCCTAAATATGTTCATTCCCTGTATCTAGGGTATCACAAACTACGGACACACACATTCATACACGCAGACCGAGATAAACATTTGTGGATCCCTCTATCACCTCATTACACCGACTGACCCCTAACTATGTTCATTACCTGTATCTAGGGTATCACAAACTACGGACACACACATTCATACACACAGACCGAGATAAACATTTGTGGAACCTGTATCTAGCTAGGGTATCACAAACTACGGACACACATTCATACACACAGACCGAGATAAACATTTGTGGATCCCTCTATCACCTCATTACACCGACTGACCCCTAACTATGTTCATTACCTGTATCTAGGGTATCACAAACTACGGACACACACATTCATACACACAGACCGAGATAAACATTTGTGGATCCCTCTATCACCTCATTACACCGACTGACCCCTAACTATGTCATTACCTGTATCTAGGGTATCACAAACTACGGACACACACATTCATACACACAGACCGAGATAAACATTTGTGGAACCTGTATCTAGCTAGGGTATCACAAACTACGGACACACATTCATACACACAGACCGAGATAAACATTTGTGGATCCCTCTATCACCTCATTACACCGACTGACCCCTAACTATGTTCATTACCTGTATCTAGGGTATCACAAACTACGGACACACACATTCATACACACAGACCGAGATAAACATTTGTGGATCCCTCTATCACCTCATTACACCGACTGACCCCTAACTATGTCATTACCTGTATCTAGGGTATCACAAACTACGGACACACATTCATACACACAGACCGAGATAAACATTTGTGGATCCCTCTATCACCTCATTACACCGACTGACCCCTAACTATGTCATTACCTGTATCTAGGGTATCACAAACTACGGACACACATTCATACACACAGACCGAGATAAACATTTGTGGATCCCTCTATCACCTCATTACACCGACTGACCCCTAACTATGTCCATTACCTGTCATGTCGTTCCTGCGGTTTGCTATCCCTTCCGAGTATGATCCTCATATGTGTGTCTCTGTTGAAGTGTGTGTCTGTCAATGCGGGTTGAACGGCTGTCAGGCTGGGGGGTTGAGAACCTGAGGGTAGAAAAATGAAAAATGGGGGTTAAAGTTTTTATTACGTGGATCTAAGATTGGATGAAAATCCGGGCTGTTAAAATATTATGCTTTGAATAGCATCAGATGAGTTATTTGCCTTACATTGCTCCGCGGTTGTATCCGCGTAAATCCTAACCCCATGGGAATTTTAGGATAAAAAGTATCCCATATCCCAAAAGTAAGAAAGAATTTCATGTAAATCGGTTATTATTAACATTCCATCTCAATCGGTTTATAAGTGAAAGAGTGATAATAGTTATTTATGGTACAAGCGAGGTAAGTTGGTGATTACTTCCGAGGCGCTATTGAGGCCCGAGCCGTCAGGCGAGGGTCTGAAGATAGCCGAGGATAGTAATCATCAATACACACGCGTACCATACAACGTTTTTCAACACACTGCGAAGAAATTCATAATAAAATATCATTTTTCGCTATAAATAAACAGTTTTTCTATTCAACATAACAATGGTGATCGGCCAAAGACTAAAAGAATATACTTACTTATCAAAAAAAAATCGAATGAATGAATGAATGGAATCGACCATAGACCTACCAAAAGTAAGGCAACATAGTTGAAGTTTGTTTTTAAAATGTATGGACACCATTTTTTTGGTGTCGAAACTTCTTTTAAAACAAAGCAATTTAAAAAAACAATCTATAACTCACTAGTGAATAAAACGTGTCATTATTCAACTGTTTTTGCACAAATAAGAGCCCCTTTATGAGCAAGTGTGTTGAAAAAACTTTTACACAATTACTTTCAAACCCCCATAACTTTTAAACGGGTCAACCGATTTTCATCAAACATGTCTAAGAACACTCGCACGTAAGTCCCCTTTCATACAAAAAAAACTAAATTGAAATCGGTTCATCCGTTCGGGAGCTATAATCTATTTAAAACCGATTTTGTTAAACTAGGTTTAAACCCTTAACGCTAATAAGACAGCTAATGCTTTAATATCCATTACAAAAATATAATATAACTCACCAAACTGCGTAGGACTACATATATCGCTGACAGGACTCCTCGGGGGCGACGCGTACAGCGGACTCGCGTTGTCTCTCTCGTACACGCCGTGTCGCTCCTCGCGTTTTCTGTCTCTCTCGCACGCGTACCCACGGATATCTGTGTCTCTTTCGTTCGCTATGTAGCTGCGGTTTGATGCGCTGAGGGGTTAAACGAGCTTTAAGTTTAAAAAATATGCCTCTGAGAGGTATACAACATGAGATGTATTAAACAAAAAAAAAAAGGTAGCACTCCGGGAGTGCCGGCAGAAGTGAAAACTTCAATATTAACGTTGTGTTTAATTATAAGTATAAAAGTACTATCATTTATGAGGTAGAATACAATGTTTGTTTCTTACTTCAGTTATCATAAACGTCACGTGATGCTGATCTTACACTTTTTCGATCAGCATCACGTGACCCTGACGCGAGTTTGAAAGTTTTTACCCATACAAAAAAGTGCTCAGCGCCGCTAAAGAAGTTTTCACTTCAAAAATATGCCTCTGAGAGGTATAAAACATGGGATGTATAAAAATATTCCCTTATTTTAAACCCATTTACATAATCTTACACTATTTTGATAGGTTTTTTCCCAAGAACTTAAAATCTTTGCATTTTTTTAACTCTATCCCACAAAATGTTATTAAAGCCTGGAAGTGGTTTTAAACAGGGAGTGTATTTTCTTACTATAATAATCTACTATCAGCTTGTTATCACGGACCACAATGCGTGTTTCTATGCGGTTTAGCTCGTGTTAAACCGTACTATTTTACTTTTTCTTCATAAATCATAAATCTTTATTGCTTCATGTGACAGAAAAGATGACAAATAAATTGTTTAGTACAACATGAACCCCGTCAGGGCACAGCAAACATAGTAAAATAGAATTAAATGAACTTAAAGTATACTTATACAACATTGAATTTTGTTAGAAAACAAAATATAAATCTTTAAATAAATCTTAAACATCTCTAAAACATATTAATAAGTAACAATAATCTTAGTCTAAAACATAATATAATAATAATAACAAAAAATAAGGAGATCAATAAGTACAATAAAAATAGAAATATCATTACAGACATACTTAGCCTACATTCATTCTTCTTTTCCCAGACATAATAACATTATTTTCAAATCTAGCAATATACTCGTAGTTCTATTTCTTGAGCCACAGCAGCCTAGTAACATTTCCAACAAAGTTCCAAGTTCAATATCCATAATTACCTCAATTTAGACTCCTTCTCCGGCACGGCGTTCTCAGGTATACTATCTCTGTCCTTCTCTCTCCTGCCGCGGCCGCATCGCGCCACTTGTTGTGCGAAAGAGAGAGATAGATTCGCTCTGTTTGGCTGTCAAATAAATAAGTTCTTACTATAGTATCATTGAAATGATGTTGTACATAACATAATCATTGACTCCATCATCTCATTACAGTAACTGACCCCTAACTAGGTTCGTAACTTGTATCTAGCTAGGGTATCAGAAACTCATTCAATTGCATGCACACTCATTCACAAACACACCCAGAAATGGAAGTGGTAGAAATAGTCTTGGTAGAAATGGTCCTGGTAGAAATGGAAGTGGTAGAAATGGTGTTAGTAGAATTGGAAGTGGTAGAAATGGAAGTGGTAGAAATGGAAGTGGTAGAAATGGAAGTGGTAGAAATGGTCTTGGTAGAAATGACCTTGGTAGAAATGGTCTTGGTAGAAATGACCTTGGTAGAAATGGAAGTGGTAGAAATGGTCTTGGTAGAAATGACCTTGGTAGAAATGGAAGTGGTAGAAATGGAAGTTGTAGAAATGGAAGTGGTAGAAATGGAAGTGGTAGAAATGGAAGTGGTAGAAATGGAAGTGGTAGAAATGGAAGTGGTAGAAATGGAAGTGGTAGAAATGGTCTTGGTAGAAATGACCTTGGTAGAAATGGTCTTGGTAGAAATGACCTTGGTAGAAATGGAAGTGGTAGAAATGGTCTTGGTAGAAATGACCTTGGTAGAAATGGAAGTGGTAGAAATGGAAGTTGTAGAAATGGAAGTGGTAGAAATGGAAGTGGTAGAAATGGAAGTGGTAGAAATGGAAGTGGTAGAAATGGAAGTGGTAGAAATGGTCTTGGTAGAAATGACCTTGGTAGAAATGGTCTTGGTAGAAATGACCTTGGTAGAAATGGAAGTGGTAGAAATGGTCTTGGTAGAAATGACCTTGGTAGAAATGGAAGTGGTAGAAATGGAAGTTGTAGAAATGGAAGTGGTAGAAATGGTGTTGGTAGAAATGACCTTGGTAGAAATGGAAGTGGTAGAAATGGAAGTTGTAGAAATGGAAGTGGTAGAAATGGTGTTGGTAGAAATGGAAGTGGTAGAAATGGTCTTGGTAGAAATGACCTTGGTAGAAATGGAAGTGGTAGAAATGGAAGTTGTAGAAATGGAAGTGGTAGAAATGGTGTTGGTAGAAATGGAAGTGGTAGAATTGGTCTTGGTAGAAATGATCTTGGTAGAAATGGAAGTGGTAGAAATGGAAGTGGTAGAAATGGTGTTGGTAGAATTGGAAGTGGTAGAAATGGAAGTGGTAGAAATGGAAGTGGTAAACAATGGAAGTGGTAGAAATGGTCTTGGTAGAAATGATCTTGGTAGAAATGGTAGTGGTAGAATTGGTCTTGGTAGAAATGGAAGCGGTAGTAATGGTCTTGGTAGAAATGACCTTGGTAGAAATGGAAGTGGTAGAAATGGTGTTGGTAGAATTGGAAGTGGTAGAAATGGAAGTGGTAGAAATGGAAGTGGTAGAAATGGTCTTGGTAGAAATGGTCTTGGTAGAAATGACCTTGGTAGAAATGGAAGTGGTAGAAATGGAAGTGGTAGAAATGGAAGTGGTAGAAATGAAAGTGGTAGAAATGGAAGTGGTAGAATTGATCTTGGTAGAAATGGAAGTGGTAGAAATGGTCTTGGTAGAAGTGGAAGTGGTAGAAATGGTCTTGGTAGAAATGGTCTTGGTAGAAATGATCTTGGTAGAAATGGAAGTGGTAGAAATGGTCATGGTAGAAATGGAAGTGATAGAATTGGTCTTGGTAGAAATGATCTTGGTAGAAATGATCTTGGTAGAAATGGTCTTGGTAGAAATGGAAGTGGTAGAAATGGAAGTGGTAGAAATAGTATTGGTAGAAATATGAGTAGTAGAAATGGTAGTGGTAGAAATAGTATTAGTAAAAATATGAGTGGTAGAAATGGTAGTGGTAGAAATATAAGTGGTAGAAATGGTAGTGGTAGAAATGGTAGTGGTAGAAATGGTAGTGGTAGAAATGGAAGTGGTAGAAATGGAAGTGGTAGAAATGGAAGTGGTAGAAATGGAAGTGGTGGAAATGGAAGTGGTAGAAATGGAAGTGGTAGTAATGGTTTTGGTAGAAACGGAAATGGTAGAAATAGTCTTGGTAGAAATGGAAGTGGTAGAAATGGAAGTGATATAAATGGAAGTGGTAGAAATGGAAGAAGTGGAAATGGAAGTGGTAGAAATGGAAGTGGTAGAAATGGTCTTGGTAGAAATGATCTTGGTAGAAATGGAAGTGGTAGAAATGGTCTTGGTAGAAATGGTCTTGGTAGAAATAGTCTTGGTAGAAATGGTCTTGGTAGAAATGGAAGTGGTAGAAATGGTCTTGGTAGAAATGGTCTTGGTAGAAATGGTCTTGGTAGAAATGATCTTAGTAGAAATGATCTTGGTAGAAATGGAAGTGGTAGAAATAGTCTTGGTAGAAATGGTTTTGGTAGAAATAGTCTTGGTAGAAATGGTCTTGGTAGAAAAAGTCTTGGTAGAAATGGTCTTGGTAGAAATGGTCTTGGTAGAAATGGTAGTGGTAGAAATGGAAGTGGTAGAAATGGTCTTGGTAGAAATGATCTTGGTAGAAATGGAAGTGGTAGAAATAGTCTTGGTAGAAATGGTCTTGGTAGAAATAGTCTTGGTAGAAATGGTCTTGGTAGAAAAAGTCTTGGTAGAAATGGTCTTGGTAGAAATGGTCTTGGTAGAAATGGTAGTGGTAGAAATGGAAGTGGTAGAAATGGTCTTGGTAGAAATGATCTTGGTAGAAATGGAAGTGGTAGAAATAGTCTTGGTAGAAATGGTTTTGGTAGAAATAATAATGGTAGAAATGAAAGTGGTAGAAATGGAAGTGGTAGAATTGATCTTGGTAGAAATGGAAGTGGTAGAAATGGTCTTGGTAGAAATGGAAGTGGTAGAAATGGTCTTGGTAGAAATGGTCTTGGTAGAAATGATCTTGGTAGAAATGGAAGTGGTAGAAATGGTCATGGTAGAAATGGAAGTGATAGAATTGGTCTTGGTAGAAATGATCTTGGTAGAAATTATCTTGGTAGAAATGGAAGAGGTAGAAATGGTAGTGGTAGAAATATAAGTGGTAGAAATGGTAGTGGTAGAAATGGTAGTGGTAGAAATGGTAGTGGTAGAAATGGAAGTGGTAGAAATGGAAGTGGTAGAAATGGAAGTGGTAGAAATGGAAGTGGTGGAAATGGAAGTGGTAGAAATGGAAGTGGTAGTAATGGTTTTGGTAGAAACGGAAATGGTAGAAATAGTCTTGGTAGAAATGGAAGTGGTAGAAATGGAAGTGATATAAATGGAAGTGGTAGAAATGGAAGAAGTGGAAATGGAAGTGGTAGAAATGGAAGTGGTAGAAATGGTCTTGGTAGAAATGATCTTGGTAGAAATGGAAGTGGTAGAAATGGTCTTGGTAGAAATGGTCTTGGTAGAAATAGTCTTGGTAGAAATGGTCTTGGTAGAAATGGAAGTGGTAGAAATGGTCTTGGTAGAAATGGTCTTGGTAGAAATGGTCTTGGTAGAAATGATCTTAGTAGAAATGATCTTGGTAGAAATGGAAGTGGTAGATATAGTCTTGGTAGAAATGGTTTTGGTAGAAATAGTCTTGGTAGAAATGGTCTTGGTAGAAAAAGTCTTGGTAGAAATGGTCTTGGTAGAAATGGTCTTGGTAGAAATGGTAGTGGTAGAAATGGAAGTGGTAGAAATGGTCTTGGTAGAAATGGTCTTGGTAGAAATGGTCTTGGTAGAAATGATCTTAGTAGAAATGATCTTGGTAGAAATGGAAGTGGTAGAAATAGTCTTGGTAGAAATGGTCTTGGTAGAAATAGTCTTGGTAGAAATGGTCTTGGTAGAAAAAGTCTTGGTAGAAATGGTCTTGGTAGAAATGCTCTTGGTAGAAATGGTAGTGGTAGAAATGGAAGTGGTAGAAATGGTCTTGGTAGAAATGATCTTGGTAGAAATGGAAGTGGTAGAAATAGTCTTGGTAGAAATGGTTTTGGTAGAAATAATAATGGTAGAAATGAAAGTGGTAGAAATGGAAGTGGTAGAATTGATCTTGGTAGAAATGGAAGTGGTAGAAATGGTCTTGGTAGAAATGGAAGTGGTAGAAATGGTCTTGGTAGAAATGGTCTTGGTAGAAATGATCTTGGTAGAAATGGAAGTGGTAGAAATGGTCATGGTAGAAATGGAAGTGATAGAATTGGTCTTGGTAGAAATGATCTTGGTAGAAATTATCTTGGTAGAAATGGAAGAGGTAGAAATGGTAGTGGTAGAAATGGTCTTGGTAGAAATGGTCTTGGTAGAAATGGTCTTGGTAGAAATAGTCTTGGTAGAAATGGTCTTGGTAGAAATGGAAGTGGTAGAAATGGTCTTGGTAGAAATGGTCTTGGTAGAAATGATCTTGGTAGAAATTATCTTGGTAGAAATGGAAGAGGTAGAAATGGTCTTGGTAGAAATGGTCTTGGTAGAAATAGTCTTGGTAGAAATGGTCTTGGTAGAAATGGAAGTGGTAGAAATGGTCTTGGTAGAAATGGTCTTGGTAGAAATGGTCTTGGTAGAAATGATCTTAGTAGAAATGATCTTGGTAGAAATGGAAGTGGTAGAAATAGTCTTGGTAGAAATGGTTTTGGTAGAAATGGTAGTGGTAGAAATGAAAGTGGTAGAAATGGTCTTGGTAGAAAAGGAAGTGGTAAAATTGGTCTTGGTAGAAATGGTCTTTGTAGAAATGGTCTTGGTAGAAATGGTCTTGGTAGAAATGGTCTTGGTAGAAATGATCTTGGTAGAAATGGATGTGGTAGAAATGGTTTTGGTAGAAATGGAAGTGGTAGAAATAGTCTTAGTAGAAATGGAAGTGGTAGAATTGGTCTTGGTAGAAATGGAAGTGATAGAAATTGTAGTAATAGAAATGGTCTTGGTAGTAATGGAAGTGGTAGAAATGGTCTTGGTAGAAATGGAAGTGGTAGAAATGGTCTTAGTAGAAATGGTAGTGGGTGAAATGGTCCTGGTTGAAATGGTCTTGGTAGAAATGGAAGTGGTAGAAATGGTCTTGGTAGAAATGGAAAATGTAGAAATGGGTCTCTCCCATACCTTATCCTGCATCACTTCAGCCTGTTCCTGTTCGTGCGACCGTCCCGACCCTCCCGTCATATTGGAAGAAGACTTGGTAGAGTTGGAGCTGTGCACGCTGCGGCGTTTGAGCTCGGGGGATGTCGCTGGGGAGGGAATATGGGGGTTAATTGTGTGGTGACCTTAAGTGATATTGATAATAGGGATGTCGACTGAGTAAACAAACTCTTACAAATATTGTGAAATTCTAAGAAACCTTAAGGTTTAAGTGAATATACAATGTCCAACATACCTCCATGCTGCGTGTGCGGCGCTTGCGGCTGTTGCGCCGCATCCTTTTGCGTCTGCGCACACCGCTCCAACAAACGGCAGATGTTGGCGTGGCCCGCGCGCCACGCTACTTTCGCTGGGGTACGACCTGGGGAGGAAAATATTGTTTTGTAAAGTCAAAATAATTCATTCAGTTAAGGCATCAATGAGTGTGAACGTCAATGAATCTACCACCGATTCGGAAATACATCAGCCGAGAAGAATCGGCAAGAAACCCGGGCTGGTATATTTGTTAAATAAAATGAAATACAGTATGATATATACACCAAACTTACCACAATGGTCGGCTTGTAGTGGATCAGCACCGTATTGTAGGAGCCATATTACACATTCCTCGTGACCCTCTTGAGCTGCTATACCTGTTAGTGAAGAATATTTGTAAAGGAAAGTATGTTCGTAAGGTGAAAATAACGACATGACACTATATCTCACGACATGGCAAGTCTCGTCACATCACACAGTAACAGATCTCGTTACATCACACAGTAACAGGTCTCGTCACATCACACAGTAACAGGTCTCGTCACATCACAGAGTAACAGGTCTCGTCACATCACACAGTAACAGGTCTCGTCACATCACAGAGTAACAGGTCTCGTCACATCAGACAGTAACAGGTCTCGTCACATCACACAGTAACAGGTCTCGTCACATCACAGAGTAACAGGTCTCGTCACATCAGACAGTAACAGGTCTCGTCACATCACACAGTAACAGGTCTCGTCACATCACAGAGTAACAGGTCTCGTCACATCACACAGTAACAGGTCTCGTCACATCACAGAGTAACAGGTCTCGTCACATCACAGAGTAACAGGTCTCGTCACATCACACAGTAACAGGTCTCGTCACATCACACAGTAACAGGTCTCGTCACATCACAGAGTAACAGGTCTCGTCACATCACACAGTAACAGGTCTCGTCACATCACAGAGTAACAGGTCTCGTCACATCAGACAGTAACAGGTCTCGTCACATCACACAGTAACAGGTCTCGTCACATCACAGAGTAACAGGTCTCGTCACATCAGACAGTAACAGGTCTCGTCACATCACACAGTAACAGGTCTCGTCACATCAGACAGTAACAGGTCTCGTTACATCACACAGTAACAGGTCTCGTCACATCAGACAGTAACAGGTCTCGTTACATCACACAGTAACAGGTCTCGTTACATCACACAGTAACAGGTCTCGTCACATCAGACAGTAACAGGTCTCGTCACATCAGACAGTAACAGGTCTCGTCACATCACACAGTAACAGGTCTCGTCACATCACAAACAGGTCTGGTCACATCACAGAGTAACAGGTCTCGTCACATCACACAGTAACAGGTCTCGTCACATCAGACAGTAACAGGTCTCGTCACATCACACAGTAACAGGTCTCGTCACATCACAAACAGGTCTGGTCACATCACAGAGTAACAGGTCTCGTCACATCACACAGTAACAGGTCTCGTCACATCACACAGTAACAGGTCTCGTCACATCACACAGTAACAGGTCTCGTCACATCACAAACAGGTCTGGTCACATCACAGAGTAACAGGTCTCGTCACATCACACAGTAACAGGTCTCGTCACATCACACAGTAACAGGTCTCGTCACATCACACAGTAACAGGTCTCGTCACATCACACAGTAACAGGTCTCGTCACATCACAAACAGGTCTGGTCACATCACAGAGTAACAGGTCTCGTCACATCACACAGTAACAGGTCTCGTCACATCACACAGTAACAGGTCTCGTCACATCACACAGTAACAGGTCTCGTCACATCACACAGTAACAGGTCTCGTCACATCACAAACAGGTCTGGTCACATCACAGAGTAACAGGTCTCGTCACATCACACAGTAACAGGTCTCGTCACATCACACAGTAACAGGTCTCGCCTAATCACGTAGGTCACATTACGTCAACGTTAGTATGTGAGTCCCCGTGCCCCCTTGTCCGTACCGAGCGGCGTGGCGCCCTGCGTGCAGAGCGGGCCGGGCGCGGCGCCGAGCGCCAGCAGCGCGCGCAGCGCCTCGTGCCGTCCGCGCCACGCCGCCGCGTGCAGCGCCGTGCGCCGGCACGCGTCGCGCGCCTCCACGTCCGCGCCCGCCGCCGCCAGCAGCCGCACCATGCCCGTGTGGCCCTGCCACGCCGACACGTGCAGCGCCGTGCGCCCCTGAAACCACACCAGTCACTACACTGTCCGGGCCTACAAAACTCAAAAGAATCGACGTGAAACCCCATCAGGGAAGAGTTGAAGCGACTTCGTGGGACATTATTACAATTCATCAGGAGCCTGCAACACGCGCCGCGGAAAAGAGCCTAGAGAGAGTACCGTGGCCGCGTCTCCCGATTCGCCCCGTTATACCTGTAAAGATGGGAATGTCCGCGCCTCGCAGCTTCTCCCCTTCTATGATCCCCTGCCCCCACTCACCTCATTGTCGGTGATGTCGACGGCGGCGCCGCACTCGTGTATGAGGTATCGGGCCATGGCGAGGCGGTTGTCGAGCGCGAGCACGTACAGCGTGGTGCGGCGGTCCGCGTCCACCGCGTTCACGTCGGCGCCGCGCGCGAACAGCGCCTGCACGCACGAGAAGTGGCCCTCCAGCGCCGCCAGCCTGTTACAAGGATGAGAAACGTGTAAAGATATGTTCTCGGATCTTAGTAAGGCTTTAGTAAGCAAAGCATTACATAAGAACCAGTGTACCACAAGGTTCTCATGTTGGACCAATGCTTTTCAACATATCTATAAATGACAATCCTGATTACAACATTAGTCTTGTTCTCATTCCTCCCCATAACCAAGTGATCTCGAATTCCTATTCCCCTCCCCCCTACCTGAGCGCCGTCTTCCCGTCGTGCGCGCGCTGGTCGCGGGGCGCGGCCCAGCGGTCGGCGAGCGCCTCCAGCAGCGCCGCGTGCCCCTCCTGCGCCGCCAGCAGTAGGGCCCCCTTGCCGTCGTTGTCGGGTTCATCCACTTTGGCACCCGCTTCGAGTAGAGCTTCACAGACTTCGATGTGACCTGCAAGGTAAGGAACCCTTAGAAAACAGGTTGATTTGAATGGTCTGCGATGGCAGAACAGTCTGTGTAACCCTTCGGGCAGGCCCCGGGAGCCCTTTAGCCGCCCCCCGCCCCCCGCGCCCGCCGGGGGGCGGGGGGCGGGGGGCGGGAGGCGGGGCCCGACTGAGGCGGCCCTCGCGAGGTCGCCGCCCACATTTGGAGCGCGCTCCGCAACGCGGATCGTCCGGGTGGATCCAACCAATGACGCCCCACAAGCTCACATAATGCACTATGACAGATAATGTACAAGCTAGGAGGGAGACGCACTTCATGCCCCCCGCCCTTGGAGAACTTTCCTCCCACTAACGATGGGGTTGTAGCGACATCTACCTCGCCACATTCGAACTAAACTGACTGACGAATCGCGTAAGAGAAATTTACCTTATTTATGAGACCCGACATCAACCTATGGGCAACTCCCACCAGACACAACACCCGTCTGATCGGAATATGCGAGCGCCTCAGTGGCAATTTCCAAAGCGTGTGGAGAATACACTTTTTAATCGGAATTCATCGTTGCATCGCGTTGCCTTAATCGCGTAAAACATAATTATTATTTACCTCGACGTTTCGACCTGGTTACACCGATCGTAGTCACGAAAAGACCTTCTCGTGACAGCGATCGTGTGGAGAAGTTCGATTTACTTCCTTATTAAAATGAGGCCAGATTGCAATCCCTACATATTAATACAAGCTATTATTTAGTGTCACCTGTCCCGTTGTCTGTAATCAAATCTTGCAAGCCATTTTTCGACCACTTCTGGCTATCCGATTGAGCTGAAATTTGGCATACTTATGTAAGTCCCATGACAATGCAATAAAAGTTAAAAAAAGGTTTTTTTAATTTATTCTCGTATGAAGCGCTCATGGCCCCGTGCTACCCGTAGATCACTTGTGATTTGTGCAGTTAAGCAACGTCTGACTGTGATGGGTCATTACTAAAAATGACTTTTAATTTCATGAGCGTTTCCGTGCTTCGGAGGGCACGTAAAGCCGTCAGTCCCGGATGTCGTACTAACATCATCGACAGTCGGTACGGGGAGTCTCAAAAGTCTAACATTTGTTTTAACCAAAAAATTTCGTGACGTTCCGCCAAATCTGGTTACACTGAAAACCCACCCCAAATAGACATGGGATAAAGGTTCGGAAAAAAAGATTTTTGTGTGACGTTACCTTCGAATGCGGCGTAGTGTAGTGGTGTCCAGCCCGAGTTGTCCCGATGATGTTCGTCCAGACCGCGGTCCAGCAGCTGGCGGACCACTTCTACGTTACCTGTAAAGGAAAATATATTATTGAGTAAGGTGTTTGGAGTTCTCTCCTTAAAAAACTATTTTCATATATGGGCCGCGGTATGAAAATTTTATGAGTAAAATCGGCCGTTGTCTCAAAGTAAGGCATTATGTTAACCGTCAATTTGCCGCCAGTTTATTACACTGTCAGACGATTTTCTAAAATTGTTATTACAAATCCTGGAATTAAAATATAATCAGTGTAACAGGGGTTCAAGAAACGCTAATGAAGTCAAACTGTCTCAGTAAACGTAACAATATTTGAGTGGCCTTAGCGACTTCAGTAGCTTGAAGTCACAGTTGCCCATTGAAGTTGCTAGGACCACACTTTTATGAGAATTTGTATAAAACATTATGACAGTAATATTAGATTTCACAATGTATACACCCCTATTTTGAATTCGAGTTACTTAATCACACAGCTAATGTAAACGACGGGTGACAATATAATAGTGAAGTTAGTTTTTTTTTCTTTTGCTTTTATTTAAAAAGTTATGATAAGTCAAAGTTTTTGAAAATCCCGCCGAATTTTATTGTTATTCTACACCGAACAACCGGCGAACGCTGCGATACACAGCTGAGCGCGGTCATCGACCCGAGCCGTCACAGAATACTTGATAGTTAGTATGCCGTCTGGTAATACGACATTTATTTAGTATTTTTTAAAGACAAGTAATCGACTATCATTTTTGATATTTTTATTGGATATATGGATTCAGTTACTGCTACAGATATTCTGATTTTAATAAGTCCCATCATTTCAAAATAAGGGTGTATAGCGGCAGAGTAGTCAATTGCATGCTGAACATGTTAAACTGCTAAGCATAGGCATACGGGCTTGGCCCTCGCGCAAGTTCATATTTTTGTCAACCACAAAAAAAAATCTCGGTGTAGATGTAAAACCACTGTTAACATTTTACATTTGTTTATATACATTTGTTTGAAATTAATCTGAAATTGTCTGCTTATTTACCATGTATATTGAACAAATTACTAGAAAATCCTGAATAAAAAATATGTTTGCTTCAAAAACTATCGTACCTTGAGCAGCGGCTATACTGAGCACTGTCCGTCCTTCAGCATCCATATTATCTACGCACGCACCCCAGAATAACAGTAATCTGAAAATAAATAACATTCTTAATAACACACATTTATACCATCACTACATTGTATAAAACAAAGTCGCTTCCCGCTGTCTGTCCCTATGTATGCTTAGAACTTTAAAACTACGCATCGGATTTTGATGCGGTTTTTAGTAATAGATAGAGTGATTCAAGAGAAAGGTATTTAGCATAATTTTATCTCAACATTCTCACGGGAGCGGGAACTACGCGGGTGAAACCGCGGGGCGTTGCTAGTGTACTTATCTCAGGACTAACTGGTTCGAATTGAAAGATTATTATTTCAGTGTTACATAGTTCATTTATCGAAGTGGGCTACATAACATCACGTTACGACCAACTAACGCGGGACTGTTAAGTATAATAATTGAATTATTCGTAATTGATATTATTTCATTGTAAACTTAAGTCATAGTTTTTAGGAGAAATGTACAGTCACTGTCAGATGAAAGGTACTGAAGTCATAATTACCTAACAGTGCGTGCATGTCCGGCGGCAGCGGCTGCCCATAGCGCGGTGCGTCCTAAGGAATCAACCGCTTCAATGTCCGCTTCAGCTTCCAGGAGTAGCTCACAGATGTCGCTGAAAAGAATTGAATAATATGTAGTCTACAATAAATGTTTCGAAGTCATTGCGCAAAAGAAGATTATTGCGTTACTCCTTAGAAAATCAACGTGTTGGACTCAAAGTAGCTATAGTAAATATATTGAAGTCACTACGTCCTAACTTCAACTAGTTCGTAGCGCATTGAAGTCGCTACGACCTAACAAAATTCCCAAATTGTAGTTGCTACGAAGTCTTTACCGAGTATACTTAAGTTTTTGCGATAAATTCATTGAAGTCATTACCTCCTAACTTCAGCTCGTTCACTACAATTGAAGTCACTGCAACCTAACTACGACAACATTTCCATACACTCTTCAGAACATAATAACGTAGCAAATACTATCCAAGTATACTCACGTATGTCCCTCAAAAGCTGCTACGAGTAGCGGCGTAGCGCGGTCTCTATCAGCGCGGTCTACGTCAGCGCCGCGCTCTATAAGTAGTGCTGCTACGCGCGCGCCGCCCGCGCAAAGTGCTGCTACTGATAATGCTGTTCGTCCTGTATAGATAAAGTTTGTTTTAGCTTGCTGGACCTATATTATAGTTTCTATATGCATAAGAGGTAAGCAAATAGTTTCTAATTACGCTAGTAGACGGTCTACTAAGCTATTAAGGCTCGCACACAAAACTGCGATGCGATGCCAACGCATATAAAAAAATAAAGTTCTAAGTGCAAGTTCGCAATTATTTGCGATGCGGTGCGAATTCGCACTTTTGTATACGAACCCTTAAACGGCCTAGTAGGCTAGTAGACGGTCTACTAAACTAATAGACTGTCTACCATTCTAGTAGATGGTTTAGTTCACTAGTAGACTGACTAATACCCAAATAGACGGTCTACGACGCTAGTAGACGACCTACTACCGTAGTAGATGATCTACCACGCTAGTAGATGACCTACTACCGTAGTAGACGAGCTACCTAGTTTGGCTTTGCAAGCCATATCACGACCGAGCTCATTAAGCCGAGGCTCGCCGTTGACGGATACGTCAAGGAGGACTCTTCTTTTTCTTCTAGACAACCTACTACGCTAGTAGACGACCTACTACACTAGTATACTGTACTACTACTAATAGACGGTCTATTACGCTAATAGACGGTCTACTAACACCCTACCACATTAGTAGACGGTCTACTAAGCCAATACCCACCATCATGATCAGCCCGGTCCACCTGCGCGCCGGCCTGTAGCAGTGCCCTCACAATGTCGGCGTGTCCCATGTACGCCGCCGCCAGCAGCGCCGTGCGACCTTCTGCGTCTCCTTTCTCAGGGTCAGCTCCCGCTGCGAGGAGACGGTCTACTACTGACGAATGGCCTGACCATGCTGCTGCCCTGGAGTAGGAGAAGATAGCATTACAGCAGTTCCCAATATTTGATCTATCTATGATTTTTCTAGCGACAGAAAGTAAGACCATGTAACTTAGACTTGGAAGACTTTGGAAGTATTTTTCTGAATTAACAATACAATGTAGAACATTTCTACAAATGGCACTCACCTCAAAGCCGTCCTATTGTCTGCGTCTACGCAGTCGACGTCACAACCGAATTCTAGAAGCACGTCGACTACCTGCAATCAATAGCCTTACTTTAGATTACCACTGCACTGCCGCTTATTAATATTTACACAAATATATTTGTAATACAGTGAAACTTGGTTAAGTGGGACCTGGATAAGTGAGAAACCTCCATAACTGGAACTCATGCTAAAGTCCCAACACTTTGGCACTAAATTACCTCTGTTAGTGGGATGAGGTAACCTCTTTATCTGGGATTTATTCTTTCGATTTATCATCATAGTTACCTCTATAACTAAGACAGCGAGTGAATTTTATACGTATAAACCTCTGTAACTGAGATAATATCGTTTTGTTTGTTTACTCATTCTAATCCTACCCACTATATCACTTATCGTATATCACTTCTATCAATGGAACCCTCTGTAAATGAGACAGATATTAATTTATACCTGGATATCTGAAACACTGGGTAAGTGGAATACCTCTATAAGTGCAACGACATTGCAGGTCCCTTGGAGTCTCACTTAACCAGGTTTCACTGTAGTTAGCTCTTTTCTAATTCAGAAACAAGATTCATTAAAAATTACGCATGTACGCAAATTAAGCACGATTTAACAGAGGTCCCATTTTGGAAATCCCCATTGAGTCGCTCGGATCCTCCGCCCAGACGGGTGTTGTGTCTGGTGGGAGCTGCCCATGTGCCCATAGGTTGTTGTCGGGCTCTCGTATACAAGGTCAATTGCTCGTTGAATTTCGCTTGCGCGATGCAGGTCACGTCAGTTTGGTTCGTATGTGGCGAGGTAGGTGTCGCTACACCATTACAGAAACATTATCCCCCCTCCCCCCCTACCTCGACATGGCCGGCCCAGGCGGCGGCCCGTAGCGGCGACCAGCCGTCCCCGTCCAGCGCGTCCCGCGGCGCGCCCGCGCGGAGTAACGCAGCCACGCACCCCGCGCGCCCCGACCGCGCGCCCGCTTGGACTGCTAGAGCAGCGGACTCGTGGGTAGCTAACGATGGAAAGCGCTGGAAACAAGGTTTATAAATAAGCGTCTACGACGGACATTTCCAGTGTGACTTCAAAACGATGTCTAAACTTTAAACACAGTCTTCTTCTTAGCGTGTCGCCTCATATTTTTGAGGACCAGAACTCGGCCACGGATATGGCACTATCAGTGGCCTTGTAAAGGTCCTCGCGTGTGCAGGTGTAGGGACACGCACGGCAGGTTATTTGCCGTTGAGTCGTGGTGGAAGGATCGGCTAGTCTGCGTTACCGACTTGCCGTCCGCAGACCATGATTTGAGCAATAAATTATTCTTATTCATATCCTTACCTTGAGCAGTCCAGCGAGCGTCTCCTCATCCCCTCTGGACACCAGCTCCTGCAGCATGTTGGGGTCCAACAGCGTCAAGTCCTCTGGCTCTTCGGGGATCACTGGCTGCTCCTCTATCGGCTCTTCCACTGACAGCTGTCAATGTCAACGTCATGTTTCAGATTTTAAAAAAAGATTGGGTGTGTTCTGACAAAAAAAAACTTTGCTAGTTTATGTTAGATGATTCTACCTTGAGCTAGGCTTGACTTCGAAAACGCGATAGATACAGCGATTTATTGACATCCAACTGTCAAAATTTGATAAAAATGCCCGCCATATTTAATTTTACCTCATGATTAATTTTATGACATTTGGTCATGCTCGCGAAATCGATATAGCTATAGCATTTATATCCAACTGTCAAAATATAATAAATATAGCCGCCATATTTAATTTTATCAAATCGTACTACGCCATATTCATTTGGTCATGCTCGCGAAATCGATATTATTTCGTGGTGTCTATATTATTTATCACGCACAGTCATGCTAGGCAGGCAGAGTTAGGTTGTCGCCATTTTACCCTAGTGTCCTGTCAATTGTGACACACAAACAATAGGTTATGACACCAAAAGGTAGACAGCGTGTCCATACGAAAATGACCGGGTCTTAGGCCGGTGTCTTGAATTTAGCGGGCAGCGGGGCGCTAGCGGAGCGGGAGCGCGAGCGGAGCGGGAGCGGGGAGATACTTTCCGTGTATTTCAATGGACCGGTTTTTGAACACAGCGGAGCGGCAGCGGAGCGGGAGCGGGCAATGAGCGCTTTGCGCAAAGAGCTCGCTTTGAGCTCATTTAGTGTTGTGAAATTTAATTTTGTGACATGTCGACATGTCCTCCGACGTGATAGTACAAATAATTATTTTTACAATGTTTTATATAATTTTTTTTTGTTTATCATTAATTTTTTACGAACCTATAATCTATCTATATATATAAAAGAAAGTCGTGTTAGTTACGCCACTTATAACTCAAGAACGGCTGGACCGATTTGGCTGAAAATTGGTGGGGAGGTAGATAAGAACCAGGAAAAGGACATAGGATACTTTTTATCCCAAAATTCCCTCGGGAACGGGAACGGGAACTACGCGTGTGAAACCGCGGGGCACAGCTAGTATAGGTATAAAAGAAAGTCGTGTTAGTTACACTATTTATAAGTCAAGAACGGCTGAGCTGATTTGCCTGAAAATTGGTGGGAAGGTAGCTAAGAACCAGGAGAAGGACATAGGATACTTTTTATCCCGAAATTCTCATGGGAACGGGAACTACGCGAGAGAAACCGCGGGGCACAACTAGTTTCCATTAAATGAAACAAGGAGTACGTACCCAGTTTTATACGTTGTTGGGCTTAATTGCCTTTGTTTCACATTAAAAATGTAAGAAAAAACAGCTTCATTCATTTCGCTCTTTAAAAATACTGATAGATTATAAGCGAACTGTCATATTTTATTTTTCTCATAGGCCAAACCGAGTGAACCTATCATACCGGATTAGTCTAGGATCTAAAAATAAAGTTTAAATCTAATAAAGTTAAGCACTCATTCTTGTATAGTCCTAGAAATTGTCGGGACATTGTCTTTGTTCTTCATAATTTCTATAAAATTCAACTTTTATTTTCCTTGCCCTATAATAGAGATTCACTTCTTCTTTCGCTCACAAGAAATCAAATAAGTTTGAATCAAAAAGATGTTGTCGCTGTTGTTCAGACATTTCGTTCATCAATAAAACCATTTTTCTACTTCTTGTCAAGTCGAGTCGAAAATAAAGACAAATATCTGAATGTCCCAACACTACAGCGCTATAGCGCCGCGGGGGTTATTCCTGTCTGATCCACCTAATATTTTGCCATTCCGGTCTGATCCCCTACTCTCATTGAGAGGTAAGTACTTTCAAGAAAAAACATATTATTATGTAGTTTAATTCGATTGAAGTGTTTTATTCAATCATCACAGGAATTTCAATATGCAGTTTAGATTTAGTAAATTAATATTTCGAAGAAATATTTTTTTAAACATTTTTTCTGCGTTTGTTTATTTACTTTAAATGAAATAGAATTTACTGTGTTGTTTGTTACTTTTTTCCTATAGGTTCGACATCGACCATGTCAAAGATAAAAGATTTGTATATTTTATGCCTGTGAAAGTTGATTGAAATTGATTCAGTCGTTTTAGATATTGGTCGGAACAAACAGACAGACATCCCTACTAATATTATAAATGCGAAAGTAACTCTGTCTGTCTGTCTGTCTGATACCTTTTCACGGCTAAACTACTGAACTGATTGACTTGAAATTTAGTACAGGGGTAGCTTATAATCCGGGAAAGAACGTAGGCTATGTTTTATCCCGAAATTCCCACGGGATCGGGAACTATGCGGGTGAAACCGCAGGGCACATATGGTGTACAGAATAGCTATAAACTGCTTTTTATCTATATCTATACGCTCTTTTTAAACCCTACTATCCCTACTAATATTATAAATGCGAAAGTAACTCTGTCTGTCTGTCTGTCTGATACCTTTTCACGGCTAAACTACTGAACCGATTGACGTGAAATTTTGTACAGGGGTAGCTTATAATCCGGGAAAGAACATAGGCTATGTTTTATCCCGAAATTCCCACGGGATCGGGAACTATGCGGGTGAAACCGCGGGGCACATATGGTGTACAGAATAGCTATAAATCAAAATCATCAAAATCTGTTGCGTAGTTTTAAAGATCTAAGCATACAAAGGGACATAGGGACAGAGAAAGCGACTTTGTTTTATATTAAGTAGTGATTTAGTTTACGCATAAAGGTTATGCTCTCCTGGTACTTCTAATCACCCTCTAAAGAAAGTCCAATTAATACGTAATTTGTGAATCAATTTAACTCAAGTTTGAAAAGTCCACTTTTACATTTTTGTTTTCCTGGTATTCAAAAACAATTACCTATTGTAATTTTTTTTAATACATAATGTTGGTTGAATAAAAACCTCTACATTATATTTTGTTACCGACTGTCCTAAATAATGTGGTAATACTTAGGGTATTATATAATAGGGTATCTGACCGGAATAAAATATTTAAATTTATTTCTGGACTGGGATCAGACCGGACTAGAAAAAAAAATACTTATAATTAAACGGTATCCGTTACGGGGTATCAGATACGGGGGATCAGACAGGAATAACCCAGCCGCTCGATCTGCCCGCTGCTTGCCCGCTAAATTCAAGAATGGGTCTGCGCTAAGCGCTCCGCTCGCGCTAGCGCCCCGCTAGCGCCCCGCTGCCCGCTAAATTCAAGACACCGGCCTTATTCACTACTTACCTAGATATTTCTCTGTCAGTGCATGCACATTTGTTTTCAAGGAGATAAGGTATAATTATTGACGACTTCGAGATGATGATGATTTGGTAATGTTTACTCACCAGCGCCTGCACATGATGAGGATGTCGTGTCATCTCCAGGAGCGCCCTCTGGACCCGCACGTCGCGCGGCCACGCTCCAGCCAGCGCCGGCATCAGGCGGGCGAGGGAGTGGGCGCCTGGGAACAAGTAGACAAGAAATATAAGTACTGTTTTTAGTTTTTCAAATTCATATGTAAAGAAAATTAATTTATTCTAAACTTATACTAAGGGGCTATTTCTTAACCTTCAAGTAACGGTACTCACCAAGTAAAGTTAGTTTTGTCTCTTTCTTACTTTATATCAAGTGACAAAGACAAAACATGTGAGCTTCATAAATAAATTGATATGATTTTTGACTACACATTAATTTGAATATTTTTGATAATATTTTGTAAATATAACCACGACAAAAATCCTTTTGAAAAAAGATAAAAGAATTTCTTGAAATAAAACAAGAAACTCTTTTATCTTTCGGATTCGGTTGTATCTTCAAGTAACGTTCCGAGTATCTACTCACATGTTTTCTAAGTAACGGTACTCACCAAGTAAAATTAGATTTGTCTCTTTCTTACTTTATATCAAGTGACAAAGACAAAACATGTGAGTAGCTACTCAGAACGTTACTCTCTTACACCGATTATTTAAGGGCAGTTTGCCTAATTACACTTAACAATTAATGTTACATCTTACTGGAGGCACTTATTCATAGAAGTACATAATTTATCCAGAAAACATATAGATCGAATAAATATTAGCAAACAATTTAATTTAAAATACAAAAAAAAACATAACACGCATCATTTCTTGTAAACATAGACAAAACTTTAAACTTATTCTTACTTTAAAACACGTTAACGCAAGCAAAGCCGCGGGCATAAGTCAGATATATTAATTTTAATCAAACTTATATTATAAAACTGAAGAGTCTATTTATTTGGTTAAATACGCTAATGATTTGAAAAAGTATTTCAGTTTTAGATAGCCCATTTATCGCTTTCTTTTATCCCGAAATTCCCACGGGAAGGGATAATTCGCGGGGTACATCTTTACGTGTCTGTGTATCTGTCTGTCTGTGGCATCATAGCTCCCGAACGGATGAACCGATTTCAATTTAGTTTTTTTGTATAAAAGAGGACTTATTTTTAATCCTAACTAATATTATAAATGCGAAAGTAACTCTGTCTGTCTGTCTGTCTGTTACCTTTTCACGGCTAAACTACTGAACCGATTGACTTGAAATTTGGTACAGGGGTAGCTTATGGTCCAGGGACATAGGCTTGTTTCATCCCTAAATTCCCACGGGAACGGGAACTACGCCTAGGTTCTTTCCCGGACCATAAGCTACCCCAGCTTATGGTCCGGGAAAGAACCTAGGCGTTACGTACGTTTTATCCCGAAATTCCCACGGGATTGGGATTCACGCGGGTATTATCGGGCGCCCACTAAACTGATTCATAAAACTCCACCATAGCATTACACTAATAGGAGCGATTTAAAAATACAAAACCATACCGGACTTAACCGCGTATATGGTGGACTAAGGCGATAAGAAATAATATACACGAGACCTATATAGCAAACTCGGTATAAAACGTTTGCGCGATTCAACTTTATACAGCGCCATCTATTGAGAGCGGTTGGGCAACTTTACGCTGATAAAGTTTAGTATTGAGCCACAATCTTTCCTGTGCCGGTGCCAGCGTCGCTGTAATCGCATCTTTTGGTTGTCAGTTTATTGAAAACTAGCGGCCCACCCCGGCTTTGCCCGGGTCCAATTTTCCCGGTGATTTTCCCGATTTTTTTACATAAGAACCTTGTGCTGGCAATAAGAAACACAACAAAAAAAGAATTGGCCAAATTGGTTCAGGCGTTGTTGAGTTATGCGCTTACCAACACATTTTGCGATTCATTTTTATATTATAGATGTATCCAAATGACATTAGAGTCAAAATGACAATAGGAGCTTCCAATTTTGATCGCCGGCACAGAAAGATTGGGTTTGGGTTTAATTTGGATTATATTTTATCACAAACTAGCAACGCCCCGCATTTTCATCCGCGCAATTCCCGCTCCCGTGAGAATGCGGGTATAAAATTATGCTAAAAACTTTCCTCTTGAATCCCTCTATCTATTAAAACAAACCGCATCAAAATCCGTTGCGTAGTTTTAAAGATGTATGCATACATAGGGACGGACTGCGGGAAGCGACTTTGTTTTATACTATGGTATAATAAGACAAGGAAAACCTTATTGTATCTACTTATAACAATACAAATATTTCTTAGAAATATCATTTATTTTCCTATATTATTAGTCGCCTTTAAAAAAGAGGTTATCAATTCGACCTGTATTGTATGTTAATAAAAATTTTACTAAACTAGCTGCGCCCCGCGGTTTCACACGCGTAGTTCCCGTTCCCGTAGGAATTTCGGGATGAAAAATAGATGTTGGCCGATTCTCAGACCTACTGAATATGGTCATAAAATTTCATGAGAATCGGTCAAGCCGTTTCGGAGGAGTACGGGAACGAACATTGTGACACGAGAATTTTATATATTAGAATTTAAAATTACAAATATTTCTATAAAGACGAACAGATCCTTGCGGGTTTACCCTGGTAAATCCGCGGGAATTTGGGATAAATTTGGGATAAATGTAAATGTTATGTTTTGTTTTATACAACATCGGTATCAGATGTTTAATTTTAAACTGTTAATATGTAATAGACCAAATTTCCTATTAAAATAAAACATTTTCTGCGTTATTTGCGTTGCATTTTTAGTCCGGTTTAACAAAACCTGGTAAGCATTTGACACCTTGTCAGTCAAATCTGTCACTTTGACAGTATTCAACATTGATTGTAAAACCTGGTTTAGTGCTAAACCGGACTAAACATGCAACGCAAATAAGGCAGATTAGGTATAATTCATTCAGATCCCTGTTTTGAAACACATGTCGATTACAGATATTCACAAAAATATGTAACAAAAAATGTATTAAAAAGAAGTTACAACCTTAAATATCTTGAAAAGTGAAAAGTGTGAAAATCCACACTAAGATGTGATTTTGAAATACATAACATATAATCAATTATTACATCATCTCATTATAGTAACTGACCCCTAACTAAGTTTGTAACTTGTATCTAGGGTATCAGAAACTACGCACACACTCTTTCACACACACACCCAGACCGAGACAAACATTTGTGGTTCACACAAATATTCACCACGCACGGGAATCGAACCCGCTACCTTACGGATGGCAGTCCGGCATGGTGACCACTCTGCCATCGAGGTCGTCAATATAAAATACATGTCAATTACAGATTTCCACAAAATTAGTAACAATAAATTGAAAGAAGTAACATACCTTGAATCTGGCAAGATGAAGTATGAAATCTCACACAAAACTCAGAGCACTCGAAAATATATCGTAGCACACATACATAAGACCTAAATTAGAGTGCAAAAAACTGCACAAACTACACTAATATTATAAAGTTGAAGAGTTTGTTTGACCGCGCTAATCTCAGGAACTACTGGTCCGATTTGAAAAAATCTTTCAGTGTTAGATAGCCCATTTATCGAGGAAGGCTATAGGCTATATACCATCACGCTACGACCAATAGGAGAGGAGCTAACGCGGGTTATATTCGCGAGTAAAATTATTTAATTTTCACTAGTTTTAAACACGACATTATTCAAGCAAATTCCTTATTACACTGTTTCTATCATAAATTCATAAATATTAGTCATTTCCTACTAAACATGTAATATTATGAATACGTAAGTGTGTTTGTTTGTCAGATTTTCCTGTCGGGATTTCATAACCAGTATTTTTTCCTGATTTCTATAAAAGCAAAAGTGGACCATTGGCATACGTAGACGTAATGTCATAGTATTTCTAACGTTGTCGATTCGCACACAACATCTTCGTGCGAATTGTCTTAAAAATATATCATATATATTTATAACTAGCAGCGTCCCGCTGTTTCACTCGCGTAATTCCTGTGGGAATTTCGGGATAAAACGTATGTTCCTATGTTCTTTCCCGAAACATAAGCTACCTCTGCACCAAATTTCAAGTCAATCGGTTCAGTAGTTTAGCCGTGAAAAGGTAACAGACAGACAGACAGACAGAGTTACTTCGCATTTATAATATTAGTTAGCTTATGGTCCGGGAGAGAACATAGGCTACGTTTTATCCCGAAATTCCCACGGGATCGGGAACTACGCTGGTGAAACTGCGGGGCACAACTAGTACTACATAATAATCGAATTTCATACATGCATAACCAGGCGGAGACCTAGTATTTACTAAACAAATTACTCATTTAATTCATATTCAAACTGTTACCGAGAATTCAACCTATTGCTCTTAGTCATAAGTGCTATTATCGCATGAAAAAGATAATTCTTATCTGTTCAGTGAAAATGTATTGTAATTTCGACCCTATTGTCTTATGTAATAGGATTTAAAATTGTATGTAATTTGTTTATCAAATATCTATAATCTTGAATAGTTAAAATGACAGATTGTTTCTCGTTATTGCTAATTTCTAAAGCATGGGTCGCGGGTTTGATTCACTGCATAAGATACAAGAATAAATTAAAAAAAACCTTTTTAAAATCAAGTTTTTTTAGCCTTTATTGCATTGTCATGGGACTTACATAAGTACGCCAAACAGCTCAATCGGATAACCAGAAGTGGTCGAAAAATGGCTGCAAGATTTGATTACAGACAACGGGACAGGTGACACTAAATAAAAGCTTGTAAAAAACTACAGATTGTTTGTCGTTATTGCTAATTTTTTAATTTGCTAAAGCTTGGTAGTGTGTTTAATTCCCGGCATTTGTGTAGTATAATATACACACATCAAAAGTATCTAGGGATCAAGCATTTTTATGCGGATTTCTTGAGATTGAGATGTGGCTTTGTAATAAATTTATGATTTTATAAATTTATATGGATCCTTTTTGGTGCATTTCATAATTTGAATCAGGAACTGTGAATCAAATTCGAGTAAAAGATGAAAATCAGCTGTCAATATTTTCCCTATAAAAACATACAACGCATTAAAGACATTATTAGTGCTACTGTTTCCCTACTACTGATTAAAACCAACGTTATTATGGAGTGGCGACGTCATTTAAGCAGGGAAGAAATGCTCAGAGCCGTGGGAATGATAGAAGCTGGTTCCCGGCAACGTACTGTGGCTTTAGCTCTGAATACAAGTCAGAGTGTTATCAGTCGACTTTGGACACGTTACCGAAGCACTGGTACCGTGGCTGAGCGCCATGGAGGACGGTATCGCTGCACCACACGGAGACAAGACCGATACATTCAAATCTTAACTCGAAGAGCTCCAACAATAACCGCCATGATGTTAGCCGTGCGGCTTCATCACTCTTCAGGGAACTTAATTAGCGACCAAACAGTCAGAAACCGCTTGCATGAAGTGAACCTTCATTCCCGAAGACCGCTACGGGTACCACCTATAGCAATGCACAATCGTAGGATTCGATATCAATGGGCTCTTGAACACAGAAATTGGGCAGAAGAACAATGGCGTTTCGTGTGCTTTTCTGATGAGTCTCGTTTTGGTATGAGACCGGATACAAGACGTATACGACACTGGAGAACCTGGACGCCAACAGCGATTAAAATCCTGCCAGGAAGTCCATCCTTATAGTGGTGGAACCATCATGGTATGGGCGGGTATTTGGATCGGCGGAAGAACTGAGTTGATTTGGATCAGAGGCAACCTCAACGCTCAAATTTATGCTGAGACGATTGTATCAGACGTCATCGTTCCTCTACAAGTGCAAATCGGTCCCTTATTTCAGTTAATGCATGATAATGCACGACCGCACACCGCAAGAGTTGTAAGACAGACTCTCGCCGCAGCTAACATCAATGTCCTGCCCTGGCCTGCTCAGTCGCCAGACTTGAACCCGATTGAGCATGCATGGGATATGCTACAGAGAAGAGCTCTGCCGAATATGGAGGGTATCCAGTCGCAAGAAGACCTTTTTTTGTTGTTGCAACGAACATGGGCGGCCATTCCACAGCGTGATTTGGATGAACTCATTTTGAGTATGCCAAACCGATGTTCTTGTGTTGTTAGTGTTCGCGGTAGAAACACGGATTATTAATTGTTTAAGTTACCCAATAAAATTTTAAAGAAAACTGTTATTTCAATCTTTTTTTCGAACTTTAATGTTAGTGGTTCAAATGTCAAAAATCCCTTTATTAGGAAAATGGCAAATTTCTTTATTAATGCAAAGGTGACTTGGTTTATCGTTACTGTGACAAACGAAAACACTTTATTTGATGAATCCTTAAAGAAAATTTTAATTAATATCAATCAGGAGAAAAGTTATTGCAAAAATATATGTTGATCCCTAGACACTTTTGATGTGTGTATTTTTTTTTTTAATTTGTTTTTTTTTTATAATTTTGTCTATTTAGAGCATGTTGTGGCTTCTAAAGAATTTGCATTTAAATTTGTATTTTGTGTATTTCCATAGTTTTAAGATTAATGTAGTTTTCACTGAAGACCTTAATAAATAAATATCAACCTGGAAGTGTATATACGGCATATCTATACTAATATTATAAAACTAAAGAGTTTGTTTGAACGCGCTAATCTCAGGAACTACTGGTCCGATTTGAAACATTCTTTCAGTGTTAGATAGCCCATTTATCGAGGAAGGCTATAGGCTATATGACATCACGCTAACACCAGTAGGATAGGAGCAATCCGGGTAAACCGCGGGGCGTTGGTAGTTTGATATAAGGATATTCGTCACTGCAATTTAATTAATGAATATACGTAAAGGGAAATTTATTTATCGAGGAAGGTTATAGGCTAATTTTAGTCCCGTACTTCCACGGGAATGGTAACTACGGGGGTAAAACCGAGGGTGGTTACTTATAAAGATTGATTGTTTGCATTGAGGCTCCGAGGACTCGTAGACCGATTTGCTTTTGCGCTGCATTTTGAGTTGGGCTTTCAAACCAAAACTACTGAACCGATTTAAATGAGATTTGATACCAAAATAAGCTAGGGTTTGGAATAGGACATTTTATTTATTTTTATTTATTTATTTTTCATCCACTTACATCTACCATTACAGGTTAAAAACCTAATGCGATAGAGTAGCTATACAATTTAAAGACACAATAAAACAACACATAAGAAAAATATAAAGAGTACAGACAAAACATTAAAAAACATTAACATTTAAAGAACCCCCAACACAATTACTTTTTTGACTTTTTTACTGATTTGATTTGATTAAATTTGATTTGATTTGACTTTCAAACCCCCATAACTTTTAAACGGGTCAACCGAATTTCAGCAAACATGTCTAAGAACACTCGCGCGTAAGTCCCCTTTAATACAAAACTAAATTCAAATCGGTTCATCCGTTCGGGAGCTATGATGACACAGACAGACAGATACACACACACATACACAGACACGTCAAACTTATAACACCCTTCTTTTTGCGTCGGGGGTTAAAAATACTAAAAGCAATAAACATCAATTTACATATTAAATTTTGTAGGATACAACATACAATGATGCATTCAGAAAATCAGTATCAGTGCAACAAAGCAAATCAATTTCGTGAGTAATTTTATTGATAGCGTCAGAGGTGCCTCGCTCAGGAGATTGGTGCTAGAGGACCACATGGCTACTTTATATCACAAATTTCACAAGGGATAACATTAAACCCAGTAAAACCACGGGGCACCGCTTGTATGCTTTTAAAATTTTATCATCATCATCAGCTCATATAATGTCCCCACCGAGGGGCACGAGCCTACCCTGAATTAGAGCCACTTGACCTGAGTCAACCACGCTGGCCAAGTGCGGGTTGGTCGACTTCACACACAACCTTAGACTTTCTTCCCAGTTGAGTGCAGGTTTCTTCACGATGTTTTCCTTCACCGTAAGAGCATCTAAATTAACGTACTTATGAATTCGTAAATTGAAAACACATTGGTACGTGCGGGACTGGTGGGGTTCGAACCAGGCACCTTCCGATCGGAATTCAACGGTCTTAACCCCGGCGCCACCGAACGCTCGTTAAAATTTTATATTTTAATTAAATTTTTATTTTAAAAAAAATGTCTGTCTAATCAAGGTAAATTACACATTGTAATTATAATGATATTCGTCACCGGAATAACATAACATAATCATTCACTACATCATCTCATTATAGTAACTGAACCCTAACTAAGCTCTAAGCTTGTATCTAGGGTATCAGAAACTACGCACACACTCATTAAGTTTAGTTAATGAATATACGTTAAGGGAAAATAATAATTATAAATTATTACGTAGGGTGATTTACGCAGATGTATAAAAATGTATCCTACTTATATCATAAATGCGAAAGTTTGTATGTTTGTTACTCTTTCATGCAGGTACAGATTTCCTTATAACTAGGAATAACACATAGGATTCTTTTTATCCTGAAATTTCCATGGGACTGGGATTCATGCGGGTAAAACCGCGGGGTGCATCTAGTGAAATATACATAAATCTCATTTCCTATGATGTTCTTATTACGTGAGCGTTAATATAAATCATCAAAGTTGTCATTTTGATGACATTCTCAATGAAACGATGTGAAAAACAATTCATTTTATTCATTTTAGATATCATGCTTAAAACATACACAATCGTTTTTTAAAATAACGAATATAAAAAATTAAGAATTTCCGGGTTCGATTCCCGCAGTGACTAATAGCTTTTTCCTAAATCTATGAATGCAGTTTTTATTTTTACTAAAATCGATGACATGGTTCCTAAAAACAGATCTTTGTATCTCTTATAGTTTCAGACTTCCCCCACTGACCGATATATTTGGGCCACCCTGTATACCATAATCATTCACTCCATCATCTCATTACAGTAACTGACCCCTAACTAAGTTCGTGACTTGTATCTAGGGTATCAGAAACTACGCACACACTCATTCACACACACCCAGACTGAGACAAACATTTGTGGTTCACACAAATATTCACCCCGCACGGGAATCGAACCCGCAACCTTACGGATGGCAGTCCGGCATGGTGACCACTCTGCCATCGAGGTCGTCAAAACTTCGTCGGGTGTGTATCCGTTGTCTAGTATCCATAGTACAAGGTTTGCTTAGTTTGGGACTAGATGGCGATGTGGGATTCGTGTACCGATATTTATTTATTTAATTAACTAGTCTCACCTGATGATGAATCTTTGTCTTCCGATTCCGGGTCTCCGTCATTTTCTTGTCTGTCAATCTGTAACAAGATATTTATTATTTAATTGAACTTTAAATAGTATAATGACATAATCAATCTCTTTATCACTTCAAAGCGATAAATAACTTTTTAACCCCCGACGCAAAAAGAGGGGTGTTATAAGTTTGACGTGTCTGCGTGTGTGTGTATCTGTCTGTATGTGGCGTCATAGCTTGAACCGATTTCAATTTAGTAATTTTTGTATTAAAGGGGACTTACGTGCGAGTGTTCTTAGACATGTTTGATGAAAATCGGTTGACCCGTTTAAAAGTTATGGGGGTTTGAAAGTAATTGTGTTGGGGGTTTTTTTTTTTTCTTTACAAGCTTTTATTTAGTTTCACCTGTCCCATTGTCTGTAATCAAATCTTGCAAGATATTAAGTGACCACTTCCGGTTATCCGATTGACCTGGAATTTTGTCATGGGACTTACATTTCTTTTATTTATTCTTGTTGGAACAAGTAGCATGAACCACAGAGGAGAAGTCTACATTGTAACCACGGAGGAGTCAATGTCTATTAACTATATTTTTTATACGTCAAAATGTCATGTGGTTTTGGCGGTAATATTTTTAGTAGTCAGTAAAAATATCTTAATATTACAAAGTGGTTTAATTATTAGTTAGAAAATATATTAGGCAATTATCGAGGCTAAACAATTCTTGTTTTAATTTTATAAATATTTCCCTAGTACGGAAATCGAACCAGCAACCCCTTATCCAGCTTATAGTGGTTTTTACCGTTGTAATTAAAATAACTAAATAAATAGTGACCACTTTGCTACTTGGGTCATCCAATTATAAATTGAATTTGAAAAATTATTATATTTTTACTAATACTATAAATAGTTATCTCTTTCTATTACAGAACGAATGAGTGAGAAAAATATTAAACTAATTACCTGTGGCAATATAACATCCGGTTCCCGCCTCAGTGCCGCTTCGACGTCACATCCGGAATCCAATATCCAGAGCAGAGTCAGTGTGTGAAGGTCTAATACCTCTTCTTGGTCACTGGAACAAATAATATTATTAAAAGAAACGTAGAAAACCGGCTAAGTGCGAGTCGGGCACACGAAGGGTTCCGTACCAAAAACGACAAAAAGTTTGTTGTCTGGGAGCCCCCTTGAATATTTATTTTGTTTTTAGTATTTGTTGTTATAGCGGCAATAGAAATACATCATCTGTGAAAATTTCAACTGTCTAGCTATCACCGTTCTTGAGATACAGCCTGGTGACAGACGGACGGACAGCGAAGGCTCAGTAATAGGGTCCCGTTTTTACCATTTGAGTACGGAACCCTAAAAAATTAAAAAGACTAACTACAACTTACACATTTTTATTCTTCTTCTGAGCTGCCATGTGTTGTTCCAAATATATCATGTGGTACACGAAGTTGTGAATCTCCAGTGCGTTCAATCTGTTTAACAAAAGAAAATACCATCAATAAGGTTTCACCCGCGTAGTTCTCGTTCCCGTGGGAATACGGGGATAAAACATGCCTATGTCCTTCCCCGGACCATAAGCTACCCCTGTACCAAATTTCAAGTCAATCGGTTCAGTAGTTTAGCCGTGAAAAGGTAACAGACAGACAGAGTTACTTTCGCATTTGTAATGTTAGTAAGGATACATATTGAAATTACTGGACTAGCCTATGTTACTCAGGGTGAATGTAGCTTTCTAACGGTGAAAGATTTTAAGTTTTTTCATTCATTACACACACATATGTGTGCGTATGTAAGCTTGCTAATCCTTGTGTATTCGTAAATATGGACGCGAATGTCATTTCTGATACCCTAGATACAAGTTACGGACTTAGTTAGGGGTCAGTTACTGTAATGAGATGATGGAGGGAATGATTATGTTATGTTATATACCCACTTACTGCGAGTGCCCCCCCCCCTCCTGACAATCGTCTACCTACCTACCCACCTACCTACCTACTTACCTACCCACCTACCTACCTACCTTAGGGGTCAGTTACTATGAAATGATATAGTGAATGTACAGGTTACCCGGGCGCAGTGAGCGTGTGGTACATGGCGAGCGCGGCGTGGCCGTCGTGCGTGGCGCACAGGTAGCGGCGCGTGCAGTGCTTCACGTCCGTGAGCCACGCGCTGAACGACGCGTGGAACACGCGCACGTGGCCCGACGCGCGCTCGCGGACCAGGATCCTGTCAACGGGAACGGAGTTAGTGAATGACGGGTTTGTCAGATGAAAGAGTCGAAGCGTCGTATAAACGAGTGACAAAAGAAAAGCCGTTTCTAATATTCGATCTATCTATGACGTCGCTTGCCAACGGATACAAAACTGATTCATCCGTCATTTATAACAGATACAGAGTTTTACGTTGACAGGCAAGATCATAGATAGTAGTAAGTAATATTGAAAGGTCGCCCAACGTTTTTTTTTCCTAGGACCTACCGAATTATTATTTAGCTTTTAGTACACAATAAAACCGTTTAGCACACAATTTTTATTTTTTGCTACCGTTTGCCGTCCCCTAAGCCGGAACTAAGACCAAAGCCGAAATTCGTTTTCGATTCCAGCAGTAAAAACTACCTTCGAACATACACTAAAAAATAATTAACAAAATATCAAATTCATATAATTCTAACTTCTCAATCCGAAATTCGGTTTCGTAAAAAATTGTTTAAGACATTAAAAAAATAAAATTCTCATACCTCCTCAACAAATGCATCCTCCTATTGAAATCTTCTCTGGTGACAGAATACTCTTTGGTGAGCAGACATTTGTAGAGCATCTCCTCTGTGACTCCACAGCGAGCTGCTAGCAGCACTTCTAGGAGGAGACGGACCTGGAATGGGGGAAGGGGGTTAAAAATCTATGAGGAATGGGGGAATCCCCATTGAAAAGGGGGAATCCCCATTGAAAAGGGAGAATCCTCCGACCAGACGGGTGTTATGTCTGGTGGGCAGCTGCCCGACGGTTGTAGTCGGGCTCTCGTATATATAGTCAATTGCACTGTAAATTTCACTTGCGCGATTCAGGACTCTTCAGTTTTAGTTCCAAAATGGCTAGTTAGATGTCGATCAACGTTAGTATTTAGTTCCTATGTGGCGTGTAGATGTCGCCACAAATCTATAAGAAGTGAAGAAGGGAGTATTTTGGGTGGCTTCAAAGCGATCTGTCAAAGTACTTCGAGAAACAGGGAACGGGGAATTTAAATATATACAGAGTGTCCCGTAAATAGTGGACCAACGGGATGTGGGGGATAGGGGAAACCGTTATCTACCAGAATCACCAAAATTTATTGTCCTAGGCCTCATAGGTTTGAAGTCCCGTTGGTCTACTACTTACGGGACACCCTGTATAACTCAAAGGTGACTGACTGACTGACATAGTGATCTATCAACGCACAGTCCAAACCACTGGACGGATCGGGCTGTTTGGCATGCAGGTAGATGTTATGACGTAGGCATTCGCTTAGAAAGGATTGTGATTCATTCTACCCCCCAAGGGGATAAAATAGGGGATGAAAGTTTACACACACTCATTCACACACAAAAGACAACTTTTTTCTCGAAGACAAATTTCCACGGGATCGGGAACTGTGGGGGTTAAACCACGGGATACACCTATCTTTGTATAAGTACCTTGTTGAACCGCCTCCCGTGGAACAGTCTCTGCGCCAGCCACAGGTATAGCCCGTTGAGTGTTCCCGGGATCTCCTTGATCTCGCGGAGAGCTATGAACCCGTCCGCCACACCGTCTAGCACCTGGGGACGAGAAAAGGCAAGGGAAATCACTACATAGTATAAAACAAAGTCGCTTTCTCTGTCCCTATGTATGCTTAGATCTTTAAAACTACGCAACGGATTTTGAAGCGGTTTGTTTTAATACATAAAGAGATTCAAGGGGAAGGTTTTTAGCATAATTTTATGCCCATATTCCTACGGGAACGGGAACTACGCGGGTGGCCGTTAGTAAAAAATAAAATGCTACATGTTTCCTCATTATGAATTGTACTGACCTTTTCCAAATACAGCAGGCAGCCGTCACTCTTGATCCGCAGATGGTCTAACGCTGCCGCGGCCGCCGCAGCCGCTGTCGAGTCACTCGATACACGGGCTCTGCGACAAATAAAATTATTATATTCATCTATACTAATACTAATAATCTATACTAATATTATAAAGAAGTAAAGTTTGTGTGTTTGTTAAATTGTAAGGGGTAATCTCGGGATCTACTCAACCGATTTCAAAAATTCTTTCACTAATGGGAACCTATATTGTCAGCGAGTGACACCATTCATCCCTGTATTCCCACGGGAATAGGAACTACGCGAGTGAAACCGCGGTGCGTTGATGGTTGGAGTTGTCACAACACCATGTTGTGTTGATTTCGTGTACTGAGAAAACTAACCAACTAGAAATGTAAGGTTGGGAAGGTAAAGTGGTCTATAAATTCCACAATAACCCAATGTACCTGAGCCGTGGCTCAGCATCAAGCCGCGCCAGCACGTATCTCTGCACGTCTGCAGCTACATGAGCCCGCCCGAGCTCGTCCAGGGAGATCTTGCGGAAACCTGCAACAGGGGACATGATTATTACTATAGCCCGGTCGTAATTCACATGAAATATCGTACGTTGACCTGTAGCTATCTATCTCTGTCACACCTGCGTACATTATAATGCGTCCCGCTCGCTATTGCATCGTGCGAGCGGGACGCATTATACACAGACAGACATGAATTGAAATAACTGTACTGTGTAGGTTTAATAGAAATTTACATTCATTTAAGTAGGGAATAATAAATAAACAGTAAATAGATGTCATTATAATAAACTAGCTGCCCGCCCCAGCTTCGCACGGGTAAAATTTGCCCATTGATTTTCCTGTTTTTTTTTCGTAAGAACCTTCTCCTGACAATACCAAACAAAATAAAAAAAGAATTGGCCAAATTGGTCCGGGCGTTGTTGAGTTATACGCTTACCAACACATTTTGCGATTCATTTATATATTCAAGATACATAAATCAATCAATACTCAATACTCAATTTTTATTGCTCACCACAATTACAAGATACAAGGTACAAGTTATTGTGGACCCTGTTAGGGCAAACGCAAATAGAATACAATTTAGTTAGAAATTTACAAAAGGTACTAAAGTATAAAAAAAAACAAAGGCATTAAAATAGAAACCCGCAATAAGCAGTGGAGCTACCGCGCCTCCGGCTGCCGTCATCGGTCTGTGCGGCCAGTGGCCAGCGCACCAGATCGATAAGATCTTCTAGCAATAAGAACGCCTTTGCCCCTTTATCAACTATTTGTATTAAATTATGCTATTTTTCTTTTTCTTTGTGCGTGTATGTGTTAACGGGCCCCGAGACGGGATGGTCAAACAGTTTGAGTCAAACCATTTTGATTCTTTACACAACTAGTTTGACCGGTTTGTAAATAATAAATAAAAAAGACATATATTGTTTCACAAGTAAAAAATAACAAAAATGCACTTATTCTAAAACACGCTATGAAACAAAAGGTAGCTCAGCTTGTGCTGGTCGGGACCGTAGTCACGACCAGCGCTGATTTTCAGCTACCCCTCTTCCCTGAGATGTTGGGCGGGAAGTAGGGTTAGCGGACCCTATACAGTAACTATCCTCCAGATAATAATTGTCGATTTTGTCGATCAAAATAGTTTGACTCAAACCAAAATTTGCGTGTTTGACTCAAATTGTTTGACCGTACCGTCTGGTACCCTTTAATACTTGGTATTTTTCTCTGTAACAACACTTCATCATCATCATCATCATCATCAGCCTGTATTAGTCCACTGTTGGACATATTCAATTCCAATTATTCTCCCAATTCGCGCCAATGTGCCCTGTCGGCGGCAAGTCGCATCCACTCTCTAACAACACTTACCAGTAAACAAGTTAGAGACAGAGCACCGTTTAGGCTTGGGTCGTGCCGTGCAGACCAACAGCAGCCACTGCGGCAACAAGTGCTGGTGGCGCGCGAGGAGGGTGGCGATACTCGTCGACACGGAGGATTCGGGTTCGTCCACTGGGAGAAGGAAACAAACAAACAAATAAGTCTATATTATATCTTAGCGGCGCCCCGCGGTTTCACCCTTGTAGTTCCCGTTTCCGTAGGAATATGGGGATAAAATATAGCCTATGTCCTTCTCCGGACCATAAGTTACCCCTGTACCAAATTTCAAGTCAATCGGTTCAGTAGTTTAGCCGTGAAAAGGTAACAGACAGAGTTACTTTCGCATTTATAATATTAAAAGTAAGTTAGTAAGTTATAATATTAGTAAGGATTATACTCACAGTTAACGCACCCCTCGTCGATCCCGTCGACCAGTAGGAACAAGCAGTGTTTAGGCCTGTCTATCTCCAGCAGCGGGAACAGCAGCGCGCGTTTGAAGCATTCATCTGGGTTCTTGTCCAGGTTGTGGGGGAGAAGGGCCTGCAATTATAATATACAATTAAGTATAAATAATGTCCAGGTTCCGTAGAACATTTTTTTCCAATTTACTATCAAGCTAATTTTCCGTGAGTAGCTACAGTTTGATGTGACGCCCAACATTTGATTTTCATAAATTCCCGATTGTGGTGTCTAACCGGGATAGCAGGGATATAAAACTTTGAGCGTAAGACCGGAATAATCTACCGCTCAATTTGTAGGACAAGATATATTATGTAAGCAGATACATTTTAACTAGTATAAGTATACTTATTTATTAGATTTTACAATAGTATAAAGAAAAACAATATTTATACACAACTATTTTTTAAATACGACCTAGATACAGTGCGGTATAGTGATGGACACCATACCGGACTGACCACTTTTAAAACTAGCTAAAAGCGTGGCTTTGTGTGGGCTCGCGAGGTTTTTCTTAGTAATTCTATGTTTTATAGTAAGAAAGAAAGAAAATGCTTTAATTGTTGAAATCGCGCGATACCACAGAGGTACCTATGTTAGGCCAACAGAAATTTATTTATGTCCAATGTCCGCCACAGCTTTATCTAACGTCAAGCCTTGTGAATTGTGATTACGAAAGCTTATTGTATTGTTTCCTGGAACATTAAGTATTTCCACTTTTCCAATATTTAGTTATGAGTGGTTTCGGACTCAACCATTATTGACGTTGTATGAGAACAATTTTCATATCGAACCATTATCACTCGTGAGTGCGTGGCATTTAATCGGGAGGACAAATCCATTTTCAACCCAAAGGAGAATGGGCGTTCCGTCCTACAACTTCTTGTATGGGTTCTTCAGTCTGTATCTCGTGCAGGAAAACCGCTAGGCTAGGGTGGATTAACTGACCCCATGAGGTGTCGTCCTGTCATGTACCATTTTGTGACTAAACATCATTTGAAAGGTCTCGTTGAGTATATGCTGAAGTCTTTATCTCATGCAGGGAACTGCTAGGGCGGATTAACTGACTCCATGATATGTGATTCTGAAATATTTCTCGAAAAGTTTCCATAAAAAATATATTCGTTTAAAAAAAAGAAACAATCAAAACCAAAACTGCCATCTTCATACATCAATATTCACTATCAGAAAGTTTGGAAAGTCTTGTTTAGTTTAGAGTCATCAATTTTTCTGTGCCGGCGGCGGTCAAAATTGGATGCTCCTATTGTCATGTTGACTATCCGTGCGGTCCAAATTGCGCTTTTTCGCGCTTACGGAGTGAAGTGATCGAATTGAACGTATTTGCACCAACGATAGTAATGGGACGTCATCAGTGACGTCATTAAGGTGTGCAAACGCTGCTCATGGAAAATAGGTTGTGCAGTGTGTGCACAAATGTCAAACTCAAAATTTGACGTTTCAGAATTTGATTTATTTAGTTTTTTTATTAAACATTTATGTTTACAATGGTTAGATATTGCATTCTCATCAATTACTAATTACAACAACTGTTTTCTCAATCTTGCAATTCGAAATGCCGAGTACGTAACTCTAATTTTGATATTTGCCCACACGTACGCACACAATCCTGGTCCGATTGGATAGCGCGCAAACAGCGCACATAGCGCATTAGCGCACATATCAATTTTGGTTCACGCGTGTGCACTGTTGGTAGCGTTTGTAATGTTTTTATAATTCTGACTGCGCTTTATATTTCTAAGGTCACCCTTGCCACTCAAAACTGATTCCATGGATCTGTATGTACACTAGTTTTAGCCACATACGTAAGGCCTTCATTGGCCTTCATAAATAGTTGAGGGATTGGACTAAAATCGGATGGGTACGTAACTTGTACGGACACACGGATAACCATTAAAAATATATTTACTTTGTAAAAACTGTATAATGATCATTGTATTTAAAATCGCAAGTTTACACCAGCCCAACAAAGTAATATCTTGATGGAAGTTGATCTCTTGGCCACGATATCCAATTTGAGTAGGTACACTGTATTAACTGGACTATTAATTGCTCTTCGACGAATTTTAATTTCTCTAAAACGTTAGTTTGTGGTTCTGAAACCATACTATTGTCTATACAAAGTCCGTTGTTTTCGATGTGCAAATCAATCCAAAGAAGATGACATGAATTACCACGAACACAATAAGATTCTAGGTACATCTCGAGGTCTTCTCTGGCTTTCCTTTACATCGACCATCAAAGAACGGTTAATTTCGTGTCCGAGGAGGCCAGTTAACGTGCGTTCTTGTGGCACATTATTATAACGATTACACTAATCTCTTAATCTTATTAAACTTTCCTTTAATTTTTATTACAGAGATTTTTATTTTTTTTAACGGGGGGGCTCTGCCCCCCCAACCCCCCGTTTTTCTTTTTCTCTCTCTAACTTCGGACATTTTTTCCACAGGGTGAGCATTGTGCCACGAACACAATTATATTCTACATCTCGAGGTCTTCTCTGACTTTCTCTTACATCGTCCATTAGAGAACGGTTAATTTAGCGTTCTAGGAGGCTAGTTGCCCACTCGTGGCCCAGTGCTACCCGCGGATCACTTGTGATCTGTGTGGTTAAGCATCGTCTGGCACCGTCGTGACTGTGATGGGTTATTACTAAAAATACTTTTAATTTCATGAGCGTTTCCGTGCTTCGGAGGGCACGTAAAGCCGTCGGTACCCGCTGCCGTACTAACATCTTCGATAGTCGTTACGGGTAGTTAGAGCCCTCAAAAGCCTAACATTTGGTTTAACCAAAAAATTTCGTATAGCCCTCTGGATGGGAAGGTCTGATAGCAGTCGCTTCACGTAAAATACTGACATTCCGCCAAATCTGGTTAAACTGAAAACCGACCCCAAATAGACATGGGATAAAGGTTCGGAAAAGAGAAGAGGAGGCTAGTTAACGTGCGTTTTTGTGGCATTTTACTATAACAACTATTATCATTTCGGAATCAGTGTTCAAACTTTCTTTTAATTTATATCATAAAGATGTTTGTTTTTTCTTAACGGGGGGGCTCCGCCCCCCCAACCCCCCTTTTTCTTATTTCTCTCGGCCTCCTGTGATGGCACATTTTTTTAAACCGATGAAATTGTAAACAGAATCAATTTCACAATGTACAAATCCATTTCTTTTTATTTCGATTTTTTACTGCATTAGAAACATGAAACCTTCATGCTCGAAACTGGATATCAACGCCATCTATTGTGTGCCGAATGACACTAAGTCGTAATCGTTTGACATTTAAATGTCATTTTAACCCCTATAACCCGGCTAATTTGAGAAGTATTTTTTGTTAATATGTTTATATGTAATCAATGTATATTATTTATAGACGTGTTGTATTACGCATCCATTTTATTTCTCGAAATTTAAAATTTGTTTGCAAAATTGTTAAAACCTTTTTCTTTATTTCATTTACAAAATGATATAAAAACCATTTTCTGCACATCTAGACATGAATTGAAATAACTCTGTTAAATATCAAATCTGTAGGTGCTCTAGTTTTTCCGTAATATGTACCACAAAACTGTAAAAACTGTTGAATTAGGAGGGCTTCGCTTCGCTCGCCCTAATAAATATTTCCCTACAGCAAATAGTTACAACATAAATCTTTCATCTTAACAATACGAGCCATCTAGAAACAACTTTGTCAAATCAAGAATATAAATTACTCGGGATAACTATTAAATATCCCAATTATCCTACAGGATAAACAACTTACCTGTTGTATATGAGGCTCGGCCAACAGTTGATCGTAATACCCATTCGCCACTAAAGTCCTGGCATTGACCGGGAGACACGGAATCGGAGGCGGCGCGTCTGCTTCCAACGTATCACCCACACTCGCGTCACCAACATGCTCATTCACGTTCACGTCATTTCCATTCTCGTTCTCATTACTCCCATTTTCGTGAACGATGTTCTGATACTCAACTTCTTGCTTCTCGTGTTTCTTTGGTGAACTCTCCGCCGATTTTAGCTCGCTTTTGTTCGGATAGCGGAAGTTGGCAACTGGTATCCGCGATTTGGGGGGGCTGTGAACGTCATGTTTGGGGGATAGGTTGTCATCTTGACATGAATCATCTTTCTGTTCGTTAGATAGACTTTTTTGGAGTATATTAACTTTTTTCTCGGTTAAAGGTTCAGAACTTTGTCTCGTTAATCGTGAATTTCGTGATTCTTTCGATTGCCGCTGTGATATGTTGCGCAGGAATAGGTTCTCGTGGTTCTCATAGAGTCTCTGATCGTCTTTGTCTGAGGCGAACGGGTTGGTTTGCTTGAGTTGGGAGCGGGGCTGGATTTCTGGTACCTGTAATAAGAAAATTAAGTTATTAAAAGAATTTGTATAAATATTGATGTAATATAGTTTCGTTAGTCAGCGGTCAGTTACTATATTGAGATGATGGGGTGAATGGTTATATTATGTTAATATAGGAGTAATGTATAGTTAAAAAGTGAGAATGAACTGTAATAACTACTAAGGACAAATTATGTGGTTAAAAAGTAACTATTTGTTTTTGTTAAGGTTGCCTGGAAGAAATCGCTTATAGCAATAAGGCCGCCCATTGTTCTTTCTATGTGTTATATTTTAGTTATTATTGTTACTGTATACATTTGTATACTTAGCTGTTTTATTCGTGAAAGGCAATAAAGAGTTATATCTATCTATTTGTCATATTTTATAGATGATTTTTTTTAAAACATTGTACGTATTTTGTATATGAGAGAGTGAGATAAAGAATGCGACAGAGATGGGACAGAAGATTAAAAGGAGAATATCGGATGGTAGAGGGAGGAAGAAAGAGAGAGAAAGAGGGAAGAGAATGAAGAGTTGAGTGACGGAGAAGGAATAGCGTTTTATGTACATATATGAAACAAACAGTGTGGTGTGACTGTGGGTGTGTGTACATGATACACTTGTGGCGACATCTGCACGCCACATAGGAACTAAGTACTAACAGCGACATCTATCCACATCTGTGGGAAATAACTGAAGAGTCCTGAATCGCGCAAGCGAAATTTACAGTGCAATTGACTATGTATACGAGAGCCCGACTACAACCGTCTGGTCGGAGGATCCTCCCTTTTCAATGGGGATCTCCAATCCGGGCATTAATTAAACGATTAAAATGGACTTTTGACAGTTTTAGTATAAAATAACTGTCAAAATTTCTAAATTACTTCCGAATAAACTCTGGAGATGGAAAAATCAGCCCTAAATAATATAGTGTGCTGTGTGCATGTACTGACCTGCCTATCAGTATGTATGGAGTCGGTGTAGTCGTCTCGTTCGTGGATGCGGTCTATGGTGCGCGTGCGACGACCGCCGTCCTCTGAGTCAGTGCGATCTGGGGGGACAAACAGACGGACATGTTATTTAACTAATATAAGTACTTCTTTAGCGTGTCGACTCTAAAACAATAAAAACTAAGGAAATAATGATATTGTTTGTTCAATTGTTTTGAACAATAGATACCCTATCGAACTACCCACAAATCGTAAATGTAACGATACCTAATGCAATGTCAGAAGACATTGATCGAAAAGGAAATAATTATAAGTACTAAAAGATTTAGTTTTTATAGTTATCATGGTAAATATCCCGTTAATTATAATAATTTGAGTACTAAAAGATTTTTACAAAACCTATGAAACTGCATTTATAGGTATATGACATTTGTTTGTTCTTAATATATCCTTGGCTAGTTAAATTTTGCAACTGCAACCGGACTGCGCGTTTGGTTGGCAGTTGCATTGCACTCGTGTCGACTGCATCCGAACTGCATTTGAACTGCAATTTGCGGTCGGATTGCAGTTGGGATGCAGTCTATCTATCTAGACACTTAGGGGGATACTGGCCTCTAATCGCGGTCCAGTTTACACGGGGATACGAACTGTGGTGGGCCCAGAAAAGAATCATCAAACAAAAGTCTACCTTCACTATCAGCGAGCAGTGGCTTCGAGGATTCCTCTCCATCGTCAGCGAGCTCGCGGAAACGTTGGATCATACGGTCTTCGTCTGAGTCGCGTCTGGAATACAAACACAAAATAACTTTATTATTTAAAAAAGAAATCTAACTATGTAGTTGTTGATTTATTCAGTGTGGTATTCAGAGATTTTTTTTTAATGTATTTTCGGTGTTAAATTAGCACTTATAAATGTCAAAGAAACTTGAGGTTAATTAACATAACATAATCATTCTCTCCATCATCTCATTACAGTAACTGACCCCTAACTAAGTCCGTAACTTGTATCTAGGGTATCAGAAACTACGCACACACTCATTCACACACACACATTATAAAGTTTACTCTCTTTCTGAAATTACTTAAAAAAAAAGAAGGTTCTTTTAAATGTTGGCTAGCATCGACTCTAAAAGTAACTAATTATAAATTGTTTATAAGTACTTATGTATAAAATATTTCTTAATTGTCCTGTTAATGCCCTTTGAATTGAAGAAATATTATTTATTCTTTACTTTTAGTACTGAAGTCACTTTCTTATTTTCTTAAGAGCTGATTTTTCTATCGCCAGATAACTCTTATTCGAGGAATAAAATTGATGTTTGACAGTTTTTGTATGAAATAACTAACTGTCAAAATAACAAAATTATTCCTCGAATATAGTTATCTGGCGATAGAAAAATTAAATTAACTTTATTTCAATAACCACTTAATACCTGTTATCGTGCGGAGTCTCCTCACAGTTCTCGTTTCCGAGTCTCGATGAGTGGCTCAATATCTGAATAGCGATCGATCGTATGAACTCGCCCGGCCGGAGAGAGCTCGCTGTGTTACTCTGGAAATATATGGGTGATGAGTTTGACAGTGACAGTGACAATGACATCTATTGAGTCACAATCTATTCTGTGCCGGCGGCCAAAATTGGAAGCTGCTATTGTCATTGTGACTCTAATGTCATTTGGATACATTTTCAATAAACTGACAACCAAAAGATGCGATTACAGCGACGCTGTCACCGGCACAGGAAGGTTGTGACTCAATACAGTGACGGTGACAAATAGGACTAGTAGTTCCTGAGTTAAGTGTGTTCAAACAAACAAACTCTCCAGCTTTATAATATTACCAGCTGCGTTTTGGGTACTAAGACTCCGCTATCTGTCTGACTGACTGTATTGAGCTACAAACATATCTGTGCCGGTGCCAGCGTCGCTGTAATCACATCTTTTGGTTGTCAGTTTATTGAAAATGTATCCAAATGACATTAGAGTCAAAATGACAATAGGAGCTTACAGTTTTGGCCGCCGGCACAGAAAAGATTGTGGCTCAATATACTAGCCTTATTTAAATTTTTATTCCTTTTACGTTTTAACTTACGTTAACGCCTCTACGACATTAGTTCAACATTCTATTCTGTACGCATTTCTCTAATCTATATTAGCCACTTACATTAATTATTATTGATTTCCATTAAATTGTGTACAATAATGAATAGGTAAATTTATTACAAATATACTAGCTGTGACCCGCGGTTTTACCCGCGTAGTTCCCGATACCGTGGGAATTTCGGGATAAAATATAGCCTATGTCCTTTCCCGGACCATAAGCTACCCCTGTACCAAATTTCAAGTCAATCGGTTCAGTAGTTTAGCCGTGAAAAGGTAACAGACAGACAGACAGACAGAGTTACTTTCGCATTTATAATATTAGTAAAGATAGAATCGTGTATACCTGCATAAAGTATTTAGCAAGCAGCCTCCTGCTAAGCGCCCGCTGTTGCCTCGCTTGTGCTCCCGCGCCTGGCTCCGCTAGCTCTTGGCACAGGGCGGTCTTACCGCTGCCGGAGTCGCCTGGGGATAGGTAATAAATAGCCATGGATAAAAATAACGGTCAAAATGTTCGAAATTTTTTTTAAAAATAATCTAGTAAAAAAGAACAAAATTCATTATTCTCCGATGCCTTAACACATGAATTCAAAGAATAACCAGAAGTGGTCGAAAAATGTCTTGCAAGATTTGATTACAGACAACGGGACAGGTGACACTAAATGAAAGCTTGTAATTAACTTGTGCTAGTTCAGAGGGGAGGGAACCGTTTGTATGTTTGTTTAATAGCCTTTTTCATACTGTAAATTAATTTATATCAGCTAAATGTTTCTACTTCCAACACAAATGTTACAAAATAGGCTATTTATGTGGAACAATAAACTATTTTTTTTTAATTGTGGATGCGGGTAGAAGTGTATAATGTTGTGGGTAGGTTATGAGGAATAAAGAGTCAGTGTAATACACGGAACTGAATTGTTTGATTTGTCTCCTTAGTGTGGTGTATTTTGTCTATTGTCAAGGCCATAAACAATAAATCAGTTGTGTCACCGACTAGATCTTTAATTGTGTGTGCTCCCTATAATAATACTAAAACGTAACTCTTAGTACAAATAACTTTACAGTAATGACACTCACCAATAATAAAAGCGCCACACGTCTTGCTAACGGGCCGCTGCTCCAAGCAGTGAGCTATCTTCTGGAACGCCCACTCGCGGCAGTAGAACTTGCGTTTGTCGGTGTTAATGGCGCTCTCCGCCACTCGGTGAGCGGACGACGACTTGCGCACGGGCCGCTCGGGGCGAGAGGGGATTGGGCTTAGGGGGGTGCCTACATCTGGAAAGGGGAAATAATAGAGATAAAATGTAAGAGTATAAAATAATAGTGTTGTTTTAAGTATATTTTAAGTTCATTTAATTCTATTTTACTATGTTTGCTGTGCCCTGACGGGGTTCATGTTGTACTATACAATTTATTTGTCATCTTTTCTGTCACATGAAGCAATAAAGATTTATGATTTATCTTCTAGAAAGAATTATTTAAGTGGGTGTGGTAGACCATAATAAGGAATATCAAAAGTTCTTGGAAGTAATGTTAGTAAACGCCTGTAATTTTTTTTAATGTACATAATATAGAAGATAGTCCCTAATAAGACGTCACTACATCACCATCATCATCAACTTAAGAGCCCTAATCTGCCCCTATACAATGCCTCCTTCACCTCCGACCCTATCCTTTATCTGACTCATGTAACTTATTCTTGTCCGACCCCTTCCTCTTCTTCCTTCTACTTATCCCTCCACTAAATCATACATATCATATATTCGATATTAAAAAATATTTTATTTAAATAATACATCTATCTCACCATCAAATTCAAAGTTCTCTCTATCCCTATCCCTGTCCCTCTCGCGGCGATGTTCTCTAGTGCCGTCTCGCTCTCGCTCCGGAAAACCGCGATGGCGGTCAGTCGGCGTCCGGTCGTGGCCGCGCGCGGACGTCACCTCGTTCAGGGGGAGAGATCTGAAATGTAGTTTAAAAGATTTATTTGGATCATAAAATCTTTATTTTTAATTTTATTTTAATCTACTGTGATATTTATGTAAGTAAACTATGAAGACCATGCTTTACCATTTATTAATCCTATAGGGTTATGGTACTTTTCGCGCTCTCAAATATTTTTGGTCTACTATCATAAACTGAATACATAATTTTGATTTAGATTTGGCTTGCAAACTGATATTCATAGTTTCCATTCCACCTACTCTAGTCATGTAATGAGACGACCTAGACATGGATAGGTAAGTCCTATCAAAGTCTAGGCCGTTTCTTATATTATACACCCTTATTTTGAAATGATGGGACTTATTAAAATCAGAATATCTGTATCCATATATCCAATAAAAATATCAAAAATGATAGTCAATTACTTATCTTTAAAAAACACTAAATAAATGTCGTATTACGATATTAGACGGCACACTAGCTATCAAGTATTCTGTGACGGCTCGGGTCGATGACCGCGCTTAGCTGTGTATCGCAGCGTTCGCCGGTTGTTCGGTGTAGAATAACAATAAAATTCGGCGGGATTTTGAAAAACTTTGACTTGTCATAACTTTTTAAATAAAAGCAAAAGAAAAAAACTAACTTCACTATGTATTATATTGTCACCCGTCGTTTACATTAGCTGTATTATTAAGTATCTGTAATGCAAAATAGGGGTGTATAAATACTGACCTCAAATTAACCCGATGCTCGGCCTGTCTGACCGCCGAGTGTCGATGCTGGTGCTGCCGCATGCTGACCTGGTACTGCCTCAGGTACGCCTCCACCTTGCCTTCGCTGGCCTCATTCCTCGTCTGAACTCTACGAGCACGGCTTAGCTCTTCTTTTCTTTAAAGAAAGAAATAAATAGATTTTTATTTATTTATATAAATATTATGTTACAAAACAATCAATGAGTGTGTTGAAGACAAGTAAATCAGGGTAGTATTTAGACTTTGGTAGATGACTGACTTTCTGAGCGCAGGCGCAGTTAGTTTCATCCGGGACACGCCGTCTAACTTTTGCTGTCATAACCAATTTTAATGTGTCAGAATTGAAACTAAGGTAAAATGACGACGACCTAACTCAGAAAGTCAGACCATGTAACTTAGATATAGAGTCACCAAGTTTTATGTGCCGGCGGCCAAAATTGGAAGCTATTGTCATTTTGACTCTAATATCATTTGGATACATTTTCAATAAACTGACAGCCAAAAGATGCGTAACAGCGACGCTGTCACCGGCACAGAAAAGTTGGTGACTCTATACTTAACACTTCCATTGTCCGAATAAAATTACAATGAAGTAATTGATTGACAAACGTCAAATACTAACCTTCTAACTTCTTTTCTTTCTTCTTTCTTTTCTAACCTCTCAGCAGCTGTCATTTGGAAGTTGCCGCCATTATTGAAATTTAAAGGATCAAACTCAGTTCTATTTTGCGTTTTTTTCGCATTCTTTTTATATTGTGATTTTGGTACTATCTGACTGTATATGGGCATTTGATTCGACATTTTAACTAGCTTTGGTTCTAAAATATAATTGAGAATTTGATTTTTAATACTAATCTAATCACTTTGGTTAATTGACGTTTAATATTAGAGGAACAACGGGCATTTTGTTTTTGGAACTTTTGCGGGTATCAGGACATTTTTGGGGGTTATTTCGGCGGTTTTTCGGCCATGTTGGATCTGTAACAAGAGTATGGTTTATTGTTAATTATTTTGTTTATGAAGAAGGAAATGTTTAAGAAAATGGATGAAACATGATAAATTTAGTGACGGCCAATAAAGTCCCAAGAAAAACAAAGTTCTTTCTCAAACATATCTCATGCTTGAGTGGGTTCACGTCAACATCAAACTATAGGGGATCGAATAAAATATGTGTGTCCAAACAGTTCGACATCTCGGGCTAACTATTTGGATCATTTTTGTCCAAGTAGTTATATGATCGAACTACTTGTCGGACAGATTGTAATAAGGCCAGCCCAGTCTGACGCATTAGCCCTTGGGCTACTGTCGCATATTTTATGATTTTGGGTATAAATTTTAAATCATCTATTTTAAACCCTTCAACAATTACAAATGCTTCTTTAACACCCAAACTTAATAAATAATTTCTGATGTTTTTAAAGTAAACAGCCACCATTTACTGCCCTCATTTACCCCTCTTTTCACGGGTAATATTTATCCCTTTCAGTACAGCGTTAAGCTTGTGACCTGAATGGGTCCCTTTCAAGTTTATATCAAAGATCTGTGGGGGAAATGTATATAGGCATATTCGTCGAGTATATAGGCCTATAGATTGTGGAGATATAGTTTTTTATATTGTATACAAGTATAAATCTTTAGTTTTTTTTAAAACATTACAAACATTTTATATGTTTGTTAATCGTGACTTTTATTTTATTTTATTTATTTATTTGAGGAGAAACAAACAGCTACATTATACAGTTGAAAAATTAAGAAAATTAACAATAAAGAAAAGGTATTAATGTAACCCACATTGTTACTCGCAGATTAACATTTACAAAGCAAAATGTGGGTAGATTAAAAAATAAGTTATAGGTAAGTACATACTTTTCTTCATTTTATGAAGAACTAGTTGCGTTATAAAGTAGTGACAAGATCTGTCTCTTACTATTCGTGACGATGGAGCTACGAGTATATAGAGACAGAACCTTTTCAGCACACATTTTTTATTTTATTTCCTTTTTTTCTTTCTCATTTTGTGACGCCTGAATTATGTTTTCTTTCTAATCGGTGTAACCCGGACGAAACGTCGAGGTAATTTAAATAATTATGTTATACGCGATTAAGACCTGTTAATCATGCAAACAATGAATTCCGATCGCGAAAGTTTAAAAAGTGTATTTCTAATCGGAGTTAGGAAGAAAAAGAAGTTTTACAATTCAATTAAAAAAAACTGACTTTAAACTAATTTTAAGGTTCTAAAAAAGAAAAAAGGAAACCATTTTAGGATGGCTAATATCAGGAAGACTGGCACGAATTGAAAAAATATTGTTTTGTTGAATGGAAGGTGTCACGACCATTAGGAACATGGCTAACGCGGGTGAAACCGCAAAATGGAGCTAATACATAAATAATGCCGTTTTGTCTGTCTGTCTGTCCACTCATGGGAATTTTCGTTTCGTAGACCACATGTTGTCTGTGAAATATTAACTACCTTAGGGTATGGAGTTCGGTTCCCTGTATTTTGGGGGGATAGTTGTACGAGTACTAGGTTTTTAAATGTTTTGCGTTTTAAGTTACAAAATTATTTACTTTATATAAATACTATAATTTTGTGAAAATTTCAAAATAAGGTACTTATATCGTGATTATGGATTTTGGGTTCATCTAACAGTTAGTTTAGATTCTAAACTTAATACATATTATAAAGAGGAAAGATTTGATTGTTTGTTTGTAACGAATAGGCTCCGAAACTACTGGTCCGATTTCAAAAATTCTTTCACTAATGGAAAGCTAATTTATCAGTGCGTGCCAAAGGCTATTTTATCCCCGTATTCCCACGGGAATGGTAACTACGCGGGTGAAACCGCGGGGAGCTACTAGTACGTTATATATAGGCGTATGCCCAACACGCCTTACACTCTTGAAACAAATCGAAATAATTAAAACCCCTTTTTTATAAAAAAAAAGACCTACATACTACAAACCTCCTTTCCTTTCAAAAAAAGCATTCGAAATAAAACCTCAAAATAAAAATACATTTTTATATTCTTTATTTGAATTATAGAACACAAATTGAGAACGCGAGAACACTCTTCCGGCAATAGTAATAAGGAAATTCAGTTTAAATTGTGTGTGCATTGGAATATGTATCTTGTGGTGTTGTAATAGAGACGTGTTTTGGTTAGAGAGTGGTGAACGTGCGGGCCCTTTAGAATAGGGTGGCCATGCTTTGTAGGTTATTGAGGTCTTATATTATTTTAATTTTAAAACATTTTTGGTAAGTATTTGGAACGCAGGTAAGTATTGGATCATTTTTCAAAAAAGATAGATAAATCCGAATCTTAGGATTAAAAAATTTAAACCGACAGGCTTGAATTTTGGTACAGGGGTAGCTTATGGTCCGGGGCAGGACATAGGCTATGTTTTATCCGAAAATTCCCACGGGGTCGGGAACTATGCGGGTAAAACCGCGGGGCACAGGTGGTATCTTATAAAAATCTGATTCTGTAACGATTTAAATACAAACTGAAGAAATATTTTCTCTACCCTGCCTGTGACAGACATATTTTTTATAATGAAGGATAAAAATAATAATCGCCGAACAGGCTTAACAACATGACTGTATCTTTTTTCTGTGAATACTTCGTAACTTAGGTACTGCAACAGATATATTATTCCCAAATACCCCAATAAGCTGTCACCGTACATTTTAGACAATTCACTTCAAGTATCTATTGTTTCATCGAGCCCACACATCGGTAGGTCTCGTACACCACATGGAACGTAAAGTGATATCCTCAAAAAGTATGGATTATTGAGAATTTAAGATAAGGGTACATTTAAGAGGAATAAGCGTAATCTTGAACTCCTTTCAATATCATCACTACATAGTATAAAACAAAGTCGCTTTCTCTGTCCCTATGTATGCTTAGATCTTTAAAACTACAACGGATTTTGATACGGTTTGTTTTAATAGATAGAGTGATTCAGAAGGAAGGTTTTAAGCATAATTTTATCCCCATATTCCTACGGGAACGGGAACTACGCGAGTAGGGCGGGGCGCCGCTAGTTTTTCAATATTCCAAAAAGTCTCAAATTTTGTTACGTCCACTTGAAAAATATACAGAGTTTTGTATGCGTTTACAAGCAAGATCAAAGATGGATCGAATATTAGGAACGGCGGTAAGTCTGTAGATTTTGTACATAACTTAGATAAACGCACGCAACCATTCAAATACACTCTCTATAAATAGCAAACTCTAAAATCGCATAAAACCTTTTTAAAAAGTATAAAACTAGGCACAATGCAATAACACGAACACCTAATAAAGTTTAAAAAAAAATAACTGAACCACTCAACAATACTGGCAACATACAAACTTCAAATTCAAAAGCGTTCCATTCCATTATGGCGGACGAGGGCGCTCATTTCCCGCGCTTTTCACCTAAAAGGTGGCCACTGACGGGTCAGTTTAACTGATCAGTTCAACTGGCGTCCATCCAAAAATGGTCGTCAATCAAAGTCAAAGTCAAGAATCATTTGTTCAGTTAAGGCCTCAATGAAGCACTTACGATCGTCAATGAATCTACCACCGATTCGGAATTACATCAGCCGAGAAGAATCGGCAAGAAACTCGGGCTGGTATTATTTTTAAATAAAATAAGATACAAATGTAACTCAAAACTAATGTCAAATGTATTTATATAATAAAAAATATCTGTAAATATATAAAAAACTAGTGGCCCGCCCCGGCTTCGCATGGGTCCAAGTTTCCAAGCAAGAAGGTTCTTATGTAAAATCTGAAAACGCGTTTGCTTTTGCAGATTTTACATAAGAACCTTCCCTTGACAATAACAAACACAGCAAAAAAGAATTAGCCAAATCGGTTTAGCCGTTCTCAAATTATGGCGTGACAACGGGAAACGGGTTTCATTTTTATATTATACACCCCTATATTGAAATGACGGGACTTATTAAAATCAGAATATCTGTAGCAGTAACTGAATCCATATATCCAATAAAAATATCAAAAATGATAGTCGATTACTTATCTTTAAAAAATACTAAATAAATGTCGTATTACCAGAGGGCACACTAGCTATCAAGTATTCTGTGACGGCTCGGGTCGATGACCGCGCTCAGCTGTGTATCGCAGCGTTCGCCTGTTGTTCGGTGTAGAATAACAATAAAATTCGTCGGGATTTTGAAAAACTTTGACTTATCATAACTTTTTAAATAAAAGCAAAAGATAAAAACTAACTTCACTATTATATTGTCACCCGTCGTTTACATTAGCTGTGTGATTAAGTATCTCGAAATCAAAATAGGGGTGTATAGATAAGGATGTCAAAAACTAAGAAGTGCATAAACATAAATTACATGTTGAGGTTGCGGGTGCAGAAATTCAATCACTGGAGTGATTCCAGATTCCAGTGACGAAATCAAGTTGGCCTAAAACTATTGGAGTGACGTCACAGTTTTATGTCTGGACTGATCAGTTCGACTGACCCGTCAATGGCCACCTTTTTACTTTTTTAAAGCAGAAGGCTGAAATGAAAAGCGTTGTTATGCAGAATCTCATTAAAATATTTAAGCGCATATTTTTGCTTTAATACATAAATTGGCTTACGTATATGAATCTTAAATTGGTAAAATAGTATAAAACTAGCTGTTCCCCGCGGTTTTACCAGCATGGAACTTTATCCCGTGGGAATTTTGGGATAAAAGTTAGATCCTAGATATGAGGAACATCTGTACCTTTCATTAAAATCCATTCAGTAGTTTTCGCGTGAAAGAGGAACAAACATCCACACTCACAAACATTCGGCTTTATAATATTAGTAACTGTTAGTAGTCAAAATTTTTATTTCTTGTAAGTTTTCTTGCTTCGTAAGTCGGTCCCGGCGACAGTCTTTACGGGACCTTAGGGCATCGCTATCCCGTGGGAATTTTAGGATCAAATATATCCGATATTCCTGGTTATATATAAGTCTATTAGAAAGTATTGTGAGTTTATTTTACATTAATTTTATATCTAGATAGTGTGTTATCTTCGAGATATTCTTTAACAGTATAATATTGTCTATTTATTAGCAGTTCCTTTAGATGTTTAATGAATAAATTTTCTTGTTCTATTTTTCTTATTGTTTCTGGAAGTTTATTAAAAAATTTAATTGACATTATAAGAGGCCCAGATGCGTGCAGTTTCAGACGAGAAGCAGGTAAATTCAATTTATTATTATATCGTAAGCTGTATCTAATATTCATATTTTCGCGTTTTGAAAAGAACTCCGGGAATTTTTTTGTAAATTTGCAAGTTTCTAGAATGTATATGCAGGAAAGGGTGAGAATTTGATTTTGTTTAAAGTAAGGTTTGCAGCTGTCTTTGGATTTTATATTGTAAATAGTGCGTAAAAGTTTTTTTTGTAGAATGAATAAGCATGGGGCGTCCGTACTATTTCCCCACATAATGACTCCGTAGGTAAGCCAGGCGTATGCGTAGGCATAGTACATGGTGAGTGCTGTCTCTATGTCAGTGGTGTTCCTAATTTCACGAAGCGCGTATGAAAATTTAGATATTTTTGATTTAACATTCCTAATATGGGATCAAGATAGCATTGATACTCTACTCATTAGTAAACTATGACATTGTATTACGAACTCTATAAAAACAATGACTCAGAAACAAGTTATTCGTATTACTACCACTGATTAATAATTTATAACTCCATGCGATATAAACTACGTTTTATTTGATCTTAGAGGGACTAGGGTGATCTAAAAATATTTATTAGGATAAGTTTTAGCAAGTCTAATGTTCTGAAAAAATATTTACTTGCTAAAGTATAGAGTCGTAAAAAATAAAAAAAATTTTTTTCGCATTTATTAAATTACTAGCAGCGCCCCGCGGTTTCACCCGCGTAGTTCCCGTTCCCGTGGGAATTTCGGGATATAAAGTATCCTATGTTCTTTCCCGGCCCTTTATCTACCCCTGTACCAAATTTCAAGTCAATCGGTTCAGTAGTTTAGCCGTGAAAAGGTAACAGACAGACAGACAGAGTTACTTTCGCATTTATAAAATATTAGTTAGGATTAGGATTTTAGGATAGGAAGCTATTCTTAGCTTTAACTCTTACACTAGTGCAGTGGCGAAAGAAAATTAATGTAGGCCAATTTAGTACTGAAAACCGACCCTAATTAGGTATGAGATAAAGGTTCGAAACACGAATTAGAAAACAACAAAAAGAGATATGTAGACTCGACAACCTCGATGGCAGAGTGGTCACCATGCCAGACTGCCATCCGTAAGGTTGCGGGTTCGATTCCCGTGCGGGGTCAATATTTGTGTGAACCACAAATGTTCCTAATACCCTAGATACAAGCTTCGAACTTAGGGGTCAGTTACTATAATGAGATGATGTAGTGAATGATTATGTTATGTTATGTAGTTCTGTCTTCCATGGTTCGAAAGATGAAGATGAATGTAGGCAAATTTTTATCCTAAAAATAATAATATAGGACTATTCACGTATTCACGCCTTAAAATGTGTCTTAGCCACAAAAAAAACAAGTACTGGCACATAAGAAAAAAAACAAAAGACTTCCGATAAATATTTCAAATATAGAACACTGAAAGCACATCACGAAAAGACAGCTGATTGCACCATCTTCAACTTTGTTTTGCCACGCGGAATTTCAACCTTAGCTACTACAACTTAAAGTTGAAAATACAAAATCATTCAAAGTTAGTTTCAAAACAGAGCTTTGCATAGGAATTTCGATCTTATATGTATTGAAATAGGAGTCAGATTGGTGTAAATGTCTCAGTTCGCAGAATCGATGTTTTATCGATGTAGGTTATTTAGAGCTTTCGAATAGAACATCACTCGTTGGCTATGGATTGTGGAATAATAGAAATGTGAATAGAAATGTTTGATTGAGTTTTTTTTTCTAGCTAAAAATGGAGGCAAACTAGAACCAAACAGAGGAATAATCCTTTAAAATATAATTCTTGATCAGTTAAAGATTCACTTACAAACACGAGTAAATGCGCAGGGCACAGCTACTAACCACTAAAGTTTATTTTACGTAAACATAATCATAACATTCGTAACGTCAGATCTCACTGACTGACTGACTGATCAACGCATAGCACTCAAAACACTTGGAAAGTTATTATGACATAGGCATCCGCTAAGAAAAACACGAGTAAATCCGGAGGGCATAGCTAGTTTACTTATATTGTAAAGAGGAAAGATTTGTTTGTTTGTAACGAACAGGCTCCGAAACTGAACCGATTTCAAAAATTCTTTCACCATTAGACAGCTACTTTCACCCTGGCCGGATAGCATGACTTCGAAAACGCGATATGATATACCAATTCATCGACATCCAACTGTCAAAATATAATAAACTAGTAGCTCCCCGCGGTTTCACCCACGTAGTTCCCGTTCCCGTGGGATTACGGGGATAGAATATAGCCTATGTCACGCACTGATAAATTAGCTTTCCATTAGTGAAAGAATTTTTGAAATCGGTCCAGTAGTTTCGGAGCCTATTCATTACAAACAAACAAACAAATCTTTCCTCTTTATAATATTAGTATAGATATAGCCGCCATATATAATTTTATCATATCGTAGCACGCGATAATTCATTTGGTCATTGCTCGCGAAATCGATATTATATCGTGGTGTCGATATATTTTATCACGCACTATCATGCTAGGGGGGCTGTGTAACAATCTATATTTTATCCCTATATTCTCACGGGAATGGGAACTACGCGAGTGAAACCACGAGACACCGCTACTAACTAATAAAGTTAATTTTACCAAACATAATCATACCGTTACTACGTGGGATCACGTCCTGTAGATACGGAGTACGTGACCCGAGAACAGTTTGGATTCTCTTCCGGTTTTAGGTAGATCTAAATTTAGCTGAAAGATAAACCGATTTTGATTATGTTTGTGTCTAAAATTTTTGTTAATTTGTTGTAGGTTTTTTATTTTGTTGCTAACTAACAGTCTGGGTGTGTGGTGAATGAGTGTGCGTAGTTTCTGATACCCGAAATACAAGTTACGTACTTAGTTAGGGGTCAGTTACTGTAATGAGATGATGGAGGGAATGATTATGTTATGTTAGTTTTTGTGTATCGTGAACTTAGTTCATTGATATAAGCTGTGTTGTTAGATCAGTCAGTCAGTCAGTGGGATCTACCTAGTTGTGTGTTGTTAGATCAGTCAGTCAGTCAGTGGGAACCACCTACAAGTTGTGTTGTTAGATCAGTCAGTCAGTCAGTGGGAACTACCTACAAGTTGTGTTGTTAGATCAGTCAGTCAGTCAGTGGGATCTACCTAGTTGTGTGTTGTTAGATCAGTCAGTCAGTCAGTGGGATCTACCTAGTTGTGTGTTGTTAGATCAGTCAGTCAGTCAGTGGGAACTACCTACAAGTTGTGTTGTTAGATCAGTCAGTCAGTCAGTGGTATGTGATCCTATGTAGCGTTACGATATTATAATTATAACATTTAGGTAAAATCAATAAATATTGCTAAATAACTGTGCCCTTACTCGGGACAAAAATATGCCTATGACACTTACAAATAATGTAGCTTTCTATTGGTTTGGCAAAATAATCTTAAATGAGAAAGAGGCTTTTTGGCCTGCAGTGGTATCTTACAAGCCAATACTTTACCAAAATAAACTCTTTCATATATGTAATTAAGTTTTGAAATAATTTGGTTAACTTTGATATCCTATAAGTGCTTTCTGAGACAAAACTACACATATAACAACCAATTTTGACACCTTTTAACAAAACTTTATAAAACCAATTCCGTCGTGTCATATCCATCGTCACAGCAAGGCCTAAGTCCTTATTAACATAGGAAATACTAATAAGGAAGCGAGCAGGAAATATCGTCACTATGCGTCAGAGGTATCAATTATTGTAAATTGTCTACGATATTATAACAAAAGACAGTGCACAGAAGTTGACTGTTGGGTGCACGCTACGCACGAAACATACATAACTAGCAGCGCCCCGCGGTTTTACCTGCGTAGTTCTCGATCCCTTGGAAATTTCGGGATAAAACATAGCCTATGTCCTTTCCCATAAGCTACCCCTGTACCAAACTTCAAGTCAATCGGTTCAGTAGTTTAGCCGCGAAAGTTAACAGACAGACAGACAAAAACAATCAATACCTTTATCCTAACTATCCTAATCCTAACTAATATTATAAATGCGAATGTAACTCTGTCTGTTACCTTTTCACGGCTAAACTACTGAACCGATTGACTTGAAATTTGGCACAGGGGTAGCTAGCTTATAGTCCGGGGAAGGACATAAGACTATATTTTATCCCGCAATTCACACGAGATCGACAACTACGCGGGTAAAACCGGCATAGCTAGGTTTATATAAGCCAAACGTGCAAGCGAAAATCATTTTAAAGCTATCTCTAACTTCCTCGCCCGTACCTGTATCCCGGTTTCCCCTACATCCTATGTCTATGTATTATTCTGGAGTTTCCCGTATGATAACGAAGTTGCGAACTCTGTATTGTTAAAGTTAACATATCGTTTTAACTATAACAAACGGGTTAGGTTTAGACCCTAAACTCGATAATTGACGGTTTTTGTACTTTTTGATCTAGTCATATTATATGAAAAGCGTATTTTATAAACATGCTTTTAGGTAATAATTAAAGGAAATATTGTCATCTAAAAAATACTCAGAGAAAAACAATATTATACAGAAAACTTAAAAAATATATCAAGAAAACTGAACATATGTTTTCTGAATTTCACTTTTAGCATTAACTTCCATGCCTTCGGATTCTAGTAATTAGACCAATTTAGCACTAAAAATTAAACAAACTTAAAGTCCAGATCCTTAATAAGGAAATACTCATAGGAAAATTTAATTGTTATTATAATTATTATTGAAATCGAAAAAAATATAAAGTTAGAATTTGTAAAAATCACACTCAAGAAAATCGTAATTTACGTTGATAAATGATGCTCAAAACGTTATTAAAATTACCTCAAATAATAAAAGAATATTTTCTACAACAATTATACTAAAAAAAAATCTCTAAAACAAATTGTCTTTTTTTCTACAAATATTTTAAAATCATCATAAAACTACTATAAAATCGGACGCACGAAACAATTCAAATCAGTCTGCCGCGAGGCTTTTTAGAGAGAGGACGTATCGCTCCTACCGAGCGTTTGACCTTTGCGGCGCGTACGAATTTTATACGATAACTCATCAACATGTTTTGATACTCGATAATAATTTTTGTTTTATAATTTGAATTATTTATTAAAAAAAAATATTAACATTTATGATAACAAATAATGTTTTATAATGCAGGCATTTACCCACATTAGTAATGTAGGCATTTACTCACATTAGTAATGTAGGCATTTACCCACATTACTAATGTAGGCATTTACCCACATTAGTAATGTAGGCATTTACCCACATTAGTAATGTAGGCATTTACCCACATTAGTAATGTAGGCATTTACCCACATTACTAATGTAGGCATTTACTCACATTAGTAATGTAGGCATTTACCCACATTAGTAATGTAGGCATTTACCCACATTACTAATGTAGGCATTTACCCACATTAGTAATGTAGGCATTTACCCACATTACTAATGTAGGCATTTACCCACATTAGTAATGTAGGCATTTACCCACATTAGTAATGTAGGCATTTACCCACATTAGTAATGTAGGCATTTACCCACATTACTAATGTAGGCATTTACCCACATTACTAATGTAGGCATTTACCCACATTAGTAATGTAGGCATTTACCCACATTAGTAATGTAGGCATTTACCCACATTAGTAATGTAGGCATTTACCCACATTAGTAATGTAGGCATTTACCCACATTAGTAATGTAGGCATTTACCCACATTACTAATGTAGGCATTTATTTGTTTTATTCATTATTCCTTGTTGTGAATAATGGAATATCGAATCGAAAGTTATTACGTAAATTATATCTAATCATATACCACCTACTACGAATCGTAAAAAAAAATATACTCGTATTTTTACTTTTGTCAATAACTTTTACACAATTTATAATTTCCAATGGATCAAAACCATTCGGCCGGAGTATTCAGAGCGAGCGCGCCGTCACTACATAGACAGTGTGCATGCGGACACGCGTGCGCGTCTGTGTGAGTGAAAATTTGAGTTGTCGCGCGCCAGATCAACCCTCTTAAATGAATCTAACAGTTTAATATGACGCCTTCAATACTAATCACTACATAGTATAAAACAAAGTCGCTTTCTCTGTCCCTATGTCCCTATGTATGCTTAGATCTTTAAAACTACGCAACGGATTTTGATGCGGTTTGTTTTAATACATAGAGTGATTCAGTGGGAAGGTTTTTAGCATAATTTTATCCCCATATTCCTACGGGAACGGGAACCACGCGGATAAACCGCGGGGCGCCGCTAATAATTTATAAAGATGAAGAGTTTGATTGTTTGATTGATTTCGCTAATACCGTGATTCTACTTCACTTTTTTACACGCTTTTTATTAGCTTCACCTGTATGTTTGTATGTTTGTTTGTAACCGACTTCTTTGGGCGCTATTTTGACCCACTTTAAATGGCCAGATTTTGTTCAAACTTTGTAGATTTATTGAAGACCGATGACAATACACTAATTTGATAAAATTATTCCATTTTTTAAATTATAAATAATCCAAACTAAAAAGTAGAAAATAAATTATAGTTTAAAAAAACTAAAAAACACGCTTTTTATAGAAAACCGAACTAAAAAATAGAAAATAAATTTTAATGAATTTAAATTAAGAAAATAGTGTTAAAAATTTCAATGAATATAAATTAATAATAGTGTGAATAAAAAAAAAAAAAAAATTTTAAAAAAAGCGTGGGGTGCTTTTTAAAATATTATCGAAATGATAATCACTCTACTCATATCTGTCAATAAAATATTTATAACTATTGACACCATGCACCCCACGCTTATTTTTTAAATAAAATAATTTTTTTTTATTCACACTATTATTAATTTATATTCATTGAAATTTTTAACACTATTTTCTTAATATAAATTCATTAAAATTTATTTTCTATTTTTTAGTTCGGTTTTCTATAAAAAGCGTGTTTTTTAGTTTTTTTAAACTATAATTTTTATTAGTCCATTTTCGGTGCGTTTAAGTCAAAGTCAAAAATCATTTATTCAGATAAGGCCTCAATGAGGCACTTATGAACGTCAAAATTGATTCTACCACCGATTCCGAAATTACATCTGCCGAGAAGAATCGGCAAGAAACTCGTGCTGGTATTTTTTTTTTTAATAAAATAAAATACAAACAGTACCTTAAAACTAGTACAATGTCATAGATAAAAAAAAGAAAACAAATAATCTATAAATATATAAAAATACTTATATGTACCAAAAGTTTACAAAGGATATTTGGTTGGATACATATTGGAATTATTTTTATGAATATCCATGTAGTATGTACCGATTAGATACACGAATAAAGAATTTTTGAGCCGCGAATAATGGGATTGGATCACATTTTTTTAATCCACGAGTTGTGAAAACGCGAATGAAGGAAGCGTGAATATGGAGCTTTTAATGTATCAACAAATTTAATTAACCCCCGACGCAAAAATAGGGGTGTTATAAGTTTGACGTGTCTGTGTGTGTGTGTATCTGTCTGTCTGTGGCATCATAGCTCCCGAACGGATGAACCGATTTTTAGTTTTTTTTTTTATTTAAGGGGACTTACGTGCGAGTGTTCTTAGACATGTTTGATGAAAATCGGTTGACCCGTTTAAAAGTTATGGGGGTTTGAAGGTAATTGTGTTGGGGGTTTTTTGAATTTTAAATTTAATGTTTTTTTTTACATTAAAACTCAAGCAAACCCGCACATCAAAACTATCTCTCAATAAAACACGACCAAGGTCGCCAGACACGAGAGTTCACTCAATGAGTACGGCAGACGCCATCGATCGCGTCAACCCCTCAATGAGGGTGGATCGAATAGGGGTTGATATCAATGATATACAAGGGTAGGTTAGTTAGGTGTAGAAAAGTAGTTAGACGTTGGAATATATGATTTAAAAAACTACAAGTAACTTTATTTTGAAATAATGAAAAATCGAAATTAGTCGAGTTTTACTATTGAATACCACGTTTTAATCTTTGGTTTCAATTAAGGAGCGATTCTTTTGTCGGAGTATCAGCAATTCAAAATTCACAAAATATTTATTAAATTTAGGCCTCAATGAGGCACTTATGAGCGTCACTGAATCTACCACCGATTCGGAATTACATCAGCCGAGAAGAATCGGAAAGAAACTCGGGCAGGTATTTTTTTTTAAATAAAATGAAATACATATGTCTCTTTATAACTAATGTCAACAATAAAAAACATGTCAAAAGGTATATAAAAAAAATCTACTATAATAATAAAATAACTAAAATTCTAGTCGAATTTAAGTAGTACTGAAAAAATTAAAATCACACTCTAATCTTCACTTATTAAACAAATACAAAATCTAAGTCGCATGTTTAGATTTTTTTAAACGACGCAACTGATTATGAAAAAAAAAAACATAGTGAAAGAAAAACCGACATTAATCCTAACTAATATTATAAATGCGAAAGTAACTCTGTCTGTCTGTTACCTTTTCACGGCTAAACTACTAAATTGATTGACTTGAAATTTGGTACAGGGCTTATGGTCCCGGAAAGAACATAGGACACTTTTTATCCCGAAATTCCCACGGGAACGGGAACTACGCGGGTGAAACCGCGGGGCGCTGCTAGTTTACTATAAAAAAATGGGAGCAGTAGGAAATTATATTCTTTCTCATAAATAAAAACGGTTCATTCCTAAATTACGAGTCGTTTTTCAGTCGAAAACTATTCAGTACTACACAGATAACAATATACAAACAAAATTACACCATCAACTTCAACAAAACATAAAGAAAATACCAAAAAATCTAACTGAAAACTGAATTTCACGATATTATCGATTAATACAATCAACATTACGATATTGTACGCCAATTTCAACGATTTTCATACAAGGCAGCGTGGCCGAGCGGTCTAAGGCGCTGGTTTTAGGCACCAGTCCGAAAGGGCGTGGGTTCGAATCCCACCGCTGTCAAATACTTTTTATTTCTTATTTTTGTTTTATTTTCATTTTTAACCATATTACAGTCAAATGTTTACTCAAATAAGTCGAAAATTACAAATATTTTAATTTTTAAAACATTCGTACTGAAAATCTATTTTCATTGCGTGACGCGCTTGTATTGACCTTGGAGTGAAATGTATTCAATGTATGTATTTACATAAGTATATTATGTATATCCGTTGTCTAGTATCCATAGTACAAGGTTTGCTTAGTTTGGGACTAGATGGCGATGTGGGATATGTCCCGATATTATTTACTAGCAACGCCCCGCGGTTTCACCCGCGTAGTTCCCGTTCCCGTGGGAATTTCGGGATAAAAAGTATCCTATATTCTTTCCCGGACCATAAGCTACCCCTGTACCAAATTTCAAGTCAATCGGTTCAGTAGTTTAGCCGTGAAAAGGTAACATACAGACAGAGTTACTTTCGCAGTTTATTTGTAGGGATAGTAGGGATTTCTTACTTGTCTCCACCGAGGGGCTCTCCCTACCCTGAATTAGGGTGATTAGGCCTTAGTCGACCACAGGCCAAGTGCGGGTTGGTCTTCACAAACAACCTTAGAATTTCTTCACAAGTGAGCAGGTTTCTGAACGATGTTTTCCTTCACAATTTTATTTTAAGACTAGCGGCCCGCCCAGTCTTCGCACGGGTCCAATTTTCTAGCAATAACAAACACAACAAAAAAATATTTAACGAAGTCCAGGCGCTGTTGAGTAATGTGCCTACCAACGCATTTTGCGATTCATTTTTATATTATACCAGCGGCGCCCCGCGGTTTCACCCGCGTAGTTCCCGTTCCCGTAGGAATATGGGTATAAAATTATACTAAAAACCTTCCCACTGAATCACTCTATCTATTAAAACAAACCGCATCATAATCCGTTGCGTAGTTTTAAAGATCTAAGCTTACATAGGGACAGAGAAAGCGACTTTGTTTTATACTATGTAGTCAAGTGACTTATTTTATACATGCACAAAGGGCACAAATAAAGAGGTCTAATTGTGGAGAAATTGCTCACTTAAGAATACAAGTATGTACTTATTTTATACTCAAAGGATTTCGGGTTTTGTGGAGGGTGAGATAAAAGCGAATATTTGGATGAATAGGAATATTTACAACAAAAAAAATTAAAAAACCCCCAACACAATTACTTTTATACCCCCATAACTTTTAAACGGGTCAACCGATTTTCGTAAGTCCCCTTTAATACAAAAAAAAAACTAAATTGAAATCGCTTCTTCCTTTGGGGAGCTATGATGCCACAGACAGACAAAGACAAATACACACACACACAGACACGTCAAACTTATAACACCCCTCTTTTTGCGTCGGGGGTTAAATACAATGTAAAATTTCGTGCTGTAAGATTACATTGCAGACCAAAGGCCACTCTGTAATTGAAAATATTAGTACAGTGAGGAGGAATGCACGTAATCACCACGCTCGGTGCGTGTTGGTGATCTTAAACCTAAGAATAGTTTGGGAAATAGTCAACATGTATTGCTCGATCCAGGTATAGAGTCATAGTATGTATTAGAATAGAAATTATTGAATCTGGAAAGTCAGTTTTTTTGCCCATGTCACTAGACTGTCTAAGTATGATCATCATCAACAGCCTGTATTAGTCCACTGCTGGACATAGGCTTCTCCCAATTCGCGCCAATGTGCCCTGTCGGCGGCACGTCGCATCCACTCTCTCCCGGCTACCCTGCGCAGATCATCGCTCCACCTAGCCACAGGACGTCCTACACTACGTTTGCCGAGAACTCGTCTGCTCCAACGGCCATCAGTTCTCCTACAGATGTGGCCAGCCCACTCCCACTTCAGAGAGCTAATTCTTTGAGCTATGTCGGTGACTTTAGTTCTCAGTCTGATCACTTCATTGCGAATGCGATCTTACAGAGAAACTCCGAGCATAGCCCTCTCCATAGCTCTCTGAGTGTCTAAGTATAATAGTAATTTATGGTACAAGCGAGGTAAGTTGGTGATTACTTCCGAGGCGCTATTGAGGCCCGAGCCGTCAGGCGAGGGTCTGAAGGTAGCCGAGGATAGTAATCATCAATACTCGCGTGTACCATACAACGTTTTTCAACACATTTGCGAAGAAATTATCATTTTTCGCTAATAAATAAACAGTTTTTCTATTCGCGCGCATCCAACACAACAATGGTGATCGCCAAAGACTAAAAGAATATACTTATTAAAAAAAAAACGAATGAATGAATTCGACCATAGACCTACCAAAAGTAAGGCAACATAGTTGAAGTTTGTTTTTAAAATGTATGGACACCATTTTTTTGGTGTCGAAACTTTTTTAAAACAATGCAATTTAAAAAAACAATCTATAACTCACTAGTGAATAAAACGTGTCATTATTCAACTGTTTTTGCACAAATATGAGCCCCTTTATGAGCAAGTGTGTTGAAAAATGTTTAATGTGTGACTTAATTTAACACATGTGAAACTGCAGACAGTAGGTCCAAACTAGTGTCAAGATAAAAGGAAGGTTATTAGTTAAGATACTAAGTTAAAAGCAAATAATTAAAGTAATTGTAAACAATTGTAAGAATTCCAATAAATGTGTTATCTCAGAGGAAAACATTACTTATTGTGTTATTAGATAACAAACGTCTTCTTGTTATTTATTGAGTAACTAGCGGCGCCCCGCAGATTCACCCGCGTAGTTCTCGTTCCCGTAGGAATATGGGGATAAAATTATGCTAAAAACCTTCCCACTGAATAACTCCATCTATTAAAACAAACCGCATCAAAATCCGTTGCGTAGTTTTAAAGATCTAAGCATACATAGGGACAGAGAAAGCGACTTTGTTTTATACTATGTAGTGATTAACTAGCTGTATCCTTTGGGTTTACTTGTGTAGATCTTAGTTTTTTTGTGGGAACTTTAGGACAAAATAATATCTCTTGGTGAATTATTGTAATTTTTAAGATTTTCTAACCTGATGGTGATTAGGCCAGTGTATCAAAAACATTTTCAAGATAAAAAAAACAGACCAAGATAAACATTCACACAAATATTTTTACATTAGGAATAGAACTGAATCCCTCTGTTAGGCAGTTTGGTGTGGTGATCACTCTACCACTTGGGTTATCTATAAAATAATCTTAAGAATAATAATTCAGTTCTTATTTAAATATATAGATTTTACTTGAAATCCTTACTTCCTTACTATATCCTATCCTAACTAATATTATAAATGCGAAAGTAACTCTGTCTGTTACCTTTTCACGGCTAAACTACTGAACCGATTGACTTGAAATTTGGTACAGGGGTAGATTATGGTCCGGGAAAGAACATAGGCTATGTTTTATCCCGAAATTGTCACGGGATCGGGAACTACGTGGGTGAAACTGCAGGGCGCAGCTAGTTCCTAATAATTTTCTAAAAAAAGTAGTGCATTGATATTGTTACTCTATGATGGCCTAATGATTTAAACTCAATTCTATCTGACAGTCACAATAATAATTAAATTAGCAATCATAAATTAAACAGTTTCAAGTTTACGATGTAGATTTTAGAATGTATGTTTTCTATCACTGTTCTATGACATAATGGTTGGGTTGGTAGAAAGCCTATTCTTGTCCAGTTTAAGATTATTAAGGTTTTTTAAATGGGAAAGTGGAAAAAGCTGTCTGTAATTAGTAAAATTAACTTTTTATCCATTTTTTATATTTTAGATCTCCAAATTCGTTCGTGGAAATAATTAAAACAAACATTTGAAGCAAGAACAGCAGTTCTAATTTTAAATTATAAAAAAAAACTTCAGTGGCAAAGTGCATTCAGTATACAGCCTAATTGACGTTAAATTGAAAGCGAAGAGAGACTTGCTCCGCTCGATTACCGCTCCATAACATAAACAAAAAAATGTGATAAAACAAAACCATTTATGCTTGTATGACTCATAATGCGGACATTCACACACACCGCGAACAGATGTGTACATTTTAATCTCAATCAAACTAGCTAAACTAATAAATAACAATCAAATTACAAAAATATGTGACCGTAAAGTAAAAAGAAAATCCATGGTAGCAACTTACTTTTTTTTTAAATGCGTTTCGTTTTCTATTGGAGCACAAAAACCACACAAAAATCAAATAGTACACAACACAAATGCAGTCATATCACACAACACCCACGATTACACTGTTCACGTCCATTTTAAACGATAATTTTAATTAATTATTTACATTTGTTAATCACATGTTAGAATTAGAAACACTCGTTTCATGAACGTCTGTAATTGTTGTAGATTTAATGAAACAAAACTCATCACCTTCGCGATAAGAAGCAGAGAAAGGGAGATTGTTTTCAATTGATGATTAGATTGTAGATAATGATTTGAGATGCAGCATAGTACAACAGCGAGCGAGCAACGGAGCTATCAAACGCGAAAGCTGAAAAAAGCTTGAATAAAATTGGCTGACTGAATGAACTTGTGGTGTTGTGTTACCATAAAATTAATTTCTACCAAAAATATTTTTTTTCTAATCTATTTGTTTAGTTACTTCTATTTTTAAAGGTGCATCGATGGCAATTATTAAAGATAATACTTCGTTTTCAGATTTTTGTCAGCTTTAATTGCATGGCTAGTCTAGCCATGAAATATAGCTAACATTTATAGAAACTTAAATTTATTTTCTTCCTACAGTCTGCCCTGCAGTACATAATTATCTTAAGATAATTATGTACGTTAGATTAGATCCGTGTTAATATTATTAACATGGATATTTGAAATGAAAAGTTCTCATAAAACTAGGATTTCTTTCGACATAGGTGAAAATTGTCTGTTTGCGAACTATATGTAAAAGATGCTTTCATTCGTAGGACTAATTTGTTGATACGATTCTTTACATTCACCACCACATCCTTTTGAGAGAACTTCTCTTAACTGTATTGAGGCCGAAGCTTCAGTTTTCCTTCTTCTATCTAAACAGTTTAACCCGTTTAATAATGTTTATAATAATTGTAAAGGGCTTTAAATTTATGCATTCAACTAAGTTTTATCCTTGTTTTATCATCCCAGATGTATCTTAAAGAATTATTAAGCAGTTTCCTACTATTTCTCAGAGTTTTTGTAGCTGGCAACTATTTAAAAACAACGCCATCTATGGAGAATATTATTTTCTGTAAGTTTACGCACAAAATGAACACATTTAATGGGAAGTAGTTTATCTACTCCTTACTAGATGGCATTGTAAACAATTTTATTTTTTGTATGAAAATAAAAAATGTACCTATTTATATTTAACTAGTGGCGTCTCGCGGTTTCATCCGAGTGGTTCCCGTTCCCGTGGGCATACGGGGATAAAATATAGTCTATGTTACTCAGAGTGAATGTAGCTTTCTAATGAAAAAAGAATTATAAAAATCAGTCCAGTACTTTTTGAGTTTATTCGTTACATACAAAAATACAAATCTTTCCTCTTTATAATACTAGTGTAGATTCAGGTACATTTTGTACTTATATATATTTTGTATTTATACTTAATAACATTCTTTAATAAGACCAAAAACACAGATTTAAAAGACAGTATTCCTCAATTCTTTTTTTTTTTTTTTTTTTACTCTAATCTTTAAAAAAGTAGCCGGTCCCTGTTGGACCCGCGTCGCGAGAAACAGAATGGAGTGGAGGACTTTAGAGGAGGCCTATGTCGAGAGACAAGCTGTCAATGAGGACCAACCGGTTGCCGATTAATTAAACTAATATAATATTAAGTAAACATTTTAAGATTAAGTTTGATTGTAAGGTTTACTTATAGGTACTTGTTTAATTGAAATTATTGTAACAGACAGAAATAAAGGCTAATTTCATATCACCAAGCATGAACTTGCTTGAGAGCTTAATTATTTGGCTACACTATTCGGAGAAACTAAGTCGTGTTTATCTTTTGTCCGAGTAAAAACTTGATAGTGGTCTATTGGTAATGTCTTATTGAGGTACTCCCAGAATCCATTTGCTTGATTTAGAAAATTCTTTAATATATTTATTATAAGTTAATGAATGTTTTTCTGACTAACAATTTATAATAGTTTATTTTATATATAAAATTAAAACACTCTCTGATTTTATCCATGTTTACTTTCTTTCATACAATGAAAGTAAGGAAATGTATAATTGATTTAAATAGGATTTTTTTATACAAGAGAGCTACTAAATCTAGACATGAAGCTAAGAATCTAAGGAACTCATTCTCCGCAGACTATGGTCTTCTGAGTTCATAAATAATGTACCAAATCCTATATTAACAAGTATTTAGTTAATAAAAACACTGCAAATACGAACTCCAAAACTTTATTTGCGAACTTATGCTTAGAATTAGTATTTACACACACATTATTCGTCCAAAACACATTTTGTTTTCACCAAAAAGTTTCATGTTAATGAGGTTATTATCTTGTTGATACTGTGGCTTCCTTCCTTGCAGCGTCTTGCAGTAACTGCGTATCCACTTCATCTGCTGGTAATTGTACGTAACGGACAACAGAACCACGAATAAAGCAGTTTTTAACAGATAACATGTGAGGATATTTCTCTTGATCAATGACGCTAATATCGGACAATTTGATATTTAAATACTGATCGACAGAATGTAGCGTCCCACATATACTGAGATCGTTTTTAAGCTCAACCACCACATCTTTACCGACTAACGACTTGAAAAATGAGTAAAATAACATATTTATTTCAAGTTTTAGCAATAAATTGAGAGAATTGCCGCTTTCAGCAGAATTTGTTTGATTTGATTGACTGACAGAATGAATGAATGAAATTGGATGAACTGACAGACCACAGATGTTTGTTTGACAAGACAGAAGGAACGAATGGTTTGATGGAAAACACCGGTTTTATGTTCTTATCGATAAAAAAATATTAAAGTACTTACGATTTGTTATTGATTTGATAAATACAATTCATTAAAGGATTGCTTTGCAAGAATATTTTTTTAATCATTGGATATTTTTTCTTATTTTCAAATAAAGCGTGTGGTCCAGTCAAACGTGTAGTCTGTGGTGTGAATGATTGTTTGCTAACTTGTTTGGCTTGATTAAAAATGGAAATGGAATGAAATTTATTTTCTGTCTGTGGTGTGGAGTGTGGACGGCCTGGTGTGTGTTTACGGCTTTTCATTTTTTCACAAATAATCTAAGAATTATAATTGTGTTTCGTGTATCATTTTCGTTTTTGTATTCTTAAACTTCCAATGTGTATATGTTAGTCAAAATCCAAAACTATAATTCCAACATTTTTCTTAACCTAATTTTTTTGCAGCAAATATGTCGGCCTCTGAAGAAAATGTAGAAATCGTAAGTTTATTCAGTAAATACACCAATAAATACATCTTAAATTATCAATTTGGCACACAATTAACATATAAAACCTTTGCAATTAAACAAATTATGGAAATTCATAACATAGTAAATATACATACAACAGTACAAAAACTAGCAGCGCCCGTCGGTTTCACCTACGCACCCACTCATGTAGGTTAATCAATACTCAATTATCGTGTTATTTATTGCATAAGTCAATAATATGTGTGTGCGTAGTTTCTGATACCCTAGATACAAGTTACGGACTTAGTTAGGGGTCAGTTACTGTAATGAGATGATGGAGGGAATGATTATGTTATGTTAATGTCACATCACAGCTTAATATGTTTTTATAGTTATCATGGTTATTAGCACTCAAATTATTATGATTAACGGATAAACTCGAAATAAATAATATACATGGTAAATATCCGTTAAAACAATTAAAACAATTTTGTAAAATAAAAATAATTTTATACTATACATAAACTTTTTTAAAAATCATTTTTAAGTAGTGAAATTGGATTTTACGAAAAATAAAAGAAAAATGACATATCACATTAACGGTTCACTTCCGGATACCACTATGTAGGGTGAAAAAGTTGCATATGACGTCTCCTACCACCCCTTAAAAGGATCCGGTCTAATTACAAATAACCCTGTATATAAAATATAATTTCTTTTTGTTGACCCAGTCGTCATCCTTATTATAATAATTTCCAGGACTGGGGTAACGAGAGACTCATACGAGCCCAAAAAGCAGTGGATGCTAACATCTACGATGTGGACTCCTGGTCGTTACTCATCCGTGAAGCCCAAACTCGGCCGATTAACGAAGTCCGGTCGATGTACGAGAAGCTGATCGCTGCATTCCCAACTACCGGAAGATTCTGGAAGATTTATATTGAACAGGAGGTAGGTTGTTGGGGGTTTTAATAATTCTATAACTGGACAAAGATTTTCATTTTCTTTAAATTTAAACCCATAATTTATTTGGTTTGAGCCTCAAAGATGAACTTGTGAATGTCTAAAGCTTACAAACCTTAACATTCAATAATAATAAATTCGCGAAATTACTAACAACTCTTGTAGCAAATAAATAAAAAGTAATTTTTATTTTATTATTTTATACACCCCTATTTTGAATTCAAGATACTTAATCACACAGCTAATGTAAACGACGGGTGACAATCATTTATGATATTTTTATTGGATATATGGATTCAGTTACTGCTACAGATATTCTGATTTTAATAAGTCCCATCATTTCAAAATAGGGGTGTATATTTAAAGCTTTTACTGTACAAAGGCGTTACTGCTACAGATATTCTGATTTTAATAAGTCCCGTAATTTCAAAATAGGTATAATAGGGTGTATATTTCAAGCTTTAAAGCCAGCTTCATCCCCTAAACTTGAAATATGTCGCAAAACTATATATTTTACTTTAATTAAAAAATACTTACATAAAATATCTCTTTTACAGATGAAAGCGAGAAACTTTGAGAAAGTCGAAAAGGTTAGTAACTAGTAAGTTTAGATTTAAGTTAAATAAACTGTGATATTAGGTATCTATCCCAGTGTCTGTGAATCACCGAAAAACATACAGTTTTCTATCAAAATAAAAATCTATATGGCTCAACACACATCGAAAAGGCAACAAAGCGAATCTCATTTCAGTGTCATACGAATTTTAACTTTATTTTCATTACTATAATACTTTTTATCGCATGAGGAACTCGAACGATCGGAATTCGCTGGGATTCCCGCGGCGCAGGCATCCGCGCGATTCTAAGTATTATAGTAATGAAAATAAAGTTAAAATTCGTATGACACTGAAATGCGATTCGCTTTGTTGCCTTTTTGGTGTGTGTTGAGCCTTAAACTTGATAAATGTTTATTTTTAAACTTATCTCTATAATGGATTTCAACAAAATAGGTTCAGACGCAAAACAGACTTAATTGTAAGTCAGTAAAAAATACTGGATTCGCAAAAAAAAAAACAGGTATAGCATGTCCAAATAAAGTGGTAACAATCTGTTGCTATCTCTTTCTTTCCCAGCATGATTAGAAAGAGAGGTCAATATGTGATTTTAATGTATATTTAAACTAAGATGGTAATAATAAAATATAAGACAATTTAATTGAAATGTTTTCATTTATATTAGGGCTGTGTTGAGACATGTTGGAGGTCATTTTCTTTAGCAATTAGTAGTTGTTTCACGTGGTTTTGCTCGCGTTTTGGTACAAATTAATGGATTTAGATGTCAAAATCTAAATATTGCTCTGTTTTATTAATACAATGTTTTTTACTGTTTCTAAAATACATAAAACAATTTTATTTTCAAAAAATATGACATCTATTTATTACAATTCTAAGTTTTTTAAAATTAATATGGTCAAAAATTAATAAATATCTAGTTGTTTTTAAATGCTAATTTTTTAAATTTAAAAACTGGATTAATCTATATAATTTAAACAGTACAGTATAAAACATATGATAATAATTGCTACAGAAGGTCACTCTCGACATGTATTTTTATCCCTATCAGAATTATCCTAGTTATACATATCATAGAATATAGATTATACAAACCTAGTTATTATACACTATTATATAAATATTTCTCGAAATAATTAAAAATAAATGTTTATACACATACAAATGTAAATTAAAAATTATAAAACGACAACAATAAGGCTAGGCGTATGCTGAGACGCAGGGCGTGCAGAGCAGATTTTGTAAAGCATGGAATGTCATTCATTAAATAGCACAGGACAGACACATGCCTGCGCCATAGCGTATGTAGTTCAATGACGTAGTTCTATGCTTTACAAAATCTGCTCTGCTCTGCCCTGCGTGGACCGCGTCGCCTGCGTCTCAGTATACGCCTAGCCTTAGTATGTCAAATTATAGTCCGTTCGCCAACAATGTAAAATTACGTTCAAATGACCTTACGCTATTTGAGACTGATTGGTTGATATTTAATTATGACGTCATGTGTGAACGAGACAGATATAATATAAAATCCTGTCTGATTTATTAATTATTATAATGACAACAAAAAGTTATAATTGAAAGAACGGAATATTGCTAAGGTATCTTTGTTTTTTACAACACAATACATTATAAAGAGTTTACTAAAATTATCCCGTTGCCTAGCTTAGCCTATCCATATCCTTTCCCAAGTCCTAATTTATCTCCATAGGAAATTTCACCCTTAACGGTTCAGCGGGTTAGGCATAGAAGCGTAGGAATGTTTAGACATACAGTACTTCATATATCTCTATACGATTTATTAAAATCGGTTCAACTGTTAAAGCGTAATAAAGACACAAGAGTTACTTTCGCATTTATGAAGGAATGTATAGGCATAGATATTAAATACAGTGTAGTAGCAACAAGCGACGAAACTAAAAACTTATATTTTTTAATGGAATTTATTTTTATACTGTACTAGCAGCGCCCCGCGGTTTCACCCGCGTAGTTCCCGTTCCCGTGGGAATTTCGGGATAAAAAGTATCCTATGTTCTTTCCCGGACCATAAGCTACCCCTGTACCAAATTTCAAGTCAATCTGTTCAGTAGTTTAGCCGTGAAAAGGTAACAGACAGACAGAGTTACTTTCGCATTTATAATGTTAGTTAGGATTCAAACAATTTTTAGGTTTTTGAATAATGCATTCAAAAAGCCTCGGTAGCTCAACTGGAATAGCGGTGCTACGGTTCATCATGGTTTCGGGTTCAAGTCCTGGCTGACGCGAAAATTTTGAATGCATTTTTCTAAAACTTTTGATTTGAAAATCAGACAGGTTTTTATTTATACATACTATATTGTAACTCCCTGAGTGTGACAAGGATAGATAGCGTGAGGTCATTGTACGGAATTGACAATTATTTGCGAACGGACTATACCATAGGAAGCTCCTCTATATTTAAAGTATAGGAAAAACATGGTAAGTTGAAACTTTTACTTCTTATAAGTATACTATAAGTGATCAGAGTATGATAGAGGGATCCACAAATGTTTATCTCGGTCTGCGTGTATGAATGTGTGTCTGTAGTTTGTGATACCCTAGATACAGATAATGAACATAGTTAGGGGTCAGTCGGTGTAATGAGGAGACAGAGGGATCCACAAATGTTTATCTCGGTCTGCGTGTATGAATGTGTGTCCGTAGTTTGTTATACCCTAGATACAGGTAATGAACATAGTTAGGGGTCAGTCGGTGTAATGAGGTGATAGAGGGATCCACAAATGTTTATCTCGGTCTGTGTGTATGAATGTGTGTGTCCGTAGTTTGTGATACCCTAGATACAGGTAATGAACATAGTTAGGGGTCAGTCGGTGTAATGAGGTGATAGAGGGATCCACAAATGTTTATATCAGTCTGTGTGTATGAATGTGTGTCCGTAGTTTGTTATACCCTAGATACAGGTAATTAACATAGTTAGGGGTCAGTCGGTGTAATGAGGTGATAGAGGGATCCACAAATGTTTATCTCGGTCTGTGTGTATGAATGTGTGTGTCCGTAGTTTGTGATACCCTAGATACAGGTAATGAACATAGTTAGGGGTCAGTCGGTGTAATGAGGTGATAGAGGGATCCACAAATGTTTATCTCGGTCTGTGTGTATGCATGTGTGTCCGTAGTTTGTGATACCCTAGATACAAGTAATGAACATAGTTAGGGGTCAGTCGGTGTAATGAGGTGATAGAGGGATCCACAAATGTTTATCTCGGTCTGTGTGTATGAATGTGTGTGTCCGTAGTTTGTGATACCCTAGATACAGGTAATGAACATAGTTAGGGGTCAGTCGGTGTAATGAGGTGATAGAGGGATCCACAAATGTTTATCTCGGTCTGTGTGTATGAATGTGTGTGTCCGTAGTTTGTGATACCCTAGATACAGGTAATGAACATAGTTAGGGGTCAGTCGGTGTAATGAGGTGATAGAGGGATCCACAAATGTTTATATCAGTCTGTGTGTATGAATGTGTGTCCGTAGTTTGTTATACCCTAGATACAGGTAATGAACATACACTAATGGAAAAAATTAAGGGATCAAAAAAATATTCCAAATTTTTCGGTACTTTTTAACAGGCCGTAACTTTGAGAGAAATGGTCGTACAGGAAATAAAAAAAAAGGAAATTGTAGCTCCAAGTGTATAGTTTTTGGATTAGAACTTCAAAATTTTGTAGCCTCCGCGGTTTTTGAGTAATCGTAGAAAAACCAGCAACAAAAAAAATCTCAATTTTTTTTTAGTTTTTTTTTTGGTCTACGAGCGTGGAAATTTTTTTTTTAGCTTAACCACCATAAGGATCGGATACTTTGTTCATTTAGCTTTAATTTCTTTTTTTAATCACCCTGATACGTCCACTCCTCGCTGAGATATCGGTCTTCAAATGGAAAAGGATCTTTTTGTCTTTGATTATCGATATCTCAGCAACCAATGATCGCACAGAAAGTTAAAGGTGGGTTTCAAGAACTTGAATGAATTCCCCTTAAATTTAAAATTTAAGCACTTTCTGGAACAAAAATGTGGAAAAAGCTCGAAAAAAACAATTTTTTTTCTCATTTTTAAAAATTGCAAAAAAACGTGATCCTTTAATTTTTTCAAAAATTCGATCAAGTGAAACAAAAAAACGGCTGGCTGGATTAATTTGATTCTTTGTAGGGTTTTTGTGGACATATTGAACTGTAAAAGGCACACTTAACATTAGTGGTTTCCTCAATATTTTCGATCCAGCGCTTGATTTTCCAAAAAACCACTAACTGCCCTTTTTTTGTTGCATTTTCAAATTCATGTGACAGAAAGAAAAAATTTTTTTTTCGAAAAAACAATGGACAGTCTTTAAGGGGAATTCATTCAAGTTCTTGAAACCCACCTTTAACTTTCTGTGCGATCATTGGTTGCTGAGATATCGATAATCAAAGACAAAAAGATCCTTTTCCATTTGAAGACCGATATCTCAGCGAGGAGTGGACGTATCAGGGTGATTAAAAAAAGAAATTAAAGCTAAATGAACAAAGTATCCGATCCTTATAGTGGTTAAGCTAAAAAAAAATTTTCCACGCTCGTAGACCAAAAAAAAAACTAAAAAAAAATTGAGATTTTTTTTGTTGCTGGTTTTTCTACGATTACTCAAAAACCGCGGAGGCTACAAAATTTTGAAGTTCTAATCCAAAAACTAGACACTTGGAGCTACAATTTCCTTTTTTTTTATTTCCTGTACGACCATTTCTCTCAAAGTTACGGCCTGTTGAAAAGTACCGAAAAATTTGGAATATTTTTTTGATCCCTTAATTTTTTCCATTAGTGTAGTTAGGGGTCAGTCGGTGTAATGAGGTGATAGAGGGATCCACAAATGTTTATCTCGGTCTGTGTGTATGAATGTGTGTGTCCGTAGTTTGTGATACCCTAGATACAGGTAATGAACATAGTTAGGGGTCAGTCGGTGTAATGAGGTGATAGAGGGATCCACAAATGTTTATCTCGGTCTGTGTGTATGCATGTGTGTCCGTAGTTTGTGATACCCTAGATACAAGTAATGAACATAGTTAGGGGTCAGTCGGTGTAATGAGGTGATAGAGGGATCCACAAATGTTTATCCCTGCTTATGAATGAATGTGTTTTATATAAAATGGTATATACAGTACAAAATTATATAATACAATATGTAATATTTTCCAAACAGCTTTTCCAAAGATGTCTAATGAAGATCCTGAACATTGAGTTGTGGCGACTTTACCTCAATTACGTCAAAGAAACTAAATGTATGCTGCCTACGTACAAGTAAGTGTATTAAGATATTACCGAAGTTTCCCCCGCGTAGTTCTCTCCCGTAGGCATACTAGGATAAAATATAGCATAAGTATGTTATTATTACTTTACAGTAAACTATCTCTAATAGATAGATAATACTTTATTGTACAACATAAACACCACATTATGAGAATACAAAATTCTAACAAAACACTTTGTCACAGAGAGTTGCACAGTGAGCGGCCTTATTGCTAACAGCAATTTCTTCCAGGCAACGTTTGGATGGAGAAAAATAATAAAGTTCATAAAACAATGGTGGCGCAAGAAAAAAAAATATACTTATATATATTTCATTCACTTACATACACAATAGTTCAAATTTTTTTTTAAATCGTCTAGTAGTTTTAGTGCATATTGTATTAATATAATTATGTTTTTTTATTTTTGGGCAAAGATCTCCCCCAAATCTCTCCATCGATTTTATAAAGAAAAAAAATGATTTTATAAAAAAAAAATACCAGCACGAGTTTCTTGCCGATTCTTCTCGGCTGATGTAATTCCGAATCGGTGGTAGGTTCAGTGACGTTCATAAGTGCCTCGTTGAGACCTTAACTGAATAAATTATTTTTACTTTGACTATAGATTAGGCATTATACATAGTAGTTGTTTGCTATGCCAGGCAGTTTAGGGATTCAATTCTCTGCTGTCTATTTTTCTTCTCGACTCATGTAATTTGGAAATTTATATTTTCAGAGAAAAGATGGCCCAAGCTTACGACTTTGCTCTGGACAAAATAGGCCTAGATATCCACGCATACCCCATATGGAACGATTACGTGACCTTTCTCAGAAGTGTGGATGCGGTTGGTTCTTACGCTGAAAACCAGAAGATTTCAGCTGTTAGAAAAGTAAGTATATTGATTTCTTTGATTTACACGAACACTACACATTTATATGAAACTACTTTAATGTATTTTTGTCGTGGTTGTAATTTGCTACAGTTTCTAAAGGTTCGGATTCTTGATCACAGTAGACTGAGATTTAAAAAAATACAGAAAATATAAGAAAATTATAACTACGACATAACACTACACAGAGGGCAATACGACATCCTTGTATCATCATCATCATCAACACCCTGTATTAGTCCACTGCTGGACATAGGCCTCTCCCAACTCGCGCCAATGTGCCCTGTCGGCGGCACGCCGCATCCACTCTCTCCCGGCTACCCTGCGCAGATCATCGCTCCACCTAGCTACCACATCCTTATAAGGATCCTGGTTAAACCATATTTTAAATTTATTTCAGGTATACCAAAGGGCTGTAATAACACCTATAATTGGCATAGAGACACTATGGAAGGATTACATCGCTTTTGAACAAGGAATTAACACAATAATCGGTAAGTTTACATAGTTATACTATTTTTAGTTGCAGTTTTTACAGATTTTCAGACTAGTCTTGTTAACCTCATGCAGCCTGTACATTGGCCGAGCTAAGGCCAACGCGAGCGAAGGCAAATACAAGGCAAGTGGAACTGCCTGTACACGAGCCGAGTGATGACAAGACAATGCAAATATACTTTTTAAACTTTCGTGATCGGAATTCATTGTTTGCATGATTTACAAGTCTTAATCGCGTTATTAAAATAAATTTAATAATTATGTTTTAACTAGCTGCGCCCCGCTGTTTCACCCGCGTAGTTCCCGTTCCTGCAGGAATTTTGGGATAAAACATAGCCTATGTTCTTCCCCGGAACGTAAGCTACCCCTGTACCAAATTTCAAGTCAATCGGTTCAGTAGTTTAACCGTGAAAAGGTAACAGACAGACAGACAGAGTTACTTTCGCATTTATAATATTAGTTAGGATGATTAGTAATTTTAATTATTATGTTATACGCGATTAAGACCTGTAAATCATGCAAACAATGCAAACATACTGGCCATACGTTGGTATTGGCGTTCGCTCGGCCAACGCGTATACGCTGCATAAGGCTGCTCGCCTACGACTTTTTAGTATCTACTTTTTGTATGAGAAAAATATAATGTACTGCACTACTGTGTGCGTTACACTGTGGAGATAAGGTTGAATTTGGTATGTTCAGTTATGAACGCTTCGTTTCGATGCGCAGCGACTCTACGCTAGCATAAATTGACCCGTAGGGTTTATAATCCTTACCCAGGCCGCACATCGAAGCAGCAAATTGTTTCCAGGCAACAAATGTGGCGGGATACAATTATTGCCCCATACATTTACCTACATGTGCCGCTTTGCATCTCGACAAATTTAAGGGAAAAATTGTTACTTGAAAACATTTGCTATAGCCCGGTCGTAAATCGCATGAAATATCGTACGTTGACCTGTAGCTATCTATCTCTGTCGCACCTGCGTACATTATAATGCGTCCCGCTCGCACGGATGCAATAGCGAGGTGCAACAGAGATGCAACAGGTCAACGTACGATATTTCGTGTGAATTACAAACCCGCTTTAGGCTTAGCGTATGTTGAGAGGCAGGCGACGCAGGCCGCAGGCACATGCGACACAGACATATGTCTGTCCTGCTCTCCGAGAGAGAGAGCAGGACTGAGTAGATGCCTTTCAACATACATAGTGCCTTAGTATATATTTACCCTTACTGCCTTATTTGCGTTGCATTTTTAGTCTAGTTTAGCACTAAACCAGGTTTTACAATCTGTTCTTTGAATACTGTCAAAAGACTAATGTGACAGATTTGACTGACAAGGTGTCAAATGCTTACCAGGTTTTGTTAAACCAGACTAAAAATGCAAATAAGGCAGTTAGGGTTTACAACCGTTACATAACATGTCTATAACCAGCGGAGCGCATGGCGATGGAGCGGTCCCGCGAGTATATGAACGCACGGCGCGTGTCCAAGGAGCTAGAGACGGTGACGCGCGGGCTCAACAGGAACATGCCCGCCACGCCGCCCACTGTCGACAGGGAGGAGATGAAACAGGTTAGATATCCTTCACCACATAGTATATAACATTAAATTTAAAATTTAAAACACCCCCAACACTATTACTTTCAAACCCCCATAATTTTTAAACGGGTCAACCGATTTTCATCAATGTCTAAGAACACTCGCACGTAAGTCCCCTTTAATACAAAAAAACTAAATCGAAATCGGTTCATTCGGTCGGGAGCTATGATGCCACAGACAGACAGATACACACACACACAGACACGTCAAACTTATAACACCCCTCGTTTTGCATCGGGGGTTAAAAACAAAGTCGCTTTCTCTGTCCCTATGTCCCTGTGTATGCTTACATCTTTAAAACTACGCAACGGATTTTGATGCGGTTTGTTTTAATAGATAGTGATTCAGTGGGAAGGTTTTTAGTATAATTTTATCCTCGCATTCTCGCTTTGGTATGCCAACCAAGGCTAACTTCCTTGGTTGACATATCAAAGTGAGCATTTAATCTGATGCTGACTGCTACCATTCATTCTCTAGGTGGAACTCTGGAAGAAGTACATAGCATGGGAGCGGTCGAACCCACTCCGCTCAGAGGACACAGCGCTAGTGGCGCGGCGCGTGATGTTCGCCATCGAGCAGGGCCTGCTGTGTCTCGCGCAGCATCCCGACGTGTGGCACCAGGTGGGTAGAAGGTGGTAGTACCAGTAGGTGGTAGGTGGTGGTGCCAAATAGTAGGTGGTAGTGCCAAATAGTAGGTGGTAGTGCCAAATAGTAGGTAGTAGGTGGTAGTACCAGGTAGTAGGTAGGTAGGACCAGGTAGTAGGTGGTAGTGCCAGGTAGTAGGTTGTAGTACTAAATACTAGGTAGATAGCAGATGTTGCAAAAGTAGTTATATTAGAACCGGATCAGTGAGTGCCAAATTTTTAAATACCATTTGATCAAATCTCATGATCCTATCTTGAGCAATATACAATCACATGTGTATTTTTGCGTTGTCTTTTACAGTAACGTTAACGTGTCGCATGTTTTATTGTTTCTCCCATCCCAAAATACCCTATAGAAGTCATTATTTCAACTCCCAGGCCGCCCAATTCCTGGACCAATCAGCGCGCCTGCTCACGGAGAAGGGCGACGCGGCGGCCGCGCGGCTGTTCTCGGACGAAGCGGCCGCTGTCTACGAGCGCGCTACGTCCGGCCCGCTACAGCGGTCTACGCTGCTACACTTCGCGCACGCCGACTACGAGGAGAGTCGACTACATTATAATAAGGTAAGGCTGATGCTACGAGTCTCGTGATTGGTGCTACGAGTCCCGTGACTGACACTAGGAGTCCTGTGACTGATGCTACGCGGTTCGTGACTGATGCTACGATTTCCGTGACTGACACTACGAGACGTGATTGATGCTACGAGGCTTGTGACAGATGCTACGTGGTTTGTGACTGATGCTAAAACAAACCACAACTGTCGCTACGTGACTGATGAAGTCCCGAGATTGACGATTCGAGTCCTGTGACTGACACTAAGATTAACAAGATTGATACTATGAGTCCCATGTTTGACGCTATGGCCGCTTCGTCCGTGACTGACGCTACGTGTCCCGTGATTGACGCTACGTGTCCCGTTACTGACGCTACGAGTCCCGTGACTGACGCTACGACTCCCGTGACTGATGCTACGAGTCCCGTATATCTCGGTCATCAGCGCTGACGGTGCGCGTGCCGTCTGAAACCGTAATTACTCACATGTTTTGTCTTTGTCACTTGATATAAAGTAAGAAAGGGACAAAACTAACTTTACTTGGTGAGTAACTTTACTTGAAGGTCGTGAAATAGGCCCTAAGCCTAATATAACGTATGTAATATGTATATACGGTACGTAGGTGCACCAAGTGTACACGCGCTACCTGGACATGGCCGACATCGACCCGACGCTGGCGTACGTGCAGTACATGAAGTTCGCGCGCCGAGCCGAGGGCATCAAGTCCGCGCGAACTGTGTTCAAACGGGCTAGGGAAGATCCGAGGTGAGTGTTTTTTTACAAGCTTTTATTTAGTTTCCCCTGTCCCGTTGTCAGTAATCAAATCTTGCAAGACATTTTCGACCACTTCTGGTTATCCGATTGAGCTATTTGGCATACTTATGTAAGTCCAATGACAATGCAACAAAAGCTAAAAAAGTTTGTTTTTAAAAAGGTTTTTATTTATTGACTACCTCGATGGCGGAGTGGTCATCATACCGGACTGCCCTCCAACATGTTGCGGGTTCAATTCCTGTTCGCAGTGAATATATAAGTGTGAATAACAAATGTTTATCTCGGTCTGAGTGTGTGTATGTGAAAGCTGATAAAAAAAAATTATAGTTTAAAAAAACTAAAAAACACGCTTTTTATAGAAAACCGAACTAAAAAATAGAAAATAAAAAAAAGCGTGGGGTGCATGGTGTCAATATTTTAAAAAGCACCCCACGCTTTTTTTTATTTTCTATTTTTTAGTTCGGTTTTCTATAAAAAGCGTGTTTTTTAGTTTTTTTAAACTATAATTTATTTTCTACTTTTTAGTTTGGATTATTTATAATAGCTTGTTTTTTTAATTTGCAAATTGAAAAATGGAATAATTTTATCAAATTAGTGTATTGTCATCGGTCCTCAATAAATCTACAAAGTTTGAACGAAATCTGGCCGTTTAAAGTGGGTCAAAATAGCGCCCAAAGAAGTCGGTTACAAACAAACATACAAACATACAGGTGAACCTAATAAAAAGCGTGTAATAAAACTGCGTTTCATTTTTTTATAATTAAGTATATATTTCTAGACAAGAATTTAATTTTACACCTGTGAAACACTAAAAGAGAGAGAGACTAGAGCTTCGGTGGCGCAGCAGTTAAGGCCGTTGACTTCCGATCGGAAGGTGCCTGGTTCGAACCCCACCAGTCCCGCCACGTACCAATGTGTTTTCAATTTACGAATTCATAAGTACGTTAATTTCGACGCTCTTACGGTGAAGGAAAACATCGTGAGGAAACCTGCACACACCTGGGAAGAAATTCTAAGGTTGTGTGTGAAGTCGACCAACACGCACTTGGCCAGCGTGCTAGTGCCTAATCGCCCTAATTCAGGGTAGGCTCGAGCCCCTCGGTGGGGACATTATATGAGCTGATAATGATGAGACACTAAAATTTTTCTTCCTTTTAGATCCCGCTACCACGTATTCGTAGCCGCTGCGCTTATGGAGTATTATTGCTCCAAAGACAAGAACATAGCGTTCAGAATATTTGAGCTGGGACTGAAGAAGTTCTCGCATATACCCGAATATGTGCTCTGCTATATCGACTATTTGTCGCATCTTAATGGTATGAAATCCTTGCTCCTACTAATATTATAACGCCGAATGTTTGTGAGTGTGGATGTTTAGATGTATGGATGTTTGTTCCTCTTTCATGCAAAAACTACTAAATGGATTTTAATGAAATTTGGTACAGATATTCCTCATACCTAAGAAAAACACATAGGATACTTTTTATCCCAAAATTCCCATGGGATATGGTTTCACGCTGGTAAAAACGCGGGGCACAGCTAGTATAATATTATAGATGCGAAAGTAACTCTGTCTGTCTGTTACCTTTTCACGGCTAAACTACTGAACCGATTGACTTGACATTTGGTACAGGGAGCTTAGGCAGTCGTCCGACCGCGGGCAAGCGATGAACTATCAGCGAGTTTCTCGCCCAAGAAAAGGACAGTGAACATACATTCCGTGTGAACGAAAGAGATGCATGTATTATTTATAGTTACTCGCCTGTTCACACCGCCGGCGAGTACTCGCTTTACTAGTTTTGTAGCTCAGCGAGTTGGCGAGTACTCGCTCCTCGCTCATCGCCCGCGGTGGGACCACGGTCCGGGAAAGGACAGGCTATTGTTGGCAGTTGTCATATATTTCGTTTAAAATTATTAACACAAATACGATGAAATGAAAATAATTAAATACCATATACAGTGAAACCTGGTTAAGTGAGACTCCAAGGGACCTGCAATGTCGTTGCACTTATAGAGGTATTCCACTTACCCAGTGTTTCAGATATCCAGGTATAAATTAATATCTGTCTCATTTACAGAGGGTTCCATTGATAGAAGTGATATACGATAAGTGATATAGTGGGTAGGATTAGAATGAGTAAACAAACAAAACGATATTATCTCAGTTACAGAGGTTTATACGTATAAAATTCACTCGCTGTCTTAGTTATAGAGGTAACTATGATGATAAATCGAAAGAATAAATCCCAGATATAGAGGTTACCTCATCCCACTAACAGAGGTAATTTAGTGCCAAAGTGTTGGGACTTTAGCATGAGTTCCAGTTATGGAGGTTTCTCACTTATCCAGGTCCCACTTAACCAAGTTTCACTGTAAAATATTTATTGTACGTTTGTAATGGATTTCGACTGGCAACAATGTGACAACTGCCAACGGCTAAAAGTTAACAAAAAACCAGGCGGAATACATTGTTATAGGATAATACGTTGGCACTAAGATTAATTGTAAAACCTGTAATATATAAATTAAATAATTGGAGCAGTATATTGGTTATTATTTCAAGGATATTTTAACACTATGTTTCATCCCACGGGATCTTTTTCTTTGTATCTGACGCTGACTGTTTCCAAGACAATACTAACCTACTCCATCCTTCCAGAGGATAACAACACTCGCGTACTCTTCGAGCGGGTGCTATCCTCAGGCAGTCTAACGCCGGAGTCGTCAGTGGACATCTGGAACAGGTTCCTGGAGTTCGAGTCCAACATCGGGGATCTGGTCTCCATAGTGAAGGTGGAGAAGAGGCGCCAGGCTGTGCTGGAGAAGGTACGACTTGAACACTATATCATTTATAGTTTTTATAGTTATCATGGTTATTAGCACTTTTATTATGAGTATCTGGATATTTACCATGTATATTATTTGTTTAGAGTTTCTGATATTTCGCTGTTGCAAGCCATGATCACGGATGAACTGTTGGACTGCACTGTTGCTTGCAACAGCGTCGAAATATCGGAAACTCGAAATAAATAATATACATGGTAAATATCCCGTTAATCATAATAACTATATCATTTTTAAATTTTCGAATTCCTCTACCAGAAATCGTACACATAAATGTTTCTGAAACCACATAAGCTGGCCATTTTCCTGGAGAAACTACACAACTACACAAGGGACCCAAACTGGAGAAGTCAAGCTGAAAACTGCCTGCTTAGTGCTTACAAGTACAAATTATATAGGTTGCTTCGCTTTCGTCTCTATCTCGATCTCGATTGCATCCGTGCGAGCGGGACACATTATAATGTACGCAGGTGCGACAGAGATATATAGCTACAGGTCAACATACGATATTTCATGTGAATTACGACCGGGCAGTATGACTTCGATAACTAAACAAGTTCGAACTGCGCCACGGTCCTTAATTCCCAGCCAACCTCATTTTACTATACATTTTGTTACATATTCCCTTATTTCCAGATCAAAGAGTTCGAAGGCAAGGAGACGGCTCAGCTGGTGGACCGGTACAAGTTCCTCGACCTGTACCCGTGCACCATCGCCGAGCTCAAGTCCATTGGGTACACGGAGGTAGGATATGTGGTTTCTCATTACTACACACTGTAAACATAATTATTATATTTATATGAAGTAAAAGCTTAGATACACAAGAAGAGCGGTACTACGGTTCAGCATGGGTTCAAGTCCTGGCTAAGGCGAAAATTTAGAATGCATTTTCAAAATCCTAAAAATTGTGTGAATACACTAAAAATAAATACAACTAGATGGCTGTGATACATTACAGTAATGTATGACAGCCTGTAATGTCATTACTTATCTATACTAGTGTATACTAATATTATAAAGAGGAAAGATTTGTTTGTTTGTAATGAATAGGTTCCGAAACTACTGGACCGATTTCAAAAATTCTTTCACTAATGGAAAACTAATTTATCAGTGCGTGACATAGGCTATATTTTATCCCCGTAATCCCACGGGAACGGGAACTACGCGGGTGAAACCGCGGGGAGCTACTAGTATCTTACATATACTTATATCGTTCCCAGGTGGCGTCAATGTCCAACAAGTCGTGGGCCTTAGGAGGTCCGCTGGCCGGCGTCTCCCCAGAACTCGCCGCCGTCATACTGGGACACAAGTCAGTACTTATAATATGATTTAACAAATAAAGTCGAAAATCGCTAAGTTGGCGTCATATAATAATTAATGGCTGCTCCCTAATACGTGGCTTAGGCCGCTTAGGTGGCTACTTAGGGAATATAGGATTTAGGAAAGTGGAAACTCGAGTGGAAAGTGGAAAAAGTGGGTACTGGGTGAATTTCCACTTTCCTATATTCCTTAGTGGTCATCTCATCCATACTTCACCTGATTGTGGGTGAGACAACTATCCCAAAGTTTAACATCGTCCGTTCACACAGACTGAAAATTTTATTCACTTCTAACCTTGCCTAAACCATATTTGATACACTTTCCAGAGACAACGACCCAACCAAAGACATCGCCCGCCCCGACACCAGTCAGATGATACCCTACAAGCCGAAATCGAACCCACTACCCGGAGAACATCCTATACCAGGTATGGTGGAATACTTAGTATATCACTGTTACTATATAGTACAAAACAAAATCGCTTCCCGCTCTCTGTTCGTATGTATGCTTACATCTTTTAAAACTACACAACAGACTTTCGTTCATTGAATGAACAAAAGCATAGACTAATTTAAGTTTTTTGGATTTGTTGGTCTAACTTTTGTTTTGGAACGCTCATTTCTAAAATCAAATCTAACCGGTTTTGTTAAACTAGGTTTAAGAAACTTAATGTAAATAAGATGGTTAGTGTATAAGTCAATTTCAATCAATCAATTTATTTATGTCTTCAAATGTTACAAATTATTTGACGTGGTCGAGACATTACTTCCCGTGGTAGTTACAAATAAACTGTGTTACGGTGAAGTAAGGTTCAAACCACGTTCACAAAAGTGATGATTCCGTCGGCAGGCGGGTCGTTCCCGCTGCCGCCGGCGGCCGCCCAGCTGTGCACGCTGCTGCCGCCGCCGTCGTGCTGGCGCGGGCCCTTCGTCGCCGTCGACAAGCTCATCGCGCTCTTCAACCGGATCTCGCTGCCCGACAAACGTGAGTATTTACTAACAAAGGAAACAAATAAACATAAAACTTATTCAGAAACTAACAACAAAAACAATTAAAGAAATAATCTAATATATAAAATTCTCGTGTCACAGTTTTCGTTGCCATACTCCTCCGAAACGGCTTGACCGATTCTCATGAAATTTTGTGAGCATATTCAGTAGGTCTGAGAATCGGCCAACATCTATTTTTCATCCCGAAATTCCCACGGGAACGGGAACTACGCGTGTGAAACCGCGAGGCGCACCAGCAATATATAGAATTAAAGAACAACAAAAAAAAAGATTTTCAACCAGTCGACTTGAAGCCTCGGTAGCTCAATTTGACAGAGCAGTGCTACGAGCACGGTTCCGGGTTCAAGTCCTGGCCGAGGCCAAAATTTTGAATGCATTTTTCAAAATTGTGTATTGTATTGCAGCGCCGGCGCCGACCCAAGAGAACGGGTGTGACACGAAGCTGTTCGACTTGGCGCGATCTGTACATTGGATTGTGGATGACGAGGGAATTACTACTGTCACTAAGGTATATACATCATCATCATTCATTCTCTTTTCCGAACCTTTATCCCATGTCTATTTGGGGTCGGTTTTCAGTTTAACCAGATTTGGCGGAATGTCAGTATTTTACGTGAAGCGACTGCCATCAGACCTTCACAACCCAGAGGGCTATACAACATTTTTTGGTTAAACCAAATGTTAGACTTTTGAGGGCTCTAACTACCAGTAACGACTGTCGATGATGTTAGTACGACAGCGGGTACCGACGGCTTTACGTGCCCTCCGAAGCACGGAAACGCTCATGAAATTAAAAGTCATTTTTAGTAATGACCCATCATGACGGTGCCAGACGTTTCTTGACCGCACAGTAGAATATAACTTAATAACATAAATTTTACTACCACAGGGCCGTAGAAGAAAAGCAGGCGACGAATCTGATGACGAAGACCTCGGAGTAGCACCTCCAGCCAACGACATCTACCGGCAGAGGCAGCAGAAGAGGGTCAAGTGACAACTGGCCACGCCCGCCAGGCGAATACAGACCTTAATGCGATAAGATAAGAGTCAAATTGCTACAACACTTGGGACACACTCCATACAGATCTGCGCATTGTTCTTTGTGTGTTTCTGATATACTATTTCCATCCTTATGGCTACTATATAAGAGTCAAATTTGTGTGAATATATTAGTAATGTGCTATACGATATTGAAGTTTATTATGACAGGGATAAGACACAAATTAGTGTGTTAATCTGCATATAATAATAACACATATTAGGAGACTTTAATATACTGTGCTATAGGATTTTGAAGTTTATTACGACAGGGATAAGAATCAAATTTGTGTGCAAATACATTCTATGTTTCTGATATACCATTTCCATCCTTATAACTATTGTATAAGAGACGGCCTGTATAAGAGTATTAGTTATATGTGCTATAGGATTTTGAAGTTTATTATGACCGGGATAAGACTCAAATTAGTGTGCATATATTCTTTTAGATACAATATAGTAGATAGCTATTGTTTGCATGATTAAACAGGTCTTAATCGCGTATAACTCGTAGTAGTCTCGTGGTCACGAGAAGACGAAGTCAGTGTATCCCGGTCGAAACGTCGAGGTAATTTTAATAATTATGTTATACGCGATTAAGACCTGTTAATCATGCAAACAATGAATTCCGATCGCGAAAGTTGAAAAAGTAAACTTATAGCTATGAAAATAAGACTTAAAATTGTGTGTGTAAATATATTATGCAACTATATATGGAGTTTATAACTTCAAAATTGTATAAAATATTAAGTTTACCATCAAAACTTCAACTTTGCGAATAAAATTAAGCCTAATTCTTATCTATGACAATCATTCACTCCATCATCTCATTACAGTAACTGACCCCTAACTAAGCTCGTAACTTGTATGCTAAGATTATGTAGATAATACTTTGTTTGTTAGCCGTTAACCGACTTCAAAATAGGAGTAGTTCTGCTGTATGCATTTTTATGTTTGTATTTGTCATTATATTTGTGTTAGTCTAGAATATTTTGGTTATTTAGACCGTGTGAAGTCGGCGCAGGTCACTAGTATATGTATAAAAAGGTGTCTAGATTATGTAACATTATAAAACTTATGTAACAATGTTAAGTACAATACACCCGCGCGGAACCTTGTCCCGTTAGATAACCCCCTTTACTCCCCCTAGGGGGGGAATTTCCAAAAATCCTCTCTTAGTGGTAGCCTACTCCCCCCAACAAACACACGTGCCAAACAGCTCTCTACGACCAGTAGTTTCGGCTGAGCGTTGTCGGTCAGTCAGTCAGTACATCACTCAGTAACGGAAGAGTTTTATATATTTACATAATGTGGACGTGAAACATGTTATTAAATAACTAGGTATGTTATATAACATGTTTTTTACATAATCTATACACCTTAAATAATAGATAAGTTTGTATGTACTTTAAATAGGCAATTGAATGAAATAAAATTATACCAATTTGTGTAAAAAAATGAAAAATGATAATATTACAGTTATTGATTTTAATAAGCATGTAATATTAAGAATTAAATGGTTTTATATTATCTTTTTGTTTTTATTCTCCCTGATTTACTCTTTAACCCATATCATTAGTACTGCGGCCACAAAGCAAATAATTAGAGACTGGGACGAGCTTACCGCTGCCTTTGAAGACTGGAGCGCAGGCCACACCGCCAGCGAGCTAGGCGGGTGGACATCATACTTCCGTTCACACCGCGAGCTACCGGCTAAACTACGTCAGCGATATGAGCGGAGCTAACGAAATATCCAACGATTCCAGTGAAGCTACTCGTTCGACCGCTAGGCGTGGCGATAGAAGGAAATATATAACCTATGCGAAGCTAGCTGAGCGGGCGGAACGAGTAGCTTCGCTGGAATCGTTGAAGATATTTCGTCAGCTCCGCTCGTATCGCTGACGTAATTTAGCTGGTAGCTCGCGGTGTGAACGGAAGTAGGTATGTAATGAGGTGAAACGATGTCCGCTCGCTCAGCTCGCTAGTGGTATGGCCTGCCCTTGAAACCTATAACGTGGGTATACATACGCTTACCAATAATGAAATCGCTAGCACTGCTATATAAGGAGTACGTTGGTATGAAGTTATATGGAAAAACTTATTTGATCAATTCGAAAAAGAGGTGAAATAGGAATTTTTATTTCATCTATTATCATATATCACTACATAGCATAAAACAAAGTCGCTTTCTCTGTCCCTGTATATGCTTAGATCTTTAAAACTACGCAACGGATTTTGAATTCTTTTAATAGATAGAGTGACTCAGTGGGAAGGTTTTTAGTATAATTTTATCCCCATATTCCTACAGAAACGGGAAATACGCGGGTGAAACCGTGGGGCGCCGCTAGTAATATAATATTTTGTTCCTATCTTATTTTGTGTGACGGAACGGAACGCAATTTGATGAATTCCATTTTGTAAACGTTTAAAAAAATCGTTAATCACAATAGATTGGAACTTTAATAGGAAGTTCTTAATATTTACAGAATATTTATTGAATCTTGCATAATTGTGTTTTTTGTAACTATTTATGTAATAGAAAAAATACAAAACAATTTATTTTTAACCTTAGTTTTTAACATCTTTTTGGTGACATTAACTGTCAATAACTTTTCACTTTGCAAAACGGAACGCATTCAGTCCCGTAAAGATGGCCTCCCTCGTCAATGTTTTGTTGCGAAAATCCTCAAATTTTAATAAAAAAGCGTGTTTATTGAAGAATATACCAGCAGTTTATAATGTGAAGTGAGTGTTTTGAATTATAAACTATTAGTTTTCTCTACAAATACTATGTTTATTTTAATTTCAAATTATGTAACATTTGAGGTTACCAAACGTATGAAAATTATTTGTTTTTGTACGATTTTATCTTATTTGATTACAATATATTCCAAATTAAGCTTAAAATTTTATTTAGTTACTTCAATATGCCTTGAAATTCATGTTCAAGTTTAAAAAGGATATTACGCATGAATTTATGGAGTCAGCTGTAAAAATATTGATTGTATTTCTTTTTACTAGCTACGTCTACCGGTTTTTCCTGCAGCAGAATTGAGTTTAACATATTCAATTGAATATCAAACTATGCACTGATGAATTAGCTGTCTGTTACTGAAATAATTTCGAAATTGGTTCAGTAATTCTTCTAAAAACAAAATCTTAATTTTATTGTTTTATGTTGGGTGTAGATTAAAAATGTTTAGCTTAATCAAAACCTAGTTATGCTTTAACTATTATATAAACTGCCAAACAAATATTAACAAACCAGAATCACTTGTTATAAGTAGGTAAATAAATAAATAAATAAAAAATCATTTATTGCTTACGTATACAAAAAAAGAAAATTAAACATACAGTAATAATAATTACAGCAAAAGGTAGTGGCTCAGCTCCTGCTGCCCAGGGCGAGATACCCCTGGGCAGCAGGAGGTATGTTATGAAAACTGTATAAACAAAAATATACCATACTACCAGCGCCCCGCGGTTTCACCCGTATAGTTCCCGTTCCCGTGTGAATACAGGGATATATCACACACTGATAAATTAGCTTTAATTTTATTTATTAGCAAGAATTTTTGAAATCGGTTCCGTAGATCCGGAGATTACCCCTTACAATTTAACAAACACACAAACTTTCCTTCTTTATAATATTAGTATAGAGTACAAGTGTTTAGAAGTAACAAAATATGGCTGCCAGGGTCAACAATAAAATACTTATAATAGAATATTTTATCTATAGCACAAGCTCTGCTTAGGGGTAGATGCCAATATGTGTTATGGAAACATAACTTATGTTTTTGGATATATTTGTATATATTTATCAACCGTTCCAGCTCCCACCGCACAGCAGCTCGATGGCAGCCCGACATGGAATACCTGAAGGAGTTCGAGGGGCCGGTCATGTACCCGGACGAGACAACCAACTTCATCAAGCTTGTGCCTTTTAACAGTTGGTATTAATTTTATAACATGCTGCTGATTTCAAAAAGTAACATATTTGTATTTCCTTTATAAACATGACTGTGATATAATTATATATTTTGGGATAACAAAATAATAGGATACTATTCAGCCTCCTTACACTTTGGGGTCTTTTCCCAAAGTTCCGGCCACCAAGTTTTTTCAGTGTAAATTGATAGAACTAGCCATTTTAAGCATCTTTTATTATGGCATGAAAGCTGTGAAGTCAATACCTGACTTGTTATAATTTTATAAGTGTTGGAAAGAAATATTGTATAGCAGTTCAATTTACGAACATGCTTCGAAAATGATTAAATATTGGTACATATTTTCTTTTAAAGATAATAATCACTTAACATTCTTTTTATTAACTACAAAATGAACTAAACCTACCTCTAACATAAAAACTTCTGAACCAACTGCCATTGAACCAAAGGTCAATATATTCTTGAAAATGGTAGTTTTAAGAACCGTTTTCCACCTACTAACGCCCCTCACTCCCACAGGTATAATCAAGCCGGCGGAGAAGCGTGTCCGGAACATGGTACTGAACTTCGGTCCCCAACACCCGGCCGCTCACGGCGTGCTGCGGCTTGTACTCGAGCTTGATGGGGAGGTATGTAGAGTACAGGAGTGGTTCTGTTGACAATCTATACTAATATTATAAAGCTGAAGAGCATGTTCTGTTGAAAACGAAACTATTGTTCGGGTTTGAAAAAATCTATTCTAGTCTATTACCGTCATTATAGACTGTTCCGCTTATTAATAAATGAGAAGTAATAGCGGTACACTGAGTGTATATTCTTTTAAATAAACGAGGAAGACTTACCGTTGTAATTCAACAATTATAAAAAAGAACTAAAAATAATATATGTTCTTAGGCTTATTTTTTATAATCAAACTAGCAGCGCCCCGCGGTATCACCCGCGTAGTTTTCAATTTACCACCTTTCTCCCCCTAGGGGGGGAATTTCTAAAAATCCTCTCTTAGTGGTAGCCTACTCCCCCCAACAAACACCGTGTTAGTGAATACAATATCCGAGTTTCGCTCGGCAATAGGGATGTCGACTGGGTAAACAAAATGAAATTCTAATTAGTCCGTCAGATAGATTTCGAAAAAATATTAGACTTGTTTTTTTTTTGTTTTATCAAATTAATAAAACAGACTTAGTTATAACGAATTGAAGTTCAGGAGTGGGGTCTTGTGACCATGATTCTTGGTAAAAATTTTACTTAGCTGTGATGTCACACGAGTTTTCTATGCACTATATCGTCTTAATTATTTGTTTGTATGAAAAAAGAGAAAATACGTGTCCAATATATTTGCGAAATCTATCTGACGGACTAATTAGATTTTTTTACTCGACATCCCTATTAACTATGATCTGTAGGGCTAGCCCAGGATTTCCCGTGGTATTAATATAAACGCTATTAATTACAGATAGTCCGCGCAGCCGACCCCCACATAGGCCTCCTCCACCGCGGCACAGAGAAGCTCATAGAGTACAAGACATACACCCAAGCGTTGCCATACTTTGACCGTCTGGACTACGTCTCCATGATGTGCAACGAGCAGTGCTACAGTCTGGCAGTCGAGAAGCTGCTCAACATCGACGTGCCGATACGGGCCAAGTATATTAGGAGTGAGTAATCACTAGCTGCCTTATTTGCGTTGCATTTTTAGTCCGGTTTAACAAAACCTGGTAAGCATTTGACACCTTGTCAGTCAAATCTGTCACTTTGACAGTATTCAAAATTGATTGTAAAACCTGGTTTAGTGCTAAACCAGACTAAAAATGCAACGCAAATAAAGCTATAGCTGTGTATAGCTCCCGATCCAGTGGGAATACAGGGGTAAAACCAGGGCTGTAGCTACTAGAGTCGAATTTGAGGCTGGACAGCATTGGTTATGGTTACAGGGGGGGCGAAAAAAAGCTCTGCTAACACTGATCTCGAGGTATAGTCGTAGACAAAAAAATATTAAGATCTAAGACCTATTAAATCCTCAATGATGAAGGACAAGGTTGAACTTTCTCCAGATTTGGATGTATTAGAGATCCACATCTTGAGTGAGAGTGAAGTAGGACATTGGGATTTTAAAGTAGCTCATTGCCCCACAATGCCCCCCCTCCTAGCTACGGCCCTGGATAAAACATTCCTATGTCCTCCCCCGGAATATAAGCAACACTTGTACCAAATTTCAATCGGTTCAGTGACAAGTTTGCTAATAACAATTAAAATCTGTGAAGTAATGATATAATGCCAAACTAAGGGAAGATGCTAGTTATGAACAAAACTAGCTGTGCCCCGCGGTTTTATCCATGTATGTCACAATCCCGTGGGAATCCTCTCTTACCGGATGCCTACGTCATAACATCTACCTGCATGTCAAATTTCAGCCCGATTCGTCCAGTGGTTTGGGCTGTGCGTTGATAGATCACTATGTCAGTCAGTCTTAAGTTATATATATTTAGATATTAATCTCTAATTTCTCTCTTCAGCCCTCTTCGCCGAAATAACCCGTATCCTTAACCACATAATGGCGGTCGGCACTCACGCGTTAGACATCGGCGCTCTGACTCCCTTTTTCTGGCTGTTTGAAGAGAGAGAGAAGATGATGGAGTTCTATGAGCGGGTCAGCGGGGCGAGAATGCACGCGGCTTATATTAGACCGGGAGGAGTTTTTCTGGTAAGTAGACTAGACATAATGTAGGTAGGTGGGTAGGTAAGTAGGTGGGTAGGTAGGTAGGTAAGTAGGTGGGTAGGTAGGTAGGTAAGTAGGTGGGTAGGTAGGTAGGAGTCACGCGTTAGACACGTTATACATAAATATCCACCTTTATTTTTAGCCACTTTACAGACTTCACCTGACCTCCTATACTACGCTTGCCTAAACGCGGTCTCTACTCCCGAACTCTTTTCCAAGTGATATGTAGGTTAGATACATTTTAATACATAACTCATTATTCCAACTCTTCCTCAGGACATGCCCCTCGGCCTAATGGACGATATATACGAGTTCTCGTCCAAGTTCGCCGAGCGCCTGGACGAGACTGAGGACGTGTTGACTACCAACAGGATTTGGGTGCAGAGGACCAAGGATATAGGGGTCGTCAGCGCGCAGGATGCGCTTAATTATGGGTTCAGGTAAATGTAATAAATTGGCCGTAATCTATATACTCTTCCGTTACTGAGTGATGTACTGATTGACAGACATCGCACAGCTGAAACTACTGGTCGTAGAGAACTGAAAGGCACGTGTGTTTGTTGGGGAGAGTAGGCTACCCCGCTAAGAAAGGATTTTGGAAATCCCCCCCCCCCCCCCTAGGTGTAGAAAAGGGGGAAAGACCTGAATCCTGCCGGAAGTCATTATTCATAAGTCATTAAATCACAGGCAAAAGCTAGTAATATCATAATTAACCCTTCACCCCCCCTTCCCCCCAGCGGCGTGATGCTGCGCGGCTCGGGCATCAAGTGGGACCTTCGCAAGTCGCAGCCCTACGACGCCTACCACCTCGTCGACTTCGACGTGCCCATCGGCACCAACGGGGACTGTTACGACAGGTGAATATAGACATTGTTATGGCATGACTTATTAGTATTAACAGTCTCATCTAAAATATATCCAAATTTTTTTTAATGTTGTTCTCGTCTATAATTGGTATGCATATCAGAACAAATTTTGTAATATTTTTATGTTAATGTGTAAGTTTAACAAAATCAGTTTAACATTTAAAATGTTCAATCATCTATATATGTATATAAAAATGAAATCCGTTTTCCTTGGTCACGGCATCACGCGTAAATGGCTGGACCGATTTCACTAATTCTTTTTTTGTTGTATTTGTTATTATTGGAAGGTTCTTATGTAAAAAAAAACACGGAAAATCAACGGGAAAATTGGACCCGTGCGAAGCCGGGGCGGGCCGCTAGTATTTCAATAAAATAGAATGGAATATAATTTAAAAAAAAAATGATTTCAAACTGAAATTTCAAAGTAACCTTATATTTAATATAATTATTTTTTATAGCTAGACCATTACCTAATTTAAATCTAGCTATAAAATTGTTTCTAATCTGAACTAAAATAGCATTTTTTTACTATAATACACAACAGTTTTAACTTACGAGTCTTGTTATTTTCCGGTGACATATACATTCGTTCTTGTACTTGAAGGACAAAACCCCTTTTTTTCACATACCTGTGCAATCCTTTAATTAAACAATTATTCCTTCTAGATACTTGTGCCGCGTGGAAGAGATGCGCCAATCCCTCCGCATCATCGAGCAGTGCCTCAACCAGATGCCCGCGGGAGAGGTGAAGACAGACGACGCCAAGCTCACACCGCCCTCCAGGGAGGAGATGAAGGTAGGATATATAAGGGAGGGGGTTGATAAGGACATAGTAAAATTAGGGTACTTTTAGGCCGTTTTCTCAATACGCGAAACCGACAAATAACATAACATAATCTTTCAATATATCATTTTATTGTAGTACTGACCGCTAAGGAAACTTGTATCTAGGGTATGAGAAACTACGCACACTCACATTCACACACACCCAGACCAAGACAAACATTTTTGGCTCACACAAATATTCACCCCGCATGGCCGCGACCTGGACGCCGTTGGGCGGTGTACGCAGTCCGTTCTCGACGCCGACCAGATCGCGTGGTTTGTTGCGGCGAATGCGAAGTGACGTTCGAATTATTAGTCTATTTTTATGGTCATTGTGTTTACTGTACCGTAATACTGACCTAAAATCTCTGAAATGATTTCCTCAATCAACGATTTTAAGTAAAATAAGCAGAACGTCACTAGGACTATTCCGGCGCCCGCACCGCTGTCGTCGAGGACGGCTTCACACAAATCAATCTATGATCCAGACGTGCGTCGGCCCCCCCGGCAGACCCCCCGCCACCCGCCGGCGCGGGGGGTCTGCGGGGGGCCGTCCGGGCTCGGAGACACTACACGTCCCGCGGCCCGCCGCCCGCACAGCGCGCGAGGTTCTCCCTGCGACACAGATTGTTGCACCACTTACTATATTTGTTTCGTTGTTTGCAGACGTCGATGGAGGCGCTGATCCACCACTTCAAGCTGTTCACGCAGGGCTACCAGGTGCCGCCCGGGACCACCTACACCGCCGTGGAGGCGCCCAAGGGGGAGTTCGGGGTGTACCTCGTGTCCGACGGGGGGTCCCGGCCGTACAGGTAGGGGGAGTGAGGGGTGTACCTCGTGTCCGACGGGGGTCCCGGCCGTACAGGTAGGGGGAGTGAGGGGTGTACCTCGTGTCCGACGGGGGGTCCCGGCCGTACAGGTAGGGGGAGTGAGGGGTGTACCTCGTGTCCGACGGGGGGTCCCGGCCGTACAGGTAGGGGGAGTGAGGGGTGTACCTCGTGTCCCGGCCGTACAGGTAGGGGGAGTGAGGGGTGTACCTCGTGTCCGACGGGGGGTCCCGGCCGTACAGGTAGGGGGAGTGAGGGGTGTACCTCGTGTCCGACGGGGGGTCCCGGCCGTACAGGTAGGGGGAGTGAGGGGTGTACCTCGTGTCCGACGGGGGTCCCGGCCGTACAGGTAGGGGGAGTGAGGGGTGTACCTCGTGTCCGACGGGGGGTCCCGGCCGTACAGGTAGGGGGAGTGAGGGGTGTACCTCGTGTCCGACGGGGGTCCCGGCCGTACAGGTAGGGGGAGTGAGGGGTGTACCTCGTGTCCGACAGGGGGTCCCGGCCGTACAGGTAGGGGGAGTGAGGGGTGTACCTCGTGTCCGACGGGGGGTCCCGGCCGTACAGGTAGGGGGAGTGAGGGGTGTACCTCGTGTCCGACGGGGGTCCCGGCCGTACAGGTAGGGGGAGTGAGGGGTGTACCTCGTGTCCGACGGGGGGTCCCGGCCGTACAGGTAGGGGGAGTGAGGGGTGTACCTCGTGTCCGACGGGGGTCCCGGCCGTACAGGTAGGGGGAGTGAGGGGTGTACCTCGTGTCCGACGGGGGGTCCCGGCCGTACAGGTAGGGGGAGTGAGGGGTGTACCTCGTGTCCGACGGGGGTCCCGGCCGTACAGGTAGGGGGAGTGAGGGGTGTACCTCGTGTCCGACGGGGGGTCCCGGCCGTACAGGTAGGGGGAGTGAGGGGTGTACCTCGTGTCCGACGGGGGTCCCGGCCGTACAGGTAGGGGGAGTGAGGGGTGTACCTCGTGTCCGACGGGGGGTCCCGGCCGTACAGGTAGGGGGAGTGAGGGGTGTACCTCGTGTCCGACGGGGGTCCCGGCCGTACAGGTAGGGGGAGTGAGGGGTGTACCTCGTGTCCGACGGGGGGTCCCGGCCCGGTGTCCCTCATGCATCTCTTTCGTTCACACGGAATGTATGTTCACTGTCCTTTTCTTGGGCGAGAAACTCGCCAATAGTACATCGCTCACTCGACCGCGGTGGAACCACTGCTATAGAGAGACATGTTGCATAACATAAGTTTACAAAACTAACTTATTGATAAGTTCGCAGTTTATAACCACCAAAAAAGTATAAAAAACTTACATAAATACTAATTTCCTTACTTCCATTACAGATGCAAAATCAAGGCGCCCGGCTTCGCTCACCTAGCAGCTTTAGAGAAAATCGGCAAGAACTCCATGTTAGCTGACATCGTGGCTATTATAGGTACTTTGGACGTCGTCTTTGGAGAGATTGACCGATAGACAGATATTATGGAACGCGAGGATAATGGGATATTGTATAGCTGTTTTTGAAAAGCAATTTTTTAATTTAGTTTTCATATTGTATAGTTTTAAACAATTTTTCAAATTAGTTTTGAAATTCGTTTCAAATATTTACAGATATTTTCTCTTGAAAACAATTAAATTAAAAATTTTAATAACCCCCAACACAATTACTTTCAAACCCCCAGAACTTTTAAACGAGTCAATCGATTTTCATCAAACATGTCTAAGAACACTCGCACGTAAAACCCTTTAATACAAAAAATATGAAATCGGTTCATCCGTTCGGGAGCTATGATGCCACAGACAGACAGATACACACACACACACACAGACACGTCAAACTTATAACTCTTTTTGCGTCGGGGGTTAAAAAATTTGTTACGACAAACCACGCGCATTGAATTTCATATTTTTCTGAAATCTTATTCATAATTTTGTCTGTATAGTATTTTTATGTGGATTTCCCAAAATATTTTAGTATTTACTTTCATGTTTTAAACTACAGTTAGCTCATGCGTTTGAGATAACCAACATGTACTAAGCGTGGTTTTTCTCTTTACCTTAATATCATCACTAAAAAGGTCTTAGGTCTACCGTAAATTCATAAGATTGATTTTTTATGTTTATCTTCTCAATTACATGTATAGTTATACAATTCCATTGTCCTCGTGTGAACGCAACATAATCTAAGTAAACTTAGTGAAATCGTGTAGAGCATTCTGTAAATTTATAATTTTAAGCATATTCAATAAATTATTATTAAAATGTTAATGTTTTTTTTTATTTATATCCTAACTAGCTGTGCCCCGCGGTTTTAACCGCGTAGTTCCCGATCCCGTGGGAATTCCGGTATAAAACGTAAAAATTTATAATATTAGTTTGGATTTCACCAGTTTCAGAATTTTAGGATCAAAAATATCACAATTTTAATTATTTTTATCCGATTCAGGAATTATGGGATACCTATCTACACTAATATTATAAAGAGGAAATATTTGTTTGTTTGTAACGAATAGGCTCCGAAACTACTGAACCGATTTCAAAAAATATTTCACTGATGGTATGCTAATTTATCAGTGCGTGACATAGGCTATATTTTATCCCCGTATTCCCTGAATATTAAATGTATAGCCCTCTGGGTTGTGAAGGTCTGATGGCAGTCGCTTCACGTAAAATACTGACAATCCGCCAAATCTGGTTAAACTGAAATCCGACCCCAAATAGACATGGGATAAAGGTTCGGAAAAGAAAGAAATACTATACATAAAACGGGAACCACGCGGGTGAGTCGAAATCGATCGCGGAGCACAGCTAGTAATAATATTACAAAGAAGAAAGATTTGTTTGTTTGTAACGAATAGGCTCCGAAACTACTGACCCGATTCAAAAATTCTTTCACTAATGGAACGTTATATTATCAGCGAGTGTTATTATTATTAGCTACAATTGATCCCTGTGTTCCCACGGGAATGGGAACTAAATCTTTCACCATTAGAACGCTACATTCACCCTGAGTAACGTAGGTTATATTTTATCCCCGTGATCCCACGGGAATGGGAACTATGCGAGGGAAACCTCGGGGCAAAGCTAGTTAGGGCGAGCGAAGCGAAGCCCTCCTAATTCAACAGTTTTGTGGTACATATTACGGAAAAACTAGAGCACCTACAGATTTGATATTTAACAGAGTTATTTCAATTCATGTCTAGATGTGCAGAAAATGGTTTTTATATCATTTTGTAAATGAAATAAAGAAAAAGTTTTTAACAATTTTGCAAACAAATTTTAAATTTCGAGAAAAAAATGGATGCGTATTACAACACGTCTATAAATAATATTCATTGATTATACATTAAACATATTAACATAAAATACTTCTCAAATTAGCCGGGTTATAGGGGTTAAAATGACATTTAAATGTCAAACGATTACGACTTAGTGTCATAAGGCACACAATAGATGGCGTTGATATCCAGTTTCGAGCATGAAGGTTTCATGTTTTTAATGCCGTAAAAAATCGAAATAATAAGAAAAGGATTCGTACATTGTGAAATTGATTCTGTTTACAATTTCATTGGTTTAAAAAAAATGTGTCATCAAAGGAGGCCGAGAGATAAAAGAAAAACGGGGGGTTGGGGGGGCGGAGCCCCCCCGTTAAAAAAAACAAACATCTCTATGATAGAAATTAAAAGAAAGTTTGAACACTGATTCTGAAATGATAATAGTTGTTATAGTAAAATGCCACAAAAACGCACGTTAACTAGCCTCCTCTTCTCTTTTCCGAACCTTTATCCCATGTCTATTTAGGGTGGTTTTCAATTTAACCAGATTTGGCGGAATGTCAGTATTTTACGTGAAGCGACTGCCATCAGACCTTCACGACCCACAGGGCTATACGACATTTTTTTGTTAAACCTAATGTTAGACTTTTGAGGGCTCTAACTACCCGTAACGACTATCGAAGATGTTAGTACGACAGCGGGTACCGACGGCTTTACGTGCCCTCCGAAGCACGGAAACGCTCATGAAATTAAAAGTATTTTTAGTAATGAACCATCACAGTCATGACGGTGCCAGACGATGCTTAACCGCACAGATCACAAGAGTTCCACGGGTAGCACTGGGCCACGAGCGGGCAACTAGCCTCGTAGAACGCGAAATTAACCGTTCTCTAATGGACGATGTAAGAAAAAGTCAGGGAAGACCTCGAGATGTAGAATATAATTGTGTTCGTGGCACAATGCTCACCTTGTGGCAAAACTATGTCTGAAGTTAGAGAGAGAAAAAGAAAAACAGGGTGTTGGGGGGGGCAGAGCCCCCCCGTTAAAAAAAACAAATATTTCTATGATAAAAATTAAAGGAAAGTTTAATAAGATTAAGAGATTTGTGTAATCGTTATAATAAAGTGCCACAAAAACGCACGTTAACTGGCCTCCTCGGACACGAAATCAACCGTTCTTTGATGGTCGATGTGAAGCAAAGCCAGAGAAGACCTCGAGATGTACCTGGAATCTAATTGTGTTCGTGGTAATTCATGTCATCTTCTTTGGATTGATTTGCACCGATTTGTACATCGAAAATAACGGACTTTGTATAGACTAATATGGTTCCAGGACCACAACCTAACGTTTTAAAGAAATTAAAATTCGTCGAAGAGCAATTAATAGCGCAAGTTCACCCAGTTATTACAGTGTACTACTCAAATTGGATATTGTGGCCAAGTGATCAACTTCCAATCAAAATATCACTTTCTTGGGCTGATGTAAACTTGAGCAGCGCTTTATGAAACCTATAAAATATGAATAGCGACCACACATACGAACGAAAAATATTTTGGAGTAAAGTACTCTAAAGTATCACATTACGGAGATAATTGGAGTTCAAGATAGCGATTTTAGGTACAATGATCATCATACAGTTTTTACGAAGTAAATATTTTATTTATTTTTTTAGGATTATCCGTATGTCGGTATGATGTCGGTACAAGTTACGTATCTATCCAATTTTAGTCCAATCCCTCAAATATTTATCAATGAAGGCAGAATACAGATCATGGAATCAGTTTTGAGTGGTAAAGGTGACCTTAGAGATATATAGTCACCAAGTTTTCTGTTCCGGAGACAGCGCGCGTCGCTAAAATCCCAGCTTTTGGTTGTCAGATGATTGTCAATGTATCAAAATGACATTATAGAGGGCGATCCGAAATACAAAAACGTTACAAACTTTACCAACAGTGTACACGCGTTGACCAAATTGATATGTGCGCTAATGCGCTATGTGCGCTGTTTGCGCGCTATCTAATCGGACCAGGATTGTGTGCGTACGTGTGTGCAAATATCAAAATGAGAGTTACGTACTCGGCATTTCGAATTTCAAGATTCAGAAAACAGTTGTTGTAATTAATAATTGATGAGAATGCAATATTTAACCATTGTAAACTTAAATGTTTACTAACAAAACTAAAATAAATCAAATTCTGAAACGTCAAATTTTGAGTTTGACATTTGTGCACACACTGCACAACCTAAGTATTTTCCATGAGCAGCGTTTGCATACTTTAATGACGTCACTGATGACGTCCCATTACTTTCGTTGGTGCAAATACGTTCAATTCGGTCACTTCACTCCGTAAGCGCGCTATTGGTACCGATAGGGCGAAAAAGCGCAATTTGGACCGCACGGATAGTCAACATGACAATAGGAGCCTCCAATTTTGACCGCCGCCGGCACAAAAAACTTGATGACTCTAAACTAAACAAGACTTTCCAAACTTTCTGATTGTGAATATTGATGTATGAAGATGGTTGTTTTTGTTTTGATTGATTCTTTTTTTTTAAACGAATATATTTTTTTATTGAAACTTTTTTCGATAAATATTTCAGAATCACATATCATGGAGTCAGTTAATCCGCCCTAGCAGTTCCCTGCATGAGATAAAGAATTCAGCATATACAAGAAGTTGTACTCATCGAGACCTTTCAAATTATGTTTGGTCACAAAATGGTACAACATGACAGGACGACACCTCATGGGGTCAGTTAATACACCCTAGCCTAGCGCTTTTCCTGCACGAGATACAGATTGAAGAACCCATACAAGAAGTTGTAGTACTTTCAAATGACGAAGGGCACAAAGTGTTATAGGACAACATATAGGACGGAACGCCCATTCTCATTTGGGTTGAAAATGGATTTGTCCTCCCGATTGAATGCCACGCGCTCACGAGTGATAATGGTTCGATATGAAAATTTATTCTCATACAACGTACAATAATGGTTGAGTCCGATACCACCTATAACTAAATATTGGAAGAGTGGAAATACTTAATGTTCCAGGAAACAATACAATAAGCTTTCGTAATCACAATTCACAAGTCACAAGGCTTGACGTTAGATAAAGCTGTGGCGGACATTGGACATAAATAAATTTTTGTTGGTCTAACATAGGTACCTCTGTGGTATGTCGCGATTTCAACAATTAAAGCATTTTCTTTCTTTCTTACTTACTATAAAACATAGAATTACTAAGAAAAACCTCGCGAGCCCACACAAAGCCACGCTTTTAGCTAGTTTTTAGTATAATTGATTTTAGTATGATCGTATATCGAAGACGCCGCTAATATGGTCAAGTTAAAGAGATTGTTTGCTTCGCGCTAATCTCAGAAACTGCTCTGCCAATTAGAAAAAATCTTCCAATATTAGGGTGAAGCCAAACGAGCATAATTTTGTGAGTCTTGAGTCGCAGAAATTCTGCTGCATTCAGTTTTAGTCCTATTTGATTTACACGGCGACGCAAAATGAGTTGTCTGCCGACTCACACGCTTAATATCAACTGAATTTCGGTCGGGGTGAGGTGGGGAGCTTGCACGATACAAGGATCCGTACAAATGTTTCAGATTACTAATTAAAATACATCCGTCCGTGTGGCAGTCTAACAGAGTTTCAGTTGAACGTAAATTTCGCGACTCACAACTCACAAAATTACGCCCGTTTGGCTTCACCCTTAGAGAGCACATTTATCGAGGAAGGCTATAAGCTACATACCATTACGCTATGACCATAGTTTCAGATTTGGTCACACACACACATGAAAAATTCACGCCATATTTTACATCACTAGCTGTGCCCCGCGGTTCAACCCGCGTTAGCTCCTCTCCTATTGGTCGTAGCGTGATGGTATATAGCCTATAGCCTTCCTCGATAAATGGGCTATCTAACACTGAAATAATTTTTCAAATCGGACCAGTAATTCCTGAGATTAACGCGTTCAAAAAAACTCTTCAGCTTTATAATGTGAAATGCTAGCTGCCTCCCGCGAGAATCCCAATCTCATGGGAATTTCGGGATAAAAAGTATCCTACGTGTTATTCCCAGTATAAGGAACATCTGTACCAAATTTTATCTAAAGCGATACAGTAGTTTTTGCGTGAAAGAGTAACAAACATCCAAACTCAGAAACATAAAAACTTTCGCATTTATAATATTAGTAGGATAGATAAAATAGGATTTTTCCTTGCAATATCAAGATGTAACAAAATTTTAGAACTAAAAACTACAAACAAACAAATAAATAAATAAAAAACATTTATAACTCAACATAATTTATTCATCTTTTTCCATAATCTCAGGCAAATCTCTATCACTTTCCTGATTGAAATAATCTTCTGGAATCACATAATTCTCTGGAGGTCTCATTGGTCCGTACACTTTCTCACTTTTACACACTTTAGGGTCACTTTTACCCTCTTTAGGCTCACTTTTACACGCATTTGTGTCACTTTTACCCTCTTTTATGTCACTTTTACCCTGTTTTAGGTCACTTTTACCCTCTTTAGGGTCACTTTTACAGTCTTTTATGTCACTTTTACACTGATCTTTAGTATTAGTGTTTTCACTTGTTATTTCTTTCTCTTTCTTAGTAGTCGTTGTCTCTGTCTGTTCGTCATCGCTGTCCATTTCCTCGACGAATTCGCCTTCTTCTTTTTTTATTAGTTTTGGTGTCGGTTTCTTGATGGAGTCGGATTTTAGTTTTATTCTGAAATTGAAAATATAATAGGATTTAATTCATTAAATTAATAGTGTACTAAAATAGCGCAATAAATATAATGGTTTCATGTGGATAATGGATGGTACAATTAGATAATATCGGTGGCCGAGTTCTGGTCCTCTAAAATATGAGTCGACACGCAAAGAAGAAGAAGAATTAGATAATTCTATAAAAGCACAGGTTCAAATTTGTGATGAGTAAAAAATTTAGTTTTTTTTATATGACTAACATTGATAAGGCTGAAAATGGTTTTAAATAAGACAACCCATTTTAGTGGTTTTTGTATGAAATTTGATATGACTGAAAAAATCTGCTGAACCAATATCAATTCCGTTCTTTTTGTTTGAAAATTAATTTCTCAATTTTGAAAATTGGCTAAAAAGTGGTTACAAATACCACGTTTTTTGTTTAAAAATTAAAAGCATATCTATTGAGTCACAATCTTTTCTGTGCCGGCGGCCAAAATTGGAAGCTCCTATTGTCATTTCGATTCTAATGTCATTTGGATACATTTTCAATAAACTGACAACCAAAAGATGCGATTACAGCGACGCTGTCACCGGCACAGACAAGATTGTGGCTTAAAATATGTCTCACCTCTTCCCATAAACCACTGAGTTATTCATCTTCACAGCGGGTCTCTTGTCATCTCTCTTGATGAGCGGCGGCATGTCGGCGGGCCGGGCGATGTCCGCCAGATGCTGGGTTTTGGACAACTCGCTCTTGAGTTTTTGGATTTTCATCTGGTGAATGAAAAAGATATATTAAATGATTTATTTCTTGTGGTACCTACTTATAGGAAATATATTAGTTTCAATATAAAAAAGAAACAAAATATAAATATATTGTATTAAAACCCTGTAATATAATATAAGGTAATATTTTTTTTTATTGGGTGTGGTAGACTCAGAATCAGATACTATAAGAAAAAGCGCAATCTCAAAGGAGAGTATTAATTTTGATGAAAATTAAAAACTGCATCAATTAACTAAATACATTGTATTTAAATTATAAAGCGAATTTTTAGATGGGTATGTATGTTACTTTTAACTTGAAAGATATAGAACCAATTTATATAAAACTCGGTACAGATGTTGAGATGTTCATTATATCAAGTAATAACAGATAGGATACTTTGATCCCAAATACATGGGATTGGTATTCACGCGGGTAAACCGTGGGGCACAGCTAGTCCTAACCTAACCATTATAAATGCGAAAGTAACTCTGTCTGTCTGTTACCTTTTCACGGCTAAACTACTGAACCGATTGACTTGAAATTTGGTACAAGGGTAGCTTATGGCCGGGGGACATAGGCTATGTTTTATCCCGAAATTCGCACGGGACGGGAACTACGCGGGTGAAACCGTGGGGCATAGCTAGTATAAAATAAATGCACAAAACTAAAATTCTGTACAAGATTAAGCCTGAGTTTCGAAACATATCATATACCTTTGACTATTATTAATAACTAGCTGTGCCCCGCAGTTTCACCCACATAGTTCCCGCTCCTGTGAGAATGCGGGGATAAAATGCTAAAAACCATTCCACTGAATCATTCTATCTATTAAAACAAACCGCATCAAAATCCGTTGCGTAGTTTTAAAGATGTAAGCATACATAGGGACAGAGAAAGCGACTTTGTTTTATACTATGTAGTGATATTGTTACCTTAGCTTTAGATATATCCGCTTTAACGGCCATAGTGTATCCGCCCGCGCTGAGCGACGACATGTACTCGTCCAGCGGGTCCGCCTGCGAGTCTGTCCGCGTGTCTGTGTGTTTGTTTGTACTGCGGAGGCGCTCCAGGGCGGCTTCCTCGGTCGATATCTGGGTCTCTAGGGCGGTTATTTTTTCTAGCTGTAAAATAAATAGAAAGTTAAGATGGTTTTATTGAAATAGACATTTTCATTTTTGACGACCCCGATGGCAGTGGTCATGCCGGACTGCCATCCGTAAGGTTGCGGGTTCGTTTCCGATGGAAAACTACTGTCATTATTGCCAGTATCATTAATGATTATAAATATAAGGTATTTTTTAATAAGACTGGTAACATTAAGAATTAAAAAGAATGTCTGTTGACTTTCTTGGTTTAAAAGATTTTTTGTCTAGAACTTTTTCGATATAAGGAAAAATGAGGGCAAAAAGTGGAAAGAAAATTGTAAATTAATTATCATCGTTGTTTAAGGTTGCGAGTTCGATTCCCGTGCGGGGTGAATATTTGTGTGAACCACAAATGTTTGTCTCGGTCTGGGTGTGTGTGTGAGTGTGTGCGTAGTTTGTGATACCCTAGATACAAGTTACGGACTTAGGGTCACATATTTCTTTGATTTACACGAACACTACACATTGAAATAAAACACTTAAACGGATTTTTGTTTTACATTTTCTGACATTTTGGATTCTTCACAGAACCCGTGATCACAGTAAACTCACAGACAAAAAAACCTTTCTATTAGTTGGGGGTCAGTTACTGTAATGAGATGATGGAGGGAATGAATGTATAACATACCAATTGCGTATAAGTTAGAGGTCCGTCTCCCCCCTCCCGTTTCCGCGCCTGTTTCCTCTCCTCCACAGTCCCGGTGCGATCCAAAAACGTGTCGGAATCGGAGTCGTACTCGTCATCCTGGGGACGTCTGCGGCGACGGGGCTCTGGGAAAAGGAATACATTATCCTATTAATATTATAAAGCCGAATGTTTGTGAGTGTGGATGTATGGATGTTTGTTCCTCATTCACGCAAAAACTACTAAATGGATTTTAATGAAACTTTACAATAATCTAGCTTATACATCAGAATAACACATAGGATACTTTTTATCCCAAAATTCCCACGGGTTAAGGTTCCACGCGGGTAAAACCGCGGGGCACAGTAGTAGACCATAATCCTTACTAATAATACAAACTAGCTGCGCCGTGAATTCCAATCCCATGGGAATTTCGGGATAAAAAGTATCCTATGTGTTATTCCTAGTTATAACGAACATCTGTACCAAATTTAATCTAAATCGATACAGTAGTTTTTGCGTGAAAGAGTAACAAACATACAAACTCGTTTGTGTCTTGAAATAAAACACTTAAACGGATTTTTGTCGGGGTTGTATTTTCAAAAATCCGTTTAAGTGTTTTATTTCAATGTGTAGTGTTCGTGTAAATCAAAGATATCGTTTGTGTCTGTCTCTCTCTGTCTGTATGTGTGAGTGTCTGTCTCTCTCGCTCTGTCTCTCTCAGTGTGTAAGTGTCTCTCCCTCTCTCTCTCTCTCTCTGTGTGTGAGTGTGCGTGTATGTGTATCTCTCCCTCCCTCTCTCTGTGTGCCCATACCGTGCGTGGCCTGTCGCAGCACGCCGTGCCTGTCGAGCACGCGACACGCCTCCGCGGCGCACGCGACCACGGCCTCCTTCTTCTTCCCGGAGTGGATCGCCTCCGCTATTATGGGGCGCCCGCGGCCGTCCGTCAGGGGGAGTTCTACCCTGTAAGGAGGGGTACATTAGTAACATCTAATATATAAAATTCTCGTGTCACAGTTTTCGTTGCCATACTCCTCCGAAACGGCTTGACCGATTCTCATGAAATTTTGTGAGCATATTCAGTAGGTCTGAGAATCGGCCAACATTTATTTTTCATCCCGAAATTCCGACGGGAACGGGAACTACGCGTGTGAAACCGCGGGGCGCAGCTAGTAATATAATATAGATGTTATTGTTTATACAGAGCGTTGTTCGGAAGGTGCCTGGTCCGAACCCCACCAGTCCCGCCACGTAACAATGAGTTTTCAATTTACGTACGAATTCATATGTACGTTAATTTCGACGCTCTTACGGTGAAGGAAAACATCGTGAGGAAACCTGCACACACCGAAGAAATTCTAAGGTTGTGTGTGAAGTCGACCAACCCGCACTCGGCCTGTGGGGGACTAAGGCCTGTAGGGTGGGCTCGAGCCCCTCGGTGGGGACATATACGAGCTGATGATGATAAAAGTTTCTGATACCCTAGATACAAGTGACGAACTTAGGGGTCAGTTACTGTAATGACATGATGGAGTCAATGATTATGCTATGTTATATACCCATCTACATATATACTGCGAGTGCCCTCCCTCCCTACAATCATCAACCTACTTACCTACCCACCTACCTACCCACCTACCTACCTACTTACCTACCTACCTACTTACCTACCCACCTACCTACCTACGTACCTACCTAACTTAGCTTAAAGGTCAGTTACTATAATGATTGTTATGTTATATACTCACCTACATATATACTGGGAGTGCCCTCCCTCCCGACAATCGTATACCAGCTCCAACCCCTCTCTTTCGAAGTACCCCCTCAATGTCTTCTTGGGGTCAGCGATGAACAGCTCTTCGTGTGTGGTGGCGGCGAACGGGTTATCTGATAGATCGGGCTCTTCTTCTGCGTCTTCCGCTGGGGGGAGAAGGGGGGGTTAGTTGGGTCTAATTTAGGGCATTATATTTTAGTTACGAGACTCGTAGCAACAGTCACGGGACTCGTAGCAACGGTAACGGGACTCGTAGCATCATTCACGGGACTCGTAGCAACGGTAACGGGACTCGTAGCATCAGTCACGGGACTCGTAGCAACGGTTACGGGACTCGTAGCATCAGTCACGGGTCTCGTAGCAACGGTAACGGGACTCGTAGCATCAGTCACGGGACTCGTAGCAACGGTAACGGGACTCGTAGCATCAGTCACGGGACTCGTAGCAACGGTAACGGGACTCGTAGCATCAGTCACGGGACTCGTAGCCACGGTAACGGGACTCGTAGCATCAGTCACGGGACTCGTAGCAACGGTAACGGGACTCGTAGCATCAGTCACGGGACTCGTAGCAACGGTAACGGGACTCGTAGCATCAGTCACGGGACTCGTAGCATCAGTCACGAGTTACGTAACATCAGTCGCGGAACTCGTAGCATCAGTCACAAGACTCGTAGCAACAGTCACGGGGTTCCTAGCATCAGTCACGGGGCTCGTAGCAACTCGAGATACGTAGTATTAGTCACTTTCATACTCACACATTCCCCAATTAATTCCTTCCTCTTCTAATCGTTTCTCCTCTTCGAGTTTCTCCCTCTCTCTCTGTTCTTTGGCTTCCTGTATAGCTCTGTCTCGTTCTACCCTCATTTCTTCAGCTTTCTGTTTTATTTCTGTCACTGTCAATTCTGATTCTCCTTCGCAGTCAAAATCTGGGCCCTGAAATATAAATGATAATTAGGAGTGGGATTTTGAAAATATATTTTTGGATTAGGATAGTTTATTTTCTCAAACTTTCAAGCAATAATATATTTATAGTAAAATCATTTTAGGAGTCTACAAGCGTAAAAATGGGGTTTGGGGGGGGACTAAAAAATTTATTTCATTTAAAGAAATGGGAGAGTTCTGTGAAAACAGGAAAGTTTTTACAGAGCATGCACCCCCTATTAATAATATGACTCAAAGTCAAAAATCATTTATTCAGCTAAAGCTTCAATGAGGCACTTATGAACGTCTAAAGACTAAGGGCCTATTTCACGACCTTCAAGTAAAGTTACTCATCACGTAAAGTCAGTTTTGTCTCTTTCTTACTTTATATCAAGTGACAAAGACAAATCTTGTGAGTACTCGGAACGTTACTTAAAGATGGTGAAATAGGCCCTTAGTCTTTTGACATTCATAAGTGCCTCATTGCAGCGGCGTAGCGTGGGTGTCGGCCGCCCGGGGCGGAAGACAATTTTGCCGCCCTCTTATTTAGATATTTCAATTTAATGTATACTATACATTACATAACATACATTTAAATAAAAAAGTTTATCTAAGTTTTACAATCATCTTTATTATACATTGATACATTTTTATAACAGGTACACTCAAGAACGCGTCAACCTATACACTTTGGACTTTGCACCATTCTTATTAACAAACGCATAAGCTCGAAACTTGAACTGCGAGTGTATAGCTTGATGTGAGCTCGACTGTACAATACCTATCACCGCAGATTAGGTACAGCTGTCGATCGTCAGATTGACAAAATTAAATAATTGGAGAATTGAATATAAAACGCAAATAAATTTTTAATAAAAACTAGAACTATACTATTATAATAAAAGACTTTGCTCTTAAAAAAAGTAAACGTCAAAGTAAATTTATACGTCTACTTTTTTTAAGAGCAAAGTCTTTAATTGCACCATCAATGTCTATAGCATACATTTCGTAAATTACGATACGAGACATCAATAAAACTTTGTTTGAATCGTCAGTCATTCTCGCTGTTGTTTTGTTAGCCATAAACAATCCAAGCAATAAATAAAATACGGGGAATCCCCGCAAGTCGTAGACGGTGTTGCCAGCAGTCGCTACAAAATATCATTCAAAGAAAGGGGATTCCCCGAATCCGTTACAGAATAAGTAATGAAAAATTCCATGCTCTTTTCAATCGGTCCTTTGTAGTTGCGTTAAAAATATGAAATGGTTCAAATATTTTTATTATTTATTGTGAAATTTTGCCGCCCCGCTAAAATGTGCCGCCCGGGGCGGGCCGCCCCTGCCGCCCCCACTACGCTACGCCACTGCCTCATTGAGGCCTTAACTGAATAAATGATTTTTGACTATTATTTCTAGTTATTTGTGTTTACCTCCATAATATAAGTGCGCGTACTATTCCCGAACTTGATCTGGTGTCCGACTCTAACGCGCACGTAATGGGACTGTTTGAGTCTGTCCTTGTTGAGGTACGTCCCGTGAGTGCTGCCGAGGTCGTACAGGTACCAGCCTGAGGAAGGCTCTCCGTCTTCAGCGAAGGCTTTGTATTGTAGTACAGAGTGGTGTCTGGGGGAATGAAAATAGGGGTGTATGTTTTTACTTAATGTCTTGTGATGGTTTTTAACGCAAACAAAAACATTTAAGTAAACTTGTGATAAAGATAGAAACAAAGTCTATGTTACTCATTGAAAATATCATATTTTTAATTGAATTATTTCATAAAAAAGTCGACTTGAAATACGACTGAACCAATAAGCAAAATTAGGTACAGACTAGCAGCGCCCCACGGTCTTACCCCCGTAGTTCTCATTCCGGTGGGAATACGGGGATAAATAGCCTGAAACCTTCCTCAATAATTGATGTTTTCAAATCGGACCAGTATTTGATTTCAGATTTGCGCGTTCAACCAAACAAACAAACTCTTCAGCTTTATATAATAACTCGCTAGTTATTATATAAAGCTGAAGAGTTTGATCTACGCACGGGTCCAATTTTCCCGTTGATTTTCCGTGTTTTTTTTAGAACCTTCTCCTAATAATAACAAATACAACAAAAAAAGAATTAGTGAAATCGGTCCAGCCATTCACGCGTGATGCCGTGACCAAGGAAAACGGGTTTCATTTTTATATATATAGATATTTCTTATAACCATTTGGCAGTGATTTGGAGACTACTATCGTCACTTGGCTTGTCAATAACAAAAATAGGATACCTTTTATCCTGAAATTCATGTTTTAATTATTTCAATAGTATCTCCAATTAAATCATTATTGAAAAAATTCTAGCTAATGAAAAGTCAAGAAAAATCAGCTGATCAAACCTTACCTGGATATAGTAGGATGTGCCATCACTACATCACAGTTGGCGAGTCTTCCAAACACATAGAAGGACTTCTTGGTCAGATCCACTCGCTCCACGATCATACCGGACTTTAGGACTTCGAGTGAATAGCTGGAGCCTGAAAATAAATATATAAAATTATCTGTTAAACGTTTATTTTTAATTAGTATCGCCCCGAGGTTTCACCCACATAGTTCCACAAAAAAAAAACAAATCTTCCTCTTTATAATATTGCAATAATAATCTATTATATTGTAGAAAATGACATACATTACGGGTAATAGATTAAATGTTTTGGCATTCCGATGCTTTAGGGAGGCAAGACCGAAGAAAACTCCCTAAACTTGTAGATTTAAGTGTATAAAATATGTATGTTAGTTAATAAGGTATATATTTAAATTCTTATCCTTTATATATTTTATGTGTACATGGTTTGAGAGGTCTTAATTCACCGTAACACAGTTTATTAGTAACTACCTCGGGAGGTAATGTCTCAATAACTACATCAAATTATTGTAACTAAATTAGGAAATATTAATAAATTGAATTGAATTGTTTATGATGTCCTAGCTAGAAGTTAGAACATAATACTCGACCTATTTAGAGGTCAGTTACTATTTAAAATCTTTAACATTTAAATAATTTAAAGAAATTAAAATTTTACTACTTAAATGAATGGTTTACTCTGTAAATTATGGCAATTTACCAAAAACATATCACATGTATAAGTAGTACTTACCATCAGGACATAAACCAGACCATTTAGGCTCTCTATAGGGAATAGGTGTGCTTATTTCCTTAAGTAGAACAGCTGGTGGTAACGAACTTTTATTTACATTTTCAGATATACTTTCCCGCGGTTTTTCCGGGGGTTTTTCCAAAGGTTTCTCATCTTCAACACTCTCAGATTCATTTTTAACCTTTTTAGGAAGTTTCCCAACTCTTCCTATGAGCACAGGCTTCTTAAATTCTGAACTTTCTTCAGTTTTAACTTCTGTTGGATTATCATCAGCCATTATTAGGTTATGATAAATTTGTGATAAAATGTAAAGTTAGACAGAGGAAATTTATGGTGAATGTTGAATTAAATACTCTTTTCTTAATTTGGTAGTCGTATTCAGTAATCAAATTAAAAATATACAATTATTTCTACAATTTCACAACAAAACGCAAACATTTTTTTTTGTTGACATTGGATAATCTGATTTGACACTGACTGACTAACTCAAAATATGGCATTGAAGTTGACGTCCTTGATGTATGATGGTTGTGACTACAGATTTATATCGAGCACAGATTAGATTTAAAATCGGTAAATTCCGAAAAAACATTTATCTCGATACAATCTGTCTGTGCTTCGTGAACGAATGACAAATACCTGACATAAAGTAAAGTATACACAAGTTTAATTTTATTGAATAACAAAATTCTATTTATTAGTTATTACAGAAAAATAAACATCATTATTCTTTTTAAAGTTACAGATCGATAATATTCAGTTAGTTATACTACACAAATAATAGTTTTTATCGTAAAACTTACGTGAGAGCTTAACAACAACATTAAAATAATAAGTTTATAATCATAAGTTTTCATTTTGAATCATAACAATTTCTCAGATGACTATTATTATAGGTGTCAAAAATCCTCGTAACTTCCATTATAAACTATATTACGAAACCAAAGTTATTACATAAAAATATTACAGTCCATTGTTATGAAATCGCCTTTATGAATGAATAATAGATTTGATAATTTTATAGATCATTCACTCGAACGATCATTCCTTTTCTTCAATCAATCAATCAATTCAAAAGAATTTTTGATTCGACTGCTGTCGATTGCCAACAACACGAGATAATTTTTTAATTGAACTTTTACGCAAAATATCACGATAAACTTATTAAGTGAAGTGTATAATTGGTTTAGTTTCATTGATCATTGTTAAATGTATGTGAACAAAAGTGTTCCAGTGTCCATATTGTTGTTCCGTTGCCGTGGTAAAAACAACAAAGATTAGAAAATTATTTACATAAAAATAACGTTCTTATCATAAAATTAAATTGTGCATAGTGATTTCATCGCTTTGCTGACGTCCCGCGGTTTAAAATGCAATTTGTACAGGTGAGTAATTATCTATACTAAGCTAACATAATAAGATTCGATACAGTTTTGTAGTACTTTTTTTGCAATAGGCAATTTCACGAGATAAAAATCTTTCTCCGATATTGGTCGGTGAAAGTATGTTTCTTAGAATCTGAAGTTCATACCTCCAGGCCCATTGTTTTGGCAGTTTTAATTTTATGCCTATAAATTTCGTCACTGGTTGAATGGATGGAGGCAGTCGGTCGAATGAATTAAAAAAAATGCACGTTCTATTCTGAATTTGAAATATTGAATGTGATTTTTTCCGATAATTTTTCTCTTTACAAAGTTTTTCATTCATAAGTTCGATTTTAGTACAGATTTTTTAATTAAAAAGGGGGTAGGTGTTTAAAAATAAGTCTTAATTATCAGCCTTTATTATCCCACAGCAGAGCTAAGTGAAAGAAAAAAGAAATAGGTCTAATCACTAAACTTGCTCTATAAAAGTATATCTGAATAGTTATAACTTTGATAACATTCATAAATCTTAGTCCAAGCTTAAACTATACAAATATTTATGATCCCATATAAATCGGTTCAGTAGTTTTATATGAAAGAGTAACAAACATCCATCTATGCTCAAACTTTCGCATTTATAATATTAGTAGGATAACCATATTATTTATAATTAGCTGTGCCCCGCGGTTTCACCCGCGTAGTTCCCGATCCCATGGGAATTTTTGGATAAAACATAGCCTATGTTCTTTCCCAGGCCATAAGCTACCCCTGTACCAATTTCAAGTCAATCGGTTCAGTAGTTTAGCTGTGAAAAGGTAACAGACAGACAGAGTTACTTTCGCATTTATAATATCAGTTATGATGTACAAGCTGACCAGGCGAACTTCATACTGATAATAAAATTGAAAACAATGTCATGTATTTTTATATTTTCTTACCTTATTAAACCTACCCTGGACTTCCACAAACAATTCAAAACCAAGATTAGCTAAATCCCTCCAGACATTTTAGAGATTTTCGTCTAACAAGCAGCAATAATTGATTTTTATGTATCAACTAGCTTTTGCCCGCGTGAAATAATGACTTAATCAAAATCCTCTCTTAATGAATGCCTACATCATAACATCTACCTGCATGCCTTTCAGCCCGATCCGTCCAGTGGTTTGGGCTGTGTGTTGATAGATCACTATGTCAGTCAGTCAGTCACCTTTGAGTTATGTTATTTAGAAAAAAGGATTATTATTTCATAATAAATTACATCATTTAAAAACTTAGATATGTCTGCAATTCATGTATACAGGATGCATTGTCGACTGATAATATTTAAAGATATTTTTGTAAGTTGATAAATGTGATAATGACATTGTTATTTAATTAATTATCTACTCAAATTATATGTCTTTGTGTATCGAAATTTAAATTTCTTATAGGAAATTGAATATTATATTATAACTAGCGGCGCCCCGCGGTTTCACACGCGTAGTTCCCGTTCCCGTAGGAATATGGGGATAAAATTATAAAAACCTTCCCACTGAATCACTCTATCTATTAAACAAACCGCATCAAAATCCGTTGCGTAGTTTTATAGATCTAAGCATACATAGGGACAGAGAAAGCGACTTTGTTTTATACTATGTAGTGACCACCTTTTTGAAACTTACTCAAAGTTTTGATTTGTTTTTTGTATTTTCTACAGCCTCTTCTCTTCTTCTTCTTTTTCTTGCTGTATAAAATAATTAGTTTATCTACTAACTGTGCCCCATGGTTTCGCTTGTGTTAAATATTATTATTCATATAAAATTCTTCCTATTAAATTATTCTGTCTAAAGCAGAATCTTATAAATTATCTTGCATAGATTAATAAATCTAAGCTTACAAACAGCAGTTGTGACTTTCGTAGTAACTAATAGATCAATTAAATAAATAAAATATCTCTACATCACTGCATAACAACATAATCATTAACTCCATCATCTCATTACAGTAACTGACCCCTAACTAAGTTCGAAACTTGTATCTAGGGTATCACAAACTACGCACACACTCATTCACACACACACAGACCGAGATAATTTGTGGTTCACACAAATATTCACCCTGCACGAGAATCGAACCCGCAACCTTACGGATGGCAGACCGGCATAGTAGAAAACAAAGTCACTTCCCGCTGACTATCCCTCTGTATGTAAACTTATATTCTTTAAAACTACGCAACGGTTTTTATTCGATTTTCATCAATAAATAGAGTGATTCAACAAATGCTTTATACATGTAATAAAACATCATTCATCATCAGCTCATAAATGTCTCCACCGAGGGGCTCTCCTTACCCTGAATTAGGGTGATTAGGCCTTAGTCAACCTCAGGCCCAGTGCGGATTGGTCGACTTCACACACAACCTTAGAATTTCTTCCCAGGTGTGTGCAGGTTTCTGAACGATATATTCCTTCACCATAATGATAACACAAGTCAAACAACAGAGCACAGCTTGTGTCTTATATAACTCAAAACAAAGCCATTTTTATTCGATTTTCATCAATAAATAGAGTGATTCAACAAATGCAAATTCTTAAGGTTTCTTGTGAGTTTATGTAATGTTAGTGCTGTTTTTTTGGCACAGAAATCTGATTAAAGCTAATATTATGATAACCTACCATGGTGTTTATAGTATAAGGTTCTAATCCTATCTTAAGAAGTTTCAGACCGCCAGCTAGAGAAAACTGTCAGCTATGCGATGCCAGCTAAACTATAGTCCATTCATTTGGCCGTGAGACAAAATGTAAACAAAGAAATACTGGTTGTCAAACTTTTAGCTCTTTTAGGCGAAAAATATATTGTTTTTTTGGAGTTATAAATATGAAAGTAAAATAAGACTAAGTAGGCATCTTTGATAAGTCGTCTATAAGTAATTTAGTTTAGTGTAAAAATCAATAAAAAGGTAATAAACAGGATGAGTTGAGTACAAGTAAAAACAATTCATGTAAGCACCTGAATTGTTTTACTACAAAATAAATAAACAACTATTTATTGGTGATCCTCAGAAGAAAAAGAGCTCCAACATGGATTTTCCTTTTTTTCTTTTACAAATCGGTAAACGGAGGCTCGTGAAGTCGTTATATACAATATAATTTTTGTAGGGATACGAATCTTTGGGCCAAGTCTCTTCTACGTATTTAAATATATTAATAACATTGAACAGGCTCGTTATCCGTAGAAAGCCTTGGTGTATGTTTGGATCTTCGGCGAAGTAAAAGTGCAAGCGCTGTTTGAACCAGGTTCACTTATTTTCATCAAAATCAACGTTCAGATAACAGAAATTTAACGATAACTGAATATAAAACATAATACAATAATTACTTTAAACAAAGAATTATCAAAAAATGACTATATACTTTACTATACACCCTTATTTTGAAATTGCGATACCTTATCTCACAGCTAATGTAAACCACGGGTGACAATATAATAGTGAAGTTAGTTTTTTTCTTTTGCTTTTATTTAAAAAGTTATGATATGTCAAAGATTTTTAAAATCCCGCCGAATTTTATTGTTATTCTACAACGAACAACAGGCGAACGCTGCGATACACAGCTGAGCGCGGTCATCGACCCGAGCCGTCACAGAATACTCGATAGCTAGTGTGCCGTCTGGTAATACGACATTTATTTTGTATTTTTTAAAGATAAGTAATCGACTATCATTTTTGATATTTTTATTGGATATATGGATTCAGTTACTGCTACAGATATTCTGATTTTAATAAGTCCCATATTTTCAAAATAGGGGTGTATAATCGGGAAGAAAACACTCAACACGTCAACAAGTTGATCAAGAGTAAAAATGACGGGTACAATCCGGCTAAATACGAAAACTATTAATTTTACTTTCATTACTTAAAATGACTGTTCACCTTCATTTAGTAGTATTAAAATGTATCCATAGTTTGAGATCCACAGCATTTTTAGGTTTTAGTAATGTCAATTATCATCGTCATTACTATTACTACCTTAGATGAAGAATTGGTTTCGCTGTGTTCGGTAGGTATCGCCGACGTAGTCAAATGCGGCAACAAATACTACACGTACATACCCGGCGTATCCAAGCCTATGTATGCTTAGATCTTTATAACTACGCAACGGATTTTGATGCAGTTTATTTAAATATATAGAGTGATTCAGTGGGATTCCCACATATGCTAAAGACCTTCCCACTGTGGGAAGGTCTTTAGCATATTTTATCCCCATATTCTTACGGGAACGAGAACTACGCGGGTGAAACCGCAGGGCGCCGCTAGTCTACATATATAAAAATGAAACCCGTTTCCCGTTATCACGTTATAACTTGAGAACGGCTAGACCGATTTGGCTTTTTCTTTTGTAGTTTTCTAAGACTCTGTAGAATGTTCTTACGCAAGAAAAATAAAAAATATCTCAGTTAGATTATAAAAAAATACATTTAATTTTGCATATTTTAAAAAACGCGCGTAACGTATGTCAACGTCATTCACAGCCATAGACCACCGAGCAGACGTACAAAATTAGGCCGCAGAATCTTCGAGACGCATTACCGGTATTTCATTAAATTTCCAGGTATTTTATGGCCAAAGTGTCTTATTCCCTACCAATTGCTCAAAGGTAGTGATTTCTAGTTTCCAATATTTCTACGCTGTTGCAAGCGCTATGATCACGGATGAACTGAACTGTTCATCCGTGATCATAATAGTTACTCGCTGGCAGTGTGAACATGCGAGTAACTATTAATAATATATGCATCTCATCAGGTATCGCGGATTCTAACCAATCTTTCATCTATGGTTACTAAATAGTAATTATAAAACAAAGTCGCTGTCGCTGTCTGTCCGTCCCTATGTATGCTTAAATCTTTAAAACTACGCAACGGATTTTGAAGCGGTTTTTTTAATAGAGTGATACCAGAGGAAAGTTTATATGTATAATACATGCATGATATTGTAGAGAAACACTGATAAATCTAGGGGTTTCTAATGTGATGTTGTAAAAAAACACATTTTTTGCGCTTACATTGAAAAAGTATTTAATCTAAAAGACATTTGCCTTTTCCATGATTTGATTTCAATAAGTATCTTAGAAGATATCTTAGTTTTAAAATAACATTACAGCAAAATTATGATCAAGGCCACAGATTACTAAATAGTTACTACGACAAGGCGACCCGGCTAGTGCACGGCGGCACAGAATAACAATTTTTTCACCTTCTACGTAAATGAAGTCGCGTGTCAAAATAATTATTACACGCGAAGGAAGTTGAGGGCTAAAGCTAGTATATTATATATTCTATATTTCAAAGATTAATTAAATATCAAGTAGTCAGTAGGGAGTAGTCTATGTATTATTGATAAAACATGACAGACAAAATAACCTTTTTCATGGTTTGTTTACATTTTGTCTCACGGCCAAATGAATGGACTATAACTTAGCCTAATCTGCAACATAGACACCACCGAGCTTAGCTAATTTAGTTTATTTTAGCTTGAATAGCTGACGCAGTTTAAGAGTGACAAATCAACATCGAGCTGTGCTGTGCTGTACTGCGACGTGCTGTGCTGTGTTTTTGAAGCTACGTTTTTTTAATAATCAACATACACAGCGCAGCATGGCAGAGCTCCATAAAAAACATAGCACAGCGCGGCGGGTAGCACGCCTCGCTCGAGACTACTGCGTTTTTAAACAGAGCGTAGCCTCACACAGTACAGCACAGCATGCCTTGTTTGTATCCTCATTAAAATATAAGACGAGCGAATTGATTTGACACCATAACAGCTTACTTAGCTAGCTTAGCTGCGGTCTGTAAGGGTGATGCCAAACGGGCGTAATTTTGTGAGTTGTGAGTCGCGTAAAATGAGTCGCGAAATTTACGTTCAACTGAAATTCGGTTTGACTGCCACACGGACGGACGTATTTTCAGTTGTAATCCGAAACATTTGTACGGATACTTGTATCGTGCAAGCTTCCCACCTCACCTCGACCGAAATTCTCACCTCCCCGAGGGGTGGATGTCCATAGCATAGTTTGGTGGAAAGGCGCCCATTGCAACCCAAAATAGTATTCTAATGTTAGCATAAATCGGTCCCTTTAAATACCTTTTATAGGAGGTATTCCATGAGTCACCGCTTGGCGACAGTCCAACGACAAAATGGGATTTAGTTTTCACTCGTCACCGAAATAGGTAGAAAACAACTAGTGCTCCGCGGTTTTGTTTGTTTTTGTGGGAATTTTGGCATAAACAAATAACTTTTCTGTTCTTTTTCTTCTTAGCGTGTCGACTCCAACCGATCCTTACTTATTAATTAATTAATAAATATTATAAATGCGTAAGTAACTCTGTCTGTCTATTACCTTTTCACGGCTAAACTACCGAACCGATTGACTTGAAATTTGGTACAAGCTTATGGTTCGGGGAGGGACATAGGCTACGTTATATCCCGAAATTCCCACGGGAGCGGGAACTACGAGGGTGAAACCGCGGGGCACAGCTAGTAAAAAATAAAGGAAATAATGATTAATAGGTTCAAACTGTATTTTTGAGGACCAAACCAGTAGTCTAATATTAACCTACAAGGTTCCTTAATATATATTTATTTATCTAAATACTTATTATTTAAAAAACAAGCGCCGCCCCGCGGTTTCATCCGCGAAGTTCCCGTTCCTGTGAGAATGCGGGGGTAAAAACCTTCCTCTATCTATTAAAACAAACCGCATCAAAATCCGTTGCGTAGTTTTAAAGATATATAGGGACAGACAGCGGTAAGCGACTTTGTTTTATATGTAGTGAAGAAGAGTTTGTTTGTTTGAGTGCGCTAACCTCAGGAACTACTGGTCCGATTTGTAAAATTCTTTCAGTGTTAGATAGCCCATTTATCGATGAAGGCTATAGGCTATATAACATCACGCTACGACCAATAGGAGAGGAGCTAACGCGGGTTAAACCGCGGGGCGCCGCTAGTACTTCTATACTAATTTTAATCTTCTATACTAATATTATAAAGAAGAAAGATTTGTTTGTTTGTTCGTTTGTAACGAATAGGCTCAGAAACTACTGAACCTATTTCAAAAATTCTTTTACTAATGGAAAGCTAATTTGTCCTCGAGATATAGGCTTTATTTTATCCCCATATTCCCACGGGAACAAGAACTATGCGGGTGAAGCCGCGGACTACTACTAGTATATGTATATTTTGGGTGCAAAAGTATTTGTTGTTAAAATAATAAAGTTCAAGTTTACAAGGTTTCAGTCAAGTATTGAAAGGTTAATTACGTGATTCATTTTGTATGAAAATTCGAAACTTAATGTTTGCTTAGTATGTTGATCAAAGTGTTTGTAGTTCAAAGGCGTAGTTTAAATTGGATACTTTAATAATGTAGTTTAGAGGTCAACCTTATGTTAGGTAGGTATATAGGGTAGCAGTGGCGAGGGGTGAAATTTTTCGAAAGGGAAGACGGCCCAAAAAAAGACCGCGCCTACACGCGTACCTACATAATTTTGGATGAGATGATGATGATGACAAACTTTTCTCCGGGGCTTTACTCAACAAATTCGTTTCTTGCTGATCATATGTTAATTTTAACATAAAAGTTAAGGTTTATTACATTGACCATTTATTATGTGAAAGTCCCATTAAAATTGGTTCAGCTGTATTGTTATTTGTCTGCTGACATAAAGATTTATTTTTTTAGAACACTAATTCCGATGGATTTATATACTTTTAAATCTCAAGTAACAAACACAAGAAACAAACACTTCATGTTATATGTCCCCCGTTATCATTTAAATATAAAAAGTCATTTAAAAAAATTATCGGAGACAGATCTAAATCTAATGAAATTATTTCTATTAAATCTTTTACAATTAGGAAATGAATTTGTATACTTAGGAAGTTCCTGCCTCCTATAATATTACTGAACTAACTATTGATAACTAATTTAAGTAAATTCTGCTTATGGGAGGCACTGGAGTGCATAAAAGTTAAGTTAAATAATTGTATCTAATTATTAGTTATAATTCTTTAGTTATTATTTAAATAAATTAGACATTTTACTACATTTACATTCATTCATATTTTTAATGTGTGTAATAGTTATAAGTATCTTATTTAAACTAATAAATGCAACAAAAAATATGTTGCAATCATCATATTATACTCTTACCAGAACTGCATGCAATTTGGTATAAATGTTTAGAAGTTGATACCTATTTCAGTAGACTAACATATTTAATTTTAAAAAACTGTGCAGTTTTGAGAACAATAAACTTTCATACAGGTCGTTTGATAACATTTAGTTGAAATCAATCTAAAAAGATTATATTATCACTTATCAAGAAATCACTAATTTCAAGTAGTATTTTAAGTCTAATTTACTAAATAAGTTATTCTCACCTAGCAGGTTATCCAATAAGCAACAGATGGTCAATATGCAATAATCTTTTGTTTTGTTTTATTAAAACTTTCACACTTCACAACACGAAAACCAATAATATCGAATTTAAGTATTTAACTCACTAATTATATCAAATTTACAATTGAGGTAAGTATACGTAATAATAACTTTACAAATACTACTTTAAACAAATAAGTCGCGTAAATAATTATCATGTAAAATCGTAAAAATCAACAAAACAAAAACAAAACAAACACAAACTGTTTTTTTTACAACGCGCGAAAACTTAAATGGCATGACACTTGACATACGCGAATACGCATTGCAAAACGTCAACAGCCGTGTTCTCTTTCTCTCTCTATCTCTGGTCTGATCCTTGGCTGGCACAGAATAATTAATAGTACCTAGCAGCAAGACGGTGGCCGAGCGTCTTATTTTTGGGCGTAATTTGTGCGAATATGTGTCAATGTGTGCGTGAGTTTTTGTGTCGGAACGGTTCATTGTATGTAGTTGTGAATACGCTTTTGTATGGCGCTAGACCTGCAAGGGAAAACGTTTTATTTTCAAGCGATTTTGAACCGTAACCTATAGAATTTAATGATTATAATGATTTTGTTTCAGTATGAGGTAGTTAGATCGTTTCTTATACGATGTAGGTGTATTGTAACTTTGTATAGCGCTAGATGCTTCCAAGCGATTTTGAACCGTAACTTATAGCATTTAATGATTATTATGATTTTGTTTCAGTATGAGGTAGTTTGATCGTTTCTTAAGCGATGAATATTACGCTATGCTTTTCGTGAATTATTATTTTAATTTGATTTAATTAAAACAGATTTTTTTAGATATGTGGTTTTAAGTAAGTATGTGTCGTTAATATTTAGTTGAAGTATGAGTGTTAGATAATTTAGAGTTTAGTAGTGTAAGTTGGTCTGCAACGGCGGATCCAGGGGGGGGGTCATGGGGGTCATGACCCCCCCCCCTGAGCCGGTCCCAGGACTTAGGTGGACCACTAATTGAACTTAATGATTTTATTTATAAAAAAAATTGTCACCATACAGAGGCACCAGGAGGTGGTCACATAGTCGTGGTCACGTCAAGAACTTATAATTTAATTTTGATAACAATATACCAGTTGTTTGGTAGAGGGTTAACCAAACGTGGTGAGCGTGTACCTGGGCCTATTTGGGGATACACTTCGGCCAAAAATTTCCTTGTTGTTAATATTAAAAAAATATCGCTAGAATTGTCAATTTTTTTCGAAATTGCGTCTATTTATCCCTACAGCTTTTTTGAGCTGGTTTCCAGTCAAATTTTTTGATTGGTTATGGTCTCAGATATGACCTGGTCTGCTTACAGCATTTTCAGACCCCTACAAGGTCTAAATAATTTGTTAGAATTGGTCACACTTCTTTCTTTTCTTATCCAAACCTTTATTCCATATTTTACGTGAAGCGACTGCCATCAGACCTTTACAACCCACTTTTTTGGTTAAACCATATGTTAGACTTTTGAGGGCTCTAACTACCCGTAACGATTGTCGATGATGTTAGTGAGATGCTGTAGTGCAGACTTCCGTGCTGCAGAATGATTTCGAATAATCAAATCATGCATGAATCTCTTTTAGTACGTAATCTAGGTAGAACATTTCACCAGCATAGTAAAAAAAAAAGAAAAAAAAAGCGTGTGCCACACCACTTGATGTATTCTTTACCCTTTAAGGGATTGCCAGAGCGAAATCTTGATTTGGGAGCAATATCGTCCTGTCATTGAGATAGACCATTGTACTTTTTTAAGACTAATTATTTTCTGATAAAGTCACTACAGCATCTCAGTATCTTCAGAAGACCTCAGGTAAATCCAAATTTATACTGTGGCGTATTTAAACCAAACTTGGAATTTGTTTTTAACAGAATCCTATTATTTTTCTTCTATTTCCACTTTACACCAAAAATTTTAACAAGTTCTTTTGTAATACATGTAGTGTACCGTTGAAATAAGGAATAAACAGATAAGTTTTTAAATTCTCGGTTCCACTTAGTTTTCGTTTTAATTGAGTTGAAAGATCCCCTATAAGATTTCTTATTTTCATTTTCCTAGCATTAAGTGGTCATAACAAATTATTTGGAACTTGTAGGGGTCTGAAAATGCTGTGAGCAGACCAGGTGATATCTGAGACCATGAGCGCAGTCCGATTTATGAAAACGTTACAAACGGTACCAATAGTGCACACGCGTGAACCAAATTGAAATGTGCGCTATGTGCACTGTTTGCGCGCTATCAAATAGGACCAGGATTGTATGCGTACGTGTGCGCAAATGTCAAAATTAGAGTTTCGTATTTGGCATTTCGAATGTAAGATTCAGAAAATTGTTGTTGTAATTAGTAATTGATAAGAATGCAATATTTCATAAATATATTAAGTTTTCATCCCACTAGCTCGGAAAGTATGTTTTTAATCCCCGATATCTGGGGGTAAAAGTCGATTTTAATCTCAAGAGTGGAAAGTATCGGGGTCGCTGTAGGCAGCCCCTACAGGACCCAAGGCAATTTCGATAACTGGGAGTAAAAGTCGTTTTTGCGCTCTAGAGGTTAAAGTAAATTTGAATTTAGAACATCGTGTGCACTAAGTGTGATGATGTTTTGGATTCACAAACTGTCATACAACTTTTTTTTTATTTCAAATTCAAACTCGGAACCTCTTTGGTGTACTTACTTATTTTTTTATTTGCTTTGCGCGTGATATTTTTGCTTTTCACTTAATATTGTGATTGTTTTATGTTTTCATTTAGTAATTTCCTCGCTGAGGGGGGATGAAAAATAATGTGTTGCACTCGAGTGCAAACAATTTTTAACCTTGTGCTCCTTTGAGTCCCTCGCTAACGCTCAGGATTCTTATTTTGAATCCCTCGCTGCGCTCGTGATTCAATTTTAGAATCCTTCGCTGGCTCGGTCCTCAACTGGAGCCCCGGTTAAAAAGCAACTTTGCACTCTTGTATAACAAATAACTATTAAGCCATTGTAAACATACATGTTTAATAAAAACCTAAAACAAATCAAATTCTAAAACGTCAAATTTTGAGTTTGACATTTGCGCACACACTGCACAACCTATTTTCCATGAGCAGCGTTTGCATGGCTTAATGACGTCACTGATGACGTCCCATTACTTTCGTTGGTGCGAATACGCTCAATTCGGTAAGCGCGCTATCGATACCAAATGCGCGAAAAAGCGCATTTAGGACCGCACGGTATATAATCAATTAAAAAATCAAAAAGCTATAGGGATAAATGGTCGCAATTTGGAAAAAAATATTTAAAAAAAATACAATTTTGGCGATTTTTTTTTTAATTTTAACAACTAGGAAATTGTTGGGCAAAGTTTATCACCCAAATAGGCCTAGGTACACGCCCACCACATTTGGTTAACCCTCTACCTGGTAAGTATATATATATTGTTATCAAAACTAAATTATAAGGTCCTACTCCTTGACCACGACTATGTGACCCCCCCCTGGCGCGAAAGCTGGATCCGCCCTTGTTGGTCTGTTTTCAAAAGGGAAGACGGTAGGAATCGTCTTGTATGGACCCCTCGCCACTGTAGGGTAGCTTACTTTAATCGAGTTTAGTCGAGCTGTCACGAAAAACAAGCTATTTTCACATCTCTTGGTCACGGCATCACGCGTGAACTACTGGACCGATTGACTTGAAATTTGGTACAGGGGTAGCTTACGGTCCGGGGGAGAATATAGGCTATGTTTTATCCCGAAATTTCCACTGGATCGGGAAATGCGGGTAAAACCGCGGGGCACAGCTAGTCACTTATATTTCTTGGAATATAGATATGTGTGAAAATACAAATAGCTTAATACCAATAGGAAACGAGATATTTGCGAAAATGATTTTTATGAGCAATTTTCCATTGGAAGAAAAATGGAGGCAAAATGGGGAAGAAAAATAGAAAATTTATAATTATTGTTGTTCGGCATCCATTGTTATCCGCGAGGTCTACTGTCCACTAGACCAAGTTATTATTTTAATTGAATGGAAACGAGTTTTCTTTCATTATAAACAAATATTTGTTTGATTAACGTGAATAGGTTATTGATGTGTGAAATGAGCGGAAAATGATGATGACGAAGAGCATTGTCTCACATAATCTTTTGCCGCGGTTTCACCCGCGTATTTCCCGTTCCCGTAGGAATATGGGGATAAAATTATGCTAAAAACCTTCCCACTGAATCACTCTATCTATTAAAACAAACCGCATCAAAATCCGTTGCGTAGTTTTAAAGATTTAAGCATACATAGGGACATGGGGACATAGGGACAGAGAAAGCGACTTTGTTTTATACTATGTAGTGATACATTCCGTGTAAACAAAAGAGATGCACATATTATTTATAGTTACTCGCCTGTTCACACTGCCACCAACGAGTAACTATTACTATATGCATCTCTTTCGTTTACACGGAATGTACATTTACTGTCCTTTTCTTGGGCGAGAACTCGCCGATAGTTCATCGTTTACTCGTCCGCGGTTGGACCACTGCCTATAATGTATGTACAGCCCATTTGGCTATCTAAAAGTGGAAAATTTTTAAATCGAATCAGTTAGGTAGTTTCTGAGATTATCGCGTTTAAACAAACTTTTTAGCCTTATGATATTATTTATCCTTCTTCCGAAATTGTATCCTATGTCTGATTAGGGTCAGATTTTCTAGTTTGCGATTCAGGACTCTTCAGTTATTTCCCTCAGATGCAGATAGATGGCGCTGTTTAGTTATGGGGATGAGGGAATCCCCATTGGAAAGGGAGGATCCTCCGATCAGACGAGTGTTATGTCTGGTGGGCAGCTGTCAGACGGTTGTAGTCGGGCTCTCGTATACATAGTTAATTGCGCTGTAAATTTCGCTTGCGCGATTCAGGACTCTTCAGTTATTTCCCTCAGATGCAGATAGATGGCGCTGTTTAGTTATGGGGATGAGGGAATCCCCATTGGAAAGGGAGGATCCTCCGACCAGACGGGTGTTATGTCTGGTGGGCACGCTGCCCGACGGTTGTAGTCGGGCTCTCGTATACATAGTTAATTGCGCTGTAAATTTCGCTTGCGCGATTCAGGACTCTTCAGTTATTTCCCTCAGATGCAGATAGATGGCGCTGTTTAATTCCTTATGTGGTGTGTAGATGTCGCCACACGTTAAGCAATTGACTTAGTTTTTTTTTACAGTTAGATGCGGATTAAAAATATAGTAAATAGTTCAATTCTTGGGTAGGCCCAGCCTGGCTGGGAGAGCCCTACATGCCACCGGGGGCCCTCCCAATCTCGGCACACGGTGTTATGCAGTTCTATGCATTTTCACCGCGTAAAAACATTAAATTGAAAATTTTACAAAACCCCCAACACAATTACTTTCAAACCCCCATAACTTTTAAACGGGTTAACCGATTTTCATCAAACATGTCTAAGAACACTCGCACGTAAGTCCCCTTTAATACAAAAAAAACTAAATTGAAATCGGTTCATCCGTTCGGGAACTATGATGCCACAGACAGACAGATACACACACACACACAGACACGTCAAACTTATAACAACCCTCTTTTTGAGTCGGGGGTTAATAATGATGATACTTGATCCGTAAAACCAGTCTAGATGCAGAAGATATCTACCACCATCGTCGGTACGTAACAATGGCGGTACCTACATCAAGTAATTGAGTAGAATCCATTGTGTAGTTATAATGGCAGGAAAAACGTATCGTCAGTAGGGCGTTGCTGACATAATACTGGCTCTGTCCTGTGACTTCGGATAGGTCTGAAGAAAATATGGAATCTATACAAATAATTAAAATTATAACCACATATTAATACTAAGTCTTCTGTGATCACGAAGTCAAAAACGTCAGAAAATGTAAATCAAAATACAACCACTACGTTGGTATTTTATGATCCGTGTTAATATGTATAGGGTTGTTCATTGAGGTACCTCATAGGAGGTCATAAGCCATGTACGATTGAGCCAAAATTGTTCACGTTATTTGCCAAATAACACTTGAACTGAACGAAATTGGACCCTCAGAATAGACCATGTTAACCGTAAGAACAAACAAAATTTAAAAGAGATATTCGTGAAAAACTAAATGTCAAGAATGGGTCTTTCGAAAGATGCTATAGATTAACCGATTTTGTTTATTTATATTTTTTATAGTTGTGAAAAAAGTCATCATCAGTGGCCTCTACATCTATAGCAGATGATTTAAGCAGTGTGTGGTGATATCGAGCGACACCTTCTCCGGTGACTAGTTAAACCGATGGGGGAACGGCAACAGCGTCCACATCTTGTGCAGGCGTGTGATGAGACAGGTGGAATATGGTCACTATCGTGCCGTACATCTTAATGAATCGCCTTATACTATCGACAGTCGTAAAAGGTAGTTAAAAGAACTCTAGTCTAACTTTTGGTTTAACCAAAAATGTCGTATTGCCCTGTGTCGTTCCACACCAAAATTCCCCCAAATTTAGAATTTTCCAAATCGAATCTAAGTTAAATTAAAATCTGACCCTAATCAGACATAGGATACAATTTCGGAAGAAGGATAAATAATATCATAAAGCTAAAAAGTTTGTTTAAACGCGTTAATCTCAGAAACTACCTTACTGATTCGATTTAAAATTCTTCCACTTTTAGATAGCCAAATGGGCTATACATACATTATAGGCAGTGGTCCGACGAGTAAACGATGAACTATCGGCGAGTTCTCACCCAAGAAAAGGACAGTAAATGTACATTCCGTGTCAATGAAAGAGATGCATATAGTAATAGTTACTCGTTGGTGGCAGTGTGAATAGGCGAGTAACTATAAATAATATGTGCATCTCTTTTGTTTACACGGAATGTATCACTACATAGTATAAAACAAAGTCGCTTTCTCTGTCCCTATGTCCCTATGTATGCTTAAATCTTTAAAACTACGCAACGGATTTTGATGCGGTTTGTTTTAATAGATAGAGTGATTCAGTGGGAAGGTTTTTAGCATAATTTTATCCCCATATTCCTACGGGAACTACGCGGGTGAAACCGCGAGGCGTCGCTAGTTTGTTGTAAAGTTTGGATCTGCATCTGAGGGAAATAACTGAAGAGTCCTGAATCGCGCAAGCGAAATTTACAGCGCAATTAACTATGTATACGAGAGCCCGACTACAACCGTCTGACAGCTGCCCACCAGACATAACACTCGTCTGATCGGAGGATCCTCCCTTTCCAATGGGGATTCCCTCATCCCCATAACTAAACAGCGCCATCTATCTGCATTTGAGGGAAATAACTGAAGAGTCCTGAATCGCGCAAGCGAAATTTACAGCGCAATTAACTATGTATACGAGAGCCCGACTACAACCGTCGGGCAGCGTGCCCACCAGACATAACACCCGTCTGGTCGGAGGATCCTCCCTTTCCAATGGGGATTCCCTCATCCCCATAACTAAACAGCGCCATCTATCTGCATCTGAGGGAAATAACTGAAGAGTCCTGAATCGCGCAAGCGAAATTTACAGCGCAATTAACTATGTATACGAGAGCCCGACTACAACCGTCGGGCAGCTGCCCACCAGACATAACACCCGTCTGGTCGGAGGATCCTCCCTTTTCAAATGGGGATACTCTCATTCCCATAATGGTGACCCCGAGCATGAACATCAGCGCAACCTTCAGAAATCTACGTCATCATGACGTCATCCTTCACCCTCAATCCTCAAATTGGTGACGCAAGAACGTCAACGTCAGCGCAGTTTTCACAACGCTACGCATCGTGACGTCATCGCTTCCTCAAGCTTTCGAGCAGCGAGTCATACAGCCAGCCGCCAGCATCCACGGCTACTACGGGTTCGCTGACCACAAGCATGCAGCGAACGCGCATTCCTGGTCAGCACCTACAGCCTTCTCAGCGACCTATGGCACAGCATACTGCACTTCGGCCGGTCAGTAAGCAGAGACGCAGTTCTCTCCTGGTCTACGCAGCAGACAGCCACTACGCAGCACTGCAACACTCCGACTCACTGGAGCACACGCAGCATCACCCCGACTCACTGGGGCATCACCGCACACAGTTCCGACTCACCGTGAACTATGCGGCATCTAGTTCCGACTCACTGGAACATTCCACTGGCCCGGCTAACATCTCAAGATGGACGCATCTCAACCTGCTATCGACCTCCGGTCTCGGAGGGGAGTGATGTGGCGACATCTACACACCACATAAGGAACTAAACAGCGCCATCTATCTGCATCTGAGGGAAATAACTAAAGAGTCCTGAATCGCGCAAGCGAAATTTACAGCGCAATTAACTATGTATACGAGAGCCCGACTACAACCGTCGGGCAGCTGCCCGCCAGACATAACACCCGTCTGGTCGGAGGATCCTCCCTTTTCAAATGGGGATACTCTCATTCCCATAAACGTAGGTACCGCCATTGTTACGTACCGACGATGGTGGTAGATATCTACTGCATCTAGACTTGTTTTACGGATCAAGTATCATCATTAAGACATAGTAAAACTGATTATCGAGACGTTCATAAGATAACTAAGTAGGTACCTAGGGGCGCGCATAGAATTCCCGGTGGTAGACAGCAAAGTCTTTTCCCAGCTATACAGCCGCGACGCACGCTACGCCCACGGTCCACGGCCACGCAACTCAGCTACGTTGAGCTATAGCCGAGTCAGCTACGAATGTATCAATGACGTCATTTTCGTGCGTAGCATGTGCGTGTACTTCGATGGGTTTTAGGGCGCTTTTAGTGTCACGCGGATTTGCTCACGCACGCGGGATTGGCCCGCATGCGTAGCATCCGCAAAGAACAATTTCATATAGGTATCTATTGTAAAGCGTGATAAACGCACGCGGGACGCGGGGCGCTGTGCGGGGCGTCACCCCGGTGCGGGGTATCCGCATGCGTAAGCGCTGCCTACAACTTCAGTGCCCATTTTAGAGTCGAGCGGGGCGCACGCGCCGTATTGTACTACCGAAATGAAAATCGATACAGAACGAGTAATCATTGAAGTTCATCTGCGGCCCGTTTTGTGGGATAAACGCAATGAATTATACAAAAACAGGGACGCGAGGGAGGCTGCATGGAGAGATATTTTGAAGGAATTGGCACCTAACTACGAAAATTTGAGCGAAGAGGAAAGAAAAGTGGCGGGTATGTGTTTGGTTCATTATTTTATTTATACAAGCATCATTACTTTATTAATATAAGCATAATTATTTAATTCACAAATAACATCAAAAACCTTCTAAAACCTTTTGAGTTTAGTTAATTAATTATATATCGGTGTTGCCAGGAGACTTTTCCTTCATTGATAAAGTAATCTGCAAAAATATCTCTGATATTACTTGCCGACGTATTACTACTTTCAGTCTGCTGCCTGGGTAGTGGTCCCGTAAAACCATTTGTGACAAATGTATGGCTGACCATGTAGCCATCCCGTTTCCTTATGAAATTGTGAAGTACACATGCCGTCTTGACTATTAATTGTGCTAGATCTAACTTGACAGTCATGGATCTGTGAAATATTCTAAATTTATTTGACATAATTCCAAAAGTGCATTCTATGTACCTTCTAGCTCTGGACAGACGGTAATTAAATATTTTCTTTTTGTAAGGTAAATTATCACGAGCATAAGGCCGCATCACATGTGATGATAAACCAAATGCCTCATCTCCCACTATCACGAACGGCAACTTTGCTCTTACACTAGATGGATAAGCTACTTCGGGGCAAATAATAGGCAACTCTTGCGGGTCAGGGATACCCAACGTGTTACTTTCCAGTTTCGTATACAATTGACTCCTTCTAAAGATGGTTGAATCGGCGTTGCTTCCACTGGTACCAACATTAATATATGTAAAATTATAATCAGCATCACACATTGCGAGGAGCACTACAGAATAATATTTCTTATAATTAAAATATAGTGATCCACTGTGCGGCGGCCGAATCACTCTTATATGTTTTCCATCAATAGCACCCAAGCAATTAGGAAAATTTGTATATGTGAGAAATCCCTCTGCGATTTCTTTCCATTTGATCCCATTAAGCTGTGGAATACATTCAGACTTTAGTTCAATCCATATTATGTAACAAACTTGTCTTACTATTTCGCTAATTGTTGCAATTCCAATCACATAGGAATAGTGTAGATCAGTGAATGTATTACCAGTTGCCAAATATCTGAAAACAAAAACAATATATTAATAATATGATAACATAATATATTAATAATGCTGACATCAGACATAAGACAGCATGCACCGCTCGAATTTTACTTCAGAAGAAAAATAAATACCCTTAAGGTGAAAGGGCACGGAAGTAGCTAGCGCTAGAAGTTTTTAATTCGTTTTAACTACAGTACTATAGCTACGTTAGATTTCTATGATTTGCCGAAAATGTTATCATAGGGGGGTATTTATGCAGTTATGATTTCATATGAAAAGTTCGAAGTATAGTTATGTATCTCATATCTGCTAAAAGTGGCCACTTTTAGCAGATTTGAGACACATAACTATGCTGTAAATATTTTATAAGAAATCTTCTTTGTATAAATTAACCCCTATGGTAAAATTTCCGGCAAATGAAAGGAATCTAATAAATATATATAATATAATAAAATATCGTTTATTTCAGGCAATATTTACATTACAAGATGGTAATGTAAACAGAGGCCCATAGATATATACCTTACAGACTAACATACATATTATTTTATATACAAAAACTATTTTAATTATTTCACACGTAATGTCGCCGACGTGTGCACGGTGTCAGCGGGCAGCCGCCCTCGGAACTTCCGAAACACGACACCCTGCGGCCAGAAGTCCTCCTTCATGAAGGTTGACAGATGCAAATAAAGAAAATTTTTGTTAAAACAATTAAAAACTTACAGCGCTAGTGACTTCCGGAAGTTTTCACCTTAATTTTGATGATGGCAAATTTTACTGTAACAAATAAACAAATTTCCCGATTCAATCCGGTGTTTTTCCAAAAATCCTTAAATGAAGTTCTAATTATTTTTGTAAAAAATGAATTATTTCCATTCAGTAAAATTTGCCATCATCAATATTATGGGTACTTTTCCTTCAACTGCGGCCTTATTTTTCCACTCTGTATAGGTATATATATATTGCTTGATTTATCTAATGCTTCATGAGACAGTGTAAAGTTGACAACATGTGTGAATTAAGGAGGGCCTTTAATCGAATGCAGTTAAATTTCCAACTAATATCAGATTTGTACACACGGCCACAGATCAAGCTTCCCAAAACCAGTATAAACAGGACTCATGCGTTGTTTATTATCGTAGACGACTCGCCGCCCGGCGAGGCCCTAGCAAGTTCCGTTTATTGGTACTGGTTTTGGGTAACTTGATCTGAAACTGTGTGTACTTTTGCCACTTACTTATTATATTTTGTCATTTCAGACAAGAAAATACAACAACGCTGGCGAACAGCAAGGGACACTTACCAGAAAGACAAGATATCTGAAAAAAATCAGCCATCCGGCTCTGGGAGTAAGAAGAAGAAGAAATATTCTTACTATGACATTTTGACTTTCTTAGACAGTACAACGGAAACTGCTGGAGAAGAGTCACTCTGTGAAGAAATGTCTGAACAAAGTAATTTAGAAACACCTAATGAGTCCACGCAACCAGGTACTTCACGTCAAGAAAGTTCTCAACTAACATCACAACGTAATTTAGAAACACGTAATGAGTCCACGCAACCAGATACTTCACGTCAAGAAAGTTCTCACCCAACATCAAAACAAAAACAAGTAAAATCTAAAAAGCAAGCACCATCTGAATTTGAGGCACAGTTATTAGAATGCTTAAAGTCTAATCAACTGGAGCTAGAAAGTGAGGATTTGGCTTTCTTTCAGTCTCTGCAGCCTTCATTAAAAAGATTCACTAGATATCAAAAACTAATGTTCAGAACAAAAGTGTTAAATATAGTTATGGAAATGGAAAGTCAAACACAACCTGCATACTACAGTCCCATACCTACAACAAGTTCTAGTGCTTTTACTGAGCTTGACAGTTTGTCACCGATAAATCAAGATTACCAAACCAATAGTATAATCCAGGATACTTCGAGTCTTAACGACAATGCTATTAGTTCTGCTGCAGTGAATGACAATGAAACTCTTATTTCGACTGAAAGCGGCTTGTTTAATATCACGTCTTATGACGTAATTTATACCCCAGCAACAACATCATCTACAGGCGAAAGAAATGTCAACGCTCAGGATACAAATTTACAAAGAAATGAATGATGTAAAATTTGATTTTTTAATTTATGAATAAAACTCTTTTTATTAAAATGAGTACGATTAACTTTTTTTCTCCAGTTTCTCTCTAATTGTTTGTTTAGTCATATGAGTGCGGTTGTACACACGGCACAGATCAAGTTACTCAAATCCAGTATAAGCGGGACTCCGACGGGTTACCTAAGTATGATAATACGCAAGGCGCGAGTTCCATTTATGCTGGTTTTGGGTAACTTGATCTGTGGCCATGTGTACTTTATCAGATAAAAAAAAGGATTGTGTATGTAGGTTGAACGTACCAATCCCAAACCAATTAAGGACTTTTTTTGACTTTAAATTACTGTCATGTGCAAACCTATAACTTTTATCTATATTATAATAAGTAGCGTGTGATGAAAGGTAGGAATGATTCCACTTTAATGGTGACATTTTATGAGTGAAATAATCTTATTTTATGAAATTTCAACAATTAATAACCAATGACGCGTTACTTTACGATATTTCAAACAAAAAATCATTATTATACCGTTTATTTAGACTGGATAATTACTAGAACATGTGTTGTATGATGTCTCAATAGTTGACCACGATGGTCAACTACCGAAAAAATCATTGATTTGATTTTTGTTTAACATTTTTGCAGTTGACCAGAGTACATGACAAAATTTTTTTTTTGCACATGTAAATTTACACATGACAGTAATTTGAAGTCAAAAAAGTCCTTTACTGGTTTGGGATTGGTACGTTTATCCTACCTGTTCAAATCCCTTTCCACTAAATCATAGCAGGAAATTAAATATTTAAAATTTTAAACTTACCTTAATGTAATAGCGAGCCTCTCAATCGGTTGTATTGTAATCCTTCGTAAACTGCTTTTTTGTAGCTTATTCTCAATTTTACACAACAGTTCATCAAAAGAACGAATGGACATTCGAAAGTAATTTTTAAATTTACGTTCATTATTTTGTAGTTTTCCAAAGTGTGTAACAAACGCCCCAGCAAGAAGCCTATTTTCAAGAAAGGGATCAACATGTACTCTTGTCTTCTTGTTTCGTCGTTTGTAAAGTATGTAAGCGACAGATATTCTTCTGACATTGATCATTTTTGAACACGTCTATACCGTTACGCAGCCCGTAGAAAACTGAAACTCATGCTGCGTATGATCCGCAGCGTGAAATTTTACGCATGCGGTCCAATCCCGCGTGCATGAGCAAATCCGCGTGACACTAAAAGCGCCCTTACCCATGAAGTTGTAGGTAAATATGGAGCCCACACTTAGAACAACAGCTTGAGGCAAATACCTACGTCTCTGTGGGCCGATCTCTCTTTTTAGTCAGACCTTCTCTTTCTAGGTTACCTTAGTTAGAAAGAGAGAGCCTGCCCACAGAGAGCGCGATAGTGATACATAGGTTATGCTTCAAGTAGGTATTCGAAGTGTGGACTGCATTTTTATTTTACCTACAACTTCATGGTTTTACCTCATACATTTTTAAAGAAAGGGAAGCTGAGTACACGTGCGTAGCGTGTTGTGCGTGTACTTCGGTGGGTTTGCGCCTTGAAAAAGGGGCACGCGTGCAAAGCCAGATCTCCTTAACTATGTTTTTACTAGATGCCAAGCAGTGTGGTGACCATGGGTTTGTGGGTTCGATTCTCGTGCGGGGCGAATATTTGTATGAACCACAAATGTTTATCTCGGTCTGGGTGTGTGTGAATGAGTGTGTGCGTAGTTTCTGATACCCTAGATACAAGTTACGAACTTAGGGGTCAGTTACTGTAATGAGATGATGGAGAGAATGATTATGTTATGTTATGTGAAAACAATCAAATCTATAAGAGGAATCTTTATAATAATAATATTAGTGAACTATTTCTGGTATATAATTTCTCGTAGAGCCATAAAGTTTTAATCCGTTTATTCCCCTATCAAACGGGTCACGGTCAATTTGGCCCGGCTATTGTTCGGGGTATGCTCTATTTGGTTCCCAGTCGTTGTATTACGGTACTAGTTAGATCATCTGACAATTTCTGGCCTTTTGTTCTAACCCCACTAATATAAAATGATATGGATGGCATTAAAAAAACCTTAAGAATTGGCTTAATTCGAAACATGATGCAGATTTTAGATCACCAACGCGCAACAAGCGTGGTTTTTACACCTACCTATTTCTATATAATTAATATCTTTTACGGGATATTTACACGTACCTATAAGTCGAAACCCTCGACTAGTTTCGATTTATTGGTACCTACGTGTAAATGTCCCGTAAAAGATATTAATTATAAGCAATGACGTACGTTTCGTTTAATAATAAAATATTTATATATATTTTTTAACTAGCGGCGCCCCGCGGTTTCACCCGCGTGGTTCCCGTTCCCGTAGGAATATGGGGATAAAATTATGCTTAAAACCTTCCTCTTGAATCCCTCTATCTATTAAAACAATCCGCGTCAAAATCCGTTGCGTAGTTTTAAAGATCTAAGCATACATAGGGACATAGTTTGATTTGATAGGGACAGAGAAAGCGACTTTCTTTTATACTATGTAGTGATGATACACGAGATCCACCTAGTAATCATCATCAGCTCATATAATGTCCCCACCGAGGGGCTCGAGCCTACCCTGAATTAAGGTGATTAGGCCTTAGTCAACCACGCTGGCCAAGTGCGGGTTGGTCGACTTCACACACAACCTTAGAATTTCTTCCCAGGTGTGTGCGTGCAGGTTTCCTCACGATGTTTTCCTTCACCGTAAGAGCGTCGAAATTAACGTACTTATGAATTCGTAAATTGAAAACACATTGGTACGTGGCGGGACTGGTGGGGTTCGAACCAGGCACCTTCCGATCGGAAGCCAATGGCTTTATCCCTACGCCACCGACGCTCTCACCTAGTAATCACTATCGATCATTTACTGTAATCACTAAAGCAACATATTAAGACATAAAATGCCAATATTGCGAAACAGTTCCACACATTTGAGCACATGTTTGGGTGAAGGACAGACAGACAAGTGACATAAATAATTTACATTTACTTTGCATACAAACATTTGAGGTTGTTTGATGATAATTAAAGGTATAGAGTGGCTTGTTGGAACGGTGAACAGTGGCATGAGTGTGAACGTCAGATTTTGTGGGGAATGTTTTTGGTTGTAATTCATCCCTTCAACAGTAATTTTTAACGTAAATAGTAAGTTATTATGCTGTTTATGTACCTTATTATGGCGATGTATAGTTTCATGCATTTCATGTTTCTGTGTGCACGGAAGGAGCCTCCCCGAGTGGCGCATATAACAAGCATGCGCCCGGCGCACCCTGGGCATTGGTCTGCGGACGGCAAGTCGGTAACGCAGACTAGCCGATCCTTCCACCACGACTCAACGGCCAATAACCTGCCGTGCGTGTCTCTACACCTGCACACGCGAGGACCTTTTCAAGGCCACTGATAGTGCCATATCGGTGGCCGAGTTCTGGTCCTCAAAAATATGAGTCGACACGCAAAGAAGAAGTTTCATGCAATCGGTCTTATTCTCATAATTGGGGAGTGGGGGATCTCTGTCTGGATGAATAGACTTTCCTATCTAATATTTTAAAACGTAGTAGTTCCTGAGATTAGCGTTCCTGATATTTTTTCAAACAAGCAAACCTCAATTATAGAGAGGTATCTTTATAATATGTATTAAATGTTACTAAAGTAGGTGACGACATGTACCTCGCTATTACACCTACTTAATTGCTAATATACTAATATTCAATCAATCAAATCATTTATTATAATTGATTTGCTACAATAATAATACACTTGATGCAATTTTCGAGACCATACCTCCCGTGCTAGTTGAAACAAGGCAATATTAGCTAGTAGCACATACACAAAAAATACTGCAGCAGTCGAACTATATTTTTAGCAACAATCCATAATTACTCATCCTTGTCTGTCAAAATAATGTAGGCAACCTACATATACTTCACACCCGCCATGCTACGCATTTAGCGTTCTAGGTAATACGAGCACTCTATATCGTAAGTTGTTATGTAAAGTACTGACTGATTGCTGGAAAGTGGTATTCAATGTTTAGTTATTGTAAACGTTTTAACAGACATGTACTAGAACTGTTCGAAGACATGTGACATACAGCACTGAGTCAGCGTGGGGGATCATGGCTCAGTCACTCTCAGGGTGAGGTGAGGACGGTGTATTACACTTATCACTTGTGAACGATGAAGGAAAACATCGTCCGTAAACAGACATGTACTAGAACTGTTCGAAGACATGTGACATACAGCACTGAGTCAGCGTGGGGGATCATGGCTCAGTCACTCTCAGGGTGAGGGGAGGACGGTGTATTACACTTATCACTTGTGAACGGTGAAGGAAAACATCGTCCGTAAACAGACATGTACTAGAACTGTTCGAAGACATGTGACATACAGCACTGAGTCAGCGTGGGGGATCATGGCTCAGTCACTCTCAGGGTGAGGGGAGGACGGTGTATTACACTTATCACTTGTGAACGGTGAAGGAAAACATCGTCCGTAAACAGACATGTACTAGAACTGTTCGAAGACATGTGACATACAGCACTGAGTCAGCGTGGGGGATCATGGCTCAGTCACTGTCAGGGTGAGGGGAGGACGGTGTATTACACTTATCACATGTGAACGGCGATGGAAAACATCGTCCGTAAACAGACATGTACTAGAACTATTCGAAGACATGTGACTTACAGCACTGAGTCAGCGTGGAGGATTATCATCATCAGCTCCTATATGTCCCCTCCTAGGGGCTTGAACCTATTCTACAGGGGGATAAGTAAGGCCTCAGTCGGCCAAGTGCGGGTTGGTCGACTTCACACACAACCTTAGAATTTCTTCCCAGGTGTGTGCTCGTGCAGGTTCCCTCACGATGTTTTTCTTCACCGTAAGAGCGTCCTATAAACGTTTTTTAAACATGCGAAAATCTTGGTACGCGGCGGGTTTCTAACCAGGCTCCTTCCGATTGGAAGTCATAGGCTTTAACTACTTCGCTACCGACGGTCTGATTAGTGTGAGGGGGGGAATCATGGCTTCAAAAGTGTCCTAATTATCATCGCATGATCCTACGAAACTCATCGTACCATCGTACGTTCAAATACGTATTAGGACGACGCCTCTGGATGGACAAAGGATGAAGGATGATGTCACGATAATAAAGGTTCTAAAGTCGATGATGATGATGAAATACCTATTTCAGAACTACAAAACAAGTATTTCACCTTCGTAACGTTAAATATTACGTAAACTAAACAATTTGCATACAAACAATCTGTTTTGCAAGTCAACAAGTCGACCGTTAAACGATAATGTTTGATAAATATTTCGCAGATTACCGATTCAAAACCGGTTATGTATTAAAATGTCGCAAATTACCGATTTTGTTACGATACCGGTGATTAAAAATATCGCAAATTACCGATTTTATAAAAAATATCTCGATGGTAGAGCATGCCGAACTGCCATCCGTAAGGTTGCGGGTTTCCCTTGCGGGGTGAATATTTGTGTGAACCACAAATGTTTGTCTCGGTCTGGGTGTGTGTGAATAAGTGTGTCCGTAGTTTCTGATACCCTAGATACAAGTTACGAACTTAGGGGTCAGTTACTGTAATGAGATGATGGAGGGAATGATTGTTTGAAACAATTACTGGGTTAAGTCATATCAATAAATACTTGCACAATTGATTTTGCTATTTATAGTTTCATAATAAATGGTTTTATGTAAATACTATTATTATACATACTCGTATTATGTAATCATGACCTCATATATAATACACATGAATTCACGGTTTTTATGGACTTTTGTATATGTATTGATTTATTTTATTTACGCGTAGCGAATAGCAATTTCATGGTGTAGGTACTTTGACATTCAAGAATATTGACGGTAGATTTAATTTTAAATTATTTTGTATAGAAGTCTTTTACCTCAGTCTACTGTGGCTGTGATCACGGATTCTGCAAAGAATCTGAAACGTCAGAGATTTAAAAAGAAATCCGCGGCATAAATTTATAGTTATCACTACATTGTATAAAACAAAGTCGCTTTCTCTGTCCCTATGTATGCTTAGATCTTTAAAACTACGCAACGGATTTTGATCCGGTTTGTTTCCCCATGTTCCTACGGGAACTACGCGGGTGAAACCGCGAGGCGTCGCTAGTTTGTTGTAAAAGAGTGAAAAGTTGCTTTTTAACCGGGGCTCAAGTTGATGACCGAGTCAGCGAAGGATTCTAAAATTGAATCACGAGCGCAGAGAGTGTTAGCGAGGGAGTCAAAAGAGCGCAAGGTTAAAAAATTTGCACTCGAGTGCAACACATTATTTTTCCTCGTAATTTTCTTAGTGTGAGTAGGACTTTTTCCAATACATACACTTGTAATTATTTATTTACAAATGAACCGTTCGCTTCCTATCTAAGGAATTCATTGCCGAATTGATTAGCTGTTTCCCGCGCGAAATATTACGCGGCAATTCCGATTGTTATCAGTATTATCGCGACCTTGGAAGGTCTTCAGTGTCCGCGATGTCTATGTACTAAGGAAAATGTTTTGACGTGAAACGTCTTTAAAATCACGCCGAAACATACGGGTACCAGGTTTAAAAAGTGGACCGTAAGGAAAAGGTCTATATCATCGTACCTTAATAATTAAAAAACTATTAGTCTTAGAAACAAAAATGTGGTGAGAATATTTCACTTATAGTCAGCTTGCTGTTATGACATTGAATTTTCTTGTTTTCATTTCAATCTTTTACTTTGAAAGCGATTCCCTAACATAGACGTTTCACGTTAAAACCAACGGCCGTGTGCCCCGGCACAGCCCCACCCGATTTTTTCTATTCTCAACAGACTTTCAATTCGTTGCGATATTTTTTTTCTAGCCCTGTTTTTGTAAGTCTAGACTCTTCTATTAACTAGACACGAAAAAAACATGGTACCAGTTTGAGGTCACCAACACGCGTCAGGCGTAGTAATTTTCGGCGTATTACGCTTTTTCTTTCTCGATCCGTTTTTTACTTAGTCTATACTGAGGGTTTGCTTATTTTTAAACATGGCTCGTGTTTAAGATCACCAACACGCGTCAAGAGTAGTTTAATCCCGTTGCAAAATTGCAGGACCAATTTTTTTTTTTGGCGTTACGCCTATTCTACTCCAAGTAACGACCCATTTCTTAAATGAGGTCCCACTTATTTCTTCAACAAAATTTTCTCAGAATTGGCTTAGCATTTTTCGATAATATTTATTATCAGATTGAAGATAAATAGCATTAGTTTGAGGCGCCATTTAATCTATTTATACGTGTTTAGATATTATTTTTAATAACTATTGATAAATAATTGATTTTAGTAGCACATTCACTATAATTTATTTATTTATTTGTTGCATGTCACATGACAATAATTAATAAGGATATATAATATAAGAACATGTGACACCCCGTAAGGGTGCTTGCAATCGGAGGGCTACTACAGTTATTAGAAGCTAATAATTAATTAGTTACTTAAGCTAATATTATTACATTTTTTCAATAACAATTTTCTAAATATTCAATTTTTTTCATATGTCAGGCGCACTTGATAAACGTATTTTGATGTCCTCTCAATTCCTGATTCGAGAACATGGTTTGGGTTTAGGATTACCGACACGCATTAGAAATGGGTGGTGTTTACACCTATTTCTATTCACTCTATTAATATCATGAGTGAGAGTAACCTGGCTAAAGTTACAATTATACATTAGAATAATTATAAATCTCAAAAAATAACCGAGAATTCCACACTGGATTTTAGGCTTGGCAGGAATGAAAAAGGTTAAAAAAGTTCACTTGCACTGCAGTGGGATCTTACAGACCGATACTTTTTAACCCCCGACGCCAAAAGAAGGGTGCTATAAGTTTGACGTGTCTGTGTCTGTGTGTGTGTGTATCTGTCTGTCTGTGGCATCATAGCTCCCGAACGGATGAACCGATTTCAATTATATTTTTTGTATTAAAGGGGACTTACGTGCGAGTGTTCTTAGACATGTTTGATGAAAATCGGTTGACCCGTTTAAAAGTTATAGGGGTTTGAAAGAAATTGTGTTGGGGGTTTTTTAAATTTTATATCTTCATTTTTCAATACTGCAAAAATTCGCGAGCGTACTTAACAATTTTTTTAGTTCCATTTTACGCTAAGGCGGTTGTCATTTTGTACAGTCTCTAAAATTCTATCAAATAAAAGATAATAAATTAATTTTCTTTGAAAAACTTGTCTTAGTCAATTAACTTATGGGACAGACCTTTACGATAATTATAATTAAATACTCGTTTGTAAAACCGGACTCAATGAATTTTGTCAATCATATTAATTGATATCTCTCTCTCTTTCCACAGATACAAGATAGAGCGAGACAGCAGATGTCGTAGTAGTAATTTTAAATCGAAGAACGCATCGTGGTGAACTAACGTGTTTAAAAAAAGAAAAATAAATATTTTATAATTCGAATTCCGTTCCATTTTGTTTTAGCTCAAATGTGCTCATAAAGTTAAATGGTGTTCCTTTTTTAAAATGGCTAGTGAAAAAAATAACGTCCGATTTTTAGTGTATTAAAAAACTAAAATTATAGTTTTTTTTAAAAGTGCTTGTGATTTTTTTAACCGTGGAATTGAAGAAAATGGTGTAATTTTAAACACTATAAAAAAGAAGTTAAAAAAAAATGATGTGATTTAAAAAAACTTTAAAATAGGTAGAAGTTTTAAAAATGGTGTGATAATAAATCTCAAAAAAGAAACATTGATTTTTGAAAAATTTAATAAAAATTTGAAAAAAAATGGTGTGATCTAAAAACGATTAAAAACAACGCCATCTAGTGTCTGCGTGCGGAAATGCGTAGTGAATAGTGTTCAAACATGGAAGCCGGGTTCATTCCGGTGGGTGTCGGTACTGGGGGAAGTACTCAACCGCCGCCGACGATAGTGGCGCCACCTGCAAATGTCATCCGCGCGCCTGGACTGAAACGCGGGAAAATGGAAGAGGCTATCTCTGATCGGGTGAGTTGAAGGTTTTTTTTTTGGGATTTTTGTATAGTAATTTGAAAAAAGATATTTTTATGGAATTTCTGGACTAGAATATAATGTGAAGTGTTAAAAAATTGGTACTTTAGAAAAAAGGTTCTGTTCTGACTATCCCTTGGTGATAGGGAAAGTTAGTTTAGATTTTCTTTTAGACATTTTTCTTGTTTTTTTTTACGATAAAAAAATAAATTACTCACCTCCGTTGTCTAGATAGGACTCCGGAGGTTATGTTGGTCTCAAATTTTATAAATGGTAAAAAAGCTTTTATGATATAGTAACAAACCTATATCTTAAAAGCTCAAAACCAGACATTACAACGTAGAAACCTTCATGAGGTTCCAAAGTTACTTTACCTGACCTACTTATATACCCTAATTCCTTTATTTTCCAGATCCCAAAACTCCTGTTATCCTGAATCTTGTTACTGCATCCTCTCCTAAAATAAATCCTTAACAAAACTACTTGTCTTTTTTTACCAACATTATTAAAAATAACCAATCCATTAACCTCTCCTAATCACACTAATGATGGTCATTATCTGTAATAAGGCTATGACGAACTATGAGTATGAACACACACATAGACCGAGATCAAATTCTTAGGGATCACACCAAAAAAACGATTGGAAATTTTCCATTTTACGAAATTTTTGCTCGCAATTCACTTTGTCCTTGCTAATTACATAATTATTTGTAGAATACGATGAGCGATATGGAATTTGATAGAAAATCTTCTCTGCTATTCATTTACTGCATTATTTACGTTGCATTTTTAGTCTGGTTTAGCACTAAACCAGGTTATACAATCAATTTTGAATACTGTCAAAGTGACAGATTAGACTGACAAGGTGTCAAATGCTTACCAGGTTTTGTTAAACCAGACTAAAAATGCAACGCAAATAAGGCAGTTAGGGACTAGAGGAAAACTTATTCGCATCCATTCTGCTCAATGGATGCGTAAGCGTCTCCGTACAATCGTTTTGTATGGACAAACGCTGAATGGAGCTGAATAACTGTGCTTAGTCCCTTAATCATTCTGTAAACCCAAAAACATCAATTTTAAACCCATTTTCCGACGATACAAGAACTTCAGACTCAATATCTATGCCAATGTACTTCCCAAACCAAAATTGTATACAAAGTCAACACAAACAAGCTGATTCTGTGTTATTTTTCAAATGAATGTGGGCTGGGACCTCAAAACGTTGTAGGTAGCTCACTAACCCGACATACCATGATTAACCGACAATTTAGCATGTTTAATTCGCCTACTCGCATCGCCCCCCTACTAATCATACCAGTACCGCGTCGCATACGGCCGTAGCTACACGTGCCTATCGAGATATCACAATTGAATCGAATCGAATTCTCTCACGGAATTGCATTCGATTTCTAGTGTGTAGTGAAATTTGTGTTAAAATAGTGTCACCCTGGAATTTTGGGAAATGGTCTGTTTTGTTTTTTAAATTGTGTTCTGTGGAATCGTTTGAATCGTAATAGTTCTAATTTCAAAGTTATGAAATTAATGAATGTGGAATATTGTTCTTTTTAAAAGTGTTATTGGTTATTTGAATCGTAATTAAGATTCTAATATCAAAAAGTTAAAATCTGTTCCATTTTAAAAGTGATTTCCTTAAACAAAATTTTCTTTTTTATATTTTTTAATGCGTGTTTACATACGGCCAGTACTACAAGTTTTTTTCCATTGATATATTCCATGGTATTATATAGAAGTGTCTAAATACCTTGAAGGTTAACCTTACGTATGGTTACGTAAATATATACATATCTACATAATTATGTCGTGTGCATACCTATTAACTCGAATGTAACTTAGTTTGATGCGATAATAAAAGGTCAGGTCAAGTTTATTAAATCGTTTATAATCTACGCGTGATGTTACAATAACAATAGTTTAAAAGAGTGATTTGGAAAATAATATACACTAGCGGAGCCCCGCGGTTTCACCCACGTAGTTCTCGAAAATGCGAGGGTAAAATTATATACTTAAAACCTTCCCCACTCTATTTAATAAAAAAAAACCGCTTCAAAATCCGTTGCGTAGTTTTAAAGATTTAAGCATACCTGATACATAGGACAGACAGACAGCGACAGTGACTTTGTTTTATACTATGTAGTGATTTGATCTAAGACCTCATATTTACACTAAACCTCATATACTATACCATAAACTGCATATTTATTTACCAAAGATCTCATAAACCTCATACAATTTACAAGGCCACAGACTAACTATTGAATACCCCGGAATAACTAAAAATTAGCAACATGGCCGCTAATGAATGCATCTTCACGAATAGAAAATCAGTTTGAAATTGGAATGTGTGCTGTATGAATTAATGTATGAAACATGATTTGTGTGAATGAGATTGTGATATGATTTTGTATTAGTAATTTATTATTTATTTACGGATTTTCCCGCGTTCCATTTCTGGTTATCTTGTCTAAAAATGTTGTTTGGTATTTTTTACCACTACTGGATGGAGATTTGAACTCAGGATCGAACTGTGGTGCAGATTTAAATCGACTAGATTATTTTCATGAAGCGCTCATGGCCCAGTGCTACCCGCGGATCACTTGTGATCCGTGCTGTTAAGCAACGCCTGGCACCTTCATGACTGTGATGGGTCATTACTAAAAATGACTTTCAATTTCATGAGCGTTTCCGTGCTTCGGAGGGCACGTAAAGCCGTCAGCCTCGGCTGTCGTACTAACATCATCGACAGTCGTTACGGGTAGTTAGAGCCCTCAAAAGTCTAACATTTGGTTTAACCAAAAAATGTCGTATAGCCCTCTGGGTTGTGAAGGTCTGATGGCAGTCGCTTCACGTAAAATACTGACATTCCGCCAAATCTGGTTAAACTGAAAACCGACCCCAAAATAGACATGGGATAAAGGTTCGGGAAAGAGACAGAGTTTATTTATTTTCATACAGTGAGTTGCATTCATACATACATAAGCATTATTATAGGTTATGTAATAATGCTTATGTTTATTTCTATTCTCATTTTGTTTTCATACATTTTTATGTCAAACGTGATATAAGCGTTATACGAAAAATGTTTATTATGGAGAAAATATATAAATATTGATATTAAAGCCATAATTGAATAGAGAAATAACATAATCATTCACTCCATCCTCTCATTACAGTAACTGACCCCCTAAGTCCGTAACTTGTATCTAGGGTATCAGAAACTACGCACACACTCATTCACACACACACACCCAGACAAAACTAATGAACCGATTTAGACGAAATTTGGTACAGATGTTCTTTATAACTAAGAACAACACATAGAATAATTTCATCCCAAAATTCCCACGGGATTGGGATTCACGCGGATAAAACCGCAGGACTCAGCTAGTAATAAATAAATGATTCGTTCGGATAAAGAACCCAAACCACTTTTACTAAAGAAAGTATTATCACCGCTTGGATATTAAGGTCATGTCAATTAGTATATTGATAAGTTATTTAATATTAAATGTTAAAACAATTACGTTGAATAATTACTTAATTATTGTAATAACTAAGTAATTGTTTGAAATTGCAAATCACTACGTAGTATAAAACGAGGTCGCTTTCTCTGTCCCTATGTCCCTATGTATGCTTAGATCTTGAAAACTACGCAACGGATTGATGCGGTTTGTTTTAATAGGTAGAGTGATTCAGTGGGAAGGTTTTAAGCATAATTTTATACCCATATTCCTACGGGAACGGGAACTAAGCGGGTGAAACCGCGGGGCGCCGCTAGTTATTAAATATGTTAGTAACCAAGCTAAGTACCTAACTGATTATAACGACTATCTGGGTCCCGCGGTTTTACCCACGTAGTTCCCGCTATACTATGTAGTAAAGTAATTCTTATTCAAAATATCTAGATTTAACCAATAAGATAAATCAACCAATCTCGGTGTGTATGTGAATGAGTGTGTGCGTAGTTTCTGATACCCTAGATCTGGGGGCACGGCAGTGCCCCCCGCCAAGTCGAGCGCGAAGCAAACACTGCCGTACCATCCTTTACAGGAACCATTTCGCCGCATTTTCAGGCCCCTATTTGACAACCTCTGGATAAGCCCAGAACGCTGAAATTTTCGTCATCCAGTAAGCTATACAATCACGTACTTAAAATAAAATTTCAAGTCTGTAGGTCATTTAGTTCCCTAGTTAAGCGAAAGCAAAGTTTCGTATTTATGACAGACACTCACTCACTCACTCACTCACTCACTCACTCACTCACTCACTCATGATCATCAAAATAGAACTAGTACTTCCCATAAACCTAGAGAGCTGAAATTTGGTACAGAGTTAGGGTTTAATGGCCACATAAAGGGAAAACTATAAAAACTAGGATAATCGAACGGGAACGGGAATTATACGGGAATGGGAACGGGAATTGTAACTCAAGAACGGCTAAACTGATTTGGCTGAAAATTGGTGGGGAGGTAGCTTAGAACCAGGAAAAGGACATGGGATACTTTTAATCCCGAAATTCCCACGGGATTGGGAACGGGAATTTAAAAATCAAGAAAGGCTGAATTGATTTGGCTGAAAATTGGTGGGGAGGTAGCTTAAAACCAGGACAAGAACATAGAATACTTTAATCCCGAAAATTCCACGGGAATGGGAACGGGAATTTATTACTCAAGAACGGCTGAACTGATTTGGCTGAAAATTGGTGGGGAGGTAGCTTAGAACCAGGACAAGAACATAGAATACTTTTAATCCCGAAATTCCCACGGGATTGGGAACGGGAATTTATTACTCAAGAACGGCTGAATTGATTTGGCTGAAAATTGGTGGGGAGGTAGCTTAGAACCAGGAGAAGCACATAGAATACTTTTAATCCCGAAATTCCCACGGGAATGGGGACGGGAATTATAATTCTAGAACAGCTGAACTGATTTGGCTGACAATTTATGAGGAGGTAGCTTAAAACTATTTATCTATAGATACTTTTTATCCCGAAATTCCCACGGAAACGCGAACGGGAACTACGCTGGTGAAACCGCGGGGTGCTTAATAATATAATACTACTCCTAAAAAATAAGTGTGTCAAATAAGAAAATCTAATAAAATAAATCAATATAAACAAGTTTTAACAAAAAGAAATGAAATCCCACCAAAAACATTCTGTAAAAAACTAGCCAAGTCTCGATGGAGCTGCTTGTTTATCTCTAAAAAGTAATGAAATCTAGACAGACTCGTGCCAAGTCTAAGGTTCCTTACTGCGATTTCTTTATTATTATAGTTAATGTTGTGTGACTTGGCCGTTGAAGGGTACACATGTATGTACACAAGGGTACAAAACTAGGTGCTCCATGACGCTATTGCACCAATCTTAAAAAATCCAGAACCTATCCATTGACGATAGAAAATTAGCTTAATTATAGCCACTTGAAAAATGTTGCTTCAATATCCAGTCAATTGTAGGCTTGATAAAGCTGCGTATTTTAATAATGTTATAACATTACGTGTAAACAAAATTGACATGTACCCACTACTAACCTTTTAAACAATGTTCAACGGCCAAGTCACACAACATTAACTATAATAATAAAGAAATCGCAGTAAGGAACCTTAGACTTGGCACGAGTCTGTCTAGATTTCATTACTTTTTAGAGATAAACAAGCAGCTCCATCGAGACTTGGCTAGTTTTTTACAGAATGTTTTTGGTGGGATACAAGTTACGGACTTAGTTAGGGGTCAGTTACTGTAATGAGATGATGGAGGGAATGATTATGTTATGTTAATAAAAGTAAATAAATCACCAGAACTTACTAATAAATATAATAAACTAATAAAATTTAGCTTCCAACCTTGTTAATAATACATCTTGAAGGATATTATAAAGTAGTGTTATGTTATGTAGGCCGTGGAGGTCGAATTGTCACATTATTGATGTAATGATGTAAGGTAGAATATACTAGCTATGGACTTCGGTTTTGACCGTAAATCATAATTCTGTGGGAATATCATCATCAGCTCATATAATGTCCCCACCGAGGGGCTCGAGCCTACCCTGAATTAGGGTGATTAGGCCTTAGTCAACCACAGGCCAAGTGCGGGTTGGTCGACTTCACACACAACCTTAGAATTTCTTCCCAGGTGTGTAGGTTTCCTCACGATATTTTCCTTCACCGTAAGAGCGTCGAAATTTTTTAGCACTTAGTTAACAATACATACTTACTGGCACAACTTTATGGAGGAACAAAATCGGTTCTTAAGTTGCGTGAAAGAGTAACAAACATCCATCCGTCCAAACATTAGCAATTATGATATCAATACAGTAACTGACCCCTAACTAACTCCGTAACTTGTATCTAGGGTATCAGAAACTATTAAATATACAAACACATTTATTTCTGTTTAATATAGATAAATAACAACGTTGTCGTACTAACATCATCGACAGTCGTTACGGGTAGTTAGAGCCCTCAAAAGTCTAACATTTGGTTTAACCAAAAAATGTCGTATAGCCCTCTGGGTTGTGAAGGTCTGATGGCAGTCGCTTCACGTAAAATACTGACATTCCGCCAAATCTGGTTAAAACTGAAAACCGACCCCAAATAGACATGGGATAAAGGTTCGGAAAAAAAAAAGAATAGATAAATAACAAGTTTAATAGACCTTTAATCGGCTATCAAATTAACGGCTTTATGAGTTAATTGATTTTGTCATTAAAATGTGACAGTGACTGGCCGCCATCTTGGTTACCTTGATAGATGCTTTTATCTAGTTTGTAATTTACTAGCAACGCCCTGCGGTTTCACCCGCGTAGTTCCCGCTCCCGGGAGAATGCCGGGATAAAATTATGCTAAAAACCTTCCTCTTGAATCACTCTATCTATTAAAGCAAACCGCATCAAAATCCGTTGCGTAGTTTTAAAGATGTAAGCATACATAGGGACAGAGCGGGAAACGATTGTTTTATACTATGTAGTGACTAGCAGCGCCCCGCGGCTTCGTCTAAGATCCCTTTCCCGTGGGAACATGCTTAGAAAATTAAATCAAATATTACTCAAACTTAGAATAGAACCCTACACATACATGCTATCCGCCTATACGATCCAAAAAGGTATCAAAAAATTAATTCCGACCTTCTTGCCTTAATTTCAACCTACTTGATTCGCAAAATATCATCGCGGGCGGTTCAGCCGTGAACTCATTTTACTATAGATAACGTAACAAACTAGCTGACCCCGTGGGGATCGTCTTAGTTACCTTGAACATGGCCTAATTTTTAATCTTTTTGAGATCACCAACATGCTAAAAGTGTTGCGATTACGCTTCCTAATCATGGATTAATATCATCAGTGAATGATTGATTTCCAGTTGAATCTTACATAATAATAAGAATTATTCTCGTAAGTGGTCATATTTTCCGCAATTCGATTTATTTTGGCCTCTTTGTGCGTACTACATTATGTATAACATTAAATTAAAAATAAAAAAAACCCCCAACACAATTACTTTCAAACCCCCATAACTTTTAAACGCGTCAACCGATTTTCATCAAACATGTCTAAGAACACTCGCACGTAAGTCCCCTTTAATACAAACAAATAAATTGAAATCGGTTCATCCGTTCCGGAGCTATGATGCCACAGACAGACAGATACACACACACATACACGTCAAACTTATTACACCCCTCTTTTTGCGTCGGGGGTTAAAAACTTCTTAGATGTTTTAGTACGACAACTTTATTCTTATCTGTGATCTGATTGAAACCACAGATGAATGATAAATAGTGATTACTTATATGGATTGAGCTACACCGATTAGGGTATAGGAAGTCATTTAAACGCCTCATTAACCGCTAGGTATTGATTTTAATTGGTTTTCAATACCTATTTGTACTTATTTGATCTGTATATGACGACCGAGTGGTCACCATGCCGGATTGCCATCCGTAAGGTTTGATTCCCGTGCGGAGTAAATATTTGTGTGTACCACAAATGTTTGTCTCGGTCTGGGTGTGTGTGAATATGTGTGCGTAGTTTCTAATACCCTAAATCTCACAGCTAGGCAAATTCTTCTTCCTCACTGATGATATTAGAACAGTGAGAAGGAATAACTAATCACCACGCCTGCTCGCGAGTTGGTGATCTTAAAAATAAAATGTTTAAGCAAAAGCAAACATGCATCGTTTGATCCCGGTCCCGAAAGCACATAACATAACATAATCATTCCCTCCATCATCTCATTACAGTAACTGACCCCTAACTAAGTTCGTCACTTGTATCTAGGGCATCAGACATATGGCTAACCAGTTCACAATTCACACACTTGGATTGGACTGCAAATCTTAACTTTGAAACTTTTAAAAGAGAAACATGTCTGTAAACTGTAAAAACCTACGTCAATATTTACTTTGACGCAGTGACTAACAAACACAGTCAACAGTTTTGTAGTTAGATAAATTTTATGACCTATATTTAATTTTATCTCCACAAGATGATGTCATTTTGCAAAACGACGTTTATCTTCTTAATTATTGTCATTATTTCTTGCAATGATACGGTCCTACCCTCACCCTGAGAGTGACTGAGCCATGATCCCCCACGCTGACTCAGTGCTGTATGTCACATGTCTTCGAACAGTTCTAGTACATGTCTGTTTACGGACGATGTTTTCCTTCACCGTTCACAAGTGATAAGTGTAATACACCGTCCTCCCCTCACCCTGAGAGTGACTGAGCCATGATCCCCCACGCTGACTCAGTGCTGTCACATGTCTTCGAACAGTTCTAGTACATGTCTGTTTACGGACGATATTTCCTTCACCGTTCACAAGTGATAAGTGTAATACACCGTCCTCCCCTCACCCTGAGAGTGACTGAGCCATGATCCCCCACGCTGACTCAGTGCTGTATGTCACATGTCTTCGAACAGTTCTAGTACATGTCTGTTTACGGACGATGTTTTCCTTCACCGTTCACAAGTGATAAGTGTAATACACCGTCCTCCCCTCACCCTGAGAGTGACTGAGCCATGATCCCCCACGCTGACTTAAAATTCCACAATAAATTTAATTGATATTATAAACAAACTCTTAGCTAATATAAAACAAGAAGTTATTTCATACTTAATAGAATTCTAATCAATTCAATTCGCTATTTAAACAACATCATTTGTAATGACGTAGCGACATAACTAAATAAGGTGCGCCTACGCAACCAGACAGCAAAATGTCCTTTGTATGTAAACAATGATTGTTATACGCATTCTGAATTTGTAATTTGATTGAATTTTATCAAAAATAACTTAGATTTGTCGCGTTTATTTTGGTTTTGACCCTAATTCAAAGATTTATGTAATTTTTTCACGGCTAAACTTATGAACCAATTGACTTGAAATTTGGTACAGGGGTAGTTTCTCTAGTAATCTAGTTTATCAACATTTCCTAACTTCATCTTAATGTGTTACCTTTTATACTTACCATAATTGTTATGTATTTATTATAAGTATATATTATTCGTATATATATATATTTATATATCTATTATATTTTATTATATATATTTATTATAATTGTATGTATGTATATGTATTAAGTATAGTAGTATTCTTATTTATTTATTTACTTAATACTGATGTTGTCCATATTTTTGTTCTTCTTTCGTTGTTTGTTGCCCTAGTTAAACTTTAACCAGAGACTGTTTCATCCTAAGGTTGCCTGGAAGAAATCGCTTTTAGCGATAAGGCCGCCCATTGTTCTTTCTATGTGTTATATTTTAGTTATTATTGTTACTGTATACATTTGTATACTTAGCTGTTTTATTTGTGAAAGGCAATAAAGAGTTATCTATCTATCTATCTATCTAGTTTATGGTCCGGGAAAGGACATAGGCTATATTTTATCCCGAAATTCCCAAGGAACTATGCGGGTAAAACCGCGGGGCACAGCTAGTACTAAGTAATTACAAAACAATTTCAAATTTCCTGTCTCATTTAAATGTGGGTGGATGTCAAAAGTACAATCATAATTAGCCGAGTAATTATATGTTCATGAATATTTATATTATTTATTGGACACTCAATGAATACATGGAATAAGTATTTTAATATACTAATACTGCGACGGTTTAGTGGTGTTTGTATGAGTCTGGTAAGCCAGAGGTGCCAGATTCGATTCATATCATGATCCAAGATAGACGTCTATTTCTTCTATTTTTTTCTTCTTCTATAGACAAGACCTTTCTTTTTCTCACTTTAGAAAAAGAAAAGTACTTGTCTATTGAGTCACAATCTTGTCTGTGTCGGTGACAGCGTCGCTGTAATCGCAACTTTTGGTTGTCAGTTTATTGAAAATGTATCCAAATGACATTATAGTCAAAATGACAATAGTAGCTTCCACTTTTGGCCGCCGGCACAGAAAACTTGGTGACTCTATAGTTGTTTTTTTCTATCTAATTATCATTGTTCTAGACGTTTCGTATGCACGCGTGCGTAGGAGTGAATGACAAAAGAACATTACCAACACTTATTCCATCTGTGACATTTAGAATTGAGGATGTGAGGCCATTTTGAAAATTCATTCTTAACTGGTGATTGGTTGTGATGAACAAATCTTTATTATTTTGATTACACTAGCTGTATCATGAGGGTTAACCTGCGTTATATTCCTTTTCCCATAATTATGACAAAAATAATAATCCAAAGCTAAGTCAAACGAGCTTCCATTTATGACAGAGGTCGCGGCACGATACCGGAAACACCGCCATCTTGAGCGGATACGGAACCGTTGGATGGCGGGAAATAACGCGCCATATTGGTGAAGTCTTTATTTATTTATACCATGTATGGGTACTTACTTTAATGGAAAATTCATTCTAATAAAATAACTAGCAGCGCCCCGCAGATTCACTCGCGTAGCTCCCGCTCCCGTGGTAACGTGGGGATAAAATTAAATACTTACTAAAAACCTTCCTCTTGAATCACTCTATTAAATAAAGAAAACCGCATCAAAATCCGTTGCGTTGTTTTAAAGATCTAAGCATTCATAGAGACAGACAGCGGGGAGCGACTTTGTTTTATTCTATGTAGTGATGATATTTGAAGTCAGTGTCTTAGAAAGGCACGCAAAGCCAGGCGCAGGTTAAATGCCAAGTCTTATTAATCATCTAAAAATATGAATGTATAGGCCTCCAAAGATGCCGCTGCAAACCAAAAACCTCTTACTGATGATATTATTAAAGTGGGAAGGAATAGGCGTTATCAACATACACAAGCAATAGTATAAAAAATGTGTGTATGAAAAAATGGTAAAAATTGTAATGGCAATATATTTTTGTTCACCATTATATTTGCCGATTTTTTGTCCTATGCCCATGTCTAATTGGGATTGGTTTTCAGTTAAACTATATTTGGCGGAATGTCAGTCTTTAACGTGCATTTATTTCCACGACACAACAGGCACAAAAATAAAATTATCCAAAAATCAAACTTTACACCAAAGACGATCCATTTTTACAAGCTTTTAGTTTCACCTGTCCCGTTGTCTGTAATCAAATCTTGCAGCCATTTTTCCACTTCTGGTTATCCGATTGAGCTGAAAGCATACTTATGTAAGTCCCATGACAAATTGACAATGCAATAAAATAAAAAAAAACTTGTTTTTAAAGTCATGTGAAATCCAGCATATTTAACTTTAAACACATTGTGAATCCACCGATTTAAACTTAATCCATATTTGTTCTACATAATGTACCACACATCATAAAACACTTTCCATTCATACATTTTCCGACTTTCCGATACACGACACCATTTTCTCGGAAATCCCGCCATTTCTCTTACACACTTCGATCGCTCGATTTAATCGATAATCGATTGATATAGATTTTTAATTGGATTCATTGTCGTTCCTTTTTAACTGTCTTGTGAGAGTTATATCACGGATCATAAAATACTAACGTAAAAAAAAATATGTTAAAAAAACAGCTATATTATTAAGTATGTATGTTGTATAAATGATCCAATAAAAAACTTGTGGCACTCGGGGACTGCCGCGGTAAAGCTGTTTTTTTATTTTTGTATTGCAATCCTAACCTTAGAAATTTTGATGTCGTACTTGGGACTTCATACAATAAAAACTTTGTCTTCATTACTATTAAATCTTTTTGGAAAATTTTCAAAAAAAAGTTTGCGATAAAAAAATAATAAAAACGTGAGGTTTGTTTTCGTTACGTAATTTCTGGATTCGGTCCCCGCGCTCAAGGCCCTCGATAGAAGCTATGCAATAGCTTAAAAAAAGCAAACGTTTAATTTTTTGAATTTGTTTTAAACTATCTCGAATTCTCGAAAACTATAAAAAATAAAAAAGTTTTAATATTATGTTGCCTACACATTAGAAAACTATTAAAAATAAAAAGCTCACTTTTTATAGGTGTCAAGTGCAATGCCTACAGCGTTAGCTAAGGCTATAAACATTCTGCCTCAACTTTCACTTTTAAGTATTAATCTTAAAACAAAGTTGCTCCCGCTTTTTGTCGCTTAGATGTTTTAAACTAAGAAACGGATTTTAATGCAGATTTTAGTAATAAATAGAGTGATTCAAGAGGAAGGTTTAATACGAACCAGACAGCCGAGTGGTTTCCATTCTGGACTGCCATCCGTAAGATTCCGAGTTCGATTCCCGTGCGGGGTGAATATTTGTGTGAACCGCAAATGTTTTTCTCGATCTGGGTGTGTGTATAAAGTGTGTGCGTAGTTTCTGATACCCTAGATACAAGTTACAAACTTAGTTAAGGGTCAGTTACTATAACGAGATGATAGAGTGAATGAATGATTATTCTTTTTATAGCAAAATAAAATCGTGGCTGAAGCCCAGGGCACAACTAGTCAAAATTAAAAGCCGTAAGCCAGTTACCCTGGTTGACTAACCTAACCTCACGACTTGATATTCATATCTCATGCCTCATGACCGCGAGCGAATGACATTTGACAGCTATCAAAACTAGTTGGCGCGTTTTCGTAACTATAGATGATATCGGTCAAATATCAAAATCGATTTCGAAGTACTATTTAGCTTGAAGTAATTTTTGGATTCACAAACTAAGAATATTTTTTACTAATCAAATAAATATGTTATGTGCCCTTAAAAAACGGGTTATGCCCAGTTTATTCCAAGGTATTCTCAAATTAATCTATTAAAACTGCATTTTTTTTTTTTAATTTGGTTTAAGTATTTAAAAAAGAACAAATTTGTCAGAAATTTTATTAAAATAATCTGAAAGGCTTACTTATATGATTCCACATTAGTTTGAGAGTCAACTTTAAAATTCTTAACTTTTAACAAAAGAATGAAGAAAAAAAAACAACTAAAATGGAAAAATTACGGCTCAAAATCAATCATTGAATCCGCCATTACGTATTACGTAACTTGCGTGCTCAACCCAATAGGTGCATATTAAAATAACAACTAATTATTTAAACATATCGTGATTAATAAATCTGAACGTATTACTTAAACACACGACATAATTTTTTATTGTTTATTTAAAAGAAAGTATTTAATCATGCAACAGAATCCTACTAGTATGCGGCCTACGGTTTCACCCGCGTAGTTCCCGCTCCCGTGAGAATTTAGGGATAAAATTATGCTAAAAACCTTCCTCTTGAATCACTCTTAAAACAAACGGCATCAAAATCCGTTGCGTAGTTTTAAAGATGTAAGCATACATAGGGACAGACAGCGGGAAGCGACTTTGTTTTATACTATGTAGTGATGCGAAAGTTGGTATAGATGTTTGTTACTCTTTCACGTAAAAACTACTGAACCGATTTTGATGTAATTTGGTGCACTGATGTTCCTTATAACCGGGAATAATCCTGTAGGATCATTTTTAATTATTTTATGCGCGTTATCTGATTTTAGTAGAATCTTTTGACTAGTAAAAATATACGCTACTTTTTATCCCAAAATTCCCATGGGATTGGGATTATCGTTCCTATTATAGTCGCCATTGCATCCGTGCGAGCGGGACGCATTATAAGTTACGCAGATGCGACAGAGATAGATAGCTACAGGTCAACGTACGATATTTCATGTGAATTACGACCGGACTTTAGTCGAAGTGTGATTTTTATAGCCTTCTTCTCAAAAGTAAAAAGACTTTACCAATAAAACATATTTCAACACACTTGCTCATAATGGGTCTCTTATTTGTGCAAAAACAGTTGAATAATGTCACGTTTTATTCACAAGTGAGTTATGGATTGTTTTTTTAATTGCTTTGTTTCTAAAAAAGTTTCGATACCAAAAAAAAGTGTCCGTACATTTTAAAAACAAACTTCAACTATGTTGCCTTACTATTTGCAGGTCTATGGTCGATACCATTCAATCGTTTTTTTTATTAGTATATTCTTTTAAAACGTTGTATGGTAAACGCGTGTATTGATGATTACTATCCTCGGCTATCTTCAGATCCTCGCCTGACGGCTCGGGCCTCAATAGCGCCTCGGAAGTATTCATTAACTTTACTCACTTGTACCATAACTATTTCCAATCAAATGAGTATTTGAAAAAAAAAACTTTTTGTGTTAAATGGAAAGATCATATAAAAGTTTTATAACAAACTATGTTTGTTTTTTGATTCTTTGCAATAATTAAAAAGTTACATTAAATTTAAAAAATGAATTAAAATCCAGTACCGAGAACACGCCGATAGCTGTCTGTGACGTCATAATGTTAGTTTTGATTATTGTCGCGAACGCTGTACCATAGATTACTTAATAGTTACTACGCTGTACCATACACTTACTATAACATTATGACGTCACAAACATGACAACCAATTGTGGCGCGTTTACAGTCACGTGATTTTTATTTAAATTTTAACAATTTTTAATTGATTCTAATTAGTTTAAAAAAACCTTATTAAAGTTTTTAACATTGAATATCGATATAATTAAATATAAAGTATAAAAATTCATTAAAAAAAACAGTAGTTATTTTTTTTCAAATACTCAATTACCGCTTATCCTAGACACAAAGTCATTATTACAGCGTGATTTTAAAGGAAACAAAAGGAAAAATCGAGTTCAAGTACCTTTTTGTAACGGCTTTAACAAAAGGTTCCAGCTTTGCATTTCAAGAGCTTTTATCACACTTTCACGGTTCAAAAACCGATACTTTTAGGTGCTTTGAAGAATCTGATACCGCAATTTTATAGGATTTTGTATTGTCAATTACTTATACTTATCTAAAAAGTGGGTGGGATACTTATAATCCTAACTAATATTATAAATGCGAAAGTAACTCTGTCTGTCTGTTACCTTTTCACGGCTAAACTACTGAACCGATTGACTTGAAATTTGGTACAGGGGTAGCTTATGGTCCGCGGAAGGATATAGGATACTTTTATCCCGAAATTTCCACGGGATCGGGAACTACGCGGGTGAAACCGTGGAGCGCTGTTATATTTTATAAGTTATTGATTATGTGATTCTTTGACAATGTATACTGTTGACGTTTTGAACCGTTTATGTTGTACACCATTGATATTGAAGATTTTTGAATAATTTAACTGTTGATTAAACGGTGTTGACATTTAAATTGTTGATATTAAGTATCCCACCCCTTAAAAGTAATCCTACTAATATTATAAATGCAAAAGTTTGTATGTTTGTGAGTTTGGATGTTTGTTACTCTTTCACCCAAAAACTACTGTATCGATTTAGATTAAATTCGGTACAGATGTTCCTTATAACTAGGAATAACACATAGGATACTTTTATCCCGAAAATCCCACGAGAACGGGAACACGGGGGTAAAACCGCGCTGCTATTGAAATCATAAAAGTAGAGTTTGTTTGAGCGCGCTAATCTCAGGAACTACTGGTCCGATTTGTAAAATTATTTCTGTGTTAGATAGCCCATTTATCGAGGAAGGCTATAGGCTACAAGCAATAGGTTCTTTCAAAATGATGGAAGTTTTGTTGCAATTAAAATCTCATGTAAAAAGGCAATCGAAAGTAATACTGCTTCATTGCGTGCAAAGAAAGTGTAGTTGGAAATAGTATTAATAATATTATTATAGTTAAGTGAACTAAAGGGTACGGATTAAGGATTTAAAATCGGGGCGACTTTGCTCTGCAAACTGACTTTCAAGATCAAAATCAGTTATTCAGTATGTAAAATTTTTGAAATGCACTTATAAATGTCAAATTTACTTTATGAATCTAACTTTCCGGACATGACATCAGTCGAATAGAATCAGGATTTTCTTACATTATCCAAAATGATCTTTCGCACAAACCTTATCCTGACAATAAGTAATAGATAAAAGACGAGGAAAAAAAACGAATTTGGTCCATTACTGATAGGATTATTGAAATCAGTTCAGTAGATTTCGAGTATTTCTTGACAAACATAGACATTTTTTTTTCTTTATAATATCAAAGAGAAAGGTCCCCCTCGCCCTTGGCCCCCTTAATCCGTCCCTGCCCAGTGAAAGTATCGAGACTGGAATGGGCCCTTCTCGTACGAGATCATATTTCTAATATTACGGTTGAAAATAATATGGTCATTGGTCATATAGCTTTCGTTTGCCTTTTTAAGAAGCCTTCAGGCCCTTTGGCCTATAACGAGTTGTCCCAATATTCGATCTATTGAGTCACAATCTTTTCTGTGCCGGGCGGCGGCCAAAATTGTAAGCTCCTATTGTCATTGTGACTCTAATGTCATTTGGATACATTATCAATAAACTGACAACCAAAAGATGCGATTACAGCGATGCTGACACCGGCACAGAAAAGATTGTGGCTCAATACGCTTGAAGTCTTAGCCCAATCAACCAAAAAGAAAAAATAAATAAGAATGAAAATTAATCAAACTTCAAACCATGTTCAGAACGTTCTAAATTTAAAAACAAATAGTGATGTGCGAAAAGTAACGAGTTAATAGTTATTATATCGTAACTAAACAACGTTATTACACCGACCTTGGTTACATAACGTAGCCGCATTATAGGAAGCGTTGCAAGCTGTGAATGTTGCATATTTTTATGAAATAATGTATTTATTGTTGAATATTTTAACTTTGTAGTGTTATTTTGTAAGATTTTTATGTTTCTTTAAACACTGGAGTTAATGCTCATCCCTACTAATATTATAAATACGAAAGTAACTCTGTCTGTCTGTTACCTTTTCACGGCTAAACTACTTAACCGATTGACTTGAAATTTTGTACAGGGGTAGCTTATGATCCGGGAAAGAACATTGGCTATGTTTTATCCTCAAAAAATCCTACGGAATCGGGAACTACGCGGGTGAAACCGCGGGGCACAGCTAGTTTAAAATATGTTTAAAATACTAGTCCGTGCCGTAGTTTCATTAGTTCCCGTTCCCGTGAGAATATGGGGATAAAATAAAGCCTTAATGGGCTTTCTCTTGGTGAATGAAATACTGACTGTTTGTAAACTTAATTCTTTTAAACTACGCATTATTACAATAAATAGAGTGATTCAAGAGGAAGGTTTATTTATAACTTTTGTTTATAGGTGTAACGTTATCTTCCTCACTATACTAATATCATCAGTGAGAGAGAAAGAGGCATTTGCTCTTCAGTCTCCATAGATAGAGGATACTTTTTTTATAACTTACTAATATAAAAGATTTCAAATAATTCCACAGACACTAAAATATAACTAGTTACAAGTTCAAGTGAATTAAAAATAACGATTACCAAAAGTGTATATCGATAATTTGAAACATATGTTTTGCGACGCGTGTGTTGATGTGTATTAGTGATACATGTGTATAAAATTATGTGTATTAATGATACATGTGTATAAAATTAGTATACATTTTGTGTAATAAATGTGTATAAAATGACAAAATGGCGTACATTGGACCACGGAATAGTGCTCCCATCATTAAGGATAGTCTACATACGCCAACTTATGAGGTAAGTAATCAAAATATGTTAAACCTTTTTTAACCGGCTCCAAAAAAAGAAGAGTGTCTGAATTTGATTGTCAGGAGAGCCATAGCACAGATTCTACCTAGTTTGGGCTCGTGTCTCATTAAATTTAAATTATCATTTTTTTTATTGTATTATTTTATGTTACATCATAACCCAGGCATTTATGGACCAAATTATTTTTTAAAACACACATTCCAGTGGGACACTAGTTTAAGTAAAATAGTTATTTATGGTACAAGCGAGGTAAGTTGGTGATTACTTTCGAGGCGCTATTGAGGCCCGAGCCGTCAGGCGAGGGTCTGAAGATAGCCGAGGATAGTAATCATCAATACACGCGTGTACCATACAACGTTTTTCAACACACTTGCGAAGAAATTAATAATACAATATCATTTTTCGCTAATAAATAAACAGTTTTTCTATTCGCGCGCATCCAACACAACAATGGTGATCGGCCAAAGACTAAAAGATTATACTTATTAAAAAAAATCGAATGAATGATTGAATGGATTCGACCATAGACCTACCAAAAGTAAGGCAACATAGTTGAAGTTTGTTTTTAAAATGTATGGACATGATTTTTTTTGGTATCAAAACTTTTATAAAAACAAAGCAATTAAAAAAAATCTATAACTCACTTGTGAATCATTCATTATTCAACTGTTTTTATACAAATAAGAGCCCCTTTATGAGCAATTTTGTTAAAAAATAATTTATCATAGCAAAAAGAATAATCGGTTCTTTTTGTTACCGGTACATGTCATTTAAGGCTGTGCTTCGCAGCTTTACCAAATGCTAAACAAACTCCAGCTTTGTTATATTAGTATCGCTAAAACAATAATCCTATGTAAGTACATATATCCATGATCTATGCTAGTTTTCCAAGCCATTTTCCCCTACTAAAAACAAATATAAAGCCCTGTCTTGTGTCACGTACTACTATAGCGGTATGACCTCATGTCATCTTAAACTGTCAGACAAATGATCCTAAATGTTATTGATGCATATTAGGGCGAACGCACACTGGGGATAGCGAGGCGGAGAAGTATTTGGAATTCAATTTGTGTGGACCTCTAATGTTTGTCTCGGTCTGGGTGTATGTATGAATGAGTGTGTGCGTAGTTTCTGATACCCTACATACAAGTTACGAACTTAGGGGTCAGTTACTGTATTGAGATGATGGAGGGAATGATTATGGTATAATTTTATAGTGTTTTGTCAGATGATTATGGTATATTGACACACTAACATATTTGGAAATTGCATTCATATATTTAAACTAAGAGTGGGGGATACTTTTTATAATGAAATTTCGTAAGTAAAACCGGGAGGAGTTTAAAGAAATAAAAGTCTTACTTGTTACAATCAAAACTAACAGTAGAATAAAGAAAGAAAAATGTTTAGTAGGAACTTAGTTAGGGATCAGTTACTGTAATGAGATGATGTAGTGAATGATTATGTTATATTTAGGTAAGTGTATTTATTTCGAGTTTCCGATATTTTGACGTTACTGGTTCGTGAAAACTAATCTGTTTTTTTGCCTAATCTGAATTTACGCATTTAAAATACTATCGTCTGCCCCGCTGACCTCAGTGTGCGTTTACCTTTATTTTCAAACTTATATTTGTAGGTGTTCCATTACCTCATGTTATTACGCAACTATTTTAAGTTCTTTTAAGTAAATAAATAAATGACGAAAAGTTATGTGATATAGCAGAACTATGTTTATAAATATCTGAGGATATAAATAGGCAATTATTTATTTATCTGCATTATCCAAGAATAATAGATTTATGGCATAAATAACAAATCATAATAAAAACCCATAGTGTACCAACACTGCACACAGAGACATCACTCGTTAACTCTCACATGTCCAGTAATTCCTCTGACTACATTACCCTTCGAACTGTAACACAGTAATGTTACACACTACTGTTTGACAACAAATACAGTGATATCCCAACTTTGTATTACAACCTGTACAACACTGCACTGCGCTCGTCACACAGAGACATCACTCGTTAACTCTCACATGTCCAGTAATTCCTCTGACTACATTACCCTTCGAACTGTAACACAGTAATGTTACACACTACTGTTTGACAACAAGTACAGTGATATCCCAACTTTGTATTACAACCTGTACAACACTGCACTGCGCTCGTCACACAGAGACATCACTCGTTAACTCTCACATGTCCAGTAATTCCTCTGACTACATTACCCTTCGAACTGTAACACAGTAATGTTACACACTACTGTTTGACAACAAATACAGTGATATCCCAACTTTGTATTACAACCTGTACAACACTGCACTGCGCTCGTCACACAGAGACATCACTCGTTAACTCTCACGTGTCCAGTAATTCCTCTGACTACATTACCCTTCGAACTGTAACACAGTAATGTTACACACTACTGTTTGACAACAAATACAGTGATATCCCAACTTTGTATTACAACCTGTACAACACTGCACTGCGCTCGTCACACAGAGACATCACTCGTTAACTCTCACATGTCCAGTAATTCCTCTGACTACATTACCCTTCAAACAGAAAAAAGTAATATAAAAATACAATTACATTTTCTAAACGTCATTTAAAACTCAATAATAATTTGTTCGATAATTAATTAATAATTATACATAACGATATATCGTTACATCGACGTAATTATTTAACGTTAAATAAAAACGTTATTTAACTAGTAACGGTTTCTATCTAATAATTGGGTGGACACATCAGTATTTCTATTCAATCACTAATTTTTCAATAAAAACTTAAAAAGAAAATAACACATTAGTGTTCATTGAACAGTACAGAATCAATACAATATTGAGTCACAATCTTGTCTGTGCCGGTGACAGCGTCGCTGTAATAGCATCTTTTGGTTGTCAGTTTATTGAAAATGTATCCAAATGACATTAGAGTCACAATGACAATAGGAGCTTCCAATTTTGGCCGCCGGCACAGAAAACATTGTGACTCAATAGTACTTACTTAAAAATTTAATATTTCTTAGTATATTTATCAGCTCATTACGGCCCCCCCCCCCACGGTCTCTCCCTCCCCTGTGAGTGCGATCAGTCCTCAGTCCCACAGTGTGAGTGCGGGCACCCACCGCACTACGTTAGAATGTCTGCAGGTGGGTCATGGGTGCAGAGGCAGCGACGGTGGTTTCATACACCGTAAGAGTAGATACTACAAACAATAAACAAATTATCTAAATATTTATGTATATAACTCAAAGGTGACTGACTGACTGACATAGTGATCTATCAACGCACAGCCCAAACCACTGGACGGATCGGGCTGAAAGGTAGATGTTATGACGTAGGCATCCGCTAAGAGAGGATTCCCACGGGATTGTGATATATGCGAGTGAAACCGCGGGGCGCTACTAGTTTAGTAATAAATGGTCACAAAATATCCAAAAAGCTAATTTATCCGCCATAAAAAATTGAAATAAATCAAAATAAAAAGTTTAATAAATCTGTCACAATTAATGGTTATACTTTCTTCTAACTCAGCTGTAAATAAAATTAATTTTGTAAAAAGACTAATACATTAAAAAAGTGGGATTGTTTTATGCTAAAACAGAAAGTATTAAACAAAAAGTTTATAATAACTTCTCGTGATTTATTTCTACTTTTTAAATGAGTAGCAGTTCCCCGCGTAAGCCCCAATCCTGTGGGAATTCGGGATAAAACATAGCCACCCCTGCATACCCCATAAGCTACCCCTGTACCAAATTTCAAGTCAATCGGTTCAGTAGTTTAGCCGTGAAAAGGTAACAGACAGAGTTACGTTCAGAGTTACTTTCGCATTTACTTATAATATAAATACTAATACTAGCGGCGCCCCGCGGTTTCACCCGCGTAGTTCCCGTTCCCGTATGAATATGGGGATAAAATTATGCTAAAAACCTTTCCACTGAATCACTCTATCTTTTAAAACAAACCGCATCAAAATCCGTTGCGTAGTTTTAAAGATGTAAGCATACATAGAAACAGAGAAAGCGACTTTGTTTTATACTATTTAATTTAGTGACTGAGGATTTCTGTATATAAGGAACATCTGTACCTAATTTCATCTAAATCAATTCAGTAGTTTTTACGTAAAAGAGTAACAAACATCCTTACAAACTTTCGCGTTTATATTAGTAGAATGTATCAACCAAACGACCTTGCTTGTACATTATTTTATTTATTTAAATACACAGAGTTGAGTAACATCTATATGTATATTTAAATACAACGTATGTATGACAAATGAACAACAAATATGGCTATGGCATTTGCGGAGGCGTTTTTCGATTAATATACAAGTTCATATATGTGGTTTATAACCCCCGACGTAAAAAGAGGGGTGTTATAAGTTTGACGTGTCTGTGTGTGTGTGTATCTGTCTGTCTGTGGCATCATAGCTCCCGAACGGATGAACCGATTTCAATTTAGTTTTTTTTTATTAAAGGGGACGTACATGCGAGTGTTCTTAGACATGTTTGATGAAAATCGGTTGACCTGTTTAAAAGTTATGGGGGTTTGAAAGTAATTGTGTTGGGGGTGTTTTACATTCTTAGTTTATAGTACATTTTCCTACTGACACATATTTGAACGAGAAGTGTAGTTGGTAGTCTGCCTGCTATGCTGAAGGTTACGGGTCCGATTCCCGCTCGAGACAAACATTTGTGTGTCACATGTCTGTTTGTCGCGGTGTTTCTAAGTATGTATTTACAAAAGAAAACTACCCATGGATGGCAGAGTGGTCACCGTGCCGGACTGCCATCCGTAAGGTTGCGGGTTCGATTCCTATGCGGGGTGAAAATTTGTGTGAACCGCAAATGTTTGTCTCGGTCTGTGTGTGTGTGAATGAGTGTGTGCGTAGTTTCTGATACCCTAGATACAAGTTACGGACTTAGTTAGGGGACAGTTACTGTAATGAGATGATGGAGGGAATGATTATGTTATGTTATTGTCTAGTTAGTATCCATTTCGTACAAGTTTTGCTTAGTTAGTATGATCATCTAATATATAAAATTCTCGTGTCACAGTTTTCGTTGCCATACTCCTCCGAAACGGCTTGACCGATTCTCATGAAATTTTGTGAGCATATTCAGTAGGTCTGAGAATCGGCCAACATCTATTTTTCATCCCGAAATTCCCACGGGAACGGGAACTACGCGTGTGAAACCGCGGGGCGCAGCTAGTTTTACTATAAAAAAGCTCAGTTTTCGCATAACTTTATACTAGAAAAAAATTACGTTATATTTGACGAGATCACCCCCTCCCTACGTGAGATAGGGCGAGATTTTCCCTCTCTAAGTGTCAAAATGCGAATACCATACCCACTTACAAAATACCTTCTCATTTAAATATCGAATAGTGTCGAAACGTCGACATTCCGCGCGGACAAGTTCAGCCCACGCCACAGCTGATTGTAAGCCACTCGTGAATGAAATGAGTGAATGAAAGTTGGAGGTGTCAGGTGACCTTATTTAGCATACACGGAGCTTTCCATTAAGGTGTCACCGTGTTATATTGTGTCATATTATAGCACTTAATGAACTGAATCACAACCATGTATTAGAAATATCTCTCTCTGCTAGGCTAGCATGACTTCGAAAACGCGATAGATACAGCGATTCATACATCCAATTATCAAAATTTGATAAAAATGCCCGCCATATTTAATTTTACCACATGATTAATTTTATGACATTCGGTCATGCTCGCGAAATCGATATTATTTCGTGGTGTCTATATCATTTATCACGCACAGTCATGCTAGGGGGGCTGGGGTCACAAAAATAATCAAACTCATTAAACACCCATTCATTTCATAATACCCTAGACACAGTTAAAATTAAAAGATTGTTTATGCTAAGTTAACACTTACAACCTCAGTTGTTTTGTAAGTCCGATGTTAATTTATACATGTTATGTGTATCGACCTTCACGGACCGGTTTGGCAGAATGTGTGACGCATCCTTGCATATCGCAAGGACGCCGCCATCTTGGATCAAATGTCAAATGACCTTGACTTATAATACGTAATGTTATAATCAGCTTTAGGTCTCCAAGAAGAATTTAATCATTCACTCCATCCTCTCATTACAGTAACTGACCCCTAACTAAGTTCGTAACTTCTATCTAGGGTATCAGAAACTACGCACTCACACATTCACACACACCCAGGCCGAGACAAACATTTGTGGTTCACACAAATAATCACCCCGCACAATATATCATTCATTTCAAAGCTGAAATGTTTGATTCAAAGCTCTAATCTAAAGAAATAGGTATTGAGTTGAATTAAAATAGTCTTTTAGCGGTGGATAGCCCATTTATCGAGACTAATCAAAGCTATAGGCTACATAACAGCTAGTCTAAAGAGTAAATATGATTAACTAGCTTTTGCCCGCGACTTCGACCGTGAGGAATAATGACTTCCGGCAGAATCTGGGAATTTCCCCCTTTTATCCCCTTGGGGGTAGAATTAATCAAAATCCTTTCTTAGCGGATGCCTACGTCATCTACCTGCATGCCAAACAGCCCGATCCATCCCGTGGTTAGGGCTGTACGTTGATAGATCACTATGTCAGTCAGTCAGTCACCTTTGATTTATTTAATATTTTCAACACACTTGCTCATAAAGGGGCTCTTATTTTTGCAAAAACAGTTGAATAATGACACGTTTTATTCACTAGTGAGTTATAGATTGTTTTTTTAAATTGCTTTGTTTTAAAAAAGTTTCGATACCAAAAAAATTGTGTCCATACATTTTAAAAAAAAACTTCAACTATGTTGCCTTACTTTTGGTAGGTCGATTTCATTCATTCATTCATTCGTTTTTTTTTTTAATAAGTATATTCTTTTATTCTTTGGCCGATCACCATTGTTGTGTTGGATGCGCGCGAATAGAAAAACTGTTTATTTATTAGCGAAAAATGATATTTTATTATGAATTTCTTCGCAAGTGTGTTGAAAAACGTTGTATGGTACGCGCGTGTATTGATGATTACTATCCTCGGCTATCTTCAGACCCTCGCCTGACGGCTGGGGCCTCAATACCTCGGAAGTATTCATCAACTTTACTCGCTTGTACCATTAATAACTATTTTCTACTGTAAATCAGTGTGTTTATAGTAGAACAAATTGTAGTATTTTTTACAAGAATTTTATGCTGCCCTAATTGAATCTTAAAGTTTTTAAGGAAAATGGAACGCAGCCTTCGCTTTGAGAGCTCTTTGCAGTTGACCTTTTACTAAAATTTGTAAACATAAATATTTAAATGTAGGAAAATTTAAATACAAACTAAATTCGTTTGTATTATTATAGTCTGTTAGATTCCACTGCAGACCAAAGACCTCTTTCTCATTGATGATATAGATAGAGCAATAGGTGTAATCACCACGCTTGAAGCGTGTTGGTGACTTAAAACTCAAACTATGTTTTTAGTTCAGATTCTGCTCCTTAATAAACGGGCTATCTATGCATTTTTTTAAATCGGTTTAGTAGTTCCAGAGATATAATGGTTTTAAACAAACAAACTCTGCCTCTTTTTATAATATTAGTTTAGATTCAAATCAATTTAGGTTTTATTAAAAGTTTTTATAATACATTTATTTTATTTTAAACCAAATATGAATCGTCATTATTTTTTGTTATTAATATTACAATAACTTTGTTATTATTAGAAATAAAATGACGTATAAGTACTTACAAATAAAAAGTTGTCTGTGATCAACGACGTGTCATACACCATCATCGCAGCTATCAACAACTTACAATAAGGGTCTATTTCACGACCTTCAAGTAAAGTTACTCACCAAGTAAAGTTAGTTTTATCTCCTTCTTACTTTATATCAAGTGACAAAGACAAAACTTGTAAGTACCTACTCGGAACGTTACTTGAAGATGGTGAAATAGGCCCTAAGAGAAACTAAATAAATTAAACAATCAATAAAAAAAACAAACGTGTACTATAAGTTATTCCTGGCTATAAGCAAGGTAGTGCCAAATTTCTTCTAAATCGGTTCAGCAGTTTTTAAGTGAAATAGTATCAAACATCCATACATACATAATATAACATAATCATCCACTACATCATCTCATTACAGTAACTGACCCCTAACTAAGTCCGTAACTTGTATCTAGGGTATCAGAAACTACGCACACACATTCACACACACACCCAGACCGAGACAAACATTTGTGGTTCACACAAATATTCACCCCGCACGGGAATCGAACCCGCAACCTTACGGATAGATGGTCCGACATAAATCATCACATCCTCAATTCCTCATAAACTTCCGCCTTTATAATATTACTCGGATTTCAAATGCGGGAAACTTATCCATAATTTATTATATCATTGTCTCGTCTGTGCTTCTTAATTTGACGCATCCTTGCACAAGGACGCCATTTGACGCCAGACGACCTCGATGGCAGAGTGGTCACCATGCCGGACTGCCATCCGTAAGGTTGCGGGTTCGATTCCCGCGCGGGGTGAATATTTGTGTGAACCACAAATATTTGTCTCGGTCTGGGTGTGTGTGTGAATGAGTGTGTGCGTAGTTTCTGATACCCTAGATACAAGCTTCGAGCTTAGTTAGGGGCCAGTTACTATAATGAGATGATGTAGTGAATGATTATTTTGGATCAAATGTCAAATGACCTTGAGCGCGGGTGTTTGTTAAATTAACTTTTTTTTTTGCAAAGATTTGTATTTCCGTGAGGCCTCATAATAATTATACTTACATGAATAATTAAATACCTAATTATACTTTATGTATTGTGTTATTATCATTGTTTTTATAGCTTTTTTATTTATAATCCACATTGACAGACGTCATCATGTTGTATATATACAGTTCGAAGGGTAATGCAGTCAGGGAATTACTGGACATGTGAGAGTTAACGAGTGATGTCTCTGTGTGACGAGCGCAGTGCAGTGTTGTACAGGTTGTAATACAAAGTTGGGATATCACTGTATTTGTTATCAAACAGTAGTGTGTAACATTACTGTGTTACAGTTCGAAGGGTAATGTAGTCAGAGGAATTACTGGACACGTGAGAGTTCACTATATCTCTCGTAAAAAAATTACATACTTTAATTAAACTATTATTATCTACGCCATATTTTCGAAAGCTAATCTCAAGTTAAACAAACGTATGTAAATATCAAACCAAGGTTTTGTGAGGACAAACATCCTACATGTGTTACACAAACGAGATAATACTGCCATTGTGATAGTCAGATTCTAGGGCCTCGTTTACATAATAATGTAGCCTTATTAAGCACTAGCAGCGCACCGCGGTTTTACCCGCGTAGTACCCGCTCCCGTGAGAAAGCGTAACTTGTAGTATTATGCAATCTCGGCACAATTCACAATTCACCATCGTGTGTTAAAAAAATAAGTAACAGCGCCATCTATTGGTACGAATTGCGACTACAAAAAGTTACAATAAAACATTCGATTACTTATACACAATCCCATGGGAATTTTGTGATAAAAAGTATCCTATGTGTTATTCCTAGTTGTAAGGAAGATGTGTACCAAATTTAATCAAAATCGATGCAGTAGTTTTTGCGTGAAAGTGGAATAAATATCCAAACTCACAAACATACAAACTTTCGCATTTATAATATTAGTAGGATTAAGCATTCCCTCCATCATCTCATTACAGTAACTAACCCCTAACTAAGTCCGTAACTTGTATCTAGGGTATCAGAAACTACGCACACACACACACACCCAGACCGAGACAAACATTTGTGGTTCAAACAAATATTCACCCCGCACGGGAATCGAGCAACCTTACGGATGGTAGTCCGGCATGGTGACCACTCTGCCATCGAGGTCTTATTTGAAGCTGGTAATATATTTCCGAACCTTTATCCCATGTCTATTTTGGGGTCGGTTTTCAATTTAACCAGATTTGGCGGAGTATTTTACGTGAAGCGACTGCCATCAGACCTTCACAACCCAGAGGGCTATACGACATTTTTTGGTTAAACCAAATGTTAGACTTTTGAGGGCTCTAACTACCCGTAACGACTGTCGATGATGTTAGTACGACAGCCGGGACCGACGGCTTTACGTGCCCTCCGAAGCACGGAAACGCTCATGAAATTAAAAGTCATTTTTAGTAATGACCCATCACACTCATGACGGTGCCACACGTTGCTTAACCGCACTGATTACAAGTGATCCGCGGGTAGCACTGGGCCATGAGCGCTCCTACTTTCTTCTGTACCATATTAACGATGTATTTATGTATTGTTTCAGATCAAATTGGAGAGCGTCTTGGGACTGACTGTGAGCAGTAACGCGGCACTGGACTGCGACCCTAATACAGAGCTGGTCGCGTATCCCGCAGGGTGAGTCACATACCTTAGGATATTGTAGAAAATAGGAAGACAGGGGTTTAAACTAGGTAGAACCTTTGCTTCCTCTCAGGGAGGGGGATTTTAGTGCGAGCCCGGCATTGGAGTGCCGTGGTAGAAATCCCCGATCCTACGGCACCCCAATGTAACGCGGACGGAAGTCGCTGTATATAGTGTGTAAGCCAAGCCCTTCTGGCTGGGAGAGCCCTACATGCCCTGGGGGCCCTCCCAATCTCGGCTCACGGTGGTATGCAGTTCTATGCATTTTCACAGCGTTAAAAAAATATTAAAAATGGTAGAACCTTTGCTATGGCTCTCTTAATCTACTAAAGACAAAAAGTAACACACGAATGGCATTTTGAACGAGAAGCAGGAATTGAACCTGTTACCTTTTGGTCATAGCAAAATATATCATTACCGCTTAGTTCTCACTATTATTTACGTACTAGCGGCGTCTCGCGGTTTCACCCGAGTTGTTCCCGTTCCCGTGGGAATACGGGGATAAAATATAGCCTATGTTACTCAGGGTGAATGTAGCTTTCTAATGGTGAAAGAATTTTTGAAATCGGTTTCGTAGTTTCGGAGCGTATTCGTTACAAAAAAAATCCTCTTTATAATATTGGTGTAGATATGTGTACTTATTAGTTACTTTTTAGTCTCTCCAAATTTTACGCCCTACCTGATAAGGGTCGGTTTCAGTTAACTAGTTTAACTAATAACATTAAATTAAAAATTTATAAAACCCCCAACACAATTACTTTCAAACCCCCATAACTTTAAAACGGGTCCACCGATTTTCATCAAACATGTCTAAGAACATTCGCACGTAAGCCCCCTTTAATACAAAAAAAACTAAATTGAAATCCATTCATCCGTTCGGGAGCTATGATGCCACAGACAGACAGATACACACACACACAGACACGTCAAACTTATAACAACCCCCTTTTTGCGTCGGGGGTTAAAAACAGTATAGACCCTTTATATCTATACATTACAGAAAATTAATAGAAAAATACTTGATATAAATTGTTAAAATCATACCTCTTTCTTTGTATTGCTGTAGTCGGGCAAAAATGGCGCATAGAGGTTTAATACGTAAAATACAAATGTATTTATAGAAAGCAATTTCCTAAGTCGTTTCGACGGCGGCTACGGAAATAACTAACTTAGGTATTGTACTTAGGTATATTTTATTTTTAAACCCTCGACGCGAGAAAGATATCTATACACCCCTATTTTGAAATGATGGGACTTATTTAAATCAGAATATCTGTAGCAGAGGGCAAAAATGATATGCTTATTTCTAAATATGTATTGTAAATTGGACATAATTCACCCCTCAATGGTTATTTTCGAGGTGTGGTGACCGCACCCTGTAGCCAGGGTGTGACTGTATGCTACCCGTCATTTTAAAGTTCATTGGCTTTTTACAACGTGGGAGTAAAAACAGTCATGTTTTTCTTTAAAACTAGCAGAGTTCTGCGGTTTCACACGCGTAGTTTTCTGCTACCGGGGATATAATATAGCCTATTTTACTCGCTGACAATGTAACCATCCAAAACAATTTTTGATCAATTCTGTAATTATTCGTTGACCATTGACGTCCATCCAAAAATGGTCGTCTATCACCGGAACGATTCCAGATTTCACTACATAGTATAAAAGTCGTATCAAAGTCGCTTTCTCTGTCCCTATATCCCTATGTAGATCTTTAAAACTACGCAACGGATTTTGATGCGGTTTGTTTTAATAGATAGAGTGATACAGTAGGAAGGTTTTAAGCATAATTGTATCCCCATATTCCTACGGGAACGGGAACTACGCGGGTGAAACCGCGGGGCGTCGCTTGTCTAAAATAATTGGAACGAAGCTAGATGTTAAGAAGAGCGTTGCGCTTTTGGAGTGACGCCACAGTTTTATGTCTGGACTGATCAGTTCAACTGTGTCGTCAATGGCCACCTTTTGAATTAAATAAAGCTAATTTATTTAGGGCTGATTTTTCCATCGCCAGATAACTTTATTCGACGAATAACTTTGAAAATTTGACAGTTATTTCATACAAAATCTGTCAAACGTCAATTTTATTCGTCGAATAAAAGTTATCTGGCGATGGAAAAATCGGCCCTTAAAGTATTTTATCCCCAAAATTCCCACGGGACCGCGAACTACGCGAGCAAAACCAGCGGTATAACTAGTATCCTATAATACCCGAGACTCGAAGATGTCTTGCTCGGCGACCGTAAAATGAAATCTTTGAAACGTAAAAATTGAAACGCAACGAGTTTATCTCAAAATGTATATTTTGTACGAAAAAAGATTATTAAATAAGTAATGGCTGACCCGGCAAACTTCGTACGGCTTAACAGTCGATATTTTTAAGCCATTTTTCGATTTTTAACCCCCGACGCAAAAAGATGGGTGTTATAAGTTTGACGTGTCTATGTGTGTGTGTATCTGTCTGACTGTGGCATCATAGCTCCCGAACGGATGAACCGATTTCAATTTTTTGTATTCGAAAGGGGACTTACGTGCGAGTGTTCTTAGACATGTTTGATGAAAATCGGTTGACCCGTTTAAAAGTTATGGGGGTTTGAAAGTAATTGTGTTGGGGTTTTTTTTAATTTTTAATTTAATTGTTTTAGAAAAAATATTCCTAAAAAAATATTTTTTGAAATCTGTTCAGCTGTTCTTGAGATTTTCGCAACACATTCCGCGATTCATTTTATTATAGACTAGCTACGCCCTGCGGTTTTACCCGCGTGGAACTTTTTCCCGTGGGAATTTTGGGATAAAAAGTATCCTATGTGACTTCGCTGTCCGTCCGTCCGTCACCAGGCTGTATCTCAAGAACGGTGATAGCTAGACAGTTGACATTTTCACAGATGATGTATTTCTATAAAAAAATAAGTATTTCTAAAAATTAATGTTATAGGTGGGCTCCCTTACAACAAACGTGTTTTTTTTTACGTTTTTGATACGGAACTCTTTGTGCGCGAGTCAGACTCGCACTTGGCCAGTTTTTCTATACTAATATTATAAAGAGGAAAGATTTGTTTGTTTGTTTGTTTGTAATGAATAGGCTCCGAAACTACTGGACCGATTTCAAAAATTCTTTCACTAATGGAAAGCTAATTTATCAGTGCGTGACATAGGCTATATTTTATCCCCGTAATCCCACGGGAACGGGAACTACGCGGGTGAAACCGCGGGGAGCTACTAGTAGTAAATACTCGTAAACGGACAAAGAAAAAAGCCATCATCCCTAATAAACCCCATTGACGTCTCATTACATCACCTTGACACAAACGTCAATATAGGTCAACTTGTCAACGTCATAATTGACGTCTCGGTGACAAGCGCGCGGGTCGTTGACACCAACTGTACCTGTTTCCGTTTCCGGCTGCGCGAGCGCATTGATGGCCATAGATCATGGTCGTTTATGTTTTTTTTTTTGGTATTTTAGAACGGTATTTTGTCTGGATTTAAATAAATTATGGTATTTTATTGTTATTTTATGGTTTATGCTATGGTGTGACTGGGTTGTGTTATGTAACATGTTATAGTAGGTACTTATAATTATTTAACAGGTTGAAACTTATGTTGCACTAGCTTGTTCTCGCAGTTATACCCGTATCACATCGAGACCCATAAGGATTTCGGGATAAACATATCAGTTTAGTAATTTAGTCGTGAAAAGATAACAGACAGACAGACAGTTATTTTCGCATTGTTCTTTATCCCGAGGGCATAGCGGGATAAAAAATATATAGTCTATCTTCCATAGATAGCAAGGCAGGTTAGGGACTAAACACATTTATTCAGCTCCATTCAGCGTTTGTCCATACAAAACAACGATTTTGTATGGAGACGATTCAGCTGAATGGATGCGTACGCGTCTCTATACAAAATCGATGAATGGAGCTGATATTTTTTATTTATTTATTTGACAACACTGGTTATTACAAAATAATTAATTATTGCATCCTATAAACCTATTTAGGTTTGTGTGGATGCTCACATTCGTCATAATACTTTAAATATTTAAAACATAAGAAATATGTGTGTAAAAACGAGTATTATTATATTACAATACTTAAATTTTCTAAAGAACAACAAGAAATGTGTCTTGTCCCTTAAACCGCTGTACACAAATTCCTAACTAAAATATTGATTTCCAAGTATGCAGTTTTTACATGAAAATCTGCCTTCAGCAAGACTCCTTTGAATTAAAATAAATAGTCTTTAAACATTGCTATATTCTTGATTTAAAAAGCACTACCTAACCAATATTCATCATAAGTACAATTCGCCATGAGTCCATGGCGGCCGTGAGAAGGCACTATACCCATAGAATAACTTACATACAAATTAACCAAGTCACGTTAGAGCCAGGATTTGTTTGTGAGAGAAGCGATTGGCGAGTTTCATGAACTCTTGAAGTCGTCTTTATTAATCAACTAGAGGCGCCCCACAGTTTCACCCGCGTAGTTCCCGTCCCCGTAGGTATATGGGGATAAAATTTGCTAAAAACCTTGCCACTGAATAACTCTATCTATTAAAACAAACTGCATCAAAATCCGTTGCGTAGTTTTAAAGATCTAAGCATACATAAGGGACAGAGAAAGCGACTTTGTTTTATACTATGTAGTGATATAGGTACTTAGTATTTTTTTTATTAAACTTATCAACCGCTTATGAAACCGCTACCCGCTCCGCTCATACACAACCCCTCTCCCTAAATGCTAACGACACATCAAACATTAGCCTACGCGTGACAGACAGACACAATTTGTTATTAGTTATTCTATACAAGTATCCGCTGGCATGTTGTTATGTACTTATTATGTATGTGGCTAAGTTAACTGTTAGGTGTTGACGTGGGTTCGATTCCTGTGCTAGGTAAATAGTGATCCATTATTAAGTATTTATATGTTTGACTGTTATGTATTAACGGACTGATAAACGAAGGGTTGCGGGTTCGATTCCTGTGTTAGGCAAATGTTGTAAATTGTGAATGTCTAAGTGGTGTAGTTGGTAGTGATTTCTGTCAGCTAAGGTTGTGGATTCGATTTCCGCTCGGGGTCAAATACCAATATCTGTGCGCGTGAATATTTCTGTTTGTCTAGATTTAGTGTTGTATATTTATTGTAATAAAAAACTAAAAACATAATATACAATATTAGTATAGTTGTGCACCACGTTCTTATTTTTTCGATTCCTATAGAAATTTTAGGATAAAAAGTATCCTAAGGGCCTATTTCACCATCTTCAAGTAACGTTCCGTGTTACTACTCACATGTTTTGTCTTTGTCACTTGATATAAAGTAAGAAAGAGACAACGCTAACTTTAATTGGTGAGTAACTTTACTTGAAAGTCGTGAAATAGGCCTTAAGTATGCTATCTCTAGTATGCGTTCCGTTCTTGAATTATAAATGATCTAAATCTAAGTTTGTTTTGTTTAAGATGTAAGTACCCAAAATTTTATGTCATTTTATTAATATTAATCAATTATTTCTTTCTATTTCAGCTGCACAGTAGTCCTATACAACGTCAGGAAGAACAGACAGACACACGTCCTCAATGTATCCAGAAAAAGTATCACATGTGTGGCCTTCTCTCCCGACGGTCGGTACCTAGCTACGGGGGAGTGTGGACATGCACCCGCTGTCAGGATATGGGATTTACAGGTAAGGATAACGATGATTATTGGTAATATATTAGCCTATAGCCTTCCTCGATAAATGGGCTATCTAACACTGAAAGAATTTTTCAAATCGGACCAGTAGTTCCTGAGTTTAGCGCGTTCAACCAAAAAAACAAAATTTTCACCTTTATAATATTAGTATAGTATAGATTGTGTCCCGTGTTTTCACCCGTGTAGTTTCCGTTCCCTTGGGAATATGGGGAAAAAATATAGTCCATATCACTCGCTGATAAAGTAGCTTTCCATTAGTTAAAGAATCTTTGAATTCGGTTCAGTGTCTTTTGAGTTAAATCAACGCGTGTCTCGTAAGAGTTAAAGTCAAAAGGCTTCCCTCCTCCTTCTATGATTCCTCGATCTTGGGCCGGTTCGTCCCGCCTTCTAGCTGGATCTGGCTTCCACTCAGTGGCTATCTTGGCCCACAGCTCTCCTGGCAAGCGACAGACGTGGCCAGCCCAGTCCCATTTTAACTTGGCAGTTTTGTGAGCTACGTCGATTATTTGTGTTCTGGAGCGCAAAGTCAATTACGATAATTAATTTTAATATTCTAAATGCTATGTTTCAGGATCCGACCGCCTCAGGCGCGGTACAAATCGGAGAGTTTCCCGGTCACACTCATGGCGTTAGTTGCGTTGTAAGTATTACTCAATTACTTAGCTTTTAGCCGTGGTTTTACCCGCGTTTCTGTTGAATTATCTAGGTATATCTATGAAATTTGGTATTAATATTGTTCAATCCGACAAAAGAGCTGAGTATCTAAGTTAGATGTTCTTTCTGAGTTATGTTGTCGCTACTTTAATGTTCTGTCAATTCTGACAGATAAACATTATGACATTAAAAGGTCGACAGAAAGAAAGTCAGACAATTAACTTCGATTACTCAGGGCTTTCCATTTGTAAAAGAACCTGCAATTGTCAGCCAAAAGTAACGTAAAGAAATAATATTAGTATCGTCTTGAATTAGTTTATATAAGTACCTACTTACTTAAATACCATCTAATGCAGTTTATATCAATGAACTCAATTGAGTCCGATACCACCCATAACTGAATATTGGAAAAGTGGAAATACTAAATGTCCAGGAAGTAATACAATAAGCTTTCGCAATCACAAGTCACAAGGCTTGACGTTAGATAAAGCTGTGGCGGACATTGGACATAAAGAATTTCTGTTGGCCTAATATACTCGTAGGTACCTCTGTGGTATGCCGCGATTTAAGAATTAATGCATTTTCTTTCTTTCTTACTATAAAACATAGAATTACTAAGAAAAACCTCGCGAGCCCACACAAAGCCACGCTTTTAGCTAGTATTAATTATTTTTTATAATTTTCCAGGCATTTTCTACCTCGTCCAAATACCTAGTGTCAGTTGGATCACAACATGATATGATTGTCAATGTGTGGGATTGGAGACTCAACCTTAAACTCGCTAGCAATAAGGTATGTAATCCTGTGAATTCTTTACTGAAAATCTTAAGTCCCGCACCTAGTAGGGAGTAGCCAGAGCTTACTTTATACTCGTTATAGCTAACGTTAGACTTGGCCGATTTCAATGAAATTTTTTTGGGTATAAGACGAAGACGACTCTAGTGACGAACTAGTCACCATGCCAACTGCCAAGCAAAGGTTTGCGGGTTCGATTCCCGTGAAAAAATGGTGGTAAATATTATGCGTATTCCTCAACTGCCTTATTTGCGTTGCATTTTTAGTCTGGTTTAACAAAACCTGGTAAGCTTTTGACACCTTGTCAGTCAAATCTGTCACTTTGACAGTATTCAAAATTCAGATTGTAAAACCTGGTTTAGTGCTAAACCAGACTAAAAATGCAACGGAAATAAGGCAGATTGTGTTTATCTTCGTCTGGGTGTGTGTATGAATGTACTAGCAGCGCCCCGCGGCTTCACCCGCGAAGTTCCCGTTCCCGTGGGAATTTTGGGATAAAAAGTATCCTATGTGTTATTCTGATGTATAAGCAAGATTATTGTAAAGTTTCATTAAAATCCATTCAGTAGTTTTTGCGTGAAAGAGTAACAAACATCCATACATACAAACTTTCGCCTTTATAATATTAGTAGGATCAACCTAGTTAGGGGTCATTTACTATAAGAATATGATAGAGATAGATTATATTATGCTATATTAAAATATTTTTTTACTCCTCAATGATAATAGTAGTCAACTACAAAAACTTATAATACAAACAACGTTTGCTGGTCAGCTAAATATTTAACAAAATAATTGTATATTTCAGGTGTCATCTCGCGTGAAGGCTGTCAGTTTCTCTGAGAGTGGAAACTACTTCGTGACAGTCGGGTTTAGACATGTCAAATTCTGGTATCTGGAGTACTCCAGAAATGCTAAGGTCAGTTGAACTACATTATAATAATGAGCACTAGCGTAGGAGGAAAAGGTACAGTCAGTGTCTGATAAAAAGTACCGTCTCTTGCCGGGCTAGCATGACTTCGAAAACGCGATATGATATGGTGATTTATCGACATCCAACTGTCAAAATATGATAAAAATACCTGCCGTATTTAATTTTACCATATCATAGGACGTGATAATTCATTTGGTCATGCTCGCGAAATCGATATAACTATTTATTGACATCCAAAGATATTTCGTAAGTATCCCGTTAATTAGGGTTAGTCCCATCGCGTACTATTACAAAAAAATTATAAATATTAAATATAAATTAAATAATTTAAATTAAATTATTAATTTTCATATCCCGTTTTACTCCAATCGGTACTTAAATAATTTTATTTATAATAATTTGAGTGCCAATAACCATGATAACTATAAAAACTATATGAACTTATTTTTGTTTCTCTTTTCCCCAGTTCAAAGAGCCAGTCCCACTGATGGGCCGTTCAGCCATCCTGGGCGAGCAGAAGGACAATGAGTTCTGTGACGTGGTGTGTGGGCGAGGGGAGTCGGCGGACAGCACATATGCCATCACTCGGGGCGGCTTGCTCTGCGAGTTCAACAGTAGGAGACTGCTGGATAAGTGGGTGGAGTTACGGGTGAGTACTAGTTTAAAACTAGCAATGTCTCGCGGTTTTACCAGAATATTTCCCGATCCCGTGGGAATTTTGGGATAAAACAGCTAGCCTATGTCCTTCCCCGGACCATAAACTACCCCTGTACCAAATTTCAAGTCAATCGGTTCAGTAGTTTAGCCGTGAAAAGGGAAGACATGTCTGTTGCCTTTTCACGGTTAAACATTGTGCTTCATTTGTTTCTGTTCTGGTGGTTAAAATAAGAAGCTCCTATTGTCATTTTGACTCTAATGTCATTTGGATACATTTTCAATAAACTGACAACCAAAAGATGCGATTACAGCGACGCTGTCACCGGCACAGAAAGGATTGTAACGCTATAGTATCTTTTGAAACAACACTAAGCAGACAACTGCATATTATATTATACTAACATAGTATCACAACTAAGTTCAAAAGTATATTGAGCCACAATCTTGTCTGTGCCGGTGACAGCGTCGCTGTAATCGCATCTTTTGGTTGTCAGTTTATTGAAAATGTATTCAAATGACATTAGAGTCTAAATGACAATAGGAGCTTCCAATTTTGGCCGCCGGCACAGGAAAGATTGTGACTACATGAACATATGCTCTATACGATTTAGTCGAATTTTATTTGTCAATTTGTTATTTTGTTTCCAGACAACATCAGCCAACTGCATGGCGATCGGTTCAAACTATATATTCGTGGGATGCGCGGAGGGGATAGTGCGATGCTTCGCGCCAGACTCGCTGCGGTATATCACCACGCTGCCGAGGACGCATTACTTAGGTGTGGATGTCGCTCACGGACTTAATATCAGGTACGACATAATAAGATGATCTGTCGGGCTAGCATGACTTCGAAAACGCGATAGATATAGCGATTTAACGACATCCAACTGTCAAAATATGATAAAAATACCCGCCATATTTAATTTTAGCACGTGATAAATTATCACATTTGGTCATGCTCGAGAAATCGATATAGCTATAAATTGACATCCAACTGTCAAAGTATAATAAATATACCCGCCATATTTAATTTTATCATATCGTAGCACGCCATAATTCATTTAGTTATGCTCGCGAAATCCATGTTATATTATGGTGTCGATATATTTTATCACACTCAGTCATGCTAGGGGGGGCTGTAAATATAAACGAAATAATATGTGTGTCTGTATGTGCATCTAAAACTTGAAAACCGGTAGAACACTTATAAAGGACTAGCAGTGCCCCGCGGTTTTACCCGCGTAGTACCCACTCCCGTGCGCATGCGTAGCTCGTAGTATCATACAATCTCGGCACAATTCACCATCGTGTGTTTAAAAATTAAGTAACAGCGCCATCTATTGGTAGGATTGTGACTACAAAAAGTTACAATAAAACATACGATTACTTATACACAATCCCATGGGAAATTCGGGATAAAAAGTATCCTGTGCTGTTTCTAGTTATAAGGAACATCTGTACCAAATTTAATCAAAATCGATATAGTAGTTTTTGCGTGAAAGTGGAACAAACATACAAACTTTCGCATTTATAATATTAGTAGGATGACATTACTACTCCGACGAATATAGTTACTTTAGTGCCGAATTTGTAACGCTGATGGCAAAGTCGTTATATTTACTTTAATTACAAAATATACAACACTATAGCGGTTTCGCATGCGTGAATATTGTGGGAATTCTGGAATAAAATTTCCCATGTATGATTTCTAGGTATAGCAAATTTAATTTAAATCGGTTTAGTTCAATATTTATAATAGATTTTTCCCTATTCCCCAGCCACATGTTCACCCAACCACCGAACGCGAGGTATCCAGACGCAGTAGCTCTCACCTACGATGAGAGGAACCACAAGCTGAGCTGCGTGTACAACGATCATAGCTTCTATGTGTGGGACGTTAGGGATATTAAACGGGTAAGTTACTAAATAAGTCTCTGGCAAGGTATGGGAGTGTCTGGCAAGCGCTAGTTATGTCTGGCAAAGTGTGGGAATGCCTGGCAATAAGGCAGTGTCTTGAAATGTGGTAGTGTCTGGTAATATATGACAATGTGTGGCAAAGTGTAGCGGTGTGTGATAAATGTATGCGAGTGTGGTAACGCGAGATATTCAGACGCGCACATATGATAATAAAAAAACACACTCCATTTTAATTTTTTTTTATACGAAAGAACTCAAAAACCTCCCTTCCATTTGCAGGTAGGCAAGTCCCACTCAGCGCTGTACCACTCGGCGTGTATCTGGGGCGTGGACATGTTCGCGGCGGAGGCGGCCTTCCTCACGTGCTCCAGCGACGACACCGTGCGCATGTGGAGCCTGCAGACACAGGCCAACAATATTTACAGTAATGTACGTTTGTTGTTCAAGTATACTATTGATTTTAAACATTTTTTTTTACATCAGCTAGCTAATTTTAGCTGAGATTTTCAACATATTATGTGATGTGACCAATCACGGATTCGAATCTTAGCTAAGGTGAAAATTATGAATTTTATAAATTTTTTTTTTTAGTTGATCTAATGTTGTGCTATTTCCCAAACATGTCTTGAATTTAAGAATACACATTCTCATGTAATAAGTGAGAGAGACCTTTGCTCTGCAGTGTGGTCTATGGACTATCACTATTAGCAATTATACTTAGTATAAATTTAAAAATTGTATTACGTTTTTTGTTTCAGGAATTAAACAAAATAATGTACATAGATTCGGAGCTGAAGTTCCTGAAGGATGTCGATTTAACGACGACCAGTGATAAGGATAAGTCGAAAACGTACGATGAACGGACGGGCGTGCGGTGAGTTAGCTACGATTTAATAATAATATGGTTTTGTGTATTTAATAGCAAACTCATTCAAATTATTATGATTAACGGGATATTTACCATGTATATTATTTATTTCATCCGTGATCATGGCGCTTGCCACAGCGTCGAAATACAGGAAACTCAAAATAAATAATAAACATTATCTTTTATCTATATCATAATAATTTGAGTGCTAATAACCATGATAACTATAAAAACTATCGCAAAGTCATTATTAATTATCTGGCGTATTCGATATAGAAGTCGACCAGACGCACGGCTTGTTGACTAATGCCTGGCATTGTTTGGCACATTTAATATCAAGTTTGCTGTTAATTTAGTCGGGTTTCAAGAGCCAGACACATTTTAAAGAATGTGTGTCAGTGCCAGACATATATTCAGTCTGGTATCAATGTAGGTAAGCATATCTATATCTGGATGTAGCCAGACACATTATAATCATATGCCAGACACAGATTCAAATACCATATCCTCACCAGCTGCGTCCGCATCTCGCCCGACGGCGCGCACATAGCGTGCGGGGACCGGTCCGGCAACGTGTGGGTGCTCTCCGCGAGCGGCGCCGCGCTGCACACGCTCGAGGCGCACGACGCGGAGGTGCTGTGTCTGGAATACTCCGCCAGGCCGCGTCTGCTCGCGTCCGCGTCCAGGGATAGGCTTATACATGTGTTTTTGGTTGATCAGGTAATATCAATTAACATAACATAATCATTCACTACATCATCTCATTATAGTAACTGACCCTAGGTTTGTCACTTGTTTGTATGTAGGGTGCAGAAACTACGCACACACCCAGACTGAGACAACATTAGTGTTTCACACAAATATAAAAAAAATATTCACCCCGCACGGAAATCGAACCCGCCATCTAACTGATGGCAGTCCGGTATGGTGACCACGCTGCGGTCGAGGTCGTCGAAATGTTTGTCTCGAACGGGAATTTGACCCGTAACCTTCAGCATAGCAGGCAGCGTCACTACCAACTACACCATTCGGTCGTCACAAATCACTACATAGTATAAAACAAAGTCGCTTTCTCTGTTCCTATATATGCTTAGATCTTTAAAACTACGCAACGGATTTTGAAGCGGTTTGTTTTCATAGATAGAGTGATTCAGTGGGAAGGTTTTTAGCATAATTTTATCCCCATATTCCTACGGGAACGGGGGTGAAACTGCGAGGCGCTGCTAGTAAGTAATAATTATGTTTCTTTAAATTCCAGGGTTACCAAATCCTCCAAACATTAGACGAGCACTCGTCCTCCATCACGGCGGTGAGGTTCCTCAGTTCAGGAGGGAACCTGCAGATGGTGTCGTGTGGCGCTGACAAGACTATACTGTTTAGACAGTTACGGACTGTGAGTAAATTCATCATTATCAACATCAGTGGCCTTTCAGACAAATTCAGATAAATGTATCATAGAGGAATAATAACATGTTTGTATTTTACTTACCTATATCTTTTGTATTGTATGTATAAGCAATAAATGTTTTTTATTAATTTTATTTTTTAAGTTTTTTATACAATAGGGATGTCGACAAAAAAAAATCCAATTAGTCCGTCAAGTAGATTGCGCAAAAATATTGGACACGTATTTTCTCTTTTTTGATACAAACAAATAATTAAGACGATATAGTGCATAGAAAACTCGTGTGACGTCACAGCGACATACATTTTTTACCAAGAATTATCGTCACAAGCCCCCACTCCTGAACTTTAATGCGTTATAACTAAGTCAGTTTTATTAATTTGATGAAACAAAATAAAAACGTGTCTAATATTTTTTCGAAATCTATCTGACGAATTAGAATTTCATTTTGTTTACCCAGTCGACCTGCCTATTATAATTTTAACCTCAACTGGGTTTGGAACAAGCTTGATCGTAGCACTGCTGCACTAAGCTACTGAACAACCGTGGCCATATCTTAACTGTTTTCTGGCATTAATAGCTCAGTTTTGTTAATCTTGAATGTATAAACAATTTTCAAGAATAAAATTTTTTGTTGTTATTTTATAACTATTAAACAGACAGAGATAGTTAGAAGGACTAGCCTGCCTAGCATGACTGTGCGTGATAAAATATATAGATACCACGAAATAATATCGATTTCGCGAGCATGACCAAATGAATATGGCGTTGTTCGATTTAATAAATTTAAATATGGCGGCTATATTTATTATATTTTGACAGTTGGATGTCGATAAATAGCTATATCGATTTCGCGAGCACGATCACGTGGTAAAATTAAATATGGCGGGTATTTTTATCAAATTTTGACAGTTGGATGTCAATATATCGCTGTATCTATCGCGTTTTCGAAGTCATGCTAGCCTAGCAGGACCACTGAGTCTGATATAAAATGATTTGTTTATATATCTTTATTTCCAGTCCCAAGACGGCAGTTACCAATTCGCGCGAGGCCAGAACGTGTCTGGCAGAACTACACTGTACGATATGGAGGTCGACGCTGGCGGCAGACATATACTTACTGCTTGCCAGGTATGGATAATTATTGACTTTTTTCTATGTGGACCATAGTGCCACAAACATTCTGTTCCGGTGACGGCGTCGCTGTAATCGCATCTTTTGGTTGTCAGATGATTGTCAGTGTAATAAAAATGTATACAAATGACATTATAGTCACAATGACAAACAGAAAAGATTGTGGCACTACAGATTCCACATTTTGTAACCACATGACTGTGTTTTTGATTTAAAAGATTTTTTTGTCACAAGTTTTTTTCGATTGGAGGAAAAATGGGGCAAGAAGGGAAAAGAAATTTGTAAATTAATTATTGTTGTTTGGAATGGACCACTATTATTATATGTTCAACTAATAATAATAATAATTTCAATAAATTAATAGTTTTCTTTTTTTGTGACGTATTCTATAATATTATATGTGTTTAATCTCAAGGATCGCAACGTGCGAGTGTACAGCGCGGCTCACGGGCGACACACGAAGACTTTCAGGGGGACCACCGCTGAAGACGGGACTTTAATCAAGGTATGGTATTACACTTTTTAAACTTTTGCGATCGGAATTAATTGTTGGTCACGAGAAGACTTCTCGTGACCACGATCGGTGTAACCCGGTCGAATCGTCGAGGTAAATAATTCATTATGTTATACGCAATTAAGACCTGTAAATTATGCAACAATGAAGATATGGAATCTCTAAGAAGCAAAGTGAAGGCGTTCTTTGAAAGCGCATCGTTTAAAACAGCACATAAAATTACAAACAAAATTCAATTTTCGTTTCCTTTTCATTTTATCTTTAGGTATGTAGTCAATTAACTTGTACTGCCCTTTTTAATAACCTATACTTGTATGTAGTACGAAGTTCAGAATTATTATTAGAATATCATCTTTAAATACAGGTGTTTTATTTTTGAACGCTTGTATTCTTTTTAAATTAATAATTTTGAGAAGAACACAATAGTTCAAAAAAGTAGCAATCTCGCGATAAAGTATCCTCTTCATTAAAGAAAAAATACATGTTTAGAATGTTAAAGGTTATAAAAGACTTATAATCCATTCATTTGGCCGTGAGACAAAATGTAAACAAACCATGAAAAAGGTTATTTTGTATGTCATATTTTATCAATAATACATAGACTACTCCCTACTGACTACTTGATATTTAATTAATCTTTGAAATATAGAATATATAACATACTAGCTTTAGCCCTCAACTTCGTTTGCGTGTAATAATTATTTTAACACGCGATTTCATTTATGTAGAAGGTGAAAAAATAGTTATTCTGTGCCGCCGTGCACTAGCCGGGTCGCCTTGTCGTAGTAACTATTTAGTAATCTGTGGCCTTGATCATAATTTTGCTGTAATGTTATTTTAAAACTAAGATATCTTCTAAGATACTTATTGAAATCAAATCATGTAAAAGGCAAATGTCTTTTAGATTAAATACTTTTGCAATGTAAGCGCAAAAAATGTGTTTTTTACGACATCACATTAGAAACCCCTAGATTTATCGGTGTTTCTCTACAATATCAAGCATGTATTATACATATAAACTTTCCTCTGGTATCACTCTATTAAAAAAACCGCTTCAAAATCCGTTGCGTAGTTTTAAAGGTTTAAGCATACATAGGGACGGACAGACAGCGACAGCGACTTTGTTTTATAAGTACTATTTAGTAACCATAGATGAAAGATTGGTTAGATACCGCGATACCTGATGAGATACATATATTATTAATAGTTACTCGCATGTTCACACTGCCAGCGAGTAACTATTATGATCACGGATGAACAGTTCAGTTCATCCGTGATCATGGCGCTTGCAACAGCGTAGAAATATTGGAAACTGGAAATCACTACCTTTGAGCAATTGGTAGGGAATAAGACACTTTGGCCATAAAATACCTGAAAATTTAATGAAATACTGATAATGCGTCTCGGAGATTTTTTGTCGAAGTATATACAACAGCCCGAATCAAATGATTGACATACGTTACGCGCGTTTTTTAAAATATGCAAAATTAAATGTATTTTTTTATAATCTAACTGAGATATTTTCTTATTTTTTTTGCGTAAGAACATTCTACAGAGTCTTAGAAAACTACAAAAGAAAAAGCCAAATCGGTCTAGCCGTTCGCAAGTTATGACGTGATAACGGCAAACGGGTTTCATTTTTATATATATAGACAAGCGGCGCCCTGCGGTTTCACCCGCGTAGTTCTCGTTCCCGTAAGAATATGGGGATAAAATATGCTAAGACCTTCCCACTGAATCACTCTATCTATTAAAGTAAACCGCATCAAAATCCGTTGCGTAGTTATAAAGATCTAAGCATACATACATAGGGCCATCAGGACATAGGGACATAGAAAGCTACTTTGTTGTATACTGTTTTTGATGATTACACGAAATTTGTTTCTTGAAGTATTATTTTTACACAGTTTCACCACGCAAACTGACATTTTACTACGTATTATGTTCAAAATTTAATAAAACATTAGGAACACACGCCTCACAGACAGCTTGCAGTGTGACTGGCTTGGATACGCCGAGTATGTACGTGTAGTATTTGTTGCCGCATTTGACTACGTCGGCGATACCTACCAAACACAGCGAAACCAATTCTTCATCAAAGGTAGTAATAGTAATGACGATGATAATTGACATTACTAAAACCTAAAAATGCTGTGAATCTCAAACTATGGATACATTTTAATACTACTAAATGAAGTTGAACAGTCATTGTAAGTTATGAAAGTAAAATTAATAGTTTTCGTATTTAGCCGGATTGTACCCGTCATTTTTACTCTTGATCAACTTGTTGACGTGAGTGTTTTCTTCCCGATTATATAGTAAAGTATATTGTAAATTTTTGATAATTCTTTGTTTAAAGTAATTATTGTATTATGTTTTATATTCAGTTATCGTTAAATTTCTGTTATCTGAACGTTGATTTGATGAAAATAAGTGTACCTGGTACAAACAGCGCTTGCACTTTTACTTCGCCGAAGATCCAAACATACACCAAGGTGTTATTAATATATTTAAATACGTAGAAGAGACTTGGCCAAAGATTCGTATCCCTACAAAAATTTTATTGTATACACCCCTATTTTGAAAATATGGGACTTATTAAAATCAGAATATCTGTAGCAGTAACTGAATCCATATATCCAATAAAAATATCGAAAATGATAGTCGATTACTTATCTTTAAAAAATACAAAATAAATGTCGTATTACCAGACGGCACACTAGCTATCAAGTATTCTGTGACGGCTCGGGTCGATGACCGCGCTCAGCTGTGTATCGCAGCGTTCGGTGTAGAATAACAATAAAATTCGGCGGGATTTTGAAAATCTTTGACTTATCATAACTTTTTAAATAAAAGCAAAAGAAAAAAACTAACTTCACTATTATATTGTCACCCGTCATTTACATTAGCTGTGAGATAAGGTATCGCAATTTCAAAATAAGGGTGTATAACGACTTCACGAGCCTCCGTTTACCGATTTGTAATAGAAAAAAAGGAAAATCCATGTTGGAGCTCTTCTTCTTCTGAGGATCACCAATAAATAGTTGTTTATTTATTTTGTAGTAAAACAATTCAGGTAAGTACTTACATGAATTGTTTTTACTTGTACTCAACTCATCCTGTTTATTACCTTTTTATTGATTTTTACACTAAACTAAATTACTTATAGACGACGTTTACATTTTGTCTCACGGCCAAATGAATGAACTATAATTCTATTTGTTACAGGTAGCACTTGACAGCAGTGGTATCTACCTCGCCACATCCAGCACCGACAAGATACTGAGCGTGTACGACTACTACTCGGGCGAGTGTATGGCCACCATGTACGGACACTCCGAGATTGTTACTGGATTAAGGTAATTAGTGACAATTTATACAATTTTGTGAAGATACATTTTACGGAAAAACTACAACAACAGATTTGATATTTGGCATAGTTCATTCAATGTCTAGATGTCCAGACAATCGTTAAAATGGTGTTTTGTAAATGAATAAAAAATAAGAGGTTTTTATATGCCGCACGCACAAGGCAGTGTTTTATGGACAAAGTCACGCTTTTAGTTACCTACTTTTACTTCATAATTATTTTAATCTATGTATAAATTTTGAAATTAATGTGGGTTGAAAAAGAAATGAAATATAGAGCAGTACTAAAGTCCCGGGAAGTCCCGGCTGAGCCGAAAATGTTGACTGCATTTTTCAAAATACTTAAAAGTGTGTAAAACACTATAAAAACTAAATTCTAATAAACATTGTATAAATCCAAATTATTCATATTTACTATGTATATTCAAACGTGAACGCAATAGCGTCGAAATATCGGAAAATCAAAATAAATAATGTACATACATGGTAAATATCCCGTTAATCATGATAATTTGAGTGCTATATTAACTATAAAAACTGTGTTGTATAAATAAATTTAGACACCAACTTATACCTATGTCTGGCAGATTCACCCCAGACTGCCAGCACCTGATCTCTGCGTCTGGCGACGGCTGTATCTTTGTCTGGCGAGTGCCTCACGACATGGTGGTCACCATGCGAGCCAGGCTGGCGCAGCAAGCTATACGGCAGGGCAGGTATGGTTATCTTTATACAGCTATACTAATATTATAAAAAGGAAAAATTTGATTGTTTTATGATTTAACTCAAAAAATACTATTAACCTACTAATCGTCTACTTTTCAGGAAACTGCCCCCCTCAAACGGTGTGGGTGCGTTGGACAGTGAGACGGATTCACACTTCGGGTCTCCTCCAAGAGAAATACACGCCGATGAGAAGTTCACAGCGCCTACTGTGCCCGATTATACGTGAGTTGGGATAGACATAGATTTGTTTAGTACAGTATGGGCCTATTTCATGACTTTCAAGTAAAGTTAGTTTTGTCTCTCTCTTACTTTATATCAAGTGACAAAGACAAAACTTGTGAGTACTTGGAACGTTACTTGAAGATGGTGAAATAGGCCCTTAGTCGTCAACCTTTAGTAATTTCTATAGTTATGTTTTTTTCTTTTTCAGTCTCCGCATAGGCCGCCTCCCTTCATGGGCAAAGAAGTCTTTGGGAGATGAACTAGCCGCGCCCGAGCCGCCCACGCCCGGCCCGCCCGCGCGCGGGAAGTGGGCCACCAGGATACAGCCCGCGGGTAACGATATACTATCATTTAGGTTTGGAACTTGGGGTTAATATACTTAGGGCTGGTATTTGGACTCTTGACCTCACTAATTTTGACCTCAATCGGCACTTGAACAGATGTTTTTTTTTTTAAATATCTAATGTGCTTAAAACCCTATAAACTCTAATATATTAAATTCTCGTGTCACAGTTTTCGTTGCCATACTCCTCCGAAACGGCTTGACCGATTCTCATTAAATTTTGTGAGCATATTCAGTAGGTCTGAGAATCGGCCAACATCTATTTTTCATACCGAAATTCCTACGGGAACGGGAACGGGAACTACGCGTGTGAAACCGCGGGGCGCAGCTAGTCTACTATATAAAAATAAGTCGGGTTTTCCTTCCTGACGCTATAACTCCAGATCGCACGAACCGATTTCCACGGTTTTGCATTCGTTGGAAAGGTCTCGGGCTCCGTGAGGTTTATAGCACTATAGTTTATCCCTGTATTTCCACGGGTATGGGAACTACGCGAGTAAAACCGCGGGGCGCTGGTAATTAAGTTTATAGAAGTAGGAGTCAGTCTCGCGGAGATAGTGCCACTGGCCCAGTGTTCAGACAAGCTAGTGCTGGCCAGTATTGGATAACAGTGGCTTCATAACATAACATGCTGTACTCCTTAAGAAACGATACCTTTTAAAGAGACGACTCACCATTATTCGAAGAATATTTTTTTAAGCTATTGCATAGCTTCTATCGAGGGCCTTGAGCGCGGGGACCGAATCCAGAAATTCCGTAACGAAAAAAAACCTTACTTTTTTATAATTTTTTTGTAAATTTTCCAAAAAAATGTTATAGTAATGTAGACAAAGTTTTTATTGTATGAAGTCCCAAGTACGACATCAAAATTTCTAAGGTTAGGATTGCAATACAAAAATAAAAAAAACAATTAGTTGATAAAATTGCTATGCAATAGCTTTACCGCGGCAGTCCCCGAGTGCCACACGTTTTTTTTTGTAGCTTTAAACAATTTCGTTATATTTTCAGATAAACGCATGGACTCAGACAAAGAGAGTTCGATAGACAGCGGTACAGACACGCGCTATGTAGAGAAGAGGAAAGATACATCGTCTGTCAAACAGGTAACTATTGGACTGAGATCGAACTGACGGATTGATGAGACTGACGGGTTGTCGACAATTATTATACTACACTGACTGATGAATAAGTGTTTGATAATACTGACGGATGACTGAGCGTTTTACAATACTGATGAATGACTAAAAAATTGGTAGGTGACTGACAGTTTGACCAGACTGACGCGTTACTGACAGATTGACCAAACTGATTGATAACTGACACTTTAAAAAGACTGATGGATGACTGACAGTTTGATAAAGCTGACTGTTAGCAAACATTTTAAGGAGACTGAGAAGTGACTTGACAAAGTTTGATGTTATGAAAACTGACAGTTTTTTATTTTTGTTTCTTTTTTTAAATAACACATTGTCTATGTCTGGCTCACATTAAAGGTTGTGGTTTTGGTGATGGTTATTATGTTAACGTCCTTTTTTATTTTTAATTGAGTAGAAAAATATGAAGAGCCCTTATGAATGAGAAATACTTTTATTAAGCTATTGCATAGCTTCTATCGAGGGCCTTGAGCGCGGGGACCGAATCCAGAAATTCCGTAATACCTCATGTTTTTAGTTTGCTATAGTAATTTTGAACTCTATTTTAAGAGCTCTAAATTCATATTTACATTGATAATTTTTTATTATTTTTTTATCGAAAACTTTTTTTTTGTAAATTTTCCAAAAAGTTTTTATAGTAATGTAGACAAAGTTTTTATTGTATGAAGTCCAAGTACGACATCAAAATTTCTAAGGTTAGGTTTGCAATACAAAAAAAAAACCAATTAGTTGATAAAATTGCTATGTAATAGCTTTACGGCGGCAGTCCCCGAGTGCCACACTTTTAATTTATTTACAAACTTGTTGGACAGCAAAGCTCTAATATCATACTTTCAAATGCTTTTTATAAAGGGTGTTGCTAGGCGTCCGCTATAATGTCATTCGTTCGCTAGTCGGATGAATAAGATTATATTAATCGTCCGTAAATTTTAATTACTGGACGACTAGACTCTTCGTTTTATAATCCATTTTCGTTTTTAGAAGTAAAAAATATAAACTAAATTAATATACGTTCATCCAATTGGGAGCAACCATGCTATGGCACACTGGCAAAGGCTTGCGGTGGCCATTTTATAATCTAATATATAAAATTCTCGTGTCACAGTGTTCGTTGCCATACTCCTCCGAAACGGCTATACCGATTCTCATGAAATTTTGTGAGCATATTCAGTAGGTCTGAGAATCGGCCAACATCTATTTTTCATCCCGAAATTCCTACGGGAACGGGAACGGGAACTACGCGTTTGAAACCGCGGGGCGCAGCTAGTATTTTTATATTTTTCTACTCAATTCTAATATCCTGTTTTATTTGAAGTTTGTTTAACATAAAATTTAATATGAAATATCTATTGGTTTGCCTTGTCTGTCAAAAAATACGTTTTATTAAAATTATATCCATAAAATTTGACGTCATGTCACATATTTTGACGTCTGTCAGGCGTTTTTTGACAGCCAACAACTTTTTTAAACTTATTTTTTTTAAACAAACTTCAACATGTATTTTGTGTACCTTTTTTTTTTCTTTATCTTACCATGGATGATTTGAGTTACTAATTCTTTTAATATTTTTTATAATTTAGTTTTTTATTTCGAGTAATTTTAATATTACATTTTTAATGATTTAATATAACAGTTGAACGAGATTTTTTTAACTAAAAGATACTGCAATTTCTGAATTGTTAAAATCTCAGTCTTACTAAGTACTAATATTAATAAATTCCCTCCCATTTTATAAAAAGGCCTCGTATTTCTAATAAAAATACAAATTCTTAAATCATCCATAAATAAATACACCAGCCTAATCACACGGTTATAGTCCTTATCTAAACGCAATAGAGGCCGAAATCGCTCAACCTGTCGCAACTGCCGCGCGTCGAAGCATTGTTCAGAAATTTCGATGCATCGATGAAAAAAACATACGATATTTTGACAATTTCGCCGAGAGTAGAAAAGGTTTTTTTATGTTTTCTTTTTATTTATGTTTGTTTCACGGCTTAAAGCATTTTGTTCGTGTACGTCACTGTTTGTTGAATGTCAATGTCATTATCAATGTCACTGTCAATGTTATTTGAATGTCAAAGTCATTATTAGTGTCAATGTTGGAGCTACGTCATTGTTGAATGTTGCTGTCAATGTCAGATTGTTGCTATCAATGTCATTATTAGTGTCAATATCAGCTGTCATTGTCAAATTTCACTGTCATTAAATTTTGTGTTTTAGTTCGGCATTTTTAAAGATAGATGGCGTTGTTTGTGTAATTTGAATTTAATTGTTTTTTTGTGTTTGTATTGCTTGTTTCACTATTTTGGCGCTGTTGTGTTGCTTTTATATGCTTTTCCCATTATTTATATTGTATCATACTGCATTTCATATTCTATATATTTTGCATTTTGATTTTAGTATTGTAAGTTTGCTTATTATTTTATTATATTTGATTATGATTATTATTATTTGCTAACCGTTGCGTAGGAAATACATTGCTAAGGCCTGATTTTTCCATGGCCAGATAACTTTTATTCGAGGAATAAAATTGACGTTTGACAGTTTTTGTATGAAATAACTGTCAAAATTTCAATTATCGAATAGTTATCTGGCGATGGAGAAATTGGCCCTTAGTCTATAAATTATAAAAGATATAAATTATTTTTTAAAAGATTACATAATTGTCTTTGCATGCGACCAAACTTCACTAAAAACACTGCTTTTTCTTTATTATGTTATTATTTGTTCGCTTATTTATATTTTTGTTTAACTAGGTGACAATTGTGACTAAACCTCGCGTAGCTGACGGTAGGACGCGTCATCATACTGACGATTCGTCGTTGGGCAGTTTCAAATATGAGGTAGGTATTATGTGAAGGAAAGTGTGTTGAGATGACGGCTTATAGAGAAAATGGAATAGAAAACATATAGTTTTAATAGTTGTTATAATTACCTAATCTAATATTATAAATAATTAAAAATAATTCTCGTGTCACAGTTTTCGTTGCCATACTCCTCCGAAACGGCTTGACCGATTCTCATGAAATTTTGTGAGCATATTCAGTAGGTCTGAGAATCGGCCAACATCTATTTTTCATCCCGAAATTCCTACGGGAACGGGAACTGGACGGGGCGCAGCTAGTATCTTTATAGTACTTATATGCGCTACTGTAAATGTACCTTTATAAAATAAATAAATATCATGGTTATCAGCACTCATACTGTTATGATTAACGGGATATTTACCATACACATATCAGAAACTTGATATGGCAAATATCCCGTCAATCCTAATAAATTGAAATAAAAATATATCGTGCTGACCGCATGTATGTATAAAGACAGGACGATGTTTTTTTTTAATTTGTCACATATTTGACGGGTGAAATGGCAGAGCGGTCACCAACTGTCAAAATAAGGAATGTGGGTTTAAATGTTTTGTGATCTACCAATGTTAATCTGTGTGTATGTGTGTGTGTGTGTGCGTGCGTGCGTGCGTGCGTGCGTGCGTGCGTGCGTGCGTGCGTGCGTGCGTGCGTGCGTGCGTGCGTGCGTGTGTGTGTGTGTGTGTGTGAGTGTGTGTGTGTGTGTATGCATAGCTTATGATACACTAGACACAGGTAATGAATCGTTAGATCGACAACCGGGACGACTTAACGATCACGAAGTACGGAAATGCCCATAAAATTAATAACCACTTCAGTTAAAAACTTTTAATTAAACTGCCTTTGTAATATAAAAGTGACTAATCGGCAGCTATAAAGTGTTAATTTTTTTAAGTGTACTTAGTAGTAATATTTAAATTAAAACAATGTCAGGTTTTTTTGGTCTTAAATCCGTATTCTCTCAACGATATAAGTAAAGTAAACAATAAGCGTGTTTATCATGCTTGGTGCGTGTTGATGATTTCAAATCCGTACCATGTTTAGAAATAACTAAACACAAATTAGCATAGCTCGAAACAGATATAGAAGACTCCTCATTTCGTTCGAAACCTGTAATCTAAATATATATAACTCAAAGGTGGCTGACTGACTGACTGACATAGTGATCTATCAACACACAGCCCAAACCACTGGACGGATCGGGCTGAAAGGCATGCAGGTAGATGTTATGACGTAGGCGGATGCCTTAGCGGATGCTAAGAAAGGATTCCCACGGGATTGTGATATACGCGGGTGAAATCGCGGGGCACAGCGAGTAGTTCATGAGATAACATTCGAACAACAAGCAAATTCTTCAGTTTTATGATATTAGTATAGATATTAACAATACATTTATATCCCAGGATCAAGAATCGACGGAACACGACGGGGATATAGAGGATATATCTGACGGGGAGCGCACCTCGTCATCGGAGCGCGGGAACAGGCCCACTTACTACCCCGGGAACAACGACGATGATACGCCCGGGTAAGGACAATTATAAAGAAATGAAAGTGTGAATGGAAATATAAATTCCGATACTAATAATGATCAATGCCAATACTCTTTCTATATTTTTCTTTAAATAGATAATATCAATAATTAAATTAAACATTTAAAAAACCCCCAACACAATTACTTTCAAACCCCCATAACTTTTAAACGGGTCAAACGATTTTCATCAAACATGTCTAAGAAAACTCGCACGTAAGTCCCCTTTAATACAAAAAAACTAAATTCAAATCGGTTCATCCGTTCGGGAGCTATGATGCCACAGACAGACAGATACACACACACACACGTCAAACTTATAACACCCCTCTTTTTGCGTCGGAGGTTAAAAATACCGTTGTGACACGGCCGACACCTAGAGGTCGGCGGTGGCGTCCATTAATTACGTGAGGCGTTTTTGTCAATTTTTCGACCCCCTCTCCCCCCTTGGTGAGCTACCGTAAGATTTTCCGTAACTCCCTCCCCCCTCCCCTAATCTCACGCGAGATTCTTGAAAACTTCTATTTGAACAGTAAACGTGTTGGATTATTGAAAAAAAACTTGTTCTATTAGATACTTTTATTGAAGACTAGCAAAGACTAGTATTTGCGAATATTAACGTAATTTAAAATTACAATCAATCAAAATTCAATTAAGTATTTTATTTTTTTATATTATAAAAAAAAATACGTGATATTTGCCTTGATCCCCTCCCCGCCTAGAACACCTCACGTAATTAATGAACGCCCCCTAAGATGGCGGAATATCCAAAATGGCGGATTACTATTTCATTACAATTGAATTTTCATAGTGTTTTAAACACTTTTTAGATATTTTTATTGAAGTAAGTATTTATTTACTTACAGAGAATTCATGGTAAACGCAATGGATGCAGAAGAGCTGCGTCAGTCAGTGCGTCGCTCCAAGCGGTGGGTGGGCGACAACGTGCGGCTGGACATACCGCCGCCCGCGGCCTCGCTCAGCGGGTCGGCACACGACTCGGACGATGACGAGGTACCTGACTGACTGATCTATTAGAGTCTATTTTTTTTCTCGCGGTGAAAATGCATAGAACTGCATACCACCGTGAGCCGATATTGGGAGGGCCCCCGGGGCGTGTGGGGCTCTCCCAGAAGGGCTGGGCCTACCCCATACACAGCGACTTCCGTCCGCGGTACATTGGGGTGCCGGAGCGTCCTCCCCGACGATCGCCCTTTTTACAAGGGCTCGATTTCACTGTTAAAACTGAACGCTATTAATCGCGTCTTCGCTTTATAAAGCTGAAGAGTTTGTTTGTTTGAACGCGCTAATCTCAGGAACTACTGGTCCGATTTGAAAAATTATTTCGTTATTAGATAGCCCATTTATCGAGGAAGGCTTATATGCTATATTTTATCCCCGGAAACAGGAACTACGGTGGTAAAACCGCGGGGCGCTGGTGGTCCAAGCTAGTATATATCCGAGTTCAAATATATGATTAGGATTTCACTAACAACTAACCGCGTGTTAGAATTAACTTGGTCAATAATCTGCTAGGCTAGCATGACTTCGAAAACGCGATAGATACAGCGATTTATTGACATCCAACTGTCAAAATATAATAAATATAGCGGCCATATTTAATTTTATCAAATCGTACTACGCCATATTCATTTGGTCATGTTCGCGAAATCGATATTATTTCGTGGTGTCTATATCATTTATCACGCACAGTCATGCTAGGGGGGCTGAACCCCTTGTTCTGTTGACCCCTCTTGGTAATGCTCACTTTGGTATGAAAACCAAGGGTACCTTTTATCAGACGCTGACTGCACAATGTAGGGAAATGCATGAAAGCTATTATTGTTTCTTTGAAATTAAAATTCAATATCTAAATATTTCCTCCACAGGTATCAACCCCCTCCGGCGACAACACAGAGCGTAACCCGCTCTCTGGTTCGTGCGAGTCCATCGACACGGCGGGCCGGAGAGAGAAGTACTTAAAATCGGCGTTTGACAGTCTGACCACAGCTGACATGGATAGCTCTGTTAATGCGGGTAAGTCACTATCACTACTTTATGTCACTATCACTACACTATCACGTATTATACTAGCTTTTGCCCGCGACTTCGTTCGCGTGGAATAATGACTTTCAGCAGAATTTGGGTTTTCCCCCTTTTCTCCTCCTAGAAGGGGGGGGGGGGGAGAATTTCCAAAAATCCTCACTTAGTGGTAGCCTACTCCCCCCAACAAACACACGTGTCTTTCAGCTCTCTACGACCAGTAGTTTCGGCTGTGCGTTGTCTGTCTGACTGACAGACAACGCTCAGCAGTACATCGATGAATGGTTTTTTTTCATTAAAATCCATTCCGTAGTTTTTGGGTGAAAGAGGAACAAACATCTACACTCACAAACATTCGGCTTTATAATAGTACATAGTAGGATGTAATGTTTATTTATTTATTTATTAATGTTGTTTTAATTAATTAATTAATTTTTTAAACTTAATTAAAAAAAACTTGAAGTGTGCGAAATTTTATACACCTTTTCTTATAAAATACCTACAAAGTTTTTGCTTCACATACATACATATATCACGATTGCAGGCAACACCTCCCTCTCCTCGCAGCACCTGTCGCGTGCGCCCGCGCCGGCGCCGCGGAAAAACGTAGATCCAGAGGCCGCGAGGAGACGGGAGGAACTCAACAGGAGGATACTGGAGACCAGACGCCAATTGGAGAGTGTCAGTATACATCAAATTTGATTTTTGACGACCTAGATGGCAGAGTGGTCACCATGCCGTACTGCCCGTAAGGTTGCGGGTTCGATTCCCGTGCGGGGTGAATATTTGTGTGAACCACAAATGTTTGTCTCGGTCTGGGTGTGTGTGTGAATGAGTGTGTGCGTAGTTTCTGATACCCTAGATACAAGTTACGAACTTAGTTAGGGGTCAGTTACTGTAATGAGATGATGTAGGGAATGATTATGTTATGTTATTCTCATCAGGTGGCATTTAGATCGAATCTAAAATCGAGTCAGTCCAGCACAGACCTCTCTTATATCCCCGAGAAAGACAACCGAAGAGCCAGACCTGTGTCTATGGCCGTACCTTCTAATAGAAACTTTGGTGAGTTGTCTATGGTTTTAAAATATTTGTTTTGAATTTGGAATCTCAAATAAAAGTTAAAATAATCAGGAGTAAGGGATGGTTCATATCTGACGGAACATGCGTCGCGTATTATCGGTCGCGTAACGCCAGAACAGACGAATGTATAGAAAAACACTTGACCGTTCACACTCAACGCACTAACGTATAATCGGTTGAGTGTGAACGGATATTAGATTTTTTTTAGTCGACATCCCTATTTAAATATTTACAAAAAAGTAAGGAATACCCTTAATGACCACGCTTGGTGCGTGTTGGTGATCTCAAACTAGAGTGCCCTTTGGAAAAAATAACAACCATGTATTGTTTGACCCAGGAATCGATCCTAGGTCTTTTGATTTTGCAAACACAATCTGCCTTATTTGCGTTGCATTTTTAGTCTGGTTTAGCACTAAACCAGGTTTTACAATCAATTTTGAATACTGTCAAAGTGACAGATTTGACTGACAAGGTGTCAAATGCTTACCAGGTTTTGTTAGACCAGACTAAAAATGCAACGCAAATAAGGCAGATTATGTTTTAATGTAAAATTGATATAAATATAAGTTACTTAAGTGTATAAAATATTATTTGAGATTCCAATTTATTTCTAAGATATCTGTTTAATTATTGGTTTGCATTAAATCTACCATCTCACTTCAATAATATAAAAATGATAAAAAAGTTCAATGAAAAATCAACTCTGGCTTGTAAAGAATAAAGTTGATTTTGAAAAACCAAGTTTAATGCAGGCCATCCTTTTCTAACATGCATTGTGATCACTGAAAGATAATTTGATTTTGAAATAAAAAAAACACAAAATTTTGATATACCGTCTGAGTTCAAATAAAAAACAGTTGGGAATTTACAAATTCCTTTGATTCTTCTAACATAATAATACAGATTATGTACAGTCACGGAATTAAAAGGTTCGTCACCTTAGAGTCGGTTTTCACTTGCACTAGTACTGCAAGAAACAATAATGCCGTCATACAAGTGTAAGAAACAGTGATGCTAACATTTAAATAAATTGAATGACGTTTGCTATCGAATAAGGTTTTGCTTGATTTTTCTATCCTTTTTTAAACACTGCCTTGTGCGCGCGGCATATAAAAACCTCTTTGATATTTTGCAATGATGACATTGACCGATTGACAATACTTTTAACAGAAATAATAATGGCAGTTTGATCCAACAAGAAGGTTTTAGTTAATCAAAAATCTTGTTGATAAGATATTTATCCTGACACAACACTAATCTAAATAATTTTGAACTTTATAATGAAGCAGTAGAACATAATTTTCCCTAACCCGAGTCTATTCTTTACCATAGATTCAAAAGGTAATATGTTTTCGCGACACATTATACGAATCAATTTGAAAATTGACGAACCTTTTCATTCCAAGACTGTACTACAAATCTCAATATAATCAATAGATACAATACAAGTTACGTTAATGAATATAATTTTTCTGAAATACTAAACACTAAGTAAGTATTCAATAAAAATAAATCAAGTTATCTTTCCAACCCATTAAGCTAACCAACTAACATTCCCTCCAACGCTGCCAGGAGTCGAAGATAATCTAGATAGCCTAAACTACTTCGATAGTCTAAACCAAAACCTGGATTACAGACACAAAAACCCTTACGCTATTCCCGCTAATTTCAACAAACTTATCCCTGAATATGATACTCCACCGTATATCCCTCCTCATGCAAATATAATCAACACTAGCAATGACAAACGACATCTTAATTTTACCCCATACGGCCCAAAACCCATGGTTTTCAAAGAGCATAGTATACCAAAACCTTGCGCGTTTACCGTTGACATCAAACCTGTGCAAAGCAAGGTTTTTAATAGATTGTTCCCAAACGAAGACAAGGAACAGAAAATAAGGAATTTCCACTTAAATTTGAGTGAGAAACCTCAAGTTAAGGCGCCAAAACCGAACGCTAGAAGCATTTTTAAGAACTACAAGTCTTGTCCCGTTTCGCCTGTTTCTGAGGAATGTAAGTGGGCAGATAAAGTGCCTAAAGCTACTGATAATAAAACAAGCGCGAAAACAAATAGCCTAGACCCTAAAAAGAGGAACTCTCTAGGCTTTTTCATTGGTATGGACAATAAAACGATGAAAGACAACGGCAAAAGTATAGTTGATACAATCAAAAGCGATACAGAGAAAATGATAGCAGAAATTACTAAGAAATACGGTGATTTAGACGAGTATGAACCGCAGAATGATCTAGATATAGAGCCTAGTAAAGAAGTAGAAGAAAAAGACGATGGAAACTTCTCTTCCGATTCTCTAGAAGATTGTAGCTTAAGCCAAGATGCGAGTTGCAAAAACAAGCTTTACTCTAAGAAGATTTGCAAGAAACACAACAAAAAATTACCGAGAAGATCTGTTTCTAACTACGAAATTTACGGCAATGATGTCAAGCCGACAGTGCCTTTGAAACCGATCGGTATTTCTAATAATAAAAGCTCAACATTACCTAGAAATATGCCATCGAATTTGGACGATATTATGGATGAAGATTCCATGAATTATAACTACTCAAACATGTATAGATGTCAAAGTGTTTTGACTAAAAGATGTGTGACTAGGTCTAATGAATCAGTGCTGAGTGAGAATTCTAACTGCTCAAGTGTTTCCAACGAAATTTTCTTAAGGTACGGTAACGAAGTCGCTTTTCAGCAAGCCAAGTTTGATAGTAGATATAATCTAAATGATTCACAAAACTGTTCATATGAGAATCTTAATGATGAGTATTTGGATAAACATAGACATTCAAGCGCCAGTTTCTTCTTGAACCAGAAGAAATATATGAAATCTAGTTATAGTCAAGAATCCATATTATCAGATGAAATGTTTTTGGACAACAATCAACTTTGTAGAACAAACTGCAATTCTCTAGAAAGTGTTTTATCTGATGATTCGGAGTGTACAAAGAGCGCGCCATTAGAAATGCTTTTCGAAGGCACACGTCCTAAAAGACAGAACGCAAATCTACCCAGAGACAGTAAAAGCTGTTACGAATTTGATAATACTTCTAAAAGTTACGGCTCTAGTCCGAATACAAAACCTTATTTCGGTTATATGTATAATAACTACTTTGATCAAGGAAACACTTATCATATAGATCATAGTACGTATCACCGAGAACCTATTCCTCCTAAACAGCCTGTAAACAAAGTATACGGTTTCGAAGTCCCTGTAAAGGAACTTTCTGGACACAAAACAGTGACCAGATCAAAAAGTCTTCACGATTCCTGTAGCAAACAACCTCCTCCGGCCAAAAATATAGCTTACTACTTCGACGGTAATAATGTACAGCAGTATAGTAAAGAGCAGAAAGCAACTGATGAAATACCAAGACTTAATGCTAAGGATTACATGGCTAATACTAGCAAGTCGTTAAAATCTACATGTACTGAGAAATATAAGTACAAAAGTGAAATGGATGGTTGCCAACAAAATTCTATGGTCAAATCTAAGAGCTGTAGCTTTGAAGTTGTTCTAGAGCCGGCATCTAAACCTAATCCTTTGAAGAATTTAATGGAGAAACGCAATTCTCACGTCCAAAAGAATTTGGAGAAATTTGAAGAGCAAATACGTAAGAATACACAAAATAAAACTAATAAAAATCAGGTTAATAAAGAGAAAACGGCTACTAAGAACAATAATACTACTAAAAGTCTAGAAAGAGGGTCTGGACAGAAGAACAATAATAATAACAAAATTACTATGGAATTTGTGCCTCATAAACCACCGAAACCGATGAAAAGAACTTCGTCTGTCAAAATGAATAACCGACTAAAAGCAGGTCTTGATAAAACTGTACTAACTTCCATATCATCGCAATACAAAGCGAAATTAGACGGGTTACATAATAAAAATTACATATCTAATAAGAAACAAGATGATCCTAATTCAAATTTAGACAATGATGAGAAAACATTTGATGTTTTTGTTAAAGAAAGAGATGTTAATGAAAATAAATCTGAAATACAAATGGATAGCTTAGAAGTTTATGCTATGCAACGAAAAGAAAGACTTACACACGTAAGTATGGATTCCTTAGATGTCATAGATTGTGACTTCGCTAAAGACTCTCTAGATTACTACGCGGAACAAGACAATACCAAAATACCATTCGGCAAAACAATTAAAGATCAAATCAATTTAGAAATAGCTAAAACAGACAAAGAATACAACACACCAAGCCACAGCAGAGCTTTAGAATGCAAAGAGAACATAGCACCTAATACTGATGAGATTAAAAAATATAAATACATTGAAAGAAAATTAGAAATCATTAACAAATTAGTTGAAATGGAAGAGAGAAAGATACTACAAGAAAAGATATTGAAAGAATGGCGTATGAGGCCTCTAAAAGCTAATATCAATGATGGTAAAGGCGTAGTCAAACTACTTTCTAGAAAGTTCGAGAAGCTAGCAACAAAACAAGCAGTGCCTAACTTTGCAAGCCTTACTCTGGAAGAAGCAGATACGGATACAGAAACTGCTTCAGACAGTAAAGAAATCAAACGTAACTTGAGCCTTCCTGATATACTAGACTCAGAGCAAATTGGAGGTCTTGTTAAAGTAGGCGGTGATGTTACTAACGAATCAGGCAATACAGTACTAAATAACTCAGTGCAGAAAGAAAAAGCACCTAAAAGCCTTAAACAGAGAGTGTATAATCAAATGGTGATACCTAAAACAGATGTTCATTTGGATAGTGAAAACTATGAGTCTTCGACAACTAGTTCAAGTTGTACTAATAGTCCAAAGAGGTTATCTTTCTACGGCTTTAATAGACCAAAAACTCCATTCAGGAAGATAATTAGAGTCCCTACGCCAAGACTTTGTATGGAGAACAAAGTTTTTCCTAACAGATTTAGACCAGTCTTGAACAGCGGGAATATCGTAAGGTGTTCATTGTCAAGAAAAGTTCCATTCACACCGGTGTTGCCATCAAAATTCACGCAGAATACAGGTCGGGGTTGCATGCATAAAAAATAATTTAAATTATGTTGTTATTGATGTTGTTTAGGTTAATTTTAGAGCTTCTTTTCAATGCTTGTGGTATTGTTGTTAATTTCATTAATTTTTTTTCATGAGTTTTAATATATTTATTTAACTAAGATACAGGTAATGAACTTAAAGCTAGTTTTCAATCGTCTGATAACTTTATTCGAGGAATAATTTTGAAATTTTGACAGTTAATGAGTCACAATTTTTTCTGTGCTGGCGTCTAAAATTGGAAGCTCCTATTGTCATTGTGACTCTAATGTCATTTGGATACATTTTCAATAAACTGACAACCAAAAGATGCGATTACAGCGACGCTGTCACCGGCACAGACAAGATTGTGACTCTATAAACCTGACAGAGCTATGAATAATGGCACTTATTAAAATTTATTTAAAAAAAATGAACTTAACAACAATACCATTTCATGTATTATAAGTAAAGATTACGAAATATATTGCTATCCTGCTCTTACAATTTAATAAAACATAAGAGTGAATGAAACAGCAAGTTTATTTCGAAATCTTTAAAAATCATTGTTTTTTTGCAGGTTTTTTTCAAATGCATATTTTATTGAATTTCTTATGCATTTTTTATAATGATATGTTGCTTTTGCATGTTATTAATAGTTAATTATTAAAATTTTGTACTTACATATTCAATTTTAAATGTTGGGTCTAAAGTTATAAACATGACGCTATTTGGCGTCATGTTTATAACTTTAGCTTAGCATAAAAAATAGGTGTAAGTACATAGAAGGCATTAGGTAACTGTATTTAGCTTTCAAAATGCTGAAAAAGTTAATTAAAAAATTTTTTGAACAGTTTTATAGATTAGGAACAAAAAATATTTAAATAATAATAATTAAATTTAAAATTTAAAAAACCCCCAACATAATTACTTTCAAACCCCCATAACTTTTAAACGGGTCAACCAATTTTCATCAAACATGTCTAAGAACACTCGCACGTAAGTCCCCTTTAATACAAACAAAATTAAATTGAAATCGGTTCTTCCGTTCGGGAGCTATTATGCCACAGACAAACAGATACACACACACAGACACGTCAAACTTATAACACCCCTCTTTTTGCGTCGGGGGTTAAAAATAATGTACTACCGAAGTTTCACTCTCAAGGGCACATCTTAATAACAAGCATTAAAATTAGAACTTTCAATGAAAATCACATTCGAACTTATAATATTGAAGCGGCAAAAGCTTCTAGAAGTTATATTAATTCCCATTGCACCATTGATGTGAACCAACTCCAGACACAAGCAAAATAGCTGAGTGTTAACAAGATGTGTAACTCACATTGCCAGAAGTTTATTAATAATGAAATCCAAGAAATAACATAAATAAATTATTATTTAGCCAACCGTTCCCATCAATCTGTCTCCGATCGCGAAGAGGAAGGTTCTGGCATGCGTCGAGCTATATCCTTGTCAGACATATCTGGCAAACCTATGCCAGCCCCGAGAACGCCACAAGGTAAGAAGTCTATGGCATAAATAAGAAGTCTGTGGCACAAAAATGGTGGCGGGCACACTTCATGGTTGGCACAAAAAAATATCACACGTAGGTCGCTAACTATTTTCAAATTATTATGGTGTTGGCACAAATAAATATCAAATTAAGTCACATAAGTATGCTATTAACTCCCCGCGCACGGCCACAAGGTAAGAAGTGTCTGGCATAAATTAGAATTCTATGGTATTAAAATGGTGGTGGACGCAAAAATGTATCAAAATGTATGTAATTTTGTCACAAGTAGACGTCGCTAATAATATTTTCAAACTATTAAAATATAATATGGTGTTGGCACAAAATATATAAAATAGGTATAAGTCACACATGAATGCTATTAACTACTTATTTGGCAAATCTATGCTAGCTATGCGCACGCCACAAGTAAAGAAGGCTGTGTCATAAAACGGTGGTGGTTTCAAAAATGTATTACAAGTAGGTCGCTAATACTATTTTCAAACTATTAGGCGTTGGCACAAAAAATATCAATGTTAATGGCTAAAACTATTTTCAAACTATTAACTACTTAGCTGGCAAACCTATGCCAGCTACAAGACAAGAAGTGTATGGTATAAAATGGTGGTGGGCACAAAAATGTTACAAAAGGAGGTCACATAATACTATGTTCAATTTATTATGGTAGTTGGATTAATTGAAAAATCACGAAATTACGCACAAATTAACTGGTTTCATCACAGTCTGATTTTTTCAAGACACTGAAAACTGAAACTTCACCAGTCGTTACGGGTAGTCACAATCTTTTCTGTGCCGGTGACAGCGTCGCTGTTATCGCATCTTTTGGTTGTCAGTTTATTGAAAACTAGCTGTGCCCCGCGGTTTCTCTCGCGTGGTTCCCGTTCCCGTTCCCGTGGGAATTTCGGGATAAAAAGTCTCCTATGTCCTTTTCCTGGTTCATAACTACCTCTCCACCAATTTTCAGCCAAATCGGTCCAGCCGTTCTTGAGTTATAAGTGGCGTAACTAACACGACTTTCTTTTATATATATAGATGTATCCAAATGTCATTGGAGTCAAAATGACAATATTAGCTTCCAATTATGGCCGCCGTACAGAAAAGATTGTGACTCAATAGTCTTAAAAGTTGGTTTCAGCAAAAATATGGTAGCAAGCACAAATGATAAATAGAGAAGTCTAATTACAATTCACTGCTCGCTTATATTTACGGTCAGCGGCAGATAAAGGGTACCGTCCCTCGGTTGTCATACCAAAGTGAGCATTACCAAGGGGGGGGGGGGGGAGGACCGTTTATCTGACGCTGTACTTTTATTTATTTATTTCTTGCTTATATGTATATACTTTGCCCAACTGTGGGACAGCTATGGCTAATAATAATAATAATAATAATAATATGTATATGTTGTTATACAAGTAGGTGACTTAATGTATATAATACAGGGGTTAGTATCAACATGCACTCTGTAAGGGCACAGCATAAGGATTATTTATACAATTATAATAATAATGTTTACAAAAACAAGTTAAAAAAAAGAATTGAGAATTTTCTTCGTTATAAAATTATCATTAACTAAAGTTTAACAAAAAGAAGATAATTAAAAAGAAAAAAGAAAAACGACGTACGGCTTGCTATGCTATGCTTTATTTACATACTACCGGCGCCCCGCGGTTTCACCCGCGTAGTTCCCGTTCCCGTAGGAATATGGGGATAAAATTATGGTAAAAACCTTCCCACTGAATCACTGTATCTATTAACACAAACCGCATCAAAATCCGTTGCGTAGTTTTAAAGATCTAAGCATTCATAGGGACATAGGGACAGAGAAAGAGACTTTGTTTTATACTATGTAGTGAAATAATACTTAATAATCATACTTTTATTTATAATAATAATGTAGTTATTATATGCACGCTTTAATTATATTTGCATGCTTTAAAACAGTAATATTTTAAGCCATTTCTAAGCATTCACTGTAGAGTAGTATCTTGCTGTTTTGACCGCGTTTTTTATTTCTTAGTGGATGCTGTTTCAGAGCAAGCCGCTGTAGATTGAGCTGTGTATTGATTGATCAGTCAGTCAGTCAGTGAATGTAGTCTTTTATATACAGAATAGTATTAATACACGTTTATAATTTTTGTATCTCTTGATTACTCAATCGATTTCCATTAATACGTCAAAGATATGGGATATTGTTAATCCTGGTATCAGTAGAAGCTGTGAGTCTCTTTGTATGAATTTTTTGCGATATTTTAATAAAAATATCGAAGTACGCAAGACTGGACAATGTATTCGTATGACGACCTCGATGGCAGAGTGGTCAACATGCCGGACTGCCATCCGTAAGGTAGCGGGTTCGATTCCCGTGCGGGGTGAATATTTGTGTGAACCACAAATGTTTGTCTCGGTCCGGGTGTGTGTGAATGAGTGTGTGCGTAGTTTCTTATACCCTAGATACAAGTTACGGACTTAGGGGGCGGTTACTGTAACCCCTCGTTTAGACTATGCTCCTGCTCCTGCTACTCGCGCTGCCGCAAATATTTCCCAAAATACTTCCGCGGCAGTACGCTATCTACACTATGCTGCAGTGAGCAGGAAAGTGGGCAGTGGCATAGTGTAAAGGGGTCACTCGTGCTGCTACTCGTCATGCCGGTGCCGTCACTTGTATGTCACTTGGTACGTGAGGACTGAGTGAAATAGTGTATATGTTTTCTCTCGCTCTCCCTCCTTTGACTTCCGCACGAAAAACCGACACTCGCGGGAGCGTCGGGCAGGAGCAGCGGCATGACGAGTAGCAGCACGAGTGACCTTTACACTATGCCACTGCCCACTTTCCTCGTCACTTTCCTGCTCACTGTAGCATAGTATAAACGAGGGGTAATGAGATGATAGAGGGAATGATTATGTTTTCGGAGTCTATTCAATACAAAAAATCAAATACCTCTTTGTTATTTGACATTTTAGCCCCGCCAAAGCCTACCACACCACAGAGCGGTGGCAATAGTAAATCGCCTGGCTTTGCTCGCCCCGCTCCGAGGTACAATGCCAAGAGCAACATGACTAGGAGTTCTAGTGTTGGTGTTCTTAATCAGGTATGTTTAATATACACTAATGGAAAAAATTAAGGGATCAAAAAAATATTCCAAATTTTTCGGTACTTTTCAACAGGCCGTAACTTTGAGAGAAATGGTCGTACAGGAAATAAAAAAAAAGGAAATTGTAGCTCCTAGTGTCTAGTTTTTGGATTAGAACTTCAAAATTTTGTAGCCTCCGCGGTTTTTGAGTAATCGTAGAAAAACCAGAAACAAAAAAAATCTCAATTTTTTGAAATTTTTAGAACTTGAATGAATTCCCCTTAACGACTGTCCATTGTTTTTTCGAAAAAAAAATTTTTTCTTTCTGTCACATGAATTTGAAAATGCAACAAAAAAAGGGCAGTTAGTGGTTTTTTGGAAAATCAAGCGCTGGATCGAAAATATTGAGGAAACCACTAATGTTAAGTGTGCCTTTTACAGTTCAATATGTCCACAAAAACCCTACAAAGAATCAAATTAATCCAGCCAGCCGTTTTTTTGTTTCACTTGATCGAATTTTTGAAAAAATTAAAGGATAACGTTTTTTTGCAATTTTTAAAAATGAGAAAAAAAAATGTTTATTTCGAGCTTTTTCCACATTTTTGTTCCAGAAAGTGCTTAAATTTTCAATTTAAGGGGAATTCATTCAAGTTCTTGAAACCCACCTTTAACTTTCTGTGCCATCATTGGTTGCTGAGATATCGATAATCAAAGACAAAAAGATCCTTTTCCATTTGAAGACCGATATCTCAGCGAGGAGTGGACGTATCAGGGTGTTTAAAAAAAGAAATTAAAGCTAAATGAACAAAGTATCCGATCCTTATGGTGGTTAAGCTAAAAAAAAATTTTCCACGCTCGTAGACCAAAAAAAAAAACTAAAAAAAAATTGAGAATTTTTTTGTTGCTGGTTTTTCTACGATTACTCAAAAACCGCGGAGGCTACAAAATTTTGAAGTTCTAATCCAATAACTAGACACTTGGAGCTACAATTTCCCTTTTTTTTATTTCCTGTACGACCATTTCTCTCAAAGTTACGGCCTGTTGAAAAGTACCGAAAAATTTGGAATATTTTTTTGATCCCTTAATTTTTTCCATTAGTGTATTTTGTATATTATTGGATTATTATTCGAGGAATAAAATTGACGTTTGACAGTTTTTGTATGAAATAACTGATAATTTTGGTATTTTGACATTTATTTCATACAAAAACTGTCAAACGTCAATTTTTATTCCTGGAATAATAGTTATCTGGCGATGGAAAAATCAGCTCTTAACCCGCCAACAATGAGTATCATTTAGTTTAACCAAGAATTTAATATTGTCTTCTGGGTTGTGAAGGTCTGATGGCAGTCGCTTCACGTAAAATACTGATATTCCGATCTGGTTAAACTAAAAAAACTACTCAAATTAAATATGGGATAAGAAAAAGAACTGACATTTTTATACTCATTTAAAATACTTACTGTATAAAAATATAGTAACGTGACCCCCCAATTGGGCAGTTGAGAATTTCGGGGTTCACTGTGCATTCTATGAAACAAATTCATTTTTATCTATAACAATATTTTAAGAAAACGACCCCACGTTTTTTTAGAATTTTTTATCCCATTTTCTCTCATCATCTCGGAATGATGACAGTGGAGTGTTGTACGGTAATAAATAATAAATAAATAAATCATCTGACGATGACTGTACACTGTGTCTGTCTGGGCAGGCGTGTTGTTTACCATAAGGTAATCACCATACTCGTCTTTTAACTCGATCACGGATCAAATTAAAAAGACTCCCATTTTCCCTACAGAGTGATTCAGAATCCGATGGTCCCTCCCGTCAACAATCGTCGCGCGTCCAAGGACTTATGAGGCCGACCATTAGCTCAATGAACAAGATGGCGCCCAACACAGCGAGACGACGCGGGCCCGCGCACGCTTATAGCGCTGGTGAGTAATGTCTTGGTAATTGAGGTAAGGGCCTGTTTCAAAGTATCATTTAGCATATATTAAGAAAGATACATAACTCACTTTACTTGGTAAGTATCGTACTCGGAACTTTACTTGAAGATCGTGAAAGAGGCCCTTACTATATTTATTACTTAATGTCACGCATGCTTACTAAAGTAAAGATATATAATTAAAACACATGTCTTTAATAGAAATTAAACATTTATTTATTTACGTCACTTAGGCCGGTCCTAATATTTTGTTGGTCAACGGTTACAAAACTCTGTACCTAATGTGCCACAATCTTTTCTGTGCCGGCGGCCATAATTGTAAGCTCCTATTGTCATTGTGACTCTAATGTCATTTGGACACATTTTCAATAAACTGACAGCCAAAAGATGCGATTAAAGCGACGCTGGCACCGGCACAGAAAAGATTGTGGCTCAATAATTAGGGTATATTTATTACTTAATGTCACGGACACTTACTAATTCAATTCACTATTGAAAATATAAAAATCTAATTAGTCCTTCAGATAGATTTTGAAAAAATATTTGACACTATTTTTTCCTTTTTGATGCAAATAAATAATTAAGACGATACAGTAGAAAACTTGTGTGACGTCACAGCTATAATAGTACTATACTGTACTACCTACCCACACACTGCTACTACTCTACTACCAGTAGTTGCTTTACACAACCCTACCCAGTACTACCGTACTATCTAACCACACAGTAGTACTGTACTACTGGTCTACAGTACTACTAGTATGGGTACTACTGCTATTACTACTATATTACCAGTAGTTGCTTTACACAACCAAAACAGTACTACTACTAGTACAGTACTACCGCACTACCCACCCACACACTACTGCTACTGTACTACCAGTAGTTGCTTTCACAACCAAACAGTACTACTACCCACCCAAACAGTACTACTACTACTGTACTACCGCACTACCGTACTACTGCTACTACCGTACTACCAAGCACTGACCCCACTCTAACCCCCCACAGTATCACTCTCGACGGGAGCCCAAGAGGAGTCCAGTTCAGAGGCGGAGGGCGGCGACGGAAGACCTAGGACGGCTTCGATAGATAATAGGAGGAATGGTATGGTATTTTGAAAAATGCATTCATTTTCAGTTGGGACTTGAACCCAGGACCGTGCAATGTACTAATTGGGTTATTCAAAAAATTAAAAATTTAAAAAACCCCCAACACAATTACTTTCAAACCCCCATAACTTTTAAACTGGTCAACCGATTTTCATCAAACATGTCTAAGAACACACGCACGTAAGTCCCCTTTAATACGAAAAAAAACTAAATTGAAATCGGTTCATCCGTTCGGGAGCTATGATGCCACAGACAGACAGATACACACACAGAGACACACACACACACACACACACACAGACACACACACACACACACACACAGACACGTGAAACCTATAACACCCCTCTAAAATTTAATTCTAAATAACTTATTATGACCAGCTCCTGAACCATATTTAAAAAAAAACTTTATTCATTATTTTAAAAGCGGCTTCACCCGCGCGGTTACCGTTCCTGTGATAATACCGGGGATAAAATATAGCGTATGTTTTTGCTTATAACATTAGCTACCAGCGAGTGAAAGTCTCGTCAAAATCGGTTGAGCCACTTCAGAGATTAGCCGATTTTTTAAGGCACAAATTATAACTCTGTGTCACTAAATGTCATGTCATGTGACAGGTCGAAGTGGCAGCGAGAGAGACCTGTCAGCGAAGGCTCGTGAAGTGACAGCTAGACTGACAGCCAACACGAGGCAAAGACAGAAACAGGAGCCTAGTGCTGAAGCTGGCAGTATGTATTTATAGTTTATTTAGTTAACTAGCTGTGCCCCGCGGTTTCACTACTACCCCTGTACCAAATTTCAAGTCAATTGGTTCAGTAGTTTTGCCGTGGAAAGGTAACAGACAGACAGACAGAGTTACTTTCGCATTTATAATATTAGTTAGGATTGCTTGCTGTCCCACAGTTTCACAAGCATTATTCCTGCACCCATGAGAATGCAGGAATGAAAATTATACTAAAAACCTTCCTCTTGAATCACTCGATCTATTAAAACAAACCGCTCCAAAATCCGTTGCGTAGTTTTAAAGATGTAAGCATACATAGGGACAGATAGCGGGAAGCGACTTTGTTTTATACTATGTAGTGTTAAAAAAACATGGCTGACACACAGTTTTGTTTCCCCAGTGTCCTCATCTCAACTGTGCTCAGCGCTGACTGAGCAGTTGACGAAAACAGCATCCAAAGTGGTCCAGCTCTACGCCAGCCTGCAGCGGGAGCCCAACGCCGCCGCCGATATTAGTGGTATGGATCATTTAATAGAATTCCATTAAAATACACCTAAAAAAATATAAATAATACTAATTGAAAAATATCGAAATAAAACCAATTAAAACCTCTGTAATTGTATCATATGATTTGTAATGTATTGTTTTATGGGTATGTTTTTATTAAATTACTAGCTATGCCCCGCAGTTTCTCTCGCGTAGTACCCGTTTCCGTGGGAATTTCGGGATAAAAAGTATCCTATGTCCTTCTCCTGGTTCTTAGCTACATCCCCACCAATTTTTAGCCAAATCAGTTTAGCCGTTTTTCAGTTATAAATAGTGTAACTAACACGACTTTCCTATATATATACACCCCTATTTTGAATTCGAGATACTTAATCACACAGCTAATGTAAAAGACGGGTGACAATATAACAGTGAAGTTAGTTTTTTTCTTTTGCTTTTATTTAAAAACTTATGATAAGTCAAAATTTTTCAAAATCTCGCCGAATTTTATTGTTATTCTACACCGAACAACAGGCGAACGCTGCGATACACAGCTGAGCGCGGTCATCGACCCGAGCCGTCACAGAATACTTGATAGCTAGTGTGCCGTCTGGTAATACGGCATTTATTTAGTATTTTTTAAAGATAAGTAATCGACTATCATTTTTGATATTTTTATTGGATATATTGATTCAGTTACTGCTACAGATATTCTGATTTTAATAAGTATCGTAATTTCAAAATAGGGGTGTATTATATCATTTATATTAATGTATCATTATTGTAACAAAAAGTTATATAAATAAAGATTTGATTTGACCGGATTTAGATCTAAAGAAGTTTTTTTCATGCTGTTTTGAATTTGGACCAAAAATATCCATGTCACTTTATCACGCAAATCTGTCAAAATTTGGACGAAATTTTAATTCGAAATCTATGGAAATGTCTTCTAAAACCAACTTCTCCTTTTCCGCCGTCCCAGGTCTAGAAACAGCGATCCTGGAGACGCAGAAGGTGCTCCGCGGCGCGGTGGGGGGCTCCGCCCGCGAGCTCAGCAGTCTGTCGTCCACCGACGGGGACGGCCGCGGGACGGCGCGGGACAAGATCGACGGCCTCGTCAATAAAGGTAACGGTGTGTGTGGTTATTAAAGTACTCTCAAATTATAGAGTCACAATCTTTTCTGTGCCGGTGACAGCGTCGCTGTAATTTGACGACCTCGATGGCAGAGTGGTCACCATGCCGGACTGCTGCTAAGGTTGCGGGTTCGATTCCCGTGCGGGGTGAATATTTGTGTGAACCACAAATGTTTGTTTCGGTCTGGGTGTGTGTGTGAATGAGTGTGAGCGTAGTTTCTGATACCCTAGATACAAGTTACGAATTTAGTTAGGGGTCAGTTACTGTAATGAGATGATGTAGTGAATGATTATGTAATACATAGAGGTATTATAGATACAGTAGGTAAGGCATACGGCTGCCTGTAAGCGGAAACGTCCTATGGTTAGAAAGAGATGGACGATCGCGGTACCCTATCTGTCTCTTTCTCTTCGATCATCCAATCACAACAATTAACCGTCGAATCGTTTTGCTATGCTGATTTTCCGCGCCAACTGCGCATGCGTAAGTAGAGAGAGACAGATAGGGTACCGCGATCGTCCATCTCTTTCTAACCGAGGGACAACTGGAGACCTGGCTTCCCTGCTCTATCTGTAATGCTATGCTGTAATCGCATCTTTTGGTTGTCAGTTTATTGAAAATGTATCCAAATGTCATTAGAGTCACAATGACAATAGGAGCTTCCAATTTTGACCGCTGGAACAGAAAAGATTGTGACTCAATAATAACACGCATGCAGAACTTCGCTAATTGTCGTATTAGTAACAGCCCTAAACAATGCCCTTAAATTTTGCACCTTGTCCCAATGAAATAGGAGTCAATATCATGTGTACACAATCGGTAACAATTCGGGCGGTCGCCGGTCAGTCAAAAGTCTATGCATTTTAGATATCATGTTTCTTAGTAACGTTTACTGCTTAAGATATACACAATCGATTTCTAGTAAAAAATGAAATCCAGAAATTCCGTAACGAAAAAACCTCACGTTTTTAGTTTGCTATAGTAATTTTGAACTCTATTTTAAGAGCTCTAAAACTCATATTTACATTGATATTTTTTTTTATCGAAAACTTTTTTTTTGTAAATTTTCCAAAAAGTTTTTATGGTAATGTAGAAAAAGTTTTTATTGTATGAAGTCCCAAGTACGATTGCAATACAAAAATAAAAAAAACAATTAGTTGATAAAATTGCTATGCAATAGCTTTACCGCGGCAGTCCCCGAGTGCCACACGTTTTTTTTTAATATATCCGGGTTTGATTCTTGTAGTGAGTTATAGTTTTTCTCTAAATCTATGAATGCAATGCAGTTTTTATTTTTACTAAAATCGATGACATGGTTCCTAAGAACAGATCTTTGTATCTTTAATAGTTTCAGACTTCCCCCACTGACCGTTCTATTTGGGACACCCTGTATAGTGAAGATATAAATCATAATTATTTGTCTTTCGTTTCAGAAAACGCCAACAACCCAGCCCTATCGCTAATAGAACAATACTCAGACATCCTCCTAAACATGATGCAGACCAAAATGGTGAACCAATTCTCGCAAAGTCCACAGAGCTTACCGCCGAACACGAAGGAACCAGGGGACGGGAGCTAGTATTACGATAATTAGGGGTGTAGGAAGTTGGTTAATTGGATTAAATGAATAATCGGATTAATCGGATAAATGAGTATAATCGGATATGTTGGTTAATCGGATACATTATTAAATGACGAATGAGATTAATCTGAAAAAAAAATATACGATTACAATATCGGGATCAAATCGGACACGTTGGATAAATAAATCGGATTTTTTTTTTAAATTGATAGATAAAGAAAACGATTAATTGGATCTAATCGGATATTTGGATAAGGGCCGATTTTTCTATCGCCAGATAACTTTTATTCGACGAATAAAATTGACGTTTGACAGATTTTGTATGAAATAACTGTCAAAATATCAAAGTTATTCGTCGAATAAAGTTATCTGGCGATGGAAAAATCAGCCCTAAATGGGATTAATGTTTAGATGAAGATAGCGATTGATGTTAATTGTTCTTACGCCTCCTATCTGATTGAGATCGCTATTTTAATTACATTTGCTGGTATGTCAATATAACAGAATCATTTGTCCCATTAATAGCTCGTATAATCGTTTATCCGATTAATTAAGTCCGGATAATCGCTCATCCAATAATTGAGTCCGGATAATCGATTATCCGATTACAAAGTCCGAATAATCAAGTTTTTACGACTAACTTTTAAATATAATTATAAGATATTCTCCGTGTAAAAACAGTATTTAAAACTATAAATATAACAGCTTATGAAAATGTAATTATAGAATTAACTAATTTTAGTTCTTAAACGACTACATTTTAAATTTTCACACAAACACACACACACACACACATATCATATTTTTTATTATTTTTGCACAAGTTTAAAAATTTTTGCGGGTACATGAAAAATAAATCGCCATCTTTGTGCCTCCATTTTGTATTTAAAATGACATCACTAATTTAGCGGTATACTAATGGTCGTGATATAAAATTCTTTTGCAAGATTCCTCATACAATCATTACAAACTTATAGGAAATGCTCTGTGGTTTTACCCGCATCGAACCTTATCCCGTGGGAATTTTGGGATAAAAATCCATTCAGTAGTTTTTGCGTGAAAGAGGAACAAACATCCACACATCTAAACATCCACACTCACAAACATTCGGCTTTATAATATAGTAGGAACTTAAATTAATTTGAAATAAAACAGCATTTTAATACTATATTTTAAAAAGACATCAAAGCATTTATTTATTATCATTCCAATATATTTTTATTTAAATTGTATTTAATAAGACATTTTGATATTTAAAAACATTTTAAAGGACATTTAAAATTAAAAATTAATTGATTTAAAAGAAACGTGACCATCCATACAAAACGACATATTAAAAAAATACAATTAGAACTACCAATATTAAAAAAAAAAATATGAAAACTATTTTTTACACAAGCAACTCAATATTGCACAAATAATAATTTTATATATTGCAATACATAGTAAACTTTATTTAAGTAACATCTGTATTAAATATCATCAAAATCGGTCCTGCCGTTTTGGAGTTTAGGAAAGAAACATACTCTTTTACTGAACCACATTTTTTCCTGTGCCGGTGCCAGCGTCGCTGTAATCGCATCTTTTGGTTGTCAGTTTATTGAAAATGTATACAAATGACATTGACAGTATTAGTTCCAATATTGGCCACCGGGTCAGATATGTTTTTTTTTGTGGCACTATACATTCTTTAATATTGAGCCACATTTTTTTCTGTGACTAATGTCATTGTGACTCTAATGTCATTTGGATACATTTTCAATAAACTGACAACCAAAAGATGCGATTACAGCGACGCTGTCACCGGCACTGAAAAGATTGTTGCTCAATCAAAGGACTCAGTGTATTATTTTCAGGATATATATGTCAAAAAATAATCATTTTACTATAAATCTGGGTATAAATTGCATAATATTGTAAAAAAATTAATTGTTTGTTTTAATAAAATAGCTTTTTTAAACGTTGTCTTTTAAGCGAGAATTAGAATTTGTATGAGCTACTGTTTCCTTTCAAGCTTATAGATATTATTTAGTCAGAGGAATTACTGGACATGTGAGAGTTAAAGTGATGTCTCTGTGTGACGAGCGCAGTGCAGTGTTGTACAGGTTGTAATACAAAGTTGGGATATCACTGTATTTATTTTTAAATGTGATTCTTACCAACAAAACATCGTTAATACATGTTTTTTATTGAATATTAATTATAAATCCGCTTATAAGACAGCACACAATGTATAATTCTAGACGATAAGTTATTAATAACGTCACAAGATGAATAAATAATTGTATTATTTCAATAACGCATGTAGGAACGTAGTCTATAGGTTTATAATATAGTTTAAAAGTAATTAAACTGTAAATAATTTCTTGTTTTGTAAAAATAAGGATCACTCAACGGTCTGTCAACTGTCTGATTTGACATTGACAGCTAATGTCAGCTGTCAATGTGACAGCTAATGTCAGCTGTTCGTGTGACAGCTAATGTCAGCTGTCAACAGGATTTGACAGCGCGGAAAATGTAACGTCAATAGGTCGATGACCTCTCATGGAAATGTATGATAGTTTTTTTTTAAATAATGTTCAAAATTATATTGCCATTTACATAAAAGACTAATGTTATTATGATATTATTATAATTTTTATGAAAATATTTTTTTGTTTTTTTTTTGGTTCCTTTTCAGTTTTAATATTGGAGACTTATTTTTTTATATTTAAGTTTATTAGGGCTGATTTTTCCATCGCCAGATAATTTTATTCGGGGAATCATTTTGAAACTTTGACAGTTATTTCATACAAAAACTGTCAAACGTCAAAAATATATCGACACACGATATAATATCGATTTCGCGAGCATGACCAAATGAATTATGCTGTGCTACGATATGATAAAATATTGCGGGTATTTTTATCATATTTTGACAGTTGGATGTCGATAAATTGCTAAGTCATATCGCGTTTTCGAAGTCATGCTAGCCCAGCAGAAGAGTCATTTCTTTCCCATAACACTATCCAAAAAAATAGATATAAGATTTTAAATATGAGTCTGGACTATTTTAAAAGTTATAAAACTTATGTTATATGACATGTGACATGTTATATAACAATCCTACTAATATTATAAATGCGAAAGTTTGTATGTTTGTGAGTTTGGATGTTTGTTCCACTTTCACGCAAAAACTACTGTATCGATTTTGATGGAATTTGGTACAGATGTTCCTTACAACTAGGAATAACACATAGGATACTATCCCGAAATTCCCATGGGATTGTGTATAAGTAATCAAATGTTTTATTGTAACTTTTTGTAGTCGCAAATCGTACCAATAGATGGCGCTGTTACTTAATTTTTTAACACACGATGGTGAATTGTGCCGAGATTGTATGATACTACGAGCTACGCATTCTCACGGGAGCGGGTACTACGCGGGTAAAACTGCGGGGCGCTGCTAGTGTTATGTAACATGTGACATGTTACATAACAATGTTATATAACATCTCTTGTTATATAACCTGGACGCATCTTGATTAGGTTTCTTATAATAATAGGAATAATATTGGAATTGCAATACATACAAACAAACATAATTTATTTTATATATCTAATCTAATACATAAAGTCATTTATCTATTTTTATTACTCCATATTAAATAAACATAACATAGTATTAAAATAATAATAACGTTCAATTAATATACATAAGGTGCTTCTTCACCGGGAGCATTCGCGTGTAATGTAACGTTACAGATTCGTCTTTGAGCATTACATTACAATAATACCTCCCTGACTAACGAGCATTCGCGTTTAATAATTACAAATTACAATTAATAAATTACAAGGTGCGCATTGTAATGCTCGGTTCTCCTCCTTCACTGATGTAATGCTCAAATCTGTAACGTTACGTTACACGCGAATGCTCCCGGTGAAGAAGCACTTTTAGATTTCTTTTTTACCCTAAAGTATAAAATATCCAAATCGGCATTTTTCTACTAGGATATGTTATATCCTAATGAATAAAAAGATATGTTATCCCATGGTATAAAAAATGTTATATCCCATGATATAAAAGGTACGTTAGGTCTAATCTAAGAAATCCAAGGTATAAAACCGGGATTTTTCTTCCAATTCTTATTATGTACTAGATCTCATCCCATGGGAATTTCGAGATAAAGTAAAAAAGTATCCTATGTGTTATTCCTAGTTATAAGGAACATTTGTACCAAATTTAATCTAAATCGATACAGTAGTTTTTGCGTGAAAGAGTAACAAACATCCAAACCCACAAACATACAAAATTTCGCATCCTACTATGTATGGATGTTTGTTCCTCTTTCACGCAAAAACTACTGAATGGATTTTAATGAAACTTTACAATAATTTAGCTTATATATCAGAATAACACATAGGATACTTTTTATCCCCAAATTCCCACGGAAACGGGAACTACGCGCTGCTTTATAATATTTGTAAGATTAGAATGTTTATACTTTAGGATAAAATAAAAACAGGATAAAAGGTAGGGATTGATTATTTTCATTAACGGATTTTAACGCGGTTTGCGTTAGAAACTAATTTTAAATTGTTGGCTGTTTAATACTAAGTAGTTATTTAAATAATAATGCACATAAATAATTGTATTTAATTGAAGTTACACGTCCAAATTATGATATTAAAATAATGGTTTCTTATGAATATTAAAATTAAGGTATAATAAGTTAGTGAACGCATGGTTTGCTCATTATTTAGAGCTGTGTTTGAAAAATGGTGTATTTTCGAAAAAATAACATGTATTGTGCCACAATCTTGTCTGTGCCGGTGACAGCGTCGCTGTAATCGCATCTTTTGGTGGTCAGTTTATTGAAAATAATGAAAATTCGTATTGAGTCACAATCTTTTCTATGCCGGCGGCCAAAATTGGAAGCTCCTATTGTCATTGTGACTCTAATGTCATTTGGATACATTTTCAATAAACTGACAACCAAAAGATGCGATTACAGCGACGCTGTCACCGGCACAGACAAGATTGTGGCTCAATATAAAGAATTGACAGTGTTATTTCCATTTTTGCCGCTGGGTCAGATAAAGGCAAAAAAAACTTATATTTCAAAAATATTTCGAAAAACACCATTTTATCAACATTTAATCAAAACGCTTATTAGAAACATTAACATTGAAATGTAAAATATAATATTCTTCCGCCATTTTGTATTTACCATATTTTACAAGATGGCCGCCTATTTTGGCGGGAAGTAGTCTAAGTTAGTCATTAACATGTACAGCAGTTATGTAAGAACAATTTTTAATAAAAACATTAAACAAATATTTGTTTGTTTCATTTACGTGAACTCTACATATTAATATAATGGTATTTATGCAATTTAAAAGCGAGATTATGTAACAATACCTGTGCCCGCGTTTCTACCCGTATAGATCCCGTAGGAATTTCGGGATAAAACATAGCCTATAAATAAAACATTCCCCGAACCATAAGCTACCCCTGTACTAAATTTCAAGTCAATCGGTTCAGTAGTTTAGCCGTGAAACGGTAACAGACAAACAGACAAGAGTTACTTTCGCATTTATAATATTAGTAAGGATGTATAAAACTTAAGTTATATAACCCGACTACATGTGAAATGACTTAGTTATATAACATGTTTTGTGACATAGTCTACACGCACCTTTAGGATTTTAAATCACGGTTTTAATTTTAATATGGACTATAGTATGTATGTGTGTCTCTTTGTACGTTAAGTCCGGGCTAGAGGACACATTCTTTAACCGATCCTAACGATTTTTTATGGATTTAAAAGACTAAAAGTCTCTTTTTGGAGAATATTTTTCGAATGGAGCAAGAAGGTTGAAAATTTATAATTATTATTGTAATTTCCAAGGTGTAATGTCCACAAGACTACTACGTACTTAGTTTAACTTATCTAGGCTCATTTAAATCATCTTCAACTAAGTTTAGTTCGTACGAAGCTTCTTTGGCCAATCCCAGTCTGAACAGGAAATCAAGTATTGGTCGTCTCCTTACCACGCGTTCTCTGTATGTTGCCGATCTTACTTCTGTAAGAAATACATTGAAAATGGTTTATTGGTCTGGAAGATTTATGGGGATGAGGGAATCCCCATTGAAAAGTGAGGATCCTCCGACCAGACGGGTGTTATGTCTGGTGGGAGCTGCCCGACGGTTGTAGTCGGGCTCTCGTATACATAGTCAATTGCGCTGTAAATTTCGCTTGCGCGATTCAGGACTCTTCAGTTTATTTCCCACAGTTGCAGATAGATGTCGCTGTTAGTACTTAGTTCCTTATGTAGTGTGTAGATGTCGCCACAGATTCTATTGTAGGGCGAAGAAATCTTTCTCACTGATGATATAAGTACAGTGAGGAAGAATATATAGCTAGCTGTGCCTCACTGTTTCCCTCGCGTGGTTCCCGTTCCCGTGGGAATTTTGGGATAAAAAGTTTCTTCATTCTTTCCTTCTCCTGGTTCTAAGCTATCTCCCTACCAATTTTGAGCCAAATTAGTTCAACTAAAATTAAATATGGCGATTATTTTTATCATATTTTGACAGATGGATGTCGATAAATCGATATTTACATATATCTATCGCGTTTTCGAAGTCATGTTAGCCCAGCTGACACCCTAGATACAAGTGACGAACTTAGTTAGGGGTCAGTTACTGTAATGAGATGATGGAGTGAATGATTATGTTATGTTACTTACTGATAGGCTGTATAGGTCTGGTCAGTTGTTGGGGTCCTAACTCATACATTATCTGTAGGTCTGCGTGATTGCCGAAACGAAATCCGAATCCCAGACGATGGTCGTTTGCTGTAAGTTAATACACCGTTTTAATAATTCATCATCATCATCTCACAGCTGTTGTATTGCCTCGTGTCACATAGGTACTTAAAAATAAGGGTGTATTGAGTCACAATCCTGTCTGTGCCGGTGCCAGCGTCGCTGTAATCGCATCTTTTGGTTGTCAGTTTAATGAAAATGTATCCAAATGACATTAGAGTCAAAATGACAATAAGAGCTTCCAATTTTGTCCGCCGGCACAAACAAGATAGTGACTCTATAGGGTAATAGGTGCATGATGGAACGTCTTGACTTTTGTATAAAACATCAGAGGGCGTTTCTATGCTGTGCTCTAAGTTATTACACCTATGTTGCTTCTAATCTTGCGAGCTTCGCACTGCCAATAAATGTATCTAAGTATATAAAACAGTCATGTATTTTTATATTTTATTACATTTTATACCTCCTAGACTTCCACAAATAATTCAAAACCAAAATTAGCCAAATAAAATCGGTTCAGTCGTTCTCGAGTTTTAACGAGACTAATACAGCAATTGATTTATATACTTATACTAGCTGCGCCCCGCGGTTTCACACGCGTAGTTTCCGTTCCCGTTCCCGTAGGAATTTCGGGATGAAAAATAGATGTTGGCCGATCCTCAGACCTACTGAATATGCTCACAAAACATGAGAATCGGTCAAGCCGTTTCGGAGGAGTATGGCAACGAAAACTGTGACACGAGAATTTTATATATTAGATTCTTTTTATATAAGTACAAGATGAAACAGACCTTTAAATATTCTTGGTGTAAATCCATATATGGCCGCAAATCCCGTCGCTACATCCTCAGGAATCACCAGGAAGATACTCTCACTAGAGTCAGCTGAAATGGTGATCATCATCATTATCATAAGCCCGTAGTCATCCACTGATGGACTCAAGCTTTCCTATTTCACGCATATGGTGATTAAATAAAAATAAACAAGTATTTCAAAAAAAACCTTTTCAAAACAAGCTTTTTTTTAGCTTTTATTGCATTGTCATGGGACTTACATAAGTATGCCAAACAGCTCAATCGGATAACCAGAAGTGGTCGAAAATTTGCTTGCAAGATTTGATTACAGACAACGGGACAGGTGACACTAAATAAAAGCTTGTAAAAAGGATAAGTACTTACGTTGAAATAATAAAACACATGCACAGATAATGAAACAATTCCACATTTTTACTCAAAGTATATTTCTATTAAAACTTTTTTCAAAATGTCGCACGACGGATCCTACTTTGGCTCCTACAGGAGAATTGAACACTTAAGAATAAAAACTTTAAATAAATATTTACTTAGATTTTGTATACTTATTTAATTTATATTTAAATTGCCCAATTACGAAAACACACTTTCATAAAATATTTTCTTAACTTTTAAATTATGTATTTTTATTTAATCTATATTTTAATTTTTTTTTAAACTTTCGAAAAAACTTTTAAAAATTCCCATTTACGAAAAAAAACTTTTCAAAAATGATAACTTTTTATATTTTTTATTTAACTTTATCGCGAACGCAAGTTGTCCCTAACCAAATGTTTAATTACTAATGAATTAGTCTTAGCTAAGTATTAGGTTTACAATAAGTACTAAGTACTAAGTGATTGCATACCCCTATTGTCTGTAGTTCTCAAGAGTGGAAGGTCTTTTTTTATTTGATTTCTTAAATTTAATGAAAGGTTTAGCTGAGAAGCTGTGTGTATGTATTACTACATTTTGTTATAAGTATTAAGTAAGTTTTGTTATAAGTAAGTTTGACGACCTCGATAGCAGAGTGGTCACCATGCCGGACAGTCATCCGTAAGGTTGCGGGTTCGATTCCCGTGCGGGGTGAATATTTGTGTGAACCACAAATGTTTGTCTCGGTCTGGGTGTGTGTGAATGAGTGTGTGCGTAGTTTCTGATACCCTAGATACAAGCTTCGAACTTAGTTAGGGGTCAGTTACTGTAATGAGATTATGGAGGGAATGATTATGATTATTTATGTTATACTAACTGCGCCCCGAGTTTTATGAATGAATCCCAATCCCATGGGGATTTCAGGATAATTTATTTATTTATTTAGGACGATCAGTGAAAATTACATTAGATCTTATAAGTAAAAACTAAAATAACTAAATTAAAAATTAAATGCACTTTCTTTAGGTGCCACAACATGCGAAGAATTAAAATATAACATAAAATATCACGTTAGATTAAAATTAAATAATGAAAACAATGGAAATAAAATCTTGAGAATAAAATGCTTGAATAAAATTATAAAAAAAAACAATAAATAATAGTTATTTATGGTACAAGCGAGGTAAGTTGGTGATTACTTCCGAGGCGCTATTGAGGCCCGAGCCGTCAGGCGAGGGTCTGAAGATAGCCGAGGATAGTAATCATCAATACACGCGTGTACCATACAACGTTTTTCAACACATTTGCGAAGAAATTATCATTTTTCGCTAATAAATAAACAGTTTTTCTATTCGCGCGCATCCAACACAACAATGGTGATCGGCCAAAGACTAAAAAAATATACTTATTTAAAAAAAATCGAATGAATGAATGAATGGAATCGACCATAGACCTACCAAAAGTAAGGAAACATAGTTGAAGTTTGTTTTTAAATTGTATGGACACAATTTTTTTGGTATCGAAACTTTTTTAAAATGAAAGCAATTTAAAAAAACAATCTATAACTTAATAGTGAATAAAACGTGTCATTATTCAACTGCTTTTGCACAAATAGGAGCCCCTTTATGATCAAATGTGTTGAAAAAAAAGTATCCTATGTGTTATTCCTAGTTATAAGGAACATCTGTACCAAATTTAATCTAAATCGATACAGTAGTTTTTGCGTGAAAGAGTAACAAACATCTAAACTCACAAACATACAAACTTTTGCATTTATAATATTAGTGGGATACCACCAGAGGTTGGCAACCTTTTCAGGTGATGTGTGAAATGTCAAAAGTATCATTATACAAAATTAGTTTTTGAAGATCTAGCCATCATTGCGTATGTTCTCCAAATTATTTTCTTTTAAGCTATTGCATAGTTTCTATCGAGGGCCTTGAGCGCGGGGACCGAATCCAGAAATTCCGTAACGAACAAAAACTCACGTTTTTATTGAAGTGAAAACTTCTTTAGCGGCGCTGAGCACTTTTTTTGTATGGGTAAAATCTTTCAAACTCGCGTCAGGGTCACGTGATGCTGATTGAAAAAGCGTAAGATCAGCATCACGTGACGTTTATGATAACTGAAGTAAGAAACAAACATTGTATTCTACCTCATAAATGATAGTACTTTTATACTTATAATTAAACACAACGTTAATATTGAAGTTTTCACTTCTGCCGGCACTCCCGGAGTACCTTTTTTTTATATTTTTATGGAAAACTTTTTTTTTGTAAGTTTTCCAAAAAGTTTTTATAGTAATGTACACAAAGTTTTTATTGTATGAAGTCCCAAGTATTTAGTTTAAAGTAGCATCGTTCCGCGGTTTCACTCGCGTTTTTCCCGTTCCGAGAGCATAGGGGGATAAAATACAGCCCATATAGCTGTCTAACGGCATTTTTTTAATTGTGCCAGTAGTTTTTAAGTTACTTATATTGACGACCTCGATGGCAGAGTGGTCACCGTGCCAGACTGCCATCCGTAAGGTTGCGGGTTCGATTCCCGTACGGGGTGAATATTTGTGTGAACCACAAATGTTTGTCTCGGTCTGGGTGTGTGTGAATGAGTGTGTGCGTAGTTTCGTAGTTTTCGAACTTAGTTAGGGGTCAGTTAATAGTAACTGCATCATCTCATTATAGAATGAGATGGTGTAGTGAATGATTATGACTAGCTAAAAGCGTGGCTTTGTGTGGGCTCGCGAGGTTTTTCTTAGTAATTCTATGTTTTATAGTAAGTAAGAAAGAAAGAAAATGCTTTAATTGTTGAAATCGCGCGATACCACAGAGGTACCTATGTTAGACCAACAGAAATTTATTTATGTCCAATGTCCGCCACAGCTTTATCTAACGTCAAGCCTTGTGACTTGTGAATTGTGATTACGAAAGCTTATTGTATTGTTTCCTGGAACATTAAGTATTTCCACTCTTCCAATATTTAGTTATGGGTGGTATCGGACTCAACCATTATTGTACGTTGTATGAGAATAAATTTTCATATCGAACCATTATCACTCGTGAGCGCGTGGCATTCAATCGGGAGGACAAATCCATTTTCAACCCAAAGGAGAATGGGCGTTCCGTCCTATATGTTGTCCTATAACACTTTGTGCCCTTCGTCATTTGAAAGTACTACAACTTCTTGTATGGGTTCTTCAATCTGTATCTCGTGCAGGAAAAGCGCTAGGCTAGGGTGTATTAACTGACCCCATGAGGTGTCGTCCTGTCATGTTGTACCATTTTGTGACCAAACATAATTTGAAAGGTCTCGATGAGTACATCTTCTTGTATATGCTGAAGTCTTTATCTCATGCAGGGAACTGCTAGGGCGGTTTAACTGACTCCATGATATGTGATTCTGAAATATTTATCGAAAAAAGTTTCCATAAAAAAATATATTCGTTTAAAAAAAAAGAATCAATCAAAACAAAAACAACCATCTTCATACATCAATATTCACTATCAGAAAGTTTGGAAAGTCTTGTTTAGTTTAGAGTCATCAAGTTTTCTGTGCCGGCGGCGGTCAAAATTGAAGGCTCCTATTGTCATGTTGACTATCCGTGCGGTCCAAATTGCGCTTTTTCGCCCTATCGGTACCAATAGCGCGCTTACGGAGTGAAGTGACCGAATTGAACGTATTTGAATTTCAGAATTTGATTTATTTTAGTTTTGTTAGTAAACATTTAAGTTTACAATGGTTAAATATTGCATTCTCATCAATTATTAATTACAACTGTTTTCTGAATCTTGAAATTCGAAATGCCGAGTACGTAACTCTCATTTTGATATTTGCACACACGTACGCACACAATCCTGGTCCGATTAGATAGCGCGCAAACAGCGCACATAGCGCATTAGCGCACATATCAATTTGGTCAATGCGTGTGCACTGTTGGTAAAGTTTGTAACGTTTTCGTATTTCGGACCGCCCTCTATAATGTCATTTTGATACATTGACAATCATCTGACAACCAAAAGCTGGGATTTTACATTGACATATAACATGGACATCGCATGTTTGACTATAGAAAAAATAGTTATAGAAGTATGAGGCTTATCGACGCCAAAGTTATAAAAATATAGCCGTCTCTTTTTAACTTTCATAATTTTGCGTAAGGGAAAAAGGACAACAGTATTTCTGACAGTTACTATAATAGCCATCTGTCATTCTTAGTCTCATTGAAATACCTACTCGTGGCCGTTCGCCATATTATTTTCTAGCTATAACAAAAGGATTTATCGACTTACTTAGTGATGGGCAATGAAACATCGTGACCACAGACTATAAACTATCGATATTTTAAATAAAACGTTATTTAAACATTTATTCAAGTACGTTTTAATTTTGCTGTTTATTTTTATTTCATAAACTTTATTTACATTTTGTGCATATATGATCTTAAATAATAGTGAGTAAGTATATAAAGTCCAATTTCTCAGATTCTCATGTAGTATACCATAAGAAACCATGGATTTGAGGTTTGCTCTTGAGAATATCTGTATTCATATTGAAATATTCGTTTAATTGAATGCCTAACGTTTGTAATTAAATAAAACCCAATTAAATGTTACATCAGTATCGATTATAGTACGAAACGTCGATAATTTCTATCGTCATTTTTATATCCCGGCAACTAAAGTATAAAGAATAAAAGTTTGATATATAGGGTGGCCCAAATAAAACGGTCAGTGGGGGGAAGTATAAAACTATAAGAGATACAAAGATTTGTTCTTAGGAACCATGTCATCCATTTTAGTTAAAATGAAAATTGCATTCAAAGATTTAGAAAAATACTATAACTCACTAAAGGAATCGAACCCAGAAGTTTTTAAAAAAATATTTTTAATTATTTGTAACTAGAACGAACGGCCGTATGTACAAACTATTGCATTTTGTATCTTGAAATGGTGAATTTGTGTTGAAATGGGATATTAACTGGGAAGGAACTTTAATGATGTCTTGGCGAGTTTTGTACCAAACTATTTCATTTAAAAACAATGCATTTTAATGAATTTAGATATGATGTTTCTTAGTAACATTTACTTACTGCTAAAGATGTACACAATCCATTTCTAGTTTAAAATAATGAACATTAAATTTTTAAAATTTTCCGGTTTCGATTCTCAAAGAGAGTAATAGTTTTTTTTTCTAAATCTATGAATGCACTTTTTTTTTTACTAAAATCGATGACATGGATCCTAAAAACAAATCTTTGTATCTCTTATAGTTTTATACTTCCCCTTACTGAGCGTTCTATTTGGGCCACTCTGTATGTCACAATGATCAAGCTATATTTTACAAACTATCTATAATGTTCGTTTACAGTAAGACCTATTTATAAAACTTAAAATTAATCAAAGTAAGAAAACATACTTACAATCTATTATCGATGTTATTTTTCAGACATATCGATAGGGACTGCACTATTAGCCGCCATTTTTTGCTCTCAGTGAAGTATAGGTATACACGTTTTTTTCGTAGGTATGCCCCGTCCATGTTATATGTCAATGGGATTTTAGCGACGCGCGCTGTCTCAGGAACAGAAAACTTGGTGACTCTATATCTCTAAGGTCACCCTTACCACTCAAAACTGATTCCATGATCTGTATTCTGCCTTCATTGATAAATATTTGAGGGATTGGACTAAAATTGGATAGATACGTAACTTGTACCGACATCATACCGACATACGGATAATCCTAAAAAAATAAATAAAATATTTACTTCGTAAAATTGTATAATCATTGTACCTAAAATCGCTATCTTGAACTCCAATTATCTCCGTAATGTGATACTTTAGAGTACTTTACTCCAAAATATTTTTCGTTCGTATGTGTGGTCGCTATTCATATTTTATAGGTTTCATAAAGCGCTGCTCAAGTTTACATCAGCCCAAGAAAGTGATATTTTGATTGGAAGTTGATCACGTGGCCACAATATCCAATTTGAGTAGGTACACTGTAATAACTGGGTGAACTTGCGCTATTAATTGCTCTTCGACGAATTTTAATTTCTTTAAAACGTTAGGTTGTGGTCCTGGAACCATATTAGTCTATACAAAGTCCGTTATTTTCGATGTACAAATCGGTGCAAATCAATCCAAAGAAGATGACATGAATTACCACGAACACAATTAGATTCCAGGTACATCTCGAGGTCTTCTCTGGCTTTCCTTCACATCGACCATCAAAGAACGGTTGATTTCGTGTCCGAGGAGGCCAGTTAACGTGCGTTTTTGTGGCACTTTATTATAACGATTACACAAATCTCTTAATCTTATTAAACTTTCCTTTAATTTTTATCATAGAAATATTTGTTTTTTTTAACGGGGGGGCTCTGCCCCCCCCCCCCCCAACACCCCGTTTTTCTTTTTCTCTCTCTAACTTCAGACATAGTTTTGCCACAAGGTGAGCATTGTGCCACGAACACAATTATATTCTACATCTCGAGGTCTTCCCTGACTTTTTCTTACATCGTCCATTAGAGAACGGTTAATTTCGCGTTCTAGGAGGCTAGTTGCCCGCTCGTGGCCCAGTGCTACCCGTGGAACTCTTGTGATCTGTGCGGTTAAGCATCGTCTGGCACCGTTATGACTGTGATGGTTCATTACTAAAAATACTTTTAATTTCATGAGCGTTTCCGTGCTTCGGAGGGCACGTAAAGCCGTCGGTACCCGCTGTCGTACTAACATCTTCGATAGTCGTTACGGGTAGTTAGAGAGACATTCAAAAGTCTAACATTTGGTTTAACAAAAAAATGTCGTATAGCCCTCTGGGTCGTGAACGTCTGATGGCAGTCGCTTCACGTAAAATACTGACATTCCGCCAAATCTGGTTAAATTGAAAACCACCCTAAATAGACATGGGATAAAGGTTCGGAAAAGAGAAGAGGAGGCTAGTTAACGTGCGTTTTTGTGGCATTTTACTATAACAACTATTATCATTTCGAAATCAGTGTTAATTTTATTAAACTTTCTTTTTATTTCTATCATAGAGATGTTTGTTTTTTTTTAACGGGGGGGCTCCGCCCCCCCAACCCCCCGTTTTTCTTTTTTCTCTCGGCCTCCTTTGATGACACATTTTTTTTAAACCAATGAAATTGTAAACAGAATCAATTTCACAATGTACGAATCCTTTTCTTATTATTTCGATTTTTTACGGCATTAAAAACATGAAACCTTCATGCTCGAAACTGGATATCAACGCCATCTATTGTGTGCCTTATGACACTAAGTCGTAATCGTTTGACATTTAAATGTCATTTTAACCCCTATAACCCGGCTAATTTGAGAAGTATTTTATGTTAATATGTTTAATGTAATCAATGAATATTATTTATAGACGTGGTGTAATACGCATCCATTTTTTTCTCGAAATTTAAAATTTGTTTGCAAAATTGTTAAAAACTTTTTTCTTTATTTCATTTACAAAATGATATAAAAACCATTTTCTGCACAATAGACATGAATTGAAATAACTCTGTTAAATATCAAATCTGTAAGTGCTCTAGTTTTTCCGTAATATGTACCACAAAACTGTAAAAACTGTTGAATTAGGAGGGCTTCGCTTCGCTCGCCCTAATTATATATTTCGTTAAATACAAAATGACTGTGGCTCGCGAGCCACAGGTTGCGACATCTGGATTATAGTCTAACTACTTTCTGGGAAAAATTATATTGGTCAAATAGCAGTAATGTATTGAGTCACAATCTTGTCTGTGCCGGTGACAGCGTCGCTGTAATCGCATCTTTTGGTTGTCAGTTTAGTGAAAATGTATCCAAATGACATTAGAGTCACAATGACAATAGGAGCTTCCAATTTTGGCTGCCGGCACAGAAAAGATGGTGACTGTTATGTGCCTTCGCCTGCCTTTCGCGATAGATGGGCTAACCAACAATAAAACAATTTTTCATTCGAACCAGTAGTTCCTGAGATTACATGATTGTCATGTATTGAGTCACAATCTTTTCTGTGCCGGCGGCCAAAATTGGAAGCTCCTATTGTCATTGTGACTCTAATGTCATTTTCAATATACTGACAACCAAAAGATGCGACGCTGTCACCGGCACAGAAAAGATTGTGACTCAAAACTTTAAAAACATTAAATTAAAAATTTAAAAAACCCCCAACACAATTACATTCAAACCCCCATAACTTTTAAACGGGTCAACCGATTTTCATCAAACATGTCTAAGAACACTCGCACGTAAGTAACACCCCTCTTTTTGCGTCGGGGGTTAAAAAAGGATGTTTATGAGTTTGTAGGGGGTAATCTTTGGATCTACTGAACCGATTTTGAAAATTCTTTTACCAATAGAAAGTCATAATAATTTTGTGAGTGTCATATTTTATGCAATGGGTTGCTGCTAGTCCTACTAATATTATAAATGCGAAAGTTTGTATGTTTGTGAGTTTGAATGTTTGTTCCACTTTCACGCAAAAACTACTGTATCTACTATATAAATAAATTTGATACAGATGTTCCTTATAACTAGGAATAACACATAGGATACTTTTTATCCCGAAATTCCCATTGGATTGTGTATAAGTAATCGTATGTTTTATAGTAACTTTTTGTAATCACAAATCCTACCAATAGATAGCGCTGTTACTTAGTTTTTTAACACACGTTGGTGAATTGTGCCGAGATTGTATGATACTACGAGCTACGCATTCTCACGGGAGCGGGTACTACGCGGGTAAAACCGCGGGGCACTGCTAGTAAAGAATAAAACACAAATACATACAAAAATATAATTCTTGTTTATTTTAATAAAAATTTAATAAGTGTACTAATCTAAGTCAATATTGGACAGGTCTTCAGTGATTTTCTTTATTTCAGCATCACTTCTTTTCTTTTGTACTGTTAGCCTGTAAAAGAAAAACAAAACATTTTTTATGAAACAAGTGTATGATTTATATTGCCAAATAAAAGAACGAAAGATATAAAAAACATTTAAAAGGCTGCGGGTTCGTATCCCGAACGTAAAGAACTTTATGAATCAAAAATAAAAATTTTAAAGTGAAATTTCTCTATATATCTTCATTAATCTATCCATACATTCATCCATCCATACATTCATAGATAGATAGATATATAGAAATACTTATTTGTACATACACACACACAAGAAAAAGAACAGAAAAACAGAATAGTAACAAACAAGTTGGTACATACAAAGGCGGTCTTATCGCTAGAAGCGATCTCTTCCAGACAACCTCTGTTAATGAACACAAATATAGAAATAGCGGGAGGGTGCTTAAATTCATCTATTCATCCATACATATGAATAGATGAATTTAATTACATATGATGCCTCCTTTTGCTTCATTTGTTTAGTTTTTAAGTTTAATTGTGTGTTTGTTTTTTTTACTTTACTTTACTTTACTTACATACATACATCCATCTATCCATTCATTCATCCATTCATCCATTCATCCATCCACCCATTCATCAAATATTAGTAAGAATTATTTACCTCTTCGCTTCCTCCTTTTTCTTGCCATACAACTGCCTCAGATCATCCAAGATATAAGCTGGCACATTCCCCGGATTGGGCTGGTGTATCTCATATTCCCCTTTATCATTTTTGACCAGTTCTACCATAGAATCTTCTAGATTAGGGACCTCGCCTGGTCTGGGCACGTAGGTCGGTCTGGGCAAGGGTTTCTGCTTCATGGTGAGTGCCCAGTTTTGGAGGTAATTGCCTGGGTCTGACTGGAGGAGCTGAAAATAGGTAATTTTTTTGAGTGACTTGCTACGAATAGCGTCTAATGCTATAGTGATTGTTGCTACGAATGGTGGATTTTGCTACGAGTAGTGGATTTTGCTACGAATAGTGGATTTGCTACGAATAGTGGATTTTGCTACGAATCGCGAACTTGCTACGAATAGTGAATTTTGCTACGAATCGCTAACTTGCTACGAATAGTGGATTAAGCTACAAATCGCGAACTTGCTACCAATAGTGGATTTTGCTACGAATCACGAACTTGCTACAAATAGTTAATTTGCTACGAATAGTGAATTTGCTACGAATAGTGAACTTGCTACGAATAGTGAATTTTGCTACGAATCGCTAACTTGCTACGAATAGTGGATTAAGCTACAAATCGCGAACTTGCTACCAATAGTAGATTTTGCTACGAATCACGAACTTGCTACAAATAGTTAATTTGCTACGAATAGTGAATTTGCTATTATTAGTAGTCGGGTTTAAGTTTTGAACTTAGTTTTTTAACGTTAATGATCATAAAAAACAGATTGTAGTTAGTTTATAAAATGCACATAATATAGTGATATTATGTGCATTTTTGTATACTTGACAATAGTTTGGAAAAATGCATTCAAAATTTTCGACCAGTCGCCTTGAAACCACGGTAGCTCAAGTGGAAAGAGCGGTGCTACGGTTCAGCATGGTTCCGAGTTCAAGTACTGATTTTGGCGAAAATTTTGAATTAATTTTCCAAAATCATAAAAAAATGTGTGAATACATTATAAAAATAAATCAATTAACAATAATTGTTTTTATTTTATTTTACCTTTTAGTTAGAACCCTCAAAAGTCTAACATTTGGTTTAACCAAAAAATGTCGTATAGCCCTCTGGGTTGTGAAGGTCTGATGGCAGTCGCTTCACGTAAAATACTGACATTCCACCAAATCTGGTTAAACTGAAAACCGACCCCAAAATAGACATGGGATAAAGGTTCGGAAAAGAAGGAGAATTTTATATTACCTTTTCTCTGTTCTTATTTAGTTTGGCGTAAGGTAGCGGTGGTGCTTGACGTTTTGCGTTATTTGAAGATGCGCTGAACGGCTGGCCAGCTGTGGACATTATAGAGAAATTATAAGTATGAGTTTAAATACGACGACCTCGATGGCAGAGTGGTCACCATGCTGGATTATCTTCCTTAAGGTTGCGGGTTCGATTCCCGTGCGGGGTGAATATTTGTGTGAACCACAAATGTTTGTCTCGGTCTGTGTGTGTATACGAATGAGTGTGTGCGTAGTTTCTGATACCCTAGATACAAGTTACGGACTTAGTTAGGGGTCAGTTACTGTAATGAGATGATGGAGGGAATGATTATGTTGTTATGTTATGTATTAGTATAGAAGATGTTACTCACTCAAGTTCATGGTGTTAGTCTGTGGCCCCAGTTCCAATACCACTTGGAAGTCCGCATGGTTACCAAACGCGAACCCGAAACCAACGCGCGAGTCGGTCCCTGGAACACATCAATAAAATATAAATAAAAAAACTGGGTATCAGAAATGTGATTGATTATCAAAAACTGAGCGTCCAAAATGTAGAATTGTGTCACAATATTTTCTGTGCCTGTGATAGCGTCGCTGTAATCGCATCTTTTGGTTGTCAGTTTATTGAAAATGTATCCAAATGACATTAGAGTTACAATGACAATAGGAGCTTCCAATTTTGGCCACCGGAACAGAAAAGATTGTGGCTCTATATGTACTTATTTGACGATTAAAATATGTGATTAGACGAGTAAATCCTAAGTACCTATTAATAAATTTCCTTAACTCTTACGTTGACAATCTAAATCACAATTTAACTTGAAAAATTAAGATATTTTGCTAATAAGACATCGAAAATCAGTAAAAATAGTTTATTACGTACCTTTTTTAATAGGAGGTATGTTAGAGTATGCCACAGACAATAAAGATGGCAGCTCTTCAGGGATAATCACTGAACAGGAACCTGAAATTAAACAAAAATATATTTAGGTTTTCAGGATATGAAATACCAATGATAAGATTCATACACACAGGCGCCCATATCAACATTTGAAGACCCCTCGGATATCTGTGGTTTTTTTAAATAGACAGAGTGATTCAAGAGAAAAGTTTTTTGTTTAATTTGATTCTTGGGGCCTATTTCACCATCTTTTTTTATTTTTAACATAATCATAACCATTCGCTCCATCATCTCATTACAGTAACTGACCCCTAACTAAGTTCGTAACTTGTATCTAGGGTATCAGAAACTACGCACACACTCATTCGCACACACACAGACCGAAACAAACATTTTTGGTTCACACAAATATTCACTCCGCACGGGAATCGAACCCGCAATCTTACGGATGGCAGTCCGGCATGGTGACCACTCTGCCATCGAGGTCGTCACGTAAAATTCCGAGTGTTTCACAAGTTTTATCTTTGTCACTTGACATGAAGTAAAAATAAGACAAAACAAACTTTACTTGGTGAGTAACTTAACTTGAAACTCGTGAAATAGAAATAAGCCCTTATTCTTATATCCCTTCACACAAATGTATATCAATCAGGAGTCGAACTTACAACCCTGTAACCCTACTACTACTGAGCTGTCGTAACTACTCTGCAATGAGAGTCATCACTACATAGTATAAAACAAAGTCGCTTCCCGCTGTCTGTCCCTATGTATGCTTAGATCTTTAAAACTACGCAACGGATTTTGATGCGGTTTGTTTTAATAAATAGAGTGATTTATGGGAAAGGTATTACGCGGGTAAAACCGCGGGGCGCTTCTAGTAATATTTAAACATGCGAAAGTAACTTTGTCTGTTACCTTTTCACGGCTAAACTACTGTACCGATTGACTTGAAATTTGGTACAAGGGTAGCTTATAGTCCGGGGAAGGACATAGGCGTTTTTTATCTTGAATTTCCCACGGGATCGGGAACTATGCGGGTAAAACTGCGGGGTGCAGCCAAATGTTTGTGAGTGTGGATGTTTGGGTGTTTGAATGTTTGTTCCTCTTTCACGCAAAAGCTACTGAATGGATTTAAATGAAATTTGGTACAGATGTCCGTCATACCTAGGAATAACACATAGGATACTTTTTATCCCAAAATTCCCACGGGATCGGGAACTATGCGAGTAAAACCGCGGGATACTAGTTTAGAATTAAATAGACATGCAATCTTGTACCGTAATGTATGTCAAACGAATCCTAAGTTGCTTCACGCGATGTGACATGACACAGATGTATGAGGTCAGATTATGTAATATTTACTCATGTTTTAGCGCTTATATACTTACTTTATATACAGAATTGTGGAGATAAGATACCAGATATACGATTTGAAAAAAGCAAAATAAGATACTTAAATAAGATTTGAAATTATATTTCACTACATAGTATAAAACAAAGTCGCTTTATCTGTCCCTATGTCTCTATGTATGCTTAGATATTTAAAACTACGCAACGGATTTTGATGCGGTTTGTTTTAATAGATAGATTGATTCAGCGGGAAGGTTTTTAACATAATTTTATCCCCATATTCCTACGGGAACGGGAACTACGCGGGTGAAACCGTGGGGCGCCGCTAGTATTTAATAATAATATAATCATTTATTTATCTCACAAGTTATTTATGGTACAAGGGTGTTAAGTCGGTGCTTACCGCCGAGGCGCTATTGAGGCCCGAGCAGTCGGGCAAAACCGTTTTTTTTGTATCGAAACATTTTTAAAAACAAAGCAACTTAAAAAAAACTCTTGTGAATAATAGGTGTCTTTATGTGCCTAATTGTAGAGAAATAAGAGCCACTTTATGAGCAAGTGTTTTGAAAAAGAACATTATAACTACGTTTTATTTTAGAACCACGTTAGAAACGTAAAACATAAATTAAAATCGCGAATTTTTATTGCGTTAACGTAGTTTTATTTCAATGTGTAGTGTTCGTATAACTCAAAGATATCAATATGTTTAATCTATCTATTTTACTAGTCTATATGTGGTCAGATTATGACACGTGGGGCTGGCAAAATGCTATTTAAACTTTATTCGATACTAGCAGAGCCCTGCAGTTTCACCCCGTAAATATAATATAGCCTATGACACTCCGGGATAATGTGGCTTTCCATTAGTGAAAGAATTTTTGAAATCGGACCAGTCGTTTCGGAGCCTATTCGTTACAAACAAACAATCAAATCTTTCCTCTTTATAATATTAGTTAAGACTAGCAGCGTCCGCTAACTCCTCTCCTATTGGTCGTAGCGTGACGTTATATAGCCTATAGCCTTCCTCGATAAATGGGCTATCTAACACTGAAAGAATTTTTCAAATCGGACCAGTAGTTCCTGAGATTAGCGCGTTCAAACAAACTCTTCAGCTTTAAAATATTAGTATGGTAGGCTTATCCGGCGCATTGTACGAATGACCGTTAGCGAGGTAAATAATAATAATTTAAATTACATTTATATTAAGTGAATGTGAATTATAATTTAGTAAGTACTGACCACTGACCTTCGCACTAAACTATGTTACTTTACTCAGTTATTATGACGTTATTAAAATTTAAGAAAACCCCAACACAATTACTTTCAAACCCCCATAACTTTTAAACGGGTCAACCGATTTTCATCAAACATGTATAAGAACACTCGCACGTAAGTCCCCTTTAATACAAAAAAAAACTAAATTGAAATCGGTTCATCCGTTCGGGAGTTATGATGCCATATATAGACAGATACACACACACAGACAGACACGTCAAACTAATAACACCCCTCTTTTTGCGTCGGGGGTTAAAAACTACTGAACTGATTTGGTTTTTTATCAGTTATAAAGAACTATGTTTTGATTCTCAATTGTACGTGAAGCGACTGCCTTCAGACCTTCACAACACAGGGAGATACGACATTTAAAAATAACATTATCATAATCATTCACTCCATCATCTCATTACAGTAACTGACCCCTAACTAAGTTCGTAACTTGTATCTAAGGTATCAGAAACTACGCACACACTCATTCACACACACACCCAGACCGAGACAAACATTTGTGGTTCACACAATTATTCACCCCGCACGGGAATCGAACCCGCAACCTTACTGATGGCAGTCCGGCATGGTGACCACTCTGCTGTCTAGCTAGGTTGTCAAGAATGTTAAACCAAATCTAAGACGATTGAGAACGAATTTAAAAACCATTAAATATTAGCCACCCATCACTGTTACGAAGGCCCAAAGGTTGCTTAACTGTGCAGATTAAAAGTAATTCTAAGGGTTGCGGGTTCACTTCCCGGTCAGAGCAAACATGACACAACAATACAGCTAAGCTATTTATCGTTAATAAATACATAGACGTTATGTAAAGCATTATGTATTAAATAATAAATTAAAATTTCTTATTACACAACAAACGGAAACTTACCAAAAGAAAGTAGGAAAAAGTAGAAAAGTAATTTCACTTCCATTTTTAATCACAAAAATAATTTAAAGTTCAATCAAATAAAACCTTCATGGTATCCTTAGCCTCGATTTAAAAAAATAAATTAAAAAAACAAGTTGTCACTGTCACTTTTAGCGCCAAACTGACTCAAAATCTCGAAACCGCGAATGTTGAAACTTTCTTTAAAATATAAATGATTTAAGTACTAATTTGTCATTAAGCTAATTACTACCTTATTAGTGGGCAATTAAGTGCAAATTACAATGCAATGATTCACTATTTAAGACATTTTAAATCATTTCTTCAAGGGTCCATGTGTTCGAATTTTGAACTGTTTATGACGTAAGTCTTCAAGGACGATTATGGCATTTTATACCTTATGCGTGATAAGAATAAGGTATATTTTTATTTGTATCAAAATCATATGTTTTTGTTACCGTGTGAGTGCCCATTCACTATAGAAATAGTGAAAGTTAAGAACCATATGATGAGTGAATTTGCTATACATTTTTGCCCTTTATGCTCAAGGGTATAGAGTGTAAAATTGTTCAGCAATGTTTGGATTTGATATCTTTTGAAATCAAAATGGCGCCCACTACTTTCTCATTACGTGATATTTGTAGTATTGCAGTGGGATTTCCAAATTAAATTGTATTTAAATAGTCTGGATTATATCTGGACACATCGCCATCTACTCCCAAATTAAGCAAAGCTATGAATGTTTACCTACCTTGAGCAGGAATCGAACTCGCCACCTTTGGACGGTATCTTATGGATCGTCAAAATATAAATGATTTAAAAAGTAAATTTAAGTTTTTATTGAGCAAAATTCCATAATAAGGAAATTGTCTGGGTAAAGAAAATGATGTTTCAGTATGTAACAAAAAAATTTGAAAAATAAAGTAATTACGTAAAATTTGAACTTAAGTTCTAATTTTGAAATACAATTTTAAAGAATAACGCCATCTATATTTATGTGCTGACACTAAGTATAAACAGTGCCATCTATTGGCGAGTAGCATTTTGTGTTTACTTTGTTTTTATCGGCCACTCATAGATGGCAGCACATTTATTAAAGATTTGAGTACTACGAGCCCCGATGCAAAATAGTCGAAAAAAACCTGAAAAAAAAAACCTGTTGACTGCTCTACAAAAGTAAAAGAGGTTGAAGTGTGCTCGTGATCATTTAAATTGGACTTCCGATTAGTGGCGTAGTAGTCATTTGGAGTGACGAGTCTAAATTTGAAGTGAGAGTCGGCGATGAAAGGAAAAAAGTGATTCGGAACAAAAATGAGGCATTTCATGCTGATTGTCTCAAACGAAAAGTGAAGTTTCCGGCGTCTCTTATTATACTATCTTACTGCATGTCTGCACAAGGTGTGGGTGATATCCAGTTTGTGGATGGTTCTATCAATGCTCCGAGGTATCAAGACCTTTTGGAAGAGAGTTTACTGCCCTCTATTCCGCCTCTTAAGCATCAAGATTCCTTTATTTTTAACAAGATGGTGCTTTCTGCCATACTGCAAGGACAACAAAGTTTTGGCTACTGGCGAAAAACATCCCTACAATCGAGTGGCCATCTAACAGTCCGGACTTGTCACCGATCGAATCCCTATGGTGGGAAATGAAAAAAGTTCTCCGCAAAAATCCAACGAGATCGAAGAGCTACTTAAAGGCTAAACTCTTGGCTGTCTGGGAGTCAATTACGCCTGAGGAGTGTGCAGCGTTGGTTGCAACCATGCCTCTTCGCATTAAAGCGAAACAACTAACTGCTGGACGAACTATTTTGCGTAAGTGACAAGGGTAGACGAATACTTATACGTTATGTTTTTCAGAATATTTTTAAATGTTTTTATGTTATGTAAAGTCATGAAAGAATTTCAGTTATGTTAAAATAAACTTCAAAATGTTCCTCAAATTGTGGTTTACTTTATATTATACATACTTAATTATTTTACCAATATTAACTTTCTATATGTTTCGCTTTGCACTACTTTCCATACTAGACGAACTATTTTGCATCGGGGCTCGTATTATAATATTTAACAAACTAGCCACGCCCATCGGCTTATAGCATGCTAATTGCGTGGGAATTTTGAATGTTTGTGTGTATTTTATATGTAATGTTTCTGTTTATAAAGAACCAAAATACCAAGTTAAAACTCTTCCGAAAACTTGACAATTTGAAAGACGACATTTTTTTTGTTTTTTTTTATAACTACTTAGGTCACAAATACAGATACCAAAATTTTGTTAGTGACCAAACTTTATACATTTAAATTAAGATTGATTTCCGTACTTTTGTTTTCGTATTTTAATATGTATTTATAAATGTTTTCCTCGGCCTGTGTGTATGAATGTGTGTCCGTAGTTTGTGATACCCTAGATACAGGCAATGAACATAGTTAGGGGTCAGTCGGTGTAATGAGGTGATAAAGGGATCCACAAATATTCTGTGAAATCGCATCAAAATCCGTTGCGTAGTTTTAAAGATCTAAGCATACATGGGGACATAGGGACAGAGAAAGCGACTTTGTTTTATACTATGTAGTGAAGTATATATAGATAAATATTAGTGTGATAATCTCAGTGGCTTTCAATCGCGATTTGCCTAAATGTGTGACCCATTGCCACTTGAAACTTTCCTTCGATTTATTCACAACATTGATTGTCGAGGTTCATGAACATAATTATCATTGAATGGCGCATTTTAATGTATTATAATAGAAAACTACGACCGCTGTATTAACCCGCACTTGTTAGGATTCTAAGTATAAATTATTTCAAAAACAACGATTTTGTGTCAGTTTTTTATAGTTTATACACACATTAGCAGCGCCCCGCGATTTCACCCGCGTAGTTCCCGTTTCTGTAAGTACGCGGGAATAAAATTATGCTAAAAACCTTCCTCTTCTATTAAAACAAACCGCATTAAAATCCGTTGCGTAGTTTTAAAGATCTAAGCATACATAGGGACAGAGAAAGCGACTTTGTTTTATACTATGTAGTGATGATACACACACTAGCGGTTCCTCACGGTTTCACCCGCGTAGTTCCCGCTCCCGCAAGAATGTGGGAATAAAATTATGCTAAAAACCTTCCTCTTGAATCACTCTATCTATTAAAACAAACTGCACCAAAATCTGTTGCGTAGTTTTAAAGATGTAAGCATACATAGGGACAGACAGCGGGAAGCGACTTTGTTTTATACTATGTAGTGATAGTGTAGCAAGTTAATCAATTTCCTTGTTTCGATAAAGTCGAATTTTTCCAATATAATTAAATAATTCGGTTTTTGTTGGAACATTAAAGAATATTTTAACATATTGCATAATAATTATTTTCGTCTGTAATAATGAACAATGTAACACGCTGTTATATTTATAAAAAACTAGGCGTCTCGCGGTTTCACCCGCGTGGTTCCCGTTCCCGTGGGAATATGGGGATAAAATATAGCCTATGTTACTCAGGGTGAATGTAGCTTTCTAATGGTGAAAGAATTTTTGAAATCGGTTCAGTAGTTTCGGAGCCTATTCGTTACAAACAAATCTTTCCTCTTTATAATTTTACTAGTAGCGCTCCGCGGTTTCACCCACGTGGTTCCCGTTCCCGTGGGAATTACGGGATAAAACGTAGCCTATGTTCTTTCCCGGACCATAAGCTACCCCTGTACCAAATTTCAAGTCAATCGGTTCAGTAGTTTAACCGTGAAAAGGTAACAGACAGACAAAGTTAGGATTAGTGTTTTAAGTAGATGGGGCTTTGATAAAAACGCAAACATTTAATAAAAGGTGCAGAGTTTTGAGGTTTAAAAAGGTATATAATTAGTACATATGTTGTTATGTACGATATGGAATTATTGTGACGTAGAAAAAGGTTATTTTTTGTTAAAATTTCAATTTTAATTTATTTAATAAACATTTTGTTACAAAAAAAAAATACATTTAGCGCAATTAATAGTAATAAAATTATGGTTTTAAAAAGGTTTTATTTCCTTTATTTTATAAAGCTTTATGTTATTATTAAGTTAAGTTAAAAAACCTTTTTAAAAACAAGCTTTTTTTTTTAAAAAAAAACAAGCTTTTTTTAAAAAAAAAACAAGCTTTTTTAGCTTTTATGTCATTGTCATGGGACTTATACAAGTATGCCAAACAGCTCAATCGGATAACCAGAAGTGGTCGAAAAATGGCTGCAAGATTTGATTACAGACAACGGGACAGGTGACACTATATAAAAGCTTGTAATGAAAATCCTAATCCTAACTAATATTATAAATGCGAAAGTAACTCTGTCTGTCTGTTACCTTTTCACGGCTAAACTACTGAACCGATTGACTTGAAATTTGGTACAGGGGTAGCTTATAGTCCGGGAAAGAACATAGGATACTTTTTATCCCGAAATTACCACGGGAACGGGAACTACGCGGGTGAAACCGCGGGGCGCTGCTAGTGATCTATAAATATATACAAAAAGTATGTCAAAAACTGAGTGTAACATGTTTAATATATGTAGTTGAATTAGTTTTTATACAATGTAGGAATCGTTGAATATTTTAACATAACACAACCATATTATGCATGTTTCCGGGGTCTCAATGTCTCTACATACCAAATTTCACTTAAATAAGTAATGTCGACTAAAAATTAAAAATTTAAAAAAACCCCAACACAATTACTTTCAAACCCTCATAACTTTTAAACGGGTCAACCGATTTTCATCAAACATGTCTAAGAACACTCGCACGTAAGTCCCCTTTAATACAAAAGAACTAAATTAAAATCGGTTCATCCGTTCGGGAGCTATGATGCCACAGACAGACAGATACACACACACGCAGACTTGCAAACTTATAACACCCCTCCTTTTGCGTCGGGGGTTAAAAAAAAATAACATAACATAATCATTCACATCATCATCTTATTAGTAACTGATCCCTAACTAAGTCCGTAACTTGTATCTAGGGTATCAGAAACTACGGACACACACACCCAGACCAAGACAAACATTTGTGGTTCACACAAATATTCACTCTGCACGGGAATCGAACCCGCAACCATACGGATGGCAGTCCGGCATGGTGACCATTGACATTTAAATTGGTTCGGGGCGGTTTAAAGTAGGTCAAAGTTATTATGTGTAACTTTTGGCACATATTGTATGTAATTGATATGCTAAGGGCTTATGTGTATTATAGTTATTTATGGTACAAGCGAGGTAAGTTGGTGATTACTTCCGAGGCGCTATTGAGGCCCGAGCCGTCAGGCGAGGGTCTGAAGATAGCCGAGGATAGTAATCATCAATACACGCGTGTACCATACAACGTTTTTCAACACATTTGCGAAGAAATTATCATTTTTCGCTAATAAATGAACATTTTTTCTATTCGCGCGCATCCAACACAACAATGGTGATCGGTCAAAGACTAAAAGAATAAACTTATTAAAGAAAATCGAATGAATGAATGAATGGAATCGACCATAGACCTACCAAAAGTAAGGAAACATAGTTGAAGTTTGTTTTTAAAATGTATGGACACAATTTTTTTGGTATCGAAACTTTTTTAAAAACAAAGCTATTTAAAAAAACAATCTATAACTCACTAGTGAATCAAGCGTGACATTATTTTTATGAGCATGTGTGTTGAAAATTTATTTACTATAGTATAATTTATTAATTAAATAATTACGTATTGCATGGTAAGTTCGCTTGTCATAAACAAAATGTTATAAGTATGTTAAAATATTGTTTTCTCAGTAACCGATATTGTAATATTTTATATGAAACTAGCTGGGTTCCGCGGTTCCACCCGCGTAGTTCTCGCTCTCGTGGGAATTTCGGGATAAAACATAGCCTATGTTCTTCCTCGGACCATAAGCTACCCCTGTACCAAATTTCAAGTCAATCGGTTCAGTAGTTTAGCCGTGAAAAGGTAACAGACAGACAGAGTTACTTTCGCATTTATAATATTAGTAAGGATAAGTAATCTTATTACCAGAAATAAAGCTATTGTATTTTATTTATTTTTATTTTAAAGTTAACATACAAAGTTACTTTCATATTGTGCGCGAGTCCGGCACGCACTTGGCCTTTTCCTGGTAAAAAAATAAAAAGTATGATCCTTAAAATAGTATAAAAAATAAGTAGTTTATGGTTCTGTATAAAAATATAACTGTTGACGTCATCACACCTAAATATAACTTTGCAACGACTTTTGCAAAAGAAAAACATTTGATTATTATGATTTTACTAGCAGTGCCCCGCGGTTTTACCCGCGTAGTACCCGCTCCCGTGAGAATGCGTAGCTCGTAGTATCATACAATCTCGGCACAATTCACCATCGTGTGTTAAAAAACTAAGTAACAGCGCCATCTATTGGTACTATTTGCGACTACAAAAAGTTACAATAAAACATACGATTACTTATACACAATCCCATGGGAATTTCGGGATAAAAAGTATCCTATGTGTTATTCCTAGTTATAAGGAACATCTATACCAAAAATCAAAATAGATACAGAAGTTTTTGCGTGAAAGTGGAACAAACATCCAAACATACAAACTTTCGCATTTATAATATTAGTAGGAAGGATTAATTTACTACAAGCGCCCCGCGGTTTCATCCGCTTAGTTCCCGTTCCCGTAAGAATTTCGGGATAAAAAGTATCCTATGTATTATTCTGATGTATAAGCTAGATTATTGTAAAGTTTCATTAAAATCCATTCAGTAGTTTTTGCGTGAAAGAGGAACAAACATCCATACATCTAAACATCCACACTCACAAACATTCGGCTTTATAATATTAGTAGGATTTTGTTTAATTACGTGTATCTCTGATTTTATTTAATGTTATATACATACATCAGTACATAATAATTTGTATGCTTTACATATTTTCATAAATATTACATACTTACTTACATAATAATTATGTACTCATAATGTTAATTTATAATACCTAAAATTTACTCGACCGCTTAATTTTGGAGTTTTATTTTTTATTTTATTTAAATTATTTTGTAATAAGTCACATTGACCAAATTTACATGAAATATTCTTATTTTTATTTCATTATAATATCAACAACAACATAATTAACAACGTAACATAATCATTCCCTACATCATCTCATTACAGTAACTGACCCCAAACTAAGTCCGTCACGTGTATCTAGGATATCAGAAACTACGCACACACTCATTCACACACACACACACAGACCGAGACAAACATTTGTGGTTCACACAAATATTAACCCCGCACGGGAATCGAACCCGCAACCATACTGATGGCAGTCCGGCATGGTGACCACTCTGCCATCGAGGTGGTCAACTACTTATTTCTATAATTAATTATGTATTAAATAAATAACCTTTTAAAAGTTATTTTCTTATTTTAATGTACTTAATTTCCTTATGTATTTTTATCTTGAATGATTTTACTAGACACACCGGTTTACACTGCGTTGTCAGTCAGTCAGTCAGTGTTAAATCCTTCCTCACTACTACACCTAAGTTGTATATAATTGTTCGACCTCGATGGCAGAGTGGTCACCATGCCGGACTGCCATCCGTATGGTTGCGGGTCCGATTCCCGTGCGGGGTGAATATTTGTGTGAACCACAACTGCCTTATTTGCGCTGCATTTTTAGTCTGGTTTAGCACTAAACCAGGTTTTACAATCAATTTTGAATACTGTCAAAGTGACAGATTTGACTGACAAGCTGTCAAATGCCTACCAGGTTTTGTTAAACCAGACTAAAAATGCAACGCAAATAAGGCAGCAAATGTTTGTCTCGGTCTGGGTGTGTGTGAATGAGTGTGTGCGTAGTTTCTGATACCCTAGATACAAATTACGGACTTAGTTAGGGGTCAGTTACTGTAATGAGATGATGGAGGGAATGATTATGTTATGTTATATAAGTAACTCCTGTACAATGTTCCATACTATAAGATTCTAATAAAACCTGCTTAGGCGTGGTTCGAATTTATTATTATTTATATAAAATTATGATTTGAAGGACATAGTGCGTAAAAACTAGATTAATTTAATGAATTATCCATTTATTTGTTTTTTATGTACAATTTAATAAGATTATGAAACATGTAATGATATTATTATGGATTTTCTTACACAACATACGCCTGATAACCTAGGAATTTATATATTTGGAACGTATCATTAAAACATGAAAACGTAGAATATGAAATATAATTTATTTGGCTTATGGTTTCGGCTGTGTGATTTTATTTTATTTATTGAGGAAGATAATAAACATTATCTAAATATATTTAACACAAAGGTGACTGACTGACTGACTGACATAGTGATCTATCAACGCACAGCCCAAACCACTGGATCGGGCTGTTTGGCATGCAGGTAGATGTTATGACGTAGGCATCCGCTAAGAAAGGATTTTAATTAATTCTACCCCTAAAGGGGATAAAATAGGAGATGAAAAATTGTATGATGGAAGTCTTTATTCCACGCGGACGAAGTCGCGGGCAAAAGCTAGTTACATTATATAAGTACTTCATCACTACATAGTATAAAACAAAGTCGCTTTCTCTGTCCCTATGTATGCTTAGATCTTTAAAACTACGCAACGGATTGTGATGCGGTTTGTTTTAATAGATAGAGTGATTCAGTGGGAAGGTTTTTAGTATAATTTCATCCCCGTATTTCTACGGGAACGAGAACTATGCGGGTAAAACCGCGGGATACAAGCTATAGTATTTATAATAAGGAGGAAGAACCACGCTTGATTATTGTATGTTGGTGATCTCAAACTAGTTTTTAGCAGAAAAGCTTGTTCTACATGATTTTAGCTCATTTTAAATAAAAAACTAATTTCGTAATACTATAAAGGCTGATATTATGAAATATCAAAATATATTCTAATTTAGGCATTTAATAAATTATCAAGATAAAACTATATAGATTACTTACATCTCATGGATGGGGTCGTTGTTTGCAAAAAATCTAATGCAGGCAGGCTGTAGGTTCCTCCAGGTGTACAAAGGGCGAGCGTCAGGGAGGGCGCTCGCTCTCGGTACCGGTCTCGGGACGTCCTCACTTCCGGGGAGGGGGTGCTGCCTTAGTGCGGGCCCGGCGTTGGGGTGTCGTGGTAGTAATCCCCCTCGGGATAACGGGTAACGCAGACGGAAGTCGCTGTGTTTTAAGTGGGTAGGCCCAGCCCTTCTGGCTGGGAGAGCCCCACATAACCACCGTGAGTCCTCCTGTTCTCGGCTCTCGGTGGTATGCAGCTCTATGCATTTTCACAGCGGAAAAATAAAAAAGGTTCCTAAAGTATATGATATTATGATCCAAAATAATATAAAAAACATCAGACAAATTGCACGCCTTGTACTAATCCTTTTTAATTTCTAAAATGGATAAATGGTTACCAATTTGGTAAGGTTGCGGGTTCGATTCCCGTGCGGGGTGAATATTTGTGTGAACCACAAATGTTTGTCTCGGTCTGGGTGTGTGTGTGAATGAGTGTGTCCGTAGTTTCTGATACCCTAGATACAAGTTACTAACTTAGTTAGGGGTCAGTTACTGTAATGAGACGATAGAGGGAATGATTATGTTATGTTATAGATACAGTGATTCAAGAGGAAGGTTTTGAGCACAATTTTATCCCCACATTCTCACTGGAGCGGGAACTATGCGGGTAAAACCGCGGGGCGCTGCCAGTAATATAATAAACATTTGCGGCGCCCCGCGGTTTCACCCGCTTAGTTCCCGTTCCCGTAGGAATATGGGGATAAAATTATGCTAAAAACCTTCCCACTGAATCACTCTATATATTAAAACAAACCGCATCAAAATCCGTTGCGTAGTTTTAAAAATCTAAGCATACATAGGGACATAGAAAGCGACTTTGTTTTATACTATGTAGTGATAAGTATGTATTAATTATAACGTAATATAAGTCTTCTTTTGTATCTAAAATAAATGTACATAAAAATTAAATAATCATTGAATATGTAACAAGTATATAATAGCAGTATATTAAGTACATAAGTATATAGATCATGATCGTATTTTAATTATTTTGTGATGAAATTTTAAATTATTTTTCTTTTATCACTCTTAAATTAATTTCTTTAGATGAACACTCCATCATCTGCTCATATAATGTCCTAACCGAGGGGCTCGAGCCTAACTAGGGTGATTAGGCCTTAGTCAACCACAGGCCAAGTGCGGGTTGGTCGACTTCACATCAAAGTCAAAAATCATTTATTCAATTAAGGCCTCAATGAGGCACTTATGAACGTCACTGAATCTACCACCCCGATTCGGAATTACATCAGCCGAGAAGAATCGGCAAGAAACTCGAGTGACATACACACCTAAGAATTTGACGACCTCGATGGCAGAGTGGTCACCATGCCGGACTGCCATCCGTAAGGTAGCGGGTTCGATTCCCGTGCGGGGTGAATATTTGTGTGAACCACAAATGTTTGTCTCGGTCTGGGTGTGTGTGAATGAGTGTGTCCGTAGTTTCTGATACCCTAGATACAAGTTACGAACTTAGTTAGGGGTCAGTTACTATATGAGATGATGGAGGGAATTATGTAGTTACTTATAGGTTTACTAGCCGCGCCCCGCGGTTTCATCCGCGTAAATATAATACTTATAGCCTATGACACTCCGGGAAAATGTGGCTTTCCAATAGTGAAAGAATTTTTGAAATCGGACCAGTAGTTTCGGAGCATATTCGTTACAAACAATCAAATCTTTCCTCTTTATAATATTAGTTTAGATTTAGATAAGTACAACATTATACCTCTTTTTCCGAAGTGGGTACACTAAGCGTGTTATTGTATCGGCGGTGTTTGTGTCGAGTTTACAAAACTACTTATTACGAGGTACAAAGCTCAATATAATATAATAATCAGGGGTGAACAACATTTTGTACCAATTTTTTAAAGATTTTTTTCAAGCCCATATTTAAAGAATGACTTTTTAAAGAATATTTTTTTACAAGAATAAATATAATTTATGTCCTTCAAGAGCATTTATAAACGAATGCTTTTCTTTGAACCGTACACATTACAATAAAACTTTTAGTTTAACGATTTTTGGCCGCGGTTTTTGGTTTTACATTTCTAAAGTTTCGAACTCTGTACACAATCTGTGATCAAAAAATTTCTTAGGGTCGATTTTTCCATCGCCAGATAACTTTTATTCGACGAATAAAATTGACGTTTGACAGATTTTGTATGGAATAACTGTCAAAATTACAAAGTTATTCGTCGAATAAAGTTATCTGGCGATGGACAAATCAGCCCTTACTCATATTATAAATGCGATATAACACTGTCTATCTGTCTGGCTTTAAAATTACTGAACCGATTAACATGAAGTTTTCGAATCGAGATAAATAAGAGCATAAAGAACGTGGGTTACACATAAACATTTTATTGTAACTTTTACTATACTTAAACATTTATGGATTATTCAAATAAATCAACTATTACATTTAAATGATACTACTAACATAGGGTAAAGAAAAATTGTTCTTCTTCTATCGTGTCAATGGCCACAAAATAATATATTTAAGTAAGTGAAGAAAATCCTAACTAATATTATAAATGCGAAAGTAACTCTGTCTGTTACCTTTTCACGGCTAAACTACTGAACCGATTGACTTGAAATTTGGTACAGGTGTAGCTTATGGTCCGGGAAAGAACATAGGATACTTTTTATCCCGAAATTCCCACGGGAACAGGAACTACGCGGGTGAAACCGCGGGGCGCTCCTTGTTAAACAATAAATAAGTACTAAATAATACTAAATTTTCCCCGACCAAAACTCAGCTACATCTACACCAGCGTCATTTGCTTCCATCAGGAAAAAATGTTACTAACACCATAAGATATTTAATTCAATTCAATTCAATTGAATTCAATTCAATTTAATATTTAATTTAATGTCTAAAATAAATGCTTTTTTTAATTACTTTTTAAATTTAAAACAAAAAATAAAAACCCAAAATGTTGCCAACCCCTGCGATTGTAAATGTAATCCTTGATCGTCATTTCTCGATCCATCGCAGTAGTACCAGTAGTACTCGTCCAGTAGTACACTCGCACACCTCGAGGTGATCGCACGTGATACAATATAATAATTAAATTAATTAAATTAAATATAAAAAGGTTTTATAATCTGTGTTTACGACTTGAGGAGAAAAGAGTTTGGAAATGTGAGTAATTTTTTTATTAATTTAAAAGCCTATTTCACGACCTTCAAGTAAAGTTACTCAGCAAGTAAAGTTAGTTTTTTCTCTTTCTTACTTTATGTTAAGTGACAAAGACAAAACTTATGAGTAGTTCCGAGTAGGTACTCACAAGTTTTGTCTTTGTCACTTGATATCAAGTAAGTAAGACAAAACTAACCTTACTTGGTGGTTAATGTTACTTGGAGATCGTGAAATGGCCTATTTCACGATCTAAGTTTAATTAAAATTTACTTAGGTGTAAAATAAATATAGTATTTAAATGTTTTAGTAATTACTATTTAAATGAAATAATTGCTTAGGTGAAAATAAAATATAAGTACTTTGTATTTTTTTTGTAGTAAAACTTATTTTATTTGAGGTTTAATAAAATAAAAACGATTTAATTTCAAAAATATTTTCATGAACATCTTTACAAACAATAAAACAAATTAAAAAGTAAATTTAAGATTATTTAAATTTATTAATTAACTTCTTAATTTATTTAAACACGTGTTACGACAAATTATCTTTATTTTAATTATAAAGTAAAAATTTATAAAGAAATATTACCAAACTAGTAGCGCCCCGCGGTTTCACTCGCATAGTTCCCGATCGGTGGGAATACGGGGATATAATATAGCCTGTGTTACTCAGGGTGAATGTAGCTTTCTAATGGTGAAAGAATTTTTGAAATCGGTTCAGTAGTTTCGGAGCCTGTTCGTTACAAACAAATCTTTCCTCTTTATAATATTAGTGTAGAAATACAACCAAATTAAGAACTTTTTTTGAAGTCGGTTAATCCTATATAAAACATACCCCCGTTGTTCCCGTTCCCTTGGGAATACGGACCTATAGCCTTCCTCGATAAATGGGCTATCCAACACTGAATAGTTCCTGAGATTAGCGCGTACAACCAAACCAACTCTTCAGCTTTATATTACTACAAGCAGAGCCCCGCGGTTTCACTCGCGTAGTTCCCGTTCCCGTGTGAATATAGGGATAAAATAGCCTATGTCACGCACTGATAAATTAGCTTTCCATTAGTGAAAGAATTTTTGAAATCGGTTCAGTAGATCCCGAGATTACTCCTTACAATTTAACAAACACACAAACTTTACTTCTTTATAATATTAGTATCTAATATATAAAATTCACGTGTCACAGTTTTCGTTGCCATACTCCTCCGAAACGGCTTGACCGATTCTCATGAAATTTTGTGAGCATATTCAGTAGGTCTGAGAATCGGCCAACATCTATTTTTCATCCCAAAATTCCTACGGGAACGGGAACTACGCGTGTGAAACCGCGGGGCGCAGCTAGTAGAAGTATAGATATAATGTACTTGTAAAGTGGTCAGTTTTAGTCATTTATCGCGCACAGTCATGCTAGGCAGGCAGGGAGCTTAGGACTTCCGTCATACATTTTTATATACGGAAGCTTAAAATGCAATTTGTATGAAAAACCTAGTCTGCCTTATTTGCGTTGCATTTTTAGTCTGGTTTAACACTAAGCCATGTTATACAATCAATTTTGAATACTGTCAAAGTGACAGATTTGACTGACAAGGTGTCAGATGCTTACCAGGTTTTGTTAAACCAGACTAAAAATGCAACGCAAATAAGACCGATGTTCTAAAATACATATAATTACTTAATTACTATATTTTTGTAAAGTATTTAACATTTATATTGCTTCTTTGAACATTAAATAATGTTTTTTGAATTACATTTTGATACTTCTTATAAAGGATTGATCATAATATAATAAACCTGATTTGAAAACTAGTTTTAAAATCTAGTTATTTATTTTGGCATTTTTATTGATCTCCAGTGGTTTGGTGACGTTCAAAAATGCCTGCCAAAAGATAACTACCGGGTTAAATTTATGACTCTACTTTTCTACATATTATATACTTAGCTGTGCCCCACGGTTTTACCCGCATAGTTTCCGAACCCGTGGGAGTTTCAGGATAAAACTGGCCTATGTTCTTCCTCGGACTATAAGCTATCCCTGTACCAAATTTCAAGTCAATCGGTTCAGTAGTTTAGCCGTGAAAAGGTAACAGACAGACAGAGTTACTTTCGCATTTATAAAAAAGTAGTTTTGGAGCGTATTCAATGTAAACAAACAATCAAATCTTTCTTCTTTATTAGTAACTAGCTGTGCCCCGCGGTTTTACACGCGTGAATCCCATGGGAATTTTGGGATAAAAAGTATCCTATGTGTTATTCTGATGTAAAAGCTAAATTATTGTAAAGTTTCATTAAAATCCATTCAGTAGTTTTTGCGTGAAAGAGGAACAAACATCCACACATCTAAACATCCACACTCACAAACATTCGGCTTTATAATATTAGTAGGACTTCACAAGTGCAATATCACTACATAGTATAAAACAAAGTTGCTTTCTCTGTCCCTATGTATGCTTAGATCTCTAAAACTACGCAACGGATTTTGATGCGGTTTGTTTTAATAGATAGAGTGATTCAGTGGAAAGGTTTTAAGCATAATTTTATCCCCATATTCTTACGGGAACGGGAACTACGCGGGTGAAACCGCTAGTTAGCAATAAAGTAGTACATATGGAAATAATAATTCCGGTAGTCCAAGTATCAGCACATAATCAGTATTATTAAATGTTGTGACGTAGTTTAGTTATTGATGTAGCGATAAATAATAGTATAGAGTGCTAAGTAATTAATGAATAACATAACATAACATTCCCTCCATCATCTCATTACAGTAACTGACCCCTAAGTCCGTAACTTGTATCTAGGGTATCAGAAACAACGCGCACACTGATTCACACACACCCAGACCGAGACAAACATTTGTGGTTCACACAAATATATACCCCGCACGGGAATCGAAGCCGCGAAATACTTAAATATCCGGTCATCATATTGTAGTGTTTGCTACTAAAATAAAAAATGGAGTTTACTATTCTCGGACTATTATTGAGTGTGAAAGCATTTTAAGCTAATATTCACTCTAAGAATGCAATTTTTTGTCAACCTACATCGCCCCACTGCTGGGCAAAGGTCTCCCCCAAACATCTCCCACCAGCTACTGTCGAAGGTGAGATCTATGGACTAGCCAGAAGGTTCACCTCAATTTTAGTTAACGCTCGCTTTTACTCCTCATCAAATCATCTGATGAACTAATTGTTATGAAGTAAACTACAAAACGGCGTAGTTTCTGATACCCTAGATACAAGTTACGGACTTAGTTAGGGGTCAGTTACTGTAATGAGATGATGTAGATTGTAGTGAATGGTTATGTTATGTTAAAATTCGTTGCTATGTTCACACTCCTACACACTGTTCACCGTCACAAAATAACACTCTATTTCTCAAGTTATGACACCTCTACGTTACAATAATTAACTTTGAACTTGGTTGGTAATGCGAGGTTGTATAACAAGGTGAACTGTGTGACTTATAGGCTAAATGTTTTTATTTATTACTTGAATATATATGTACATAATTTTGTCGATTAAGCAGATTGTTTTGGTTCGTTTCACAATTTAATTACTTACTAATCTCCATCCGTTACTGAATGACGTAAAAACTACTGGGGCCTAAGTCTGCAATTTGACATTATTGATCAGACAATATGTTGATATTGAGGCACCATAACGAGAGTGTCAGAAATTTGGTATTCTGCTAAAATTTATTCATATGGCTATGGTGTCTCTCTTTGTTGCATATAAAATGTTTGTCAAATAAACGTCAGAATACTGTTTCCATGACAACCATCTATGTTTTATGGAGCTATTGAGTCAGCGGAATAGTTTTCAATAAGGGAATACCAAAATGACAACAAATGACAAAAAAACGGCCATAATGTTGATATTAAAATACACCTGAGTAGCATTATCACAGCTTAATAGTTTAGAGAATCAGGGCCCTGGTCGTAGAGAGCTGAAAAACACGTGTGTTTGTTGGGGGGAAGGCTACCACTAAGAGAGGATTTTTGGAAATACCCCCCCTAGGCGGAGAAAATGGGGAAGAACCCAAATTCTGCCGGAAATAATTATTCCACGCGGACGAAGTCGCGGGCATAAGCTAGTTTAATATTAAATTTATAATTGTGTTTAAAATTTAATATAATATAGGTACACTAGCTGCGCCCCGCGGTTTCACACGCGTAGTTCCCGTTCCCGTGGGAATTTCGGGATGAAAAATAGATGTTGGCCGATTCTCAGACCTACTGAATATGCTCACAAAATTTCATGAGAATCGGTCAAGCCGTTTCGGAGGAGTATGGCAACGAAAACTGTGAAACGAGAATTTTATATATTAGACGAGAGTTTTATATATTAGATTTGTCGATTATGCAGATTGCGTATATGGCCGCGTTAAAAATGTAAAGTAATAGTTATTTGTTATACAAGAGTGCAAAGTTGCTTTTTAACCGGGGCTCCAGTTGAGGACCGAGCCAGCGAAGGATTCTAAAATTGAATCACGAGCGCAGAGAGTGTTAGCGAGGGAGTCAAAATAAGAATCCTGAACGTTAGCGAGGGACTCAAAGGAGCACAAGGTTAAAAATTGTTTGCACTCGAGTGCAACACATTATTTTTCATCCCCCCTCAGCGAGGAAATTACTAAATGGAAACATAAAAATATTCATAATCACATTATTATGTGAAAAGAAAATATCATGCGCAAAGTAAATTAAAAAGAATGTACACCAAGAAGGTTCTGAATATATGGCTTTTCAAAATAGGTTCAGTAGATCTAGATCTAGAGATACCAACTTACAAACTTTATCTCTTTTTTAATCGAAACAAAATAAATTTAATTATTTTTAATAAATAAATGTCACAAAATATTCCAAATTCTTTGTCTGTGAAGTCATGTGTGAATAAAAAAACACGATTTGCTCGACTGCGTTCGAACAAAGATGAATTCTGTTATTTTGTAAATATTTTCGCTTCCCGTATTTTGTATATATTTGGCGACATTTTTTTTAATGACCTTTAGTAATATTTTGTAGTAACATAACGTAATCATAAGAATATTTGTGTGAACAACAAATGTTTGTCTCGGTCTGGGTGTGTGTGAATGAGTGTGTGGGTAGTATGTGATACCTTAGATACAAGTGACGAACTTAGTTAGGGGTCAGTTACTGTAATGAGAAGATGGAGGGAATGATTATGTTATTATAGTACTTAATTTATTATCCCACAGCGCCATCTAGTCCCAAACTAAGCAAACCTTGTACTATGGATACTAGACAACGGATACACATACTTTATATTTTTTGTAGCGCCCTGCGGTTTCACCCGCGTAGTTCCCGTTCCCATGGGACACAGGGATAAAATATAGCCTATGTTACTCAGGGTGAATGTAGCTTTCTAATGGTGAAAGAATTTTAGAAAGCGGTTCAGTAGTTTCGGAGCCTATTCGTTACATAAAAACAAATCTTTTCTCTTTATAATATTAGTGTAGATATACATACTTTTTTGTAAATACGTAGGTAAAATAAATGGAAAAGTCGGACGACGCGAAAATTCTATATTTTTATCTACTATATAAAAATAAGTCGGGTTTTCCTTCCTGACGCTATAACTCCAGAACGCACGAACCGATTTCCACGGTTTTGCATTCGTTGGAAAGGTCTCGGGCTCCGTGAGGTTTATAGCAAAGAAAATTCAGGAATTCCCACGGGAACGGGAACTACGCGTGTGAAACCGCGGGGCACAGCTAGTTTAGTCATATAATTATGTTTTCCTCACAAACTTTATGTGCTGTGGTCATTGTAATAAGGTAATTTGTAACCAAACATGAACTCATAATAATGCGACCTTCTAGTGTTACTAACTATAACCCGCGGTGTTACCTGCATAGTTACCGTTCCCGAGGATAAAATATAGCTTATGACATTTATAATCCCACCAAAAACATTCTGTAAAAAAACTAGCCAAGTCTCGATGGAGCTGCTTGTTTATCTCTAAAAAGTAATGAAATCTAGACAAAGTCGTACCAAGTCTAAGGTTCCTTACTGCGATTTCTTTATTATTATAGTTAATGTTGTGTGACTTGGCCGTTGAAGGGTACACATGTATACAAGGGTACAAAACTAGGTGCTCCTTGACACTATTGCATCAATCTGTTTCCAGAACCGCTACCCATTGACGATAGAAAATTGCCACTTGAAAAACGTTGATTTAATATCTAGTCAATTGTAGGCTTGATAAAGCTGCGTATTTTAATAATGTTATAACATTACGTGTAAACAAAATTGACTTGTGCCCACTACTAACGTTTTAAACAATGTTCAACGGCCAAGTCACTCAACATTAACTATAATTAGGGCGAGCGAAGCGAAGCCCTCCTAATTCAACAGTTTTTACAGTTTTGTGGTACATATTACGGAAAAACTAGAGCACCTACAGATTTGATATTTAACAGAGTTATTTCAATTCATGTCTAGATGTGCAGAAAATGGTTTTTATATCATTTTGTAAATGAAATAAAGAAAAAGGTTTTAACAATTTTGCAAACAAATTTTAAATTTCGAGAAAAAAATGGATGCCTATTACAACACGTCTATAAATAATATACATTGATTACATATAAACATATTAACAAAAAATACTTCTCAAATTAGCCGGGTTATAGGGGTTAAAATGACATCTCAATGTCAAACGATTACGACTTAGTGTCATACGGCACACAATAGATGGCGTTGATATCCAGTTTCGAGCATGAAGGTTTCATGTTTCTAATGCCGTAAAAAATCAAAATAAAAATAAATTGATTTGTACATTGTGAAATTGATTCTGTTTACAATTTCATCAGTTTAAAAAAATGTGTCATCAAAGGAGGCCGAGAGAAAAAAGAAAAACGGGGGGTTGGGGGGGCAGAGCCCCCCCATTAAGAAAAAATAAACATCTCTATGATAGAAATTAAAAGAAAGTTTGAATACTGATTCCGAAATAATAATAGTTGTTATAGTAAAATGCCGCAAAAACATACGTTACGCGAAATTAATCGTTCTTTGATGGACGATGTAAGGGAAAGTCAGAGAAGATGTAGTAATTGTGTTCGTGGCACAATGCTCACTTTGTGGCAAAACTATGTCAAAAATAAGAGAGAGAAAAGAAAAACGGGGGGTTGGGGGGGCGGAGCCCCCCCGTTAAAAAAAAACAAACATCTCTATGATAGAAATAAAAATAAAGTTTAATTTAATGAATAAAATTAACACTGATTTCGAAATAATAATAGTTGTTAGGGCGAGCGAAGCGAAGCCCTCCTAATTCATTCAACAGTTTTTACAGTTTTGTGGTACATATTACGGAAAAACTAGAGCACCTACAGATTTGATATTTAACAGAGTTATTTCAATTCATGTCTAGATGTGCAGAAAATGGTTTTTATATCATTTTGTAAATGAAATAAAGAAAAAGGTTTTAACAATTTTGCAAACAAATTTTAAATTTCGAGAAAAAAATGGATGCCTATTACAACACGTCTATAAATAATATACATTGATTACATATAAACATATTAACAAAAAATACTTCTCAAATTAGCCGGGTTATAGGGGTTAAAATGACATCTCAATGTCAAACGATTACGACTTAGTGTCATACGGCACACAATAGATGGCGTTGATATCCAGTTTCGAGCATGAAGGTTTCATGTTTCTAATGCCGTAAAAAATCAAAATAAAAATAAATTGATTTGTACATTGTGAAATTGATTCTGTTTACAATTTCATCAGTTTAAAAAAATGTGTCATCAAAGGAGGCCGAGAGAAAAAAGAAAAACGGGGGGTTGGGGGGGCAGAGCCCCCCCATTAAGAAAAAATAAACACCTCTATGATAGAAATTAAAAGAAAGTTTGAATACTGATTCCGAAATGATAATAGTTGTTATAGTAAAATGCCGCAAAAACATACGTTACGCGAAATTAATCGTTCTTTGATGGACGATGTAAGGGAAAGTCAGAGAAGATGTAGTAATTGTGTTCGTGGCACAATGCTCACTTTGTGGCAAAACTATGTCAAAAATAAGAGAGAGAAAAGAAAAACGGGGGGTTGGGGGGGCGGAGCCCCCCCGTTAAAAAAAAACAAACATATCTATGATAGAAATAAAAATAAAGTTTAATTTAATGAATAAAATTAACACTGATTTCGAAATAATAATAGTTGTTATAGTAAAATGCCACAAAAACGCACGTTAACTAGCCTCCTCTTCTCTTTTCCGAACCTTTATCCCATGTCTATTTAGGGTCGGTTTTCAGTTTAACCAGATTTGGCGGAATGTCAGCATTTTACGTGAAGCGACTGCCATCAGACCTTCACAACCCAGAGGGCTATACGTCATTTTTTGGATAAACCAAATGTTAGACTTTTGAGGGCTCTAACTACCCGTATAAACGAACGAAGATGTTAGTATTTAGTTAGCACAGTCATGATGGTGCCAGACGATGCTTAGCCGCACAGATCACAAGAGATCCGCGGGTAGCACTGGGCCACGAGCGAGCAACTAGCCTCCTAGAACGCGAAATTAACCGTTCTCTAATGGACGATGTAAGAAAAAGTCAGGGAAGACCTCGAGATGTAGAATATTATTGTGTTCGTGGCACCTTGTGGCAAAACTATGTCAGAACTTAGAGAGAGAGAAAAAGAAAAACGGGGGGTTGGGGGGGCAGAGCCCCCCCGTTAAAAAAAATCAAACATCTCTATGATAAAAATTAAAGGAAAGTTAATAAGATTAAGAGATTAAAGTAATCGTTAAATAAAGTGCCTTAAAAACGCACGTTGATTGGCCTCCTCGGACACGAAATCAACCGTTCTTTGATGGTCGATGTAAAGGAAAGCCAGAGAAGACCTCGAGATGTACCTAGAATCTAATTGTGTTCGTGGTAATCCATGTCATCTTCTTTGCACCGATTTGCACATCGAAAACAACGGACTTTGTAGACTAATATGGTTCCAGGACCACAACCTAACGTTTTAAAGAAATTAAAATTCGTCGAAGAGCAATTAATAGCGCAAGTTCACCCAGTTATTACAGTGTACCTACTCAAATTGGATATTGTGGCCAAGTGATCAACTTCCAATCAAAATATCACTTTCTTGGGCTGATGTAAACTTGAGCAGCGCTTTATGAAACCTATAAAATATGAATAGTGACCAAACATACGAACGAAAACGAGTTCAAGATAGCGATTTGAGGTACAATGATCATCATACAGTTTTTACGAAGTAAATATTTTATTTATTTTTTTAGGATTATCCGTATGTCGGTATGATGTCGGTACAAGTTACGTATCTATCCAATTTTAGTCCAATCCCTCAAATATTTATCAATGAAGGCAGAATACAGATCATGGAATCAGTTTTGAGTGGTAAGGGTGACCTTAGATATAGAGTCACCAAGTTTTCTGTTCCGGTGACAGCGTCGCTGAAATCGTATCTTTTGGTTGTCAGATGATTGTCAATGTATCCAAATGACATTATAGAGGGCGGTCTGAAATACGAAAACGTTACAAACTTTACCGACAGTGCACACGCGTTAACCAAATTGATATGTGCGCTAATGCGCTAAGTGCGCTTTTTGCGCACTATCTAATCTGACCAGGATTGTGTGCGTACGTGTGTGTAAATATCAAAATTAGAGTTACGTACTCGGCATTTCGTATTCCAAGATTCAGAAAACAGTTGTTGTAATTAATAATTAACCAGAATGCAATATTTAACCATTGTAAACTTAAATGTTTATTAACAAAACTAAAATAAATGAAATTCTGAAACGTCTTTGAGTTTGACATTTGTGCACACACTGCACAACCTAAGTATTTTCCATGAGCATCGTTTGCATACTTTAATGACGTCCCATTACTTTCGTTGGTGCAAATACGTTCAATTCGGTCACTTCACTCCGTAAGCGCGCTATTGGTACCGATAGGGCGAAAAAGCGCAATTTGGACCGCACGGATAGTCAACATGACAATAGGAGCCTCCAATTTTGACCACCGCCGGCACAGAAAACTTGATGACTCTAACCTAAACAAGACTTTCCAAACTTTCTGATAGTGAATATTGAGGTATGAAGATGTTAGTTTTTGTTTTGTTTCTTTTTTTTTAAAACGAATATATATTTTTTGGAAACTTTTCGAGAAATACATATTTCAGAATCACATATCATAGAGTCAGTTAATCTGCCCTAGCAGTTTCCCTGCACGAGATACAGACTTCAGCCTATACAAGAAGTTGTACTCATCGAGACCTCTCAAATGATGTTTGGTCACAAAATGTTACAACACGACAGAAGGACACCACATGGAGTCAGTTAATACGCGCTAGCCTAGCGGTTTTCCTTCACGAGATACAGACTTCAGCCTGTACAAGAAGTTATAGTACTCATCGAGAGCTTTCAAATGATGTAGGTCACAAAATATTACAAAATGACAGAACGACACCTCATGGAGTCAGTTAATCCACCCTAGCCTAGCGGTTTTCCTGCACGAGATACAGACTTCAGCCTGTACAAGAAGTTGTAGTACTCATCGAGAGCTTTCAAATGATGTAGGTCACAAAATATTACAAAATGACAGAACGACACCTCATGGAGTCAGTTAATCCGCCCTAGCCTAGCGGTTTTCCTGCACGAGATACAGACTTCAGCCTGTACAAGAAGTTGTAGTACTCATCGAGAGCTTTCAAATGAAGTAGGGCACAAGGTGTTACAACATATAGGACGGAACGCCCATTCTCCTTTGGGTTGAAAATGGATTTGTCCTCCCGATTAAATGCCACGCACTCACGAGTGATAATGGTTCGATATGAAAATTATTCTCATACAACGTATGACAATAATGGTTGAGTCCGAAACCACCCATAACTAAATATTGGAAAAGTGGAAATACTAAATGTTCCAGGAAACAATACAATAAGCCTTCGCAATCGTTATTCACAAGTCACAAGGCTTGACGTTAGATAAAGCTGTGGCGGACATTGGACATAAAGAAACTTCTGTTGGTCTAACATACTCGTAGGTACCTCTGTGATATCGCGCGTTTTCAATAATTAAAGCATTTTCTTTCTTTCTTACTATAAAACATAGAATTACTAAGAAAAACCTCGCGAGCCCACACAAAGCCACGCTTTTAGCTAGTAATAAAGAAATCGCAGTAAGGAACCTTACACTTGGTACGAGTTTGTCTAGATTTCATTACTTTTTAGAGATAAACAAGCACCTCAATCGAGACTTGGCTAGTTTTTTTACAGAATGTTTTTGGTGGGATTTCATTTATTTTTGTTGAAAAGTGTTTATATTGATTTATTTTATTAGATTTTCTTATTTGACACATTTTTTCTTTTTAGAAGTAGTATTTTATTATTAAGCGCCCCGCGGTTTCACCCGCGTAGTTCCCGTTTGCGTTTCCGTGGGAATTTCGGGATAAAAAGTATCCTATGTGCTTCTCCTGGTTCTAAGCTACCTCCCCACAAATTGTCAGCCAAATTAGTTCAGCTGTTCTAGAATTATAATTCCTGTTCCCATTCCCGTGGGAATTTCGGGATTAAAAGTATTCTATATGCTTATCCTGGTTCTAAGCTACCTTCCCACCAATTTTAAGCCAAATCAATTTAGCCGTTCTTGAGTTATAAATTCCCGTTCCCAATCCCGTGGGAATTTCGGGATTTAAAGTATTCTGTATTCTTCTCCTGGTTTTAAGTTACCTCCCCACCAATTTTCAGCCAAATCAGTTCAGCCGTTCTTGAGTTATAAATTCCCGTTCCCATTCCCGTGGGAATTTCGGAATTAAAAGTATTCTATGTTCTTCTCCTGGTTCTAAGCTACCGCCCCATCAATTTTCAGTCGAATCAATTCATTCGTTCTAGATTTTTAAATTCCTGTTCCCAATCCCGTGGGAATTTCGGGATTTAAAGTATTCTGTATTCTTCTCCTGGTTTTAAGTTACCTCCCCACCAATTTTCAGCCAAATCAGTTCAGCCGTTCTTGAGTTATAAATTCCCGTTCCCATTCCCGTGGGAATTTCGGAATTAAAAGTATTCTATGTTCTTCTCACGGTCACTATTAAACATTCCCCTGATTTAGGGAATCATGCTTTGGTGATGGCTGAGTTTCACTTAAAAAAGGGAAGGTTTCCACCTCGTAAAATCACCTTCCGGCCAATCAAAGACATTTCTTGGGAGAACTTTGAATGTGACCTCACCTCAATTAATTGGAATTATTTCAGTGAACCCCATGATATTGATGACTTGGTTTTTAACTTCACCACTATTATAAATTTGTTATTTGACAAGCACGCACCACTAAAGAATGTTTATTTCAAAGACCCTCCACACCCTTGGATAACATATCCCATACGCAAAATGATTGCAACAAGAGATCACTACCACAATGTTCATAAATCTGCTCGTACTGAAGAATCCAAAACTCAGTATAAAGATATGAAACAGTTTGTGATTCAGTCATTACATGCTGAGAAGAGGTGCTACTTTGAACAAAATATAAACAACAATCTCCACAACCCATCAGCATTGTGGAAAAATCTTAAAAATACTATTATCCCCTTTAGAAAGAGATGTGAGGATCTCCCTTCCTTTTTTAATGACCCTGAATTAATTAATGCGCACTTCTTGAATATTCCAGGTAATAATAATATTTCTTTATCGTCTCTTACATTCTTTGAACATCATCGTTTTCACTCTGAAGTCTTTGGATTCTCTAGTATTAGTATTGACAGTGTTTTAAAAATTATCAAAACCTTTTCGTCAAACGCCCTAGGTGTGGATGGCATAAATTTAGAAATGTTACTAGCCACTCTCCCTGTTTCTCTTCCCGCTATAACATCTATAATTAATTGTTCCTTAGAGACTGCCTCATTTCCTGAGATATGGAAACAGTCTATAATAAAACCTATCCCTAAAGTATCTAGCCCCGAGTCCTTGCAAGATTTGCGTCCCATCAGCATTCTGCCTTTAATGTCCAAGATTCTGGAGAGGGTTGTATGTGGCCAGGTAACTAAATATGTGGAAACCTATAGACTTCTCCCTGAGCGGCAGTCTGGGTTCCGCAAAGGTCACAGTACAGCTACGGCATTACTTGATGTGGTGGATCACTTACTTGCAGCTCAGGATCAGGGAATGTGTTCTATCCTGGTGCTGTTGGACTACTCCCGTGCTTTTGATTGTTTGAACTTATCCCTCCTTCTTTCCAAGTTAGCTTACTATGGTTTTGACAATCATTCCATTAAATGGTTCAATGCCTACCTCAGTCAAAGGCTGCAAATGGTTGAGTTGTCCAAAATCGATGGAACAAAGCATTTTTCGAGCCCCTCTTATACCTCTCGTGGTTTGCCGCAAGGTTCGAGCTTGTCACCGATCCTCTTCGCACTCTTCACTGCAGATATAATAAAAACCATTAAGCATTGTCAATACCATATGTATGCGGATGATCTGCAGATGCATATATCGTTTAAGCCCTCAGATCTCACTAAAGCTGTCCAAAAATTAAATAGAGATCTCTTTAACATAGCCAAGTGGTCAGAGTCCAATGGGTTGGTATTGAACCCCTCCAAGACAAAGTTCATGGTTTTTGGCTCCAAAACTAACCTTTCAAAATTAGATAGGTCTGCTCTCATACTAACTATTAATAATGAACCCATTGAACAGGTTTTTGAGGCCCGTAATCTTGGAGTGATTCTTGATGATCGCCTACATTTTGAATCACATATAGCTGAGTGTGTCAGAAATTGCTTCTTCAGACTTAAAATTCTATATAATATTCGTCCCTATCTCAATGAACACCTGCGGATTAGATTGTGTGAATCATTGGTCTTGTCTAAGCTTAACTATTGTGATACAGTTTTCGGGCCATGTCTATTAAAAAGAACTGAAAAGCTTATTCAAAGAATACAAAACGCATGTGCCCGCTTCAGTTTCTTTATCCCACCTCGCACCCATATAACTCCCTTCTTAAATGGCTCTAATATGCTGAAAATGTCTGCTCGAAGAAAAGTACATCTCGCTTCCCTTCTCTTTGGTTTATTCTCCACTAAGTCCCCTTCTTATCTCTGTGATAAATTAATTAAATCAAGGATTAATACTAACCTTCCGAACAGAAAATCAACCAGTGTTTTTTCAATCCCTTCTCACAGAACCATGGCGTTTCGTGGTTCCTTTCGTTATGCGGCTACGCACTGCTGGAATAATATTCCTCCCCCTTTGCGTGCCCTTAAAACAAAATCTTCCTTTAGAAAGATGTACTCTCAACTTTTGCTACAGGAGCAAAAGTCCGAAGCTCAGTACATCTTCCGGTAATTGTTAATAATTAGTTATATTAGACCTTATTAGGACATAACAATATTTAGATCTATATTAATTATTTTTATTTAAATACATAAGTAAGCATTAAAATAAAACTACTTACTTTTTGTTTCTGCACTTATTTGCTTGAGGGTTGTCATAACTTTTCCACCATGCGAAAGCCTCCACTTTTTTTTTTTTTTTTGTTTACCTGTAGTTATGAATGGCTTCGGTTATAATTTTATGTTTAATAATTTTATGTTTATGCTAAGTAGGTAATTATAATAATTAGTATTTGTTTCACTCACTGCACATCATGCCTAAACAAATGCTTTTGCTAGCTTTAATTTTAGGTAATATTTCGCTTGAAAATAGCTGTGCCTGCCTTAAAAATATAGAATACTTATCCGAGTAGAAATACCTATTATCTTCCGGTTTGAAATTTAAACTTTGTGTTCGTTCATCGTAGTGTGTGTTCATGTTCTATGTTTGTATTGGTTGTGCTCGGCTGCGTTCGCGAATTTGCAAATTCGCTTTGGCTACTTGGGCTTTTTAACTTTGTTTTTATTTTATTTTATTTTTTTGTATGTTTGGTGTACTTAATTTCATTTTTTTTTTGTATTATTATTTATTAGTCTATTTCAGCCTGTATAGTTTGTTTTTTTTTTTTTTGTTTCGTGCGTGAGTCACTGATGGTCCTATTTGAAAATCAGCGCCACAGCATCCTGTTGTGGCTTTTTGCTGAAATAGCGGCCATTTTTGGCCCACGCAGACATGTATTAGTCTGCTTTTCTGCTCTATTATTTATTTTGTATGTATCTTTTTCTGTTATTTTCTTATATTATTTTTTTGTTTATTATGTTTGCTTTGTGACTTTTGTATGTTTGCGTGTGCTAAAATAAATACCTTTTCTTTCTTTCTTTCTTTCTTTCTTTCTTTCTCCTGGTTCTAAGCTACCGCCCCATCAATTTTCAGTCGAATCAATTCAGCCGTTCTAGATTTTTAAATTCCTGTTCCCAATCCCGTGGGAATTTCGGGATTAAAGATATCCTATGTCCTTTTCCTGGTTCTAAGCTACCTCCCCACAAACTTTCAGCCAAATCAGTTCAGCCGTTCTTGAGTTACAATTCCCGTTCCCGTTCCCGTATAATTCCCGTTCCCGTTCGATTATCCTTGTTTTTACAGTTTTCCCTTTATGTGGCCATTAAACCCTAACTCTGTACCAAATTTCAGCTCTCTAGGTTTATGGGAAGTACTAGTTCTATTTTGATGATCATGAGTGAGTGAGTGAGTGAGTGAGTGAGTGAGTGTCTGTCATAAATACGAAACTTTGCTTTCGCTTAACTTCGGAACTAAATGACCTACAGACTTGAAATTTTATTTTAAGTATGTGATTGTATAGCTTAATGGATGACGAAAATTTCAGCGTTCTGGGCTTATCCAGAGGTTCTCAAATAGGGGCCTGAAAATGCGGCGAAATGGTTCCTGTAAAGGATGGTACGGCAGTGTTTGCTTCGCGCTCGACTTGGCGGGGGGCACTGCCGTGCCCCCAGATCATTCCCTCTATCATCTCATTACAGTAACTGACCCCTAACTAAGTTCGTACTTAACTTGTATCTATGGTATCAGAAACTACGCACACACTCATTCACACACACACAGACCGAGACAAACATTTGTAGTTCACACAAATATTCATCTCGCACGGGAATCGAACCCGCAACCATACGGATGGCAGTCCGACATGGTGACCACTCTGCCATCGAGGTCGTCAATTCAATTCAGTAGTCAATATATTTATACGTATATTTATTTATTGATATCCATTATTAAATATACATTAATACATAATGTGGCTTTTATTGGTAAATCAAATAAGAAAGAAGTAAAATGTATGTATTGTGCCACAATCTTTTCTGTGCCGGCGGCCAAAATTGGAAGCTCCTATTGTCATTGTGACTCTAATGTCATTTGGATACATTTTCAATAAACTGACAACCAAAAGATGCGATTACAGCGACGCTGTCACCGGCACAGACAAGATTGTGGCTCAATACGTTAAAATGTACCTACCACAAAACTGTACAGACTTATCGCTCGCCCTAATAATTCGTATCTGTTATTATTAAACGGATTTTGATGCGGTTTGTTTTAATAGATAGAGTAATTCAAGAAGAAGGTTTACATGTAGTAGGTTCCCATGGGATTGGGATGCGAGTGAAACCGCGGGGCGCTATTAGTACCCATATAATCAAACAAACAGTTACAAAATCATGTGGAAATAATGTTTTGATACAATAAAATTAATGTAATTAAGATTATAAGTTAATTATTTAATTGTGGGAGGCAAATTTACTCGACTATGTTGAACTTAAAAAGTATTATTTATTCTAATATATTCGTATAAAGCTGAAGAGTTTGTTTGTTTGGTTGAACGCGGTAATCACAGGAACTACTGGTCCGATTGGAAAAAAAAACTTCGGTGTTAGATAGCCTATTTATCGAGGAAGGCTATAGGCTATATTTTCCGAATTCCCACGGGAACGGGAACTACGGTACGGGGGCAAAACCACGGGGCGCTGCTAGTTATTTTATAAGCTAACTGGATGATAAAATGTAGATGGTCTATCCTACTTATATTATAAAGTAGCAGCGCCCTGCGGTTTCTCCCGCGTAGTACCCGTTCCCATGGGAATATAGAGATAAAATAAAACTAGGAACCTTCCTCTTGAATCACTCTATCTATTAAAACAAACCGCTTCGAAATCCGTTGCGTAGTTTTAAAGATCTAAGCATCTAATATAGGGACAGAGAAAGCGACTTTGTTTTATACTATGTAGTGATGGTTACATTAGCTAGACTCACTTTTTTAGTGGAATCTACTACAGTAGGTACAATAACATAACATAACATTCCCTCCATCATCTCATTACAGTAACTGACCCCTAACTAAGCTCGAAGCTTGTATCTAGGGTATCAGAAACTACGCACACACTCATTCACACACACACACAGACCGAGACAAACATTTGTGGTTGACACAAATATTCACCCCGCACGGGAATCGAACCCGCAACCTTAAGGATGGCAGTCCGGCATGGTGACCACTCTGCTATCGAGGTCGCAATAATAGGTAAATAAATATAAGTCCTTATATACATTGTTGGAACATGGGTAATATGAGTGGATAGTAAACATTTATAGCAAGTCATGTTGACGTATACAAATGTTTGTCTTATATACTTGTGTGATCGCTTATGTATATCGAGAATTGAGTTTTTTTAATCGTCCCTGGGTTTTTTTTATCTGGCAATGCGGGGACGTCACTTTTTGGCGTAGTTTTGAAGATATAAGCTTACATAGGGACAGACAGACGCGGAAGTGACTGTTTTATACTATGTAGTGTTTTCCACATGGCACTGTGTAAAGTAACGTAAAGTTTTAATCCCGTGGGAACATACATATAAACCTTCCTCTTGAATCACTCTATCTATTTCTGTAAACTGCATTAAAATCCGCTCAGTAGTTAGTTAAAGATCTAAGGGAACAGACAGCGGAAGCGACTTCTTTTTATAAGTAACTAGGTGTGCCTCGTGGTTTTACCCGCATAGTTCTCGATACTGAGGGAATTCCGGTATAAAACATAGCCTATGTCCTCCCCCGGACTATTAGCTACCCCTGTACTAAATGTCAAGTCAATAGGTTCAGTAGTTTAGCCGTGAAAAGGTAAAAGACAGAGTTACTTTCGCATTTATAACTATCGTTATCTCGCGGTTTTACCCCCGTGGTTCCCGCCCCTGTGGGAATACGGGGATAAAATATTGCCTATATTACTCAGGGTAAATGTAGCTTTTTATTGGTAAATGAAATTTTGAAATCGGTTCAGTAGTTACGGAGCTTACTCGTTACAAACAAACAAATCTTTCCTCTTTATAATAGTACTAGCAGCACCCCGCGGTTTTACTCGTGTAGTTCCCTTTCCCGTGGGAATACAGGGATAAACTATAGCCAATGTCACGCACTGACAATATAGCTTCCCATTAGTGAAAGAATTTTTGAAATCGGTTCAGTAGATCCCGAGATTACCCCTTACAATTTAACGAACACACAAACTTTACTTCTTTATAATATTAGTACATATAAGTATTTAGATAAGGATATATTAGTCAGATGTTATAATATGATGACTGAGTTATAATTTGTTAGAAACATTAGTTTCTAGCAACTATAGTTACAAGAATAAATTATGTATTGATCAATGGTCAAATCAATTAACAACGCAAAGACGGAAAAATGTGATTGAAATTGTTTTTTAATTACGATCGTGACCTACTAGATAACGTAACTCTTTCAAAGACAAAAGACGCGAACACTGCAGTTTGAAATTAAAATATCGTATATAAAAAATATGTACTTACTTATTATTTTTATATACTTATAGGTTGTTTCTGTATTATTTCATTTAAAACATAATCATTCCCTCCATCATCTCATTACAGTAACTGACCCCTAAGTTCGTAACTTGTATCTAGGGTATCACAAACTACGCACACACTCATTCACTCACACCCAGACCGAGACAAACATTTGTGGTTCACACAATTATTGACCCCGCACGGGAATCGAACCGGCAACCTTACGGTTGGCAGTCCGAAATGGTGACTACTCTGCCATCGAGCTCGTCATCGAGTATGACTCACTTGACCGTTCACACTCAACCGATTATGATCCATTGAAAAGTTACATTTGGGGTTGCGTTTCTTAGAGGACGCAATTTTATTTTTTTGATGTGTAGGGGGGGTAAGTGTAAAGCTAAAATCAAGTTAGTGGGGTCGCCACCCTTGTCCCACGGCCGACTTCTTGAAAATAGGGGTTTTTACGATATATCTCTTAAAATATTTATCTGATAAAAAAAAATTTTTTAACGTTTTTTGTTGCAAATTTATAAATAAAAAAGTTATAAGTGAAAATGTTCAGAAATTCGAGAAAAAAAATATATTTTTCGATATAACTTTTTTTTATCATTTTACGAAAAAACGATATCAGAGAGATTTTTGCAAATCGTTTTTTCGACAACTTTTATATGCAACATTTTTTCATTAAGTCAATAGCTAAGGTTTTACAGCGCTCCGAAGTGAGTACTCTTAACTATACATATTTTATACGTATTTTATACTAATAATGTGTCATCAGTTATTTTTTTTATTTTGTTATTATAATTCTTTTAATTAGTAATTTTGCAATGTTATTAATAATTAATTATTGACTCTTTTCCTCACCACCCACGAGGTAGAGCCTGGAGGCAATGTCACAATGACGTTTGTTACGAGGATACCGCTGCAGCACACTCAGGCACGGTAGAAAGAGTGGGAGATACTAGTTCCTCTCCCTTCCCCTCGATCTTACGCTTTTTCGATCAGCATCACGTGACCCTGACGCGAGTTTGAAAGTTTTTACCCATACAAAAAAAAGTGCTCAGCGCCGCTAAAGAAGTTTTCACTTCAAAAAAAAAATAGTACAGTAAGAGAGGTTAGAAATAATGATAATAATAATAGCAGCTTTTCTTTTGTTCCCTAATGGTCGCTTGGGTATTTTCTACCTGGACAGCATTCTCGGTAATTTTTTTCTCGAATTTCTGTACATTTTCACTTATAACTTTTTTATTTATAGTTCACACAAATATTCACCCCGCAAGGGAATCGTTTAATTATATGACTTTTCAAGTATATAGTTTAAAACTAGCTGTGCCCCGCGGTTTCACCCGCATAGTTCCCGATCCCGTGGGGATTTCGGGATAAAACGTAGCCTATGTTCTTTCCCGGACCATAAGCTACCCCTGTACCAAAATTCAAGTCAATCGGTTCAGTAGTTTAGCCGTGAAAAGGTAACAGACAGACAGAGTTACTTTCGCATTTATAATATTAGTTAGGATTAGTTAGGACTAGTTAGGATTAGGAAGGATAAATAAATATTATACATAGTTAACTATATGTTTTCAATTAAGACAAGCGTAATCCCTGAGATTAGCGCGTTCAACCAAACAAAATCTTTAGCTTTAATATATTAGTATAGATAGATTAATAGTTATTTATGGTACAAGCGAGTAAAGTTGGTGATTACTTCCGAGGCGCTATTGAGGCCCGAGCCGTCAGGCGAGGGTCTGAAGATAGCCTAGGATAGTAATCATCAATACACGCGTGTACCATACAACGTTTTTCAACACATTTGCGAAGAAATTATCATTTTTCGCTAATAAATAAACAGTTTTTCTATTCGCGCGCATCCAACACATCAATGGTGATCTGCCAAAGACTAAAAGAATATACTTATTAAAAAAAATCGAATGAATGAATGAATGGAATCGACCATAGATCTACCAAAAGTAAGGCAATATAATTAAAGTTTGTTTTTAAAATGTATGGACACGATTTTTTTCGGTATCGAAACTTTTTTAAAACTAAACAATAAAAAAAAACTATAACTCACTTGTGAATCAAGCGTGTCATTATTCAACTGTTTTTGCACAAATAAGAGCCCCTTTATGAGCAAGTGTGTTGAAAATAAATATTATACTTACATGTTTTTAATTAAGACAAGTAATTCCTGAGATTAGCGCGTTCAACCAAACAAAATCTTTAGCTTTATAATATTAGTATAACTAGATTAAAATAGATTTTATTTATACTATATCTAAATAAATAATTCAAACGTCAAATTATTACAAACATACTAATATTACAATATTAGTATGAATTAATTGATGTATGTAATAACTTTGTTAAACCGAGCGTAGGTATCTTAAATTGTTAATCGTATATCGGTACCTCACGATACAGACGTGAGTCTGGTGTGAGGACCACAAGAAATCGTATTCTGATGTGTTGTTCAGTTAATAAATATTTTTTCAACACACCTGCTCATAAAGGGGCTCTTATTTGTGCAAAAACAGTTGAATAATGACACGCTTGATTCACTAGTGAGTTATAGTTTTTTTTTTAAATTGTCTAGTTTTAAAAAAGTTTCGATACCAAAAAAAAACGTGTCCATATACACACATCAAAAGTGTCTAGGGATCAACATATATTTTTGCAATAACTTTTCTCCTGATTGATATTAATTAAAATTTTCTTTAAGGATTCATCAAATAAAGTGTTTTCGTTTGTCACAGTAACGATAAACCAAGTCACCTTTGCATTAATAAAGAAATTTGCCATTTTCCTAATAAAGGGATTTTTGACATTTGAACCACTAACATTAAAGTTCGAAAAAAAGACTGAAATAACAGTTTTCTTTAAAATTTTATTGGGTAACTTAAACAATTAATAATCCGTGTTTCTACCGCGAACACTAACAACACAAGAACATCGGTTTGGCATACTCAAAATGAGTTCATCCAAATCACGCTGTGGAATGGCCGCCCATGTTCGTTGCAACAACAAAAAAAGGTCTTCTTGCGACTGGATACCCTCCATATTCGGCAGAGCTCTTCTCTGTAGCATATCCCATGCATGCTCAATCGGGTTCAAGTCTGGCGACTGAGCAGGCCAGGGCAGGACATTGATGTTAGCTGCGGCGAGAGTCTGTCTTACAACTCTTGCGGTGTGCGGTCGTGCATTATCATGCATTAACTGAAATAAGGGACCGATTTGCACTTGTAGAGGAACGATGACGTCTGATACAATCGTCTCAGCATAAATTTGAGCGTTGAGGTTGCCTCTGATCCAAATCAACTCAGTTCTTCCGCCGATCCAAATACCCGCCCATACCATGATGGTTCCACCACTATAAGGATGGACTTCCTGGCAGGATTTTAATCGCTGTTGGCGTCCAGGGGTTCTCCAGTGTCGTATACGTCTTGTATCCGGTCTCATACCAAAACGAGACTCATCAGAAAAGCACACGAAACGCCATTGTTCTTCTGCCCAATTTCTGTGTTCAAGAGCCCATTGATATCGAATCCTACGATTGTGCATTGCTATAGGTGGTACCCGTAGCGGTCTTCGGGAATGAAGGTTCACTTCATGCAAGCGGTTTCTGACTGTTTGGTCGCTAATTAAGTTCCCTGAAGAGTGATGAAGCCGCACGGCTAACATCATGGCGGTTATTGTTGGAGCTCTTCGAGTTAAGATTTGAATGTATCGGTCTTGTCTCCGTGTGGTGCAGCGATACCGTCCTCCATGGCGCTCAGCCACGGTACCAGTGCTTCGGTAACGTGTCCAAAGTCGACTGATAACACTCTGACTTGTATTCAGAGCTAAAGCCACAGTACGTTGCCGGGAACCAGCTTCTATCATTCCCACGGCTCTGAGCATTTCTTCCCTGCTTAAATGACGTCGCCGCTCCATAATAACGTTGGTTTTAATCAGTAGTAGGGAAACAGTAGCACTAATAATGTCTTCAATGCGTTGTATGTTTTTATAGGGAAAATATTGACAGCTGATTTTCATCTTTTACTCGAATTTGATTCACAGTTCCTGATTCAAATTATGAAATGCACCAAAAAGGATCCATATAAATTTATAAAATCATAAATTTATTACAAAGCCACATCTCAATCTCAAGAAATCCGCATAAAAATGCTTGATCCCTAGACACTTTTGATGTGTGTATTTTAAAAACAAACTTCAACTATGTTGCCTTACTTTTGGTAGGTCTATGGTCGATTCGAAACATTCATTCATTCGATTTTTTTTTAATAATTACGATATTCTTTTAATCTATGGCCGATCACCATTGTTGTGTAGGATGCGCGCGAATAGAAAAACTGTTTATTTAGTAGCGAAAAATGTTAATTTCTTCGCAAATGTGTTGAAAAACGTTCTATGGTACACGCGAGTATTGATGATTACTATCCTCGGCTATCTTCAGACCCTCGCCTGACGGCTCGGGCCTCAATAGCGCCTCGGAAGTAATCACCAACTTACCTCGCTTGTACCATAAATAACTATTAATTTTTTGTCATTTTCATAAAAATAATATGTTTTAATGTATGTATAACTAGACCAAAATATGTTTAATCTAAATAATTAAGCCAGCTTTATATTTTTAGTAATATTATTCAAATAATATGTTTCACTAGCAGCGTCCCGCGGTTTCACTCGCGTAGTTCCCATTCCCGTGGGAATACGGGGATAAGCTAGCCTATGTCACTCGCTGATAATATAGCTTCCCATTAGTGAACGAATGTAATCGGTTCAGTAGTTCCGGAGCCTATTCGTTACAAACAAACAAAAAACAAATCTTTCCTCTTTACAATATTAAAGCGGCGCCCCGCGGTTTTACCCGCGTAGTTCCCGTTCCCGTAGGAATATGGGGATATGATAAAAGCTAAAAACCTTTCCGCTGAATCACTCTATCTATTAAAACAAAATCAAAATCCGTTGCGTAGTTTTAAACATCTAAGCATACATAGGGACAGAGAAGCGACTTTGTTTAATACGACTATGTAGTGATATAACTGCGCCCCGTTGTTTCACCCGCGTAATTCCCATTCCCGTGGGAATACAGCTACTCCTGTACCAAATTTTAAGTCAATCGGTTCAGTAGTTTAGCCTGACAGAGTTACTTTCGCATTTATAATATTGGTAAGGATTACTAATATAACATTTATAACATAATCATTCACTACATCATCTCATTATAGTGACTGACCCCTAACGTAAGTTCGTAACTTGTAAGGATTTCTTCATAAGATGATACATTAAAAAATACTTATTTGTCTATGACGTAAATAAGTTTAAGCATGTTTTCCTTGAGTGGTATAAAAAATAACATTAGTATTACTTGCCAATCAAGTATTATGGTCAACTCTCAAGGCGACCCGGAACTTATACCCAAATTGATACTTCTAATTCTCGTTCCTCCAAATTACATGTATGTAGCTAGTCTATTTGTATAGTATATATACATAGTATAAAACAAAGTCGCTTCCCGCTACCCGTCCCTATGTATGCTTACATCTTTAAAACTACGCAACGGATTTTGTAGCGGTTTTCTTTAGTAGATAGAGTGATTCAAGAGGAAGGTTTTTAGCATAACTTTATCCCCGCATTCTTGCTGGAGCGGGAATTATGCTGCTAAATGTATCTTCTATCTATATATAAGTATAAAACTTTTTCGTTACTGAGTGACGTACTGACTGACAGACAACGCACAGCCGAAACTACTGGTCATAGAGAGCTGAAAGGCACGTGTGTTTGTTGGGGGGAAGAGGCTTCCACTAAGAGAGGATTTTTGGAAATCCCTCCCCCCCCAGGGGAGAAAAGGGGAATAAATTGAAAACTACGCGCTATAACAATAAATAATATATATGGATGCATTTTATAGTGTTATACAGGGATAGTCACCGGATTGTGCATCCTTTACACAAGATTAAATATGTCAAAGGGCTTCCGTGTGTTGGCTTTGGCCCCATACTAGCCTTCCAAAAGACCGGGACTCCTTAATAGAATGGAAAAGACATAACAAATAATATATTTCTTTTTGTTACAGAAAATGAATATAACACTAGAAGATTCGCCCCTGACTCGGCCTTCCAAAAAGATGACAGATAATATGGCAAAATGGGTGGATGCCCAGAAGAAGGGCGAAAGAATAGATGTCGATATCTATGGTAAGCCCACGGAGAAGCAAATACAACAACTGGAAAACGTCAGAAATTTGAGCAAAGAACTTCAGGATAATTTGCAGGTGAGTTAAGAAAAAATATAGGTTCTTTACTAGCTACGTGCGTATCCCTACACCTGCACACGAGGACCTTTACAAGGCCACTGATAGTGCCATATCGGTGGCCGAGTTCTGGTCCTCACAAATATGAGTCGATACGCAAAGAAGAAGCTGCTGTGCTGTGTGTTTTAGCTGCGTGAATCCCAATCCCATAGGAATTTCGGAATAAAAATATGCTATGTGTTATTCCTGGTTATAAGGAACATCTGTACCAAATTTAATCTAAATAGATGCAGTAGTTTTTGCATGAAAGAGATTCCAACGGATTGAGAACCTCGTCATTTACAAGCTTTTATTTAGTGTCACCTATCCCTTTGTCTGTAATCAAATCTTGCATCCATTTTTCGACCACTTCTGGTTATCCGATTGAGCTGAAATTTGGCATACTTATGTAAGTCCCATGACAATGCAATAAAAGATAAAAAAACTTGTTATTAAAAAGGTTTTTTTTATTTAGTCTTGTTTTTAATAATAAATCTTTTGTTTTCATTGACGACCTAGAGGGTAGAGTGGTCACCATGCCGGACTGCCATCCGTATTGCGGGTTCGATTCCCGTCCGGGGTGAATATTTGTGTGAACCACAAATGTTTATCTCGGTCTGGGTGTGTGTGAATGAGTGTGTGCGTAGTTTCTGATACCCTAGATACAAGTTCCGAACTTAGTCAGGGGTCAGTTACTGTAATGAGATGATGTAGTAAATGATTATGTTATGTTATTATTATTTTACAGGAAATAGAAAACTCAGTCCGCCTCACCGACTCTGAGAGCCAAGTCATGCACCCAACCGCTCCTATCCTGGACTTCTCCGAAGACCACGAGTTCGTTTCAGCCAATGACATTAGCAATTATTACTCCCAAGAAGATATGGTCGACTCTAAGGAGGCTGAAAAACAGAGGCTCACCAAGGGTAAAGGGACCATGACTGAAATTCAGAGTTTTTACAAGGACCAGTGTGTGTTTTTGACCGGGGGTTCTGGGTTTTTGGGCAAAGGTGAGTGCGCATGGCGTTTTTTGCTTATTTTTGGAACTTTTCAGGGATTTCGAAGGGTTAAAATGGGACGACCCTATTATTAAGCGTTGATTTCACCGTTTACTTTGATATTTAAATTAAAAAAAATAGAAATTATTTTTCAATGTTTGCATTAAATCGCGTACATTTTATCTTATTGTAACTTCTCCATTGGTTTCTGCGATACAGATCTAGCTTAGTGCAGAGATCGCCCTACATTTCTTGATATGTTTTGAATCTGTTTTTAAGAACTCTTTTAGTACTTAAATTGTATGACTTTTTCGACTCATCTTTTCTTTTTTAAGCTATTGCATAGCTTCAATCGAGGGCCTTGAGCGCGGGGACCGAATCCAGAAATTCCGTAACGAAAAAAAACCTCACGTTTTTTTTTATCGAAAACTTTTTTTGTAAATTTTCCAAAAAGTTTTTATAGTAATGTGGACAAAGTTTTTTGGAGGAAACAAAGCCTAAACAGGTTTGGATAGGTAAGCCCGTCATCCCGTCACCTAAATCATCTTATGTAGTTGTAAACGTCAATTATGATGGTGATGTATACGCAGATGAGACCAGAGAGAATCTTTGTCGTGATCCTTATTCTATAGTAGATACCCTAACCCCTCATTTAGACTATGTTCCTGCTCCTGCTACTCGCGCTGCCGGAAATATTTCCCAAAATACGTCCGCGGCAGTACGCTATCTACACTATGCTGCAATGAGCAGGGAAGTGAGGAGGGAAGTGGGCAGCGGCATAGTATAAAGGGGTCACTCGTGCTGCTACTCGTCATGCCGGTGCCGTCACTTGTATGTCACTTGGTACGTGAGGTCGGCGTGAAATAGCGTATATGTTCTCTCTCGCTTTCCCTCCTTTGACTTCCGCACGAAAAACCGACACTCGCGGGAGCGTCGGGCAGGAGCAGCGGCATGACGAGTAGCAGCACGAGTGACCCCTTTACACTATGCCACTGCCCACTTTCCTCGTCACTTTCCTGCTCACTGCAGCATAGTGTAAACGAGGGGTAACAGAAAAAACGAATCGATTTACAAATGACGAAGTTAAAACAAAACACAACCAAATTAACTTCCTCCTTTCCCGAAATAGGTTAAGAACGTGATTAAAAACAAAATAAAATCTACATTTACAAAAACAAAAACTTAGCATATTAATGAATTCGCAGTAAGTTATTTGTGACAGTGTTATTTCATTACGTTTATACCAAAATCAGCAATTATCATAACCTTAAAAGAATCGCAATAACAAATTATAAATTTAGTTTATTTTGCTTTATTTAATTATCATAACAACCTCTTATTTACTTCGCTATATACATAGTATCACAAGTCATAATCACTACATAGTATAAAACAAAGTCGCTTCCCGCTCTGTCCCTATGTATGCTTACATCTTTAAAACTACGCAACGGATTTTGATGCGGTTTGTTTTAATAGATAGAGTGATTCAGTGGGAAGGTTATTAGCATAATGTTATCCCCACGTTCTTACGGGAAAGGGAAATACGTGGGTGAAGCCACGGGACGTGCTACAAGTAACAAATTAATTATTGTAAATATCGAAGCATGTAGTTATTAAGTAATCAATTAATTATTCTGTAACGTCTTTCTTATATGATGTTGTGTAGATTGAGATATTATAAGTTATGGTATATAGTTTTATAACCTTCCTAGATAAATGAGCTATCTTACAATGAAAGAATTATTAAAATCAGACCAGTAGTTCCTGAGATTAGCGCGTTCAACCAAACAAACTCTTCAGCTTTATAAGTAACTAGCAGCGCCCCGCGGTTTCACCCGCGTAGTTCCTGTTTCCGTAGTAATATGGGTATAAAATTAATTCCTAAAAACCTTCCCCTTGAATCACTCTATCTATTAAAACAAACCGCATCAAAATCCGTTGCGTAATTTTAAAGATGTTAGCATACATAGAGACAGAGAAAGCGACTTTGTTTTATACTATATAAGTACTAGCGGCGCCCCGCGGTTTAACCCACATTATCTCCGCTCCTATTGGTCGTAGCGTGATGTTATATAGCCTACAGCCTTCCTCGATAAATGGGCTATCTGACACTGAAAGAGTTTTCAAAACGGACCAGTAGTTCCTGAGATTAGCGCGTTCAACCAAACAAACTCTTCAGCTTTATATATCCCTATTTCCCTACTAATATTATAAATGCGAAAGTAACTCTGTCTGTCTGTTACCTTTTCACGGCTAAATTACTGAACCGATTGACTTGAAATTTGGTACAGGGGTAGCTTATGGTCCGGGAATTTTTATCCCGAAATTCCCACGGGAACGGAAAAAACGCGGGTGAAATCGCGGGGCGCTGCTAGTTAGTAAACCAAATTTCAAGTCAATCGGTTCAGTAGTTTAGCCGTGATTGGTAACAGACAGACAGAGTTACTTTCGCATTTATAATATTAGTTAGGATTATACATAGATAAGTACATAACATGTTTTCCAACCTTGAATGTTATTTATTTGGTCAAATATATACCTTATTTGTTTAGTTCTACCGGTTTCAATTATATCTTTAATTGTTCTCATCCATACTAATATTTATAAAGCTGTATTTTGTTCGGTTGAACGCGATAATCTCAGGAACCATTTGTTTAAATTAAAACATTCTTTCAATGTTTGATAGCCTATTTATTGACAAAGGCTATAGGCAGCTGTAGCTATGTGCCCCTTTACATTAGGTATTTCTTTGAGCATACCTATACACCCCTATTTTGAATTCGAGATACTTAATCACACAGCTAATGTAAACGACGGGTGACAATATAATAGTGAAGTTAGTTTTTTTTCTTTTGCTTTTATTTAAAAAGTTATGATAAGTCAAAGTTTTTCAAAATCCCGCCGAATTTTATTGTTATTCTACACCGAACAACAGGCGAACGCTGCGATACACAGCTGAGCGCGGTCATCGACCCGAGCCGTCACAGAATACTTGATAGCTAGTGTGCCGTCTGGTAATACGACATTTATTTTGTATTTTTTAAAGATAAGTAATCGACTATCATTTTTGATATTTTTATTGGATATATGGATTCAGTTACTACTACAGATATTCTGATTTTAATAAGTCCCGTAATTTCAAAATAGGGGTGTATATGTTACTAGCAGCGCCCCGTGTAGTTCCCATTCCCGTGGGAATACAGGGATAAACTATAGCCTATGTCACTCGCTGACAATATAGCTTCCCATTAGTGAAATATTTTTTGAAATCGGTTCAGTAGATCCCGAGATTACCCCTTACAATTTAACAAACACAAACTATACTTTTTTATAATATTAGTATAGAAGTATAGATAAGCTCGTTAATAATTGACGACCTCGATGGCAGAGTGGTCACCATGCCGGAGTGCCAGCCGTAAGGTTGGGGGTCCGATTCCCGTGAGTGAATATTGGTGTGTACCACAAAAAGAAAGAGTGAAAGAGTAACAAACATCCTTACAAATATTTACATGTACATACATATGTAGGTACATAGTATAAAACAAAGTCGCTACCCGCTGTCTGTCCCTATGTATGCTTACATCTTTAAAACTACGCAACGGATTTTGATGCGGTTTGTTTTAATAGATAGAGTGATTCAAGAGGAAGGTTTTTAATATAAGTTTATCCCCGCATTTTCACGGGAATGGGAACTACGCGGATAAAACTACGGGGCGCTGCGCTGATAAACAATATGGAAATCCAATATACATATTCATTTGAAAGGTTAAAAAGTACAAGTTTAATATTCCGTGGGTAGTAAACCGATCAAATTACGTCATTCTAACCTTACTTAGTTGTTTTTATTTATTATTAGCTGCGCCCCGCGGTTTCACACGCGTAGTTCCCGTTCCCGTTCCCGTGGGAATTTCGGGATGAAAAATAGATGTTGGCCGATTCTCAGACCTACTGAATATGCTCACAAAATTTCATGAGAATCGGTCAAGCCGTTTCGGAGGAGTATGAAACGAAAACTGTGACACGAGATTTTTATATACACACATCAAAAGTGTCTAGGGATCAAGCATTTTTATGCGGATTTCTTGAGATTGAGATGTGGCTTTGTAATAAATTTATGATTTTATAAATTTATATGGATCCTTTTTGGTGCATTTCATAATTTGAATCAGGAACTGTGAATCAAATTCGAGTAAAAGATGAAAATCAGCTGTCAATATTTTCCCTATAAAAACATACAACGCATTGAAGACATTATTAGTGCTACTGTTTCCCTACTACTGATTAAAACCAACGTTATTATGGAGCGGCGACGTCATTTAAGCAGGGAAGAAATGCTCAGAGCCGTGGGAATGATAGAAGCTGGTTCCCGGCAACGTACTGTGGCTTTAGCTCTGAATACAAGTCAGAGTGTTATCAGTCGACTTTGGACACGTTACCGAAGCACTGGTACCGTGGCTGAGCGCCATGGAGGACGGTATCGCTGCACCACACGGAGACAAGACCGATACATTCAAATCTTAACTCGAAGAGCTCCAACAATAACCGCCATGATGTTAGCCGTGCGGCTTCATCACTCTTCAGGGAACTTAATTAGCGACCAAACAGTCAGAAACCGCTTGCATGAAGTGAACCTTCATTCCCGAAGACCGCTACGGGTACCACCTATAGCAATGCACAATCGTAGGATTCGATATCAATGGGCTCTTGAACACAGAAATTGGGCAGAAGAACAATGGCGTTTCGTGTGCTTTTCTGATGAGTCTCGTTTTGGTATGAGACCGGATACAAGACGTATACGACACTGGAGAACCCCTGGACGCCAACAGCGATTAAAATCCTGCCAGGAAGTCCATCCTTATAGTGGTGGAACCATCATGGTATGGGCGGGTATTTGGATCGGCGGAAGAACTGAGTTGATTTGGATCAGAGGCAACCTCAACGCTCAAATTTATGCTGAGACGATTGTATCAGACGTCATCGTTCCTCTACAAGTGCAAATCGGTCCCTTATTTCAGTTAATGCATGATAATGCACGACCGCACACCGCAAGAGTTGTAAGACAGACTCTCGCCGCAGCTAACATCAATGTCCTGCCCTGGCCTGCTCAGTCGCCAGACTTGAACCCGATTGAGCATGCATGGGATATGCTACAGAGAAGAGCTCTGCCGAATATGGAGGGTATCCAGTCGCAAGAAGACCTTTTTTTGTTGTTGCAACGAACATGGGCGGCCATTCCACAGCGTGATTTGGATGAACTCATTTTGAGTATGCCAAACCGATGTTCTTGTGTTGTTAGTGTTCGCGGTAGAAACACGGATTATTAATTGTTTAAGTTACCCAATAAAATTTTAAAGAAAACTGTTATTTCAGTCTTTTTTTCGAACTTTAATGTTAGTGGTTCAAATGTCAAAAATCCCTTTATTAGGAAAATGGCAAATTTCTTTATTAATGCAAAGGTGACTTGGTTTATCGTTACTGTGACAAACGAAAACACTTTATTTGATGAATCCTTAAAGAAAATTTTAATTAATATCAATCAGGAGAAAAGTTATTGCAAAAATATATGTTGATCCCTAGACACTTTTGATGTGTGTATTAGAAAGATTTACCTATTAGTTTTATAACATACTAGCAGCGCTCTGCCGTTTTACTCGCATAGTTCCCGATCCCGTGGGAATGTGGGGATAAAATTATGCTAAAAACCTTTCTCTTGAATCACTCTATCTAATAAAACAAACCGCATAAAAATCCGTTGCGTAGTTTTAAAGATTTAAGCATACATAGGGACAGAGAAAGCGACTTTGTATTATACTATGTAGTGATTATTTATTAGTTTTATAAAATACTAGCAGCGCTCTGCGGATGTACCCGCGTAGTTCCCGATCCCGTAGGAATTTTGGGATAAAAAGTATCCAATGCCCTTCCCCGGACTAAAGCTACCCCTGTACCAAATTTCAAGTCAATCGGTTCTGTATTTTATCCGTGAAAAGGTAACAGACAGAGTTACTTTCGCATTTTTATAATATTGACTAGCGGACGCCCCGCGGTTTAACCCGCATTGCTCCTCTCCTATTGGTCGTAGCGTGATGTTATAGCCTATAGCCTTCCTCGATAAATGGGCTATCTAACACTGAAAGAATTTTTCAAATCGGACCAGTAGTTCCTGAGATTAGTGCGCTCAAACAAACAACTCTTCAGCTTTATAATATTAGTATAGATGTAAGGTTTTTGACAAAAAATGGCCATAAACTATATTGAGATGACCTTCGTTGTGTATGGACCGTGTAGTTTGTAGTTTAGAGGTCTATATATTCTAGGCGTTTTAAGAAACGACCTCTTAAATTGACCTCTATATTTTATGTAATGTGTTTCAAGTCTAATATAGTTTAAAACAATCTAATGAGTCACAATCTTGTCTGTGCCGGCGGCCAAAATTGGAAGCTCCTATTGTCATTGTGACTCTAATGTCATTTGGATTTTCACTAAACTGACAACCAAAAGATGCGATTACAGCGACGCTGTCACCGGCACAGAAAAGATTGTGACTTAATAGCTACACAGAATCAGATAAGTCTTTAAAATTAAATCATACATCTCATTCGTTCATGTGAATGAACTTGAAACAGGTTGCCAAGTTAGCGTTCTGGTTTTACCTTTTTTTGAACTAAAAATAAACTGAGTAAGTACTAATAAAAACATTTATAAGTATAACCACCTTTCCTAATATTATAAAGCTGAAGAGTCGCGAGCTAAGTTAGTTTGTTTGACCGCGCCAATCTTAGGAACTACTGCTAGGCTAGCATGACTTCGAAAACGCGATAGATACAGCGATTTATTGACATTCAACTGTCAAAATATAATAAATATAGCCGCCATATTTAATTTTACCACGTGATTAATTTTAAGACATATGATCATGCTCGCGTAATCGATATAGCTATTTATTGACATCCAACTGTCAAAATATAATAAATATAGCCGCCATATTTATTACACGATAAGTAATTTGTCACAGAAAAGATTGTGACTCAATAGACACAAAACGTCAAATATATAAAGCCTTACATATAATAAACGTTTTTATTCCGTTTTTCTGTCGTATTAAAGGTGATTTTTGCCGTTTTTCTAAAGTTGTATTGTGTATAGCTATGCCCCGCGGTTTTACCCGCATAGCTCCCGATTCCGTGGGATTTTTGGCATAAAACATAGCCTTTGTCCTCCTCCAGACTATAAGCTACTCCTGTACCAAATTTCAAGTCAATCGGTTCAGTAGTTTAGCCGTGAAAAGGTAACAGAGACAGACAGAGTTACTTTCGCATTTATAATATTAGTAAGGATTGATTAGGTATGTAATGATACTACGGAATCTATCGTGCGCGGGTCCGACTCGCACTTAGCTGGTTTTTTATGTCATCGCAGGTAAAACTACGGCTATAATAATTATGTCAAACGTGTTTCGAAGGCAAAATTAAAACACGTGACGAAGAAAACAAATTATTATTAAAATAAAAAAACACGTTCGAAACATTTTAATGTCAAATATCTACCACTAGCTGCGGCCCCGCGGTTTTACCCGCGAATCCCAATCCTATAGGAATTTCGGGATAAAAAGTTTAATTTTGTAAAAGAAATTTGGTACAGAATTTCGGGATAAAACGTAGCCAATGTTCTTTCCCGGTCCATAAGCTACCCCTGTACCAAATTTCAAGTCAATCGGTTCAGTAGTTTAGCCGTCAAAAGGTAACAGACAGACAGACAGACAGACAGAGTTACTTTCGCATTTATAATATTAGGATTAGGATTTTATCCCCGTATTCCCACTTGAACGGGAACTACGCGGGTAAAATTACAGGGCGCTGGTAGTTATGACGCAAATCGAAAGTAATTTTAAGTTATTTTAAAGACAATCTCTTTAAACGTTTTCAAGGATTTATTTTGAGGAAATGGAGTAAGGAAATACGTTTATAAAGAAGGGATAAATTTAATCTGTATCATTAAAGGTGAATGAACTGGGGTCAATATACTTACGCATTCTATAATTATAATACAATATTGTAAAGAGGAAATATTGTTTTTACAAGCTTTTATTTAGTGTCACCTGTCCCGTTGTCTGTAATCAAATCTTGCAGCCATTTTTCGACCACTTCTGGTTATCCGATTGAGCTGTTTGGCATTTATGTAAGTCCCATGACAATGCAATAAAAGCTAAAATAAGCTTGTTTTTAAAAAGGTTTTTTTAATGTATGATTGTTACTCAAAAGAATATGACATATTTTCTTCTCTCTTTACAAAAAGAAGAGTACTTATCTACTTACTTAAATCCATTTTAAATCCATTTACTTTTCATCCCAAAATTCCCACAGGATTGGGATTGTCGCGGGTATAATATAAGATACGTTTTTGCATGGTGTGTGTTTTAAAGCAAAAAATTGCATGAGTTTGTTTTTTTATCGTCATTATTGGACGATGATGCTATATTTTTTTTGTGTGTTTTTTTCTTCTGTGTTCAAATATTGTTAAGCATGTGTGTGTTTTTTGTTGTTTTAAAAGGTAAGTAGTGTTCGAGTTATTTTTTTTTTTTGCTTTGAACTTTTTTGTCTATGGCTTATGTTATGAAACTATTTTATTGCCACTACGATTAATTGCTGTGTAATTTTACAATGCGTTTTGAAACAAATATTAAAAACTTGCAACACTTTTTTTAATGTCAATTTTTTTGTAATAATTGTTTTGCTTCGAAATTATTGGCTTATAATTAGTTTTTATAGTTATCATGGTTATTAGCACTCAAATTATAATGATTAACGGGATATGTAGCCCAATCGGAATCCCAATCCCATGGGAATTTCGGGATAAAAAGTATCCTATGTGTTATTCCTAGTTATAAGGAACATCTGTACCAAATTTAATCTAAATCGATACAGTAGTTTTTGCGTGAAAGAGTAACAAACATCCAAACTCAGAAACATACAAACTTTCGTATTTATAATATTATTAGGATACATTGTAAATATCCCGTTAATCATAATAATTTGAGGCTTAAAATTAGTTTTACTATTTACATAAATAAACAGTAGGAATGCTTTTTTAAAATAAACAATGACAGCCTAAGTTAGAGCGTGCTTGCCTGGAATTAAAATGCATGCGCTGTATAGAGTCACAATCGTTTCTGTGCCGGTGACAGCGTCGCTGTAATCGCATCTTTTGGTTGTCAGTTTGGTGAAAATGTATCCAAATGACATTAGAGTCACAATGACAATAGGAGCTTCCAATTTTGGCCGCCGGCACAGAAAAAATTGTGATACTATAGTGTCACAAATATTTCTGTGCCGGCGGCCAAAATTGGAAGCTCATAAGTATTGTCATTTTGACTCTAATGTCATTTGGATACATTTTCAATAAACTGACAACCAAAAGATGCGATTACAGCGACGCTGTTACTGGCACAGAAAAGATTGTGGCACAATAACTTAGATACTCAGCCGGGCTAGCATGACTTTGAAAACGCGATATGATATAGCGATTTATCAACACCCAACTGTCAAAATATGATAAAAATACCAGCAAAATTTAATTTTATCATATCATATCACGTGATAATTCATTTGGTCATGCTTGCAAAATCGATATTATATCGTGGTGCCGATATGTTTTATCACGCAAAGTCATGCTAGGGGGGCAGGACTTTTGTCGTTCCCAAAATTCGATCTCTCTATGATCTTGCTTGTCAACGGATACAAAACTCTGTATATCTATCATAAATGTATGTAAAATGATAGATTAAGGGCCTATTTTACGACCTTCAAGTAAAGTTACTCACCAAGTAAAGTTAGTTTTGTCTCTTTCTTACTTTATATCAAGTGACAAAGACAAAACATGTGAGTACTCGGAACGTTACTTGAAGATGGTGAAATAGGCCCTAAGTATACACCCCTATTTTGAAAATATGGGACTTATTAAAATCAGAATATCTGTAGCAGTAACTGAATCCATATATCTAATAAAAATATCAAAAATGATAGTCGATTACTTATCTTTAAAAAATACTAAATAAATGTCGTATTACCAGACGGCACACTAGCTATCAAGTATTCTGTGACGGCTCGGGTCGATGACCGCGCTCAGCTGTGTATCGCAGCGTTCGGTGTAGAATAACAATAAAATTCGGCGGGATTTTGAAAATCTTTGACTTATCATAACTTTTTAAATAAAAGCAAAAGAAAAAAACTAACTTCACTATTATATTGTCACCCGTCGTTTACATTAGCTGTGAGATAAGGTATCGCAATTTCAAAATAAGGGTGTATAGAGTTTTGTATCCGTCAAGCAAATTCATATATAGATTGATTAGATTGAATATCAGGAACGGCCATGAACAATCCATTGACACGTTATTTTTTTTTACAGATGGACGCATGAGTCTTAAAGCCAGCAGAATTGTAGAAAAAGTTGTTTTGTAATAAAAAAAAATTTGAAAGTACCTAAAAATATCTATTTTAACTTAAATTATAAAAAAAAAATTGAGAACTTCCTTTTTTGAAGTTAGAAGAAGGTTGAAAATATAATCAAGCTGTAATATACCCAATATTAATCATCATCATCATCATCAGCCCGTCATCGTCCACAGCTGGTCATAGGCCTCTCTCAATGAACGCCACCGAGCTCGGTCTTCAGCTCTCTCCATCCAGGGCCTAAGTCTGCAATTTGACATTATTGATCAGACAATATGTTGATATTGAGGCACCATAACGAGAGTGTCAGAAATTTGGTATTCTGCTAAAATTTATTCATATGGCTATGGTGTCTCAGTGGTCTTTGTTGCATATCAAAATTCAAATATTTTTTTGTCAAATAAACGTCAGAATACTGTTTCATCTAAGTATTATGGAGCGATTGAGTCAGCGGAGTAGTTTTCACTAAGAGAATACCAAAATGACAACAAATGACAAAAAAACGGCGATAATGGTGATATTAAAATACATTTGAGTAGCATTATCACAGCTTAATAGTTTAGAGAATCGGGGCCCAGTTTTTTCCCGCCACTTTACGCAGGTCGTCCTCCCACCTAGCCGGTTGACGTCCCACAATTCGTCTTAATATTCAATCCTAAACCATAAGACCATAGGATTGGCATTGATTTCATACATAGTGTTGACGTTATTGAGTCACAATCTTTCCTGTGCCGGCGGCCAAAATTGGAAGCTACTATTGTCATTTAACTCTAATGTCATTTGGATACATTTTCAATAAACTGACAACCAAAAGATGCGATTACAGCGACGCTGTCACCGACACAGAAACGATTGTGGCTCAATATGAGAGACCAGAGAGAATGATGCATATTCAAGGCTCTATATACTAAAAAAAGACCAACCAGGCTAGCATGACTTCGAAAACGTGATAGATAGCAATTTATCAACATCCAACTGTCAAAATATGATGAAAATGTCCGCCATATTTAATTTTACCACGTAATAAATTTTATGACATTTGGTCATGCTCGCGAAATCGATATAGCTAACGACATCCAACTGTCAAAATATAATAAATATAGCCGCCATATTTAATTGTATCAAATCGTACTACGCCATATTCATTTGGTCATGCTCGCGAAATCGATATTATTTCGTGGTGTCTACATCATTTATCACGCACAGTCATGCTAGGCAGGCAAAGTTTGGCTCGGCAAAAAGCTTGAAGCATACTCGCTAAAATGTTCTCGTATTTTTCTGTAATGTAACATTTGCGCGAATGCACATTACAAGTTAATGCTCAAGTCTATCAACACTTTTTGGAATATAGTAAACATTTATCGTCGAAACAAACAACCATAAAGAATCTTTCATTAGTTTTAATTAAAATTTTATTTGGGTTTTTCCTGTATCCAAAAATACGTTGATTTAATTTGTCTTTTTGTAATTTAAGTTTTATGGTATTAAAAAGGTACTTTTAATAAAATAAAATAAAATGGTGAATGTGTTATTTATTGTGTTTTAAATTAATTTATTTTTGAATATATTTTTTTATAAAAATGTGTTTTATTTCTTTAATTTTACTAGCTGTGCCCCGCGGTTTTACCCGCATTAAGTCTTCTCCTATTGGTCGTAGCGTGATGTTATATAGCCCATAGCCTTCCTCGATAAATGGGCTATCTTACACTGAAAGAATTTTACAAATCGGACCAGTAGTTCCTGAGATTAGCGCGTTCAAACAAACTTTATAATATTAGTATATAAGTATGTATGTAGATTTTATAAAAATGATATAATGATAATAATCGTGTTCAAAACATATTTATGTAAATGTTGTAGGTACATAAATACTTATTAAATAACCACACTAATATTATAAAGACGAATGTTTGTGAGTGTGTATGTTTGTTAGCTCTTCACGTCTAAACGGCTGGAGCGATTTATATGAAATTTGGCACAGATGTCCCTTATAACTAATATAGGGTTTTTAATCCCAAAATTCCCATGGGATTACGTCCCGCGCGAGTAAAACCGCGGGGCATAGCTAGTTTTTTCGTAAAAAACCTAGTCTATGAAAATAAAACAAGGCCCTAGAACCACTCACTTAATTTCGACATATCGGCCATCGGTTCCGTGGTGTAGTGGTTATCACATCTGCTTTACACGCAGAAGGCCGCCAGTTCGATCCTGGCCGGAATCACACTTTTTGTATTTTGTTTTTTTTTTACAAGCTTTTATTTAGTGTCACCTGTCCCGTTGTCTGTAATCAAATCTTGCAAGCCATTTTTCGACCACTTCTGGTTATCCGATTGAGCTGTTTGGCATACTTATGTAAGTCACATGACAATGCAATGAAAGCTAAAAAAAGCTTGTTTTAAAATGGTTTTTTTTTTAATTTATTATTGTTTAATTTATTGCTGTGAAGTATAGAGATGTTTGAATATGTTTGGGGGAGACCTCTGCCAAGCAGTGGGACATTTTAGCTTTAAAATATTTGACATTTTAAATTAAGAGCCCATTTTACCATCTTCAAGTAATGTTCCGAGTACTCACATGTTTTGTCTTTGTCACTTGATATAAAGTAAGAAAGAGACAAAACTAACTTTACTTGGTGAGTAACTTTACTTGAAGGTCGTGAAATAGGCCCTATTTAATTCTTTGTGACATAGATAACATTAAAATATTTTAAATAAAATTATTTTTATTTTATTTATAACTGTGTCTTTATTTATTTATGACTATAATAAATAATTAAATTAGAATATATAAGTACATAAATACCTTGACATATGTATAAACAAAAATAGTGTCTAACATAAATTTACAAAATTATAATATTAGGTCTAAGCCTTATGATTAAATCCTACTAATATTATAAAGCCGAATGTTTGTATGTATGGATGTATGGATGTTTGTTCCTCTTTCACGCTAAAACTACTGAATGGATTTTAATGAAATTTGGTACAGATGTTCCTCATACATAGGAATAACACATAGGATACTTTTTATCCCAAAATTCCCACGGGATAAGGTTCCACGCGGGTAAAACCGCGGGGCACAGCTAGTTTTAAAATATACAGACCAAGAAGTAGGCTTAAAAAAACATATTTTATTATTTCGAAGTCTATATTTATTCATATGTATTAAAAAAACGGTTTTATTTATCACTGGCACCGCCCCGCGGTTTCACCCGCGTAGTTCCCGTTCCCGTGGGAATTTCTGGATAAAAAGAATCCTATGTTCTTTCCCGGACCATAAGCTACCCCTGATATAAGTACCTAATATGATACTTTTTATCCCGAAATTTCAAATATAAGTAATTAGTAGGATACCTTTTATCCCGAAATTCTAATACGATTGAAGAAATAGGAATTATACGGGCAAAACCGCTGGACATAGCTACTAAAATAATTATATCGCTTCTAATAAACATAATTTTTATTTTATTTTATTTTTATTTTTAATATTATTTAAGTTTTCTTTAATATATAAAATTAAGACCATAATAATTTGGGGCTTAACACGCTTAACTCGGCTTAACCCACATTATCTCCTCTCCTATTGGTCGTACCGTGATGTTATATAGCCTATAGCCTTCCTCGATAAATGGGCTATCTAACACTGAAAGAATTATTCAAATCGGGCCAGTAGTTCCTGAGATTATTAGTTCGCGTTCAAACAAACTCTTCAGTTTTATAATATTGGTATAGATTAGATATCAGCGCCCCTAGCGGGGAGTAGATGAACTATAAACATTTTCACACGACATTTTTTTATTGCGATTTCCTTCCTACTTTATTTATTTATACTTACAAATAATCATTATTTTTGTAATTATATTATTTTTATTGTCCCTTGTAAAAATTAATGAGTATGACGTCTAATAATTATAATTAATAAGATTATATTTCATTTTTTTACAAGCATACATTTTTAATTAATGGTGGTTAAATATAATGGTGTATTATAAATTTATAATAATAACTATTTATGTGTGCGAAAATTTTCTTGTTATTTCCTATGTAATTTAAATAATTTACTTGGTCGGATTTTATTATTTAAACTTTTTTAAATTATTACTAGCGCTCCCGTGAGAATACACAGATAAATTACGTCAAAAACCTTCCTCTCGAATCACTTTATCTATTAAAAGAAACCGCATCAAAATCCGTTGCGTAGTTTTAAAGATCTAAGCGAAGGGAAGCGTTTTTGTTTAGATTTGACATCAGCACCCCTAGCGGGGAGTAGATGAACTATAAACCTTTTTTACACGACAAATTTTATTGTGATTTCCTTCCTACATTATTTATTTATATTTACAAATCATCATTATTTTTGGTAATTAAATTATTTTTATTATCCTAAATATTTTAAATTAATGAGTCTGACGTCTAATAATTATAATTAATGAGACTTTATTTCATTTTTTTACAAGCAAACATTTTATAATTAGCCCTTTAAATAATGGTGTATTGTAATAATGTGTGCGAAAATCTTCTTGTTTTTTCTTATGGCGTTATTATTATCAGTAAATAGTCTGGTTTTATTATTCAAACTTAATTTTAGACATAAAAACAAACGCAACTATTTACTATGCCATATTTAATTTTACCACATGATTAATTTTATGACATTTGGTCATGCTTGCGAAATCGATATAGCTATTTATTGACATCCAACTGTCAAAATATAATAAATATAGCCGCCATATTTAATTTTATCAAATCTTACCACGCCATATTCATTTGGTCATGCTCGCAAATCGATATTATTTCGTGGTGTCTATATCATTTATCACGCACAGTCATGCTAGGCAGGCTGGAACCGTTAAAATTGTGATACATTATAAAAATTCTAATTTTATTAATTTAATTAAGTATTTATTTTAAATAGATAATTTATTTGACTTTACTGCCCTGTGAAGGGCGATGGCAGAAACGTGAAAAACATCATTTGTTATTCTATTAATTAATTTATTTGGTTAATTATAACTGTTTTTACTTGCATTAAAATAACGTTTACACTATACGATAATTAGGGCCCTAACTCAGTTAGGTTAGGTAAACACAAGCGTAGTCTCTAGTTTGTCTGTTTTTTTTGTTTTTTTTTTTAAAAAAACAGTAATCATACTATACAATAATTAAGGCCCTAACTCATTAAGGGTCCTTAGTAACGACAAGTGTAGTTTCTAGTTAGTGCCCTACTTAGTAAACGCGAAAGTTATGGATAGATGTTTGTTACTCTTTCACGTAAAAACTACTGTATCGATTTAGATTAAATTTGGTACAGATGTTCCTTATAACTAGGAATAACACATAGGATACTTTAGTTTTGGATAGGACTGTTTATCCCTTTCCTATAAGATTGGGATTACGCAAGTAAAACCGAGGGGCACAGATGGTAAAATTATATTTTAAGACATCAAATACGCTAGGTGTGCTTGTGCGGTTTCACCCGCGTATATAACAATTCCGTGGGAATCCTTTCTTAGCGGATGCCGACATCATGCCAAATTTCAGCCCGATCCGTCCAGTGGTTAGGGCTGTGCGTTGATAGATCACTATGTCAGTCAGTCAGTCTTGAGTTATATATATTTATATAATAAAATATGTTTTGGGACGAAGACAGCAAATTATTTGGGATGAACTATGATTTTTATACTTGGGACAAAATTTTGTGGGTCAAAGGAATATTTCTTGGGTTGAAAACCTCAGTAAGAGAATGTTCATATCTGACGCAACATGCGGGTCGCGTAACGCCAGAACAGACAAATGTGTTTTTCTATACATTTGTCTGTTCTGGCGTTACGCGACCGATAATACGCGACGCATGTTCCGTCAGATATGAACCTTCCCTAAGCCAAACTTAGAATCCATCGTTTATTTCTTTGTTCCAGTATTAATTGAGAAGCTGCTCAGAGCGTGCGTTGACATCGACACTATCTACGTGCTGATAAGGAACAAGAAAGGAAAGGACGCCAGAGCGAGACTACACGAGATGCTGGACGATTTTGTAAGTATACACATATACACCCTTATTTTGAATTCGAGATACTTAATCACACAGCTAATGTAAACGACGGGTGACAATATAATAGTGAAGTTAGTTTTTATCTTTTGCTATTATTTAAAAAGTTATGGTAAGTCAAAGTTTTTCAAAATCCCGCCGAATTTTATTGTTATTCTACACCGAACAACAGGCGAACGCTGCGATACACAGCTGAGCGCGGTCATCGACCCGAGCCGTCACAGAATACTTGATAGCTGTGGCGTCTGGTAATACGGCATTTTTTTTGTATTTTTTAAAGATAGGTAATCGACTATCATTTTTGATATTTTTATTGGATATATGGATTCAGTTACTGCTACAGATATTCTGATTTTAATAAGTCCCATCATTTCAAAATAGGGGTGTATTTTATATTGCTCGCGACTTCGTGCGCGTGGAGTAATGAATTCCGGCAGAATTTTGGTTTTTCCCCCTTTCCAAACATCCTCTCTTAGTGGTAGCCTACTCCCCCCAACAAACACACGTGCCTTTCAGCTCTCTATGACCAGTAGTTTCGGCTGTGCGTTGTCTGTCAGTCAGTACATCACTCAGTAACGGAAGAGTTTTATATACTTATGTAGATTGTAAATCAATGTTATGAATTAAGTTATCTAAACTTTGTAATTTAATGTTCATCTCACAATGGTAATATTTAGGGAAGGTTCATATCTGACGGAACATGAGTCGCGTATTATCGGTCGCGTAACGCCAGAACAGACAAATGTATAGAAAAACACTTGACCGTTCACACTCAACGCACTAACGTATAATCGGTTGAGTGTGAACGGTCAAGTGTTTTTCTATACATTCCAGTTTTTTTAAGACTAGCTGTGCTGGTTTTACCCGCATAGTTCCCGATCCCGTGGGAATTTCGGGATAAAACATAGCTTATATCCTCCCCTAGACCATAAACTACCCCTGTACCAAATTTCAAGTCAATCGGTTCTGTAGTTAAGCCGTGAAAAGGTAACAGATTGACAGACAGAGTTACTTTCGCATTTAGTTTTATAATATTGTAATAAGGATAATGAGAGTCCTCTTTCTTCTCAATATTACTACTTATTTAGTTATATTTTATGGATATTCATACATCTGCTATCCACACCTTTGGGTTGAATAAAGAAGAAATATAATATATTGAGTTAGGAATACCAATTTAGGATGAGGAAAAAATTAGGATGAAATGTCATAGGATGAAAAAGGATTAACCTAATTTATAATACAATTTATTTATATAGTGTTTCACACAATATTTTAGGATTTTGAAAAATGCATTAAAAATTTTCGCGTCAGCCAGGACTTGAACCCGGAACCATGCTGAACCGTAGCACTGCTCTGTCCAATTAAGCTACCGAGGCATGGTTCCGGGTTCAAGACCTGGCTAAGGCGAAAATTTTGAATGCATTTTTCAAAACCAAATTTTTATTTTTATTTTTTCAGCTATTCCAAAGAGCCCATGAGCAGAATCCCAAGGGAATCCACAAAGTGGTGCCAATCATTGGAGATATGGAGCTACCGGGATTAGGGATCAGTGATGAAGACAGGAAAACTCTTGTTAGCAGGGTATGAATATATATTAACTAAATAATAATATAACATAACATAATCATTCACTCCATCATCTCATTACAGTAACTGACCCCTAAGTCCGTAACTTATATTGAGTCATAATCTTTTCTACGCCGGCCAAAATTGGAAGCTCCTATTGTCATTTTGATTCTAATGACATTTGGATATATGTGTGTGTGTATCTGTCAGTCTGTGGCATCATAGCTCCCGAACGGATGAACCGATTTCAATTTAGTTTTTTGTATTAAAGGGGACTTACGTGCGAGTGTTTTTAGGCATGTTTGATGAAAATCGGTTGGCCCGTTTAAAAGTTATGGGGGTTTGAAAGTAATTGTGTTGGGGTTTTTTAAATTTTTAATTTAATGTTTCAGGTAACAATAATAATAAATTCGGCAGCTACTGTTAAATTCGATGAGAAACTTTCAATATCTACTGCTATTAACGTCAAGGGAACAAAAGAGGTGCTAAAACTCGCTAAGGAGTGCAGAAACTTGAAAGCATTGACTCATGTATCGACGGCGTTCTCAAACACACACGTGTCGCATATTGAGGAGAAGTGAGTTTTAGTTTTATACTGGTTGTGCTTCAGGGTTTTGGTCGTGTTTATTAAGGATTAGGAAGTCTTCTGAGATAAGTTGGCTGTTCAGCATTGAAAGAATTTTCCGATTTGGAATAGTAGTTTTTGAGATATATGCGAGTTCAAAAAACTATATACTTTTTCTGCTTTATATAGTAAAGTACGATTACATCCTAACGTCGCCAATAATCCAAGCCGAATGTTTGAGAGTGTGGATGTTTGTTCCTCTTTCACGCAAAAACTACTGAATGGATTTTAATGAAACTTTACAATAATTTAGCTTATACATCAGAATAACACATAGAACACTTTTTATCCCGAAATTCCCATGGGAACTACGCGGATGAAACCGCGGGGCGCTGCTAGTAATAATATTATACACGCGAAAGTTTGGATGGATGTTTGTTACTCTTTCACGCAAAAACTACTGAACCGATTTGGATCATATTTGGTACAGATGTTCCTTGTAACTAGGAAAAACACAGAGGATACTTTTTATCCCAAAATTTTGACAAAATCGGGATTTATATGGGTAAAATCGCGGAGCAAAGCTAATAAAAAAGAAAATAACGTTTAAACAGCTATTTTAAAAGAAACTTATTATTATCATACCTGGGGGGGTGCATGGAAGGAGCCTCCCCGAGTGGCGAATAAAATAAGCATGCGTCCGGCGCACCCTGGGCAATGGTCTGCGGACGGCAAGTCGGTAACGCAGACTGGCTGATCCTTCCACCACGACTCAACGGCAAATAACTTGCCGGGCGTGTCCCCACTCCTGCACACGCGAGGACCTTTACAAGGCTACTTGATAGTGCCATATCGGTGGCCGAGTTCTGGTCCTCAAAAATGTGAGTCGACACGCAAAGAAGAAGAAGAATTATCATACCTTTATTTAATAAATAAACTATGTTCATAGGTTCTACGACCCCCCGATGTCAGTTGAAGCGTTGGAGGCTGTATCTGAGCTCGACGAAAACTTAGTTGAAAACATTCTTCCTACGTAAGTACCATTATATCAGTTAAGAGAGAAAAAAAAGTAAAAAAAAATGTCACCTTAGCTGGGATTTGAACCTAGGCTGGCCGCGCCGTAGCGTTGCTTTAAATCAACTGAGCTACTGAGGTCACATCAGCTGTTGAAAATATTTAATGATAGATTTTGTTTACGGCAGCTACTAGTTACATTTATTCTATGGAGACAATATTCGGTTATCTAGAAATCCATCGGTTTACGGTAAGGGAAGGTTCATATCTGACGGAACATGCGTCAACCGATTATACGTTAGTGTGTTAAGTGTGAACGGTCAAGTGTTTTTCTATACATTTGTCTGTTCTGGCGTTACGCGACCGATAATATGCGACGCATGTTCCGTCAGATATGAACCTTCTCTTATCCATCTAAAAATCTGTACTTACTAGTACTACATATTATATTAATTCGGCAAGAAATAGTCAAAATCTGATGACGAAATTACATGATGAAACATCTTTAAAACCTATATCAAAAAGATATTTGATTTTAACTTTTTTAATCGACTACCAAAAAGGAAGAGGTTCTCAATTCGGTCGGTATGTTGTTTTAAGTTTTAGTGTTGCATGAAATCGATTAAAAGTAGATTAATGGCCTATTTCACAATCTTTAAGTAAATTTCCGAGTACTCACAAGTTTTGTCTTTGTCATTTAATTTAAAGTAACAAAGAGACAACACTCACTTTACTTGGTGAGTAACTTTACTTGAAGATCGTGAAATAGACCCTAATTCTTATAATAAGTAGGTGTTTTAATAAACAGTTTCTTAAATTCTTACTATTTTCCAGTCTTCTCGGCAAGAGACCAAACACGTATTGCTTCACGAAGGCGGTGGCTGAGGAGGCGGTCAGAGTGTACGGAGAGGGAATGCCCATTTGTATACTGAGGCCGTCTATAGGTGAGATTATATTTACATCTGGTATGTAAGCTGATGAGTTTGTTTGACCGCGCTAATCTCAGGAACTACTGGTCCGATTTGAAAAATTCTTTCAGTGTTAGATAGCCCATTTATCGAAGGAAGGCTATAGGCTATATAACGTCAGGCTACGACCAATAGGAGAGGAGCTCACAAGGGATAAACTGCGGGGAGCAGTCTTAGAATAAAACCTGTTTTCAATTCGAAGTAGTAGGCCTAAGATTAACTCGTTTAAACAAATTAAATTTTCAGATTTATTATATTAGTACTTGTAAGTCGATTTTTTAAATACCCGAATGTGGAAATCTTTTGTCCCCAATTAAAAAGATTTTTTTTAAATTTAGGAACACGTGTCCCATGTTTCGTCAGGATTGGTTAAAACATGTCCTCTATCCCGGAACTGACATAAAGTGACACAGACATACATAGTGTACATACATAGACGAAAGGAAAATCGGCCATCTTGTCAAAATGTTGACGCTCAGCTCAAGCTTCGCTTGCATTGCTCGCTCGGTCTATAATTATTATCTTTTATTCCAGTGGTATCAACCTACGAGGAACCAGTAAGAGGATGGACTGACAGCGTGTACGGTCCCACGGGACTCGTCATCGGGATCGGTACTGGAGTGAGTATTTATGTTTATTTTATTTTATTTAAAAAATACTACGCCGAGTTTCTTGTCGATTCTTCTCGACACAAATTACCTCTAAGGATTTTTTAAAAGATCAAAAATGTCACCTGATTGTCACCACCGTCGTCCATGGACACTTGACTCGAGAGAGAGGCATAACCAACCATGAAACTTTTTTCTTTTAATCAACCTGTATTGTCCCACTTCTGTGCAAAGGTCTCCCCCAAATCCTTCCATCTGTCCCTGTCCCTAGCCAGCTCCTTCCAATCTCTGTCGAATCTCTCAAGGTCCTGCCTCCAACTTTAAAGAATAAACAGATATTAGGAGGAAATAAGAGAAAGACGTTGTTCTCCGGACCTCTCTTTGTCATAAGATTGCCTTAGCCCATGTATCAAATGTTCCTGTAATAGTGTCTTTGTGTCTCTATGACTGCTTAAATAAGAGTCAATCACATAAAAATCAGCTGAGCAGATAAAGCATCGGTAGCGTAGTGGTTAAGGCCTTAGACTTCCCTTCAAAAAGTTGTTCAATCCCCACCATATGTTTGTATTTATGAGTTTTGAATCATATCTACGTTTACTTCTACGGCGAATTAAAACATCGTTATGACTGATCGGCCTCACTCAGGGTAGGCGCGAGCCCCTCGGTGGGGACATTATACGAGCTGGGGCCTAAGTCTGCAATTTGACATTATTGATCAGACAATATGTTGATATTGAGGCACCATAACGACGATGTCAGAAATTTGGTATTCTGCTAAAATTTATTCATATGGTTATGGTGTCCCAGTGGGCTTTGTTGCATATCAAAATTCAAATATTTTTTGTCAAATGAACGTCAGAATACTGTTTCTATGACAACCATCTAAGTTTTATGGAGCCATTGAGTCAGCGGAGTAGCTTTCACTAAGAGAATACCAAAATGACAAAAAAACGGCCATAATGGTGATATTAAAATACATTTGAGTAGCATTATCACAGCTTAATAAGTAGTTTAGAGAATCGGGGCCCTGATGACATAACTTGGATGCAATAAATAAATAAATAAACTATATGTATATCCTGTCCTATACTAATGACTCCTTCCTTCCAGGTCCTAAGAACGATGTACCTGGCTGAACACAAGACCGCCGACATGGTACCTGTCGACTTGACAGTCAACGCCATCTTGGCATCCGCGTGGCACACTGCCAAGAACTTTAAGGAGAAGTAAGTTGTATTGATTTTATGTTTTATCTTCCTAAACACAGGTGCATATGCATTTTAAGAAATTAGATTTTAAGGTTGGATCAGGCATATTTATGAATCATTTGATACAAATGAATTATTATTTATTTTTTTACCTATTCGACGACCTCGATGGCAGAGTGGTCACCATGTGGGACTGCCATCCGTAAGGTTGCGGGTTCGATTCCCGTGCAGGATGAATATTTGAATGTTTGTCTCGGTCTGGGTGTGAATGAGTGTGTGCGTAGTTTCTGATACCCTAGATACAAGTCACGAACTTAGGGGTCAGTTATTGTAATGAGATGATGGAGTGAATGATTATGTTATGTTATTTCTCACACGAAAATGCTACCCATAAAAAAAGAGATGAAGTTTTTGTTTGTCTTTTCAAAAAACATAAGTACATTACATAAAAAAAAACCATTTTAAAATTTTTTGACAAATTATCTGTTTGTGTGTTCCGGCTAATTTCTGCTACGGCTGGACCGATTTTAACGGCACTTTTACTCGCAGATAGCTAATGTTATAAGGATAAGTTGTTCCTTCTTATCCCATGATTCACAGGATCTGGATTAATGCAGAGTAAACCACAGGACAGAGTTAGTTTAGAATAATTTTGTCATAGTATTACAAAAATGTAGTGGTAGTACATAATAAATAATAATAAATAAAAATATGTTTATTGTTCTTTTACGAATAATACTTAGGTCTTATGCATAACTTAATTAACTAGAATAATAAAAAATAATAAAAATAAGGATGGACAAAAAGAACTAAAAGAACAAAAGGAAGTGACTCAGCCGTGTGCCGACTGAAACATGTTTCAGCCGGCGCTGTTTGTCAGTCACCCCTCATCCCCTGAGCTGTGGTGCGGGGGTTACAGTTTACGGAGGGCTCACGTGACTGTTTCTATAATATAATTTAAAACAAGAAATAACAATATTTATCATTCTTAAAAATATATACTTACTATAATAAATATAAATATATACTATATAAATATATAATTATTTGTTCCAGTCAAACGTCCCACATTCCCATTTACAACTTCGTGTCCGGGGCGCAGAACCCCATCAGTTGGGGTCGATTCATCGAGCTCAACAGGCACTATGGAATTGACAAGCCGACTACTAAGGCTGTTTGGTGAGTGTACTATTTTTATCCAGAGATTCTTTTTTATTCCGGGATTCCGCCCATGTCATTAATAAACTAGGTATTTACCTGCTATAACTGAGGGTTCCGTACCAAAGGGTAACAACGGGACCCTATTTCTGAGACTTAGCTGTCCGTCTGTCCGTCTGTCACCAGGCTGCCCAAGAACGGTGATAGCTAGACAGTTGACATTTTCACAGATGATGTATTTCTATTGCCGCGTTTAAGCATAATTGTAGGTTCAAATTCAAAACATCACATTTTTCAAAATGATTTTTTTTTCAGGTACTACGGCCTTAACCCTACGAACAGCTACTACATGTTCCTGTTCTATAACTTCTTCCTTCACTACCTGCCAGCTTTATTCATTGACATGTACTGCGCTCTCACCGGGCGGAGACGGGCGTAAGTGTCGTATAGATAGATTATGTTTATTAAAAAAATGTCCTAAGTAAAATAAATGTAAAAAAAAATATTTTTAGCAATGAAAATTTTTCACCCTGGCTGCGATTTGAACCCAGGTCTAAGCTGAACTGTAGCACCACTCTAACGGCCGCGCCGGTCCCAATATTCGAATTATCTATAATCTTACTTATCGACGGTTACAAAACTCTGTGTATCTGTCATTTTACATTCCCAGTAACCCCATATTATACCCCTTTGCTTAAGTAGTATGCTTTTCTTATTATTTGTTGTTTTTGGGCTCCCAAGTGTCAAAGTGAATTTTTAAGTTTTAGTTCCTCAAATCGCCACCGCCAACTTATACTTGTGGCACTGTATGTATCAATTTCTTTCCCAGAATCCTAATTCTCAAAATCTTTCCCAGAAACCTAATTCTCAATTTCTTTCCCAGAATGCTAAAACTCTACGGCAAAGTGATGAAACTGGCGCACATTCTCTTCTACTTCTCAACTCAAGATTGGAAGTTCTCCGACAACGGTGTGCGCAGTATGTGGGCCTCTCTCTCTGAGCAAGACCGGATCATGTTCCCTTTCTCATTGAGGGAAATGTCTTGGGATTATATGTGTGAAACGTTCTTAGTTGGTGAGTACACTTTCTCAACCTATTTTTAACCCCCGACGCGAAAAGAGGGGTGTTATAAGTTTGACGTGTCTGTGTGTGTGTGTGTGTGTATCTGTCTGTCTGTGGCATCATAGCTCCCGAACGGCCGAACCGATTTCAATTTAGTTTTTGTATTAAAGGGGAATTACGTGCGAGTGTTCTTAGACATGTTTGATGAAAATCGGTTGACCCGTTTAAAAGTTATGGGGGTTTGAAAGTAATTGTGTTGGGGGTGTTTTAAATTTTTAATTTAATGTTATACACTTTACTGCCTAGTAAAAAACAAAGTCGCTTCCCGCTGTCTGTCTCTATGTATCTATCTTAACGGATTTTGAAACAGTTTTTTAAATAAGTAAGTAGATAGAGTGATTCAAGAGGAAGGTTTTTAGCATAATTTTATCCCCGCATTCTCTCGAGAGCGGGAACTACGCAGGTGCGCAGGTGAAATAGGATGAGTTTTGACTCGAAATTCCCACGGGATCGGGAACTATGCGACTAAAACCGCGGGACACAGCTTGTAATAATAAAAACCATGTTTGTTTCAGGACTGAGAGTTTACCTAATCAAGGACGACCTTTCAACTCTCCCCGAAGCCAGAAAGAAATGGAACCGGTATGTATCTAACAATAAAATAAATAACATAGTCCTCATAGTTCTCCTATATCCAGTCCATTGAACCTCCCATTCCCATAACCCAGTCGTAGTTTTCCATACATTTGCAATAGTCCCAGCAGAACCGGGGTCTGTCCTTGGATGCATTTTATAGTGTTATACAGGGATAGTCGCCGGATTGTGCATCCTTTACACAAGATTAAATATGTCAAAGGGCTTCCGTGTGTTGGCTTTGGCCCCATACTAGCCTTCCAAAAGACCGGGACTCCTTAATAGTCCCGTGAAAGGAAAAGACATAAAAATAAATAAGACATGATAAAGTTCCGGGTTCGATTCAATCAACACAGACTTTTTTGTGTATACATATGAGTGTTTTCCACGTGTTTTCTATCCTTATTTACATATATTTTTGCTGTGAGCGGGAATCGAACTTGTAACCTTTGACACCACTTGGTCGTTTACAATATTTTTTTTATGAAAAACGATTATTTTCTTTATTTTTCAAAATTTATTTTTTATTTATTTTTTAATTTCGGGAATCGAACCTGACCTTTGTCACGTAGGTCTGTTTTTGATATATTTTTTGTATAGAAAAAGTTTTTTTTCCTTTTTTTTCACTTTGTTTTTTTTACTATTAAGTAATAAAACCTTATTTCTTTTATTTTTTCAGATTGTTCTACTTGCACCAAGCTGTGAAAATAGTGGCTCTTTTTGTAGTATTAAGTATTCTATACCTAATTTTAAGACCAATCGTATCATTATTATTTTAATTTATAATTTTACAAGTTTTTTTAAGTATTTTTACTTGGCCGGTTATTTTTTTAAACTATTTTTTCATTGAAAATGTAAAAAAGAGATTTGTAATATTTAAAACCATTTTTCTTTTAAATGTAAAAAAAGAGATTTAAAATAAAAAATCAAGATAGTCATTTTTGACAGTTGAGATTCATAGACAAATAAATGTTACAATAAAAAAAAAATCTGAATTTACGTAATTTAAAAGAGATTGTTTTAAAACATGAAATTAATGGCGGTATTTTAGTATTTTAAGTATATTTAAGTATAAGGGTAATAGATTAGTAGTTTAATAAACTTTTTAAAAGCATAAAATAGCAGAAATAAAGCATAATATCACGTTTATACCAAACAGCGCCTCTGGTGGGCATTAGCAGAACTAAACTAAATTTTCATGAAGAAGTTAAAATTAGTTTTGCTACTTCCCACTAGAGGCGCTGTTCTAATTATGTATGAAAAATTACGAATGAAATTTTGATATGTACAAGCTATTTATATAAGTTAATGATAAGTAAAATTAAATTGTAAAAAGTACAATATAAAAGAAAAAAGATGGTAATAATGGGTGTAATTAAGCATAATATCTTGGTTGTGTTTAATAATATGTTATAAGTATAACATAATTTGTTAGATAATTTTGATTTCTTATAGGTTGGTAGCCGCCTGCAGACAGCAACAGCAGACCACACGTCACCGCGCCACTACTGGTTTGTATTTCTATGAAATTACATTCGTAGTGGGCGACATGAAGCTAGCTTCGCGTCGCCGAGCAGCAGACGGCGAAGTGTCATGATGACGTTAGGCGGCGACGTGTGGTCTGCTGCTGCTGTCTGCAGTCGGCTACCAACTTGTACCTTAAGGTTATTTGATGTTCTATATTACTTAAGTACCTCAAAATGTGATATACAATGTAAGCAATCAAAATATACACACATTGTAATGTCAGATAGGTATACATTCCAGAATAGTATTAAATTATTTGAAATTAATTATTTTGTTTTATTTTTCCTTCAGTTTTTATTCTTCTTGTTTGTTTCGGTCTGTGTGTGTGTGTGAATGAGTGTGTGCGTAGTTTCTGATACCCTAGATACAAGTTACGGACTTAGTTAGGGGTCAGTTACTGTAATGAGATGATGGAGGGAATGATTATGTTAGGTTATGCGTTGTAAAATCCCAATTCCGTGGGACATCCTTACTAATATTATAAATGCGAAAGTAACTCTGTCTGTTACCTTTTCACGGCTAAACTACTGAAACGATTGACTTGAAATTTGGTACAGGGGTAGCTTATGGTCCGGGGGAGGACATAGGCTATGGTTTATCTCGAAATTCTTAGTATTCAAATGTTTATGAAATTATTTTTTTCAACCCATACCGAGGATTTTTGAAAAATGCATTCAAAATTTTCGCCACAGCCGAGACTTGAACCCGGAACCGTGGTGAACCGTAGCACCGCTCTTTCCAATTGAGCTACCGTGGTTTCAAGACGACTGGTCGAAAATCTTGAACGCTTGTTATTGCGGTCTTAGCGCAGCCGAGGATACCGAGGATTGCGGTTAACGTAAACATAATCACATTGTTTTGTATCATTAACAGTCTTGTAGGACTATTTAGATTTCCTTATTTCACGGAATTTATTAGGAGCGTATGAACTTATGAGCAATGGGCACAATAAAAGAAAAACAATAAATAAAAGCCAAAACGTTTATTTAACAAAACTAACAACATGTACATACACAGTTATATAATATGATTATATACATCATTTATATTATACATAAAGATACTAATAAAATTTACAAAATTTTGGCTACATTTTAGATAAATGTACTTAATATGTATACATATTTTTGAAATCATCAACCTAAATAATAGTTATTTATGGTACAAGCGAGGTAAGTTGGTGATTACTTCCGAGGCGCTATTGAGGCCTGAAGATAGCCGAGGATAGTTTTTTTTTTCGGCTGATTGTTTTGCACACTTGCTCATAAAAGGCTCTTATTTGTGCAAAACACAGTTGAATAATGACACGTTTTATTCACTATTGAGTTATATTTTTTTTTAATTGCTTTGTTTTTAAAAGTTTCGACATCAAAAAAATCATGTCCGTACATTTTGAAAACAAACTTCAACTATGTTGCCTTACTTTTGGTAGGTCTATGGTCGATTACATTCATTCGTTTTTTTTTAATAAGTATATTCTTTTAGTCTATGGCCGATCACCGTTGTGTTGGATGCGCGCGAATAGAAAAACTGTTTATTTATTAGCGAAAAATTATATTCTATTAATATTTTCTTCGCAAGTGTTTTGAAAAACATTGTACGATACACGCGTGTATTGATGATTACTATCCTCGGCTATCTTCAGACCCTCGCCTGACGGCTCGGGCGTCAATAGCGCCTCGGAAGTAATCACCAACTTACCTCGCTTGTACCATAAATAACTATTTAAATAAGACCAATTTTGGTTGAAACCAACTATTTAGTGATTACATATTTTTGAACTTTACTGTACATACATATATTCTTGATTTAATAATAGTACATACACTATTTTACTTATACAGGGTGTTTAAAAAACAGCTTTTATATAACTTTTTGAAATTTATACTAATATTATAAAGCTGAAGAGTTTGTTTGTTTGAACGCGCTAATCTCAGGAACTACTGGTCTGATTTGAACAATTCTGTGTTAGATAGCCCATACAGGCTATAGGCTATATACGATCACGCTACGACCAATAGAGAAAAACTTATTGTAAAAGTAATCAAGAAAAAAAAACATCTTTTTGAACACCCCGTATCATACTTATATAAATCTATATTATTTTATTTTATACATATTTGTTGGCATTTTATTTAACTATATTAATATCCTAATTTAACTATAATTTAAGAATATAACATCTATTTGAACTGTGCATTATTTTTATTTTGCCGCCAAAATTGTTTGATAGGACATAATAAACATTTGCAATAGTCCCAGCAGAACCGGGGACTGTCTTTGGATGCATTTTATAGTGTTATACAGGGATAGTCGCCGGATTGTGCATCCTTTACACAAGATTAAATATGTCAAAGGGCTTCCGTGTGTTGGCTTTGGCCCCATACTAGCCTTTCAAAAGACCGGGACTCCTTAATAGTCCCGTGAATGGAAAAAATGAAGGTTTTACCACTTTTTTCGAAGTTATTTTTTTGTAAAGTATACAATAATTTGAGAAATACACATTTTATTTGATTTTGCGAAATTACAATTTGCAATTGATACAGAATACAGAACAGACATATACTTAAATATAGTCAAATTAGTTTCTTAAACCTAATATTTTAACTATTTATTAGGAATATTGCAATTATTATTGCTACCATTTCAATAATTATAATTTGTCCCATTTTGTCCCGTATTTACGCAAAAAAAAATTTTTTAAAGATTATAATTTAAGGACAAAAATATACACATTTTACGGGTTACACACAGTTTTAAAGGACATTTTTAAAAAACTACTTTAAAAATACACTATAAAAACTATAAGTCAATTTCCTAGAAGAATAAAATACACAATTAATAACTAAAAAAAGACAAGACAAAAAATATTATGAAAAAAACTTACTTACACCAAAACACCCTGTATATAACTTTTAAAAAATCACACAACAAATTAATTGTTCATTATTATTTTTATGATAAAAAATGCCATAAAAATGGAATAGTTAAAAAATATGCGAAACCATTGATTATGAACGAGCTAGAAATTCTAGCGATTTTAAAATGATAATTTATAAGTGACTCTATTAGCGAAAATGTTTTATATATAATTCAGGGAGAAGATTACAATATATACATTTTTATTACAACTTGTAATTGTACAACACTGCACTGCGCTCGTCACACAGAGACATCACTCGTTAACTCTCACATGTCCAGTAATTCCTCTGACTACATTACCCTTCGAACTGTAACACAGTAATGTTACACACTACTGTTTGACAACAAATACAGTGATATCCCAACTTTGTATTACAACCTGTACAACACTGCACTGCGCTCGTCACACAGAGACATCACTCGTTAACTCTCACATGTCCAGTAATTCCTCTGACTACATTACCCTTCGAACTGTAACACAGTAATGTTACATACAAATTTTAGCAGTAAATTTAAAACTGAATAATTTAATGAAGGTTTTTGTTAAAATTTTGTATATTTTTTTGTATTAATATCTATAAATTTTGTAGCGTTTGACGTCACATACCAGGCGTTAATTTCTAGCTACTCGAAATTTGAATAGGGTAGTTACTGGGTAAACAAAATGAAATTCTAATTAGTCCGTCAGATAGATTTCAAAAAAATTTTAGACACGTATTTTTTTGTTTCATCAAATTAATAAAACTGACTTAGTTATAACGCATTAAAGTTTAGGAGTGGGGGCTTGTGACGTCAACTGTTGCTTAAATTGCAGCAACCTGTGACGTTTCACGATTTTCGATGCACTGTATCGTCTGAATTATTCGTTTACATGGAAAAAAAATATGTGTCTAATATTTTTTGACGACGGACTAATAATTTTTTTTAGTTATCCTATTTTACATTTCATTATTCGAACAATCCTTACTAATCCGAAAGTAACTGTCTGTCTGTTACCTTTTCACGGCTAAACTACTGAACCGATTGACTTGAAATTTGGTACAGGGGTAGCTTATGGTCCGGGAAAGAACATAGGATACTTTTTATCCCGAAATTCCCACGGGAACGGGAACTGAAACTGAAACCGCGGGGCGCTGCTAGTTGTTCTATATAAGTATTATTAAATAAGTTTAGAATTATACATATACAACCCAAAATTTTAGGTGCGCTAGAATTTACTAGCTACTCCAAAATATTAAAAAAATCGCTAAAAAAACTAGCTTTTTTAAAACCAAACACAAAATAGCCGTAACTGAGCACAAACAATATTATGTAACTTATAAAAAAATAAATTTAATTAAAAATAATTCACATAAATGTCTTTTTTATTTTTTTCTTAAATTATATATTTTTTCTTTTGCGAAAAAATTATGCTGTTTTTTTCATGATTTATAAGATTATATAGGATAAACAGGATATTTTTATGAATTTAACTGTTTTTTTTATTCAGGCAAAAAATGACACTAAACAACTGCCAAATTATATATCGCAAGTTATGAAGGGATATAGGATGTAAGATAGACTGTATAGCCCAAAAATATAGGATCTAGGATATAAGTTATAACATACTTCCGTAATACATTTAGGGTGAGGCCAAACGAGCGTAATTTTGTGAGTCTAGAGTCGCACAATTTTGTTCGCAGAAATTCTACTGCATTCAGTTTCATAGAAAAGTCCTATTTGATTCACACGGCGACGTAAAATGAGTTGTCTGCCGACTCACACGCATAATATCAACTGAATTTTGGTCGGGGTGAGGTGGGTAGCTTGCACGATACAAGGATCCGTACAAATGTTTCGGATTACAACTGAAAATACGTTCGTCCGTGTGGCAGTCTAACCGAATTTCAGTTGAACGTAAATTTCGCGACTCACAACTCACAAAATTACACTCGTTTGGCCTCATCCTTGTCAGGAATAAATGTTTGTTTTACTTTTAAATCTATATTATAATATGCCGTAAAATATACTTTTTCACAGCATTATTGACGACCTCGATGGCAGAGTGGTCACCATGCCGGACTGCCATCCGTAAGGTTGCGGGTTCAATTTTAATATTTGTGTGAACCACAAATGTTTGTCACGTTCTGGGTGTCTGTAAATGAGTGTGTGCGTAGTTTCTGATACCCTAGATACAAGTTACGGACTTAGTTAGGGGTCAGTTACTGTAATGAGATGATGGAGGGAATGATTATGTTGTGGGTCGTATAATTGTGTAAAACAGTATCAGTACATTTAACTAATGTTTGTGCCCCATAGTCAGCAGTACAGGAGCGAGCGCCCCGACCCCCAATATGACGACTTCAAAGAACTGCAGCCCCCCGAACCCCCTCTTGGCGCCCCCCTCCAGCGGGAGGAGCGTGTGACTGGACGAGTGGGGGTGCGTCAGCTCGGGGAGAACGTGTACCGTGGCTACGTAGAGGAACGTGCCTGCTGAGAATAGCATTGCTATGCCTGGAACAAAGGAGAATAATATTTAATTAACATAACATAATCATTCACTACAACATCTCATTACAGTAACTGACCCCTAAGTTCGTAACTTGTATCTAGGGTATCAGAAACTACGCACACACTCATTCACACACACACCCAGACCGAAACAAACATTTGTGGTTTACACGAATATTCACCCCGCACGGGAATCGAACCCGCGACCTTACGGATGGCATGGTGACCATTCGGCCATCGAGGTCGTCAAATATTTGTTGTTTTTTATTTACTCAACACCTAAAATCCCACGAGAACAACACTTGAACTTTTCTCATAAATCCCCCTAAATCTTAACCGTTTGTCCATAAATAAAATATCCAAAATAAAAAACATATAATATTGAGAAAAACCGTTTTTTTAGATTTTTTTGTCATCAAGAATTTAAAAACCACAAATTTGTAAAAATAAACAAGTAAAAAATTAAGCAAAATTCGATTTTATGTTAAAAATAATAAATCAACAAATAATTATTAAAAAATGTTAAGAAAGCATATACGTCAACTAAAACCAAGTAAAAAAAACATTAAACAAAATTCGGATATTCAACAGAGAATATAAAATAAAAAAATGCGATGAAAATTAAATTAATAAAGAGTTCGAGTATTAAAATCAATATTAAAAAACCCCCAACACAATTACTATCAAACCCCCATAACTTTTAAACGGGTCAACCGATTTTCATCAAACATGTCTAAGAACACTCGCACGTAAGTCCCCTTTAATACAAAAAAAACTAAATTGAAATCGGTTCATCCGTTCGGGAGCTATGATGCCACAGACAGACAGATACACACACACACACACACACACACACACACGAAAATGCGAAAAGAGGGGTGTTATAAGTTTGACGTGTCTGTGTACGTCAAACTTATAACACCCCTCTTTTCGCGTCAGGGGTTAAAAACTCCTAAATATATTGAAAAATCATAAAGATATTGAAACAAAAATAAACTAATTAAAATAACAGTCAATAAACTTAATAAAATCTAGTTAAAAAATAATATAAAAATAAAAAAAATGATTTTGAAATCGCCAAAAATAATGAAGAACAAATATTAAAAAATATCCAAAAAATTTAAACAAAATCATGTAAACCCACCCACATCCATCTAGCTAAGAAAAAAAAACAAAATAATAAAAATAAAAGCAAAAAAAAAACACAAAAAGAATATTCCACTGGTAGGCCCCGACGAGATTCGAACTCGTGATCTCCTGTTTACTAGACAGGCGCTTTAACCAACTAAGCCACGGCGCCACGTGAGAACAGGTTGAAATTAGCCATCCCTTATTACTTTTGTTGAGATCAACATAACATCAGTTACTACATTTGTTCGGAACAATCTTAATGCTACGACATAAGAGCTATTTTCGATTGGATTAATTTTAATTCCAGTACATAACATTCTTAATGGTACGACATAAGAGCTATTTTCGTTTGAATCAATTTTAATACGTTAGTGCTTTTGTTGAGAGCTATCTTAATACACTCTTATTACTAAGATATAAGAGCTATTTTCGATTGGATTAATTTTATTGAAATTAGCCATGCCTTAGTAGTTTTGTTCAGAGTAATCTTAATACTAAGACATAAGAGTTATTTTCGTTTGAATATATTTTAATACTCGTACATACACTCTTAATGGTACTACTTAGGAGCTATTTTTGTTTGGATTAATTTTAATGCGTTAGTATAATTTTAAGAGCAATCTTAGTAGTAATAGCAAGCAATTATAGTTCTTATTATTTCTTTGATGATAATTGATTTGATTTTTTATAATAGTAAAGTTATCTACGAATCGATTTTTATTTTTATTTATTTTTTTAAAATTAAAATTTTGTATATTTAGATTTTTGTTAGTTTAAGTTAATTTTAAAATTTATTTATTTTAAATTAATTAAGTATATATTTTTTTTTACCAATAACTAATTTTGTATGGATGAGTATAGTTAGGGGTCAGTTACTATAATGAAATGGAGTGAATGATTATGTTATTTTAATCCTACTAATATTATAAATGCGAAAGTTTGTATGTTTGTGAGTTTGGATGTTTGTTCCACTTTCACACAAAAACTACTGTATCGATTTAGATTAAATTTGGTACAGATGTTTGACTAAATAAATCCTTAGTAATATTATAAATGCGAAAGTAACTCTGTCTGTCTGTTACCTTTTCACGGCTATATACTACTGAACCGATTGACTTGAAATTTGGTACAGGGGTAGCTTATGTTTCGGGAAAGAACATAGGATACTTTTTATCCCGAAATTCGCACGGGAACGGGAACTACGCGGGTGAAACCGCGGGGCGCTGCTAGTGACTAAATAAATACAAAATGAATAGATATTTGTATACCTGTAGCATTAAAATCGCTGAGCGTCTGCTTGCTCTCGTTGCCGATACCGAAGTAGGTGATCAGGGCGAGCAGCGGGGCGGCGCACGAGAATATCAGGAGGTGCTTCCTTATCCTGTTCCTGTAATGAAAAAATATATATACACCCCTATTTTGAAATTACAGGACTTATTAAAATCAGAATATCTGTAGCAGTAACTGAATCCATATATCCAATAAAAATATCAAAAATGATAGCCGATTACTTATCTTTAAAAAATACTAAATAAATGCCGTATTACCAGACAGCACACTAGCTATCAAGTATTCTGTGACGGCTCGGGTCGATGACCGCGCTCAGCTGTGTATCGCAGCGTTCGCCTGTTGTTCGTTGTTAATAACAATAAAATTTGATGGGATTTTGAAAAACTTTGACTTATCATAACTTTTTAAATAAAAGCAAAAGATAAAAACTAACTTCACTATTATATTGTCACCCGTCGTTTACATTAGCTGTGTGATTAAGTATCTCGAATTCAAAATAGGGGTGTATAGTAGGATTTTTCTTTCCGTAAATACTATACCTTTCTAGCCCGGCGTGCAGTAGAAACGTGACGAGACCGAACGCGGCGGGCGCTTTGTGCAACATGATCGCTAGGAACACGATCAGTTCCACATCAGCGTGGGAGGTGGTGGCTGCCGCGCCCAGGGCTATGCCGTCCGCTGGAAAGAGACAACATTTTAATTAAACAAATCACTACATAGTATAAAACAAAGTATTAGGTATCAAGGAGGGTATTGAGGCGCAATCTTTTCTGTTCCGGCTGTAATTGCATCTTTTGGTTGTTAATTTATTGAAAAATAACGGCGCCCCGCGGTTTCATTCGTGTAGTTCCCGTTCCCGTAGGAATATGGGGATAAAATTAAACGTGCGTAAAACCGCGAGACGCCGCTAGTATACTATGTAGTGATTTATTTCATGTTGTCTTATTTTCGACGTATCACTATCACTACATAGTATATAACAAAGTCGCTTTCTCTGTCCCTATGTCCCTATGTATGCTTACATCTTTAAAACTACGCAACGGATTTTGATGCGGTTTGTTTTAATAGATAGAGTGATTCAGTGGGAAGGTTTTTAGCATAATTTTGTCCCCATATTCCTATGGGAACGGGAACTACGCGGGTAAAACAGCGAGGCGCAGCTAGTATAACATAAGTTTTATACTTAACATTTACATAATAAATCTAAAAATATCTCTTACAGTAGATAAAGAAATTTCGCTTTAAAAATATAATTATCTAAAATAAAAAATTGGAGATAAGATAATATAATTTCAATATTGATTTTTTTATTGATTTTACGTAAGATCTAATCGATTAGATTGGGATGTTACTAATTAATTTGTTTCGCTTTTAATTTCTCATACTGATAACGTTTTTATAGTTTCATTATCTGTTAAACTAGTTACACCATATGGTTTTGTTTGAATTTGTACTTTATTACTTAACTATGCCCCACGGTTATACCCGCGTGGAACCTTATCCCGTGGGAATTTTGGAATAAAATGTATCCTATGTGTTATTCCTAAGTATGAGAAACATGATGTTTGTTCCTCTTTCACGCAAAAACTACTGAATGGATTTTAATGAAATTTGGTGCAGATGTTCCTCATACCTAGGAATAACACATAGGATACTTTTTATCCCAAAATTCCCATGGGATTGTGTATAAGTTATCGTATGTTTTATTGTAACTTTTTGTAGTCACAAATCCTACCAATAGATGACGCTGTTATTTAATTTTTTAACACACGATGGTGAATTGTGCCGAGATTGTATGATACTACGAGCTACGCATTCTCACGGGAGCGGGTACTACGCGGGTAAAACCGCGGGACGCTGCTAGTTTACTATAATGACTTTTTATCCCAAAATTCCCACGGGATAAGGTTCCACGCGGGTAAAACCGCGGGGTACAGCTAGTAGTATAATATGTGTTTTTTTATCTATACTTCTATACTAATATTATAATGAGGAAAGATTTGTTTGTTTGTTTGTAATGAATAGGCTCCGAAACTACTGGACCGATTTCAAAAATTCTTTCACTAATGGAAAGCTAATTTATCAGTGCGTGACATAGGCTATATTTTATCCCCGTAATCCCACGGGAACGGGAACTACGCGGGTGAAACCGCGGGGAGCTACTAGTTATTAAATATACCTGCAGCATGTACCACAAGCCCGACTGTAGCTGTGACGTTCTTTTCGACTGGGCTCGTTGAATCGTTGAACTTAGCTGACAGCTGGTCGATGAGCAACATGAAAATGAAACCTGGAACAAAAATACAGCTTGACAAGTGACAAAGATAAAACTTGTGAGTAGCTACTCGGAATTTTACGTGACGACCTCGATGGCAGAGTGGTCACCATGCCGGACTGCCATCCGTAAGGTTGCGGGTCCGATTCCCGTGCGGGGTGAATATTTGTGTGAACCACAAATGTTTATCTCGTTCTGTGTATGTGAATGAGTGCGTGCGTAGTTTCTGATACCCTAGATACAAGCTTCGAGCTTAGTTAGGGGTCAGTTACTGTAATGAGATGATGTAGTGAATGATTATGTTATGTTCATTTATAAAGTAAAGTTTTAATTCAGTATATTTATTGTCTAACTATCCCCTTTATTCCCATCGGCCACCCAGATCCGCCACCGGGGGCACTAATAAAGTGCCAACGACCCCCCCCCCCCCCTCCTACGAGGTCGTAATACATAGGGGTCTATTCCACTTTTCGTATTGGACATTATTATATTATTTATTTATTTATTAAATAATAAGTTACCCCAACAGCATTAACACATAACATTAACAAAATTAAATAACACTTCAAGTCCTATACAGTGTGCAATTCTTTTAAAGGTGCAATCAGCATTCATTTATTAAAACTTACAGCTAATTATAAGTACTTACTTAAATTAAATACTTACAAGTAATATTAAAGTTTAGAAAAAATAAAACGTATAAAAGAATTAATCGAATACAAAGAAAAAGTTATAATAATTATAAGTAACTGAATATCTATGATGAGAAAAAGTAAAATATCCTAGTATATAAATACAAAAGTATAAGTGGATAGACGTATGTTTGTTACTCTTTCACGTAAAAACTACTGAACCGGTATGTTTTCCAGAATGTTTTCTGATAACAGGAGTGTTTAAATAACCAGGAATAATTTAATTTAAAAGAAAATCCTATTTTCAGACAATCAGTTTTCATTTTTGTTTGGCTTCGCACAGCTCCAATTTTCCCGTTGATTTTCCAGATTTTTTTACCTAAGAACCTTCTCCTAATAATAACAAATACAACAAAAAAATAATTAGTGAAATCAGTCCAGCCATTCACGCGTGATGCCGTGACCAAGGAAAATGGGTTTCATTTTTATATATACACCCCTATTTTGAATTCGAGATACTTAATCACACAGCCAATGTAAACGACGGGTGACAATATAATAGTGAAGTTAGATTTTTTCTTTTGCTTTTATTTAAAAAGTTATGACAAGTCAAAGTTTTTTAAAATCCCGCCGAATTTTATTGTTATTCTACACCGAACAACAGGCGAACGCTGCGATACACAGCTGAGCGCGGTCATCGACCCGAGCCGTCACAGAATACTTGATAGCTAGTGTGCCGTCTGGTAATACGGCATTTATTTAGTATTTTTTAAAGATAAGTAATCAACTATCATTTTTGATATTTTTATTGGATATATGGATTCAGTTACTGCTACAGATATTCTGATTTTAATAAGTACCATCATTTCAAAATAAGGGTGTATAGATAATATTTGTGTACATAAATATAACTATTATTTTCTTCCTCACCCAAAACCAAAGTAATCCCGATCACAGAATGCAGGTCATCATCATGCGCGGGCGGTTCCACAGTCATGTCCTTAGCTATCACCGTCGGATGAAGTCTCTCGCTGAACAACGATCGGACCCCCTCTGGTATGATAACGGCCAGCGCTGTGCCAACGAGCAGGCCGGCTCCGAACACTGTTACTTTTTTTAGTTTGTCCTGGAGAAGAAATATTTATCACTACATAGTATAAAACAAAGTCGCTTTCTCTGTCCCTATATGTATGCTTAGATCTTTAAAACTACGCAACGGATTTTGATGCGGTTTGTTTTAATAGATGGAGTGATTCAGTGGAAAGGGTTTTAGCATAATTTTATCCCTATATTCCTACGGGAACGGGAACTACGCGGGTGAAACCGCATGGCGCCGCTAGTTTTTTTATACAACACAAATTACAATCATGTGAATCCTTCTAATATTATAAATGCGAAAGTTTGTATGTTTGAGAAAAAACTACTGAACCGTTTTAGATTAAATTTAGTACAGATGTTTCTTACAACTAGGAATAACACATAGGATACTTTTTATCCCGAAATTCATATGGGATTGAGATTCACGCGGGTAAAACCGTGGGGAGCAGCTAGATAATAATAAAGTAAATAAAAACAAAATACTTGTATTCAGAGATATATGTTTAGTGTGTTAAGTATTTAGAAAAATAAATTCATGGGTCCTAGGTTAGAGTCCCTGCTGAGGTGAAAATTATATATGTATTTTTCAAGCATGAAATTATCAATGCGTGGTTAAATTTTTATATTCAGCCCCCGTAGCATGACTGTGCGTGATAAAATATATCGACACCACGAAATAATATCGATTTTGTGACCATGACCAAATGAATTATGGCGTGGTACGATGATAAAATTAAATATGGCGGCTATATCTATACTAATATTATAAAGAGGAAAGATTTGTTTGTTTGTTTGTAACGAATAGGCTCCGAAACTACTGAACCGATTTCAATAATTCTTTCACCATTAGAAAGCTACATTCACCCTGAATAACATAGGCTATATTTTATCCCCGTATTCCCACGGGAACGGGAACCACGCGGGTGAAACCGCGGGGCGCTGCTAGTATATTATATTTTGACAGTTGGATGTCAATAAATAGCTATATCGATTTAGCGAGCATGACCAAATGTCATAAAATTAATCATGTGGTAAAATTAAATATAGAGTATTTTTGACATATTTTGACAGTTGGATGTTGATAAATCAGTTTATCTATCGTGTTTTCGAAGTCATGCTAGCCCGGCTGATAGAGATTTTTAAAAATAAATACTGTAAGCTATGTCTTGTCACATCATCTAATAGTGTCGCTAATAAGGACATAATTCTGGGAACTAATGCCATATGTCAAAATAAAGGAAGATCATTTTGAACAAAATACTAAAAAAAAAACTTTTTTAAATTATTGTGTGAAAGATTCTTAAGTTTTGAAATAGTCTTCTGAAAATATATTCTGCTTTATTTATCTATTTATTTAGGAAGACCAGTGAAAGTTACATTAAATCTTTGAAGTAGATACTTAAATAATTAAATTAAAAATTAAATGCACTTTCTGTAGGTGCCACAACATGCAAAGAAATAAAAGTTAAGAACAATGTTAAGAATATATATAATATTAGCTGTGCCCTGCGGTTACACCCGCGTAGTTCCCGATCCCGTGGGAATTTCGGGATAAAACATAGCCTATGTTCTTTCCCGGATCATAAGCTACCCCTGTTCCAAATTTCAAGTCAATCGGTTCAGTAGTTTAGCCGTGAAAAGGTAACAGACAGAGTTACTTTCGCATTTATAATATTAGTAAGGAAATAAGGATAAGGATTTTAAGGGTCTGATTTAGTATTAAATCAGGGAGACTTTCGACGCTAAATCAATTAAGATTTGAATATGATTTTATTTATTATCGCGAAGTGTCTTAATAAATAAAAACATCAAATACCTACATATTATAAATTATGATATGTCTATGTCTATGAAATAAGTAGGTGAACGAAACATAGCTAATAGTATAATTCAGAAGTTAAATTAAATATCTATTCAAAGTAACTTTCTAAAATTTCGTGTTTTAACCGAAACAGATGGGTCGACTTTCGTTTACGATTTTACCTAAAATATGCTTTTAATGAGTACTAAAACATTTGGGATACATACCTCAGACATATTTACGTTTAACGGGATACTCCCAGCAATATATGACCCGATTAACATAACTAAAGTTAATAAAATCAAAACCACTGTTCCTTCCATACTTGCGGTATTAAAAATCGTCTTTTAATAACTAAAATATGTGCAGTACACAGCTCGTACGGTCACAGTATGTTTAATATATTATCAAATGTTTAATTTTCATGATTTGGTTGATTAATTGTGTTGTAAATTTGTAATTTTCTTTTGTAAACTTTAGATTTCTCAATAATCAACAAATTACAAAAGTGTATTGTTGGTTGAAATGACGTTTCAATGTTGAATTGACGTTGACGGTTGATGACATGATGACTGTTGACAGATTGGATTATTTGACTTTGATAAACCGTCAAAAATTAGGGAGTGAAAACATATGAGAAAAATAGTTGGTGTAAGTTTAACTATAGGCGTCATCAGATAGCGCTAGTGCATGCAAAACTCGATATCAACCAAAGAGGTTGCATGCAGTAACAATATTTTAAAAAAAACGTCATCAGGAGGAACTGCTTCCGGGCGTCAAAGGAGAATGGGACTTTTTGTAAGGGGACCGTCCTATATGTTGTTCTTTGTGACCTAGGTACGTCATTTGAAAGCTCTTGATGAGTACTGCAACTTCTTGTATGGGCTAAAGTCTGTATCTCGTGCGGGGAAACCGCTAAGGCAGAATAAGGTCCCCTTATAGTAAGTTATTCTGCCATAAGTTGTATCAATTTGTTATGTTTAAGAGATCATTATATTTTTTTCCTTGTCTGTAATTGTTCCGGCTAATCTTTAAAAGGGCTTGTCTGATTTTGATAGCATTTTCATTCACAGATAGCTTATGTTATTAGAAATGGCTTAAGCTCACTTTTATTTTAATTCCAAAGGGATCGGGATTAACCCGGGTAAAACCGCGGGGCACAGCTTATAAACCTAATTAATCCATTAAGGAAAATCTACTTATATTTCAAGCTATTAATAATGACTAAATAAATTAATAATTTTTTTTTCCTGTTTTGCATTATATTATTCATTGAAAATTATTTGTAATAGTTACTTAATACCATAGTGAAGTGAGTTGTCTCCAAATATGGCGTTAAAATGGATATTTTTATACTTTATTTTAACAATCACTTGTGTTTATGCTAGTAAGTATTCATTTAAGTACTTAATACGCGTTTATTCAGCTTTATTGAGGGCCGATTTTTCCATCACCAGATAACTTTTATTCGACGAATAAAATTGACGTTTGACAGATTTTGTATGAAATAAGTGTCAAAATTTCAAAGTTATTCGTCGAATACAGTTATCTGGCGATGGAAAAATTGGCCCTTAATGGTGTAGTGGTTAATTATTAAGGCCTTTGTGCAACTCCCTCCACCTGCCCCTATCCGATGCCTCCTTCACCTCCTCCACGACACGACACCGACCCTACCCTTTATCAGACTCATGTAACTTACTCTCGTCCGACCCCTTCCTCTTCTTCCTTCCACTTTTCCCTCCAAGATACCTTATATCCCAAAAATTGTAAGACGATCAACGAAACTGAGAATATTTTTGAGAACACATTCGTTTTTACAAGCTTTTATTTAGTGTCACATGTCCCGTTGTCTGTAATCAAATCTTGCAAGACATTTTTCGACCACTTCTGGTTATCCGATTGAGCTGAAATTCGGCATACTTATATAAGTCCCATGACAATGCAATAAAAGCCACAGAATATTAATAGTACTAGGTATAAAAGCAAAAAAAACTTTAAAAAACTTAAGCCTACTTTTTGGTATGGATATTTTAAAATTTAATTAATTAATAAGGCTTGTTAATATTATAAAAGCTTGTTTTTAACAAGGTTTTTTTTAATTTACTTATTCTTGTTTTTCAGACCCTCTTGTTATAAATGTCTATTCAGGAGGTAAGAGATTTATTTTTTTATTTGTCTTATACTATAGAGTAGTTAGCGCGATTATCTAACAACAAATAACAATTAAATTAAAAATTAAAAAACCCCCAACACAATTACTTTCAAACCCCCATAACTTTTAAACGGGTCAACCGATTTTCATCAAACATATCTAAGAACACTCGCACGTAAGTCCCCTTTAATACAAAAAAAAAACTTAACTTGAAATCGGTTCATCCGTTCGGGAGCTATCTATGATGCCACAGACAGATATTATTACACACAACACACACACACACACACACATACACACGTCAAACTTATAACATCCCTTTTTTTGCTTCGGGGGTTTTTGCAATGACATTTGGTCATGCTCGCGAATATAAATAGCTATTTATCGACATCCAACTGTCAAAATATAATAAAAATAGCCGCCATATTTAATTGTATCATATCGTACTACGCCTTAGTCATGCTCGCAAATCGATATTATTTCGTGGTGTCTATATATTTTACCACGCACAGTCATGCTAGGCAGGCTGATATGTTTGTGGCAATATTACTTAGTTTCAAATTTAGTCCATCACAACACAATTAATAAGAATATATTTTATAGTTATCATGGTTATTAATACTTATAATTTTGTTTTACGGATTATTTAATTAAACTAGCCATCACAACACACTAGTTTAACATAACGTTATTAGTAATATAAATGCGAAAAATTGTAAAGATGGATGACTCTTTCACGCAAAAACTACTGTATCGATTTAAGGCGACTAAGTTCCACAACTTTAGGTATTTTAAGCTACCTCAGACCCCGCGCTAGCTGCGTGTAGCGTATTCATTTACGACACAGATAGCGCGCGCAAATACGTAACTCGCGCGGTCCGGTCGACGACCTCGCGACTCAGTAAAGCCACAGTAGAGCCGATCACGCAGTAGGACTACTAATTTTGAAAGATATCAATATGTATTAGAATCGACTTTTTCGTGACCTAAATAAAAAAAACACTACTACCTTATTAAAACCTTTCGTGCACATTAGTATCTACCTACTTATATAGTAAAAACATAAAATATGTACAAATATATTATCTACCTGTATTATTAGTAGGTACTATATTTTATTTATTTATTTAATTTATTTTTCGCTACTTCTATTGACGACCTCGATGGCAGAATGGTCACCGTGCCGGACTGCCATCCGTAAGGTTGCGGGTTCGATTCCCGCGCGGGGTGAATATTTGTGTGAACGTGTGGGTGTGTGTGTGAATGAGTGTATGGGTAGTTTCTGATACCCTAGATACAAGTCACAAACTTAGTTAGGGGTCAGTTAATGTTATGAGATGATGTAGTGAATAATAATGTTGTTATTTATTACTCTGTTTATGTTCTATAGTGAAACTCCTACCTACTTTAGTTACTGCTAAGGCTGGGCCCATTCAGTCGGAAATTCAATATATTAAAATCTTATTCTTATAAGTAAATCTTTAAATCTAAATAATAAATATTATTACCTGCGCCTCACTCACGTAGTTCCCATTCCCATATACGATAATAACATACAACAATAACATTCTGAAAATATTTAATAAAGGAATAAAATAAAACCAATAATGCCAATTAGGTATTTATTTATTTTGCGATAATGTAATGTCCCTTAGAGGCATACCACGAATTTGCCTTGAATCCACAATTTCAGGCAAAATGTGGTTCAAATAAAAGTCTGTTTGATTTCTTAATAATAAAAAAAAACATATATATAAATAAAATTGGAGTGTCAGTTTGTAATATTGAAATGACCGCTGCTTACTACATGCTTAGGAATATAGTATACTACATGCTTAGGAATATAGTATACGCCCCGTGGTTTTACCCACGTAGTACCCGCTCCCGCGAGGATGCGTAGCTCGTAGTATCAATATCATACAATCTCGGCACAATTCACCATCGTGTGTTAAAAATTAAGTAACAGCGCCATCTATTGGTACGATTTGCGACTACAAAAAGTTACAATAAAACATACGATTACATATACACAATCCCATGAGAATTTTGGGATACAAAGTATCCCATGTGTTATTCCTAGTTGTAAGGAATATTTGTACCAAATTTAATCAAAATCGATACAGTAGTTTTTGCATGAAAGAGTAACAAACATCCAAACTCACAAACTTTCACATTTATAATATTACTAGCAGCGCCCCGCGGCTTCACCCGCGTAGTTCCCGTTCCCGTGGGAATTTTGGGATAAAAAGTATCCTATGTGTTATTCTGATGTATAAGCAAGATTATTGTAAAGTTTCATTAAAATCCATTCAGTAGTTTTTGCGTGAAAGAATAACAAACATCCATACATACAAACTTTCGCCTTTATAATATTAGTAGGATACGGTAGACACACCAAAATATTTTTTGTCTGTCTGTCTGTTTGTTTGTTTCGGCTAATTTCTGAAATGGCGTGACTGATTTTTACGGGATTTTAAATGAAAAGTTAATGTCAAAGTTATTATTACTTACGCAGCTCAGCTCGATGTAGATTTGTCACCCTTACAATACGGTCTTCACTTGTGTTTATTTTAGCCTGTGGTTCCTCGACAGTTTGTACAGCTTCGCTGTAAAAAGAGATAGTTTTAGTTAGGTGATTGTCAATTGAATTAATTTTGTGTTTATTTGTACAGTTTCGTCTTTTTTTACATTCGTTATGGCTTCCAGGTAGGTCCGTTATCTACGACATACAACTGCACTCAGCAACGGAGATTTGCACTATTTTACACAATTAAATTAAATAAATAATATTGGGGCACATCTGTTTGTCTTGAGCGGGAATCGAACCCGTAACCTTGGGCATAGCAGCCAGGGCCACTACCAACTACACCGCTCGATCAAATAAAAAAATATATACACAGATGATCTAACTGGTGCAACTTTTTTGTCAAAGAGGAAGGATTTTTTGATTGATGGTAATGAATAGGCTTCGAAACTAATGGAACAATTTCGTTTTCCATTATAGACTTAACTTGACATAGGCTACATATTATCCCGGAATTCCTACGGGAACTATTTGTGTGAAACCACAAGGCACTGTTGTATAATAGAAATCACATACATACCTTCCATATGCGTATGTTTTCTTATAACGACCATTTTCAGATCTTGGTATTGAAGAACTATAAAAAAATATTTATTAGGTATCGTATCTTTGTATACCTTTCTAGCATAGTTAGTGATAATAAAAAATAAATATCAGGACATATTTAACCACCATTAGTTATCCCCTAAAAGCTTATGGGTACTAACACATACAGATATTGAAATATTGACATAATTATATATATATCAATATATATAGACATTGACATACATAACATATTTTATTTATATACTTACATGTTGTAATACAACGACTACAGCCAACCAATATGCTCATCTCACAAATGTTGACTGTACCGGAATTGAACCCGGGACCCTCTCATGTGCAGTCCGGCATAGCGACCTTTACGCTACTGCATGATATTAGGTCGTTTTTTACCTACTACACTCATACCTCGCACACGTTATACTGTGGCTCTTTGTCAATTGTCACCTCGACCTAGTCCATTATATATATTATCTATATATATAAATTAAAATTGGAGTGTCAGTTTGTAATATTGAATTCATAATGAAAAATCATAATGGCGGGACCAACTTTATCTTACATTGTTGCTAATATAACAAGAAATAAATAAACTTACCTTATTCTTTTTGTGTTACGTCGAATTTTTAATTTTGATTTCCTTTTCGCTCTATTTGTTTTATTTGCCATGTCCAATAATTATTTTACAACACAATCCACTAATTAAACAATAATATTTACACTGAAAGTACAAACCTAACTAATAAACACGAAACACGCGTATTTTTACGCAGCGAGCCGGCAAAAATCACACAGGTCCTACCTTCTTGACGCCAAACGGCGGACTGCGGAGGAACTCACTCGCCGCGTGGTTATATAAATTGAAATATTGTGTTATTGTTAGATTATATTATTAATTTTAGATATTTTTTCGGTTTTTTTATATTCTAAATGTCATTGTCTATAATTTGACGCAATTTTTACGAATATAAGTTTAATATTATCCAGATGAAATGGAAATTACGATCGCAAAATTTGAAAAATTGGACTATTTCAAAATATTTTATGATCGAGCGAAGTTGTTTAATTCGTGTTTCCAGCCGTTTTATCAAAAAGCTGGATTATTAAACTATAACATATATTTTTATTTATACAAAATTAATAATATTTGATTATTTACTATTGAATCTAAGCGAGGTCGATTCTGAATTTTGCGGAACTTCCTCGGCTTAAATGAAATTTTGTACAGATGTTCCCTATAACTAGGAATAACACATAGGATATCTTTTCATACCGAAATTTAAATGGGGGCGCAGCCATATACATGGTAAATATCCAGTAAATCATAATATCCTTCACACTAACTTGAAAAATGACTCAGAATATTGATTTACTAGCAGTGCCCCGCGGTTTTACCCGCGTAGTACCCGCTCCCGTGCGTGCGCATGCGTAGCTCGTAGTATCATATAATCTCGGCACAATGCACCATCGTGTGTTAAATAATTAAGTAACAGCGCCATCTATTGGCACGATTTGCGACTACAAAAAGTTACAATAAAACATACGATTACTCACTTATACACAATCCCATGGGAATTTCTGGATAAAAAGTATCCCATGTGTTATTCCTAGTTGTAAGGAACATCTGTACCAAATTTTATCAAAATCGATACTGTAGTTTTTGCCTGAAAGTGGAACAAACATCCAAACTCACAAACATCCAAACTTTCGCATTTATAATATTAGTAGGACTTTTTGTGTGTGAATGAGTGTGTGCGTAGTTTCTGATACCCTAGATACAAGTTACGAACTTAGTTGGGGATCAGTAACTGTAATGAGATGATGGAGGGATTGATTAGTGATTGAAAAAAAAACTTATTAGATAAAATGAAAAGTGTGTAGGTACTTACTTATTTTATTAATTATTTACTTATTAAATAATGTTGTTAATTAAGTTATTAATTTTCCAGGTACCAAAAGAACTCCTTTGGTTCTAAGTAACAGCCAAGTTGTATATTATTTTACATCAAATACAAATTTAACTCTCGATTGCCATACGTTATATGAACAATATGGCTATATGGCATGGAATATAGTGCCTGGAGATGGTAAGTATTGTAATTAAATTATTAACCCCAGGTTCGGGATAAATAAAGGCTGGGGATAACATTTATTTTATTTTATTACTATAGCATGAAGTTAAAGGTAAAAATGGAGTCCACACTTCGAATACCTACTTGAAGCATACCTATATGTATCACTATCGCGTCTCTGTGTGCAGGCTCTCTCTTTCTAACTAAGGTAACCTCTAGAAAGAGAAGGTCTGACTAAAAAGAGAGATCAGCCCACAGAGACGTAGGTATTTGACTCAAGCTGTTGTTCCAAGTGTGGGCTCCATTTTTTACCCATTTTTTACTTCATGGTCGTAACCACAGAGAATATCGCAGCTATCTATCTCTGTCGCACCTGCGTAAATTATAATGCGTCCCGCTCGCACGGATGCAATGGCGAGCGGGACGCATTACGCAGGTGCGACAGAGATAGATAGCTACAGGTCAACGTACGATATTTTTGTTACAGGATCGCCTTTTGCTCTCGTTCAAAGAGATAATGTTTTTAAATATAAACTACATTTAATAAATTTGCAACAAAATTACAATATTACAAAGTTTGAATGTCAATTTAAACATAGTCAGGAATCAGAAATTTTTAAAAAAGAAATATGGATTATATATCAAGATTCATCGAGTAAGTATTCTTTGTTATTTGAAAACTAAACTATTACCGTCCTCCCCTCACCCTGAGAGTGACTGAGCCATGATCCCTCACGCTGACTCAGTGCTGTATGTCACATGTCTTCGAACAGTTCTAGTACATGTCTGTTTACGGACGATGTTTTCCTTCACCGTTCACAAGTGATAAGTGTAATACACCGTCCTCCCCTCACCCTGAGAGTGACTGAGCCATGATCCCCCACGCTGACTCAGTGCTGTATGTCACATGTCTTCGAACAGTTCTAGTACATGTCTGTTTACGGACGATGTTTTCCTTCACCGTTCACAAGTGATAAGTGTAATACACCGTCCTCCCCTCACCCTGAGAGTGACTGAGCCATGATCCCCCACGCTGACTCAGTGCTGTATGTCACATGTCTTCGAACAGTTCAAGTACATGTCTGTTTACGGACGATGTTTACCTTCACCGTTCACAAGTGATAAGTGTAATACACCGTCCTCCCCTCACCCTGAGAGTGACTGAGCCATGATCCCCCACGCTGACTCAGTGCTGTATGTCACATGTCTTCGAACAGTTCTAGTACATGTCTGTTTACGGACGATGTTTTCCTTCACCGTTCACAAGTGATAAGTGTAATACACCGTTCTCCCCTCACCCTGAGAGAGAAATCAAATTTTAATAAATTATTTCGTAATTTATTCGAATTCACTGTTATCGTTTCTACTGGATGTAAATATTTTTTTTTAAGTGGTGGCAAAGCCGTCAATCATATCGAAGCAAGATAAAAAAGCAAAATGTCAACATGGTATGTATATTACTTTACGCTATACGTACCAACTTATATTCTATGCTTATATTACGTTAAAAAATGGACACTATTGAGCGCGGTCCAATTTATGAAAACGTTACAAACGGTACCAACACACGCGTGAACCAAATTGAAATGGGCGCTATGTGCGCTGTTTGCGCGCTATCAAATAGGACCAGCTAGGCTAGCATGACTTCGAAAACGCGATAGATACAGCGATTTATTGACATCCAACTGTCAAAATTTGATAAAAATGCCCGCCATATTTAATTTTACCACGTGATTAATTTTATAACATTTGGTCATGCTCGCAAAATCGATATAGCTATTTATTGACATCCAACTATCAAAATATAATAAATATAGCCGCCATATTTAATTTTATCAAATCGTACTACGCCATATTCATTTGGTCATGCTCGCGAAATCGATATTATTACGTGGTGTCTATATCATTTATCACGCACAGTCATGCTAGGCAGGCAGGATTGTATGCGTACGTGTGCGCAAATTCAAAATTAGAGTTTCTTAATCGGCATTTCGAATTGCATGATTCAGAAAATAGTTGTTGTAATTAGTAATTGATAAGAATGCAATATTTCATAAATATATTAAGTTTTAAGCCATTGTAAACATACATGTTTAATAAAAAACTAAAACAAATCAAATTTTAATACGTCAAATTTTGAGTTTGTCATTTGCGCACACACTGTACAACCTATTTTCCATGAGCAGCGTTTGCATGGCTTAATGACAAACTTTTCACACTTGTCTCATAAATAACTATTATTAAGTATGTCTTTATTTCAGCGTACTACAAGGGGAATAAAATTGAACACATCGATGATTTGGAAATTTTGTCTGAAATTGATTGTATCTCGTACCAAACTGTGACCATAGAGGCATACTATGAAAAAATGATACTAGTTGACAGCAAAACTCCTCCACCGGAGGAAAGTAAACGTAAGATATTATTTTACATAAGTTACTAGCTGTGTTTCCCGTTCCCGTGGGAATTTCAGGATGAAAAATAGATGTTGGCCGATTCCCAGACCTACTGAATATGCTCACAAAATTTTATGAGAATCGGTCAAGCCGTTTCGGAGGAGTATGGGAACGAACATTGGGACTCGAGAATTTTATATATTTATAAGATTATATTATTATAATCATTCCCTCCATCATCTCATTACAGTAACTGACCCCTAACTAAGTTCGTAACTTGTATCTAGGGTATCAGAAACTACGCACACACTCATTCACACACACACTCAGACCGAGACAAACATTTGTGGTTCACATAAATATTCATCCCGCTCGGGAATCGAACCCGCAACCTTACGGATGGCATGCGAAATTGTTATGTTATATCACGGACTATAAAATACTAGCGTACGGTTATATCTTCCTTGTGGGGCCGAAGAGGGGATTTTTGGATTAACTCGAGCGTGGCACTTGGCTGAGTAACATACCAATGGATACTTTACGCCTTGTCGAGTTATTCCTCTAAATATAAAAATTCTATCAAGTGACGCGCGCATAGAGCAGCTTCACAGACTCTAGAAAAAGTCATGATGACGTTAGGCGGCGACGTGTGGTCTGCTGCTGCTGTCTGCAGTCGGCCGCCAACTTATACCTTAAGGTTATATTATTTTTCAGGTACAGATTCAACAGGATACATAATAGGGGCATCAGTTGGTTCCGCCTTATTTGTGATAATTTGTGTTTGTTCGTACATTTGCATCAAAAGAAGATTTAAGCAAAATGACGTAAGTAACAGTCTTTTTATTGACTTTTATAAAAACAAAGCAATTTAAAAAATCAATCTATAACCCACTAGTGAATAAAACGTATCATTATTCAACTGTTTTTGCACGAATAAGAGCCACTATATGAGCAAGTGTGTTGAAAAAAATTTTAAAAACCCCCAACACAAAATCCTAAGTTTCCTTTAAAAAGTCAACAATAATAAAAAAACTCAATCTTAGGCGCATGCCACACATAAATGGCGTCGGCTTTGATAAGTCACTCTATAAAATTCATCTTATTAAAATATTTTCATTAACACGACTCAATTTTACAGTTTTCCCCATTTCATAGGGAAGATTCATTAGCTGGCAACTCTATGCATTCGAGTAAGACGATGCTGGCTATAAGCTTGTGTGCGTACCACACGTACACAGCCTTGCAAATGTTGGCCATTGTCTATTGCATCGCTCAGTGTATGACGGGTCCATATTGGCTCACCTAAAGTTCTTTACCCGAAAATGTTTTTCCTAACTATTTGTAGTCCGAATGATCATTCTTCCTAAAAATTTTCATCCTAAAGTTTTAATTCATACTATTTGTAGTGCTACCGACGACGATGCTCATAACACTGATGTGTCCGAAAATTTTAATTGCTAACATCATTAATGTAAATATATTTAAACTCCTACTGTTTTTTATCATAACGCTTTTATCCCTAAACATACTTACCATAATATTTTCACTCATGCTCAGAAAGAAACATTTACCAAGTGTAATAAAAAATATATGTGGGTAGAAGATGATATTTATAGTTTTAATGATTATTATACGACTTGTTTACGGTTATGCTTATGGCCTGGGAGTTTACCATAACCATAACTAAAAGACCAATTCGGTTCTGTCTGTTCGGTCACAGTTCTAACATAACCTATATTATCCAATAATTAGGAATAGGACCGATTCGTTACTGGAACTTGACTGAATGATTGGAGCAGGACTCTGGTTTTGCTCGCTCGGCTCGTGCGTTATATGTTATACCTACATGTTATGTAAAAACAAAGTTACGAAAAATTTATGTATATAATATTGATTATAATAAATAAAAATAAATCTAAACAAAAAAGATATGACTTTGAATAATAGTATGAACGTTGGTTATGTTGAGAAAATATAGGAAAACAAATAAAAGTGTAAAAGATGTTTATTGCTACTGACTTTATGCAGTTGAATGTTTCGGAATTATAACATTAGTGACAAAGATTTTAGGAGTTGCGATTGTTAGGATAAAAAATGTTAGGAAGAAAATTTTCGGATTTCCAATTATCGGAGTTGAAATTTTAGGTGAACAATGGCGCAACCGTGTATGACACGGGATCTATAGAGTGACTTATCAAATGGCGTCGGACGCGTCGTGTATCGAGCCACGACATTCCGTGTATCCTAAATTAATTTAAACACCCCTTTTTTGCGTCGGGGGTTAAAAATAAAAACGAAACAATACACATTGAAATAAAACTACTTTAACGGATTTTTAATTTTCTTTATGTATAACTAGCTGTGCCCCGCGGTTTTATCCGCGTAGTGTCCGCTCCCGTGAGAATGCGGAGATAAAATTATACTAAAAGCCTTCCTCTTGAATCACTCTATCTATTAAAGAAAACTGCATCAAAATCCGTTGCGTAGTTTTAAAGATGTAAGCATACATAGGGAGAGCGGGAAGCGACTTTGTTTTATACTATGTAGTGATGTTGATTATTTTTATATTATGTTTCAGGCACTTCCCCCGGAAGTAGAGTATTGTGAAATTGAAGTGTCAAATACCGGAAGTGATGTCACATTGCCGAAAATAGAACCTTATGCTACTATTATTGGATATATTGAAAAATAAGTAAAAAGAGTCATTTTTATTTCTCGTATTAAATTTCTAAAGTCTGACAACCACAAATGCGATTATAGTACCACAATCATTTCTGTGCCGGTGACAGCGTCGCTGTAATCGCATCTTTTGGTTGTCAGATGATTGTCAGTGTAATGCATGAAGTTGTAGGTAAAAATGGAGCCCACACTTGAAACAACAGCTTGAGTTAAATACCTACGTCTCTGTGGGCCGATCTCTCTTTTTAGTCAGACCTTCTCTTTCTAGAGGTTACCTTAGTTAGAAAGAGAGAGCCTGCCCACAGAGAGCGCGATAGTGATACATATAGGTATGCTTCAAGTAGGTATTCGAAGTGTGGGCTCCATTTTTACCTTTAACTTCATGGTGTAATGAAAATGTATAGTCACCAAGTTTACTGTGCCGGCGACTAAAATTGGAAGTTTGGGAAGGTTCATATCTGACGGAACATGCGTCCGTCATGAACCTTCCCTTACTACTTATTGTCATTATGACTCTAATGGCATTTGGATACATTTTCAATAAACTGACAACCAAAACATGCGATTACAGCGACGCTGTCACCGGCACAGAAAAGATTGTGACTCAATAAATAGTCAAAATGATTATAGTAGCTTCTAATTTTGGCCGGAACAGAAAATAAATAATAATAAATAATAAATAAATCCTTTATTGTTATAATTACAAGTCAAATTTCAATAAAGCCCTATCATCTGAAGTAGCTTGCGCTGTATATCAGATGATAGTTCCTTCCCAATTTGTACATTAAATCTTAATAACTATAAACAATTGATTTATCCAAAGATCTAAATAAAAACAACATAAAATTTTGGAAAAAAAAAGTGAATATAAGTAATATTACAATACAAAACCTCATATTAAATGGGTATGTTGTAGAATATATATTTGTATAAAATAAAATAATATAAAATAAAAGCAAGATTTACACTACTCTAGTAAATAATTTTTCAGTCTCATCGTATGTTAGAGTATTTAACCAAATTTTAGCCTTATTCTTAATTTCATAATTTGAAAACCTACGAACTTTATACTTAGCATTAAATATTTTATATAGTCTAGGAGCATGATATGCATAGCAATTAGTAGCAAAAACGCCTCTGACATGGGGGACAGTACCAGTTATGTCACGTCTACCACTAGGTGGAGTGGGATCGACCGTTTTATGATAACGACGAATGCACTGGTACACAAACAATTGTCGTACTGTCATCACCTTAGCTTGATCGTATACAAGTTTGGTTGGGTGTTGGTAAGGTAAACTCATTACAACCTTCAGTACAAGACGCTGCGCCCTTTCCACCTGTATCAGAAACGTTTTGGCTGCACCACCCCAAGAACTTATGCAATACGAGATAACACATTCCGCGAGCGCTTTGTAAGTTTGAAGTAATAATGCCAAATCCGATACAATACGTAGTTCTTTAAAAATGTATACTAACTTCCTAAGCCTGCCAGAGATGTATGATATGTGTTTGTCCCATTTAAACTTGTCATCAATCATCACACCGAGATATTTTATATTGTCCACACGTTCCAATTTTGAACATTGACAGTTACTTGGTTCAATTACTGCTAGCCTATTACAGGGATAGGAATGTATCGTTAACTTTTGTAAATTAGGGGATGTAGCTGCTGATTTGGTGAAGCATAAGAATTTTGTTTTGTTGGTGTTGAGCGTGAGAAGACTGTCTTCAAGCCAAGCAGTAATTTTGCTCATTCCATTTTCAGCAGATTGATACGCCTGCTCCCATGTATCGCCATAAAATAAAATTACTGTGTCATCTGCAAATAATTGAATATAGGCATTTTGGAGCTCCATTTTGGACAGCTCATCGACGTACAACAGAAACAGAGATGGACCGAGATTAGTTCCTTGTGGAATTCCGCATGTGGTGGGGAGACTCTGACTTAAACATTTTTGAACCTTTACGAGTTGATTTCTGCCCCGGAGATAGTCTTGGAACCACAGCAAAGCATTACCTCTAACACCAAAGTTCATAAGCCGTGATAACAGAATTGGTATTGATACTGTATCAAATGCTTTCTGTAGATCCAAGAAAACTCCTAAGCACTTTTTCTCATTGTCTAGGGTAGAAATGATTTTATTCGATAATGTTAAGACAGCGTCATCCGTTGATTTCTTTGAACGAAAGCCGTATTGCCTATCACTTAGCAGATTGTTGTTCTCTATGTAGTGCATTAGTCGTTTGTTGGTCAATTTCTCAAAAACTTTTGATAGTGAACTTAGCAAGGAGATTGGTCTATAATTGGTGGGTAATTTTTTGTCACCAGCTTTATATATGGGACATACTACCGCTGTTTTAAATATACTAGGAAAGACACCTATTTCGTAACTAAGATTAATGACATAGCTTAATGGAGCTGAAAGAAATTGCCGGCATGATTTAAGTGTAGAAGAAGATAGCTTATCATAACCTGGAGCACTATTTGACTTCAAACTATTGATTACGTCTTCAACCTCTTTTTGGTAAGTTGGGTATAGGACCATAGAGTTTAACGGTGTTTGAATGCTACGAGCTTTAGTTGCTAGTGTTGATTCGTTCGAGTTTAAGTTATCTAAAATATTTGCAGCTAACTCAGACCCTACTGAGGTAAAGAATCTATTCACGCTATCTAGAGATTCAGTAACTGTAGGTTTTATTGTAAGCAAATCCTCGGATGATGTATTAATTCGTTTCATGCTACAAATATCTTTTATAATATCCCACGTCTTTTTAACATTGCCCTTGTTTTTAGACAGTTGTTCGTTATAATATTCTTTTTTTAAACGTTTAATTAATTTACGCAATAAATTCCTATATTTAATAAATTTCTCTCTTAACTCAATATTGTTGCTTTCTTTTTTCATCTTCATATGTAATTTATTCCTTTTCCTAATTGATCTAACAATAGCAGGTGTAATCCAGGGCTTCAACGGCATTTTACGTCTAGATATAGTTTTGATATTAGTGTAGTACAGTAGTTAGAAAAGATTGTAGCACTAAGTACAAAGATGTGATTTTTTGCATAGGTATTTTATAACGCCAGAACACACAAATGAATAGAAAAACACTTGACCGTTCACACTCTCAACCGATTATACGTTAGTGTTTTGAGTGTGAACGGTCAAGTGTTTTTCTATACATTTGTCTGTTCTGGCGTTACGCGACCGATAATACGCAACACATGTTCCGTCATATATGAACCTTCCCTAAGATTAAGGCAGTGGTCCCGCGGGCGAGTGAGCGATGAACTATCGGCGAGTTCTCGCCCAAGAAAAGGACAGTGAATGTACATTCCGTGTAAACGAAAGAGATACATATATTAATAGTTAATCGCTGGCGGTGTGAACAGGCGAAAAATGTTAAATTTACCACATGATTAATTTTATGACATTTGGTCATGCTCGCTAAATCGATATAGCTATTTATTGACATCCAACTGTCAAAATAGAATAAACATAGCCGCCATATTTAATTTTATCAAATCGTACTACGCCATATTCATGTGTTCATGCTCGCGAAATCGATATTATTTCGTGGTGTCTATATCATTTATCACGCACCGTCATGCTAGGCAGGCAGGATAGGTTATATCTAGAAAAGATTTTATATGGCTGACTTAGATCTTTCTCCAACACCAAAGAATATTTCAAATCGGACCAGTAGTTCCTGAGATTAACGCGTTCAGCCAAACTCTTTAGGGAATGTTCATATCTGACGGAACATGCGTCGCGTATTATCAGTCGCGTAACGCCAGAACAGACTAATGTATAGAAAAACACTTGACCGTTCATACTCAACGCACTAACGTATAATCGGTTGAGTGTGAACGGTCAAGTGTTTTCTATACATTTGTCTGTTCTGGCGTTACGCGACCGATAAAACGCGACGCATGTTCCGTCAGATATGAACCTTCCCTAGCTTCTAATACTTAGTTAGTCAATGTTAAAATAAAAATATTATATTGGTTATACTATTAATATAGGCTTTGACGAGTCAGTTGAACTGATCAGTCCAGACAGACAACTGTGACGTCACTCCAAATGTTTTACGCCAACTATATTCCCTCACTGCAATCTGGAATCGCTCCGGTGATTGACGACCGTGTTTGGATGGACGCCAGTTAAACTGACTCAATGGTCATCTTTAGATTGTATGTAATAAAATTAATAGGTGAAATAAAATAATAAAATTAATATTTATTTACATTTTATTTTAATTAAATTAAATCACATTTTTATGGCTAAAATATATTATTCAGTTCACAAATTAATAATCTAAGGTTTCTTATTCACTCCATCATCTCATTATAGTAAATAACACTAAGTTCGAAAGCCATAATAACAACAATTAAATTCAAAATTAAAAAACCCCCAACACAATTACATTCAAATCCCTATAACTTTTAAACGGGTCAACCGATTTTCATTAAACATGTCTAAGAACACTCGCACGTAAGTCCCCTTTAATACAAAAAAAACTAAATTGAAATCGGTTCATCCGTTCGGGAGCTATGATGCCACAGACAGACAGATACACACACACAGACACGTCAAACTTTTAACACCCATCTTTTTGTGTCGGAGGCTAAAAATATTAGACACTTCTTTTTGTTTTATCAAATTAATAAAACTGACTTAGTTATAACGCATTAATGTTTAGGAGTGGGGGCTTGTGACGATAAATTCTAGGTAAAAAGCGTGCCTAGCCGTGACGTCACACGAGTTTTCTATGCACTATATCGTCTACATTATTTGTTTACACGAAAAATGAAAAAATACGTGTCCAATGTTTTTTTCGAAATCTATCTGACGGACTAAATGAAATTTTTGACGAGAAACGTCTTTAAAATCGCGCCGAAACATACGGGTACCAGGTTTAAAAAGTGGACCGTAACGAAAAGGTCTATATCATCGTACCTTAATAATTAAAAAACTATTAGTCTTAGAAACAAAAATGTGGTGTGAATATTTCACTTATAGTCAGCTCGCTGTTATGACATTGAATTTTCTTGTTTTCATTTCAATCTTTTACTTTAAAAGCGATTCGCTAACATAGACGTTTTACGTTAAAACCAACGGCCGTGTGCCCCGGCACAGCCCCACCCGATTTTTTTAGCCGACATTCCTATTTCTTCGCATGTGTGTGTAGGTTTCTGAACTATGTTTCCTTCACCGTAAGAGCGTCGAAATTAACGTACAATGCATTCGGATTTTACTAATAAAAGAAAGCCTTAATTTAATGAATGATTTTGATATTCTGTTAATATTTCTATGCTCCTAACATATCAACGTAAGGAGCTGCTTCTGGTGATCTTCGAGGTACAGCTGGATTCACAACGCCAAAAACAACAGGATTGTCATAGCGCGATTCCTGAAAAGATATTCAATAAGATAATTTATTGATGACTAGCAGCGCCCCGCGGTTTTACCCGCGTAGTTTCCGTTCCCGTGGGAATACGGGGATAAAATGTAGCCTATGTTACTCAGGGTGAATGTAGCTTTCTAATGGTGAAAAAATTATTGAAATCGGTTCAGTAGTTTCGGAGCCTATTCATTACAAACAAACAAACAAACAAATCTTTCCTCTTAGTATAGAAGTATAGATGATGATGCTTTCTTAACCGATTTCGGCCTTAGCAACTGTTTGTTGGTTTTTTCGATATTAATTATATTATTATCAACTCGAGCTAGATAATTTATTCTTCTTCTATCGTGTCAATGGCCACAAAATAATATATTTAAGAGAAGAAAATGGAATAATAAATACTGAATAATACAAAATTTTCCCGGACCAAAACTTAGCTACATCTACACCGCCGCCATTTGCCTCCATCAGGTCTTTTTTTTCTTTCTTATTCTTTTTTTTTCTTCGTTTTTAGATAATTTATAATAATACTAGCAGCGCCTCGCGGTTTTAGTCACGTAGATACCGTGAGAATACTAATAATGAGAGGACAAAATCGACCCCTTGAATCGCTCTAAAAATCCATTCGGTAGTTTTTGCGTGAAAGAGGAACAAATATCCACACTCACAAACATTCGGCTTTATAATATTAGTAAGGATGTATAAAGTGCGAGTCTATTTATGACGACCCCGACGGCAGAGTGGTCACCATGCTGGACTGCCATCCGTAAGTTTGCGGGTTCGATTCCCGTGCGGGTTGAATATTTATGTGAACCACAAATGTTTATCTCGGTCTGTGTGTGTGAATGTGTGTGTGCGTAGTTTCTGATACCCTAGATACAAGTTACGGACTTAGTTAGGGGTCAGTTACTGTAATGAGATGATGGAGGGAATGATTGTGTTATGTTATTATTTGGCTATTTGTTTTAATGATACTTACATTTTGAAGTAATCTGTTTGGAGACCTTGATTTCATCCGTTGATATATATACATAATAATTATAACTACAATTGACCCTCCCACAAATGATCCTAACGCTATCAGTATATGTGCAAATATATCTGAAACAAAACATATTAATTAACACACAAACTACTGACAAAATTGCAATATCGCACGACTTATCTCAGAAAAACGCGATATTATTATAAAATAACTAGCTATGCCCCGCGGTTTCACACGCGTTCCCGTTCCCGTGGGAATTTCGGGATGAAAAATAGGGATTCCCAGACCTATTGAATATGCTCACAAAATTTCACGAGAATCGGTCAAGCCGTTTCGGAGGAATACGGGAACGAACATTGTGACACGAGAATTTTATATATGACTAGCTGCGCCCCGCGGTTTCACACGCGTAGTTCCCGTTCCCGTTCCCGTAGGAATTTCGGGATGAAAAATAGATGTTGGCCGATTCTCAGACCTAATGAATATGCTCACAAAATTTCATGAGAATCGGTCTAGCCGTTTCGGAGGAGTACGGGAACGAACATTGTGGCATGAGAAATTTATGTATAAGATATCGCGCTTATGACACGCGATCGAAAGCCATTTAAGCGAATGCCATTTGTCCGACGCCAAATGATCGAAGTGCCATATGAACAAAACGCCATTTGGCCGAAGGGCCATTTGATCGAAAGGCCAAATGTGCGAATGCCGTATGATCGAAAGCAATTTTGAGTTGATGACGATGATGCTATAGGAAAATGATTATAGAAATTAATATATTTTATTCGATTTTGTAGCAACAAAAAAAGTCATATAATCAGCATTTTTTATTTAATAACATATTTAACAAAAACATGGCTTGTATCTATCATCATATATCAAGAAACCAACATTCAAATGTGTGATTCACACAAATATTCACCCCGCACGAGAATCGATCCCGCAACCTTACATGACATGGACATGGACCACTCTGCTATGTTTTTTTTTAACGCGGTGAAAATGCATATAACTGCATACCACCGTGAGCCGAGATTGGGAGGGCCCACGGGGCAAGTAGGGCTCTCCCAGAATGGCTGGGCCTACCCACTAAAACCACAGCGAGTTCCGTCCGCGTTACATTGGGGTCCCGTAGGATCCCGAGGGGGATTTCTCCCACGGCACTCCAACGCCGGGCCCGCACTAAAGGCGGCGCTCCTTGAGAGGACCTCTCCGGAAGTGAAGACGTCCCCGACTACTGGTACCGAGGGCAAGCGTCCTCCCCGACGTTCGCCCTTTTTTCCAGAGCTTAGGAGAATCCCAGCCCCCCCCCCCAACCACTGCTATCTAGGTTCTAATAATACTTACTATTAGTAGGTAACGTTCCATCATCCTTAACTAATACAAATTGTATCGTTCGTGTGACTGTCTGTTTACCGTCTAGCTCAGCATCACATTGCAAAGTGCTTCCATCATAATTTTCATTTAATATAAAAGACGCATTAACCATATGATTCTGTTCTTGATACCCAGATGTAATTTTTTTTTTTTCGTTTGCTGTAAAAATAAAATTCAATTTATTACTTATTCCCGTTCCCGTGGGATTACGGGGATAAAATATAGCCTATGTCACGCACTGATAAATTAGCTTTCCATTAGTGAAAGAATTTTTGAAATCGGTCCAGTAGTTTTGGAGCCTATTCATTACAAACAAACAAACAAACAAATCTTTCCTCTTTATAATATTAGTATAGATAGCGGCGCCCTGCGGTTTTATCGTAGTTCCCACTCCCGTGAAAATAAAGGGATAGAATTACGCTAAAAACCTTCTTCTATTCATTAAAACAAACCACATCAAAGCCCCTTGCGTAGTTTTAAAGATGTAAGCATACATAGGGACGGACAGCGGGAAGCGACTTTGTTTTATACTATAGTTAGTGAAGCGCTCATGGCCCAGTGCTACCCGCGGATCACTTGTGATCAGTGCCGTTAAGCAACGTCTGGCACCGTCATGACTGTGATGGATCGTTACTAAAAATGACTTAATTTCATGAGCGTTTCCGTGCTTCGGAGGGCACGTAAAGCCAAAGATCATGGACAATCGTTACGGGTAGTTAGAGCCCTCAAAAGTCTAACATTTGGTTTAACCAAAAAATGTCGTATAGCCCTCTGGGTTGTGAAGGTTTGATGGCCGCCAAATCTGGTTAAACTGAAAACCGACCCCAAAATAGGGATAAAGGTTCGGAAAGACAGTGAAGTGTGTTTTACCTTTCATATAAGTCAGTGTAATCAATGGTTCTAATCCAACTCCTGTTAGGCCAAGTGACATTATACATTGTAATTCTATGAACGTTCCCTTTTTATAGTTAATGACATTTTCGTTCTGTCTCAAAAATTGGTGTGTGGCATCTGAAATAAAGACGAGATTATATGTAAGTATTTAACGTAACTCATTCCCTCCATCATCTCGTTACAGTAACTGACCCCTAACTAAGTTCGTAACTTGTATCTAGGGTATCAGAAACTACGCACACATTCATTCACACATACACTCACCCAAACTGAAAAAAAAATGTTTGTGGTTTACACAAATATTGACCCCGCAAACTTACGGATTGCAGTCAGGCATGGTGACCACTGACTGACCACTCTGCCATCTAGGTCGTCAATTTATAATTAATATTGATTGAAAAATAATCGCCGTGCTTCGGAGGGCACGTAAAGCCGTCGGTCCCGGTTGTCGTACTAACATCATCGATAGTCGTTACGGGTAGTTAGAGCCCTCAAAAGTCTAACATTTGGTTTAACCAAAAAATGTCATATAGCCCTCTGGGTTGTGAAGGTCCGACGGCAGTCGCTTCACGTAAAATACTGACATTCCGCCAAATCTGGTTAAACTGAAGCATGTGATAAAGGTTCGGAAAAGATTGACTAAAAAATAATCAAATTTATCGCATTAAGTACTTACTATTATTTTCGTAGAAAATATTAACCTCGAAATAAACTTTACCAGAGCCATCTGAAGCTGAAAAAAGAAACGTTTTAATAAAAATATGTTATATCACCTCATACACCGACTGACCCCTAACTATGTGCATTACCTGTATCTAGGGTATCACAAACTACGGACACACATTCATACACACAGACCGAGATAAACATTTGTGGATCCCTCTATCACCTCATTACACCGACTGACCCCTAACTATGTGCATTACCTGTATCTAGGGTATCACAAACTACGGACACACATTTATACACACAGACCGAGATAAACATTTGTGGATCCCTCTATCACCTCATTACACCGACTGACCCCTAACTATGTGCATTACCTGTATCTAGGGTATCACAAACTACGGACACACATTCATACACACAGACCGAGATAAACATTTGTGGGTCCCTCTATCACCTCATTACACCGACTGACCCCTAACTATGTACATTACCTGTATCTAGGGTATCACAAACTACGGACACAAATTCATACACACAGACCGAGATAAACATTTGTGGGTCCCTCTATCACCTCATTACACCGACTGACCCCTAACTATGTTCATTACCTGTATCTAGGGTATCACAAACGGACACACACATTCATACACACAGACCGAGATAAACATTTGTGGGTCCCTCTATCACTTCATTACACCGACTGACCCCTAACTATGTACATTACCTGTATCTAGGGTATCACAAACTACGGACACAAATTCATACACACAGACCGAGATAAACATTTGTGGGTCCCTCTATCACCTCATTACACCGACTGACCCCTAACTATGTACATTACCTGTATCTAGGGTATCACAAACTACGGACACACATTCATACACACAGACCGAGATAAACATTTGTGGGTCCCTCTATCACCTCATTACACCGACTGACCCCTAACTATGTACATTACCTGTATCTAGGGTATCACAAACTACGGACACACATTCATACACACAGACCGAGATAAACATTTGTGGGTCCCTCTATCACCTCATTACACCGAGTGACCCCTAACTATGTACATTACCTGTATCTAGGGTATCACAAACTACGGACACACATTCATACACACAGACCGAGATAAACATTTGTGGGTCCCTCTATCACCTCATTACACCGACTGACCCCTAACTATGTTCATTACCTGTATCTAGGGTATCACAAACGGACACACACATTCATACACACAGACCGAGATAAACATTTGTGGGTCCCTCTATCACCTCATTACACCGACTGACCCCTAACTATGTACATTACCTGTATCTAGGGTATCACAAACTACGGACACACATTCATACACACAGACCGAGATAAACATTTGTGGGTCCCTCTATCACCTCATTACACCGACTGACCCCTAACTATGTACATTACCTGTATCTAGGGTATCACAAACTACGGACACACATTCATACACACAGACCGAGATAAACATTTGTGGATCCCTCTATCACCTCATTACACCGACTGGCCCCTAACTATGTACATTACCTGTATCTAGGGTATCACAAACTACGGACACACATTCATACACACAGACCGAGATAAACATTTGTGGATCCCTCTATCACCTCATTACACCGACTGGCCCCTAACTATGTACATTACCTGTATCTAGGGTATCACAAACTACGGACACACATTCATACACACAGACCGAGATAAACATTTGTGGATCCCTCTATCACCTCATTACACCGACTGGCCCCTAACTATGTTCATTACCTATATCTAGGGTATCACAAACTACGGACACACATTCATACACACAGACCGTGATAAACATTTGTGGATCCCTCTATCACCTCATTACACCGACTGGCGCCTGACTATGTTCATTACCTGTATGTAGGGTATCACAAACTACAGACACACACACATTCATACACGCAGAACGAGATAAACATTTGTGGATCCCTCTATCACCTCATTACAACGACCCCTAACTATGTTCTTACCTGTATCTAGGGTATATTTTTTATATAATATTAGAATATTACTTACCACATAAAATTGAAGGGAAATATAAGAAAACTAGCACATTAAGACTGAAGATATACATTATTATATTTAATTTGAACTCAACACTGTCATATCACTTTGAAGCTCATGACAAATAGTATAGCTTCATAAACATGACCTCATAAGGAAAGTCGTAATAATTTAACTACAGGTATTTTCATGATGGTTTTCCTAATATTAAATGCATTTTAATTAATTTTATTCACAGATAACTATATTTCAAGTACTTACTACGTTAAATACTGTATTTTAAGTATATAACTGATATATTTAACGTAGTTTACTGTTGATCTATGTCAAAGTTGAAACACTAACAGCCTTACCAATAAAAAATACCCACTGTATATTCTTGATATAACGAATTATTAATATGCTTCACACTCGTTATATCAAGAATATACACAGTGGGTATTTTTTATTAGTAAGGCTGTTTGTAAATATGTAAGTACTAAAAATTCTAAAGTTACAAGGTACATACTAGCTGCGCCCCGCGGTGTAACTCGCGTTCGTTTCTCTCGTATTGGTCATAGCGTGATGTTTTGTAATCTTCTAGCTGTGTCCAGCGGTTTTACCCGCATAGTTAGTTTCCGATCCCGTGGGAATTCCAGAATAAACCATAGCCTATGTCCTCCCCCGGACTATAAGCTACCCCTGTACCAAATTTCAAGTCAATCGGTTCAGTAGTTTAGCCGTGAAAAGGTAACATATAGACAGAGTTACTTTCGCATTTATAATACTTATTATTAAAGATAGCCTTACTCGATAAATGGGCTATCTAACACTGAAAGTTTTTTTCAAATCGGACCAGTAGTTCCTGAGATTAGCGCGTTCGAACAAACCAACTTTTCTGCTTTATATTATTAGTATGGAATACAGTACTTATGAATCATGGTTTCATATTTACTTAGTCAGCTAACGTCACATGACACTGTATTTGTTAGTTATAGGTATTTAGTTAGTGCCAGAGAGGAAACATAATTAAATAACATAACATAATCATTCACTACATCATCTCATTATAGTAACTGACCCCTAACTAAGCTCGAAGCTTGTATCTAGGGTATCAGAAACTACGCACACACTCATTCACACACACACCCAGACCGAGACAAACATTTGTGGTTCACACAAATATTCACCCGCACGGGAATCGAACCCGCAACCTTACCTTACCTTACCCCAATATAAATAATACTAAGTACTTAAAAATATTATAAATTTGAAGCGCTCATAGCCCAGTGCTACCCACGGATCACTTGTGTTCTGTGCGGTTAAGCATCGTCTGGCACCGTCATGTCTGTGATGGGTCGTTCATTACCAACTAAAATAGTCAATAACTAATATTATAAATGCGAAAGTAACTCTGTCTGTCTGTTACCTTTTCACGGCTAAACTACTGAACCGATTGAAAATTTGGTACAGGGGTAGCTTATGGTCCGGGAAAGAACATAGGCTATGTTTTATCCCGAAATTCTCACGGGATCGGGAACTACGCGGGTGAAACCGCGGGGCACAGCTAGTAGTTAATAACGTAATTAACGTATTTTTTTAGCACATATAAAAATGGATACCATTTTTAAGAATCAAATTTTGTTAGTTTATTAAAAAAAATTTGTCAAAAAGTTTTTTTAATCACATTTGCGCGGCGTTTCGGTCAGTTTACCCTGACTATCGTCACGGAAGGACTGTTTTTTTTTAAATAATTATTGATAACTCAGCCCCTCCCGCTTTGGTCAATAAACGCTATCTAATGCTAAAAAAACGTATTGGATTGGAGTTACAGAGTCACCATCTTTTCTGTACCGGTGACAGCGTCGCTGTAATCCATGTAATCGCATCTTTTGGTTGTCAGTTTATTGAAAATGTATCCAAATGACATTAGAGTCACAATGACAATAGGAGCTTCCAATTTTGGCCGCCGGAACAGAAAACTTGGCGATTCTATATAAAAGAAACTTACTAACTTAATTTTTACAGTCCTATATCTAAAGTAAAAACAATATCACGCCTTTTCAAATTTTCATTGATTTGAGTTGCAAAATACGTATAAGTTTTTTATATTAAATTTATTTAGGCTCGTTTTTACTTAACGCAGTTTTTGGTCCATTTATCGAGGAAGGCTATTATTGACTATTAGAGGCGCTAAGCGGTTTCACCCGTGTAGTTCCCGTTCCTGTAGGAATATGGGGATACAATTATGCTAAAAACCTTCCCACTGAATCACTCTATCTATTAAAATAAACCGCATCAAAATCCGTTGCGTAGTTTTAAAGATCTAAGCATACATAGGGACAGAGAAAGCGACTTTGTTTTATACTATGTAGTGATGATGATATTACATCACGTTACGACAATTAGGAGAATAGCTAACGCGGGTTTTAAACTGCAGCCCCCCTAGCATGACTGTGCGTGATAAAATATATCGGCACCACGAAATAATATCGATTTCGCGAGCATGACCAAATGAATTTTGGCGTGCTACAATATGAAAAATTAAATATGGCGGCTATATTTAGTATATTTTGACAGTTGGATGTCGATAAATAGCTATATCGATTTCGCGAGCATGACCATGAGATAAAATTAATCACGTGGTAAAATTAAATATGGCGGGTATTTTCATCATATTTTGACAGTTGGATGTTGATAAATCGCTTTATCTATCGCGTTTTCGAAGTCATGCTAGCCCGGCTGGCCACAGCTGAGATTCCATAATATCAACATTTCTAATGTATTTCCTCAATATACATGAAACGAAATATTATGTGCTAATTGACGCATTAATTTTCCCTCTTTACGTAAGTTTAATAATATAAACGCGTCATACATGAATATCGTAGCTTTTAATACCGTATCAAATTATTATCAATCTATTTATTTAAAAAACATTTTGTTACAATTGTTTGATGACCTCGATGGCAGAGTGGTCACTATGCCGGACTGCCATCCGTAAGATTGCGGGTTCAATTCCCGCGCGGGGTGAATATTTGTGTGAACCACAAATGTTTGTCTCGGTCTGGGTGTGTGTGTGAATGAGTGTGTGCGTAGTTTCTGATACCCTAGATACAAGTTACGGACTTAGTTAGGGGTCAGTTACTGTAATGAGATGATGGTTATGTTACATTAGTACTCGTAATATATTTGACGCAATTATCGAGACTACCTCTCATGCAAGTTAGATACTATGTTATGGCAAGGTAAATAACATAACATAATCATTCCCTCCATCATCTCATTACAGTAACTGACCCCTAAGTTCGTAACTTGTATCTAGGGTATCAGAAACTACGCACACACTCATTCACACACACACAGACAAACATTTGTGTTTCACACAAATATTCACACGGGAATCGAACCCGCAACCTTCCGGATGGCAGTCCGGCATGGTGACCACTCTGCCATCGAGGTCGTCAAAGATAGATTTTAGTTTTGCGATTTGAAGAACTGCGACACTTAAGTAAATGTTAGTACTTAATTGCCTTTTATGTTGCCTCTAGCTGGATCCCTTGGGAATTTCGGGATAAAAAGTATCCTATGTGTTATTCCTAGTTATAAGGAACATCTGTACCAAATTTAATCTAAATCGATACAGTAGTTTTTACGTAAAAGAGTATCAAACATACATCCAAAATTTCGCATTTATAATATTAGTAGGATAACTGCTTATAAGTTTAAACTTGTAGATATCATATCTACGAGTAATCCATATCGTTATTTAAACATGATAACTTAAGTCAATATTTGAATAAATATATATCGGGATCCATATCCCACATCCCCATCTAGTCCCAAACTAAGCAAACCTTGTACTATGGATACTAGACAACGGATACACATACTCGTAAATCTGAATATATATTTATCTAGCGGCGCCCCGCGGTTTCACCCGCGTAGTTCCCGTTCCCGTAGGAATATGGAGAAAAAAACTATGCTAAATACCTTCACACTGAATCAAAATCCGTTGCGTAGTTTTAAAGATCTAAGCATACGTAGGGACAGAGAAAAAAGCGACTTTGTTTTATACTATGTAGTGATGATAACTCAAAAGTGACTGACTGACTGACATAGTGATCTATCAACGCACAGCCCAAACCACTGGACGGATCGGGCTGAAAGGCATGCAGGTAGATGTTATGACGTAGGCATCCGCTAAGAAAGGATTTTGATTAATTCTACCCCCAAGAGGATAAAAGGGGGAAAACCCTCAAATTCTGCCGTAAGTCATTATTACACGCGGACGAAAGCTACTACATACTTAAGATAGAAAACACCCAGACCGCGACAAACAGACATGTGACACACAAATGTTTGTCTCGAGCGGGAATCGAACATGTAACCTTTAGCATAATATGTTTTAAGTTAGTTACTACTTACTAGTAGTAAATTTGAGTAGGTATGTAGTGTAAGCAAAGAATAAATTTAAAAAGCCCATTTAAATCAAGCTTTTTTATCTTTTATTGCATTGTCATGGGACTTACTTAAGTATGCCAAACAGCTCAATCGTTTAACCAGGGGCCTAAGTCTGCAATTTGACATTATGATCAGACAAAATGTTGATATTAAGACACCATAACGAGAGTGTCAGTTTGGTATCTGCTTACATTTATTCATATGGCTATGGTGTCTCAGTGGTCTTTGTTGCATATCAAAATTCAAATAAAAATCGTCAGAATACTGTTTCCATGACAACCATCTAAGTTTTATGGAGCCATTGAGTCAGCGGAGTAGTTTTCACTAAGAGAATACCAAAATGACAACAAATGACAAAAAAACGGCCACAATGTTGATATTAAAACACATCTGAGTAGCATTATCACAGCTTAATAGTTTAGAGAATCAGGGCCCAGAAGTGGTCTAAAAATGGCTGCAAGATTTGATTACAGACAACGGGACAGGTGACACTAAATAAAAGCTTGTAATGAAATGAAAAACAAGAAAAAACATTATAATAAACTTTTATTATGTACAAAAATATTACCTAACTATTTACAACTAAATTTCTTTATCACATTACAATCTTAACAAAAATAATTGGCATTACATAATATAAAAATACAACTTTGTTATACAAGTCATATAATATTTATATGTTACTATCTATGCCCCGCGATTTTACCCACATAGTTTACGATCCCGCGGGAATTTCGGGATAAAACATAGCCTATGTTCGCCCCCGGACTATGAGCTACCCCTGTACCAAATTTCAAGTCAATCTGTTCAGTAGTTTAGCCGTGAAAAGGTAACAAACAGACAGAGTTACTTTCACATTTATAATATTAGGAGCGGCCATTAGTGTTTTTAAACATCTCATATCGCTACTAGCCCATTAAATCTTTCATACCCTTCAAAGAAAAAATACATTTCTCAGAGAACGCAATTTTATTTTTAGGATGTCAAGAGGGGGTCAGTTTAAAGTTAAATCCAAGTTTGTGGGGTTGCAACCCTTGTCCAACGGCCGCCATCTTGGAAAAAGGGGGTGAGGGTTTTTTTTTGGTTCTACAACTATGACATCTTAACAAAAGATGTAGATAAAACTAGCTAAAAGCGTGGCTTTGTGTGGGCTCGCGAGGTTTTTCTTAGTAATTCTATGTTTTATAGTAAGAAAGAAAGAAAATGCTGTAATTGTTGAAATCGCGCGATACCACAGAGGTACCTTACCTATGTTAGACCAACAGAAATTTATTTATGTCCAATGTCCGCCACAGCTTTATCTAACGTCAAGCCTTGTGACTTGTGAATTGTGATTACGAAAGCTTATAGGCAACAAGAAATGCTAAAAGGTTTATCTGAAAAACTATGGGTTTCACAATCATTTGTGAAACCCATAGTTTTTCAGATAAACCTTCAACCCCTTTTTCCAAGATGGCGGCCGTTGGACAATGGTTGCAACCCCACAAACTGACCCCCAAAAATAAAATTACGTTCTCTGAGAAATAATTTACATATGTAACTTTTCAATGTACTTAGTTTACATTTGTATCAATTAGAAACTTTACTATCATGCACTTCTTTGACTAATTCAGCTAATTCCTCAGGTCCGTAACCGATCAGCTGTCTGAGGTCACACACGAACTTGTATACGAATCTGGAAAGAATATATAGTGTTAGTGGTTGGACCAATATTTTAAAAGTAGGAACTATATGTACTAGACACATTTATTCAGCTCCATACAGCGTTTGTCCATACAAAACAACGATTTTGTATCTCCATACACGCGTACGCGTCTCCACGCGTACGCATCTATTCAGGGGCCTAAGTCTGCAATTTGACATTATTGATCAGACAATATGTTGATATTGAGGCACCATAACGAGAGTGTCAACTGTCAATGGGCAGATTTGTATGGAGTGTGTCCCAAGTGCTGTAGCACTTCGTGTGATACATCATTCGATAGCTATCGTTAAGAGGAACAAATGATTCTTCGGGAGTGAAGCCGGATTCCCCGGCAGGAAAAAGTTACAGCCATTTAAAAATATATATATGCCTACTTTATGCAAGGAGTTTCAAGTGCCGTAGCACTTAGTGTGGAACACCATTCGATAAGTATCGTTAAAAGGAACAAATGGCTCTACGGGAGTGAAGCCGGATTCCCCGGCAGAAAAAAGTTACAGCCATTTAAAAAATATATATATGCCTACTTTATGCAAGGAGTTTCAAGTGCCGTAGCACTTAGTGTGGAACACCATTCGATAAGTATCGTTAAAAGGAACAAATGGCTCTACGGGAGTGAAGCCGAATTCCCCGGCAGAAAAAAGTTACAGCCATTTAAAAAAATATATATGCCTACTTTATGCAAGGAGTTCTAAGTGTACTTACCTCATCATAATTTATAAGAAATAGCGAAATATAGTGTTTAAATAAGTTTAGTAGCTTAGCCAAATAGCTAGCTCCTTGCATAAAGTAGGCATATTTTCTTTTTAAATGGCTGTTACCTTTTTTCTGCCGGGGAATCCGGCTTCACTCCCGTAGAATCATTTGTTCCTCTTAACGATACCTATCGAATGATGTATCACACGAAGTGCTACAGCACTTGGGACGTTTTGCCCAATATCCTTTGGTATTCTGCTAACATTTATTCATATAGCTATGGTGTCTCAGTGGTCTTTGTTGCATATCAAAATTTTGACAAATAAACGTCAGAATATTGTTTCCATGAAAACCATCTAAGTTTTATGGAGCCATTGAGTCAGCGGAATAGTTTTCACTAAGAGAATACCAAAATGACAACAAATGCCAAAAAAACGGCCATAATGTTGATATTAAAACACATTTGAGTAGCATTATCACAGCTTAATAGTTTAGAGAATCGGGGCCCAGCTTAGGCGTCTATTTAGCTTTCGCGGCAAACCAGTAGAGAATGATGATATATGTGTTTACATCATACGAATACTATAAAGTGCGTTCAGCGCCGTTTTGCCGCGTTCGCAAGAAAAGGACAGCGAATGCATATTCCGTGTAAACATAAGAGATATATATAAAAAAGTTCTTGTGTGTGTGCGTGCTACCTCTTGCCGGCGACCTTGGCGATCATGTCCCCGTCGTAGTAGTACCGCAGCGCCCGCGACAGCTTCTCGTAGTTCATGTATGTGTGTGTGTGTGTGTGTGTGTGTGTGTGCGCTACCTCTTGCCGGCGACCTTGGCGATCATGTCCCCGTCGTAGTAGTACCGCAGCGCCCGCGACAGCTTCTCGTAGTTCATGTGTGTGTGTGTGTGTGTGTGTGTGTGTGTGTGCTACCTCTTGCCGGCGACCTTGGCGATCATGTCCCCGTCGTAGTAGTACCGCAGCGCCCGCGACAGCTTCTCGTAGTTCATGTGTGTGTGTGTGTGTGTGTGTGTGTGTGTGTGTGTGTGTGCTACCTCTTGCCGGCGACCTTGGCGATCATGTCCCCGTCGTAGTAGTACCGCAGCGCCCGCGACAGCTTCTCGTAGTTCATGTGTGTGTGTGTGTGTGTGTGTGTGTGTGTGTGTGTGTGCTACCTCTTGCCGGCGACCTTGGCGATCATGTCCCCGTCGTAGTAGTACCGCAGCGCCCGCGACAGCTTCTCGTAGTTCATGTGTGTGTGTGTGTGTGTGTGTGTGTGTGTGCTACCTCTTGCCGGCGACCTTGGCGATCATGTCCCCGTCGTAGTAGTACCGCAGCGCCCGCGACAGCTTCTCGTAGTTCATGTGTGTGTGTGTGTGTGTGTGTGTGTGTGTGTGCTACCTCTTGCCGGCGACCTTGGCGATCATGTCCCCGTCGTAGTAGTACCGCAGCGCCCGCGACAGCTTCTCGTAGTTCATGTGTGTGTGTGTGTGTGTGTGTGTGTGTGTGTGTGCGCTACCTCTTGCCGGCGACCTTGGCGATCATGTCCCCGTCGTAGTAGTACCGCAGCGCCCGCGACAGCTTCTCGTAGTTCATGTGTGTGTGTGTGTGTGTGTGTGTGTGTGTGTGCTACCTCTTGCCGGCGACCTTGGCGATCATGTCCCCGTCGTAGTAGTACCGCAGCGCCCGCGACAGCTTCTCGTAGTTCATGTGTGTGTGTGTGTGTGTGTGTGTGTGTGTGTGTGTGTGTGCTACCTCTTGCCGGCGACCTTGGCGATCATGTCCCCGTCGTAGTAGTACCGCAGCGCCCGCGACAGCTTCTCGTAGTTCATGTGTGTGTGTGTGTGTGTGTGTGTGTGTGTGTGTGTGTGCTACCTCTTGCCGGCGACCTTGGCGATCATGTCCCCGTCGTAGTAGTACCGCAGCGCCCGCGACAGCTTCTCGTAGTTCATGTGTGTGTGTGTGTGTGTGTGTGTGTGTGTGCTACCTCTTGCCGGCGACCTTGGCGATCATGTCCCCGTCGTAGTAGTACCGCAGCGCCCGCGACAGCTTCTCGTAGTTCATGTGTGTGTGTGTGTGTGTGTGTGTGTGTGTGTGCTACCTCTTGCCGGCGACCTTGGCGATCATGTCCCCGTCGTAGTAGTACCGCAGCGCCCGCGACAGCTTCTCGTAGTTCATGTGTGTGTGTGTGTGTGTGTGTGTGTGTGTGTGTGTGCTACCTCTTGCCGGCGACCTTGGCGATCATGTCCCCGTCGTAGTAGTACCGCAGCGCCCGCGACAGCTTCTCGTAGTTCATGTGTGTGTGTGTGTGTGTGTGTGTGTGTGTGTGTGCTACCTCTTGCCGGCGACCTTGGCGATCATGTCCCCGTCGTAGTAGTACCGCAGCGCCCGCGACAGCTTCTCGTAGTTCATGTGTGTGTGTGTGTGTGTGTGTGTGTGTGTGTGTGTGTGTGTGTGTGTGTGTGTGTGTGTGTGTGCTACCTCTTGCCGGCGACCTTGGCGATCATGTCCCCGTCGTAGTAGTACCGCAGCGCCCGCGACAGCTTCTCGTAGTTCATGTGTGTGTGTGTGTGTGTGTGTGTGTGTGTGTGTGTGTGTGCTACCTCTTGCCGGCGACCTTGGCGATCATGTCCCCGTCGTAGTAGTACCGCAGCGCCCGCGACAGCTTCTCGTAGTTCATGTGTGTGTGTGTGTGTGTGTGTGTGTGTGTGTGTGTGTGTGTGCTACCTCTTGCCGGCGACCTTGGCGATCATGTCCCCGTCGTAGTAGTACCGCAGCGCCCGCGACAGCTTCTCGTAGTTCATGTGTGTGTGTGTGTGTGTGTGTGTGTGTGTGTGTGTGTGTGTGTGTGCTACCTCTTGCCGGCGACCTTGGCGATCATGTCCCCGTCGTAGTAGTACCGCAGCGCCCGCGACAGCTTCTCGTAGTTCATGTGTGTGTGTGTGTGTGTGTGTGTGTGTGTGTGTGTGTGTGTGTGTGTGTGTGCTACCTCTTGCCGGCGACCTTGGCGATCATGTCCCCGTCGTAGTAGTACCGCAGCGCCCGCGACAGCTTCTCGTAGTTCATGTGTGTGTGTGTGTGTGTGTGTGTGTGTGTGTGTGTGTGTGTGCTACCTCTTGCCGGCGACCTTGGCGATCATGTCCCCGTCGTAGTAGTACCGCAGCGCCCGCGACAGCTTCTCGTAGTTCATGTGTGTGTGTGTGTGTGTGTGTGTGTGTGTGTGTGTGTGTGTGTGTGTGTGTGTGTGTGCTACCTCTTGCCGGCGACCTTGGCGATCATGTCCCCGTCGTAGTAGTACCGCAGCGCCCGCGACAGCTTCTCGTAGTTCATGTGTGTGTGTGTGTGTGTGTGTGTGTGTGTGTGTGTGTGTGCTACCTCTTGCCGGCGACCTTGGCGATCATGTCCCCGTCGTAGTAGTACCGCAGCGCCCGCGACAGCTTCTCGTAGTTCATGTGTGGTTTGTGTTTGCGCGCGCCCCACAGCCGCGCCACTCGCTCCGGTGATACTAACTTGAATTCTCCTGATGTGCCTGGGAACAAGGGTGGAAGTTAATAACGTGGATATTGAGTCACAATCTTTTCTGTGCCGGCGGCCAAAATTGTAAGCTCCTATTGTCATTGTGACTCTAATGTCATTTGGATACATTTCAATAAACTGACAACCAAAAGATGCGATTACAGCGACGCTGACACCGGCACAGGCAAGATTGGGACTCAATAGATATGTTATACTGTTATTATTAGCAGAGTGTCATTAATCTAACGGCCGTTCCCAAAATTCGATCTATCTATAATCTTGCTTGTCGACAGATACAAAACTCCATTTTACCGTCCCAAACGGTCGTAAGGCGGAATTGGAAGTAGTAGAGTGGAAAAGACCAGGGAAAACATAACATAATCATACCCTCCATTATCTCATTACAGTAACTGACCCCTAACTAAGTTCGTCACTTGCATCTAGGGTATCAGAAACTACGCACACATACATTTACACGCGGGGTGAATATTTGTGTGAACCACAAATGTTTGTCTCGGTCTGGGTGTGTGTGTGAATGAGTGTGTGACAAGTTACGGACTAAGGGGTCAGTTACTGCAATGAGATGATGGAGTGACCCCCATAACTTTTAAACGGGTCAACCGATTTTCATCAACCATGTCTAAGAACACTCGCACGTAAGTCCCCTTTAATACAAAGATAACTAAATTGAAATCGGTTCATCCGTTTGGGAGCTATGATGCCACAGACAGACAGATACACACACACAGACAGACACGTCAAACTTATAACACCCCTCTTTTTGCGTCGGGGGTTAAAAAGAACTAGTTCGGAGCTCACTTTAGTGAACGAGCAAGAACAAGCCTACTACAAAGGTCCAATACTCACCATGCCACCGTATAACATCGAAGTACTGGGCGCTGGTGAGCAGCTCCAACAGGAACTGCCACAGTTGTATCTGTCCGTTGTTCCCGGAGCGCGCCGTAGACGACATCGTCATTTCCGGTACCTCCTCCTCACTACATGGGTTTATTATTACCTGGAATATAAAGGGGGGGGGGTCGGTAGGGGGGGGGGTCGGTAGGTCTTAGTGGGGCGTGTTCTTTTGCCAGAGAATGCGTTCCTATAAAATGCTAAGTATACCAATAGCGTACGCCTAGGTGTGCGGAGCTAGGCTATCAGGCGCGCACCGACAAGTCCATCGTATACGTCCACGCCATCTTTAGACTGACGCCTCGGTCTACTGGTGGGCCCACACACAACATCTAGTGGGTCGTCTCCCCTGGGCAATACTGTGGTCTTTACAAAACGAGCCCCGCACATTACCACACACCTCGTGACCACAGTAGCTGAATACGATGGACGAAAGGCGAGTCTTCGGCGCCTTAAAACCGATTATTTTGGCTAAGGGAAGAAAACCCTGACAATAAATTACAAGAATGGAAGCAAGACTTAAAAATAATCTACCCCAGGAGGGTACCGGTATAACCGGAGAATCCCTCTCTGAGCTTCGCTCGGGCTGCCCCACGTATTCTGGGGGGGGCAAAGGATTGCTAGCCAAGGAATGCCAACCGGATAAAGAGAAAAGGAAAACACTGACCCAACAACTTTTTCACCCAGGCCTATTTAACCGCCAGAGATCCGCATCTCTTAGCGAGGTTTTAGATAGAAACCAAACAAACAACACACTTTTATCAGAAGTTGTGGAAGACGACAATATCAACCCAAACGCACCGTGGCAAAGAATGCCTAACCAAAAAAGAACTCGGTCTCCAGATGATAAAGATACTAAGATCAATAAAGCAAAACGAACCCAAACAAGAAACCAACTGATCAACAAACACAGAGGGATAGATAACCCTGAAAGCAACCCTACTTCTGATGTAGAAAAATCAAATAGTTTTGCTCTACTCGACGTACAGGAATGTGAGATACAAACTAAAAGAATATCAAAACCACCACCAATTATTCTGTATGGCGTCGATGATCTTAGCAAACTCACTCAACTCATTGAAGAAGTTGTGGATAATGACGATTTCACTTATAGAGTAGTGTCTAAAAACCAACTCATTATCTCTTCTAACTCTATTGAAACATATAAGACTATGATAGAACACATAAGAAAGAAAGGTCTAATAGGACATACCTTCACTCGCAAAGATGAAAAATGCATGAGAATTGTCATTAAGCACCTCCACTTTAGCACACCCAAAGATGCAATCATTGCTGCAATAGAACAGACTGGAAATACAGTAAAAGGGGAGATAGTAACTGCCAGGAAACCTAGGACGAAGGAACCTCTCAACACATTTTTTGTGAATGTTGCCCCACATGAAAATAACAAACTAGTCAAAGATATAAGAGTAATCTATAACCAAAGAGTAACAATAGAAGACCCAAAAAGGAAAACCGATGTAATACAATGCCAGAGATGCCAGCAATATGGCCACAGCAAAAATAATTGCATGCGACCATATAGGTGTGTTAAGTGCGCTGGTACCCATGAAACAACTAAGTGTACAATTGATAAAAACACTCCAGCTACCTGTACACTCTGCACAGGAAGTCACCCTGCCAACTACAAGGGGTGTCAGGTATACAAGGAGATACTGGCAAGAAAACAATTTACAAACAAATCGCGACCACGTTCAAAGCCTAATCCCGGAATTATTGAACAGCGTATAAATGGCGACATACCTATAGTAACTGTACCCGCATCTGAGGCTGTCAACAAAACTGTGATTAGCCAACCTATAAGACATCGATCCCATGTGGAATCCCAAGAACTCTACAGTGAAAAAGTTAAAAATGGACCAACGCTAAGAAAGAAAATATTGTCCGCAAAAGAAAGTCAAACTCCCACCATCACGCAATCTCAAAGAACACACAACAGAGCGTATGAACTACAAAGAACTCAAAATTATAACGAAGACAATCTAACGTCTCAGAGAACAAATGACATGACTAACTATCATAACTATAGAACACCCAGATCACAATCAACAATAGATGCTGAAAATATTTCAAGAGAACACAGACTAAGTCTAGAAGAACTCATAATAACCCAGGCAGAAAAAATTGACAACCTCATTACCCAACTTGGCACAATGATGAGCCTCATCGTTACCCTAATTAATAAACTTCCATAATGTTCTCGCTTAGAATCGCCACCTGGAATATCAATGGAATACTACCAAATAAAAAAGAACTGGAACTGTTAATTAAAATCAACAAAATAGATATTGCCTTGATTTCTGAAACACATCTCAATGACCGAAAAACTTTTAAAATTGACAACTTTAATGTATACTGCACCAATCACCCCGACACTACGTCACACGGTGGAGCAGCAATAATAATAAAAAATAACTTAAAACATTATCTTCATAGCGCGTTCGAAGAAGACTGGATGCAAGCTATAACTATCACCGTAGAAGAGAAAATGGGCCCTATTAATGTAAGCGCCGTCTACTGTCCTCCGAAACATCAACCAAAACAGCTCATGTTTGATCGCTATTTCCAGACACTTGGGAACAGATTCGTTACCGGTGGAGACTGGAATTGCAAGCATACGTATTGGGGATCGAGACTGACTACTACGAAAGGTCGAGAACTAAAAAAGAGTATCGACAAACTCAAACTTACAGCACTAGGAACAGGCGAACCAACCTACTGGCCAGCTGATATTAATAAGACCCCTGATCTCTTAGACTTCTTCATAATCAAAGGCTTGTCCGATATGCATTTCGAAGTAAAATCCTCACTCGATTCCGTCTCTGATCATACACCAATCATTGCAACATTCAGTGCCACTGCATTATATAAGAAACCAACACCAACCTTATATAATCACAAAACTGATTGGGAATCATTCGCCAGTTGTCTGCAGAGTGAAGTCAATCTTAAAATCAAACTTAAAACAAAAGAAGACATAGATGAGGCGACCTTCTACATAACAAACCTCATTCAAGTCGCAGCCTGGCGTGCTACTCCAAAATTAAATTGCACTACCACAATAAATAACATTCCATTAGATATACGCAACAAGCTAGCGGAAAAAAGAAAAGTACGGAGACAATTACACCTAAGTAGATCAACCACAGACAGAGCAAAATACAACAAAATATCAAGAGAATTGAAAGATCTCATAAAAGAAAACGAAAATCAGACATTTCAGAGTAAGTTGTCAACACTTTCCACTCATAAAAGTGACAATTACTCATTGTGGAAAATAACAAAAAAGTTTAAACGACCTTGTATTCATACTCCGCCCTTGAGAAAAAACCCTAATGACCCATGGGCCAGGAGCGGAAGCGAAAAGGCAGAACTCTTCGCCAAGCATCTAAGCGAAGTCTTCACTCCCAATGAGTCACCTTTGACGGAGTTTGAAGAGGAAGTTGATAGAATAGTCAATAGTGATCAACAACTCTCTTTCCCTATAACACCTGCTACCCCCAAGGAACTTGCAAAACTGATCCGCAACTTAGAAAATAAAAAAGCACCAGGATTCGACCTTATAACAGGAGAGGTACTTAAGCAATTACCTAAAAATACAATCGTATTTTTAACAATGCTAATCAACGCCATTCTTAGACTGCACTATTTCCCCAAATTGTGGAAAATCTCACAAATATGCATGATACCAAAAGTGGGAAAACCGCCTACTGACCCAAGCTCATACAGGCCAATAAGTCTACTGCCCGTCCTGTCAAAGTTGTTCGAAAAACTCTTCTTGTGCAGGCTCAAACCTATCCTTGAAAACAATAAAATCATACCCGACCACCAGTTTGGATTCCGAGAGAAACACGCTACAGTAGAACAGGTGCATAGAGTAATTCACTCGGTCAGACAAACACTAGAAAGAAAAGAGTATTGCTCCGCTGTGTTTTTGGACATAAAACAAGCGTTCGACAAAGTATGGCACAATGGACTATTGTACAAACTTAAAATATTGCTACCGAACTCATTTTACATGGTTCTGAAATCATACCTAGCGCAAAGACAATTCCAAGTTAAGTACGAAGAAGACTACTCAAAATTATATGATATCAAGGCATCAGTACCACAAGGTTCAGTTCTTGGTCCAGTACTGTACTCCATATATACGGCAGACTTACCAGAAACAGCGGATGTCATAACAGCGACCTATGCGGATGACACTGCATGCCTTTCAAGTGATGTAGACCCAAAAAAGGCTTCTACTAGACTGCAGGTCCAACTAGACAAAGTAGAAATGTGGTTGCAAAAATGGAGAATTAAATCGAACGTAACCAAATCAACCCAAGTAACATTTACCCTCCGGAAAGGAGACTGCGAACCTGTCAGCATGGGTGGCAGTACACTACCAACCAGCAACACTGTAAAATATCTTGGCCTGCATCTGGACAGAAGACTCACCTGGCAAAACCACATCAAGGCAAAAAGAACGGAAGCAAACCTGCAACTCAGAGGTCTCTCCTGGCTACTAGGACGACAGTCTCGTCTCTCACTCAGCAACAAACTGCTGGTTTACAAGGCAATCATAAAACCAATCTGGACCTATGGCATAGAGCTCTGGGGATCAGCTAGCAACTCCAACCTGGAGATACTCCAAAGATTTCAGAACATCGCTCTGAGAACAGTTTCCAGTGCACATTGGTTTGTAAGAAACTCGGAAATCCACGAGTACCTCGAGATGCCAACAGTCAAAGAAGAAGTTAACAACTACTGCACAAAATATAAGGAAAGACTCAACAAACACACTAACGTCTTGGCTAAAAATCTACTGAATGATGAAAACACAATAAAACGCCTTAAGAGATGGAATATCCTCTCGCTTGACCAGAGGAACTGAGAAAAGTTCATCAACAGTAAATAGGGCAACTTAATGGAGCTGCTCCTAAATCTCTCCCCCCCAGAACACATCTGATTATGGCTGATGAGCCGATGGCAGATATAAATTGAGGAGAAAATACAAAAAAAAAAAACCTGGAATATAAAAAATAAATTAAAGAAGAAGCGCTCATGGCCCAGGGCTACCCGCGGATCACTTGTAATCTACGCGGTTAAGCAACGTCTGGCACCGTCATGACTGTGATGGGTCGTTACTAAAAATGACTTTCAATTTCCTGAGCGTTTCCGTGCTTCGGTGGGCACGTAAAGCCGTCGGCTGTCGTACTAACATCATCGACAGTCGTTACGGGTAGTTAGAGCACACAAAAGTCTAACAATTGGTTTAAACAAAAAAATGTCGTATAGCCCTCTGGGTTGTAAAGGTCTGATGGCAGTCACTTCACGTAAAATACTGACATTCCGCCAAATCTGAAAACCGACCCCAAATAGACATGGGATAATGGTTCGAAAAAAAAAAGCTTTTTGTTATCTTTTATTGCATTGTCATGGGACTTACATAAGGGGGCGTCCATTAATTACGTGAGGCGTTTTTGTCAATTTTTCGACCCCCTCTCCCCCCTTGGTGAGATATCGTAAGATTTTCCTTAACTCCCTCCCCCCTCCCCTAATCTCACGTGAGATTCTTGAAAACTTCTATTTGAACAGTAACCGTGTTGGATCATTGAGAAAAAAACTTGTTCTGTTAGATACTTTTATTAAAGTACCTAGTATTTGCGAATATTAACGTAATTTAAAATTACAATCAACAATCAAAATTAAATAATTTATATCAAACAAAAATTATTTTATTTTCTTATATTATAAAAAAAAATACGTGATATTTGCCAAGACCCCCCCTCCCCCCTAAGTGAGATTTGGAAAGATTTAGCTTGACCCCCTCCCCCCCTACAACACCTCACGTAATTAATGGACGCCCCCTAAGTATGCCAAACAGCTCAATCGGATAACCAGAAGTGTTTATTGGGGGGAGTAGGCTACCACTAAGAGCGGATTTTTGGAAATTTCCCATCTAGGGAGAGAAAAGGGGGAAAACCCCTAATTCTGCCAGAAGTCATTATTCCACGCGGACGAAGTCACGGGCAAAAGGTAGTTCAGCACAATACACACTTCAATGAATTAAAAGTATCCTATGTGTTATTCCTGGTTATAAGGAACATCTGTACCAAATTTCACGTGAAACAGAAAACATACATACTTCCGCGTTTATATTATTACTAGCCCGCGTAGTTGGTTCCCGTAGGAATATGGGGATAAAATTATGCTAAAACCTTCCCACTGAATCACTCTATCTATTAAAACAAACCGCATCAAATCTCAATCCGTTGCGTAGTTTTAAAGATGTAAGCATACATAGGGGCAGACAGCGTCAGCGACTTTGTTTTATACTATGTATAATATGTAGGATATACAAACCTGTTTAGGTTTTTTCTTAATAGCTGACTGGGGGACATCTAACACCGGCTTTTCATATGGTTGTTCGTCTGTTTGTACTACAGCTGTGGGTAAAAATAATAATTAAAATTTATTTTTTATATTAATCATTCACTCCATCATCTCATTACAGTAACTGACCCCTAACTAAGTTCGTAACTTGTATCTAGGGTATCAGAAACTACGGACACACTCATTCACACACACAGACCGAGATAAACATTTGTGGTTCACACAAATATTCACCCCATACGGGAATCGAACCCGCAACCTTACGGATGGCAGTCCGGCATGGCGACCACTCTGCCATCGATTTTTTTTACCAATTTTGTTAAGGGTATTACTTACCAACAAATTTGCACTTTCTTAATAGCTCAAAATGCGTCCAAAATATATCTCCAGGATCTGAGGGTACTTTTTCTCTGTAACAACATCAAATTCAGTTTAGTAATTTTATAACCATGTTTCTGTTTTAACCCCCGACGCAAAAAGAGGGGTGTTATAAGTTTGACGTGTCTGTGTGTGTGTATGTATCTGTCTGTCTGTGGCATCATTGCTCCCGAACGGAAGAACTTATTAGTTATTTTGTTTTAAAGGGGACTTACGTGCGAGTGTTCTTAGACATATTTGACGAAAATCGGTTAACCAGTTTAAATATGATATGGGGGTTTGAAAGTAATTATGTAGGGGTTTATAAATTGCGTTACACCGCGGGGCGCTGCTAGTATCTGAGATATCTTCTATACATTATTATCTATATATATAAAACTCTTCCGTCACTGAGTGATGTACTGACTCACTGACTGACAGACTGACTGACTGACAGACAGACAACACACAGCCGAAACTACTGGTCGTAGAGCTGAAAGGCACGTGTTTGTTGGGGGAAGTAGGCTACCACTAAGGATGACAAATCTACATCGAGCTGTGCTGCGCTGTACTGGGTTGAGCTGTGCTATGTTTCTGAAGCTAGGTTATTTTTACTCCAGACAGAGCGCAGCTTCACCCAGCGCAGCACAGCATGCTTTGATTGTATCCTCATTCAAATATATGGCGAGCGAGTTAACCAAACATAGCACAGCTCGACCCAGCGCAGCACAGCTCGATGTAGATTTGTCACCCTAAGAGAGGATTTTTGGAAATTCCCCCCCTAAGGGGAGAAAAGGGGGGTAAATAGAAAAGTACACGTGTGAAACCGCGGGGCGCTGCTAGTATGTAATATGTTCTGATATAAACTTACTTGAACTGAGCATTAGTGAGTGAACATAGCTCGGTGCCGTTGATGTTCCAGTCACTGAGTTTAACGCCGGTCAGGTTGAACTGTCTCACTGCCCATTGGATCCACAGTTTGACGTGTTGGACGCACCTGGACAATAAGTTTTTATTTTGTAAGTAGCTGTGGGAACCTTATTCCGTGGGAATCTTGGGATAAAACATAGCCTATGTCCTTCTCCGGACCATAAGCTACCCCTGTACCACGGTTCAGTAGTTTAGTCGGGAAAAAGTAACAGACGGAGTTACTTTTGCATTTATAATATTATAAAGTAAGGATTTTTACAGAAATAGTTATTGATATGTTATACAAGAGTGCAAAGTTGCTTTTTAACCGGGGCTCCAGTTGAGGTCCGAGCCAGCGAAGGATTCTAAAATTGAATCACGAGCGCAGCGAGGGATTCAAAATAAGAATCCTGAGCGTTAGCGAGGGAGGAGAAGGAGCACAAGGTTAAAAATTGTTTGCACTCGAGTGCAACACATTATTTTTCATCCCCCCTCAGCGAGGAAATTACTAAATGAAAACATAAAACAATCACAATATTAAGTGAAAAGCAAAAATATCACGCGCAAAGCAATTAAAAAAATAAGTAAGTACACGAAGGAGGTTCCGAGTTTGAATTTGAAATAAAAAAAAAGTTGTATGACAGTTTGTGAATCCAAAACATCATCACACTTAGTGCACACGATGTTCTAAATTCAAATTTACTTCAACCTCTAGAGCGCAAAAACGACTTTTACTCCCAGTTAGCAAAATTGCCTTGGGTCCTGCGCGGCCTGTCACAGCGCCCCCTCCCCAGATATCGGGGATTAAAAACATACTTTCCCAGCTAGTGGGATGAAAAAGGAGTTTAATTTGATGTATATCTGTGTGTGTGAGTGAGTAATACTAATGAGTGTGTGTGTAGTTTCTGATACCCTAGATACAAGTTACGGACTTAGTTAGGGGTCAGTTACTGTATTGATGTAGGGAATGATTGTGTTATGTTGTTACTAGCTCCGTCTCACGGTTTTACCCGCATAGTTCCCGATCCCGCAGGAATTTCGGGATAAAACATAGCCTATGTCCTTCCCCGGACCATAAGCTACCCCTGTACCGTTTTTGACCGGCTTAAGCCGATTTCGCGCCCACAATAGGCCATTTTCTTATATCAACAATAAATTATGAAATTATATTACTTGGATAGTTTTCATCACGGAAAATGCAAATATAAAGTTATTTTCCCATGAAAACCTAAGGTTAATTTTATTTTTCAAAATTAAAATTGAGGTTTCATTATCTGTATGTCACGTGATTGAAAACGCCGACCGCCATGATGTGACGTCAATTTCACTAAAGCAATGATACCGAGCTATGTAGTAAAAATAACCTCAAAGTCTCGTTTACATAGTAAAAAAGAGAGTAATATCGTAATTTAAATAAAAATCAATAAAAAAAGCTTATGTACTTACGTCAAAGTGATCCTCACAAAGATATAAATGAGATTTCTTAGAATATTTTACAGGATCTCGTCCCGCGAGTTCCAACCAAACATTTCTCATAGAAACGTCGGTCGGCACATTAATAAATAACTTTTCTGGAGTCTTCAACGTAGAATTTTTACAATTCAACGCTACACACCAACGATATGGGCTATAAAAACTCATTTTTACTTGAAATTAAATTATATTAAATCACTACAAGAGTACAAGACAAACTGGCATTTTGACATTTCTTCATTTTAGTTTATATGACGTCAGTCGCCGCCACCATCATGGCGGTCGGTGTTTTGGCGCGTATATTTTAAGTCAAATTTTTGATATATTTTTTTTAACATTTAGCAGGTATATTTTGCAGAAATAAAAATAATCCTTGATTATCTGATATATATGAGCATTTTAAAAAATATTTGAAAAAATAGGAGAATAGCCTATTGTGGAGAGACCGTTATTGAGTGCGGTATACCCACCAGTCGGTGGGGTCCGGCGGCGTGTTGGGCCTGGTGTCGGCGCGCGGCTCCACCACCCACCGCACGGCGCTGGCCCGCGGGACTCCCTCGCTGACCCCCGCGCCCCCCGGACCCCCCGCCGCGCCCCCACCGCCCCCACCGCCGGGGGGCGCGGCCGGCGCGCGGGGGTCCGAGCCCTCCACCGAGCGCGCGGGGACACCCACTTCCAGCTCTAAGTCTGTTACTGGAAATAGATACATACAAAAAAATAAAAAAAAACCCAACATCCAACAAACCAACAGCATTAAACGGGTCAACCGATTTTCATCAAACATGTCTAAGAACACTCGCACGTAAGTCCCCTTTAATACAAAAAAAAACTAAATTGAAATCGGTTCTTCCTTTCGGGAGCTATGATGCCACAGACAGACAGATACACACCCACACAGACACGTCAAACTTATAACACCCCTCTTTTTGCGTTGGGGGTTAATAAAACAAAGTCTCTTTCTCTGTCCCTATGTCCCTATGTATGCTTAGATCTTTAAAACTACGCAACGAATATTGATGCGGTTTGTTTTAATAGATATATAGATTATAGATATAGTGATTCAGTGGGAAGGTATTTAGCATAATTTTTTCTCCATATTCCTACGGGAACGGGAACTACGCGGGTGAAACCGCGGGGCGCCGCTAGTACATATATGTATACAACGGCGGATCCAGGGGGTGGGTCATGGGGGTCATGACCCCCCCCTGAGCAGGTTCCAGGACTTAGGTGGACCACTAATTGAACATAATGATTTTGTGAGTGAGTGATTCAGTGGGAAGGTTTTTAGCATAATTTTATCACCATATTCCTACGGGAACAGGAACTACGCGGGTGAAACTGCGGGGCGCTGTACTCACAATCATCACCATCATCTAGAGGCAGTTGTGCGAACTCTTCATCCGGCTTCAGAACGTCCAAGATATTGATCTTCTTCTCAACATTCTTGATCTGGATGTTGACTTGGACCACTCCTTCACCGCGAATGCATTGTTCTACTAACGTTTTGTGGTTTTCTAACTGGAAATAGGAATAATATAACATAACATAATCATTTCCTCCATCATCTCATTATAGTAACTGACCCCTAACTAAGTCCGTAACTTGTATCTAGGGTATCAGAAACTACGCACACACTCATTCACACACACCCAGACCGAGACAAACATTAGTGGTTCACACAAATATTCACCCCGCACGGGAATCGAACCCGCAACCTTACGGATGGCAGTCCGGCATGGTGACCACTCTGCCATCGAGGTCGTCAAGATATAAGAGAGTGTTTTTTCAAGAGACAAAAAGCTACATTATCATTATGATCCTTACTAATACTATAAATGCGAAAATAACTATGTCTGTTTGTCTGTTACCTTGTACCGATTGACTTGAAATTTGGTACAGGGGTAGCTTATGGTCCGGGGAAGGACATAGGCTATGTTTTATCCCGAAATTCCCACGGGACCGGGAACTACGTGGGTGAAACCGCGAGGCACAGCTAGTATGCCATAAACAGTCAAACACGGACTCTGACAAGTCCCAAGCTGACTGATCTGTGTACTCTATACAAGGCAGAACATTGTATCTATTGAAAATTGTCTGCTGAATCAGTTACACTAATACACCCCTATTTTGAATTCGTGATACTTAATCACACAGCTAATGTAAACGACGGGTGACAATATAATAGTGAAGTTAGTTTTTATTTTTTGCTTTTATTTAAAAAGTTGACAAGTCAAAGTTTTTCAAAATCCCGCCGAATTTTATTGTTATTCTACACCGAACAACAGGCGAACGCTGCGATACACAGCTGAGCGCGGTCATCGACCCGAGCCGTCACAGAATACTTGATAGCTAGTGTGCCGTCTGGTAATACGGCATTTATTTAGTATTTTTAAAGATAAGTAATCGACTATCATTTTTGATATTTTTATTGGATATATGGATTCAGTTACTGCTACAGATATTCTGATTTTAATAAGTCCCGTAATTTCAAAATAGGGGTGTATAATCTTACCATTTTAGCATCCTGTAGCCAGAAGGTGTATTCGGACAGGTCCAATCCCAGTCGCTTTTCCAGCATTACTTTGAGCTTCGATAATCTTGTTCGTATGTCCATTAGCTGGATTATAACATCTTCTGAAACGAGTAGTATTAAACATTAATAATTTTTTTTTTTTAAAAACAAACTTTTTTTTAGCTTTTATTGCATTTTCATGGGACTTACATAAGTATGCCAAATTCCAGCTCAATCGGATAACCAGAAGCGGTCGAAAAATGGCTGGCAAGATTTGATTACAGACAATGGCACAGGTGAAACTAAATAAAAACTTGTAAAATAAGATCACTACATAGTTTATCATAAATCTGTTCAGCCGTTCTAGAGTTTTAGCGAGACTAACGAACAGCAATTGATATATTATTCCCATAATATTAATACAAGTAATATCTCACCGCTACTGTCATCACTCTGCATGGTATCCTCATCATCAACTGTGTCAGAGAACACCGCCAGCGGAGCCTGAAGTATTTCCGCGCCCGCTTGCATTAGACCTGGAATATGGGACATTATGAATAATGTATAGTGTGACAACCTCGATGGCAGAGTGGTCCCCATGCCGGACTGCCATCCGTAAGGTTGCGGATTCGATTCCCAGGTGAGGTGAATATTTGTGTGAACACACACAAATGCGCTCCACAATTTCACTCGCATAGTTCTCATTCCTGTGGGAATACAGGGATAAAATACAGGCTGTGTCACTCCATGAGTGATTTTTTTTAAAACGGTTCCGTAGTTTTGTAGCCTATTCCTTACAAACAAACAAACAATCAAATCTTTCCTCTATATAATATTAGTATAAAATATGTACCAATTGTAAACAAAACTTTTTATAAATCACTAGCAGCGCCCCGCGGTTTCACCCGCGTAGTTCCCGTTCCCGTGGGAATTTCGGGATAAAACAAGCCTTTGCCGGACCATAAGCTACCCATGTTCCAAATTTCAAGTCAATCGGTTCAGTAGTTTAGCCATGAAAAGGTAACAGACAGACAGACAGACAGAGTTACTTTTGCATTTATAATATTAGTTAGGATTAGGATTTATAACCCAGATGCATATCATACATAATCATTTAATTATTGATTTGAGTGGGAATTGATCCCGTGACCATTGGCGTAGCAGGCAGAGTTTTTTAGTTCCAAATTGGCTTTTATTTTATTTAAACACAATACAAGTTACAATCAAACTTAGCTAAGTACAAGCAAATGGAGAGGATTAAAACTGGATTGGAACTCAGATTGTGTCGACTAACTAAACCAGGTAAATTTTACAGTTGGTCAAGCAAGATATACAAGACAGGGGAACAAAAAAAAAATTACAAATATTTAAGTAAGGTACATGCCAAAATATCAAACTAAGTAAAAGTTTATACAATATAATATCATCAATCTTCTTCTAAAATACAGCTGTATTAATATAAATGGACTGGAATGGACGAGGCATCAGCATAAACGGCGAGTACATTTCACACCTTCGATTCGCAGACGACATAGTGATCATGGCGGAATCGCTTGGTGACTTAACGGAGATGCTGCAAAGCTTAAGTGTTTCTTCCAGACGGGTGGGTCTGGGAATGAATTTGGACAAGACAAAAGTCATGTTCAATTCATTTGTAGACCCAGTGCCAGTTACCGTCAACAATGTTGGCGTCGAGGTTGTTCAGGAGTACACCTACCTAGGACAGGTCATACAATTAGGTAGAAACAACTTCGACAAAGAAGCTGACAGAAGAATACGCTTGGGCTGGGCAGCATTTGGAAAGCTTCGCCAAATCTTTGAGTCGCCACTGCCCCAGTGCCTTAAGACAAAGGTCTTCAACCAGTGCGTCCTTCCGGTCCTAACGTACGGGGCCGAGACGTGGACACTGACGAAGGGCCTCGTCCACCGATTCCAGGTCGCTCAGCGAGCTATGGAGAGGGCTATGCTTGGAGTTTCTCTCAGGGATAAGCTCCGAAACCAGGAGATCCGACGGAGAACCAAAATCACCGACATAGCCCTCAGAATAAGTAAGCTGAAGTGGCAGTGGGCGGGGCACATCTGTCGAAGAGCCGATGGTCGCTGGGGCAGAAGAGTGCTGGAGTGGAGACCGCGAACAACCCGTCCCGTGGGACGCCCTCCCGCCAGGTGGACCGACGACCTGAAGAAGGTGGCGGGTAGCGGCTGGATGCGCAGAGCTGAGGACCGAGTGTGGTGGCGCGGCATGGGGAAGGCTTATATCCAGCAGTGGATGGCAACGGGCTGACGATGACGATGATGATGATTAATATAAATACAGAAGAAGAAAAATTAAGAGTAGATTAATTATGAGTTGAAATTTTAGACAATAATAAAATAAAGTAATAATAATAGTAACATAATAATACACAGTCGCGCGTGTCATCGCATAGCGAGCGCACGTATCGCAAGAGCCCGTTATCGCGCGTCAACTTTTTCTTAACCTACCCGCAACTTTAGTGTTAATTACAATTAATATAATATTAAAAGTTTAAAATGGAAGATGATAGTTTAGGAGCGAGAAGCGATATGAGTGAAGAAGATATTGTGAAAAACAATATGATGTACGAGCAACAGTTGTATCAACCAGACGAAGTGTTGGAAATTATTGGCGTCAGTGAAGGCTTGCGTCCGACGAAAAGAGTTCGTGGCGAGACCGAGACTCCGTCTAATGATGAAGATGACGAAGGGTTTACCCTAGTGCAGAGGAAATCAAAACGATTCGCTAGGAGTACATCGGGGAATATTGAGTCAGAGCGCCGTGAGATGAGAGATGAGACGAATTATGAAGTGTGCGTAACTTCATCACAGTTATTACCTAAACAAATCGGTTTCGCAAAGTTGTTGAAGACAGAAGATATATCTAATATTACTTACATCAAATATAAGAGCCCATATAAAGTTCACATGAAATTTGAGAAAAAAGAAAGTGCAGAAAAACTTATGAGATGTGAAAAGTTTGCTGAAATGGGATTTCGATGTCACTACACTAACGAGGTTAGTACATCGTATGGTGTTGTGAAGTACCTGGAGCTGGACGTGGATGAAAAGGAGATGATTGAAAACATAACATGTGAGTACACAATTATTTCTGTCAAAAGATTAAAGCGTTTGTCAGAAAATAGTGAATGGGAGGACAGTGAAACGGTTCGTTTTGGTTTCAAAGGATCAGTTCTACCCGAATATGTATATGGATATGGAGGGCGGTTTAAGGTTGACCCGTATATTTATCCCGTCACGCAATGTTCGTCTTGTTGGAAGTATGGACACTTAGCCCGTGTATGCCCAACAAAGAAAATATTTTGCCCTAAATGTGGTAAAGGCCATAATAACTGCGATACATTAATATATAAATGTATTAATTGCAAGGGCAATCATATGTCGATTGATAAAAAGAAGTGTCCTGTATTTTATAAAGAAAAAAGAATACGTTTGATTATGAGCGAACAAAATTGCACATATAAAGTGGCGTTACTAAAATACAACGAAGACCATATACCTCAAACATCAGCAGACGTACAGGGCACATTGAACCCCCCGAGCAGTTTCAACGAATACGTACAAGGGCAAGGGGATGAAAAGTCATACAGAGATGCTTTATTGTTCGGTAAAAACCAAACGGACACATACTCAGTGACCACTAAGGAGTCGGAAAGTGAGACTGAAAATGCACAACTCAATGAAGGTGACACAAACACAACAAATAAAGCGAAGAAGAAGAAAAAGAAAAGTCGAAATGTTTCTAAGGATAAACCGACAGAACAAAGCAATATAATACAGAATGAAGATATTTTAGAAGAACCTACTAGTTGTAATACCCGTGAAAATACCCGAAACCGGAATGTTTTGAAGGATTTACTCCGTAAATCCAAGACTATTATATTTAACACAGAGTACAGCATGGAGGAAAAGTTAACTAATTTTGTACAACTTTGTATTGAGGAAATAATAGCGTTTGTTTTTAGATCTGTTAGTGATGGAGGGTTAATTAAAAAAATATTTGATTTACTCCATAATGGATAGTACAAATTCAAGAAATACTGTTGTAAATATTGCCCAATGGAACGCACAAAGTTTAATGCCTAAACGTGTAGAATTTGAAGCATTGTTAAATCAGGAAAAAATTAGTATTTGTATTGTTAGTGAAACTTGGTTAGATGATAATGTATCTTTAAGATTAAGTAATTATAGTATTTTTAGAAATGATAGGATCGACTCCTATGATGGCGTCGCATTGATTGTACATAAATCTATTAAAACACATCAGCATCACATTAGTATAAGAAATACAGGCATAGAAATTATTTGTGTTAAAATTTTAAATTGTAAATACTTAGAGTATGTTATGTCTGTGTATTGTCCACCGTCAGTGGTTACTTCTCAGTGTGATTGGGATCATTTGTTCTCTAAATGAAAAGGACTTTTTTTTTTTTTTGTGTGGGTAGTTGAAGAGTGAACAAGCAAATAAAATAGCTCTATATTAATTAATTATTTTTATTGTTTAAATTGTTCTTTTACTAGAGTTTTATACAAAATTAGTTTTTAAATCCTCCCACACTCACCAGTAAATCACTTCTCCTCTATTCTTTCACTTATATTCACCACATTTTGCAAAAGTATGGATCTCTACACTGAGTTGACTAGAAACATGGATGAACTTGCTAGCTCTTTTGAATCTCGGATGCTGCAGTATGAAGATAACTTGAAAAAGCTTTCCAGCTCCGATAAGGCCCCCACTGTGGACTTAGGGGCACTGTCTCAAGAGTTTACTCAATTTAAAGCGCTCATTTGGAAGACCCTGTCAATGATGAAAACACAATTGGAGCTTCTCGTACAGGGTCTGGATCGTCAAGAGACAGCCTCAAGAAGGAAAGTGTTGCTCTTTCATGGCATTGCAGAGGCCAGCGGGAAGGATATCACGGAGGTTATACTGCAAGTATTACACACCCAAATTAAATTGCCCGACATTTCCGCTGATGATATTTCTGTTTGTCATCGTCTGGGCACTATTGTCAGCAGGGTCAGACCTGTTTTGGTTCGTTTTAACAGCTACAAGGTCCGTAATCAAGTCTGGAATGCCAAAACAGGTCTCAAAAATTCTGGAATTACCATCTCCGAATTTCTTACCAAGGCGCGTCACGAAGTCTTTTTGTCTGCGCGTAAGCATTTCGGTATAAAGAAATGCTGGACCTCGGATGGCAGGATTCACATTTTGGTGCCCGACAATAAGCGTAAGAATGTCGAAACGATGGCGGAACTTAAGGCGTTGTTATCTGCGTATCCGGTCGCTCAGGGTCAAGAAAATGGCAATCCTGGTTCATCTCAAGACAAGGGTAAACCTCCCACTGCTAAATCTGGCAAGGTTGAAACGAGATCCCGACGTCCAGTTAAGTAATACATTGTTTACTGTTCACTTCTTGTTTTTGTTTGTTTTAGTATATGGCATTCTTTACGTAGCAGTGTTATACCGACTGAGGCAGGGTACTTTTATTTTTGTACATTATTTTTATTAAGTCAGTCTCATCACTTTTCTCGCAATCAAATTTTTTAATTCTGTTTCTCTTTCTGATGGTAGTTTAAGATTGTTTACGTGTAGAAAACGTTTCACTTGTTTGTCATTCCTCAATGACAGTGACAGATATTAAATTGTAACTCTTGTCGTTGTAAAGGTCTGTCATAGTTATTTTTTTGTGTCTAATGTTCTGTCATTTTTACTTTTTTGGTTTGTCATAAAAATGATGCGTTCCGTTTTAGAATATTTTTAGTTTATACTTATTTTTCTTTAAAATTTTTAATGGTTTTTTTATGCAACAAATTAAAAGTTTGTTTGTCTTAGTTTTAACTTAATTTACTGTGTAACGTTGTAAACTTTTATTTCATTATTGTTTTTAATTTATTTGTGTTATTCCTTGCAATATGTTGTGATTTTCGTCCAGTAAGCTGGCGAGTGTCTAGGAGCCTTTGGGTGATTTGTAGCCTATTTTTAATTTTTATTTTTTTTAGTAAGTATATATATTCTGTATTATTTGTATTTGTTATATTTACGTTTATTATATTTATATAATATATTTAATGGATAATATTAATACCGATGATATTTTTTTATCTTGCTCTTCTTCTTGCTCTTCTGAACAGGATTATGCCAGCGCCTGCAGTGATGACGATTCTGTGCTTCTTCATGACAAGCTACTTTCAATATTTAATTGCTTTGGAAAAAATCTTAACATAGCTCACATAAATGCTCAAAGCATTCATGCCCACTATCCTGATTTACTTTCCTCTTTTGATTACAAAGTTATAGACGCAGTTCTAGTGTCTGAAACTTTTTTAAAGCCTAGTTTGCCTTCTGTCCAATATTCTTTACCTGGTTTTACACTAATTAGAAATGACAGGTTGGGCAAAGGGTATGGTGGGGTTGCTATCTACCTTCGAAGTGATATACCATTTCATATTATTGATCAATCACCAGGCCAATACGCCAAGTTTGCTGAGCATCTCTTTCTTGACATCACCATCAATCACACCAAATTATTACTGGGTGTGTATTACTCTCCCTCCTGTCACATTGACTTCTTCTCCTCTTTTGAAACTAAACTCGAAACTTTCTCTTCTGCTTTTGATCACACTATTATTCTTGGTGACTTTAATACCTGCTTACTTAAAAATGATGTTCGTGCCACTAAACTCATGTCTCTTGTCTCCTCTATCAACATGCACATTCTTCCTTTGTCTGCAACTCACCACGCTCCCCACTCCTCTCCCTCCCTTCTTGATCTCATCATCGTTTCCGACATTGACCGTGTGGCAACTCATGGTCAATTGACGGCTCCCTTCTCTTATCATGATCTGGTATTCCTTTCATACAAACTCCGTTCTCCTAAACGTAAACATAAGACTCTCCTTCTTCGCAGCTTTAAAAATATCAACCTTGAACTCTTAAAGGCAGACGCTGAAGCATTAGATTGGAGCCCTGTTCTCAAGGCTACTAGCGTAGATGACAAGGTTACTGTCTTCAATAATATTATCACTAACCTCTATGACGCTCATGCTCCGCTGAAAAGGGTGAAGATTCGGCACGCGCCGGCCCCATGGCTTTCTCCTTTCATCAAAAAGATGATGGCTAGGAGGGATAAAGCTAAAAGATGGTATAAAAAGCACCCCTCTGAAGAGAATGCTTCGGTATACAAGAGACTCCGAAATAGATGTAGCAAGTTATGTAGGGACGCTAAGAGACACCACATTCATGACTCTATCCAAAATAGTAATCCAGCTCAAATGTGGAAATTCCTGAATTCTCTGGGTCTAGGCAAATCATCTTACATCTCTGATATCCCTTTCGATTTAAACTCTATTAATATTCATTTCTCCAAATCCCCTATCCATATTAATGATGGTTTAAAAGTCAACACTATTAATAAACTTTCTCATTTGCCTAAACCATCGTGCTCCCCTTTTCATTTCCAAGCTATCTCCGAAAGTGAGGTTAGTAAGCTCATTGCTTCTATTTCTTCGAAAGCTGTTGGCTCAGATAACATTCACGCCCAAATGATTCAGCTTCTCTCTTGTGAGCTTCTTTCTGCTATCACTCATATTATTAACTTCTCTTTGAATACTAGCTCTTTTCCCTCTGCTTGGAAGAAAGCCTATATAATTCCTCTTCCCAAAGTTCCCAACCCCACTGATGTCACACAGTTTCGTCCCATTTCTATCCTACCCGTCCTATCCAAAATACTAGAACACGTCGTGCATAAGCAATTCTCCCTCTTCCTCTCTTCTCATAGCCTGCTAAGTCCGTACCAGTCCGGTTTTCGCCCTGGTCATAGTACAGTTAGCGCGCTTACTAAAGTTACCGATGATATTCGCTGGGCTATGGAGAACCAACAGCTTACTGTCCTTGTTCTTCTTGACTTCAGCAGCGCCTTTAACTCTGTAGATCATGATATTTTAATTTCCATCCTTTCCTCGCTTAACGTATCTCTCTCGGTGTCATCCTGGTTCTCTTCATATCTTTCAGGTCGCTCCCAGTGTGTTCGCCTTGACGAGTCTTACTCCGATTGGTGTGATATACTGGCGGGTGTACCTCAAGGCGGTGTCCTCTCTCCCCTTCTCTTTGCAATTTTCATTAACTCTATCACGAATGTAATCTCCTCCCAATTTCATCTCTATGCTGATGATCTTCAGATTTATCATCATTTTAAAGTTCATGAGATTTCGAATGGTATTGATCAAATCAACCAGGACCTCTCTAACATTAATTCTTGGGCTGATGCCTTCGGTCTGTTGGTCAATCCTTCCAAGTCTCAGGCTTTAATTTTCGGTAGTCCTTACTTGCTGCGTTCAATTTCACATTCTCCTCCTCCTTCTATATTATTTGCTGGTGAGCCGATTTGTTACTCCTTGAATGCCAAAAACTTAGGTGTCATTCTTGATTCTAACTGGTCTTGGGTGTCACATGTGAATATGATTAGCAAGAGGGTCAATTACTCCATTCATAACCTAAGGCGTCTTCAAAATTTTCTACCACATAATACTAAAGTCACGCTTGCTCACACCCTATTACTCCCTCTTCTTGACTATGCAGACGTGTGTTTCCTTGACCTTACTGAGGAACTTCTTAACAAACTTGAGCGACTTCAAAATTTATGCATTCGGTTTATCTTCGGTCTTCGCAAATTTGACCACGTTTCGGAATACAGAAGTGAATTGAAATGGCTTCCTATCCGAAGACGGAGGGATCTACATGTCCTGTCCTTTCTCTTTAATACCCTTTACAATCCTCTATTCCCTTCCTACCTTAGTGACCGTTTTGAATTCCTTGTCCCTCGTGGTGCTCCTTGCAGAACATCTAAATCCCTCTTACTCAAAACTCCTTCTCATTCTTCCAGTCGATACAGTGGCTCATTCACTGTGCATGCCGTTAATCTGTGGAACTCTCTTCCACACGAAATCCGTGCTAGTCCTTCTCTTGCTGTCTTTAAGAGAAAAGTAAAAGAGCATTTTCTATCCTTATAAAATGTATGTTAGTGTTTATATTAATATATTTTTATCTGTATATATTATATATATTTATATATTATATATATATTGTATATATTAAGTTTATCCATAACTATACATGTATTTTTCAGTCTTATTTTATGTAGGTATCTATTTATATTATTTGTATGTATTTCGGTAATATTACTGTTTATCGATTATCATGTTCTTATTATTATTTCCTACTTTCGTTTGTACACTTTATACCCACACTACATCAATCACCTACTCTCTCTAGCCTCTAAGGTTTGCTGGAAGAAAACTCTTTTAGGGTTAAGTTAACCTCTGTACATGCCTTCTCTTCTTTTATTTTTTTTAAATTATGTTTCTGTGTACAATTATAAATAAATAAAAAATAAAATAAATAAATAAATAAATTTACAAGAAAGTCAATTATAGCAGGAGACTTTAACGGACATCACACTAATTGGTCCAGTAAAGTCAATTCTAGGGGCTTACAAATTTTAGACGCAACATTAGAAAGTAATTTTGTACAATTAAATAGTGGCGAACCAACTAGAATTAAATTAGTAAATGGTACATTACAGGAGTCAGCACCCGACATTACCTTCGTAACATCAGATATTTCAGTGTATTTTAAGTGGTGGGTAACAAACGAAAGCCTGGGTAGTGATCATTTAATGGTAAAATTTTCTCTTGAATTTGCAGACACATATAGATTTAAACACCGTCGGAAATTTAAATATGCTGACTGGTCACTATACCAGGATACGTTAGAAAACAGCGGCTGGGTCCCTAATTACAATGAAGATGTACAAATATTATATAATGAATTTATTAAAATTGTAAATAATGCTGCTGATACCAGTATACCTATTTCAAAAGTCTGTACCAATCCTAGTCCCTCGTTTGAGCCAAAACCGTATTGGAATCCTGACATGTCGCATATTGTAGCTCAACGTCGGTTAGCTCTTAAGAACTTCAGGCGTAACCCTATACCGGATAATTTGGACAAATTAAATGCCAAAGTAGTTGAAGCGAAACGAGTAATAGGCAGGGGTAGAGCACAGAATTGGCAAAGATTTTGTAATGATGTCGATGAAACCACCAGTTCGTCAGACATGTGGCGCAAAATGCGTTGGGTGAAGGGAATTAGAAGAGGTGCGATCGAGCCTGCAGACGATGAAAAAGAGAAACTTTTAAACTCTTTAGCTCCAGATTTCGTAGAGTTACCTCCGCCTGTATTCAGTTCAACAAACCATACACTCGGATGTGAATTCACTGTTCGAGAATTAACTAATTGTTTAAAAAAGAAAGACACGGCGCCAGGGGATGATGGTATAACTTACTCTATGATATATCACCTACCCGATAACTTTAAATTAATATTAGTTAAAATATACAACATTGTTTTTAAACATACAAATGTCCCAGAACAGTGGCGCAATATTAGAATTGTACCTATACCTAAACTTAATAATAACCCCAACTCCTCACCTAAATTCCGACCGATTTCCTTAATTTCATGTGTATGTAAAATATTTCACACAATGATAACTAGGAGATTGGAATGGTTTGTTGAACGGAATCGCCTCCTCGCGCCAACAGTTTCGGGTTTTCGAAGAAGTCAGTCTTGTATAGATTGTCTTGCCAGACTTGTCTCTAAAATACAAATTGGTTTCTCAAATAACATATCTACGTTGGGATGTTTCTTAGACATAGAGAATGCCTACAATAATGTTGTTATTGACCAACTAGTCCTGATACTAGATAGGCTAAATGTAGGTGCTCAAATGTGTAAATATCTCTACTCTTTTCTGTCAAAACGTTACCTTAAAATAGAAATAAATCAAGATAACAATCTTATAAGATGGACTGACAAAGGGTTGGCTCAGGGAGATCCAATCTCACCCCTTCTTTTTAACATCATTACATCTGATATCCCCTCAACTGTCAATAATGTGAACATCCTACAATATGCGGATGATTTTGTTGTGTATACACAAGACAGAAATTTATCAATAAGTATCTATAACTTACAGACAGCTTTAGACTCGATAGTATCCAAATTAAAACAAATTGGTTTAGATATATCAGTACAAAAGACACAGCTATGTATATTCGGTAGAAGAGGGATGAGAGATCAAGTCAGTTTGAGATTAGGCGACACAAATATTGCGCGAGTTGATTGTGTGAGATACCTTGGGATGTGGCTCGACAGGTCATTAACATGGAATAGGCACATTCTTGAAACACACGAGAAGACAATGAAAATGATGGACGTATTGAAAGTTTTAGCAGGATCCAACTGGGGCTTACACCCAAAACATCTTCGTCACCTATATATCTCGCTTATTAGGAGTAGGCTAGACTTTGCCTGTTTTCTTTACGACAATGCAGCTAAAACACGAATTATTAAATTAGATAGGATTCAAAATGTAGCTCTTCGAATTATTGGAGGATATATAAGAACTACGCCTATTCATGTCATGGAGAGTGAGTTATGCATCCCTCCTCTTTATCTAAGGCGTCAATATATGGCAGTAAAATATTGTTTTAAATTTATGTCCTGGTCTAACAATATGACTCAAAAGTTGCTTGAGGATCTTAAAACTCTTTGTAATTTAAGTTACTGGCAGCGTAAGAAAAAGCCGCTTTTATTATGTGCATACTTAGAAGTTGGAACAGAGCACCTTAAATCCAATCATACTTTAAATATGTTTACATTATCCACATGGGTAACTAATATATCTACAAATTTCATAAATACAGAAATAGAGGACATTGTAAATTCCAAAAATATGTATGATCCCAGAGTACTTAAATATAACACATTAAATATGATTCATAATAATTATAATGATAGTTTGAAAATATATACAGACGGTTCGAAGAGCTCTGATGGCCTAGGGGCAGCTTATTATGATCCCACTCACAATGTGAAGCAACTTTTTAAAATAGTATCGACAAACGTATCCATTATGACGATTGAATTGTTTGCAATCTTAGAGGCAGTTTCTTATGCTGAAAGTATGCAATATCAGAACACAGTTATTTTGACCGACAGTAAAAGCGCATTACAGCATATAGCTCGCTGCACTTCTGGGATCAGAAGCACATCGATAGCATATGCTATTTTAGAGAAAATTTTAAAGCTAAATGCTAATAAACTGTCGCTGAGGTTGCAATGGATCCCTTCTCATGTGGGTGTGCGCGGTAACGAGGAAGTTGACCAATTGGCTCGAGAGTCGATAGCATCAGGCTCAGAAGTGTATATTATACCAGATATCCCTGAAGTGGTGATAAAATACAGATGTACTAACTTCGACAAATGGAAGAATCACTACAATAGTGTATCAATAAACAAGGGTATCTGGTATAAGACGATACAACCTCAACTTCCTCGAGTACCGTGGTTTACTAATAACAATCTTAAAAGAAATATTATTGTTATGGCGTGTCGACTTCGGTCCGGGCACATTCCACTAAATCGCTTTAAATACCTCATGCGACTTACAGAATCACCAAATTGTGAAACATGTGGCAGAGTGGACGATGTGCACCACTTTTTAGTGGAATGTGCTCGCACCGAACCCGTAAGACAAAAGTTAAGTGATTTGTTTAATATAAATTATAGTGAGGTCGGAATAATGCAGAGTATTTTATCCGAACCTCTGTCAGATAGGGCGTTGATGTTATTTAAATTAAGTATTGCAGTATTTAATAGTAATAGTTAAAAATTAGAGATTACCTATGGGGCTGGCATGGCCATACTGCGGGCCAAAAGCCCCTTTCAAATAAATGATTAAAAAAAAAAAAAAAAAAACATAATAATAATTTCTAGGTGGGTTTGTTGTGACGGAGGATATGTTTCACAGTTTCACAGTAATTTCTAAAGTTCAAATCAAAAATATCTAGTGTTGCTACCTCCAGCCATTTCATTATAGTTTCGTGCCATTCTAACTAATGGGTTAAAATATGAAATATTGTTTTTGTATACTTCTAGAGCGAAAATATGTGTGGAATTGGACCTTCGAGCACTATATTTAATATTAAAAGAGAGCTGTGAGAGCAAGTAGGGAGAGTCAATGTATGAATGGACGATTTTATAAAGATAACTTGAATCAAAATATTTACGACGGTCAAACTGATTTTAATTTAAATTTGAAAATAATTGGATAAATAAATAAGATTATAAGCTATATAATCTACTAACAGTGCAGGTTTCACTCATGTAGTTCCTATTCCCGTGGGAATACAGGGATAAAATATAGACTATGTTGATCGCTTGTAATGTAGCTTTCCATTAGTGAAAGAATTTATTGAAATCGGTTCAGTAGTTTCGGTGCCTATTCGTTACAAACAAACAAATCTTTCCTTTTTATAATATTAGTGTAGATATAAAAGGTAAGTAATACAGACAATTAGATAAAAGTTATATAAAGTTATTGAAAATTGAAGTTGGTTTTAATTGAAGGTCAAACAAAACACTTATTATTTAGTTTTTACTCTCTTCAAACATTTTAACTTAAACTTTAATAAATAAATTTTGTTATTTTCATGCATAAAATACATATTTAAATCAACAAATAAGTCTTATCAGTAGTTTTATTTACTATTATAAATTAATAGTTAAAATAAGGTTTAAAATAAGCAACAATAATACAAAATATAACTACTGAATTTGTTCAATACATTGTTATATTATAGTTGTATTATCCATGTTTAAACTACATTAGGCCGTCTAATTACTAGTTTTATTAGTACTATTATAAAATTATAGTTAAACTAAGGTCTAAATTGAGCGATAGAAACAAAAACTCTAACTTACTCAAATCATTTTCAGTCACATATTGATGAACCATAGGAAAGGCATCGGACATAGCAGCATCGACGTTGCTATCTTCAAACGCCGCATCACTCGCCTCCATTTTAATCGCCCGCACATTCAATATATCATTTAAATCCGTGACTTCCATTTCTTAGCCGTAAAAGTTATTATATTTTAAAAGTTTTTAAAGAAATATAATAGGAAAAGGAAATGTTACAAAATCCACTTCCGCGTGCGCCGAAAAATACCATAGATAAAGTTGTGTCATATTTTGTTTGACGTTTGTTATAAAATCTATGGATAATGAAGGCAAAACTGATGTTGCTTGATGTTGGTTTGATAGTTTGAAGGTGCATTAATCACTGCTGCCAACTGTTGTATAGATTTTTCGCGGTGGCGGGTTATTTCTAAATTTTACCAAAAAGTTAATACAATGTCTACAATTTTAATAATACATTTATCGTCTCCATCCTATATTATCTTTAATTTTAAATAATATATTCTGTTGTAATAGATACTTAATTTAATTGTAATGCATAGGTATTTGTACGTTGAAATAAATAAAATAATAATTGCCAGCAAGAAACACATAAGTACCTACTTAAATAAAACTTCGCAAAATATTAATAATTTATACTCGTATATTAACATTTATTCATTTTTACATAGTTTTTATTAAAAGTACACAGTTTAACACAAATAAAAAATAATATTGGATGATGAACATAATAATTTAATTTAATAAGTATAAATGTGAGATAAAACATGATTAATTTCAAATAAAATTCCTACTGACAATACTATGTTTAAAAAATTATAGAGAGGAAATATTATCTATGCCATATTTTAAGCGTTTTTTTATAAACTACATTTTCTTTACTCAGGCTCACTAATACGAAAGACAGGAAACGCGAATTAATTAAAATCTCGATATAACTAAATAAATATGGATAGATAATTACTCCTTCATAAAAATGGGCGTCACCCACAAATATCTTCGTTAGATGGTCTGATTTCCTGAGTTAGGTAGCGGACATTTTGCCCTAGTATTCTGTCAATTCTGTTTTGACTTTGATTGTTGATCACAAGATGTTTACCCGCGGCAAAAAAATATCAAAGATCTTCTATTTATTTTATAAAATAATACACATAGCATGATTGTGCGTGATAAAATATATAGACACCACGAAATAATATCGATTTCGCGAGAATGGCCAAATGAATTATGGCGTGGTACGATATGAAAAATTAAATATGGCGGCTATGTTTATTATACTTTGACAGTTGGATGTCGATAATAGCTATATCGATTTCGCGAGCATGACCAAATGTCATAAAATTGATTACGTGGTAAAATTAAATATGGCGGATATTTTCATCATATTTTGACAGTTGGATGGATGTTGTAAAATTGCTGTATCTATCACGTTTTCGAAGTCATGCTAGCCTGGCTAGACATGAATTGTAATAACTAAACCAAATATCAAATCTGTAGGTGTTGTAGTTTTTCTGTAAAATTTACCAGAAAACTGTTGGAAAGTATTATAAATTGTTGTGTGCGTAACGTTATGACAGCAAATGTTAGACAGTTGGTATCCCGGACGCAGCTGTCACTCCCGCATAGGACTCTTTAGCCATGAACAGAAATGTTCTATCACAAATTTTTCAATCACCTGACGCCACCTAAATCATCTCATGTAGATGGATAGGCCAATGATGATGATCACGGCCCAAACTGACAGCGCTCAGAAACTCAGACCATCTAACTTTTACTCAAATATTTGTCAGCAACACACCTACAGCCTTACTAATAAAAAATACCCACTGTGTATATTCTTGATATAACGAGTGTGAAGCATATTAATAATTCGTTATATCAAGAATATACACAGTGGGTATTTTTAATTGGTGAGGCTGCTAATATTTAAAAGCGTTTTCCAATCTATTTTTTATCGAGGGCGTATCGTCAAAAGGCGGTAGACCAAACATTTCGGGTCTGAAGTCCAACAGCGATCTCAATACTAGCGTCGCGTGCCTGGTTTCTTCTCTATCCATACGGGAATCTGGTATCATTACTACCTGGAACATTAAAACCTACTAATATTATGCGAAAGTTTGTATGGATGTTTTTTACTCTTTCACGTAAAACTATTTCAGATTTAGGTGGTACAGATGTTTTCTATAAAAGTATCTACTGTCATCCATTCGTGGTTTCGCGTTTATGATATTACTAGCGGCGCCCCGCGGTTTCACCCGCGTAGTTCCTTTTTCCGTAGGAATACAGGGATAAAATTATGCTAAAAACCTTCCCACTGAATCACTCTATCTATTAACCGCGTCAAAATCCGTTGCGTAGTTTTAAAGATCTAAGCATACATAGGGACAGAGAAAGCGACTTTATTTTATACCATGTAGTGATTAGTACTTACGATTTTTAATGCTATTTGTAAATATATAATTGTTGCTAACCCAGTACCTGCATCCCGGCTTCCTTCGCCGCCTCCACTCCGACCGCTGAATCCTCGAAAACAAGACACTGGAACAAACACATCTGCAAAATAATCTACCTGAATAGAATAAAAAGCATTTAGATATACTAGTACTATCTGTACCCCGCATAGTTCCCGATCCAGTGGGAATTTCGGGATAAAACATCCTATATCCTTCCCCGGACCATAAGCTACCCCTGTACCAAATTTCAAGTCAATCGGTTCAGTAGTTTAGCCGTGAATAGTCTGGCATTAAATTTCGCACCCACAACCTCAACATGCTACTTTTTGATTAAATAGGTACATATAAGTATTTTTCTATATTTATAAACGTTATAATTTGTTTTCTTTAAAAAAAAATACCAGCACGAGTTTCTTGCCGATTCTTCTCGGCTGATGTAATTTCCGAATCGGTGGTAGAATCAATTTCGACGTTCATAAGTGCCTCATTGAGGCCTTAACTGAATAAATGATTTTTGACTTTGACTTTGAATAGGTAACAAACAGAGTTACTTTCGCATTTATAATATTAGTAAAGACTAGCAAGGATTAAAGGTGGAGGCGTCGATAGCGCAGTGCTAACGGCGGATCGCTTGTAAACTGTGCAACTACTGGCACCCTCACATAATGATGGGGACAAGATGGTTACAAATTATCCATATCTATGTGGAGTCTGTTTTTTTATTTTTAGATTTGTCAGAATGTCAGTATTGTACGTGGAGCGACTGCCTTCAGACATACACTTACACAGTACAGACAGCTATACGATTAATCTAACTTTCTTGGTTTATCTAACTACGAAATATATTTGACGACCTCGATGGCAGAGTGGTCACCATGCCGGACTGCCATCCGTAAGGTTGCGGGTTCGATCCCCGTGCGGGGTTAATATTTGTGTGAACCACAAATGTTTGTCTCGGTCTAGTGTGTCTGTGAATGAGTGTGTGCGTAGTTTCTGATACCCTAGATACAAGTTTCGAACTTAGTTGGAGGTCAGTTACTGTAATGAGATGATGAAGTGAACGATTATTATTGCGTCTTACCTGAATAGGTTTCGGTTTATCAGGGAATCTAGATGCAGCTACAAGATAAATGTCTGGATGAGGTTTCCCTCTGTCAATTTCTGGATCCGTAGCGCTAACCTAGAGAGCAAAGAGTCAGCGTGGGGGATCATGGCTCAGTCACTCAGGGCGAGGGGAGGACGGTGTATTACACTTATCACTTGTGAACGGTGAAGGAAAACATCGTCCGTAAACAGACATGTACTAGAACTGTTCGAAGACATGTGACATACAGCACTGAGTCAGCGTGGGGGATCATGGCTCAGTCACTCTCAGGGCGAGGGGAGGACGGTGTACTACACTTATCACTTGTGAACGGTGAAGGAAAACATCGTCCGTAAACAGACATGTACTAGAACTGTTCGAAGACATGTGATATACAGCACTGAGTCAGCGTGGGGGATCATGGCTCAGTCACTCTCAGGGTGAGGGGAGGACGGTTGTATTACACTTATCACTTGTGAACGGTGAAGGAAAACATCGTCCGTAAACAGACATGTACTAGAACTGTTCGAAGACATGTGACATACAGCACTGAGTCAGCGTGGGGGATCGTGGCTCAGTCACTCTCAGGGTGAGGGGAGGACGGTGTATTCCACTTATCACTTGTGAACGGTGAAGGAAAACATCGTCCGTAAACAGACATGTACTAGAACTGTTCGAAGACATGTGACATACAGCACTGAGTCAGCGTGGGGGATCATGGCTCAGTCACTCTCAGGGTGAGGGGAGGACGGTGTATTACACTTATCACTTGTGAACGGTGAAGGAAAACATCGTCCGTAAACAGACATGTACTAGAACTGTTCGAAGACATGTGACATACAGCACTGAGTCAGCGTGGGGGATCATGGCGCACTCTTAAGGTCCAACCGCACTAGCTGTACCGCAGCGGCACTGCACCGCAGCGGAGCGACGCGACACCTAGCTGCGAGCTATTCTTTCTTAGAACGTGTATGAGGAATACCGCACTACGCTGCAGGCGGCACTACACTGCGCGTCAAAGTTGAACCAACTCATCAAAGCTGGCGCGCAGTGTCGCGTGGTGTCAGTCTATCACCACCCCTAATAGATGGCGTTGATAGTCCAAATTCAAGATTGCTGAACGACTGACAGACATTTACTGCTAACTGTCGCGGCACTGCAGTTCAAGTGTGGTATACCAAATAATGTCGTGAGGTGTCGCGCCGCTCCGCTGTGGTGCAGTGCCACTGCGGTGCAGCTAATGCGGTCAGACCCTCAGGGTCGTAGTATGAGTTCTACTGTTCTTACTTTGTGATGAAACAATCCAAATAGCGCCGGTCTCGCCGTTGCGTGGAGTCTCACTGCCTGTTCTGTCGAGTTGGTTGCTAATGCTATGGGTATTCTGTAGTCGTGAAGATGTGTCAGTAATCTTTCTGCACCTAGGTAGAGCATGATAGTGAATCTTAAGGTTTAGCGTCTTTGTCTCACGAAAAGAACGTTACAAAACTGAGAATTTAACTAATTTCTAAACAATTTTGTATGTTTAGGTCTAATCTACAGTGTCTAAAAATCTACAATCTCTAAGAATAGGTTTTAAAACACTTTTTTGGCTTGCACTTGACTGTAACTCGCCTGATGGAAAGCGATGATACAGCCTAAGATGGAGCGTGCTCGCATAGAAGGTACCTATTTACTCGCGACTTCAATGACCCTGATTGTATGTATCAGGGAACAGAGAAGCTGGCAGGGAGTTCCACTCTCGCTGTTCGCATGATGAAAGTGGACGCGAAACGCTTCGAGCGAGCTCGTGGAACATCTACCATGTATGGGTGATGGTTATCTGTTTCCCTGCTCGTTCGGTGGTAAAACGGGGATGGGGGAAAGTGATATTTATAAGGGAACGCGTCTAAAAAGGTATGAAACAAATACCTTTTTGCAACGGTGAACTTGGCAACATTTTTTGTGCCATATCACCTAGTTGCATCTCAAACTCGTCAGCGGATATTGGTAGCTTCAGCTCCTTAACTACTGTTAGGCATATTTCACGGTCTGTTACACCGTACATCTAGAAAGAAAATACTTATCTAAATACTTGCTGTGCCGTGCGTTTTTAAGGTAAACCGCAAACTGCAACCGCAAACTGCAAGCGACAATACTTGTTTCTATCAATATCTAAGAAATTTATTCCAAGCGCGGCAACACTGCTGCCTGCAGTCGCGACGCACTCGGAGTCAATTTATTTATTTACTTTATTTATTTAATAAGTTAGACCAACAGCATTAACACATAACATTAACAAAATTAAATAACACTTCAAGTCTTATACAGTGTGCAATACTTTTAAAAGTTAAATTTCATAGACGTTGATAGAAACAAGTGTTGTCGCTTGCAGTTTGCGGTCTGCGGCCAGTCTTGGAATTGTACTTTTACTCGCGTAAAAAGTGCGATAAAAAGTATCCTATGTGTTATTCCTAGTTATAACGAACATCGGTGCCAAATTTCGTCTAAATCGGTTCAGTAGTTTTGCTTGAAAGAGGAACAAATAGGTACATTAGAAACATTCGCGTTTAAAATATTAGTAGGACATCTTTTCCTTTCACGGGACTATTAAGGAGTCCCGGTCTTTTGGAAGGCTGGTATGGGGCCAAAGCCAACACACGGAAGCCTTTTGACATATTTAATCTTGTGTAAAGGATGCACAATCCGGCGACTATCCCTGTATAACACTATAAAATGCATCCAAGGACAGTCCCCGGTTCTGCTGGGACTATTGCAAATGTATGGAAAACTGCGACTGCCTGCCTAGCATGACTGTGCGTGATAAAGTGTATAGAGACCACGAAATAATATCGATTTCGCGAGCATGACCAAATGAATTATGGTGTGGTACGATTTGGTAAAATTAAATATGGCGGCTATGTTTATTAAATTTTGACAGTTGAATGTCGATAAATATCGATTTCGCGAGCATGACCAAATGTCATAAAATTTATTACGCGGTAAAATTAAATATGGCGGATATTTTCATCATATTTTGACAGTTGGATGTTGATAAATTGCTTTATCGATCGCGTTTTTGAAGTCATGCTAGCCCGGCTGGGCTATGGGAATGGGATGTTCAATGGACTGGATGTAGGGGAACTATGGGGACTATGGCATAGTATGTTTTTATTAAGTTTACTAACACGTATAGCTAATTGCTTGGAATATTTTTTACCATATTTTTCACATAACGTGCTTATCATTTTGTGATATGTAACTTCGGAATCTGGAAACAAAATCGATAATGATGGTATTTTATACTCAAGAAAACATCGATGGTCATGATATTTTAATACTCAACCTCAGCTGGAATTTGAACGTACTTATAGTTAATCTAAGTTCCTCTCTTTCATCTAATACACACATCAAAAGTGTCTAGGGATCAACATATATTTTTGCAATAACTTTTCTCCTGATTGATATTAATTAAAATTTTCTTTAAGGATTCATCAAATAAAGTGTTTTCGTTTGTCACAGTAACGATAAACCAAGTCACCTTTGCATTAATAAAGAAATTTGCCATTTTCCTAATAAAGGGATTTTTGACATTTGAACCACTAACATTAAAGTTCGAAAAAAAGACTGAAATAACAGTTTTCTTTAAAATTTTATTGGGTAACTTAAACAATTAATAATCCGTGTTTCTACCGCGAACACTAACAACACAAGAACATCGGTTTGGCATACTCAAAATGAGTTCATCCAAATCACGCTGTGGAATGGCCGCCCATGTTCGTTGCAACAACAAAAAAAGGTCTTCTTGCGACTGGATACCCTCCATATTCGGCAGAGCTCTTCTCTGTAGCATATCCCATGCATGCTCAATCGGGTTCAAGTCTGGCGACTGAGCAGGCCAGGGCAGGACATTGATGTTAGCTGCGGCGAGAGTCTGTCTTACAACTCTTGCGGTGTGCGGTCGTGCATTATCATGCATTAACTGAAATAAGGGACCGATTTGCACTTGTAGAGGAACGATGACGTCTGATACAATCGTCTCAGCATAAATTTGAGCGTTGAGGTTGCCTCTGATCCAAATCAACTCAGTTCTTCCGCCGATCCAAATACCCGCCCATACCATGATGGTTCCACCACTATAAGGATGGACTTCCTGGCAGGATTTTAATCGCTGTTGGCGTCCAGGGGTTCTCCAGTGTCGTATACGTCTTGTATCCGGTCTCATACCAAAACGAGACTCATCAGAAAAGCACACGAAACGCCATTGTTCTTCTGCCCAATTTCTGTGTTCAAGAGCCCATTGATATCGAATCCTACGATTGTGCATTGCTATAGGTGGTACCCGTAGCGGTCTTCGGGAATGAAGGTTCACTTCATGCAAGCGGTTTCTGACTGTTTGGTCGCTAATTAAGTTCCCTGAAGAGTGATGAAGCCGCACGGCTAACATCATGGCGGTTATTGTTGGAGCTCTTCGAGTTAAGATTTGAATGTATCGGTCTTGTCTCCGTGTGGTGCAGCGATACCGTCCTCCATGGCGCTCAGCCACGGTACCAGTGCTTCGGTAACGTGTCCAAAGTCGACTGATAACACTCTGACTTGTATTCAGAGCTAAAGCCACAGTACGTTGCCGGGAACCAGCTTCTATCATTCCCACGGCTCTGAGCATTTCTTCCCTGCTTAAATGACGTCGCCGCTCCATAATAACGTTGGTTTTAATCAGTAGTAGGGAAACAGTAGCACTAATAATGTCTTCAATGCGTTGTATGTTTTTATAGGGAAAATATTGACAGCTGATTTTCATCTTTTACTCGAATTTGATTCACAGTTCCTGATTCAAATTATGAAATGCACCAAAAAGGATCCATATAAATTTATAAAATCATAAATTTATTACAAAGCCACATCTCAATCTCAAGAAATCCGCATAAAAATGCTTGATCCCTAGACACTTTTGATGTGTGTATATAAAATTCTCGTGTCACAGTTTTCGTTGCCATACTCCTCCGAAACGGCTTGACCGATTCTCATGAAATTTTGTGAGCATATTCAGTAGGTCTGAGAATCGGCCAACATCTATTTTTCATCCCGAAATTCCTACGGGAACGGAAACTACGCGTGTGAAACCGCGGGGTGCAGCTAGTACTTACATAAAATCATTCACTCCATCATCTCATTACAGTAACTGACTAAGTTCGTAACTTGTATCTAAACCCTGAATGAATGTGTGCGTAGTTTCACACACAAACACCGAGATAAACATTTTGTGGTTCACACAAATATTTACGTACGGGAATCGAGCCGCAACCTATACCCTATTTACACTATGCTCCTGCTCCTGCTACTCGCGCTGCCGGAAATATTTCCCAAAATACTTCCGCGGCAGTACGCTATCTACACTATGCTGCAATGAGCAGGGAAGTGACGAGGGAAGTGGGCAGCGGCATAGTGTAAAGGGGTCACTCGTGCTGCTACTCGTCATGCCGGTGCCGTCACTTGTATGTCACTTGGTACGTGAGGACTGAGTGAAATAGCGTATATGTTCTCTCTCGCTCTCCCTCCTTTGACTTCCGCACGAAAAACCGACACTCGCGGAAGCGTCGGGCAGGAGCAGCGGCATGACGAGTAGCAGCACGAGTGACCCTTTACACTATGCCGCTGCCCACTTTCTTCGTCACTTTCCTGCTCACTGCAGCATAGTGTAAATAGATAGGGTATTATGGATGGCAGTCAGGCATAGTGAAATGAATCCATTAAAAAAATAAGCGGTTTTTACATTAGTCGACTAATAATTGTTTATTTAACAGGAAATAGTCTCGATAATTAGGTCAATTGTACCAAATTAATAAATAAAATTGACTTCATTAAGTATTTAAGTAAATATTTACCTAAAACAGTCCCGTCTAAATCAAACAAACAATGTGTTACTTTTCTAAAGCATGTTTTCGTACTTATTTGTCGTGGAGTAGTTAGCATATCAGTAAAACATGCCGTAATAATATTGGACGCGCAAAATTACGGAGCGGAGCACTATAAAACATTTTGAATAAACTTTTGTTAAAAGGATGTTTTTAATACTTTTTTCTTTATTAAATTGTACCACAGATTTGACGTTTATGACTTTTGGGAGTCACAGATTGTGAATTCGTTCTGGGTTTGTCACAGAGTAAATAATTTATTGTAATTTATTAATCAATCACTAATAAATCATCTCATTACAGTAACTGACCCTTAACTAAGTTCGAAACTTGAGGGTATCAGAAACTACGCACACACTCATACATATTTACCCCGCGCGGGAAACGACCCCGCAACCTTACGGATGGCAGTCCAGCATGGTGACCACTCTGCCATCGAGGTCGTCAAAAATCGCTCTATCGATATAGTCCAACGCATGGACGTGAATCTCGTGAAGCATTTCAACGGCCCATCGCGAACGGATTAGCGCGTAGAAGTGGCAATGGGCAGGACACATAGCAAGGAGAACTGACGGCCGATGGGGCAGCAAGGTTCTCTAATGGAGACCACGTACTGGGGAGCGCAGTGTTGTATGTATATTAAATATAATATGCAACATATAGCTGAGCAGTATCCAATTTGGTAGAGCGCTGTACTGTATTTTTTTTATTGTATTTTGAAGTGAAAACTTCTTTAGCGGCGCTGAGCACTTTTTTTGTATGGGTAAAAACTTTCAAACTCGCGTCAGGGTCACGTGATGCTGATCGAAAAAGCGTAAGATCCATATATAAATAACGATATAATATTATAAATAACAACATATAAATTGTCATATTTGTGTACGATAGCGCAATAAATAATACTACCTCATAAATGATAGTACTTTTATACTTATAATTAAACACAACGTTAATATTGAAGTTTTCACTTCTGCCGGCACTCCCGGAGTGCTACCTTTTTTTCTTTTTTTTATGGTTTAAGTATCAATGTTTTTTAATTAAATTATTTTGTAATGTAACAATTTTTCAAAGATTGTACAGTGTTTTTTAACCAAATAAACCATCGAATAAGGATCACGACCAGGATTCTCTCTGGTCTCTGAAAAGATCCTTGAAATAAACTTATGTCTATGTCTAAATCATTGGGAGAGGCCATGGAATAAGGATAACGACCAGGATTCTCTCTGGTCTCTGGAGAGGCCTATGTCCAGCAGTAGACAAACATAGGCAGACCACTCTATCATAAATGTATGTCGATGGCCTAGAGGTTAAAGCATTTGACTTCCATTCGGAAGGTGCGTAGTTCGATCGCCACTAAGTACCATATGTTTTCGACTAATTCATATTATTTATTTAGAATTTCAGACTTTCAGTGAACATTATGTACGTTTATACGATGGTAGTTTTATTACGGTGAAGGAAAACATCGTGAAGAAATCTGCACACACCTGGGAAGAAATTCTAAGGTTGTGCCGAAGTCAACCAACCTGCACTTGGCCTGTGGGTGACTGAGGACTGATCGCACAACTTCAGGGGAGGGAGTGACAGAGGTGGGGACATGTATGATCTGATGATGATGACTTTACGATCGTCTGTCCCTCTCCCTCCAGTGACGGATTAAGACTACATGATGCCCTAAAAAAAGGTCATCTAACATTTTCTCTAGACCTCGCTATGTTCAAACCTCTCTCAGTCTCGTATGTCAACTAAGAAGTCTTCTGGTGCCCCTTCTGGTGTTTTCTGGTGCCGCTCCTGACGTGCTAGGCTAGCATGACTTCGAAAACGCGATAGATACAGCGATTTATTGACATTCAACTGTCAAAATTTGATAAAAATGCCCGCCATATTTAATTTTTCCACGTAATTAATTTTATGACATTTGGTCACGCTCGCGAAATCGATATAAGTAGCTATTTATTGACATCCAACAACAAAATATTATAAATAAATCCGGCATATTTAATTTTATCAAATCGTATTACGCTATATTCATTTGGTCATGCTCGCGAAATCGATATTATTTCGTGGTGTCTATATCATTTATCACGCACAGTCATGCTAAACAGGCTGGTGCCCTAGGCAATTGCTTGATTTGATTAAGGGTTAATCCGGGACTGTCTTCCTCCCCGTGCTACACGCAGGCCCTCACTACTACTTGACGTTGATATTTAGTCAGAGAGTAGTGATACTGGCCCGGTCTAGACAGGACGGGTTATAACTGGGATAACACAGTTTAGCCCTACCACTATGATGTACATATGTATAAACGTTTTTACACTACTAAGGACCTATTTCAGGACCTTCAAGTAACGTTCCGAGTACTCACAAGTTTTGTCTTAGTCACTTGATATAAAGTAAGAACGAGACAAAACTAACTTTACTTGGAGTAAATTCAAGGTCGTGAAATAAGCCCTAAGTAGGTACTTGAACCATTTGAATTATTTTTAAATGACATTGTTGTATACCCTTATTAATTTAACCCTTAATTTCTTATAGTTTTGTAAGTAAATATTATTATAATTGTAAATACTTTACAAGTACTTATTTAAAACTTCACTACATAGTATAAAACAAAGTCGCTGTCGCTGTCTGTAATATTTAAAACTACGCAACGGGTTTTGAAGCGGTTTATTTTAATAGATAGAGTAATTCAAGGGGAAGGTTTTTGATATAATTTAATCGCAGTCTTACGGGAGAGGCAAATACGCGGGTGAAACTGCGAGGCGCTGCTAGTTGTTTCATAAATAAATCACTACATAGTATAAAACAAAGTCGCTTTCTCTGTCCCTATGTATGCTTAGATCTTTAAAACTACGCAACGGATTTTGATGCGGTTTGTTTTAATAGATAGAGTGATTCAGTGGGAAGGTTTTTAGCAATTTTATCCCCATATTCCTACGGGAACGGGAACTACGCCGGTGAAACCGCGGGGCGCCGCTAGTATTATTATAATTGATAAATAAGTACTTTTGCAAGTAAATATGTAATTTATTTTTAATACAAATTAAATTATTATATTTTAAGTTATCGATTGTTTTTGTAGGATTCCGTTTCAAGGGTCGAAAATCGATAAATACTTCTTCTAATATTATAAAGCCGAATGTTTGTGAGTGTGGATGTTTAGATGTGTGGATGTTTGTTCCTCTTTCACGCAAAAACTACTGAATGGATTTTAATGAAATTTGGTACAGATCTTCCTCATACATAGGAATAACACATAGGATATTTTTGCTTCTTGATATTTTTATCCCAAAATTCCCACGGGATAAGGTTCCACACGGGTAAAACCGCGGGGCGCCGCTAGTCTATACTAATATTATAAAGAGTAAAGATTTGTTTGTTTGTTTGTTACGAATAGGCTCCAAAACTACTGAACCGATTTCAATAATTCTTTCACCATTAGAAAGCTACATTCACCCTGAATAACATAGGCTAGGGCCAGTTACTGTAATGAGATGATGGAGGGAATGATTATGTTATGTTATTATATTAATCCTTACTTCCTTTCTAATCCTTACTTTAATATTATAAATGCGAAAGTGACTCTTTCTGTTACCTTTTCACAGCTAAACTACTGAAACGATTGACTTGAAATTTGGTACAGGGGTAGCCTATGGTCCGGGAAAGAACATAGGATACTTTTTATCCCAAAATTCCCACGGGGTAAGGTTCCATGCGGGTACAACCACGGGGCACAGCTAGTTTTCAATAAACTGACAACCAAAAGATGCGATTACAGCGACGCTGGCACAGACATGTTTGTTGTAGCATGACGTGCCATCATGCGTTATTCAACTTATTATAGGTATCTCAGCAGATTTTTGCTTACGTGACGAAGAGAAAAATATGTGTAAAATATATTTCTAGAATTTAACTCACGGAAGAAAAAACATTCTTTATTCTTTTATATTTATATAGTGACTAGCAGTGCCCCGCGGTTTCACCCGCGTAGTTCCCATTCCCGTGGGAATTTCGGGATAAAAAGTATCCTATGTCCTTTCCCGGACCATAAGCTACCACTGTACCAAATTTCAAGTCAATCGGTATTTCTTTTTGCGTCGGGGGTTAAAAATGTATCCAAATGACATTAGAGTCATAATGGCAATGGGAGCTTCCAATTTTGGCCGCCGGCACAGCAAAGATCTTAGATAATCTATGAGAGAATCTTGGTTGTGATCCTTATTATATGATTTTAATTTAAAACATAAATAAATCTACGGAACCTTCGTCCAAAAGTGAAATGTGCCTCGCGCTTGACGATTTTTAAAGCGAGTGGGGGAATATAAAGAGTTCTGATACAAATATAAATATTATTATCATTTAATAATCTACAGTTTAAAGGACATAGTTTTGGACCGTTCGTAGCGAAGTAAAAATAAAATAAGGTAAGAAATACAATTAGATACTTACTTATATTTTTTATAACATAACATAATCATTCCCTCCATCATCTCATTACAGTAACTGACCCCTAAGTTCGTAACTTGTATCTAGGGTATCAGAAACTACTTATTTTATTAAAACTACTTAAGTATTACTTATATTTTATTTATTTTGTTTTTTTTTTTATAAGAATTATAACTACATAATAAGTAAGTATAGGAATAGAAGAAACATATAAAATGTTACGCGGTCAAATTTTCATATTTGTATTTGTTAAAAAATAAAATTGAAAAACCCCCAACACAATTACTTTCAAACCCCCATTTTCATCAAACATGTCTAAGAACACTCGCACGTAAGTCCCCTTTAATACAAAAAAAAACTAAATTCAAATCGGTTCATCCCTTCAGGAGCTATGATGCCACAGACAGACAGATACACACATACACACACAGACACGTCAATCTTATAACACTCCTCTTTTTGCGTTGGGGGTTAAAAATGGACTTTAATTTCAAAATAGATCACCGAATGATGTAATTATTAGTGCCCCTGAAGGCTGTAGCTAGAGTCAAATTTGAGGCAGGGCAGTATCGATTACAGGGAGCGAAAAAAAAACCTCATTAGCTATTTTTAACACCCGACGCAAAAAGACGGATGTTATAAGTTTGACGTGTCTGTGTGTGTGTATCTGTCTGTCTGTGGCATCATAGCTCCCGAACGGATGAACCGATTTCAATTTAGATTTTTTGTATTAAAGGGGACTTACGTGCGAGTGTTCTTAGACATGTTTAATGAAAATCGGTTGACCCGTTTAAAAGTTATGGGTGTTTGAAAGTAATTGTGTTGGGGGTTTTTTTAATTTTAAATTTAATGTTATTGTATTTATTTTACAATTTTCCTGTTACTATCAAAAATTTGCATATAACAGCAATTGTTTGGCACTCAGTGCTAAATATTTACATAAGTAGGTATATATTTATACGATTACATAAATAGGCAAGTATACCATAATATGTAACGGATAGTAATTAACACAATCATTCCCTTCATCATCTCATTACAGTAACTGACCCCTAAGTTCGTAACTTGTATCTAGACTAGAGTATCAACAGTGTTTCCACTTTAATGATTTTGTTTTCCCACGCGTCAATTGAAATTTCCCCTTTTCAGGTGCTTTTTTCCCCTATTTTTTTTATGTACAAGCAATTGCCTACTTGGGCGCCGTAGAAATGTCGATGATTATGATTATTCATAATATCTAATATATAAAATTCTCATGTCACAGTTTTCGTTGCCATACTCCTCCGAAACGGCTTGACCGATTCTCTTGAAATTTTGTGAGCATATTCAGTAGGTCTGAGAATCGGCCAACATCTATGTTTCATCCCGAAATTCCTACGGGAACGGGAACTACGCGTGTGAAACCGCGGGGCGCAGCTAGTAATTTATATAAATGATTTAATGGGGCTATACGAAAACCGTACCTTAACTTAGAATCTTTCTGTATTAACCTGCATGGGACGCCACTAAGTACATATTTTCATGGCAGCACAAAGTATTATCCATATAGTTTTTTTTTCGAGAATTTTATATATTAAGATTACATTACAAACCAACACTCCTATTTTTATTACTATTTGTGTACTAAGATGTAAGTAGTATTTCTTATAAGTAAATAAATAAGATGCTACATTATCCGGTACCTTTCACCGGAAACATCGAACTCTACCTCTCAATTACAGCAGGAAATTGTCCTAAGGCCGGTCATGGACCTTAACAAGTCTAAGGTCACTGACACTTAGTTTATTTAAGGGTATTTAAGGTCAAAAAATACATTCACCGAAATAAAAGGTTGACCCTTTGGAAAACACTTATAAATAATTATTTAATAAACTTATTTTAATATGCAAGTATTGTTTTCGTATTAATTCAAATATTATAATATAATTAAAGCATTACTGTTTTTACATTTTAAAACAAATTAGGGTTCATAAATTATGAATAATAAACTTAATTGCAATTAACTATAGCTATACTTACGAAATTACATATTTTAGATAAAACATAACAAACATAATCATTCCCTCCATCATCTCATTACAGTAAACTGACCCCTAACTAAGTCCGTATCTTGTATCTAGGGTATCAGAAACTACGCACACACTCATTCACACACACCCAGACCGAGACAAACATTTGTGGTTCACACAAATATTTACCCCGCACGGGAATCGAACACACAACCTTACCTTACCAGGCAGTCCGACCAACCCGCACTTGGCCAGCGTGGTTTGACTTTGGCCTAAAATCACCCTAATTCAGGGTAGGCTCGAGCCCCTCGGTTATATGATGATGACTTAGGGACAGAGAGCGGGAAGCGACTTTGTGCGACTTTGTTTTTAATCCCCGACGCAAAAAGAGGGGTGTTATAAGTTTGACATGTCTGTGTGTGTGTATCTGTCTGTCTGTGGCATCATAGCTCCCGAACAGATGAAGCGATTTCAATTTAGTTAGCCGTAAGGCCCGTTTAAAAGTTATGGGGGTTTGAAAGTAATTGTGTTGGGGGTTTTTTTAATTTTTAATTGAATGTTATTTTATGTTATTTACTTGCAGATGTCCCACACAGACCCAGAATCGGTTCTCCGTTCGGTAGCTCACCACCAGAAGGCCATAGAGGAATGCACTCGCGCTGGCAGTTCAGAAATACAGAAGTTCTACTCCAAATGTACGGTGTTTATAACGGGAGCGACTGGGTTCTTGGGGAAGCAGCTTGTTGAGAAGTTGTTGAGGTGAGAATAAGTAAAAAAATACTTATAGACGACCTCGATGGTAGGTCACCATGATGGACTGTATCCGTAAGTTTTCGGGTTCGATTACAGTGCGGGGTGAATATTTGTGTGAACCACAAATGTTTGTCTCGGTCTGGGTGTGTGTGAATGAGTGTGTGCGTAGTTTCTGATACCCTAGATACAAGTTACGGACTTAGTTAGGGGTCAGTTACTGTAATGAGATGATGGAGTGAATGATTATGTTATGTTTAGAAGTGCGGAGGAAGGATTTAAGACTCGCGAAGGATAAAAATAAACAGCATTTTTTCTTTTTTTGCCTTCATAATTTACGCAGGCACCCAACGATTTTTTTGTATGATCCTTAGCTAGATTATGGTAATAATTATTATTACATTGATTGATGAGGACATTGCGGTGCCTAAAAGCTATCGTAATTGTTTTTAGCAAATTGTCTTTTCGTAAATTGTCTAAATGGTTCTAAACATATATGTAAAACCATTAGACTTATTTTTTTACGCATTTTTTCGTTTTATTTCCAGATCTACGAACGTCCAAAAGATGTACCTGTTAATTAGAAGTAAGAAGGGACAAAGCAATATTGAGAGGCTTCATCATATGATCAAAGATCCGGTAAGATATTACTCTTTTTCACTTTTTCTGAATTCTTAGCAATACACTAGCTAGACGTACTCAACATAACAATTTATCGTTCAACACGGCACAATTTTCATCTCCATCATCTTAATGGTTCGCAGTTCACAATTATATCGCCTGGTATAATTTACGAAAAAAAACTACAAGATTTGATGCTTAACATAGAATATTTCAATTCATATCTAGTTGTGCTGACAACCGTTTAAATTATTTGTTATAAAAAAGAGGGTAGGTTCTAGGTACTACGATTTAAATGGCTGCTACCATTTTGTAGTAAGGGGGCCAGAGAAAATAGGAATCGTGATTATATATGTCGATGAAAAACACCATATTTTACCCCCTAAACTAAAGTATCGCTACGGTGTTTGAATATCTTACGAGCTCCCTCAAAGCCACGCTTTAAGCTACACAGTTCTATTAGCTATTATCATCTGTTAAAACACATCTATTATCCTCTGTTCCAGGTCTTCGACACCCTCAGTAAAGAGTGTCCAGACTTCTGGACTCGGCTGGAGTGCGTCGAAGGTGACGTCAGCGAGGTCAGACTCGGGATCAGTAACGAACATTGGAATGTTATTACTGATGAGGTAAGTAGATGAGGTGTGACCTTGGTAGGTATATGATCTACTGCAGACTAGATAGCTAGTTATATGCAGTGACGGATTAGGACTTCATGATGCCCTAAGCAATCCAAGCCTTCGGGCCCCCAGGGCTGTAGCTAGAGTGGAGTATGACGACGAAAAAAAAAAACAAAGGTCAGCTGACACAGAGCTCGCTATGTTCAACAAGGTAGGGCATTTGTCATTTCAAGCATAGCTAGCTACGGCCCTGGGGGCCCCCTATCCTAGTGTTCTGGTGCCCTTTTCTTTTTTTTTCTGGTGCCCCCTGATATAAGACCTCGACCACAGTTCAGCAAGATATAGGGATCAAATCTCAGCTGAGGTCAAAATTCTGAAATTTCCACACTACTCAAAAGTAGTGTGGAAATTACCTTCGCAGTTATCACTGTGATATAATCACTATCCTACTCCTAACACTCTCAGGTAGATGTGATATTCCACGTGGCTGCGACCACCAAGTTCGACGAGGACCTGCGAGTGTCCGCCTTTATCAACGTCCGGGGGACCAAGGAGGCCTTACTGCTTGGGAAGGCTTGTAGGAAACTCAGGTATACTGAATACTGTACATTAAAAAAAGTATTGACGACCTCGCTGGCAGGGTGGTCACCATGCCGGACTGCCATTCGTAAGGTTGCGGGTTCGATTCCCGTGCGGGGTGAATATTTGTGTGAACCACAAATATTTGTCTCGGTCTGTGTGTGTGCGTAGTTTCTGACACCCTAGATACAAGTTACGAACTTAGTTAGGTGTTAGTTACTGTAATGAGATGTAGTGAATGAATGATTATAGTACTAGTTACTATAATGAGATGATGGAGTCAATGAATGATTATAGTATTTACACGCACTGCAAAACTGCAATAGGAGAGCTAAGTTAAACTATAACTTGGTTTAGCTCGTGGTCTTCAATTGGCAAAACCCTTAAGTCCACTAACTGTATCTCACACACGAACACTTCTTTTATGTTTGCATGTAATAATTATTATTTTATTTTGTATTTCTGTTTAAAATGTTTGATATGATATATGTTCGTTTGACTGTGGTATCAAATAAATCATTTATCTATCTGTGGGTATACAAACTACAAACAAATTATAATTTCCCCCCCATTCCAGATCGTTCACCCACGTATCCACAGCGTTCACTCACGCGACGCGCTCCCGGGCGGGCTCTCGACTCCTGGAGACGTTCTACCCCGCGCCGGTGGACCCGGACCTGTTCCTCAATATGGCGGAGTCCATAGACGGGGAGAAGTTCTATGGGGCTTGTGCAGGGTAAGATAGATAGATAATTACTTTATTGTACAACTTATACACCACATTATGAAAATACAAAATTCTAACAAAACACTTTGTCACATTAAGAGAGTTGCACAATGGGCGGCCTTATTGCTAAGCAATTTATTCCAGGCAACCTTTGGATGGAGAAAAATAATAAAGTTAATAAAATAATGGAGGCGCAAAAAAAAAACAATATTTAAAGATATTATGTGATCTATACCAATACTAATAAAGCTGAAATTTCTTTAAGCGCGCTAATCACAGGAACTACAGCCCCCCTAGCATGACTGTGCGTGATAAATGATATACGAGTAGACACCACGAAATAATATTATCGATTTCGCGAGCATGACCAAATGAATATGGCGTAGTACGATTTGATAAAATTAAATATGGCGGCTATATTTATTATATTTTGACAGTTGGATGTCAATAAATAGCAATATCGATTTCGCGAGCATGACCAAATGTCATAATAATGGTAAAATAAATGGTAAAATTAAATATGGCAGCCATTTTTTTTTCAAATTTTGACAGTTGGATGTCAATAAGTCGCTGTATCTATCGAGTTTTCGATGTCATGCTAGCCTAGCAGGTCAGATACATTTGTGACACTATATTTGACGTGTATTTATATATTTCAGCCTGATGGAAGATTGGCCAAATACATATACTTTCACAAAAGCCCTAGCCGAAGAACTAGTGAGGAAGGAAGCCGGGAATTTGCCAGTCTGCGTGGTTAAACCACCTTATGGTACGTTTTTTTTCCAACATTTAGAAAGAAAAGAATATTCTTAACACACAGTAAGTACATAAAACAAAACAAATATACTTAAACAAAACGAAAGGAAACAGTTTAGATAATGACAATCAGTGGCACATGTTCAGGGTAGTGATGACAATCCGATTTCCCGAGTTTCTTGCCGATTCTTCTCGGTTGATATAGTTTCCGAATCGGTAGTAGATTCACATTCGACGTTCATAAGTGCCTCATTGAGGCCTTAACTGAATAAATGATTTTTGACTTTTGAATTAACTTACATTAAACAAAGTCCGGTTATTTCACCATAATTTATAACTCAAGAACGAAGCGCTCATGGCCCAGTGCTACCCGCGGATCACTTGTGTGTTCCGTGCTTCGGAGGGCACGTAAAGCCGTCGGTCCCGGTTGTCGTACTAACATCTTCGACAGTCGTTACGGGTAGTTAGAGCCCTCAAAAGTCTAACATTCAGTTTACTTAACTAAAAATGTCGTATAGCCCTCTGGGTTGTGAAGGTCTGATAGCAGTCGCTTCACGTAAAATACTGACATTCCGCCAAATCTGGTTAAACTGAAAACCGACCCCAAATAGACATGGGATAAAGGTTCGGAAAAGAGAGTTATAACTCAAGAACGGCTATACCGATCTGAGTGAAATTTGGTTTGGTTGTACAGATGTTCGTAATAACTAGGAATAACATATATCGGATTCCTCCGAGATTGACAAACAGACAGAAATCACGTGGAGCACACACAGCTAGCGTACTAACAAATGAAGCTATTAGAAGTGTTAGTTCATAAACCTATTCAAACTCTAGTCACCAAATAATTATACAAATAGGTTCAGCCATTAAGCCTTATGTTTACAGTGTTGAGTACGTACCACGAACCAGCACCAGGATGGGTGGACAACAGCTGTATGTTTGGACCCAGCGGGGTGAGTTCACTAGTCTCATTTTACCGAGTTTCATGTAGCCTTTCCATCAGAAATATGCGATGCTATGCTACATTTTGCGGTCTAAGCCGCATAAACATGGTTTAGATTTGAGGTCACCAACACCATAGCAAGTATTAAAACGTCTTACATCTCAGTCTACTGTGATCAGGGACTCTGTAAAGAATTCGAAACGTCAGAAAATAACATAACATAATCATTCACTACATCATCTCATTATAGTAACTGACCCCTAACTAAGCTCTAAGCTTGTATCTAGGGTATCAGAAACTACGCACACATTCATTCACACACACCCAGACCGAGACAAACATTTGTGGTTCACACAAATATTCAACCCCGCACGGGAATCGAACCCGCAACCTTACGGATGTCAGTCCGGCATGGTGACCACTCTGCCATCGAGGTCGTCAAACTGTAACGTCAAAATGTAAAACATTTTCTGACGTTTCGAATTTAAAGTAGTTTTATTTTAAGTACCGACTGCCATCAGACTTAAGGTATAAGTTGGTGGCCGACCGCAACCACACGAAGCCGACCACACGAAGCCGCGCCACTACTGGTTTGTATGAATCTCTATGAAATAACATTCGAAGTGGGCTTCATGAAGCTAGCTTCGCGTCGCCGAGCAGCAGACAGGAGTGTCGCCCGACCGCGGATCAGTAGTGAAGCTGACCATAGATATATATATCCGACCATAGATTAAATCAACGGTCCCACAGTGAGCGATGAACTATCGGAGAGTTTCTCGCCCAAGAAAAGGACAGTGAATGTACATTCCATGTTAACGAAAGATTAAATTAAAATTAATTATGGATAAATTAAATTGAATAGAATAATTGTTAATTGAAGAAACAGTACACTAATTACTCGATATTTTCATTTTCAAGAACATTTTATCCGTAAACGAAACCTTTTTTGAATTGAATTTTGATCGAACGTTGTCTCAGTTGTCTGACAGACTCATATCATGTCTGACTATTTTATTCGCTCGACGTTATATTTATTTTTTTTATTTTCGTACAATTTTAAATAGTAAAAACACGGATACGTAGAAAAGTAGCAATTGTTGATTTTGTACCGTTGCGTTGCGTTTGTACCAACACACAAGACGTCGTGTCGCAACAACTGCCTCAATGTTCGGCTGAATAATCACTACTATTAACAAAGGCGAGTGCGAAACGAACAGATACACCGACCCCCGTGCCAACTGCGCCCTCTTCTGCTACACGTGCCCCTTAGCAGAAGAGTTACGCGCAGGTATCCCGCCAGCCGCTCCGCAAACCAAGCAACCAACAAGTCTCATCTGGTGCGTACTATCCAGGTTAAGAGCGTAGCTGCACCTAAGAAACCGACGTGGTACCGCCCCTTCTACAGTAACAGAGGTCACTCTACGTGTTGTGGAGATGGAGCCCACCGTATCGGTTACTTGAAGTACCTACGAACGAAGTACAGGGACATGTTACTCATATTATTATATGTGCGCGTGGTTTGGAAGACTGTGTGCTTAAAACAAATAGGTTTACAGAAAGTTAACATTAAAAAATATGCTTTGTTAATAAATTATTTGTGTTAGTTGATTTAAAATTAAAAATATTTGTGTGAAAATCTTTTGCAGTTTTTATTTACTATACTTATACACCCTTATTTTGAAATTGCGATACCTTATCTCACAGCTGATGTAAACGACGGGTGACAATATAATAGTGAAGTTAGTAGTTTTTTTTCTTTTGCTTTTATTTAAAAAGTTATGATAAGTCAAAGATTTTCAAATTCCCACCGAATTTTATTGTTATTCTACACCGAACGCTGCGATACACAGCTGAGCGCGGTCATCGACCCGAGCCGTCACAGAATACTTGATAGCTAGTGTGCCGTCTGGTAATACGACATTTATTTTGTATTTTTTAAAGATAAGTAATCGACTATCATTTTTGATATTTTTATTGGATATATGGATTCAGTTACTGCTACAGATATTCTGATTTTAATAAGTCCCATATTTTCAAAATAGGGGTGTATATTAAACACAACGAATGCTATGCTATCTATGCCTTGCTTATTATACCTATAATATTCCTTGAGAATCGATGATTTCAGAAATATCTACATACATTTTTCACCTAGATAGATGTGTATTATAAGATTTACGAGTCAAATTTCTTGTAATTACATAATATGTGCATCTCTTTTGTTTACACGGAATGTATGTTCACTGTCTTTTTCTTGGGCGAGAAACTCGCCGATAGTTCATCGCTCACTCAACGTCAGACATCTTATTACACGAAGCACCCATAACTTAGAGTAGAAAGCCAAACGGAGCGAAACCTGGGAGGCCTTCCCCTCTGTCAAAGGTTTAAGAATGCAGAATGCCCATGGGCTTATGGTTTTATAAAAACTAATCGCCTCGCGTTCCGCGCATGTTCCGCGTCATTCAGCAAATGACAGTGCGCGTCGAATAATACCCAACAAAAATGCCAAATTGCTGTGTATTTTTATGTATAAAAAGCGATCAAGTATACAAAAGGATAATACCACTTATCACTTGTAAGTATTGTTAAATAATGTACTAAATTACAAAAACAAAAAAAAATGTTCTGTTCGAAATCTAAGTCAGTCCGCTTTTTCATAATAGGTATACGAATATATAGCTTTTTTACTTAATAGTCAAAAATCATTGACATTTATCGTTAGTATCAAGCACTAGTGTCGCTTACTTTAAATTGACGTCATCTCTTGCACGTATAGGTACGGCCCTGTGTGAGAATGTACAAGTGTGCGTAAATTGCAACTAGTGTTTGATAATTTTGGTCGTGTGCGTTCGTAGCTACGTCACCCCCAGTTGCATTGGTGTGAAATTGTCTGTGTGTGCGTTACCGCACTATAATTATTAAACAACGGGATGTTCATACGTACTGATAAAGTCGAAATCATCGACTAGTTTCACGTTTCGTTTAATAATAAAATAATCGTTACCGCACTCTCCACGCAGAAATTGACAGACTTTTTTATTATAAAATTTGTTCTCTTATTGTCTCCGTTTGGCTTTCTACTCAAAGACTCGGAACGAACGAACTGGATGTCATCATCTGTTGCCATCTGCAGTTGTCGCCTGCAGTCGGGTTCGAAATCATGACCGCAGCTACGTGAAGCTACGAAGTGTCATGATGACATTAGCCGGCTTCGTGTGGTCGGCTTCGTGTGGTCTGCGGTCGGCCACCAATTTATACCTTTATAGATAATTTATCACCTTAATTTAGGGTAGGCTTGAGCCCCTCGGTATGGTAGGGACATGTGTAAGTATATGGGCTGATGGTGATGATTAATATAAATTAATTTATTTTTGCAGATGATGATAGGAATTGGATTGGGCGTAGTCCACGTATCATTAAATAGAGACGTGAAACTCCCTTTCACTCCTTGCGATTACGTCAACAATGCTATCTTGGCTGCAGCGTGGGACGTGGAAGAGAGACAGAAGAAGGGAGAGAAAGAGATAGGGATCTACACCGTGGCTAATACTGATACAGCTTTTCAGTGGAGTAAGTAGTTTTTAAAAATAATATAACATCATCATTCACTATATCATCTCTCATCTCTCGTTCGTAACTTGTATCTAGGATATCATATCACACACTACTTCACACAGACACACCCAGACCGAGACAAACATTTGTGGTTCACACAAATATTCACCTCGCACGGAAATTGAACCCGCAATCTTAAGTAGTTTCTCATACAAACATATACTTTCTAATAATATTCATTTTTGCCTTAGTTTCTTGTTTATTGGATCTATCGCAAGCTTTGGCTTAAGTATGTTTGTTTCTACTAGTAAGTTCATGGTATGCCACAAGGTTGCTTATTATTTCTTATTCACATCAATGACTTACCTTTTCTTTATACATTAATTGCTAATGATATTATATTACTGAGACGACCGAGTGGTGTATTTAGTAGTGACACTGCCCGCAAAGTTACGGGTTCGATTCCCGGTCTAGATTAATTATTTCTGTCTGTCTGTTACCTTTTCACGGCTAAACTACTGAACCTATTGACCTGAAATTTGGTACAGGGGAAGCTTATAGTCCGGGGAAGGACATAGGCTATGTTTTATCCCGAAATTCTCTGGGAATCGGGAACTAGGCGGGCACAGCTAGTTTTTTAAAAAGACTAGCTTTTGCTCGCGATTTCGTCCGCGTGGAATAATAACTTCCGGCAGAATTTGGGTTTTTCCCCCATTCCTACTCCTAGGGAGGGAATTTTCCAAAAATCCTGTCTTAGCGGTAGCCTACTCTCCCCAACAAACACACATACCAAATTTCAGCTCTCTACGACCAGTAGTTTCGGCGTTGTCTGTCAGTCAGTCAGTACATCACTCAGTAACGGAAGACTTGTACATAATATGTAGATTTATTTATTTAACGAAGTGTTTTTTTTAATTTCAGATCTAATTAGGAATGTAATCGATAGCAATGATACTAGGAAACTGAACACGCCTCAAGCGGTGTGGTATCCGTTCCTCATAGAGACTGGAAGCTCGTTCGTGTACTGGCTATTGACGTGGCTTCTACATTATATACCGGGGTATATAGTGGATGGATTCTACTCGGTAACTGGCTTGAAGAAACCTAAACGTATTACTTCGTAAGTATTGTTTCATTTATCTATAAATTGTTAGTTATATTACAAGTGGTTAGTATACCTCGCAATCAACAATAATTCTTCTCTGTTCCCTGAAACATACAATCTGGGTGTTTTTAAGTTGCGAGTGAGCACGCTGCATCTTAGGCTGTATCATCGCTTTCTATCAGGCGAGTTACACTCAAGTGAAAACCTATTCTGGATTAAAAATAATAATTTAAAATTTTTGTTTCTCCTTTTCCCCCAATAGAAAAAAAGCCATCGATGAAAAAAAGAAATTAAGTTAAGATATGTGTGCTAAGTTTCGTCAAAATCTAGCCCGCATCTGACATAAAAATCAAAGAGTTCAATTGACGGAAAAAAAACGATTGACACGAAAAGAAGAAGAAGAAGTCCACTCAGACAAAATCGGCCTATTTTGTCAAAATGTTTATCTTTCGCTCGCTACGCTCGCTCGGTCAGAGGCTCCTTTGAATTTCTTTCAAAGGAGCCTCTTCCTTAGTTTGTTAACTTTACGTTAATCCTAACTAATATTATAAATGCGAAAGTAACTCTGTCTGTTACCTTTTCACGGCTAAACTACTGAACCGATTGACTTGAAATTTGGTACAGGGGTAGCTTATAGTCCGGTGAAGGACATAGGCTATGTTCTATCCAGAAATCCCCACGGGATCGGGAACTAAGCGGGGCATAGCTGATATGAATATATGTAACAAATAATACAACTTTTAAATTCCAGATTCGTGAAACTCTACTCAAAAATATACCGTTTCGGGTCAACTTTCGAATACTTTTACAAGAACGAATGGTTTTTCGATGACAGTAATCTTCAAACATTATTTAAGAAGATGGATGACAGTGACAAGATCATTTACAATTTTGACGTTCGTTCTATTGATTGGCGCCATCTTATTCTCATATGGATCGTTGGACTCCGCAAATACATTATCAAGGATGATTTAAAAGATAATTCTGGGTATAAAAAACAGCAGTACTTAAAAGTTCTTAACGGTATAGTTTTAAGTATATATGTAACTGCTATATTTCTGTTTATTTATGTGATTTGTAACTTTGTTTATGGTGTTTGTGGGTATTTGATTTATTAAATGTTTTTATTTAAGTTTGAGTTTTATTTTATTTTTAACCCCCGACGCAAAAAGAGGGGTGTTATAAGTTTGACGTATCTGTGTGTGTGTATCTGTCTGTCTGTGGCATCATAGCTCCCGAACGGATGAACCGATTTCAATTTAGTTTTTTTTGTATGAAAGGGGACTTACGTGCGAGTGTACTTAGACATGTTTGATGAAAATCGGTTGACCCGTTTAAAAGTTATGGGGGTTTGAAAGTAATTGTGTTGGGGGTTTTTTAAATTTTTAATTTAATTGTTACTAATATTATTAATGCGAAAGTAACTGTCTGTCAAACTTTCATAGATTTTAGATCATGTTTTCTTATGGCCTATTTCACAACCTTCAAGTAACTTTACTCACCAAGTAAAGTTAGTTTTGTCTCTTTTTCACTTTATATCAAATGACAAAGACAAAACATGTGAGTAGCTACTCGGAACTTTACTTGAAGATCGTGAAAGAGGCCCTTAGTAACATTTACTGAATTATGACGTGCTATGGTATGGTGAAATTAAATATGGCGGGTATTTTTATCAAATTTTGACAGTTGGATGTCGATAAATCGCTGTATCTATCGTGTTTTCGATGTCATGCTAGCCCGGCTGACCGTACTAATAAAGTGATTAAATAAAACAATATATTTAAAAATTATTTTTAATACAATTAACAACAAACTAATCAATAAATAATAATACATTCAAAATAATATAATTATTTATACAGATTACCCTTTATTGTGCCAAAATATTTCATTTACACTAAACCGATTTTGATGTGGTACATTCAATACAATAATTGGTAATGCTGTGGTCCGACCGCGAGCGAGTGAGCGAGTAACTATTAATATATGCATCTCTTTTGTTTACACGGAATGTACATTCACTGTCCTTTTCTTGGGCGAGAACTCGCCGATAGTTCATCGCTCACTCGCCCGCGGTGGGACCACTGCCTAAAATACTAATTTATTTTCATTTTTTCAACAATCTTTTCAATTGATACCCATATTATGAGGGTATATGACGAAAATTCAATCCGCCATCTTGCGGAGTCAGCCATATTGGATTTAGTATAACGTCACTTATATATACTAATATATAAAGCTGAAGAGTTTGTTTGTTTGAACGCGCTAATCTCAGGAGCTACTGGTCCGATTTGAAAAAATATTTCTGTGTTAAATAGCTCAGTTTTCGAGGTTATATCTTATCACGTCAAGACCAATAGGGTAGGAGCAAACGCGGGTTAAACCCCGAGGCCCAGCTAGTCTAACCATAAAATACATATTTAATTGGGGCTCCCATAGAATGGCTGATTAAATATGCACAGAAACTAAAAACTTTATAATAATACAGTCTAATATTGTGATAATAGTACGTAAACCCGACTCGCACTTGGCCGGTTTTTAAATACATATAGGGCAACAATCTTGTCTGTGTCGGCGGCTAAAATTGTAAGTTCCTATTATCATTGTGACTCTAATGTCATTTGGATACATTTTCAATAAACTGACAACCAAAAGATGCGATTACAGCGACGCTGGCACCGGCACAGATATGTTTGTGGCACATTACAAAATAAATGTAATCAATTGAAATCTTTGGAACAAAACGTTAAAAAATGCATCAACTAACCAGTCACCTTTTAATTATTAAATATTATATTGAAACAACTTCGCTTTTCATAAACTATTTTTATGTGATTATTTTTGTAACATTTTCTATAAATCTTCTTAATAGCACAGTTTTAATAGTTATAGGTAGCCTATACCGAAGTGGTTTTTTATTTCATAACCGTTTTTTAATCGAGAGTCCCCACAACGCACAAGTATATCCCAATTTAGCACCGTGGGCTCTCCTACCAAAAGGTACATCTAGCTTATGTAACAAATCATGTTACATAACATTGTTATCATTCGCGTTCGCACCGTCAACACGAGCAGTCGTGTCGCAACAGCTGCCTCGATGTTCGGCCGAATCGACGTTTTTGCCACCTTTATTTAAAATGGAAAGTGCAAAGCGAACGGACACTCTTCCCCGCGAGACCCTGCGCGATGTCGACCTCAAGATCTTGCTGCAGGATTTTTCGTTGCTGAAGGCGGAAGTCTCTTTCTTACGAGCTAAGTTGGAGGTTTCAGAACGTGTGGTTGCTGATTTGAAGACCGAGCTCACGGTATTGAGCAATAAATCAGTGACGTCAGTATCACCGCAGTCAGCACAAAATGTGTGTGTGCGACGCGGTGCGAGGAATGTGCAAACTTCGCCCGTCAGCATTTTTGCATTCGCGACGAACAACAACAACGATGCACAGGTGAATGAACGCCCGGCTCCGATGACCTCGATCGCCGCGGCGTGTGCACCGACACCCGTGCCAGCTGCGCCCTCTTCTGCTACACGTGTCTCCAAGCAGAAGAGCTACGCGCAAGTCTCGCGCCAGCTACAAATACATAATAAGAATGTGGCGGCCCCGAAGAAACCCGGCGATGGAGCGAGGAAAGTCGACGTGGATGGCTTCACCCTGGTGGAGAAGAAACGTCGACCTAAGCCGTCCCGCAATCGTCGTGGTACCGCCGACGCCGCAGCAACAGAGAGCACCCTCCGTGTTGTGGAGCCGTCCATTTCAATTTACATATCTCGGCTAGACCCCGACACTAAAGGTGAAGAGGTCCTGCGGTATGTCAAGCAGAGGGTCTGTTTCTGGACCAAGGAACATATACGGCTCAACCTGAGGCGCCTCGAGTCGGCGAGGGACACGTCCTTTAAATCGTATGTGCTTCAAGTACCTGCGATGTATAGGGACATGTTCCTCAATGCCGACTTTTGGCCTACAGGAGTCGTATATCGACGTTATAGGGAAGCGTTCCTGAAGAAAAGTCCCTAAACTGTAGTTTTAGTTTTATAATTTAATATGTATGTTAGTCAATAAGGTATATATGTAAATTATTATATATAAGTATTTATGTGTTTGTTATGATATTTTATGTGTGCGCGTAATTTGAGAGGCCTTACCTTACCGTAACACAGTTTCTAACTAGCACAGGAGGTAATGTCTCGATAATTGCGTCAAATGTATTATTATTGTAACAAAAAGTTATATAAATAAATTTGATTTGATTTGTTATTTAACATGTATATGTGTTATTTTATTTATTAGGATATTCAACAGCAAATTAATACATATGGGTATATTGTATGTATACATGGTTAGTAGGTACTTAGCCAATAACAGAATATCACAACAAAATTGATTGTTATGTAACTAAGTTTTATAACATATCTTCACTAATATTACAAAGAGGAAAGATATGATTGTTTGTAACGAATAGGCTCCAAAACTATTGAACCGATTTCAAAAATTATATCACTACTGGAAAGCTAATTTATCAGTGCGTGATTTAGGCTATATTTTATCCCCGTATTCCCACGGGAAAGGAACTACGCGGATGAAACTACGGGGCGCTACTAGTATAACATAAGCTAAACTCATCTTTAGAGCACCAATATAGATATTACTTCGGTAACTTCGCTCGCTCGGCTCGCTTAAAAGAAGTATTATTATTGCATTTCGGTTTTTTTAATAATTAAATATTTATACTACTATAAACAGACAGTTTGTTTGTTAGTTTGAACGTGCTAATCACAGGAATTATTATATATTATTTTGTATTAAATAGCCCATATAGTTAGTTTTAATACATAATTTTATTTACAAAGTAGTGATGTATTATTATTTCTTGTTATTTCTTTTACACTTCTATAATAATTAGTAATTAGTTATATTATTATAATAATATGGGTTAGTAATATAAGTTTTTTCTACTAAATAAGTAGTGGTACATTTTGACTGTATTCCCCGCGCCATTTATTAATTCAACAGACTTTTTTCATTTTATTATTATTAGTTTATAACTTCCGAGCTCAAATCACGACCTAAATCGCTTTGCTCGGACCACTTCTTTCGAAACAGAAGTAGCATGACGTTTTATACCAGAAGTTCTATAACAACCGTATTCCAAATTCAAAATCTCAGTCATATTTAACTCGTTGGACTCCGAAGTACGCGAAGTTGTAAATCCGAAGCGCTTCACTCTAATATACTCTTTACAAGACTGTAATCCGTAACGCTTCGCTCGTATAAATTCCCTAGAACTTTGTACATGACGCTTCGCTCGGAAAAGTCCGATAAAAGCGTTTATTTCAAACAATTTTCTTCTTAAATTCACAATCTCTACACCAAAACACTTTGCTTGTACGAAGTCTATTAAAGTCTCTATGGCATACCGCTTCGCTCGCACTATATCCATTAAAAAGCGAAGTGACTTCGCTTGCACTATATCACCTAATTGTCCTGGTTCGTATTTAGCTTGATTTGCGGCCAGCAAAGTTGCTCGCTTCGCTCGATGTGAGGCAAGCGAAGTGCGCTCCGCTCGCTTCGCTCGGGCGAAGTTCCGGAGCGCTAGCGCTTGTTGCTTTGACTACATGATCGAACATTGTCCGCCTTCGTTGGCCGGGGGGGCGAAGCCCTGCGGGGGCGAAGCGATGTCACCAACTAGCTCGGTGGGAGGCTGGCCGAGGTCTTGCATCTGAAAATAAAGTTTTTAATGTTATTTTTTCATAATTAAGTACCTAAAATGTATGGATTTAAAAATCCAACTAGTCAATTAGACCATAAATTATTGTCAGTTTCAGTCACTTGTTAGTTTAGCTTAATTTTGTCAGAACTTTTTAAGAAATAAATATTATTTATTTAGGCTGCTTGCCCACGTGCGACCTTTTTAACCCCCGACGCAAAAAGAGGGGTGTTATAAGTTTGACGTGTCTGTGTGTGTGTGTCTGTGTGTATCTGTCTGTCTGTGGCATCATAGCTCCCGAACGGATAAACCGATTTTAATTTAGTTTTTTTTTGTATTAAAGGGGACTTACGTGCGAGTGTTCTTAGACATGTTTGATGAAAATCGGTTGACCCGTTTAAAAGTTATGGGGGTTTGAAAGTAATTGTGTTGGGGTTTTTTTAATTTTTAATTTAATGTTTTTTTGTACCAACTTTTTGTAGGCGAAAAATAGAACGTACTGATAGCAATAGTGCAAACGTCCTACAAAAAATCAGTTATAAACTCAGGACCAAAAAGGCAGCCCGATTATCGGTCCACGACCTCGATGGCAGAGTGGTCACCATGCCAGACTGCCATCCGTAAGGTTGCGGGTTCGAGAAATGTTTGTCTCGGTCTGGGTGTGTGTGTGAATGAGTGTGTGCGTAGTTTCTGATACCCTAGATACAAGTTACGAACTTAGGGGTCAGTTACTGTAATGAGATGATGGAGGGAATGATTATGTTATAGGGACAGAGAGCGGGAAGCGACTTTGTTTTATGCTATGTAGTGATGATTTTATGTTATTTACTTGCAGATGTCCCACACAGACCCAGAATCGGTACTTACCTTCTGCATAAGATCGAGCACCACTTCAAACCGCCTCTTCTTGACGTCCTCAGGGTCTGTCTCCTGTTCCGGCTCCAGCTCAGCGCACACTTTCTGCATCAGCTCCAGTTGTTTGTCGTATCTGTTGAAAGATAAAAAGAGTTTTGTATTTACTTTTTCTTCTTCTCTTTTTTTATGAATATAGGAACATAACATACTTATTCACTCCATCATCTCATTACAGTATCTGACCCCTAAGTCCGTAACTTGTATATAGGGTATCAGAAACCGAGACAAACATTTGTGGTTCACACAAATATTCACCCCGCACGGGAATCGAACAGTATTTTAATTACTTTTAACCCCCGGCGCAAAAAGAGGGGGTAACGCTGTTACAAGCGCCATGATCACGGATGAACGTATATCCGTGATCATGGCGCTTGTAACAGCGTCGAAATATCGGAAACTCGAAATAAATAATATACATAGTAAATATCCTGTTAATTATAATAATTAGAGTCGAATTAATTATATAAAATCAAGTAAATATATCCAAGTCCTTACCGCTCATACTCAGCCGTATCCAGCGTGGCTTTATGCTCCGCCAGCCACGCGGGGTACTTGTCGACGAGCTCCTTGAGAGAGGGGTACAGCACCTCCTTGGAGAGCAGAGACTGCATCATGCCTTGCATGAACGGGACGAACATGTTGCTGTCCTGCTGTAATAGTTATTTATGGTACAAGCGAGGTAAGTTGGTGATTACTTCCGAGGCGCTATTGAGGCCCGAGCCGTCAGGCGAGGGTCTGAAGATAGCCGAGGATAGTAATCATCAATACTCGCGTGTACCATACAACGTTTTTCAACACATTTGCGAAGATATTATCATTTTTCGCTAATATATAAACAGTTTTTCTATTCGCGCGCATCTAACACAACAATGGTGATCGGCCATAGATTAAAAGAATATACATAATTTAAAAAATCGAATGAATGAATGAATGGAATTAGTCGAGGATTTCGACTTAAATAAGTACGTACTAACATCCCGTTTTGTTAAATAATTATATAATAAAAAAATGAATGGAATTGACCATAGACCTATCAAAAGTAAGGAAACATAGTTGAAGTTTGTTTTTAAAATGTATGGACACAATTTTTTTTTTTGGTAAATCTCTCCCCCGCTAGGGGGAGAAAAGGGGGATAACCCCAAATCTGCCGGAAGTCATTATTCCACGCGGACGAAGTCGCGAGCAAAAGCCAATTCTATCTATAATCGTATTGTATTCTCACCTGCCCCTCCGACAAGTTGAAGTTATTGAACATGTTGGCGAGGTCTTGGTCCGAGAAGGGCGTCTGCAGGTTCTCACTGTTCGTGTTCAAGTTCTGGAGCGTTTGGGATATGGCTGCTGATACCTAGGGAACGAAAAAAATAGTTATTTTGACGTGCAAACTGGAAATAATATTATCTAAATTGATATCTTTGATTTACACGAACACATTGAAATAAAACACTTAAACGGATTTTTGTCGTGGTTGTATTTTGTTTTATATTTTCTGACGTTTCGGATTCTTTACAGAATCCGTGATCACAGAAGACTAAGATGGAAGACGTCTGTACAAAGTAATGTAAAAAGTTTACTACCTTTAATATTTTGAATATAATTTTAAATGCACTTTAAAATCATTACAAAAAAATTTCAATTTGAAACGTTCCTTAAGTGTTTTATTTCAATAATACTATTTTCGTGTGTGGATTAACTGACGAAAGAAAAATGGCCAATCTTGTCAAAATTTTGACAAAAAAAGCGTCGGATTATGACTACATACATCAGGTTAGGGCCCTTGATTTCGAATCGAAAGGCGATGGTTCGATGCCCATCACGCACCGGCGTGGTTTCGTTTTTTTACCTTTTGTATGTTTATTCGACGCTTTTACTACGGCCACACTGTCTGGCCAAAGAACTCGAATGCCCTTAAACCATTGACATAATGCCTTAAACTCGCTGTCGGTCAATTGGCGCATAATCAAAGGATTTTCTCGCGACAGTTTCGCACGACAGTGTGGCCAGGGGGTTACGGTGAAGGAAAACATCGTGAGGAAACCTGCACACCTGGGAAGAAATTCTAAGGTTGTGTGTGAAGTCGACCAATCCGCACTCGGCCTGTGGTCGACTAAGGCCTAATCACCCTAATTCAGGGTATGCTCGAGACCCTCGGTGGGGACATTATATGAGCTAATGATATATGATGATGACACTAAACTGACGAACTAACGATTTGTAGATCACCAAACCGACCGTCACAGGCATTGGCAGCTACCAGCACGGTCCCAGCTTCAAATCCCAAATAAGGTAATAATTTCGTAAAAATATTGAATGCTACTAAATAAGTACCTCATCAATTTTCCCCTGTACCGCCGGGTCATTAGTTAATTCAGGGTCTGGTATCTCTGATCCAGGCTTTAACACTTGGGCAGCCGCTTCTGTAAAATCGAAATGGTCATATAAGTAACAATTAAAAGATCTAAATATCACGGAGTGGAACTAACGCAGGGTGTTCCACTCATTTTGGTTATTACAATAAAATATTTCTTAAATTTGAACCAGAAGTTCCTGAGACTGAGACAGGAACACAACATCATCATCATCATCATCACCAGCCTGTATTAGTCCACTGTTGGACATAGGCCTCTCCCAACTCGCGCCAATGTGCCCTGTCGGCGGCACGTCGCGTCCACTCCCTCCCTCCCCCCGCTGACCATCGCTCCCGCCACAGGACGTCCTACACTTCGTTTGCCGAGCCGCGGTCTCCACTCGAGAACTCGTCTGCTCCAACGGCCATCGGTTCTCCTACAGATGTGGCCAGCCTACTGCCACTTCAGAGAGCTAATTCTTTGAGCTATGTCGGTGACTTTAGTTCTCAGTCTGATCACTTCATTGCGAATGCGATCTTTCAGAGAAACTCCGAGCATAGCCCTCTCCATAGCTCTCTGAGCGACCTTAAGTTGGTGAACCAGCCTTACTACTACGAGGATGTTTATAGTCCAGATAAATGTAAAAATAATTTCAACTCACCGGCCATTTTAGAGAATGTCTGAGCTATCTGTTCCTGTGTTATTTGTTCCTCTGCAATAAAAAGAATATACATTACGGGAACAGTCCCAGAAGCTCTAGAATTCCCAATCCCATGAGATTTTTGGGATAAATAGTGCCCTATTTGTATTTCATGGTTATAAAAAACATCTGTAGCATCATTATCTAAATCGGTACAGTAGTTTTTATTTGTGTAACAAACATACATCACATCTTCATTTTTAATATTATGTATATTATTGTCTTTTTGATATGCAACAGCAAAAACATAGACAAAATTGAAAACTGCAACAAAAATCTGATCAAATCATAAATTAAAATTTTAAAACACCCCCAACACAATCACTTTCAAACCCCCATAACTTTTAAACGGATCAACCGATTTTCATCAAACATGTCTATGAACACTCGTACGTAAGTCCCCTTTAATACAAAAAAAAACTAAATTCAAATCGGTTCATCCGTTCGGGAGCTATGATGCCACAGACAGACAAATACACACACACACACACAGACATGGTAAACTTATAACACCCCTCTTTTTGCGTCGGGGGTTAAAAATCCAATCAGATTTATTTATTTCAAGAATCTTAAACTACTACAAATAATCAGGGGCTCCGATTATCCTTATCGACCCGGTCTCAATTAATTCGGATAATCGGTGATCTACTGTAATTTGTATTTTTGTATCAACTAATTTCATTTCCTTACCAGGCACCCCGCTAAAACTGCCCAGTATAGACGCCATATTACTCTCAAATTGCGCGGCTGCTTCCTTTATGAACTCCTCACTCCACATGTTCTGGGGGACCTCTGAGGCTTCGGCGGGAGGGTCGGCCTTCTTTGTCATGTCTTGTAGGGCGCCTGGAGACAAGAATATATTACTTTTTACTCTCTATATATATAACTGAATTTCATTTCATTTCAAAAAACTATTGAACTGCTTGACTTGAAATTTGGTACACAGATAGCTAATGTTCCGGGGAAGGACATAGGCTTTTATCCCGAAATTCCCATGGGAATAGGAACTATGCGGGTGACACCGCGGGGCGCTGTTAGTAGGTACATAAATCATAGTGAATTATACTTGAACTATATTTTTATAAGCTTTTAAAATTTTATAAGTGTTTGTAAATGAAACAAATTATTTAGGTAGTTAAATTATCTATCACTGATTTTATTTATTAATCAGAAGATAATAAAATCAATAGACTAGAATGAATAGAAATTTCGTCAGTAATTGCATCATTCCATTGTTAACTAAATTTAAAAGTTAAATATTGTTCTTCACAAGCGCTCAAAGTCCAAATTTTATTTTTTTAGTGCAATATTTGCGATCAGAAGTTACGAATTTTGATTTCGTTATTTTTCTTTTAAGTGCTTATTTACTTACTCCATGGTCAAATTGCTTTAAAAAATTACGCGTATTTTTTTTTAATAGAGCGAACGTATTTGAATTTTAAATTAGTACTTCTAAAAATTAAGGTTAATTGTGTAATCATTGCATCAGTAAAGTTATTTAAATTTGTTAATACTTACTGTCCAATAAGTCGTCCAATTCAGGATCAACTTCCTTTTTAGTGTCATCTACTTTGTCTGCCATTATTTTGTGTAAATAATTTACGAAATTATGAATAAAATTGAGAAATTTTTCGTCTTTCAAAGACAGAAATTATTCACTGAAAGAATGACAGATAAATCCCAAATGTCAGACGGAAAGTCTCATGATTTGACAATTCGATTCTTTATGTTGGCAAAATGGTTATCGTATTTCTCTCTACACGGAGGTATGAATATTATTTAAATTAAAGTTACACAAACAAAATGTCTTCCGGTTTCTTAATCATAAAAATAAAAATCCTCGTTTTTCAGTTGTTCCTTATATTCATATTATTGTTTTTAATACGAATATGCGTGGAGTGGAGTAGAGGGTAAAATAAAAGACAACGGGTGACAATATGACCGAATTTGGGCGAAATAGGAATAACGGATTTTATTGACTTTTGTTATATTTAATCGATTCGCACACATAAAACCGGATTTGGATTTCGAGCCATGTAGGGCGACCATATTATTAACATAAAATATATAATAATAATGAGTAAATAAAATCCAATTTCTCACTTATTCATGAAATATTCCATTAAAAACTGATTAAGATATGGATTGGGTGTACCCCTTTAAGAGAATAATTGTTGTTTGTAATTAAAATATTCGATTAATTTACTTTAATCTCAATATGAGTTACATTAGCATCTATAATAGTCAGAAACATCGATAATATCTATCGATATAGGTAGATTTAGATCCTGAAAACCCTATGAACGAAAGTTTGACATATTATGTCACAGAGATCATCCTAGATTTTACAAACTATAAAGACGAAGACACGTGTGCTGTGCATGTTACATACTTAAAATCATAACCCTTCCTTTGCTTCGTCGTAGTAGGGTAACATTCATAGCTTCATGGCAACCATTAGAGATAAGAAATGTTGCCGTCAGTATTATTAGATTATCAATGTCAAAGTCAAAAATTATGAAATTTGTGTTATGTTTACGGCGACGATCGATAATATATTTTTTAGTAAATTCTGAAAATAATAGAAATATTTTACCCAAATAAACGAATTTAATATTCGAATAAAAAATATATTATTCACATATTCGTGTATAGTATGTTAGTGTAAATAAGTGACACAGTAACTTGCTATATTTGACAAATAAATATAAAAATGTAAGTATTTTCATGATTTTTCTTTTTGGAGAAGTCTCTCTGTCTGTCTGTCTGTTACCTTTTCACGGCTAAACTGCTGAACGGATTGATTTGAAATTTTGTACAGGGGTAGCTTATGATCCGGGAAAGAACATAGGCTATGTTTTATCCCGAAATTCCCACGGGATCGGGAACTACGCGGGTGAAACCGCGGGGCACAGCTAGTAATATATAATTGTATCTTGCGACTATCAACATCGGTCTGGGTGTGTGTGTGAATGAGTGTGTGCGTAGTTTGTGATACCCTAGATACAAGTTACGGACTTAGGGGTCATTTACTATAACGAGATGATGAAGTGAATGATTATGTTATGTTATCATCTTCAGCTCATAAATGTCCTCATGCATCGCCTACCTTGAAATAGGGGCTTTAGTTTTAAAGTAACTATGGATAATTATTTTATCTCTGTTACTTTATTGATTGGCTAATATTTTAAATAAATATAACAAGCTTGTTGTATAAGTAACAAAATTAATTCCTTTATCACCACCATTTAAGGAAGTCTCGGAAAGTATGGACACACAGACTGAGATGAAAAATTGTGGATCCCTCTATAGTCTATAGCATACCTCTATTTATTTAACTATGTTCTTTACTTGTACATAGATAGATACTTAAATTCCTTTTCCTTTCACGGGACTACTAAGGAGTCCCAGTCTGTTGGAAGCCTAGTATGGGGTCAAAGCCAACACACGGAAGCCCTTACACATTTTTAATCTTGTGTAAAGGATGCACAATCCGGCGACTATCCCTGTATAACACTATAAAATGCATCCAAGGACAGTCCCCGGTTCTGCTGGGACTATTGCAAATGTATGGAAAACTACGACTGGGCTATGGGAATGGGATGTTTAATGGACTGGATATAGGGGAACTATGGGGACTATGGCACCCGCCGATACAATGTTACTTAAATTCCTTATTATTATAGACTAGCGGCGTCTCGCGGTTTCACCCGCGTGGTTCCCGTTCCCGTGGGAATACGGAGATAAAATATAGCCTATGTTACTCAGGATGAATGTAGTTTTATAATGAAAAAAGAATTATTAAAATCGGTCCAGTACTTTTTGAATTTATTCGTTACATACATAAATACAAATCTTTCCTCTTTATAATATTAGTATAGACAATAGACATACCAATAAAAAATAATACATCTTTTGAGGGTAGGTATCACAAACTACAACATACATTCATACAAGTCCACTTACTACAAAATTAATATTATGTTCCAGTAACAATGGGTTCCGAACAGTCATCGTTACCGCCTAAAAAGCAAGTACAACAAAGAGCGCCCCCAATGAGGAGAGGACACACTATTGCTGTCTCCAACGTCTCAGGTATATGTGAAAGAGATAGATATATTTTATTTTATACAAAATCTTAGAGAAAAGCATACTGTAAACCATTTGTATGCACTAAAAGAATTATGAAATATGAAAAGAACTCAAATCTGCCCCCCTAGCATGACTGTGCGTGATAAAATATATCGACACCACGAAATAATATCGATTTCGCGAGCATGACCAAATGAATAATGGCGTGCTATGATATGGAAAATTAAATAAGGGTATTTTTATCATATTTTGACAGTTGGATGTCGATAAATCGGTATATCATATCGCGTTTTCAAAGTCATGCTAGCCCGGCTGGTGAGGTTTATTCACAAAACTGCCTGATTACAAGTTAAAACCATTATCTATATACGGGATTTGCCATACGTTTTTACCTGGGTATATACCTATGAAATTTTTGGGATAAATAAATAAATAAAAGATAAATTTTTATTAACCCCCGACGCAAAAAGAGGGGTGTTATAAGTTTGACGTGTCTGTGTGTGTATCTGTCTGTCTGTGGCATCATAGCTCCCGAACGGATGAACCGATTTCAATTTAGTTTTTTTTGTATTAAAGGGGACTTACGTGCGAGTGTTCTTAGACATGTTTGATGAAAATAGGTTGACCCGTTTAAAAGTATTGGGGGTTTGAAAGTAATTGTGTTGGGGGTTTTTTAAATTGTTAATTTAATGTTATTTGACAAAATTGTACTTGCTAAATTTATTATTTTACAAACTATTGTTTAATAAATTACTCATTAGACAATATATTTACTTAAAAAAATATTATTCTAAAACATTAATTTAAAAATTGATTATTTTTTAAACATGTTAGTTGGCAAAACAATGTAAAGCATAAATAACATTTGACAAAATGCGAGTGAAAAGAAGTTTGCCCTGTCATTAGGTTCTAGGTTAGGTTATGTTAGAACTGCGACAACACATTGAGCGAGCCGAGCCGAGCGAGCGGAGCGAGCGTGTCGCGACAACGGCCGGCGAAGCGCTAAAAATATTTATGTAACATTCTCAGTTCTTGTTTGCAAGATTTACATGTCTTAATCGCGTATAACGATCGACGACGTTTCCCGACGTTCTCGACGTTTCGACCGGGTTACAACGATCGTGGTCACGAGAAGGTCTTCTCTATTTTATTATCCGTAATTTTAATAATTGTGTTATTCGTGATTAAGACCTGTAAATATTGCAAACAATGAATTCCGCGAAAGTTTAAAAGTGTATTTTTTATTTTTATTTATTGAGACACAAAACAAGTTGCAACTTATGCTAACAAATACAAAAAAAAATATAATATGTTTAAAACTAAGTTACACCTCAGACTATGTGTTCATTCAAAGAAACAATTTTTAATTAACATCTGGTTTGCCCGTGATCATTGTGACGGCTATTTTAGAATTACATAACATTAAATAATTAGGGCGAGCGAAGCGAAGCCCTCCTAATTCAACAGTTTTTACAGTTTTGTGGTACATATTACGGAAAAACTAGAGCACCTACAGATTTGATATTTAACAGAGTTATTTCAATTCATGTCTAGATGTGCAGAAAATGGTTTTTATATCATTTTGTAAATGAAATAAAGAAAAAGGTTTTAACAATTTTGCAAAAAAAAAAAAAAATTTCGAGAAATAAAATGGATGCGTAATACAACACGTCTATAAATAATATACATTGATTACATATAAACATATTAACAAAATATACTTCTCAAATTAGCCGGGTTTTAGGGCTTAAAATGACATTTAAATGTCAAACGATTACGACTTAGTGTCATTCGGCACACAATAGATGGCGTTGATATCCAGTTTCGAGCATGAAGGTTTCATGTTTCTAATGCCGTAAAAAAATCGAAATAAAATACATTATGAAATTGATTCTGTTTACAATTTCATCGGTTTAAAACTGACTGACTCCGAAATGATAATAGTTATTATTGTAAAATGCCGCAAAAGTGCACGTTACGCGCGTTTTTTTTTTTATGGATGAAGTAAGGGAAAGTCAGAGTAGATGTAGTTAATTGTGTTCGTGGTACAATGCTCACTTTATGGCAAAGATATGTCAATAATTAGAGAGAGAAAAGAAAAACGTGGGGTAGGGGGGGCGGAGCGGGCGGCCCCCCCGTTAAAAAAAAACAAACATCTCTATGATAGAAATATGATAGTAAAATGCCGCTCATGGCCCAGTGCTACCCGCGGATCACTTGTGATCAGTGCGGTTAAGCAACGTCTGGCACCGTCATGACTGTGATGGGTCGTTACTAAAAATTACTTTTAATTTCATGAGCGTTTCCGTGCTTCGGAGGGCACGTAAAGCCGTCGGTCCCGGCTCGGTCGTACTAACATCATCGACAGTCGTTACGGGTAGTTAGAGCCCTCAAAAGTCTAACATTTGGTTTAACCAAAAAATTTCGTATAGCCCTCTTGGTCGTGAAGGTCTGATGGCAGTCGCTTCACGTAAAATACTGACATTCCGACAAATCTGGTTAAACTGAAATCCGACCCCAAATAGACATGGGATAAAGGTTCGGAAAAGAAGAAGTAAAATGCCGCAAAAACGCACGTTAACTAGCCTCCTAGAACGCGAAATTAACAGTTCTATAATGGACGATGTAAAAGAAAGAAAAAGAGACCTCGAGATGTAGAATATAATTGTGTTCGTGGCACAATACTTACCTTGTGGCAAAACTATGTCAGAAGTTAGAGAGAGAAAAAGAAAAATGGGGGGTTGGGGGGGCAGAGCCCCCCCGTTAAAAAAAAACAAACATCTCTATGATAAAAATTAAAGGAAAGTTTAATAAGATTAAGAGATAAGTGTAATCGTTAAATAAAGTTCCCTAAAAACGCACGTTAACTGGCCTCCTCGGACACGAAATCAACCGTTCTTTGATGGTCGATGTAAAGGAAAGCCAGAGAAGACCTCGAGATATACCCAGAATCTAATTGTGTTCGTGGTAATCCATGTCATCTTCTTTGGATTGATTTGCACCGATTTGCACATCGAAAACAACGGACTTTGTATAGATATGGTCCCAGGAGCACAACCTAACGTTTTAAAGAAATAAAAATTCGTCGAAGAGCAATTAATAGCGCAAGTTCACCCAGTTATTACAGTGTACCTATTCAAATTGGATATTGTGGCCAAGTGATCAACTTCCAATCAAAATATCACTTTCTTGGGCTGATGTAAACTTGAGCAGCGCTTTATGAAACCTATAAAATATGAATAGCGACCACACATACGAACGTAAAATATTTTGGAGTAAAGTACTCTAAAGTATCACATTACGGAGATAATTGGAGTTCAAGATAGCGATTTTAGGTACAATGATCATACAGTTTTTACGAAGTAAATATTTTATTTATTTTTTTAGGATTATCCGTATGTCGGTATGATGTCGGTACAAGTTACGTATCTATCCAATTTTAGTCCAATCCCTCAAATATTTATCAATGAAGGCAGAATACATATCATGGAATCATTTTTTGAGTGGTAAGGGTGACCTTACAGATATAGAGTCACCAAGTTTTCTGTTCCGGTGACAGCGTCGCTGAAATCGCATCTTTTGGTTGTCAGATGATTGTCAATGTATCCAAATGACATTATAGAAGGCGGTCCGAAATACGAAAACGTTACAAACTTACCAACAGTGCACCAGGATTGTGAGCGTACGTGTGTGCAAATTTCAAAATTAGAGTTACGTACTCGGCATTTCGAATTTCAAGATTCAGAAAACAGTTGTTGTAATTAATAATTGATCAGAATGCAATATTTAACCATTGTAAACTTAAATGTTTACTAACATAACTAAAATAAATCAAATTCTGAAACGTCAAATTTTGAATTTGACATTTGTGCACACACTGCACAACCTATTTTCCATAAGCAGCGTTTGCATACTTTAATGACGTCAGTGATGACGTCCCATTACTTTCGTTGGTGCAAATACGTTCAATTCGGTCACTTCACTCCGTAAGCGCGCTATTGGTACCGATAGGGCGAAAAAGCGCAATTTGGACCGCACGGATAGTGAACATGACAATAGGAGCCTCCAATTTTGGCCGCCGCCGGCACAGAAAACTTGATGACTCTAAACTAAACAAGACTTTCCAAACTTTCTGATAGTGAATATTGATGTATGAAGATGGTAGTTTTTGTTTTGATTGTTTCTTTTTTTTAAACGGATATATTTTTTATGGAAACTTTTTTCGAGAAATATTTCAGAATCACATATCATGGAGTCAGTTAATCCGCCCTAGTAGTTCCCTGCATGAGATAAAGACTTCAGCCCATACAATAAGTACATAGTAGTACTCATCGAGACCTTTCAAATGACACAGGTGTTACAACATGACAGGATGATACCTCATAGAGTCAGTTAATCCGCCCTAGACTGGCGGTTTTCCTGCACGAGATACAGACTTCAGCCTATACAAGAAGTTGTACTCATCGAGACCTTTCAAATGATGTAGGTCACAAAATGTTACAACATGACAGAACGACATCTCACGGAGTCAGTTAATCCGCCCTAGCCTAGCGGTTTCCTTGCACGAGATACAGACTTCAGCCTGTAAAAGATGTTGTAGTACTTCATCGAGAGCTTTCAAATGACGTAGGGCACAAGGTGTTACAACATATAGGACGGAACGCCCATTCTCCTTTGGGTTGAAAATGGATGTCCTCCCGATTAAATGCCACGACACACGAGCGATAATGGTTCGATATGAAAATTATTCTCATATACAACGTATGACAATAATGGTTGAGTCCGATGTCACCCATAACTAAATATTGGAAAAGTGGAAATACTAAATGTTCCAGGAAGTAATACAATAAGCTTTCGCAATCACAAGTCACAAGGCTTGACATTGGACATAAAGAAACTTCTGTTGGTCTAACATACTCGTAGGTACCTCTGTGGTATCGCGCGTTTTCAAGAATTAAAGCATTTTCTTTCTTTCTTACTATAAAACATTAGAATTACTTAGAAAAACCTCGCGAGCCCACACAAAGCCACGCTTTTAGCTAGTGTATTCTCAGTTCTACTGTATAACTTTATACCACAAACGGTTTGTTCTAGAAGCATCCAGAAGTGCTGACCCGACACCGAGCGGCAACAACTCGCCGGGCGCCAGCGTGTGTTCTTACTCACAGCTGCCGTACATATCGTATACTGTGGACCGGCCTATAGGAGGTTGGTCATTATTATAACATACCATAATCATTCCCTCCATCATCTCATTACAGTAACCGACCCCTAACTAAGTCCGTAACTTGTATCTAGGGTATCAGAAACTACGCACACACTCATTCACACACACCCAGACCGAGACAAACATTTCAAATATTCAACCCGCACGGGAATCGAACCTTACGGATGGCAGTCCGGCATGGTGACCACTCTGCTATCATCATCACTACGCATCTATCACTACATAGTAGTACATAGTATAAAACAAAGTTGCTTCCCGTCGTCTGTCCCTATAAAAGCTAAAAAAGGTAGTTTTTAAAAGACTTTTTAAAATTTATTCTTATTAAATTTTAGTAATAATTTCCTTACCCCACAGATTCACCAAAAGCAGCTCCCAAGACCCAACAGCCAGGCAACAAGAAGTCCATCCTACAGCGCAGACAACTCAGCCTGCAAGCGCGCAAGACGAAGCGACCCAGAGATATAGTGGTTGTGAAACAGGCGACCGGCGAACAGCTGGACGAGGATATTGTAAGGTTACAGGTCAGTGTAATAACATAACATAATCACTCCCTCCATCATCTCATTACAGTAACTGACCCCTAACTAAGTCCGTAACTTGTATCTAGGGTATCAGAAACTACGCACACACTCATTCACACACACCCAGACCGAGACAAACATTTGTGGATCACAAATATTCACCCCGCACGGGAATCGAACCCGCAACCTTACGGATGGCAGTCTGGCATGGTGACCACTCGAGCCATCGAGGTCGTCAAAATAATAAAGATCTTTATAAAGAGTCACAAAGTTTCCTGTGCCGGCGGCCAAAATTGGAAGCTCCTATTGTCATTGTGACTCTAATGTCATTTGGATACATTTTCAATAAACTGACAACCAAAAGATGCGATTACAGCGACGCTGGCACCGGCACAGACAAGATTGTGACTCAATACATCTGTCATCTGTTAAAGATCTTACCGTAAATACTTATTATATTCCAGGAGATCCCCACATTCCTGCCCATCATGAGAGGCACCCTCGGGCTGCCGGGCGCGAGGGACCCGGAGGCGTTGGAAGGTTAATCAATATACCATATTTATAAAAATAATATAATATAGCCTATTAGGAATTTTAGGTGATAAAGTAATCCTATGCGAAAGTATTATGTTACGTAAAATCTACTGAACCGATTCAATAATTATAGTAAAACTAGCTGCGCCTCGCGGTTTCACCCTCGTAGTTCCCGTTCCCGTGTGAATACAGGGATAAAACATTGCCTATGTCCTTTCCCGGACCATAAGCTACCCCTGTACCAAATTTCAAGTCAATCGGTTCAGTAGTTTAGCTGTGAAAAGGTAACAGACAGACAGACAGACAGAGTTACTTTCGCATTTGTAATATTATAGAATTATAGATAGGAAGTTAGGATTAGGATAGAGAAAAAAAAAAACAAAAAAATACAAATAAAATAAAATAAAAGATGGAATGGGAAAGAAAACGAACAAAAGAGTCACAAATCCTACCAATAGATGGCGTTGTTACTTAATTTTTTAACACACGATGGTGAATTGTGCCGAGATTGTATGATACTACGAGCTACGCATTCTCACGGGAGCGGGTACTACGCGGGTAAAACCGCGGGACGCTGCTAGTCGTAAATAAAAAAGATCAAATACTACTATAACTTAAATCACTGTATACACTTTTTAAATATACTTATTATAGAGACCTATTTGTGGTAGGTTTAGACTTCAAGCCGTGGGTGAAGCTGACGACGAGACTGCAGGCGCATTTAGCTGCGTGCGCGCATCCGCTGGCCGCAGAGGAAATCAGTTTAGCTGCTAAGATTAAAGAGGTATGTTATTATATTATTTTATTTATTTATATAAGAACTGATAATAAAAAAAAATGTAGGCACATGTGAATATTTGTGTGAACCACAAATGTTTGTCTCGGTCTGTGTGTGTGAATGAGTGTGTCCGTAGTTTCTGATACCCTAGATACAAGTTACGGACTTAGTTAGGGGTCAGTTACTCAAATGAGATGATGGAGGGAATGATTATGTTATGTTCGTTCAGTGCTTTTGTTTTATTTTATTAATATCTCGTGGCAAAATCTGAATGAATTTACTTCTCAGTGGTTTTTTCTGATTCTCATACGAATTTCGTGTCTGGCATCCGAATTCCCAAGTGAATTTCGTGTATAACATTCGATGTTCAGCTGGGAATTGGGATGAGAATGGTGATGGGAGATCCCCATTTGAGTCGCTCGGATCCTCCGCCCAGACGGTGTTATGTCTGGTGGGAGCTGCCCGACGGTTGTAGTCGGGCTCTCGTATACATAGTCAATTGCGCTGTAAATTTCGCTTGCGCGATTCAGGACTCTTCAGTTATTTCCCACAGTTGCGGATAGATGGCGCTGTTAGTTCTTAGTTCCTATGTGGTGTGTAGATGTCGCCACAAGAATTTCTATTTTTAACCCTCAACGAAAAACCAATGGTGTGTTTTATGTTTAATGTATCTGAGTGTGAACAAAATATATCACAAAATATTTATGCATTTACTTACAATAGATTTTCGACTTAATGTCATCGTTCACAATGTTGGTAATAGTTTGACAGTGAAAAGTGCTTTGCGCTGCGCTTCGCCATGTGTGCCGGCCCTAGTAATTGTATTTTTTAACCCCCGACGCTGGGAAAAGAGGGGTGTTATAAGTTTGACGTCTGTGTCTGTGTGTGTGTGTGTGTCTGTCTGTGGCATCATAGCTCCCGAATGGATGAACCGATTTCAATTTAGTTTTTTTTTGTATTAAAGGGGACTTACGTGCGAGTGTTCTTAGACATGTTTGATGAAAATCGGTTGACCCGTTTAAAAGTTATGGGGGTTTGAAAATAATTGTGTTGGGGGGGGGGGGTCTTTTTAATTTTAATTCTTTCTCTATCTACCACCAGACAGACGCAGAAGTGTCGTCCCTGCTGTCGCAGCTGGTGGACCGTCAGCGCGCGACGGCGCGTCACGCCGAGCGCCTCTCGCGCGTGCACCAAGTGCAGCACCAGCTGTGTCGCTCGCACGCGCTCCTACACCAGGTACGGGGGAAACCAATGTTATTTATTTATTTTCATCCACTTACATCTACCTCCTCCTCCTTCATCTCTTCATCATCATTACATCTACCATTACAGGTTAAAAACCTAATGCGATAGAGTAGCTATACAATTAAAAAAATACACTTAACGATACATAACAAAATCAAATATATAACTCAAAGGTGAATGACTGACTGACTGACAGACTGACTGACTGACTGTCTGACTGTCTGACTGTCTGACTGTCTGACTGTCTGACTGTCTGACTGACTGACTGACTGACTGACTGACTGACTTACTGACTGACTGACTTACTGACTGATTAACTGACACAGCCCAAACCACTGGAAGGATCGGGCTGAAATTTGGCATGCAGGTAGATGTTATGACGTAGGCATCCGCTAAGAATTTTGATTAATTCTACCCCCCAAGGGGATAAAAGGGGGAAAACCCCAAATTCTGCTGGAAGTCATTATTCCATGCCGACGAAGTCGCGGGCAAAACCTAGTTAGTAAACAAAAAGGAAGTCTTGATTATTTATTTGTAACGATTTATCTCATAAACTACTCTATTGTTTTTGTATATTTTCAGACACTACAAGACGTAGAAGAATTAAATCAATTACTGCCTGAAAATAAACGTTTGGAGCCGTTTGTATGGAACGCTGATTGAATAAAAATACGCCATAGATTTATACAGTGAATTATTATTATTATTATTTTTTTTTTTTTTTATATATATTTTTTTTTTATTTATAGTTATTCCTTCCTTTCTCATTCTCATTTACCCACATTCCCAATTCCCAGCTGAATTTCAAGTGTTTTACCCGAAAAGTAGGTGTTTAATCCAGTTCTAATTTTTTGTATACGAAATTCAGCTGGGTATTGGGAATATAGAGGCGAAAATCCGATGGGAAATACTCGACATAAATTTATTTATACAGTGTTTTTTTTTATTTATTCCTTTCCTTCTTTCCCATTCCCAATTCCCAGCTGAATTTAAAGTCTTATACCTTCACGAAATTCAGCTAGGAATTGAGAATTTAGTAATTTCATTTAATGAAATTGATATTCCCATTTAAATTCCCAGCTGAATTTCGAGTGTTATAAGATATAGGGATACATATATATTATTGTAAAATATGATATTATGTGGATGCAATAAATAACTAAATATTAATAGTTACTCGCTGGCAGTGTGAACAGGCGAGTAAATATTAATAATATATGTATATATTAAATATTAATAGTATATCTCTTTCGTTCACACGGAATGTACATTCACTGTCCTTTTCTTGGGCCAGAAACTCTCTAATAGTTCATCGCTCACTCGCCCGCGGTGGGACCACTGCATATATTTCACACGATATTCAGCTGGGAATTTTCATTTTCACATTCCCAATTCCCAATTGAATATAGAATAAGTACATTTAAGAAACCTGTAAAATAAAAAAACATATTGAATTTAAAATTTGCTTAAAATTATGTTATTTTTTCTTTAAGATGTATAAATAAATAAGATTTAAAAAGAAAGTATTTTTATTTTTCTAATGGCCTATTTCACGACCTTCAAGTAAAGTTATTCAACAAGTAAAGTTAGTTTTGTCTCTTTCTTACTTTATATCAAGTGACAAAGACAAAACTTGTGAGTAGTTATTCGGAACGTTACTTGAAGGTGGTGAAATAGGCCCTTAGTCTAATAAATCCCTCTATTACCTTATTACTGACTGTTTATTACCTACTAGTAGCTCCCCGCGGTTTCACCCGCGTAGTTCCCGTTCCCGTGGGATTACGGGGATAAAATATAGCCTATGGCACACACTGATAAATTAGCTTTCCATTAGTGAAAGAATTTCTGAAATCGGTCCTGTAGTTTCGGAGCCTATTCATTACAAACAAACAAATCTTTCCTCTTTATAATATTAGTATAGATATACACACAAATAACATAACACAATCATTCCCTCCATCATCTCATTACAGTAACTGACCCCTAACTAAGTCTGTATCTAGGGTATCAGAAACTACGCACACACTCATTCACACACACACCCAGACCGAGACAAACATTTGTGGTTCTCACAAATATTCACCCCGCACGGGAATCGAACCATCCTTACTGATGGCAGTCCGGCATGGTGACCACTCTGTCATATGACAGCGGTTTTACTTGCGTGAATCCGTAGCGCGTAATATCATACAATCTCGGCACAATTCACCATCGTGTGTTAAAAAATTAAGTAATAACGCCATCTATTGGTACGATTTGCGACTACAAAAAGTTATAAAACATACGATTACTTATACACAATCTCATGGGAACTTCGGGATAAAAAGTATCCTATGTGTTATTCCTAGTTATAAGGAACATCTGTACCAAATTTAATCTAAATCGATACAGTAGTTTTTGCGTGAAAGTGGAACAAACATCCAAACTAACAAACTCACAAACATACAAACTTTCGCATTTATAATATTAGTAGGAAGTAGGATAAGAAAGTTAATATATTTACTGAAAGAAAGTTAATTTGTTACAAGGTAACTACTAATCCCATTATCTTGCAATATGGCATAAAAGTTATCAGGGATATAGGATACCTTTTATCCCGAAATTCCAATGGAGTGAGCGAAAATAGCGGGTCACAAAACTAGTGTAAAGTACAGAGCCTCAAGGCCGATTCTTATCCTACTTAGTGCCTATTTCACCATCTTCAAGTAAACTTTCAGAGTAGCTACTCACAAGTTTTGTCTTTGTCACTTGATATAAAGTAAGAAAGTGACAGAACTAACTTTACTTGGTGAGTAACTTTACTTGAAGGTCGTGAAATAGGCCCTTATTATCCTTACTAATATTATAAATGCGAAAGTAACTGTCTGTTACCTTTTCACGGCTAAACTACTGAACCGATTGACTTGAAATTTGGTACAGGGGTAGCTTATGGTCCGTGGAAGAACATAGGCTAGATTTACGTTTTATCCCGAAATTCCCACGGGATTGGGAACTACGCGGGTGAAACCGCAGGGCACAGCTAGTATCTAATAAATGCGAAAAGTGACTGTGTGAGTGTGTATGTTTGTTAACTCTATCCCGCAAATACTACTAAACGGATATAGGTACATTGAATTTTATATAGATGATCCTAATACATTTTTATCCCAAAATTCCCATGGGACAAGGTTCCTTGGAGTTATTTTAATTCCGTTAATTCTGACTTACAGAGCGAGTAAAACTGAGGGACACAGCTAGTAAAAACAAATCTAATGCTATCATTACACTTATAATTTAATGTTTTTCGTCTGCTATGAATATGAAAGTTATTAAAAACTCCATCTAATACTAAAATCGTAAGGCGTGGGTTTACCCGATTGCGCAAAGAAGTTGCGTATATTTAAAGAGTTGTAATCATTTCATTACAAAGTTTGCATGGGACTCGCGACCTTGGGAAGTCAACTTAGGTATAGTCAATATTGCCAAAGATAGTTGCTTTTTCGGAGAAAAAATAGTTATGTAGTTAGAAATCTTAAACCATCACTACATAGTATAAAACAAAGTCGCTTTCTCTGTCCCTATGTCCTTATGTCCCTATGTATGCTTAGAACTTCGGCGTCTCGCGGTTTCACCCGCGTGGTTCCCGTTTTCGTGGGAAAACGGGGATAAAATATAGCCTATAAAATAGCCTATGTTACTCAGGGTGAATGTAGCTTTCTAATGGTGAAAGAATTTTTGAAATCGGTTCAGTAGTTTCGGAGCCTATTCGTTACAAACAAATATACAAATCTTTCCTCTTATAATATTATACTAGCGGCGCCCCGCGGTTCACCCGCGTAGTTCCCGTTCCCGTAGGAATATGGGGATAAATAAAATTATGCTAAAAACCTTCCTCTTGAATCACTCTATCTATTAAACAAACCGCATCAAAATCCGTTGCGTAGTTTTAAAGATCTAAGCATACATAGGGACATAGGGACAGAGAAAGCGACTTTGTTTTATACTATGTAGTGATAATAGTGTAGAAAACAAAGTCGCTTCCCGCTGGCAACGGATTTTGATGCGGTTTATTTTAATAGTTAGAGTGATTCAGTGGGAAGGTTTTTAGCATAATTTTATCCCCATATTCCTACGGAAACGGGAACTACGCGGGTGAAACCGCGGGGCGCCGCTTGTAATATAAATTCAGTTTACGAATCTATAATATATATATAATATATGCATCCGAACATCTTAAATAACGCTTAATTTTAAATTACATATTCATACCAGACTAATATGTAGATTAGGTCATACCTAATACCTAACCTATCCGTCTAGACTTCAGATTTATTAAAGCGAAAGTAAATAGGTAAGTATGTAATAACTAATAATATTAGCCATCAAAAATTAATGCAAAATAAATCGAGTTTCGATAATTAAGGTTTGAATTAAAATGCATTTAATATTTAATGTGTTATTACGATTTATGTAACTTTCATAATATATTATAACTAGCTGTGCCCCGCGGTTTTACCCGTGTGGAATCTTATCCCGTGGGAATTTTGGGATAAAAAGTATTCTATGTGTTATTCCTATATAGGAAGGAACATCTGTACCAAATTTCATTAAAATCCATTCAGTAGTTTTTGACACAAGTAGCGCTCTGCCTTTGCCATGTCATCCGCGTAGTTCCTGTTCCCGTGAAAATACGGAGATAAAATATATGTAAGTACTCACAAATAACGTGACTTTCAATAATGACAAAACAATTTTCAAAATCGGTTCGGTGGATCCAGAGATTAACCCCTACAAATTTTACCTCTTTAAAATACATACATACTAGCAGCTCCCCGCGGTTTTACCCGCGTACATAGTTCCTGTTCCCGTGGAAATTTAGGGATATGTCTGGCCTATGTCCTTCCCCGGACCATAAGCTACCCCTGTACCAAATTTCAAGTCAATCGGTTCAGTAGTTTAGCCGTGAAAAGGTAACAGACAGAGTTACTTTCGCATTTATAATATAGCTGTGCCCCGCGGTTTCACCCGCATAATTCCCGTGGAAATGTCGTGATAAAACATAGCCTATGTCCTTCCCCGGACCATAAGCTACCCCTGTACCAAATTTCAAGTCAATCGGTTCAGTAGTTTAGCCGTAAAAAGGTAACAGACAGACAGACAGAGTTACTTTCGCATTTACAATTTTGTAAGGACTACACCGTGTATTTGAAAAGCCTCTTGCAAGTACGTAATTTCGAAAAAAATACAGTCTAATTCAGCTATGAATACCAGTTAAAATAATTAAAACATAAACTTTACTTTGAAATAGGTCAGTAGCTTGGATCAAATCTTGTAGTTTCACAATATACTTCGCAATGTGCGCATTGCAAGAGTTTAGTCATATCGGCTCACTGATGCCATTAGTAGCAATCTGACTTCACAGCTGGAGTCACGTTAAAGTAATATTTACAGTGAATTTAAAGTTTAATTGTGATATTTATAAACGTAAGTATTATTTTTATTGTGTTTTGTTATATTGTAAGCGTTTTTGGAAGATATATTCGCTGTTATTGCTTCGGTTAAGACTTGACTTGACCTTGGTCAACCGTAGTTATTGTGGTGAAAATTATGAATGTCTTTTCCCGAACTTTTATCCCATGTTTATTTGGGGTCGGTTTTCAGTTTAACCACATTTGGCGGAATGTCAGTATTTTACGTAAAGCGACTGCCATCAAACCTTCATAACCCAGAGGGCTATACGACAGTTTTTGGTTAAACCAAATGTTAGACTTTTGAGGGCTTTAACTACCCGTAACGACTGTCGATGATGTTAGTACGACAACCGGGACCTTAGGACTTGAACTATAGTCAACCGTAGTTATTGGGGTGAATGTATTTTTCAAAAATAGTAGCATACTTACTATTAATATAATCAACTAGCAGCACCCCGCGGTTTTACCCCCATTTCCGTAGGAAAATGGGAATAAATAGTAATAGTAAATAGCCTATAGCCTTCCTTGATAAATGGGCTATCTAACACCGAAAGAATTTTTCAAATCGGACCAGTAGTTCCTGAGATTAGCGCGTTCAAACAAACAAACTCTTCAGCTTTATATATTAGTATAGATAGGTACGTAGAATTGATGAAGTGTATTCATTAATTAAAAAAATGCTGGAGGTTTTTAGTTCTATTAAAATTTTTTGAAAAGTTTTTTACTTCATCTTAACTAATATTATAAATGCGAAAGTAACTCTGTCTGTCTGTCTGTTACCTTTTCACGGTTAAACTACTGAACCGATTGACTTGAAATTTGGTACAGGGGTAGCTTATGGTCCGGGGAAGGACATATGCTATGTTTTATCCCGAAATTCCCACGGAGACGGGAACTACGCGGTTGAAGTCGCGGGACGCTGCTAGTATTTCATAACTTCGTGATTTGTGAACCGATTTTGAAAAATATTTTTGTTTTTGAGGGTTAGGTACTTATACATATATACTTTCCCGTTAAATTCGCGTTGACACAACCTATAGGTACATATAAACCTTCCTCTTGAATCACTCTATCTATTACTGAAAACCGCATCAAAATCCGTTGCGTAGTTTTAAAGATCTAATCATACATAGGGACAGACAGCGGAATTAACTTCATTTTATGTAAAGACTAGCGGTGTCTCGCGGTTTTAGCCGCGTGGTTCCCGTTCCCGTAGGAATACGGGTATAAAATATAGCCTATGTTACTCAGGGTGAATGTAGCTTTGTAATGGTGAGAGAATTTTTGAAATCGGTTCAGTAGTTTCGGAGCCTATTCGTTACAAACAATCAAATCATTCCTCTTTATAATATTAGTGAAGATGTAGAAATATTTGTATACATAATCATCATTTAAGTATAATTTATTCTTTGCTTAGTCAGCGTTCTAGATAAACTATGCCTAATAAGGTATTATCATAAATACTTTAAAACATATAAATTAATTTATTAATTATATTCATTTATTACATAAACATAAATAAATAAGTTCTTTTTATATTTAACTAACTAATTCTACACGAATATTTATGTAAATACTTATAACTATCAGGGCCCCGTGGTTTTACCCGCTCCCGTGAGAATGCGTAGCTCGTAGTATCATACAATCTAGGCACAATTCACCATCGTGTGTTAAAAAATTAAGTAACAGCGCCATCTATTGGTACGATTTGTGACTACAAAAAGTTACAAAAAAACATACGTTACTTATACACAATCCCATTGGAATTTCGGGATAAAAAGTATCCTATGTGTTATTCTAAGTTTAAGGAACATCTGTACCAAAAATCCAAATCGATACAGTAGTTTTTGCGTGAAAGAGGAACAAACATACACACATCTAAACATCCACACTCACAAACATTCGGCTTTATAATATTAGTAGGACGATTGTAAAGTTACTATTTCAATGTCTATAATTACATTTGCGATAGAAACAATTAATTCTTTTTATTGGCAATTTGGTACTGTAAAACTGTTTCGTAAAACACATTGCTAACGCTTCAATGACCTAATGGCATGTTTGCAATAGTAAACATGGTTGAAGTTTGGCATTACCTACATACATTAATCACGCGTTTTGATTACGACTACATATTTTTTTATTTATTGAAAAAAGACACAACAACAGTTTAACATATTAAGCATTAAAACATAATACACATATTTAAAGAAGGGTTCTGATATGTAAACCAATTATGGTTGTGGACAGCATTGTCTAGTAAGAACATCAAAAAGTAATAAATCTATCTAAAAAAACTATATTAACAAAATAAATGAAAGGGTGTAGCTATTAAAGTTATATATGACAAAATATTTAAACATTTTCAACAAAAATAGAAATATAAAAGAAAACATCAAATACAAATTAAATACACATTAAAAAGGCTTAGGTAGAAGTGTGTTTACAATCTTACGTCTAAATGTAGGGAGCGAGTCATTGAAAATGTCGATACTGCAATCGGGATCACTGTTAACAATATTGTGCTGGTTACATATCCTGACAATACATACATAATCATTCCCTCCATCATCTCATTACAGTAACTGACCCCTAACTAAGTCCGTAACTTGTATCTAGGGTATCAGAAACTACGCACACATTTGCCCTTCAATTTGCTTATATCACCAGTGAGTCAAATTATTATAATTAACGGGATATTTACCATGTATATTATTTATTTCGAGTTTCCGATATTTCGACGCTGTTGCAAGCGCCATGATCACGGATGAACTGTTGGACTGTACTGCGGGTAGATTAATAGATAATATACATGATAAATATCCCGTTAAATATAATAATTTGAGTGCTAATAACCATGATTACTATAAAAACTATATTATCTTTGGTACCTATGCAGTGGAATCATACAAGACTACAACTATTTACAAGAGTTTGAGATCACCAACACACATAAAGCGTCGTGATTACGATTTAGACCTTGACAGCAATGAGAGAAGTCTTTGGTCTGAGGAAGTCTGTTCGTGTTACTTATAGAGTCACCAAGTTTTCAGTGCCGGCGGCCAAAAGTGGAAGCTACTATTGTCATTGTGACTCTAATGTAATTTGGATACATCTATACTAATATTATAAAGAGGAAAGATTTGTTTGTTTGTTTGTAATGAATAGGCTCCGAAACTACTGGACCGATTTCAAAAATTCTTTCACTAAAGGAAAGCTAATTTATCAGTGCGTGACATAGGCTATATTTTATCCCCGTAATCCCACGGGAACGGGAACTACGCGGGTGAAACCGCGGGGAGCTACTAGTTTTCAATAAACTGACAACCAAAAGATGCGATTACAGCGACGCTGGCACCGGCATAGAAAATATTATGACGCTATAGATTGACCTCTATGTCCAAAAGTACTAATTTTCAAATAAAAACACTGTCGTGTAAATTGTCGCGACAAAATCCTTTCATTGTGCACCAATTTACCGACAGCGAGTTTAAGGCATTATGTCAATGGTTTAAGGGCATTCGAGTTCGCGGAACTGATTCGCGATAGGACGAATTCTTTGGCCAGACGTGTCGCGACAACGCAAATGTTCGCGTTATCGCGATAGTGTGGCCGGAGGGTAAAAATAAAGTACCTAGGTAATTTCAATTTGTATTTGACATTTGAATATGACGAAAGTCTTGCAAACAAGGCATGGCAAACACAAGGTTTACACAGCGAATATATTGTCAAATCAACATTTCATTTGTTTAGCTAGCATGTGTTACGAAAGTGAATATAAAGTGCTTGTAACTTCATAACAATGTGTTTATTTAAATTTAAAACATTTATTCAAGAGTAACTGTCCTCCCCTCACCCTGAGAGTGACTGAGCCATGACCCCCCATGCTGACTCAGTGCTGTATGTCACATGTCTTCGAACAGTTCTAGTACATGTCTGTTTACGGACGATGTTTTCCTTCACCGTTCACAAGTGATAAGTGTAATACACCGTCCTCCCTCGCCCTGAGAGTGACTGAGCCATGATCCCCCATGCTGACTCAGTGCTGTATGTCACATGTCTTCGAACAGTTCTAGTACATGTCTGTTTACGGACGATGTTTTTGATGCGAAAGTAACTCTGTCTGTCTGTTACCTTTTCACGGCTAAACTACTGAACCGATTGACTTGAAATTTGGTACAGGGGTAGCTTATGGACCGGGGAAGGATATAGGCTATGTTTTATCCCGAAATTCTCTTGGGATCGGAAATTATGCGGGTAAAACGGTACACAGCTAGTGTATGTATGAGTAACCTATAACTATAAAAATATAGATACGTAGATTTTGCTCAAATATTTAGGTACAAAGAAATAATTTTTGCTATTTTTCGAATAAGTTTAACAATAAACATAAAAAAATTGTTTACTGTGTCATAACATAATTACGTAGAGACATACAAATGTCATTCTTAGTATTTTTTGTTCGTAGAAATATTATATTGTTCTTTTGAAGGACAGATAATTATCTTTTCTGCGTCTTTATGAATATTCTAGTAAACTTATATCATAAGAATAACTTGTATTTTTGTATATCACTATCACTACATAGTATAAAAGTATATAACATTAAATTAAAAATTTAAAAAACCCCCAACACAATTACTTTCAAACCCCCATAACTTTTAAACGGGTCGACCGATTTTCATCAAACATATCTAAGAACACTCTCACGTAAGTCCTCTTTAATACAAAAACAAACTAAATTAAAATCGGTTCATCCGTTCGGGAGCTATGATGCCACAGACAGACAGATACACACACACACACACACACACACACACAGAGACACGTCAAACTTATAACACCCCTCTTTTTGCGTCTGGGGTTAAAAACAAAGTCACTTCCCGCTGCCTGTCCCTATGTATGCTTCTATCTTTAAAACTACGCAACGGATTTTGAAGCGGTTTGTTTTAATAGATAGAGTGGTTAAAAAGGAAGATTTTTAGCATAATTTTCATCATCATTATCAGCTCATATAATACAACCACGACAAAAATCCGTTTAAGTGTTTTATTTCAATGTGTAGTGTTTGTGTAAATCAAAGATATCAATAAGCTCATATAATGTCCCCACCGAGGGGCTCGAGCCTCCCTGAACTAGGGTGATCAGGGGCCTAAGTCTGCAATTTGACATTATTGATCAGACAATATGTTGATATTGAGGCACCATAACGAGAGTGTCAGAAATTTGGTACTCTGCTAAAATTTATTCATATGGCTATGGTGTCTCAGTGGTCTTTGTTGAATATCAAAATTCATGTTTTTTTGTCAAATAAACGTCAGAATACTGTTTCCATGACAACCATCTAAGTTTTATGGAGCCATTGAGTGAGCGGAGTAGTTTTCACTAAGAGAATACCAAAATGACAAAAAAAAACAGCCATAATGTTGATATTAAAATACATTTGAGTAGCATTATCACAGCTTAATAGTTTAGAGAATTGGGGCCCAGGCCTTAGTCAACCACAGGCCGAGTGCGGGTTGGTCGACTTCAGACACAACCCTAGAATTCCTTCCCAGGTGTGTGCAGGTTTCCTCACGATGTTTTCCTTCACCGTAAGAGCGTCGAAATTAACGTATATATGAATTCGTCAATTGAAAACACATTGGTGCGTGGCAGGACTGGTTAGGTTCGAACCAGGCACCTTCCGATCGGAAGTCAACGGCCTTAACCCCTGCGCCACCGACGCTCTTGTACTCGGACTGCTTTTGTTCAGTATTCTGACGTTTATTTGAATTTTGAGAAGCAACAAATACCACTGAGACACTATAGCCATGTTAATAATTTTTTCAACACACTTGCTCATAAAGGGGCTCTTATTTGTGCAAAAATAGTTGAATAATGACACGTTTTATTCACTAGTGAGTTATAGATTGTTTTTTTAAATTATTTCATTTTAAAAAAGTTTCGATACCAAAAAAATTGTGTCCATACATTTTAAAAACAAACTTCAACTATGTTGCCTTACTTTTGGTAGGTCTATGGTCGATTCCATTCATTCATACATTCGATTTTTTTTTAATAAGTATATTCCTTTATTTTTTGGCCGATTACCATTGTTGTGTTGGATGCGCGCGAATAGAAAAACTGTTTATTTATTTGCGAAAAATGATAATTTCTTCGCAAATGTGTTGAAAAACGTTGTATGGTACACGCGTGTATTGATGATTACTATCCTCGGCTATCTTCAGACCCTCGCCTGACGGCTCGGGCCTCAATAGCGCCTCGGAAGTAATCACCAACTTACCTCGCTTGTACCATAAATAACTATTAATCATTTATGGTGTCTCAATATTAACATTGTCTGATCAAATAATGTCAAATTGCGGATTCGACCCCTGGTTTGACGAAATCTATACTAATATTATAAAGAGGAAAGATTTGTTTGTTTGTTTGTAATGAATAGGCTCCGAAACTACTGGACCGATTTCAAAAATTCTTTCACTACTGGAAAGTTAATTTATCAGTGCGTGACATAGGCTATATTTTATCCCCGTAATCCCACGGGAACGGGAACTACGCGGGTGAAACCGCGGGGAGCTACTAGTTCTTTCAATTTATAGAAAGCTACATTATGTTATCACTAAGTAACATTAGGCTATGATTTACCTAGATTTGTCTTCTTTCACAATTAGTAACATAAAGAGAAAAGATTTGATTATTTGTTTTAGTTGCATAAACACAAAATACACTAAACTGAGTTTAAAAATTATCCAAACTAATATTATAAATGCGAAAGTAACTCTGTCTGTTACCTTTTCACGGTTAAACTACTAAACCGATTGACTTGAAATTTGGTACAGGGGTAGCTTATGGTCCGGGAAAGAACATCGACTTCGTTTTATCACGAAATTCCCACGGGATCGATAACTACGCGGTGAAACCGCGGGGCGCTGCTAGTATGCTATATTTTATCCCTGTATTCCAGAGATTTTTTACCCGCGTAGTTGCCGCTCCCGTGATAATACGGTGTTATTTTTTTTCTTAAAACCTTCCTCTTGAATCACACTATCGATTAAAAGAAACCGCTTCAAAATCCGTTGCGTAGTTTTAAAGATGTAAGCATACATAGGGACATAAGAACATAGGGACAGAGAAAGCGACTTTGTTTTTAACCCCCGACGCAAAAAGAGGGGTGTTATAAGTTTGACGTTATTGTGTGTGTGTATCTGTCTGTCTGTGGCATCATAACTTCCGAACGGATGAACCGATTTCAATTAGTTTTTATTAAAGGGGACTTACGTGCGAGTGTTCTTAGACATGTTTGATGAAAATCGGTTGACCCGTTTAAAAGTTATGGGGGTTTGAAAGTAATTGTGTTGGGGGTTTTTAATACTATATAGTGATAGTGATGTAGTGATGATGATGAAGTGATAGTGATAACATTTCCGTACAACATCTTTACTATTAAGTATATATATCCTCACCTACTTATATAGAAATATACGATTGTCGGCATGTCTATGAACAGGTAGCTACTCGGCAGTAAGCCAAGGTCTAACTGAGCCGTACTTTACTCAATCGGTTACGACTGACTGTCGTAACTACTGGTTAAACTCTACTACGTAGTTTAAACTTAGTTTTTTACTTGACAATATGATTCTTTATGAAGACAAATTAGGGAATTAAATAAATATAAGTAGTTATATAAGTGCTTCTTACTTTATCGGTATTTTTATTTTTATTTTGTGCTAGCAGTACGCCCGCTGTTTTTTCTTGTAAATCCCAATTCCAGGAGAATTTTGGGATAAAACATAGCCTATGTCCCGTTCCCAGACAATAAGCTACCCCTGTACCAAATTTCAAGTCAATCAGTTCAGTAGTTTAGCCGTGAAAAGGTAACAGACAGACAGAGTTACTTTCGCATTTATATTAGTAAGGATTACTTATCTTTTTTTATTATTTAGCTCGAAGTGAATGGAAAGTCCAATAGGCTTAATTTTATGTTATCCAATGTGTTAGAAATCCATTGCTTTTTAGAATGTTTTGAACCATAATGCAAATTATATTATTTGCAATAACTCTAAAGATATCTGTGTTAGACCGAATAAACATATTGGGAAATTATAAAACGTCATTTACTTTCTTAAATTATAGATTAATTAACTTAATTTATGGGAAAAAGAAGGATATGGCAAGACCGCGGGAGAGTGAGCGATGAACTATCGGCGAGTTCTCGTCCAAGAAAAGGACAGTGAATGTACATTCCGTGTAAACGAAAGAGATGCATATACTTAAAGTTACTCGCCTGTTCCTAATAGTTCATCGCTCATTCAACCAATACTTTTCCGCAAAATCATGCTAAACTTTTTAAACCATTGAAACCATTTATTTCCACATCTAATACAAAATATAAATTTACAAAATAATGTTACAATATAAAAAAAATTAAGATGTAGTGGAGCGGGCAGTTTTTCCCGTGAATCACTGTACCTTTGAGTATATATATGTCAAGAGAGACACATGCTAACAAACGACGCGTTAAAACGGTTTGGTCCACTTTTGTAACTGATCTTTCATAACCAGCTATGAACACGGTTTTTTTTTCTTTTTTTCATAACCAGCTTCGAAAACAGAAATAAAATTGTCCTTTTCATAACCAAGTTTCATAACCAGCTACGAAAGGAGACTTTTTTTCCATTTTCAAACCTGGTTATTAATTAAGAAAATTTTATCCACTTTCACAACAAATGATCTCGAAGCATGGCATCTTTGACATGGCATGCTCGGTTAAATAAATACGTGGGGCGTAAAAATCCATCTCTGGCACAAGTTTTGGAAATATTAGTAAAAGAAACGAAGATCCGTATGTGTAGCAAGAGTATTAAATCCAAAAACTACGTAGAAATTGACATCGAAATTAATTCTGCCATCGAGGAATTGGAAACAAATATTATAACTGTTTGGAACTTATTGCCCCTTATAAGTTTTAGTTTAAAGTACCTATACATCCAATTTTGTGTATTTACAATGAGTTTAATTCTGTTAATAATAATTTCGTTCATGAAAAGTGAGTTTTCTCCTCTATATTTTACTAACTGGTTACGAAAGACAGCTATGAAAGTGGATAAAATTTTCTTAATTAATAACCAGGTTTGAAAATGGAAAAAAAGTCTCCTTTCGTAGCTGGTTATGAAACTTGGTTATGAAAAGGACAATTTTATTTCTGTTTTCGACACTGGTTATGAAAAAAAGAAAAAAAAACCGTGTTCATAGCTGGTTATGAAAGATCAGTTACAAAAGTGGACCAAACCGTTAAAACCCGTCCTCGCACTGCGTGATATGTGTGAGTACGGCTCGTGTATTATTGTAGTCAAATTGTCAATGTGTGAGTGTTTGGTGATGCCAGCTTCAAATTGTAAATTTACCTTTTACCGTTATGAAATAAGAGGAATAGTAAACAAAATAGGTTAAATAAAGTAACAATTTTGTAGTTTAGTGAATTATTTATTTTAATAACAAATAAAAAAATACAATTAAAATACTTATCTATATAATCATTTTAACATTAGGTAGGTAACATATATTGCTAATTAGGCTAAAACAGTAGTAACAATATTATACTCTTTGAATTAAAATAAAAACAAACAAATTAAACATTCCTATAAATTAGACAAATAATATACACTAACAGCCTTACCAATTAAAAATACCCACTGTGTATATTCTTGATATAACGAATTATTAATATGCTTCACACAAAACAACAGTGTTCACCTGATCGAAAAATGATGTAAAGATATTTGTATTTTGTCTCCCATAGTTTGGGCAAATCTCCCTAATAATAAACTGACAACACCGGCATGATCAGATGAAACAACAAAATTACATATAAAAAAATAGTGTTTTCGTAAAATAATAGTAGTAAATTAACAAAACTTACCGATGAAAGGTGATCTTGGTGTTAATATCCTTTTTTCCCACATAATTGCGGCACAATTTCACAGCGCAAACCGGCATAATTAATTATTTTTCTTGAGCACATTCTCCGTAAGTCACTCAAATGACACTGACGTAAACAAGAAGCGAGTGCACCAAATATAGTCGATTTTCTTCGCGGTGTTTTAGTGCGGTTAATGTTGAATCTTGACATATAGATATCAATGCACTGTACATATAAAATAAATATAAGAATTTCCAAAAATCCTTTCTTAGTGGTAGCCTACTCCCCCCAACAAACACACGTGCCTTCCAGCTCTACGACCAGTAGTCTCGGCTGTGTGTTGTCTGTCAGTCAGTACATCACTCAGTAACGGAAGAGTTTTATATATTAAAATGTATATAAATCGGTGCAGCTGATTTTGAGTTCATCGCGATCAGACAGACAGACGGTGCACAGGATTTTTTTTAATAATATTAAGTAACTAGCTGTGCCCCGCGGTTTTACCCGCGTGAAACCTTATCCCGTGAGAATTTTGGGATAAAAAGTATCCTTTGTTACTCCTTATTACATGAGCTACATGCCAATAAAAGTTCCGTCAAAATCGGTCCAGCCATTTCAGAGATTAGCCGGAACAGACAGACAGGCAGACAAAAATTGAAAAAATGTTATTTTGAGACACGGGAACGGGAACATTCGCGTACGATCCGTCAACACGAGCAGTCGTGTCGCAACGGCTGCCTCAATGTATTGACCGAATCATCGTTTTTGCACTTCTATTAAAATGGCGAGTGCAAAGCGAATTGAAACTCCTTCCTCCGAGGACCAGGGCGGATTTAACATCAAGACCCTGTTGCAAGACTTCTCTTTGCTGAAGGCTGAAGTTACCGTTTTGAAAACTAAGTTGGAGGTATCAGAACGCGTAGTTGCCGAACTCAAGACCGAGCTCGCGGCATTGTGCAACAGTGGCAAGCCAGTGACGTCGATTTCACCGCGGTCAGCACATAACGTGTGTGTGCGGCGCGGTGCAAGGAATGCGAATACTTCACCAGTCAGCATTTTTACTAATGCATGCGCGACTGGCAACAGCGTTGCACAGGTTAATGAACGCCCGGCCCCGATGACCTCGATCGCCGCGGCGTGTGCACCGACACCCGTGCCAGCTGCGTCCTCTTCTGCAACACGTGTCCTAAAGCAGAAGAGCTACGCGCAAGTGTCTCGCCCACCACCCGGGGTTAAGTGCGTGGTGGCTCCGAAGAAACCCGTCAATGCAGCAAAGAGAGTCGACGTAGATGGCTTCACACTGGTGGAGAAGAAACGTCGACCGAAGCCGTCTCGCAACCGACGTGGTACCGCCGACGCCACAGCATCTGAGGTCACTCTCCGTGTTGTGGAGCCCACCGTTTCCTTGTATATATCCAGGTTGGACCCCAACACTACAGGTGAAGAGGTCCTGGGGTATGTTAAGCAGAGGGTCTGTTTTTGGACCAAAGAACCGATCCGGCTCAACCTGAGGCGCCTCGAGTCAACGAGGGGCACGTCCTTCAAGTCCTACGTACTTCAAGTGCCAGCGAAATACAAGGACATGTTCCTCAATCCCGACTTTTGGCCCACAGGAGTAGTGTACCGCCGCTATAGGGAGGCGATCCAGAAGAAAACTCCCTAAACTATGTATTTTATTTATATAATTTATATATATGTTTAGTTTGTAAGGTATTTATGTAATTAGTTTGTATGATATTTTATATGTGCGCGTGGTTTGAGAGCCCTTACCTTGCCGTAACACAGTTTTTAACTAGCACGGGAGGTAAGGTCTCGATAATTGCGCCAAATATAATGTATTGTGTCAAATTTATATATATATAATAAATTGAATTGAATTGAATTGAATTGAACTACGCGGGTGAAACCGCGGGGCGCTTCTAGTGATCATCATCATCAGCTCATATAATGTCCCCACTGAAGGGCTCGTCGAGTCTACCCGTTAGGGTCTTAGTCAACCACGCTGGCCAAGTGCGGGTAGGTCGATTCACACACAACCCTAGAATTTCTTCCCAGGTGTGTGCAGGTTTCCTCACGATGTTTTCCTTCACCGTAAGAGCGTCGAAATTAACGTACTTATGAATTGGTAAATTGAAAACTCATTGGTACGTGGCGGCGCTGGTGGGGTTCGAATCAGGCACCTTCCGATCGGAAGTCAACGGTCTTAACCCCTGCGCCACCGTACGCACTTCTAGTGATAGATATATGTACATAAAAATTTTACTTAATAATGAATCTTTGTTTCCCAGAATGTCTTCCGAGGCTCAAGACATGGACCTCCCCGATCGCATAGCGGAGACGTTCACGGGACTGAACGTGCTCATCACCGGGGGTACCGGGTTCATGGGGAAGGTGCTCGTCGAGAAACTCCTCAGGTAAATAAAAAATATATATTTCATGAAGTAATTTATGTACTTATTTAATAATTAAACCAACAGCATTTACACAAAACATTCTAATAAAATAAAATTACAAAGTGAGGTAAGGTTGCGGGTTCGATTCCCGTGCGGGGTAAATATTTGTGTGAACCACAAATGTTTGTCTCGGTCTGTGTGTGTGTGAATGTGTGTGTGCGTAGTTTCTGATACCCTAGATACAAGCTTCGAGCTTAGTTAGGGGTCAGTTACTGTAATGAGATGATGGAGCGAATGATTATAATATGTTATGTTATAAAAAAAAACTGTAGGTGTGGTGGTCACATTGTTGAAATAGAAGGGCTTCGCTTCGCTTGCTTTAAAAAACTAAAGTCCGTCCGTGCTGTTAAAAATAACGATCGAAAAAGTATGAAACAAAATAATCCTTACTTTCTTAGGCTTACTAATGTCATAAATGCGAGAGTAACTAAACTACTGAACTTAAATTAAATTTGCTACAGATAGTCGTTAGAGTTTGGAAAAGGAAAAAAGTCCACGAAAAGATTCAGCGTGGGTAAAACCGCGGGGTGTTGCTAGTTTTCATATACTAATACAGCCGCACTCAGAGACTATTAACGAATACTTAAACTAATGTGCCACAATATTTCTGTGCCGGCGGCCAAAATTGGAAGCTCCTATTGTCATCTTGACTCTAATGTCATTTGGATACATTTTCAATAAACTGTCAATCAAAAGATGCGATTACAGCGACGCTTTCACCGGCACAGACAAGATTGTGACTCAATAGTTTAAGTATTCGTTAAACGTCTCTGAGTGCTGCTGAAGGTATATATGTAATTGAAATGTTCTAATTAAGCTCTTGAATTTGACTCTCCAGGCATGGCAGACAAATATCCATACTTCCAGACACAAAGTCAGTGTTATATGATTTTGTTTTTGTTCCAGAAAATGTCCCAAAATTGGACATATCTATCTTCTAGTAAGAGAGAAGAAAGGAAAGAATCCGAAACAAAGATTGGAAGAAATCTTCAACGGGGATGTAAGTATTTCGATTTATACTTTTAACAAGAATTATCTAGACGTAAAATAACCGACTTATACTTTATATGAGAACTCAAAATATTCTGTAGAAGAAAAATGGCTGTTGCTAGCCCGTCCGCTAGAATGGACGTTTAATATAATGTCATTCGTTCGCTAGTCGGATGAAGATAGATTATATTAGTCGTCCGTAAATTTTTCATTTCAAATATGACTTAAATATAAATTCAGGATTAATTTTATTAATTAATTATTATTATTAATTCTAATTCAGCCCAGTCACATATCCTCCAAGTATAAAATGACATATATAATCGGTTACATAGTTGTTTGATGACTGAACAGAAAACTAAATCGAAAAAACTATCGAGCACATTTTTCTTAAAAATGTTTACAACATAACATAGACTTAGCGGCCGACTAGCATTAACCTTAAAAGACTGTCTAGTCGTCTAGTAATTCGGACGACTGAAATAATTTTATTCGTCCGAATTACTGGACGACTAGACACATCGAAGAAAAATTGAGTTGCGAGAAATAAAAGTCGACAACGACGCATAAAAAGTATCCTTTAAATATCTTTTTAAGTCGAGATGACCTCGATGGCAGAGTGGTCACCATGCCGGACTGCCATCCGTAAGGTTGTTCGATTCCCGTGCGGGGAGAATATTTGTGTGAACCACAAATGTTTGTGTCGGTCTGTGTGTGTGTGAATGAGTGTGTGCGTAGTTTCTGATACCCTAGATACAAGTTACGGACTTAGTTAAGGGTCAGTTACTGTAATGAGTTGATGGAGGGAATGATGTTAGGTAATTACATCGGTTCCTTTATTGTTATCGTTCAAACTTTTGCGTAAGTATATAATATTATATACTTACCAATGATTCCCAAAAATATAATTCTAAAACAAAATTACGGAATAATGGTAATTCCTGATGTAAAGATTGACCTTTTAATAAAAAAGATAATGAATTTATAATCAATCATAAGTTTTCTTCAGCATGCACAAATGACCTAATATTAAAGAAATCTAATTGCAAAAAACTAGTAACTTAACATTTCCTAGTTCCATAAAAAATAAAAACTACTAACAAGTAATTACTACTTAGTTCTATTACTATACATATACTTACAATGAAAAAACACACTGCAATTGATAATTGAGATGTTCTAACAAGTATAAAATATCTAGGTACTAATAATACTAGTAGGTATTATAGATATATTTAAGTACTAATAATGAAAAAACCGTCCAAGTGCTAGTCGGACTCGCGTACGAAGGGTTCCGTACCAAAAACGACAAAAAATCACGGTTGTTGTAATGGGAGCCCCCCTTGAATATTTATTTTATTTGTTGTTATAGCAGCCATAAAAATACATCATCTGTTAAAATTTCAACTGTCTAGCTATCACCGTTCTTGAGATACAGCCTGATGACGGACGGACAGCGAAGTCTCAGTAAAGGCTTAAACCCACCGAAGTACACGCACACGCTACGCACGTGTACTCAGCTTCGCTTTCTATGAAAATGTATGAGGTAAAACCCACCGAAGTACACGCACACGCTACGCACGAAAATGACGTCATTGATACACTCGTGGCTGACTCGGCTATAGCTCAACGTAGCTGAGCTGCGTGGCCGTGGACCGTGGACGTAGCGTGCGTGGCGGTGGGTTCACGGCTAATAGGGTCCCGTTTTTACACTGGGTACGGAATCCTCAAAATATCTACTGACATGCTAGTCCTATTTACATGTATTCTTCTTCTTTCGTGTCAATGGCCACAAAAATAAACCTATAACTAAATTTTCCCGGACCAAAATCCAGCCACGCCTACACCAGCGCTAGTTGCCTTCGTCAGGCCTTCTTGCATGCAGGTGGAAGGGCACAGCACACTGCGGACTCAAGTAGGCCGAAGCAAGGAGAACATGCACAGGTGGGGCTACAGCTCTGATAGTGCATGTCTATGTGGCATTTCTCCCCAAACAATGGCCCATCTCCTAACTTGCCGTGCGTGTCCCTACACCTGCACACGAGGACCTTTGCAAGGCCACTGATAGTGCCGTATCGGAGGCCGAGTTTTGGTCCTCAAATATATGAGTCGACACGCAAAGAAGAAGAAGGGCACAGCGGGCACGACAGTAAGTGGGACATATCCTGGTTTGGAGCACCACAGTCACAATTAGACTCCCTAAAAATAGCCATGTATTTACAATGAAATAAAAAATAAAAAAAACCCCAACACAATTACATTCAAACCCCCATAACTTTTAAACGGGTTAACCGATTTTCATCAAACATGTCTAAGAACACTCGCACGTAAGTCTCCTTTAATACAAAAAAAAAACTAAATTGAAATCGGTTCATCCGTTCGGGAGCTATGATGCCACAGACAGACAGATACACACACACAGACACTTCAAACTTATAACACCCCTCTTTTTGCGTCGGGGGTTAAAAATGCACTTTAATTAATAGAAAAGAGATATATAACAAGTATGACTTTATTTGAATATTCAACACTTGAATGATTAACAATAGTGTTCAAGTGCAGTCAAGGTCAGGTCTAGGATTCAATTAATTTACGTAATAATGACGTCACGGAATTTAATGCAGTGTAATTGTGTCCGACTGATCGCCGACATTTATTTATTTCTTATTTAATGAGCAATATTTTAATTCCATCTGTCATGTCTAAGCTTGTATTATAAGATAAAATAAAAAAAAACGTGTGGCACTCGGGGACTGCCGCGGTAAAGCTATTGCATAGCAATTTTATCAACTAATTGTTTTTTTTATTTTTGTATTGCAATCCTAACCTTAGAAATTTTGATGTCGTACTTGGGACTTCATACAATAAAAACTTTGTCTACATTACTATAAAAACATTTTGGAGAATTTACAAAAAAAAAGTTTTCGATAAAAAAATAATAAAAACGTGAGGTTTTTTTCGTTACGGAATTTCTGGATTCGGTCCCCGCGCTCAAGGCCCTCGATAGAAGCTATGCAATAGCTTAATAATAAATACACTAAGAGGGGCGTTCCGTAAGTGGTGAGTTGGCTTAGCGTCAAGCTGGACCCTCGGGCTCAGTGGATCGCGGTTTAAAACCCAGGGCGTCTGCTCCACTCTCAAAGCCGCTCGTTTCATGTTGCCCCCTTGTTGCGATTCGAGCGACTTGTTTGGGGGGCCCAGTTATAGAGCTGGCAAGTCTCCATCCGCCACTTCGTCTATAACACAGTATCGGCGGGTGCCACAGTGCCCATTGTCCCCCTATATCCAGCCCATTGAACATCCCATTCCCATAACCCAGTCGTCGTTTTCCATACATTTGCAATAGTCCCAGCAGAACCAGGGACTGTCCTTGGATGCATTTTATAGTTATACAGGGATAGTCGCCGGATTGTGCATCCTTTATACAAGATTAAATATGTCAAAGGGCTTCCGTGTGTTGGCTTTGGCCCCATACTAGCCTTCCAAAAGACCGGGACTCCTTAATAGTCCCGTGAGTCGGAAACTGAAAAAACTAATAACAAATTATTAAAAAACTAAGTTACTAAGAGTTATTAAGTATACTAGCGGAGTCTCGCGGTTTCACCCGCGTGGTTTGTTCCCGTGGGAATACGGGGATAAAATAGCCTATGTACTATAGGTGAATGTAGCTTTCTGTTGGTGAAAGAATTTTGAAATCAGTTCAGTAGTTTCGGAGCCTACTCGTTACAAACAAATCTTTCATCTTTATAATCACTACATAGTATAAAACAAAGTCGCTTCCTCTGTCCCTATGACTCTATGTATGCTTAGATCTTTGAAACTACGCAACGGATTTTGATGCGGATTGTTTTAATAGATAGAGGGATTCAAGAGGAAGGTTTTAATCAATTAAATAATTTTATTCCCATATTCCAACGGGAACGCGAACTACGCGGGTGAAACCGCGGGGTGCCGCTAGTATTATTATAGCAGTAAGTACTTCGAATTAAAAAAAAACTTTGCCTGCCCTATGCCTTACCCCAGTAAGGTCTAAATCATTAAAATATAACTTCATAATGAAATAGATTATTTAAATTATAAATTTTGACATTATACTAGTGAAAGCCAAGCCCTTGAAAAGTTAAGCAACGCGCTAACCAGTTTTAGAATCATCGTTCAACTATGCCAGTTTACTTTAACTAACAAATGTTTGCTAACTATAACTATGTCAAACGCTTGACTTCACACGTGTTTTGTCATAGCTTTAGTAATATTGGAGCTGCTAAAATGTTGCGGATTCGATTCCAGAATGTTTGTGAACAAATGTCTGTGTGTACACGTATACTCGTAGTAGATATGTATTCGTAAAAAGGAACTGAATTTCAAGAACACCAGCCTGCCTAGCATGACTGTGTGTGATAAAATATATAGACACCACGAAATAATATCGATTTCGCGAGCAACAAATGAGTTATGGCGTTGTACGATATGATAAAATTAAATATGGCGGCTATATCACTACATAGTATAAAACAAAGTCGCTTTCTCTGTCCCTATGTCCTTATGTCCCTATGTATGCTTAGATCTTAAAAACTACGCAACGGATTTTGATGCGGTTTGTTTTAATAGATAGAGTGATTCAGTGGGAAGGTTTTTAGCATAATTTTATTCCCATATTCCTACGGGAACGGGAACTACACGGGTGAAACAGCGGGGCGCCGCTAGTTAAATATAAAATGAGAGATAAGTAGTTATTAAAATAGTTTAATCTTAACGTTTGACCTACTAACCTTAAAAATCATATTTTCTATGTCAAGGTTATGACGTAACACCAATTTGTTATATACTTGTAGACAAGTCTATGTACATAGTTATTATGTAATGAGTAAACGAAAAATTCTATGAAGATATTTTACAACATGGTTGCAAAATTTTTGCGAAGTCGAGAGCAATATTTGGGTAGTAATTATGATGAATTTAATTGAATTATTATTGCTAAACATAGGTTTTAGAAGTTCTGACAAACTCATTTTTTGAAGTGGTTCAAAATAGACCGTCTCTCGCGTTAGTTACTATTTCGCCGCTCTTATTGGTGGTTATTGGTTATGTTAAGGTGCTCCTTCACCGGGAGCATTCGCGTGTAATGTAACGTTACAGATTCGTCTTTGAGCATTAATACCTCCCAACAATAATACCTCCCTGACTAACGAGCTTTCGCGTGTAATAATAACAAATTATCCTAACTAATATTATAAATGCGAAAGTAACTGTCTGTCTGTCTGTTACCTTTTCACTGCCAAACTACTGAACCGTTTGACTTGAAATTCGGTACAGGGGTAGCTTATGGCCCGGGATAGAACATAGGCTATGTTTTATCCCGAAATTCTCACAGGATCGGGAACTACGCGGGTGAAACCGCGGAGCACAGCTAGTAATTAATAAATTACAAGGTGCGCATTGTAATGCTCGGTTCTCCTCCTTCACTGATGTAATGCTCAAATCTGTAACGTTACATTACACGCGGATGCTCCCGGTGAAGGAGCAACTTTATATTCTATAGCTTTTTTATAGCCTTCCTCCATAAATGGTCTATCTAACACTGAAATAATTTTTCAAATCGGACCAGTAGTTCCTGAGATTAGCGCGTTCAAACAAACAAATAAATAAACTTAGCTTTGTAATTGTTAGTTCAGCTACTCTCCGGTAGAGGTGCCACTAGTATGAAATCTTAATACATTATCCTTTTGCAGATTGGAAATTAGACTCTTTGGTCAAGTTATGTAGATATGTTTATTTATTTTACTATTTTACAAATTGTAGCACTGTTTAAGATCACCAACATTGCAGTAACTGACCCCTAAGTTCGTAACTTGTATCTGGGGTATCAGAAACTACGCACACATTCACACACACATCCAGACTGAGATAAACATTTGTGGTTCACACAAATATTCACCCCGCACGGGAATCTAACCCGCAACCTTAGGGGTAGGCAGTTCGGTATGGTGACCACTCTGCCATCGAGGTCATCATATTTCTCTTATGTCTGCAGTAAATTTTACAGGATCGTTTAAATACCATCAAAAATGTTACACGTGATAAAAGACTGACGTTTCCACAAAGCAAATTATGATATGTCTTAACTTGTTGCAACAGCACATTGCAAAGTTATCACCTTGAGACATCAGTTTGTGTCTCGCTTACTTAGGCGTATTAGAAAGGGATAGATAATGGGTAGAGTGATACATACATTTGTAGTTATACATACAATTCTAATACTTAGGGCATATTTCACGACCTTCAAGTAACGTTACTCACCAAGTAAGGTGAGTGTTGTCTCTTTCTTACTTTATATCAAGTGACAAAGACAAAACTTGTGAGTACGTACTTGGAACTTTACTTGAAGATCGTGAAATAGGATGGAAATAGGCCCTTAGAGTCACAATCTTGTCTGTGCCGGCGGTAATAAGTGGAAGCTCCTATTGTCATTGTGACTCTAATGTCATTTGGATACATTTTCAATAAACTGACAACCAAAAGATGCGATTACAGCGACGCTGTCACCGGCACAGACAAGATTGTGACTCTATACTTACTAATATTATAAATGCGAAAGTAACTCTGTCTGTCTGTCTGTTACCTTTTCACGGCTAAACTACTGAACCGATTGACTTGAAATTTGGTACAGGGATAGCTTATGGTCCGGGGAGGACATAGGCTATGTCTTATCACGGAATTCCCACAGGATCGGGAAGTATGCGGGTTAAACCATCGGGCACAGCTAGTAATTATATACTTTTTAAAATACATACTTAGAATATATAGGAAAACAACTATTTTTTTTAATCATTCCCTCCATCATCTCATTACAGTAACTGACCCCTAACTAAGTTCGTTACTTGTATCTAGGGTATCAGAAATTAATTTCTAAGTTACTTATAAAGGAAAAAGTACCAGGGGATCATAACCATTGAAGAGATTACCACACTCGTAGGTCGATTACCTAACTTGAGTATTTAGCTCAACGGGCCCATATATTCGCTTACATAACGCACCTAGGCAATTTAGAAAGTACTAAACCTAGTCTGGAAATAGAATTAAGGTTATCTAGGAATGTTTAATTGGTTAAAACGTGAAATAAACGCGGGCAGCGTGAAATAAGGTATAGTATTTATTAAATCTATGTGGAAAAGTGGAAAAGAAACAATTTACTAATCTATATACTCGTAATACTATAATGTAATGATTTTAAATTTAAAAAACCCCCAACACAATTACTTTCAAACCCCCATAACTTTAAAACGGGTCAACCGATTTTCATCAAACATGTCTAAGAACACTCGCACGTAAGTCCCCTTTAATACAAAAAAACTAAATTGAAATCGGTTCATCCGTTCGGGAGCTATGATGCCACAGACAGACGGATACACACACATATACACACACACAGACACGTCAAACTTATATCACCCCTCTTTTGCGTCGGGGGTTAAAAATAAAAGCAAAATAATACTGATTTATCAGTCAGTTCATACGCATAGTTTAATTTAATATTTAGTGGCTTAAAACTGTTGTGTAGTTATTTATGACCTCGATGGCCGAGTGGTCACCATGCCGGACTGCCATCCGTAAGATTGCGGGTTTGATTTCTGTGGCGGGTAAATATTTGTGTGAACCACATATGTTTATCTCGGTCTGTGTGTGTGAATGAGTGTGCGCGTAGTTTCTGATACCCTAGACACAAGTTTCGAACTTAGGGGTCAGTTACTGTAATGAGATGATGGAGGGAATGATTTTTTGTTATGTTAAGTTACTAAGAATATACTTTCTGATTAATCTCATAGTTCTCAAAAATAATACTTTTATTATGGAAGATTTTTATTCAATTTTTTTTATTCCATTTCAGCTCTTCGAGAAACTCCGCGACCTTCGCGGTGGGGTCCAGCCGTTGCTTGACAAAGTGTCCATCGTCGCTGGTGACGTCAGCGCGCCTGACCTCGCCATGTCTGCTGAAGACAGGAGTCTGCTGATAGAAAACGTTGATATTGTTATACATGCTGCTGCCACCATCAGGTTTGTAGCTTTTTAAACTTCGAAAATAGTTATTTATGGTACAAGCGAGGTAAGTTGGTGATTACTTCCGAGGCGCTATCGATATTGATGATTCTGAAGATAGCCGAGGATAGTAATCATCAATACACGCGTGTACCATACAACGTTTTTCAACACATTTGCGAAGAAATTATCATTTTTCGCTAATAAATAAACAGTTTTTCTATTCGCGCGCATCCAACACAGCAATGGTGATCGGCCAAAGACTAAAAGAATATACTTATTAAAAAAAATAACGAATCAATGAATGAATGGAATCGACCATAGACCTACCAAAAGTAAGGAAACATAGTTGAAGTTTGTTTTTAAAATGTATGGACACCATTTTTTTGGTGTCGAAACTTTTTTAAATGAAAGCAATTTAAAAAAACAATCTATAACTCACTAGTGAATAAAACGTGTCATTATTCAACTGTTTTTGCACAAATAAGAGCCCCTTTATGAGCAAGTGTGTTGAAAAGGTATTTTTTGTCAACCTTTAGTCTCCCACTGCTGGGCAAAGGTCTCCCCCAAACATCTCCAACCATCCCTATCCTTCGCAGTCTCCCACCAGCTACTGTCGAAGGTAGTAAGATCATCGAAAAAGGTCTACCTTTCGCTGTACGTCTGTCACCAGGCTGTATCTCGGAACGGTGATAGCTAGACAGTTGACATTTTCACAGATGATGTATTTTTATTGCCGCTATAACAATAAACCCGCAAAAATGTTGATTTAATGACTTTTTTTAATTGCTACAAAATCGAATAAATATATTAATTTCTATAATAATTTTCCTATAGCATCATCGTCATCAACTCAAAATTGCCCCATTAGAAGATATTTTACTTTCGATCATGCGGCATTCGCACAAATGACCATTCGCACATTTGGCCTTTCGATCAAATGGCCCTTCGGCCAAATGGCGTTTCGTTCATATGGCACTTCGATCATTTGGCGTCGGACAAATGACATTCGCTTAAATGGCTTTCGATCTCATGTCATAACCCCAACAATAAATACTAGGAAATTAAATAGAATTCATATTTAAGTGGCTCCACTTAATACAAATTTGCCTTATAAGCAGTTTTACTTGCGAAAATCTCAATCTTGTCATAATTTTAAACCAGAAATTTTAATTGCAAATCACAGGGAAATCGCAGGGCGAGTGATATTAAACTTAATTACAAAAACCTTAGTTTACTAGTAAATATCTATCTTTGATTTACACGAACACTACACATTGAAATAAAACACTTAAACGGGTTTTTGTGAAAGTCAGAAAATGTAAAACAAAATACAACCACGACAAAAATCCGTTTAAGTGTTTTATTTTAATTACAAAAACCTTAGTTTACTAGTAAATATCAACAATTACTGTAATGAATATTTCAGATTCGACGAAGAACTGAAAAAGGCTGTACTCCTGAACGTGAGAGGCACCAAACTGATTGTCGACCTCGCGAAAGAATGCAAGAAGTTACAAGTGAGTAGCATTTGAGTCTCCATACTTTCTGAGACCCGGGACATCTAAATATCTCGGGTTCAATTCCAAGATCAAATGACTTTGCTAATCAATAACAAGTACTAGTCAAGCGTTTTTCTTATCACTGTACTAATATAATCGGCGAGAGAAGCCTTTGGACTTCAGTGGATTCATTCAGGATGATACTACTGAATACCGTTACAAGCTCAGACTGGCAGAAAGGTCGTCAGATCTATGCCTAGCTGTTTGTATTGACGTGAAACCACACCATATACAAGACAATTTTATTAATGTGCAATCCGTATTACGAGTAGGTAGTATCAATTAAATAAATAAAAAGAGTATTAGGGTTTCGAGATCTCCAACACACGCCAATTCTCTGTATAGTTTGTAGTGAGATTTTAAAGGGTTTATTTCATTTTCCAGCTCCTAATCCACATATCGACCGCGTACTGCCACCTGCATGAGAAACTCCTGGAAGAGAAGCCGTACCCCCCGCCCGCAGACCCCCACCAGATCATACACGCCATGGAGTGGATGGATGAAGAAACTGTCGCTTCTTTGACGCCTAAGTAAGGATCATCATCAAATCAAATTGAACTAGTAGGAGAGTCGGTGGAACATAGACCGATCTGTCAACCTGATGAAACTTTATACAAGTTTTTATTTAGTTTCACCTGTCCCGTTGTCTGTAATCAAATCTTGCAGCCATTTTTCGACCACTTCTGGTTATCCGATTGAGCTGAAATTTGGCATACTTATGAAAGCCCCATGACAATGCAATAAAAGTTTAAAAAAGCTTGATTTTAAAAAAGTTTTTTTTTTACATAATAATAATAATCGAGCCTGCTGATAAGCCGCTGAATTTTTGTAACCCACAGTAAATTATATAGAAAGTATGCTATGATACACTTGCCAATTTTCTTGACAACAGTACCTGGCAAGCGGATAAAAGCCGATATGTAAACAAAATGAAATTCAAATTAGTCCGTCAGATAGACTTTGGAAAAATTACGGATTTTTCTATGCACTGTATCGTCTTTATTATATGTTTGTATCAAAAAGAAAAAAATACGTATCCAATATTATTTCGAAATCTATCTGATGGAATAATTAGTTTTTTTTAGTCGAGTGTTTTTAGTGAGTCTCTATTACGCTTGCTAAGTAGCGGTAAAAAATATACACCAAGCAATCATATACTTTTTGGCGACTGACCCGTGGTCCAACTTTGTTCAACGAATTGGACCACACGGGTAACAAATGTGACCCGTGGTCCAAATCTTTGTTTCCTCTACCACCTTTTAAACTTGTTTTATTAACAACACCCTTCTCCCCTTACAGACTACTGAACAAGCTCCCCAACTCGTACGCGTTCACCAAGGCTCTGGGCGAAGCTCTAGTCGTGGAAGCCATGGACCACATACCCGCCATGATCCTGAGGCCTTCTATTGGTGAGAGGATTTAATAAATTATTACTAATAAGAAATTATTAAGTAGGTAACTAACAGCCGCACTCAGAGACGTTTAACGAATACTTAAACTAATGTGCCAAAATATTTCTGTTCCGGTGCCAGCGTCGCTGTAATCGCATCTTTTGGTTGTCAGTTTATTGAAAATGTATCCAAATGACATTAGAGTCAAAATGACAATAGGAGCTTCCAATTGTGGCCGCCGGCACAGAAATATTGTGACGTCTCTGAGTGCGGTTGTAAATATCATGTAAAAAATACAGAAACAATTGAATTGAAACTTGGTACAGATGTTCCTTATAACTAGGAGAATACAAATAGGATGTTTTTCTCAAAATTCCTACAAGGTGGGAATTTACGCAATAAAGACAGTGACGTCACTGCAAATCCAGTATGGCGGACTTCTAAAGATGGCGGACTGTTTTTTAATAATTAATTAATAGGTAAAATCATCGTACAACTACAAAAATCTGTAATTTTGACGATAGAGCTTTTATTTATTATTTTTGTTTGTAGTGATCCCGATTTGGCAAGAACCTGTTCCTGGATGGACAGACAACATCAACGGACCGACCGGATTACTTATTGGTAAGCAAACATTATATCTACACTAACGTTATAAAGACGACCTCGATGGCAGAGTGGTCACCACGCCGGACTGCCATCAGTAAGGTTGCGGGTTCGATTCCCGTGCGGGGTGAATATTGATGTGAACCACAAATGTTTGTCTCGGTGTATGAGTGTGTGAATGAATGTGTGCGTATTTTTTGATACCCTAGATACAAGTTAAGAACTTAGTTAGAGGTCAGTTACTGTAATGAGATGATGGAGGGAATGGTTATAAAGAAATGCAAGGAAATAATTATTTTATTGTTTTTTGTTATAACCAGGAGCTGGCAAAGGAGTGATAAGGACTATGTACTGCAAGAGTAACAGTTACGCGGACTACTTACCGGTGGACGTGTTCATCAATGGTATCATGATCGCAGCCTGGAACTACATACATAATGGGTGAGCAATTTTGGTTAACTTCTATTTAGGGGTTTACGCAGCTGATGAAATCCTTTTATAGACTATTCAAAAATGTTTAGGAACAAAGCAGAATAAAGTATTAAAGACAACTAACATTTTTAGACATCCTTTTTATGTAAAGTAAAGGAATAATGTTTCATGCCCTTTGTGTGGAGTATCGTCTTTTCCTTTCCCGGGACTATTAAGGAGTCCCGGTCTTTTGGAAGGCTAGTATGGGGCCAAAGCCAACACACGGAAGCCCTTTGACATATTTAATCTTGTGTAAAGGATGCACAATCCGGCGACTATCCCTGTATAACACTATAAAATGCATCCAAGGACAGTCCCCGGTTCTGCTGGGACTATTGCAAATGTATGGAAAACTACGACTGGGTTATGGGAATGGGATGTTTAATGGACTGGATGTAGGGGAACTATGGGGACTATGACACCTGCCGATACAATGCTAAAAATGTACGAAGTGGCGGATGGAGACTTGCCAGCTCTATAACTGAGCCCCCCAGGAGTATCGTTATTATTACTTTATAATGTACGAGGAAGTTCTTTAGTCTGCAGCGGAATCTTATATACCACTTTACCTAAACATGAGTTTGAGATCACCAATACTCCAAGGGTAATAATAGGGTAGTTTCCCGCGTGAACAAATTGAAATTCTAATTAGCCCGTCTTATAGATTTCGAAAAAATATTAGACACGTATTTTTTTGTTTCATCAAATTAATAAAACTAACTTAATTATAACGCATTAATGTTTAGGAGTGGGGGCTTGTGACGTCAACTGTTGGTCAAAATTGACGAAACCTGTAACGGTTTCGACGCACTGTATCGTCTGAATTATTTGTTTAAATGAAAAATAAAAAAAATCGTGACCAATATTTTTTTAAAATCTATAGGACAGTATATACAATTTTTTTAACCCCCGACGCAAAAACAGGGGTGTTATAAGTTTGACGTGTCTGTGTGTGTGTGTGTGTGTGTGTTTGTATCTGTCTGTCTGTGGCATCACAGCTCCCGAACGGATGAACCGATTTCAATTTAGTTTTTTTTTATTAAAGGAGACTTACGTGCAAGTGTTCTTAGACATGTTTGATGAAAATCGGTTGACCCGTTTAAAAGTTATGGGGGTTTGAAAGTAATTGTGTTGGGGGTTTTTTACATTTTTTTAGCCAACTACCCTATTCTCTGTCTTCTGTACTAACGTCATTAGTGAGAGAGAATAAGTCTTTAGTCAGTAGGTACTGGGATCTTACAAATATTTTTTTAATAAACACTATTAAATACTAGATCACCAACACGCTCCAAGCATAATAATTCTCTTTCTGTTCCCAATCAATATCACCAACCATGGTGCACGGAAGGAGCCTCCCCGAGTTGCGCATAAAATAAGCATGCGTCCGGTGCATCCCGGGCAATGGTCTGCGGACGGCAAGTCGGTAACGCAGACTAGCCGATCCTTCCACCACGACTCAACGGCAAATAACTTGCCGTGCGTGTCCCTACACCTGCACACGCGAGGACCTTTACAAGGCCACTGATAGTGCCATATCGGTGGCCCAGTTCTGGTCCTCAGAAATATGAGTCGACACGCTAAGAAAAAGACCAGCCAGAGAGAAAAATCTTTACTGTACACTTAAACAATAATTAAATTATGATTTTCAGCGAGAAGAAATCCAACATAATAAACTTCACATCATCAGCCGAGATCAAGGTGACCTGGTCCGAGATGATAGACGCCGGACGGGAGATCATCATGAACAAAGTGCCTCTGAACGGAGTCGCGTGGTAAGACTACCTTTATTTTTAACCAATTTATATGTTGTATAGATCCCAAAAATCCCACGGGATTGGCATTCACGCGGGAAAAACCGTGGGGAAATTATGATTAGTTAGGTAAAATAAAAAAGAAGTAAAGTTGGTGTGTTTGTTAAATTGTAAGATGTAATCTCGGGATCTACTGAACCGATTTCATAAATTCTTTCACTAATGGAAAGCTATATTGTCAGCGAGTGACATAGGCTGTAGTTTATCCCTGTATTCCCACGGGAAAGGGAACTACGCGAGTGAAACCGCGGGGCGCTGCTAATTATTGATATAGCGGTTTTCTTGTGTGTGTAACAGATTCAACTCCCTCCATCTGCCCCTATCCAATGCCTCCTTCACCCCCTTATACGACACACCCTTCCTTATCCTTTATCTGACTCATGTAACATACTCTCGTCCGACCCCTTCCTCTTCTTCCTTCCATTTTTCCCTCCAGAATGTTCAATATGAATATGTAATGTCGTATAAGTTAACCCATATTTTTTCTTCTTCTGCTGGAGATGGTCTTTACGTTTTCTTCTCTTGTATTCTTCCCCTATTATTAGCTAATAAAATTAATATAATATATGGTTTTAATCCTCAGGTATCCCGGCGGTTCTATGAAGCACTCCCGTCTGTCCCACAACCTGTGCTCGTTCTTCTTCCACTGGGTTCCTGCCTTCATTGTAGACGTACTGCTGTTCTGTCTCGGTTATAAACCTGTGTAAGTATACGCTAATAGACAGGATGAGAAAAATTCCACCTCTATAACTCTTTTGACCTTTCATACGGATTCTATGGATGATCCCTATAAGAAAATATTGTAAATATTTATTCACAAAGTCGCTATCCGCTTTTTTTCCTACGCAATAATTTTAGTTATTTATGGTACAAGCGAGTAAAGTTGGTGATTACTTCCGAGGCGCTATTGAGGCCCGAGCCGTTAGGCGAGGGTCGGAAGATAGCCGAGGATAGTAGTCATTAATACACGCGCGTACCATACAACGTTTTTCAACACATTTGCGAAGAAATTCATAATAAAATATGATTTTTCACTAATAAATAAACAGTTTTTCTATTCGCGCGCATCCAACACAAGAATGGTGATTGGCCAAAGATTATATAAGAATATACTTATTAAAAAAAAAATCGAATGAATGAATGAATAGAATCGACCATAGACCTACCAAAAGTAAGGCAACATAGTTGAAGTTTGTTTTTAAAATGTATGGACACATTTTTTTTGGTATCAAAACTTTTTTGAAAGCAAAGCAATTAAATAAACAATCTATAACTCACTAGTGAATAAAACGTGTCATTATTCAACTGTGTTTGCACAAATAAGAGCCCCTTTATGAGCAAGTGTGTTGAAAAACATATTACTCGTATAAGTAGTTTTCAGCATTAAATAAAGTGATTCAACAGGATTTATACGAATAAAATTCAACGCGTGCTGAACCGCGTAATACGTGAGACAGTGGGTGGGTATTAAAATAGTCGTGTTTGAGTTCGCGTACCCACATCAAGTGTGATGATTACATATATATTCTTCCTCACAATACTTATACCATCTATTACTTACCTATTATGATTGTGTGCGTAGTTTCTCATACCCTAGATACAAGTTACGAACTTAGTTAGGAGTCATTTACTGTAATGAGATGATGGAGGGAATGATTATGTTATGTTATATCTACGCACACACTCATTCACACACACACCGAGACAAACATTTGTGGTTTTACACAAATATTCGCCCCGCGCGGGAATCGAATCCGGAACCTTACGGCCTAATTGCTCCCATTATTCCTGTATTTAGCCGTTTTATCCAGTTTTTCATAACCTTTCTTTCCTTTCCAGACTGATGCGCGTCCAGCGTCGTATAGCCAAAGGTTTTGAAGTGTTCGAGTACTACACGAACAACCAATGGGACTTCAAATCGGACATCGCGCAGGCAGTGAGACAGAAACTGAACGCCAGAGAGAGAAAGGAGTATAAAGTTGATGCTGTTGGTACGTATCACAACTTCTTTGTATTTTATTTCACTTACCCCTCATTTACACTATGCTGCAATGAGCGGGATAGTGACGAGGAAAGTGGGCAGCGGCATAGTATAAAGGGTTACTCGTGCTGCTACTCGTCATGCCGCTGCTCCTGCCCGACGCTCCCGCGAGTGTCGGTTTTTCGTGCGGAAGTCAAAGGAGGGAGAGCGAGAGAGAACTATACGAGAAATATACGCTATTTCACTCAGTCCTCACGTACCAAGTGACATACAAGTGACGGCACCGGCATGACGAGTAGCAGCACGAGTAACTCTTTACACTATGTCGCTGCCAACTTCCCTCCTCACTTCCCTGCTCATTGCAGCATAGTGTAGATAGCGTACTGCCGCGGAAGAATTTTGGGAAATATTTCCGGTAGCGAGTAGCAGGAGCAGGAGCATAGTGTAAATAAGGTATTAAGTATAATAGGTACTGTCAGCAATAGATAAAATGGTACCCCCCAGGGTAAGGTAGTGATCCCACCGTAGGCGATAGCAAGTAACGAGTACTCGCCGGGCGAGTGTGCGAGTGAGCGAGTACTCGCCAACTCGCTGAGCTAACGCGAGTAACTATAAATAATATGTGCATCTCTTTCGTTCACACGGAATGTACATTCACTGTCCTTTTCTTGGGCAAGAACTCGCTGATAGTTCATCGCTCACTCACCCGCGGTCGGACCACTGCCTTATTATTTAAATATTTGAAAATAGAAGAAATAATAAACAAGTCTATAATTTGCGAATGAATGCTGGATATTTAAAAAAATCAACAAAAAATCACGTTTGTTGTATGGAAGCCCCTTCAAATATTTATTTTACTTTGTTTTTAACCCCCGACGCAAAAAGAGGGTGTTATAAGTGTGTATCTGTCTGTCTGTGGCATCATAGCTCCCGAACGGATGAACCGATTTCAATTTTTTTTATTAAAGGGGACTTACGTGCGTGTGTTCTTAGACATGTTTGATGAAAATCGGTTGACCCGATTAAAAGTTATGGGAGTTTGAAAGTAATTGTGTTGGGGTTTTTTTTTAATTTAATTTTTATTATTTGTTGTGAAAAATTAAACTGTCTAGCTAACACCGTTCATGAGATACCTGGATGACAGACAGACGGACAAACGTACAGTGGAGTCTAAGTAATATGATCCTGTTTTCACCGTTTGGGTACGGAATCCTTAAAATTCTATACATCATAATCTTGTTTGTGTCCTTTCCAGGTCTGGACATATCGAAGTACTTCGAGGACTGCATCAGATCGGCTCGTATCTTCATTCTCAAGGAGTATGACGACACATTGCCGGCCGCGAGGAGACATATGAGAGTGTAAGTAATATTAATGTATTATGTGAAAATATTAAAATAAAAATACTTATCGATTTTTTATCTGTAGGTAATATCTTGTAATATAAGGCGTAAAAAAATAATCAATGAATTTAATTTACTTACTTATTTAGTTACAATACATTAAGTACATATAATTCGACGACCTCGATGGCAGAGTGGTCACCATGCCGGACTGCCATCCGTGAGGTTGCGGGTTCGATTCCCGTGCGGGGTGAATGTTTGTGTGAACCACAAATCTTTGTCTCGGTCTGTGTGTGTGTGTAAATGAATGTGTGTGCGTAGTTTCTGATACCCTAGATACAAGTTTTGAACTTAGTTAGGGGTCAGTTACTGTAATGAGTATCATACTGAAATGATGGAGTGAATGACTATAAAGGCCATAGATTTTTTGTATGGTAGCTGACGTAGTAGTCGACCATTTTGATTTCGTAGCCCTTTAAGGCTCTATACAGATGGACTGTAATGTAACTGCCAATTGCTGTTCAGGTGCAGTTATGCAGTTGACAGTCTATGGAGCCAAGGCAAATAATGACGGAGCGCAGCGCAGAGTATTTTTTACTGTCAAGCTATTATCGACATTTTCCACCTTGAAATAAGATCGAAAATCAATTAACACAACAACTAGCATCTATACGACTACATACGTAAGGTAGCGCACAAGTGTTATTAGATTTTCGATCTTATTTCAACGTACAGAATATCGATAATAGTTTGACAGTGGGAAATGCTCTGCTCTGCGCTCTGTTATACATTGTGAGCCGGCCTTAAGACTTGAATTGTTATTAAATATTTTTTAAATGATATGTCTCGGTCTGTGTGTGTGTGAATGAGTGTGTGCGTAGTTTCTGATACCCTAGATACAAGTTACGAACTTAAGGGTCAGTTAATGGAGTGAATGATTATGTTATGTTATTAAATAAAATAAGTATTATTTTCTTTCCAGAATGTACTGGGTAGACGTGATTACAAGACTACTCTTCTGGGCGCTCATGGCCTACTGGATGAGCGGGTGGTTCTCATCGCTCTACTCATTCATTGTCGACTCTAATGACAAGCCCGTTGTCTTGGCCATGGAATCATAGACAAGCATCTGAAGGTATAAGTTGGTAGCCGACTGCAGACAGCAGCAGACCACACGTCGCCGCCAAACGTCATTATGACACTTCGCCGTCTGCTGCTCGGCGACGCGAAGCTAGCTTTATGTCGCCCACTACGAATGTAATTTCATAGTACATACAAACCAGTAGCGGCGCGGCGACGTGTGGTCTGCTGCTTTCTGCAGTCGGCTACCAACTTATACCTTAACGTTTGTGTGTGGCTTTGTTTGCTCCCCACTTCAATTCTGGATAAAATTAAAAAAAAACCTATATGTTGTTTATGATGTATATTTAGTTATTTTTTAAAGTCTGGCTATGGTTATAAATATTTTTTGATTTATAATAATAAATACTTAGATCTAATTTTGTACTCCAGTGCCTACGCTATGTTTAAGACTGTTTTTTTTTAATAGTAAGTGCTTAGTTATAAGTCAAAGGAGGCGAATACTATAAAAATAAATGAGTTTTACCTACACTTTAAAAAAATATTTGGGTTAAATTTCGAAGTTATAAATGATATTGACGTGAAACGTCTTTAAAATCGCGCCGAAACATACGGGTACCAGGTTTAAAAAGTGGACCGTAACGAAAAGGTCTATATCATCGTACCTTAATCATTAAAAAACTATTAGTCTTAGAAACAAAAATGTGGTGTGAATATTTCACTTGTATAGTCAGCTCGCTGTTATGACATTGAATTTTCTTGTTTTCATTTCAATCTTTTACTTTGAAAGCGATTCGCTAACATAGACGTTTCACGTTAAAACCAACGGCCGTGTGCCCCGGCACAGCCCCACCCGATTTTTTTTTTAAATAAATAGATTGGACATGGATTTTTACAATTTTGAGACATTAAACACAGGTGGTTAGGGGCCTGTTTCACGATCTTCAAGTAAACTTACTCACCAAGTAAAGTGAGTTAACTCTTTCTGACTTTATATCAAGAGAAAAACTTGTGAGTATTTACTCGGTACTTTACTTGAAGATCATGAAAAAGGCCTAGAGAGTAAAAAATATTACTAAATATTCGAAAAATCGATATTTTAGGTACTAATTGAATTTTCTCAAAAGTGGTGTAGGTTATGTTGATACAATATATTAAGATATAGAGTCACCAATATATCTGTGCCGGCGGCCAAAATTGGAAGCTCCTATTGTCATTTAGACTTTAATGTCATTTGGATACATTTTCAATAAACTGACAACCAAAAGATGCGATTACAGCGACGCTGGCACCGGCACAGAAACGATTGTGACTCAATATGTGTTATATTCTTAATTATGTAGTTACAATGAATCTAAAATTCATGAAATTAAAAACAGTTTTATTTTTATATTGTAAATGAATAAAAAAAGTATTGATGTTAAATAATTGGGCTATAAGTGTATAAGTATTATAAGTGGATAATAAAGAACTTTTTAAAAAAAATATAGTTTCATTATATTCTTATAACTGTGCTTTTATTTGTGGCTTTATCCGCAATAAAAGTTTGTGATTCGTAGCAAGTACACTATTCGTAGAAAAAAATAACTATTCAAAGCAAATCCACTATTTGTAGCATATCCACTTTTCGTAGCAAATCCATTTTTCGTAGCAAATCCACTATCAGCCACTGACCGATTCGTAGCCACTGATCGATTCCTAGCAAGTGATCGATTCGTAGCAACTGATCGATTCGTAGCAACTGATCGATTCGTAGCAAGCTATCGATTCGTAGCAAGCTATCGATTCGTAGCCACTGATCGATTCGTAGCCACTGATAAATTCGTAGCAAGTGATCGATTCGTAGCCACTGATTGATTCGTAGCAAGTGATCGATTCGTAGCAAGTGATCGATTCGTAGCAAGTGAACGATTCGTAGCAAGTGAGCGATTCGTAGCAAGTGAGCGATTCGTAGCCACTGATCGATTCGTAGCAAGTGATCGATTCGTAGCCACTGATCGATTCGTAGCCACTGATCGATTCGTAGCAAGTGATCGATTCGTAGCAACTGATTGATTCGTAGCAAGTGATTGATTCGTAGCAAGTGAGCGATTCGTAGCAAGTGAGCGATTCGTAGCCACTGATCGATTCGTAGCAAGTGAGCGATTCGTAGCAAGTGAGCGATTCGTAGCAAGTGAGCGATTCGTAGCCACTGATCGATTCGTAGCAAGTGATCGATTCGTAACCTCTGATCGATTCGTAGCAAGTAATCGATTCGTAGCCACTTATCGATTCGTATCAAGTGATCGATACGTAGCAAGTGAGCGATTCGTAGCAAGTGAGCGATTCGTAGCCACTGATCGATTCGTCGCAAGTCATCGATTCGTAGCCACTGATTGATTCGTAGCAAGTGATTGATTCGTAGCAAGTGATCGATTCGTAGCCACTGATTGATTCGTAGCAAGTGATCGATTCGTAGCCACTGATTGATTCGTAGCAAGTGATCGATTCGTAGCCACTGATTGATTCGTAGCAAGTGATTGATTCGTAGCAAGTCATCGATTCGTAGAAAGTGAGCAATTCGTAGCAAGTGAGCGATTCGAAGCAAGTGATCGATTCGTAGCAAGTGATCGATTCGTAGCCACTGATCGATTCGTAGCCATTGATAGATTCGTAGCAAGTGATCGATTCGTAGCAAGTGATCGATTCGTAGCAAGTGAGCGATTCGTAGCCACTTATCGATTCGTAGCAAGTGATCGATTCGTAGCCAATGAGCGATTCGTAGCAAGTGGGCGATTCGTACCCACTGATCGATTCGTAACAAGTGATCGATTCGTAGCCACTGATCGATTCGTAGCCACTGATTAATTCGTAGCCACTGATCGATTCGTAGCCACTGATTAATTCGTAGCAAGTGAGCGATTCGTAGCCACTGATTAATTCGTAGCAAGTGAGCGATTCGTAGCAAGTGATCGATTCGTAACAAGTGAGCGATTCGTAGCAAGAGCGATTCGTAGCAAGTGAGCGATTCGTAGCCACTGATCGATTCGTAGCAAGTGAGCGATTCGTAGCAAGTGATCGATTCGTAACCTCTGATCGATTCGTAGCAAGTAATCGATTCGTAGCCACTTATCGATTCGTAGCAAGTGATCGATACGTAGCAAGTGATCGATTCGTAGCAAGTGATCGATTCGTAGCCACTGATTGATTCGTAGCAAGTGATCGATTCGTAGCCACTGATTGATTCGTAGCAAGTGATTGATTCGTAGCAAGTGAGCGATTCGTAGCAAGTGAGCGTTTCGTAGCAAGTGAGCGATTCGTAGCAAGTGAGCGATTCGTAGCAAGTGAGCGATTCGTAGCCACTGATCGATTCGTAGCAAGTAATCGATTCGTAGCAAGTGATCGATTCGTAGCAAGTGAGCGATTCGTAGCCACTGATCGATTCGTCGCAAGTCATCGATTCGTAGAAAGTGAGCAATTCGTAGCAAGTGAGCGATTCGAAGCAAGTGATCGATTCGTAGCAAGTGATCGATTCGTAGCCAATGAGCGATTCGTAGCAAGTGGGCGATTCGTAGCCACTGATCGATTCGTAACAAGTGATCGATTCGTAGCCACTGATCGATTCGTAGCCACTGATTAATTCGTAGCCACTGATCGATTCGTAGCCACTGATTAATTCGTAACAAGTGAGCGATTCGTAGCAAGAGCGATTCGTAGCAAGTGAGCGATTCGTAGCCACTGATCGATTCATAGCAAGTGAGCGATTCGTAGCCACTGGTCGATTCGTAGCAAGTGATCGATTCGTAACCTCTGATCGATTCGTAGCAAGTAATCGATTCGTAGCCACTTATCGATTCGTATCAAGTGATCGATACGTAGCAAGTGAGCGATTCGTAGCAAGTGAGCGATTCGTAGCCACTGATCGATTCGTCGCAAGTCATCGATTCGTAGAAAGTGAGCAATTCGTAGCAAGTGAGCGATTCGAAGCAAGTGATCGATTCGTAGCAAGTGATCGATTCGTAGCCACTGATCGATTCGTAGCCATTGTTAGATTCGTAGCAAGTGATCGATTCGTAGCAAGTGATCGATTCGTAGCAAGTGAGCGATTCGTAGCCACTGATTGATTCGTAGCAAGTGATTGATTCGTAGCAAGTGAGCGATTCGTAGCAAGTGAGCGTTTCGTAGCAAGTGATCGATTCGTAGCAAGTGATCGATTCGTAGCCACTGATCGATTCGTAGCAAGTGATCAATTCGTAGCAAGTGAGCGATTCTCAGTCAGCTCTTAGCTATCGAAGTGACCGCACGCTTGTTCGCTTTTTTAAAAATATCACAGTTTCTCAAACTTTTTTCCGAGATGTTTGCGTGTGCTAGCTGCGACCAGGAGCATACGGGTGGCCCAATCTGCAGTATATGTAAAAAACAATATGATTTCAACTGTTCTGGCATCACTGAAGGTGGATATAGAAAATTGGGGGAGCGGAAGAATACTTGGCGTTGCCCGAAGTGTCCCAAAATCAAGACACTACAGCCGGCCTCGGCATCGGCATCCCCATCAACGTCTCCTCAGCCCACACAACTCGATAAGATGCAGGAGCAGCTAAACAAGATTGTCTTCAAGCTGACTCCACTTGGTTCGCTATTGGAGGACGTAAAATGTATTAAAGAGGAGTTAAGCAGTCTCAAGGATTCCATCGAAATGGCACATCAGGTTCTAGGTGACTTTGCGAAGACGGTTAAGGGATTGGAAACCAGAGTATCTAAAGTTGAGAAGATTGCAAACGAAGTTCCTTCCCTTCGTGAAGAAATTGCCAAACTAAATTCAGAACTCGATGCCCGTGATCAATTTGCCAGGGCAAATAATCTGGAGATAAGAGGCATACCTCAAAAGAAAAATGAGAATCTTTACGATATAGCGGATAGAATTGGAACGGTGCTGAACCTCTCGATCAAGAAGGAAGAAATAAATTACATTGCTCGTATACCTACCAGAATACCTAAAGGGGAGAAACCAATTATCATCGCTTTTAATAACCGCTATAGAAAGGAAGAATTAATAGCCTTGGCACGTAAGAAGAAGCAGACCAAATTATCTGACATTGGATTCAATGACGTCACTGGTAACTTCTATCTGAACGACCACCTAACACTACGGAACAGAGGTATTCTTAGTAAGGCAAAGGCATTGGCCAAAGAAAAAAATTTCCAGTATATATGGGTGAAGCATTGCAAAATAATGGCTCGGAAATCGGATACATCGCCAGTAATTTTTATCAGAGACGAAAACGACCTAAAGAAGTTAACGTAACCGAAAAACATCTACTTACTGTTATATTCCATCATTTGCTTAAACAAAGTTTGAGAATCACATTCATTTTTAAAGTCTTTTGTTCTCACTTTCTCAGCTTAAACTGGCTCAAGATGTTCAATCAATTTACGTTGGTAAGTTTGCATACGCTCTGGCAATTTTCACACGCATTTCTAATAAGTTACAAGAACCTAACGCTCATATTTGCATGCATTTTTTTAATTTTGCAATCAATATCGCTCGCAGTAGGACTTATGAACTACAAACAATCTTGGTACGTAACTCTCCACCCACTCACGCTTATATCGCACGCATTTGTTCCTGACACCAACTACATTAGGCCTATATTAGCTTGCGCATTTTTGTGTTTACAATTAAAATCGCCCGTACTCGCCGCACACTTATTATATCGCGTAGTTCGTATGATATTTGATGTTTTGTGTCATTTGCCCAACGTTTTCGATACGAACCTACCTTCTCCAATAAAAAATATTGACAATAGTACATTTAACCTGATTTATTTGCAATATTATATAGGTATCTACTATATTTTTATCGGAAATTGTTCACATTTGTTTATTAATGCAGTTTTTAGTCGTGAAGTATACATTTGTACTTATAACCTGATTTTTTTGCAATATTATAAAGGTACCTACCATATTTTTTGTATCGGATATTGTTCACATTTGTTTATTAATGCAGTTTTTAGTCGTGAAATGTATATTTGTACTTATAACATAATTTATTTGCATTGTTATATAGGTACCTACCATATTTTTATCGGATATTGTTTACATGCAGTTTTTATTCGTAAAATGTATAATTGTACATATAACCTGATATATGTACTTTATTACATAGGTACCTACCATATTTTTATCGGATATTGTTTACATGCAGTTTTTATTCGTAAAATGTATAATTGTACATATAACCTGATATATGTACTTTATTACATAGGTACCTACCATATTTTTATCGGATATTGTTTACATGCAGTTTTTATTCGTAAAATGTATTATTGTTCATATAACCTGATATATTTACTTTATTATATAGGTACCTACCATATTTTTTCTTTTTTTTTCGGATATTGTTTACATTTAATATTTTTATTTTTTATTATTGTAGTCTTTATTCGTAAAATGCACAAAAGTATATTTAACCTGATTTATTTACACTATTATATAGGTACCGACCTACAATATTTTTATCAGATATTGTTTACATTTTTTATTAATGCAACTTTTATTCGTAAAAACAATCTATAATGACGAACTCAAATATTAAAATGTACTACCAAAATACTCGAGGGCTGCGTACAAAGACGAACAAGTTTAAAAGAAATATACTTTTAAGCGAATTTGATGTGGTTTTGATCACCGAATCATGGTTGAATGATGGTGTAGGCGACTCTGAACTCTTCGACGATAGGTATATTGTATTTAGGCGTGACAGGCAATATTCTGTCACACAACAGGTGAACGGTGGTGGGGTACTGATAGCAGTGCATCGCAATTTAGCTTCAACATTCCGCCCTGAATGGTCATCCTCAGCAGAGGACATCTGGGTAACTGTTACATATAAAAATAAACACTATAATGTTATTAAACTACATTTCTGCTGTCTCTATTTGTGTGATGAAAATCTAGGCTATAATTTTAAATCACAACTATCTAACTTTACTGATAAGCTTTCCTTAGTAGTAGACTCATGCCCCAATGATGTGTTCATTATTTTTGGCGACTTTAATATGAAGAATATAAGCTGGGATCTGGATCTTAACAACATAACGCAACCTACAGGTATTCAAGGTGATGCACAAGTCTATTTTTTTGATGTAATAACTGAATGTAATCTTAACCAATTTAATAATTGTATGAATGTGAACAACAGAGTCCTCGATTGGGCATTGTGCAATGCTCAATTAAATGTGTGTGTATGTGATGATCCCTTAGTGCCGGAAGATATGCACCATAAAGCTATATATGTATCGCTCCCCTTAGCCGAATTTAAACCACTTACGCCTCGGTCTAGAACAATATACACTTATCGTTCGGGCAATTTTGATGCTATAAACTCATCACTTCATGATGTAGACTGGAGTTGCCTGCTTTATGGTACTACTCTTGATGCGGCTGTCGAGAATTTCTATAATACCTTATATACTTTAATTGACAAATTCGTACCACAAAGACTCTATACCCCTAATTCATTTCCACCCTGGTATACAAAACCATTAAAAAAAGTCATTAAGGAAAAATACAAGTTCCTGCAAAAGTTTCATGTATATGGCAATAATAGTGATTATGAAACTTTTTCGTTGTTACGCTTTAGAGCGAAAAATATTGAACAGGAATGTTACAGCAAGTGAGCGATTCGTAGCAAGTGAGCGATTCGTAGCCACTGATCGATTCGTAGCCACTGATCGATTCGTTGCTAGTGATCGATTCGTAGCAAGTGATCGATTCGTAGCAAGTGAGCGATTCGTAGCCACTGATAGATTCGTAGCAAGTGATCGATTCGTAGCCACTGATCGATTCGTAGCAAGTGATCCATTCGTAGCCACTGATCGATTCGTAGCAAGTGAGCGATTCGTAGCCACCGATCAATTCGTAGCAAGTGAGCGATTCGTAGCCACTGATCGATTCGTAGCAAGTGATCGATTCGTAACCTCTGATCGATTCGTAGCAAGTAATCGATTCGTAGCAAGAGATCGATTCGTAGCAAGTGATCGATTCGTAGCAAGTGATCGATTCATAGCAAGTGAGCGATTCGTAGCCACTGATAGATTCGTAGCCAGTGATCGATTCATAGCCACTGATCGATTCGTAGCAAGTGATCCATTCGTAGCCACTGATCGATTCGTAGCAAGTGATCGATTCGTAGCAAGTGAGCGATTCGTAGCCACCGATCAATTCGTAGCAAGTGAGCGATTCGTAGCCACTGATCGATTCGTAGCAAGTGATCGATTCGTAACCTCTGATCGATTCGTAGCAAGTAATCGATTCGTAGCAAGTGATCGATTCGTAGCAAGTGATCGATTCGTAGCAAGTGATCGATTCGTAGCAAGTGATCGATTCGTAGCCACTCATCGATTCGTAGCCACTGATCGATTCGTAGCCACTGATCGATTCGTAGCCACTGATCGATTCGTAGCAAGTGATCGATTCGTAGCCATTGATCGATTTGTAGCAAGTGATCGATTCGTAGCAAGTGATCGATTCGTAACAAGCCATCGATTCGTAGCCACTGATCGATTCGTAGCCACTGATCGATTCGTAGCAAGCTATCGATTCGTAGCCACTGATCGATTCGTAGCCACTGATCGATTCGTAGCCATTGATCGATTCGTAGCAAGTGATCGATTCGTAGCCACTGATCGATTCGTAGCCATTGATTGATTCGTAGCAAGTGATCGATTCGTAGCAAGTGAGCGATTCGTAGCCACTGATCGATTCGTAGCAAGTGATCGATTCGTAGCCACTGATCGATTCGTCGCAAGTGATCGATTCGTAGAAAGTGAGCGATTCGTAGCAAGTGATCGATTCGTAGCCACTGATCGATTTGTAGCAAGTAATCGATTCGTATCAAGTGAGCGATTCGTAGCAAGTGATCGATTCGTAGCAAGTGATCGATTCGTAGCCACTGATCGATTTGTAGCAAGTGATCGATTCGTAGCAAGTGAGCGATTCGTAGCCACTGATCGATTCGTAGCAAGTGAGCAATTCATAGCAAGTGAGCGATTCGTAGCAAGTGAGCGATTAGTAGCCATTGATCGATTTGTAGCAACTCAATCAGTTGCTACGAATCAATCTCATTCGTAGCAAGTGATCGATTCGTAGGAAGTGATCGATTCGTAGCAACTGATTTATTCGTAGCCACTGATCGATTCGTAGCAAGTGAGCGATTCGTAACCTCTGATCGATTCGTAGCAAGTGATCGATTCGTAGCCACTGATCGATTCGTAGCCACTGATTAATTCGTAGCAAGTGATCGATTCGTAGCCACTGATTGATTCGTAGCAAGTGATTGATTCGTAGCAAGTGAGCGATTCGTAGCAAGTGAGCGATTCGTAGCCACTGATCGATTCGTAGCTAGTGATCGATTCGTAGTAAGTGATCGATTCTTAGCAAGTGAGCGATTCGTAGCAAGTGAGCGATTCGTAGCCACTGATCGATTCGTAGCCACTGATCGATTCGTTGCTAGTGATCGATTCGTAGCAAGTGATCGATTCGTAGCAAGTGAGCGATTCGTAGCCACTGATAGATTCGTAGCAAGTGATCGATTCGTAGCCACTGATCGATTCGTAGCAAGTGATCCATTCGTAGCCACTGATCGATTCGTAGCAAGTGATCGATTCGTAGCAAGTGAGCGATTCGTAGCCACCGATCAATTCGTAGCAAGTGAGCGATTCGTAGCCACTGATCGATTCGTAGCAAGTGATCGATTCGTAACCTCTGATCGATTCGTAGCAAGTAATCGATTCGTAGCAAGTGATCGATTCGTAGCAAGTGATCGATTCGTAGCAAGTGATCGATTCATAGCAAGTGATCGATTCGTAGCCACTCATCGATTCGTAGCCACTCATCGATTCGTAGCCACTGATCGATTCGTAGCCACTGATCGATTCGTAGCAAGTGATCGATTCGTAGCCACTCATCGATTCGTAGCTACTGATTAATTCGTAGCAAGTGATTAATTCGTAGCAAGTGATCGATTCGTAGCCACTGATTGATTCGTAGCTAGTGATCGATTCGTAGTAAGTGATCGATTCGTAGCAAGTGAGCGATTCGTAGCCACTGATTGATTCGTAGCAAGTGAGCGATTCGTAGCCACTGATCGATTCGTAGCAAGGGATCGATTCGTAGCCACTGATCGATTCGTAGCCACTGATTAATTCGTAGCAAGTGATCGATTCGTAGCCACTGATTGATTCGTAGCAAGTGATTGATTCGTAGCAAGTGAGCGATTCGTAGCCACTGATCGATTCGTAGCCACTGATTAATTCGTAGCCACTGATTAATTCGTAGCAAGTGATCGATTCGTAGCCACTGATTGATTCGTAGCAAGTGAGCGATTCGTAGCAAGTGAGCGATTCGTAGCCACTGATCGATTCTTAGCTAGTGAGCGATTCGTAGCCACTGATCGATTCGTAGCAAGTGATCGATTCGTAGCCACTGATCGATTCGTAGCAAGTGATCGATTCGTAGCAAGTGAGCGTTTCGTAGCAAGTGAGCGATTCGTAGCAAGTGAGCGTTTCGTAGCAAGTGATCGATTCGTAGCCACTGATCGATTCGTAGCAAGTGATCGATTCGTAGCCACTGATTGATTAGTAGCTAGTGATCGATTCGTAGTAAGTGATCGATTCGTAGCAAGTGAGCGATTCGTAGCCACTGATTGATTCGTAGCAAGTGAGCGTTTCGTAGCCACTGATCGATTCGTAGCAAGTGATCCATTCGTAGCCACTGATCGATTCGTAGCAAGTGATCGATTCGTAGCAAGTGAGCGATTCGTAGCCACCGATCAATTCGTAGCAAGTGAGCGATTCGTAGCCACTGATCGATTCGTAGCAAGTGATCGATTCGTAACCTCTGATCGATTCGTAGCAAGTAATCGATTCGTAGCAAGTGATCGATTCGTAGCAAGTGATCGATTCGTAGCAAGTGATCGATTCATAGCAAGTGATCGATTCGTAGCCACTCATCGATTCGTAGCCACTCATCGATTCGTAGCCACTGATCGATTCGTAGCCACTGATCGATTCGTAGCAAGTGATCGATTCGTAGCCACTCATCGATTCGTAGCTACTGATTAATTCGTAGCAAGTGATTAATTCGTAGCAAGTGATCGATTCGTAGCCACTGATTGATTCGTAGCTAGTGATCGATTCGTAGTAAGTGATCGATTCGTAGCAAGTGAGCGATTCGTAGCCACTGATTGATTCGTAGCAAGTGAGCGATTCGTAGCCACTGATCGATTCGTAGCAAGGGATCGATTCGTAGCCACTGATCGATTCGTAGCCACTGATTAATTCGTAGCAAGTGATCGATTCGTAGCCACTGATTGATTCGTAGCAAGTGATTGATTCGTAGCAAGTGAGCGATTCGTAGCCACTGATCGATTCGTAGCCACTGATTAATTCGTAGCCACTGATTAATTCGTAGCAAGTGATCGATTCGTAGCCACTGATTGATTCGTAGCAAGTGAGCGATTCGTAGCAAGTGAGCGATTCGTAGCCACTGATCGATTCTTAGCTAGTGAGCGATTCGTAGCCACTGATCGATTCGTAGCAAGTGATCGATTCGTAGCCACTGATCGATTCGTAGCAAGTGATCGATTCGTAGCAAGTGAGCGTTTCGTAGCAAGTGATCGATTCGTAGCCACTGATTGATTCGTAGCAAGTGAGCGATTCGTAGCCACTGATTGATTCGTAGCAAGTAATTGATTCGTAGCCACTTATCGATTCGTAGCAAGTGAGCGATTCGTAGCAAGTGAGCGTTTCGTAGCAAGTGATCGATTCGTAGCCACTGATCGATTCGTAGCAAGTGATCGATTCGTAGCCACTGATTGATTAGTAGCTAGTGATCGATTCGTAGTAAGTGATCGATTCGTAGCAAGTGAGCGATTCGTAGCCACTGATTGATTCGTAGCAAGTGAGCGTTTCGTAGCCACTGATCGATTCGTAGCAAGTGATCGATTCGTAGCCACTGATCGATTCGTAGCCACTGATTAATTCGTAGCAAGTGATTAATTCGTAGCAAGTGATCGATTCGTAGCCACTGATTGATTCATAGCCTGGATCGATTCGTAGTAAGTGATCGATTCGTAGCAAGTGAGCGATTCGTAGCCACTGATTGATTCGTAGCAAGTGAGCGATTCGTAGCCACTGATCGATTCGTAGCAAGTGATCGATTCGTAGCCACTGATCGATTCGTAGCCACTGATTAATTCGTAGCAAGTGATCGATTCGTAGCCACTGATTGATTCGTAGCAAGTGATTGATTCGTAGCAAGTGAGCGATTCGTAGCAAGTGAGCGATTCGTAGCCACTGATCGATTCGTAGCTAGTGATCGATTCGTAGTAAGTGATCGATTCTTAGCAAGTGAGCGATTCGTAGCAAGTGAGCGATTCGTAGCTAGTGATCTATTCGTAGCAAGTGATCGATTCGTAGCAAGTGAGCGATTCGTAGCCACTGATAGATTCGTAGCAAGTGATCGATTCGTAGCCACTGATCGATTCGTAGCAAGTGATCCATTCGTAGCCACTGATCGATTCGTAGCAAGTGATCGATTCGTAGCAAGTGAGCGATTCGTAGCCACCGATCAATTCGTAGCAAGTGAGCGATTCGTAGCCACTGATCGATTCGTAGCAAGTGATCGATTCGTAGCCACTCATCGATTCGTAGCCACTCATCGATTCGTAGCCACTGATCGATTCGTAGCAAGTGATCCATTCGTAGCCACTGATCGATTCGTAGCAAGTGAGCGATTCGTAGCTAGTGATCTATTCGTAGCAAGTGATCGATTCGTAGCAAGTGAGCGATTCGTAGCCACTGATAGATTCGTAGCAAGTGATCGATTCGTAACCTCTGATCGATTCGTAGCAAGTAATCGATTCGTAGCAAGTGATCGATTCGTAGCAAGTGATCGATTCGTAGCAAGTGATCGATTCGTAGCCACTCATCGATTCGTAGCCACTGATCGATTCGTAGCCACTGATCGATTCGTAGCAAGTGATCGATTCGTAGCCACTCATCGATTCGTAGCCACTCATCGATTCGTAGCCACTGATCGATTCGTAGCCACTGATCGATTCGTAGCAAGTGATCGATTCGTAGCCACTGATCGATTCGTAGCCACTGATCGATTCGTAGCCATTGATCGATTCGTAGCAAGTGATCGATTTGTAGCCACTGATCGATTCGTAGCCATTGATAGATTCGTAGCAAGTGATCGATTCGTAGCAAGTGATCGATTCGTAGCAAGTGAGCGATTCGTAGCAAGTGAGCGATTCGTAGCCACTGATCGATTCGTAGCAAGTGATTGATTCGTAGCCACTGATTAATTCGTAGCAAGTGATCGATTCGTAGCCACTGATTGATTCGTAGCAAGTGATTGATTCGTAGCAAGTGAGCGATTCGTAGCAAGTGAGCGATTCGTAGCCACTGATCGATTCGTAGCTAGTGATCGATTCGTAGTAAGTGATCGATTCTTAGCCACTGATCGATTCGTAGCAAGTGATCGATTCGTAGCCACTCATCGATTCGTAGCCACTGATCGATTCGTAGCCACTGATCGATTCGTAGCAAGTGATCGATTCGTAGCCATTGATCGATTTGTAGCAAGTGATCGATTCGTAGCAAGTGATCGATTCGTAGCCATTGATCGATTTGTAGCAAGTGATCGATTCGTAGCAAGTGATCGATTCGTAACAAGCCATCGATTCGTAGCCACTGATCGATTCGTAGCCATTGATCGATTCGTAGCAAGTGATCGATTTGTAGCCACTGATCGATTCGTAGCCATTGATAGATTCGTAGCAAGTGATCGATTCGTAGCAAGTGATCGATTCGTAGCAAGTGAGCGATTCGTAGCAAGTGAGCGATTCGTAGCCACTGATCGATTCGTAGCAAGTGATCGATTCGTAGCCACTGATTAATTCGTAGCAAGTGATCGATTCGTAGCCACTGATTGATTCGTAGCAAGTGATTGATTCGTAGCAAGTGAGCGATTCGTAGCAAGTGAGCGATTCGTAGCCACTGATCGATTCGTAGCTAGTGATCGATTCGTAGTAAGTGATCGATTCTTAGCCACTGATCGATTCGTAGCAAGTGATCGATTCGTAGCCACTCATCGATTCGTAGCCACTGATCGATTCGTAGCCACTGATCGATTCGTAGCAAGTGATCGATTCGTAGCCATTGATCGATTTGTAGCAAGTGATCGATTCGTAGCAAGTGATCGATTCGTAGCCATTGATCGATTTGTAGCAAGTGATCGATTCGTAGCAAGTGATCGATTCGTAACAAGCCATTGATTCGTAGCCACTGATCGATTCGTAGCCACTGATCGATTCGTAGCAAGCTATCGATTCGTAGCCACTGATCGATTCGTAGCCACTGATCGATTCGTAGCCATTGATCGATTCGTAGCAAGTGATCGATTCGTAGCCACTGATCGATTCGTAGCCATTGATAGATTCGTAGCAAGTGATCGATTCGTAGCAAGTGATCGATTCGTAGCAAGTGAGCGATTCGTAGCAAGTGAGCGATTCGTAGCCACTGATCGATTCGTAGCAAGTGATCGATTCGTAGCCACTGATCGATTCGTCGCAAGTGATCGATTCGTAGAAAGTGAGCGATTCGTAGGAAGTGATCGATTCGTAGCAACTGATTTATTCGTAGCCACTGATCGATTCGTAGCAACTGATCGATTCGTAGCCTCTGATCGATTCCTAGCCACTGATCGATTCGTAGCAAGGGATCAATTCGTAGCCATTGATCAGTTCTTGTAGAGGCTGTCTTTATTACGTCAGATTCCGTAGCATCAGTCATGGGACTCGTAGCGTCAGTGATGAGACCAATTTATTTTACGTTGTATATTGTGATATCCGACCGCTTTTCGTCCGTCTGTCACCAGGCTGTATCTCAAGAACGGTGATAGCTAGACAACTGAAATTTTCACAGATGATGTATTTCTATCGCCGCTATAACAATAAATACTAAAAACAAAATAAAATACATATTTAAAGGGAGCTCCAGATACAAAATCGCGTTTTTTTTTTGCCGTTTTTTTTGATACCCTTCGCGTGTCCGACCCGTACTTGGCCGGTCTATATATATTTGGTAGATTTCAGGATAAATTAAAGAAATAATAAAGACAGTAGTTTTTCAATAAACTGTATTTTCATCTATTTGTAGTTACAATATAAATAAAATAAGTACTTATACAAAAATCGTTACTCATAAAAATACTTAACTCATGCTCTGTCTCTCTCTAATCTACTTGCTAGAAAGAGAGAAAAGATCACTCTTAATATTTTTATAAGTAATTTGAAGATATTGAGTCACACTCTTTCCTGTGCCGGTGACAGCGTCGCTGTAATCGCATCTTTTGGTTGTCAGTTTATTGAAAATGTATCCAAATGACATTAGAGTCACAATGACAATAGGAGCTTCCAATTTTGGCCGCCGGCACAGAAAAGATTGTGACTGTATAATACGCTTTTATTATTAAGAAAAAGTGTAACACTAACCCATGTTTTCTCTCTTTTACTCACATTGAAATTTGGAAGTGAGTGAAAGAGAGAAGCGATAATATAAGTAGCCCCCGTAAAAGTGTATCATAATTTGTGATATAAACTTATTTATTTATTGTATTGTTTTTGGTTAACTAAATTAAAACAGATTTTTTATTGTTCTATTATTAAAAAACATTATTTGACATAATTAAATTCATTTAATTTTATATTCCTATTAAGTACTTACTTATATTTTTTTGATTTACACGAACATTAGACATTGAAATAAAACTACTTTTCAACACACTTGCTGATAAAGGGGGTCTTATTTGTGCAATAACAGTTGAAAAAAGGTGGCTTTGATTTTAAAAAAGTTCGATGGTACAAAAATATTGTGTCCATACATTTTAAAAACAAACTTGTGTGTTGAAAAACGTTGTATGGTACACGCGTGTATTGATGATTACTATCCTCGGCTATCTTCAGACCCTCGCCTGACGGCTCGGGCCTCAATAGCGCCTCGGAAGTAATCACCAACTTACCTCGCTTGTACCATAAATAACGAATCTGTGGTAAATTCACAATGACCATATTTAGAATATTATATTCAAAATATTGGAGGTTAAAAAAATATTTGATGAATAAAAACAAAATTATTATCCTTTTCAATTAATAACTATCATAAAGATGGACTGAATTTAGTTAACCTAAAACCGTGACTTCTCTTACAAACTAGCATTCTAATTCGTACCTTATTCTACTTATATTTAAAGTCGTGATTACGATTTCACATTATTTTATAAGTTTTCATTTTTATGAGAATGTTCATGTATGTATTCACTGTCGCTGTCTGTCCCTATGTATGCTTAAATCTTTAAAATTACGCAACAGATTTTGATGCTGCTTTCTTTAATAGGTAAAATGATTAAAGAGGAAGGTTTTTGTATAATTTTATCCCTGCATTATCACGGGAGCGGGTACTATGTGTGTGAAACCAATATTAATCCACAAAAATTGAATACTGCTACAAATATATCTGTGCCGGTGCCAGCGTCGCTGTAATCGCATCTTTTGGTTGTCAGTTTATTGAAAATGTATCCAAATGACATTAGAGTCACAATGACAATAGGAGCTTCCAATTTTGGCCGCCGGCACAGAAAACTCGGTGACTATAAAACAGATTTTATTTATTTTAGTTCAGCTACTCCGCGCTAGGGGCGCTAGCAGTATGAACATTCTCGTAATAATGAAATCTATACAATATCCTATTACAATCAAGATTTTCAACAGCCGAAATATAACCTCCGTAGCTCAGCGGTGCTAAGGTACTACAAGGTCGGAGGTTCAGTTCCCAACTGAGGTGAAAATTTTGAATGATTTAAAATCTTGGTCTGTTTAGAGTATTTTCTAATTTATTCTACCGAAGTCTACCAGCTAATAATCTAAATAAATAATATCCAGTGGCAGCTTGAAACAGTCTATGAACCCAGTACAACCTGAAACAAAACAAATTTTGTTAATAATCCTCATTCCCTCCATCATCTCATTACAGTAACTGACCCCTAAGTCCGTAACTTGTATCTAGGGTATCAGAAACTACGCACACACATTCATTCACACACAATTATGAAAGGCGTCTCTATCACTGATGATGACACAGTGATGAGGAAAAGACGTGATAAACATGGGAGTGTTGGTGATCTCAAACCTGAATATATTGTTTTATTGTCCTTTAATATCACGCTGCAAACCAAAGACATAGCTCTCAAATATCTATGCTTTGTTAGACCCGGTCCGGGAATCAAAACCGAAAGACCTTATAGATAGCACAACCAAATAAATTGTCGATGCATCATAATCCAACAAGAGATACTTATAATATACTTTTGATAATATTTTCTCTTGAATCACTCTGTCTGTCTTAGTTATATAACAAACGAAATGACTTTATTTTATACCTTGCAGTGCAGACATGGATTTGGATTTATATTTCACAACAAATAATTAAATAACATTAAAATAAAAATTAAAAAAAACCCCCAACACAATTACTTTTAAACCCCTATAACTTTTAAACGGGTTAACCGATTTTCATCAAACATGTCTAAGTACACTCGCACGTAAGTCCCCTTTAATACAAAAAAAAAAAACTAAATTGAAACCGGTTCATCCGTTCGGGAGCTACGATGCCACAAACAGACAGATACACACACAGACACGTCAAACTTATAACACCCCTCTTTTTGCGTCGGGGGTTAAAAACTATATGTTACCTGTTCAACTTAGTCCTAGCAAGAGGCAGTGATTCAGCCGAGTCTTTCAATATAAACCTCCTTATCCCCAGCATATACGCTCCAATGTAAGTGTCCCAGCTGAACTCCGGCCAGTGGAAGAAGGCCGAGCCGTCAGTGGTAGTGGAGACGTCCTCGTGGAGAGCTGTCAACTCTGACACGCCGAAATGCCACTCGTTGTTCGCAAAGTATTCGCCCGTCGCGGCAGCCATCTTGAATCGGCGGGCTAGTTTCATCATGCTGGAAGGAGAAGTAAATATATGGACACGTAACACACATCGGCTTTGAGCCCAAAGCACATTTTATTTATTGCCAATATATACATAGGTTGGTAAAGTTTTTTAAGTCACAGAACTAATGCGGAGAAATTACCAGCAGTTATGTCAATCAAGTCGTATGTTGTCAGCAAAACAGGTGGGAATAGAAGAGATAGCACGTCTTTTAATTCACAGAACTAATGGGGGGAAAAATCCCAGTAGTTTTGTCAACAGATCAGGTGGGAGTAAAGGACAGCTTCGAATATGGATACTAGACAACGGATAAACATACTTTTGCAAATATACCTGCGACGCCCAGCCGTTATACTAAAAACCTTCCCCTTAAATAAGTCCTATCTTTTAAAAGAAACCGCATCAAAATCCTATATTAAAGATGTAAGCATTATATAGGGACAGACAGCGGGACGCGACTTTGTTGTATACTATTTAGTTGAAACATCCAGTCCAAAATATACATTTATGTTTTGTCTGTCAAACAGAAATGTTTGTCTTAAAGAGGTTTGAACCTGTATTCTTTGTGTTTTTAGTGTAGAGTAGGTAGAGGATATACTATAAGATTTCCATAACACAGAAGTTGATGCGACATATTTTGGAATTTCGTGGGCTTTTTGTGGGTTCTAAGTTAAAGATTCACTATACTACATATATGTTGGTTGAAAGATAGTTTTAACTCAACTTATACTCACATAGCTTTCCTTCCCTGGGCTCTCAAGAGTAGATCATAGAGAAAAGCTGGCAAGAAGTGGCAGGTCATCTCCCAAAAGGTGTTCACGAACCGGGACTCAGTGAACGAAAAGTTAGGGTACCACATCACGTATCTGTAAAAGAAATTGGTCTTTATTACCGTCAAATGATGGACTAGAATAGGTTACACCGTCCTCCCCTCACCCTGAGAGTGACTGAGCTATGATTTCCTATAAATACTATCAGTACTGAGTCATCTTTTCTGTGCCGGCGGACAAAATTGTAAGCTCCTATTGTCATTGTGACTCTAATGTCATTTGGATACATTTTCAATAAACTGACAAACAAAAGATGCGATTACAGCGACGCTATCACCGGCACAGGAAAGATTGTGGCACAATATATGATTATGAGGATATAGAACGTCTATAGCGTAGGGGGTTTAGGCCTTTGACTGCTAATCGGACGGTGCCTGGTTCAAACCCCGCCATTTAAAAATGTGTTTTCAATTTTCGAATTCATAAGTATAGGATTCCGGCCGTTTTCGGCCACGGCGACTACTTCGACTCCGGCTACGACTGTCTGTCGTGTGCCCTCATGTGGCTTATGTAACTAATCTTCTTGGCGAAGACCCTAGAACATACCGGGCATGAGAGTACACCATCAATATAGTTATAATTGATAGCCGCAGGTGGTCGGGCTTTCAATTGGTCGCGCTTGCGATCGAGGTCAGCGCGACGTTTGTTCTCAAACTCGTAGACTTTGGATTTGACCCGAGATCTCCATTCGGGTCTATCCGCAGCCTGAGTTTCCATCAATGACGGCTCCATATCACACTTTTTGAAGTGTCGCTTTAGCACATCTTTGTACCTGAGGAGTTGTCCGCCATGCTTACGCTTGCCCTCCTCAAGTTCTGAGTAGAAGATGCGCTTAGCAACACTCTGTTCTGCCATACGCGAAACGTGTCCACACCACCGCAGCTGTCGTCGCATCAGGTAGGCTTCCATTCCACACACATTTGCTCTGCGCAACACCTCAGTGTTCCGCACGTGGTCTGACCATCGGATATTCAGAATCTTCCTCAAGCATCTGTGGAGAAATTGGTCTAGCATACGGATATGACGGCGGTATACAGTCCACGTTTCGGCAGAGTATAAGATGTTAGGAAGTACCACTGACATGTATACCGCGATCTTTGTAGCCAACTTAAGGTCATGAGAGTCGAAGACCCTTGACTTCAATTTTCCGAATGCCGCAGCAGCAGCTGAGATTCTACTGTTAACTTGAGCATCAAGGTCGCACTTAGATGTGAGCGTGCTTCCTAGGTAGCGGAACTTGTCAACCTGCTTCAGTTCGTCTTCACCGAGCTTGATGGATAGTTGCTCACGGCCATAAATGTCTAGAGACATTACACTTATCTTCAAGCCAAATTCATATGTACGTTAAATTCGAAGCTCTTACGGTGAAGGAAAACATCGTTAGGAAACCTGCACACACCGAAGAAATTCTAAGATTGTGTGCTCCGTGACCACCGCACTCGGCCTGTGGTTGACTAAGGCCTAATCACCCTCATTCAGGGTAGGCTCGAGACCCTCAGTGGGGACATTATGAGCTGATGATGATGATACTTACTTGGTAGGGTTCTCTCTTGCCCATTTGATGCAGAGCCTCGTGAAATGTCCCCATTGCAGAGGGTTGATACTGCCTGAGGTGACGTTGTATACTGGGCATCTACCTGGTCTGAAACAAGTTAAACCCTTCTTCAGTAGGTACCTATACCAACATTATAAATATGGGACAGATAAACAGAGTTTTGTATCGGGTGAGAAGCAAGATTACGCCGGTGACGGTTGACCAGACCGGTTATGCGGTGCGGTTGACTATATCTATTAGCGATATAATGAAGCCTTGCAAAGTCAAGCGTCCAACCGCGCAACAGTTGGCGTAGTACGCAATGTGGCTGCCGCGTGCGGTACGGTTTGAAACCGCTTCGGTCAACCGCATAGCACTGTCACGGGCCTCAGCAGGATAAAATTTTGGGAACAGCCGTTTTTATTCGCCAGTCAGAGTTTTGGTTTTTTAAAATATGAATCGACACAAGTCAGTGTTAAATCTACACTTGTATTTCCTTACTTCTTAACCCCCTGTCTCCAGGCGGCGAGGATGCAGGAGCTGACGACCATGTCCACAGGCACCAGGTCCACCACGTAGCGCTCCCGGCAGTACCCCGACCGGTACGTCCCGCGGGATATCTCCATTATTATACCTGGGTGGAATGGGAATTTGCGATAAAAAATTCCATATAAATACAAAAAAATCCTACTTAATTTTTGATTTTTTTTTAGTTTGTCTTGAGAATCGAACCCGTATTCTTTGGCACAGCACTTTACTCATGTGCAACTGATATAAGAATTCATAAAAGATTTTAATGATCCTTTATTATGATTTAACTAAAAAACTACTAAACCGATTTCAGAAATTCATTCACTAAAGGATAGCTTCATGAACAAGTAACATAGCAACAGAGGCTTTATTTTATTCCCGTATTTTCACGGGAATGGGAGCCGCGGAACGGGTACACGTCTCGCGGTTTCACCCGCGTAGTTCCCGTTCCCATGGGAATACGGGAATAAAATATAGCCTATGTTACTCGGGGTGAATGCAGCTTTCTAATGGTGAAAGATTTTTTTTTAAATTCGGAGCCTATTCGTTACTAACAAACAAATATGTCCTCTTTATAATATTACTAGCTGTGCCCCGCGGTTTTACCCGCGTAGTTCCCGATCCCGGGGGAATTTCGGGATAAAATGTAGCCTATGTTCTTTCTCGGACCATAAGCTACCCCTGTACCAAATTTCAAGTCAATCGGTTCAGTAGTTTAGCCGTGAAAAGGTAACAGATTGACAGACAGACAGACAGAGTTACTTTCGCATTTATAATATTAGTTAGGATATTAGGATAGTTTAGATGGTATATCTGACCTGTGACTCCATACACGTTGTCAATCCATCCAGGAAAGGGCTCCTGTAGGGCTGCCGTCACTGAAACAATACAAATAGGTCAAGAAGAGTTGTGTCTGGAGTAAAGAACGAACAGAAGTACGTATTTTAGGGTGAAATTCTGTAACGATTATAAGAAGTGGGAAAAAATACTTTAAATCCATACAAATATTATAAACTTATTGCCTTATTTGCGTTGCATGTTTAGTCTGGTTTAACAAAACCTGGTAAGCATTTGACACCTTATCAGTCAAATCTGTCACTTTAGTCTTTTGACAGTATTCAAAATTGTACTTAGAACAGATTGTAAAAGCTGGTTTAGAGACTAAACCAGACTAAAAAAGCAACGCAAATAAGGGCAGAAGAGTTTCTAACATACATAACATAACATAATCATTCCCTCCATCATCTCATTACAGTAACTGACCCCTAACTAAGTCCGTAACTTGTATCTAGGGTATCACAAACTACGCACACACTCATTCACACACACACACAGACCGAGACAAACATTTGTGGTACACACAAATATTACGAATGGCAGTCCGGGATGGTGACCACTCTGGCATCGAGGTCGGTGACTTTTAAATAGTTACTTATTTAAAACTAAACTTATTTACCGTTGTAATTTTGGGACAGAACTTAAAGAAACAATATATCAGTCAATATAAATATGTAACTCAAAGGTGACTGACTGACTGACATAGTGATCTATCATCACAGCCCAAACCACTGGACGGATCGGGCTGAAAGGCATGCAGGTAGATGTTATGACGTAGGCATCCACAAAGAAAGGATTTTGATTAATTTTACCCCTAAAGGGATAAAATAGGGGATGAAAGTTGGTATGACGGAAGTCATTATTTCACGCGGACGAAGTCGCGGGCCAAAGTTAGTAGAATAAAACGTCTAGAACGAAAAAAAAACTACTTTTTGACGTGAAACGTCTTTAAAATCGCGCTGAAACATACGGGTACCAGGTTTAAAAAGTGGACCGTAACGAAAAGGTCTACATCATCGTGCCTTAATCATTAAAAAACTATTAGTCTTAGAAACAAAAATGTGGTGTGAATATTTCACTTATATAGTCAGCTCGCTGTTATGACATTGAATTATCTTGTTTTCATTTCAATCTTTTACTTTAAAAGCGATACGCTAACATAGACGTTTCACGTTAAAACCAACGGCCGTGTGCCCCGGCACAGCCCCACCCGATTTTTTAATAGTTTTCGGAACAAACTTTAAAGAAACAATATATAGTCAATTCAATAAATATATAATAAGTCGCCCGCCTGAACCATTTCTCGTGGCTTTAATTAAACTTTCATACGTATCGATTCGGCCACATGTCTGCTCCCACCACTTATAAGCCGATACCTATAAATATAATGTTGTATATCGATTTTCAAAAGCTTTATTAACCTGATTACCTAGTTAAGAAAGAGTTTTTAAGTGATATGTTTTATGAAGCGCTCATGGCCCAGTGCTACACGCGGATCACTTGTGATCTGTGCGGTAAAGCATCGTCTGGCACCGTCATGACTGTGTTGGATCATTACTGAAAAGACTTTTAATTTCATGAGCGTTTCCGTGCTTCGGAGGGCACGTAAAGCCGTCGGTCCCGGCTGTCGTACTAACATCATCGACAATCGTTACGGGTAGTTAGAGCCCTCAAAAGTCTAACATTTGGTTTAAACAAAAAATGTGGTATAGCCCTCTGGGTTGTGAAGGTCTGGTGGCAGTCGCTTCACGTAAAATACTGACATTCCGCCAAATCTGGTTAAACTGAAAACCGACCCCATAGTCGTGGGATTTATCCCACGACTATGGGGTCGTGGGATAAATCCCTGGGATAAATCTTTCTTTATCCGAACCTTTAGGTTCGGATAAAGAAAGATGTTTATGAAGAAAATTTTCTTGTTTTTTAGTATTTAGTCTGTCTATCATCTTCGTATAGCTATTGATACCCGGTATATTTAATGGGTATAATACCTGTATCTAATGTACTATGGAGGTCTGGGAAGGACCCATGTAAGGACCAACAAGTATGGGCATAAACGTACGAGAATTGAATCTGCTACCCTTTGCTTTGCAGTCCGTAATGATTCTACCGTTGTAATCTATTCTATTCATAATTGACGTAAATGTTATGTAAACTTAGTACCAGGGACTATGAAATATGCAAAACATTAACAAAAAAGCTAAAAAAAGAAAAAAAAGCTACTTAGTCTATGGGTTCGTTATTTCTCTTATTAACCCCCGACGCAAAAAGAGGGGTGTTATAAGTTTGACGTATCTGTGTGTGTGTGTATCTGTCTGTCTGTGGCATCATAGCTCCCGAACGGATGAACCGATTTCAATTTATTTTTTTTGTGTTAAAGGGGACTTACGTGCGAGTGTTCTTAGACATGTTTGATGAAAATCGGTTGACCCGTTTAAAAGTAATTGTGGTGGGGGTTTTTTAATTTTTCTTTACTTTTATAAATTAACATAACATAATCATTCACTCCGTCATCTCATTACAGTAACTGACCCCTAACTAAGTTCGTAACTTGTATCTAGAGTATCAGAAACTACGCACACACACACACAATCAGTATTGAAACTTACCAATAGAAGGTCTCACGATGCAGACAGGTAAATCCGTGTGGTTGTATACTATAGACTCGGCCAGTGCTTTGGTCAACGTGTACGGATTCGGATGGTCGCCCTGGAACAATAAATATTTCATTAATGAATCTGAAAAAGCTTTTAAATTTATGAGCAACCATAAAAATCCAATAATATTTTTTTTTCAAATACTTATACTCATAAAGTCTAACAGTCTTACTAATAAAAAAAACCCACTGTGTATATTCTTGATATAACGAGTGTGAAGCATATTAATAATTCGTTATATCAAGAATATACACAGTGGGTATTTTTTATTAGTAAGGCTGTAATTGTGTAAGTCCTTTCATCATTTTTCACTATTCCATAAACGAAGTATCTAGTCGTCCAGTAATTCGGACGAATAAAATTATTTTAGTCGTCCGAATCGTCCATTCTAGCGGACGGCTAGCAACAGCTATTCCATAAATGATTTCCGCAGGCATAACCAACTAAATCACTTGGGTCTGCGTATCTCAGATATAGCTTTTTTCATATTCGGTTAAAAAAACATTATTTTAAGCAGGATTCAAACCCATAACACATCAACATCCACTTCGTCTACTCACCAGGGCCCCGATTCTCTAAACTATTAAGCTGTGATAATGCTACTCAAATGTATTTTAATATCACCATTATGGCCATTTTTCTGTCATTTGTTGTCATTTTGGTATTCTCTTAGTGACAACTACTCCGCTGACTCAATGACTCCATAAAACTTAGATGGTTGTCATGGAAACTGTATTCTGACGTTTATTTGACAAAAAAATATTTGAATTTTGATATGCGACAAAAACCACTGAGACAACATAGCCATATGAATAAATTTTAACAGAATACCAAATTTCTGACACTGTCGTTATGGTGCCTCAATATCAACATATTGTCTGATCAATAATGTCAAATTGCAGACTTAGGCCCCTGTAAGTTTCCAAAATTATTATGAGTGAAATAATTTTTTTGACAAATGAGAATCAAACCCATAACAATTGCCATAGCAGGCACTACCAACTCCCACTCAGTCTATTAACCTGCAAACTTCCGGACATCGCTCTAATGCTACACCACCTGATCTACTAGCAAGGGAGGTAAAGCATTTATAATTAACACAACATAATCATTCACTCCATCATCTCATTTCAGTAACTGACCCCTAACTAAGTCCGTAACTTGTATCTAGGGTATCAAAAACTACGCACACACTCATTCACACACACACAGACCGAGACAAACATTTGTGGTTCACACAAATATTCACCCCGCGCGGGAATCGGACCCGCAACTTTACGGATGGCAGTCCGGCATGGTGACCATTCTGCCATCGTCGAATATGATTGAAACTCACCTGCAGACTCCCAGAAATAGCTTCCACAGTATCGGGGGGCAGCATCTTTGTGCACCTGACGATGCCCTCAGGGTCATACGGCGGGGAGTAGACCCGCTCCTCGATATGAGACCGGGGCGCGTTGCTGTACGCAGTAGACACGTGCACGAAGGCCTGCAACAGGATTAGAGGATAGAAGACCGTCTACTGGGCAGTAGAACAGGGGGTTACTATAAAGACTGTTGGTTTTTGACCTTTTTTGGAAGAAGCAGTTGTTTTTTTTTATGGTCTTTTAAGAAGAAGACTGTTTCTGAAGAGACTTTTTAGTCTTTTGGGGAGTAGAATCTGTGTTTATTAAAAGACTGGGTGGTCTTTTGAGAAAAATATCGTTTCTGAAAGGACCAAAATGGTCTTTTGATGGTGTTAATATCCGGAAAAGACTAAGAGAACAGAAAAGTCTGTCTTTGAAAAGACTATTTGGTCTTCCAATGTTATGTGTCGTATATAAACAGCCCCTGACGATGCCCTCAGGGTCGAACAGCGGTAGTTAGTGTTAGGTGTGGCCGATTAATTAGGAAAGACTATAGGTTATATAACATCATGTTACAACAAACAGAAGGGGATCTAACGCAACTTCAGCCGATGGGAGTTGAACAGCACATTAAATTTATCTTCTATATATCTAATATATAAAATTCTCGTGTCACAGTTTTCGTTGCCATACTCCTCCGAAACGGCTTGACCGATTCTCATGAAATTTTGTGAGCATATTCAGTAGGTCTGAGAATCGGCCAAGATCTATTTTTCATCCCGAAATTCCCACGAGAACGGGAACTACGCGTGTGAAACCGCGGGGCAATTTTGTGAGCATATTCAGTAGGTCTGAGAATCGGCCAACATCTATTTTTCATCCCGAAATTCCTACGGGAACGGGAACGGGAACTACGCGTGTGAAACCGCGGGGCGCAGCTAGTATATATATAAATCTCTTCCGTTACTGAGTGATGTACTGACTGACAGACATCGCACAGCCGAAACTACTGGTCGTAGAGAGCTGACATTTGGCACGTGTGTTTGTTGGGGGGAGTAGGCTACCACTAAGAGAGGATTTTTGGAAATCCCCCCCCCCCCAGGAGGGGAGAAAAGGGGAAAAACGATTTTTCGCCCCCGTAATATCCATGTTACGTTCATCAAAACCATTAGAGCTATTTTCAAGAACGTCAAAAATATAATTTAAACATAAATAAATCATTCCCTCTATCATCTCATTACAGTAACTGACCCCTAACTAAGCTTGGAGCTTGTATCTGGGGTATCAGAAACTACGCACACACTCATTCACACACACACACACCCAAACCGAGATAAGCATTTGTGGTTCACACAAATATTCACCCCGCACGGGAATCGAACCCACAACCTTATGGATGGCAGTCCGGCATGGTGACCACTATTAATTTACGCATAACTTCAGCCAGAACCCTTTAAACTGTCAAAATTTGGATATATCTTTAAACCTTCACTAACCTTCAATTTAGGCATATCCTCAGCCAGCTTCAACACAGCAGCTGTTCCCTGCACATTCAGCTCAGTAGCTGACTGCAGTGGATCAGTAAACCTCACCGTCGCAGCAGAATGGAACAGCGTCGTGACTCGCTTCAACAGCTGTTTGTGTTCAGCGTTTACGCCAAGCCCAGGGGCAGATACGTCCCCGGTAATGGGATAGAGTTTGGCTAAGCGTTCGGGGTATCGCGCTCTGATGCGGTCGAAGACCTGTGAAGGATTGTAGTGGTTACACTTGGATTTGGAAGGATCTTTTTGAGAGGATAGGCTGATTTTGTGTGCATCTGTGTGGACTATGTCGGTCTCATTTGCGTTACATTTAAAACCTAGTTTAACAAATCCTGGTTTAAGCATTTGACACCTTATCAGTCAAATCTATCAGTAGTCCTTTGACAGTATTCAAAATTGTACTTAGATCAGATTGTAAAACCTGGTTTAGTGCATAACGAGACTAAAAATGCAACGCAAATAAGACTGTGTATGTCTGTGTAACTTTTCATGTCAGTTCCGGGATAGAGGACACATTTTTTAACCGTGTTAGATTCATATCTGTGTGATCTAAAAATGTTTATCTCGGTCTGTGTGTATGAATGTATCTATAATAGTAAGATAGTGTGATATACCCTAGATCACCCCTGGATGGAATTGCATAATGGTAGTTAGGAAATTGCTTTTTTTTACCCGGAATAGGCTTGCACTTGACTGTAACTTGCCTGATGGAACGCGATGATACAACCTAAGATGGAGCGTGCTCGCCTAGAAGGTACCTATTCACTCGCGTCTTAAAGAGACCCAGATTGTATGTATCAGGGAACAGAGAAGCTGGCAGGGAGTTCCACACTCGCGCTGTTCGCATGATGAAAGTGGACTCGAAATATGAAGGTGATGAATGATTATTAAATACATAGAGTAGTTGTTAGTCATACCGTGTCGCGTGTCTTGTCGTATCGTGTCATACGTATGCCATATCGCATTTTTTCGTGTGTCGTATCAACATGTCGTGTGTCATGTCGTATTGTATCGTGTCGCCTAGCTTATCGTGTCGTGTCGTGGCTTGTATTTTGCCGTATCGTCTATCGTATCGTATTCAACATTACATACCTGATTCTTCATCAATTCCTTATACCTCTGCTCCACAGACAGTCCTCGTTTCGGCCTCATCAGCACATAAATAGTATCAATCCCCGGGCAGCTTCTCAGCAGTTTTTCCAGCAAGGCCTTACCAAGGAAACCAGTGCCTCCTGTCAAAAAGTCAAAGTCAAAAATCATTTATAGAGTCACCAAGTTTTCTGTGCCGGTGCCAGCGTCGGCGTCGCTGTAATCGCATCATTTGGTTGTCAGTTTATTGAAAATGTATCCAAATGACATTAGAGTCACAATGACAATAGGAGCTTCCAATTTTGGCCGCCGGCACAGAAAATATTGTGACTCAATAAGGCTTCAATGAGGCACTTGTGAACGTCAATGAATTTACCACCGATTCGGAATTTACATCAGCCGAGAAGAATCGGCAAGAAACCCATATAGAGCAGGGGAGCTAGGTCTCCAGTTGTCTCTCGGTTAGAAAGAGACAGACGATCGCGGTTATTTGTTTAACGACTCAAATGTTTTTACAATAATAGGGTACCGCGATCTTTTCTCTCTTTCTAACCATCGGACGTTTCTGCTTACAGGCAGCCGTATGCCTTCCCTACTCTATAATACCTCTTTGCAATAAACTCGGGCTGGTATTTTTTTTACCTGTCACCAAGATGATGGCTCCTTGGTAGAAGTCGGCAATGGCTTCCGACGCATCAGGAATTTCGGAATTGACGCGATTGTAGTTGACCACATCTGGATCGTTCCCGTTCAGGAATTCTAGGTGTTTTCTAGAAAGAAATATATTTAATAAATGACTGGCTTTTATTAGACGACCTAGATGGTAGAGTGGTCACCATGCTGGACTGCCATCCGTAAAGTTGCAAGTTCGATTCGTAAATATTTGTGTGGACCACAAATGTTTATCTCCGTCTGGGTGTGTGTGGATGTGTGTGCGGAGGAGTTTGTTATTTAAGATTTCTTTTAACACAAACAACAAAAGTACTACATATTGAGTCTTAGTCTTAAAGATATGCATATTTAATAGTTACTCGCTGGCGGTGTGAACAGGCGAGCAACTATAAATAATATGTGCATCTCTTTTATTAACACGGAATGTATGTTCACTGTCCTTTTCTTGGGCGAGAAACTCGCCGATAGTTCATCGCTCACTCGCCCACACACAATTGTCTGTGATCACGGGTCAAGATGAATCACATTTATAAATGTAAAATAAAAAATGAATGATAGTTCTAATAAGATATTCTTCCTGCGGACTCAAGTAGGCCGAAGCAAGGAGAACATACACAGGCCCCCACCTGTGTATGTTCTCCTTGCTTCGGCCTACTTGAGTTACTACAGCTCTGATAGGCATTTCTTCCAAACATTTACCCATCTCATATCTTGCCGTGCATGTCCCTACACCTGCACACGCGAGGACCTTTACAAGGCCACTGATAGTGCCATATCGGTGGCCGAGTTCTGGTCCTCAAAAATATGAGTCGACACGCAAAGAAGAAGAAGAATAACATATTGCCACTCACTGATAGTCCATGATGTCGGCCGGCATCGTCACTCCTTGTTTATCCATCTTCTTGAAGCTTTCCCAATATTAAACACTGCAACAATCATAATTCTCATTAAATAGTATAAAACAAAGTCGCTTCCCGCTGTCTGTCCCTATGTATGCTTACATCTTTATAACTACGCAACGGATTTTGATGTGGTTTGTTTTAATAGATAGAGTGATTCAAAAGGAACGTTTATACATACGAGTATGTGTGTTTATTGTCAGAACATTTTTCTTTTTTCTATTCATTCTTTCAGACACATCTTATAATGAAATAAAACACTTAAACGGATTTTTGTCGTGATTGTATTTTGTTTTACATTTTCTGACGTTTCGGATTCTTTACAGAACCCGTGATCACAGAAGACTGAAAATACCTACAACCACGACAAAAATCCGTTTAAGTGTTTTATTTCAAACTGTTCGTGTAAATCAAAGATATCATACATATTATAATGATTTTGAAATTGAAAGTAACAGCGCCCCTAGCGAGCAGTAGCGGTACTATAATAATAATTATTTTCTCCTATTAAAAAATCATTTATGATGATTAACTTTTATCTTTAACGTGAAAGAGTAACAAACATTTGTTTCTAGAAATAACACATAGGATACTTTTATCACGAAATTCCCACGGGAACGGGAACTACGCGGGTAATACCGCGGGGCGCTGCTAGTTTATATATAAGATAAAATATGTACTTAAACTTATGTATGACACAATCACAAAATATTAATAAAGGTAACTTATCCTTAATTTCTAAAATATGTATATATAATGTCCTAATATCCTACTTCTGCAAAGTTGTGTAACTTTAATACTTATGTAAGTCAGTCAGTGGGTCTAATCGCTTCACATTTGATATTCAGGCTTATTCGGTTAGAGATAGAGTTGATATTCGCTTGTAGTTTTAAAAGACAGTTCGAAATTTATGAATGACGAAAAATAACTGGTTTTTTACGATGTGGTTTACTTTAAACGTTAAATTTAGTGTCAAGTGTAAATACTATTTTATACTAGCAGCGCCCCGCGGTTTCACTCGCGTAGTTCCCGTTCCCGTGGGAATTTCGGGATAAAAATCCTATGTTCTTTCCCGGACCATAAGCTACCCCTGTACCAAATTTCAAGTCAATCGGTTCAGTATTTAGCCGTGAAAAGGTAACAGACAGACAGACAGACAGAGTTACTTTCGCATTTATAATATTAGTTAGGATTAGGATTATTGACATACAGCTTTTGCCCGCGACTTCGTCCGCGTGGAATAATGATTTCCGGCAGAATTTAGGTTTTTCCTCCTTTTCTCCCCCTCGGGGCAGAATTTTCAAAACCTCTCTTAGTGGTAGCCTACTCCCCCCAACAAACACACGTGCCTTTCAGCTCTCTACGACCAGTAGTTTCGGCTGTGCGTTGTCTGTCAGTCAGTACGTCACTCAGTAACGGAAGAGTTTTATATATATAGATAGATAGATAACAAAAAATATAAAATACCAGCAGCGCCCCGCTGTTTTGACCGCATAGTTCCCGCTCCCGTGAGAATGCTGGGATAAAATAATCTACATATTAAGGAGCCCTGAGATGCTCAAACGATTTGAGTCAATAACGTAAATTTTGGTTTGACTCAAACCAATATTTACGTATTGATATCTTTGATTTACACGAACACTACACATTGAAATAAAACACTGTCGTGGTTGTATTTTGTTTTACATTTTCTGACGTTTCGGATTCTTTACAGAACCCGTGACCAACCAGTCTTCTGTAATCACGGGTTCTGTAAAGAATCCGAAACGTCAGAAAATGTAAAACAAAATATAACCACGACAAAAATCCGTTTAAGTGTTTTATTTCAAAATTAACGTGTTTGACTCAAACGTTTTGATCATCTCGGGGCCCTTTTAAAGAAAACCGCATCAACATCCGTTGCGTAGTTTTAAAGATGTAAGCATACATAGGGACAGAGACCGGGAAGCGGACAGTTCAGGTGTGGTTTGAATGCAATTGACTGTCAAATGCATTAAAACTGCAATTTTCAGGTGTTGGCTGATGTAGCACATTCACTACATCATCTCATTACAGTAACTGACCCCTAACTAAGTTCGTAACTTGTATCTAGGGTATCAGAAACTACGCACACACTCATTCACACACACACCCAGACCGAGGCAAACATTTGTGGTTCACACAAATATTCACCCCGCACGGGAATCGAACAACCTTACGGATGGCAGTCCGGCATGGTGACCACTCTGCCATGTCAATTTGACGTTCATAAGTGCCTCATTGAGGTCATAACTGAATCATAATTACAAAGAAATCGCGAAACAAACATACAAAAATAAATTTAAAAAATATACACGTCGAATAGAGAACCTCGTCCTGTTTTTTGGAAGTCGCTTAATAATAGTTATTTTTTGGTATCGAAACTTTTTTAAAATGAAAGCAATTTAAAAAAACAATCTATAACTCACTAGTGAATAAAACGTATCATTATTCAACTGTTTTTGCACAAATAAAAGCCCCTTTATGAGCAAGTGTGTTGAAAATGATTTTTATTTTGTTCGGTTTGGCAAAAAGTTAAATATGGTGTCATATATAAATATTGAGAAATAAACTAAAATTAATAAACTTAGTTACGTTAGTATTACGCTAAAGTAACGTTGCTAAACATTGGAGTATGTTTTGCGTAACTGGCAAAAAACGTTGGGTTTTTTTAGTTGCAAAATTCGTTAAGTTAAAACCATTGTTTGTTATAAACTTTGAAGATAACTTAACCTGATTATAGTTTTTATAATTATTATGGTTATTAGCATTCAAATTATTATGATTAACGGGATATTTACCATGTATTTTTTGACGCAGTTGTAAGCGCCATCATGGATGAATTGTTCCGAGATCATGGCGCTCGAAATAAATAATATGCACGGTAAATATCCCGTTAATCATATTAATTTATCCTACTTAGTTGTTTTTTTATAGTATTTTTTGTTAAAAACTAACTAAAAATATTTTCTTTTTGCATAATAAAATCACTACATAGTATAAAACAAAGTCGCTTTCTCTATCCCTATGTCCTTATGTCCCTATGTATGCTTAGATCTTTAAAACTACGCAACGGATTTTGATGCGGTTTGTTGACCTCGATGGCAGAGTGGTCACTATGCCGGACTGCCATCCATAAGGGTGACAAACCTACATCGAGCTGTGCTGCGCTGGGTCGAGCTGTGCTATGTTTGGTTAACTCGCTCGCCATATATTTGAATGAGGATACAATCAAAGCATGCTGTGCTGCGCTGGGTGAAGCTGTGCTCTGTCTGGAGTAAAAATAACCTAGCTTCAGAAACATAGCACAGCTCAACCCAGTACAGCGCAGCACAGCTCGATGTAGATTTGTCACCCTAAGGTTGCGGGTTCGATTCCCGTGCGGGGTGAATATTTGTGTGAACCACAAATGTTTGTCTCGGTCTGGGTGTGTGTGAATGTGCGTAGTTTCTGATACCCTAGATACAAGTTACGAACTTAGGGGTCAGTTACTGTAATGAGATGATGTAGTGAATGATTATGTTAAGTTAATTAGTGCTTCATTGAGGCTCTAAATGAATAAATGATTTGATTGACTTTTGAAAAGTAGTTACTAATATTATAAAGATGGTAGAGTTTGTTTGTTTGGTTGAACGCAATAATTAAGGAATTAGTATACTACAGAAAAAATATGTTTATGTCATATTTAGAAGTTTTTAAAAGAGTTTTAAATTCTCGGTTGCATTTAGTTTTCTTTTTAATTGAGTTGAAAGATCCCCTATAAGATTTTTTTTTCAGTTCCGTTAAGTGGTCATAACAAATTATTTAAACCTTGTAGGGGTCTGAAAATGTTTTGAACAGACCAGGTGATATCTGACACCATAATCGATCAAAAAATTTGACTGGAAACCAGATCAAAAAAAAAGTTATGGGGATAAATAGTCGTAATTTCGGAATAAAATAAAAAATACAATTTTGGCGATTTTTTTATTATTTTAAAAACTACGAAATTTTTAGCCAAATTGTATCTCCTAAATAGACCCAGGAATACGCCCACCACGTTTGGTCAACCCTCTACCAAACCCTCGGTATAATTTCTGGGTATACTATTTTTTGTTTCATATACCCGAGGTCTTGCAAAACATGTAACTTCAGTTATTATCTTCACAAAAACATTACATAATTTCGTCGGTACTTTAGCGTGATAAACAAACAAACTTTCACATTTATAAATACATATATATAAAACAATGTTGTGTTATTAACACCATTTATAATCCAAGGACTGTTGGGTCGATTTGGGTGAGATTGTACAGATGTTCCTTATAACTAGGAATAGTATATATAGGATACTTTTTATCCCGAAATTCTTATGGAATCAAATGGGAATTTTGCGTGTGTAATCGCGGGGTACAGCTAGTATATATTTTTAGCGTTATTTTACATTATAAGTATCCTAGTAATATTATAAATGCGAAAGTTTGTATGTGTGAGTTTGGATGTTTGTTACTCTTTCACGCAAAAACTACTGTATCGATTTAGATTAAATTTGGTACAGATTATTCCGAAATTCTTATGGGATCTAAAGGAAATTTTACGAGTGTAAGCTCGGGTAAAATTAGTTTATATATTAGAATCATTATTTAATACTATTTTTTTACTTTTACGAGTATAACGACAAAACCGTAGCTTTCAATTTCGCTATCATTTCTACAGTAACGGTCTCAAAAAAGAACTTATTAATGTCAATGAGCTTACGAAATAAAACACAGATTAATTATTTAATAACACAAAATTATTAAATAAAAATAAAATCTATAGACTTATGTATAAAAATCAATTGCTGTTCGTTAGTCTCGCTAAAACTCGAGAACGGCTGAACGGATTTATCTTATCTTGGTTTTGAAATGTTCGTGGAGATCTAGGGAAGGTTTAAAAGGTGAGAAAAATTCGAATAATAGCGGGGAACACGGGAACGGGTACTACGTGGGTAAAACGTAGTATTAAATATTTATCCAAACTTTCTTTCATAAAACACTTTTAAATAGGTTTTTATATTAATTACGTTTATGTTTGTAAGTATATTTTTAACACATAACATCCCTTATTTCTTAAGGATCAACCCTTAAAACGATTAAAAAATAGGTCACAAAAATTTGCCGTATCATTAAAAAAAACACGAAAAAAACGGGTTACAAAAAAAAACCTCATCATTAAAAAAACACGAAAAAAAATTAGGTCACAAAAAAATGTAGGTCATATTTTTTCCTTTTTCCCCAATTTATTGACTATCACTTACCTAAAATACTGGGAAGCTCCTTTCACAGATGGATGGCAATTAATTAAATGTCACTTTTTGGTTATTATCATTTTTTTGTACAACGTTTGCTATGGCGTGAGGTCGGGCTTTCACTGGCGCGGGATCGCGTAATACCGCGATTGTAACGACTTGGAAACATACGGGCTGAGAAACTGGGCGGGGACGACGCGGTTTTGTACAGATGTTAACTTAAACTATATCAATACTAATATAGCGGCCCGCCCCGGCTTCGCACGGGTCCAATTTTCCCGTTGATTTTCCAGATTTTTTTACATAAAAACCTTCTCCTAATAATAACAAATACAACAAAAAAAGAATTAGTGAAATCGGTCCAGCCATTCACGCGTGATGCCGTGACCAAGGAAAACGGGTTTTATTTTTATATATATACCTACTAGCTTCTGCCCCGCGACTTCGTACGCGAAGAATAGTTATTTTGGGCTAACGCTAAATATCGATGTAATAAAATAACTTTAATCAATATGTAGGTCTGGCAGTCGAGATTAAAATTAATCAATAAACACGCCTATATTATTCGTTATCACTACATATGTAGTATAAAACAAAGTCGCTTTGTCTGTTCCTATGTATGCTTAGATCTTTAAATCTACGCAACGGATTTTGATGCGGTTTGTTTTAATAGATAGAGTGATTCAGTGGAAAGGTTTTTAGCATAACTTTATCCCCATATTCCTACGGGAACGGGAACTACGCGGGTGAAACCGCGAGGCGCCGCTAGTGATATAAATTAGGTAAACTTTCATATTTTATGTGCACTACATAATTAATATAGCCCTATTAGATATCATTCAGGACAGGCCCTAGCCCCTCCTTAGGTAGCTGATACTGACCCCCTAATATCAATTCCACGCCACTACCTCTTCCACTCCACTCCCTTTCCACACTAATACATCTTCCACACCGCTCCCACTTCCACATTACTCATCATTACTTATTTCTGGTCTTGTACCCTCGGTAGGGAGATCAATGAACTGGTTATGATGATTTAAAACAAATTGGTACGTGGTGGAGTTCCAACCAGGCACCTTCCGATCGAAAGTCAAAGGCCTTAAACCCCTACGACACCGACGCTCTACATTACACCGTCCTACATCCACACTAATCCCATTTCCACATCTCTACCACTTCAACGCCTATCCCGCATCAACACCACTCCACTTCCACGCCACTACCCCTTTCACCCCACTACCACTTCCATCCCATTTTTTCATCTTTCTTCGGAAGAGTCGGCGTTTCATTACACAATACATATTCAGTAGAACGCCGATTATCTGAATTAATTGGGACCGGGGTCCATTCGGATAATCGAAAATTCGGATTATCGCACATAGACTGCACATAGCTGGACTCGCGCACAAAGGGTTCCACCAAAAATGACAAAAAAACACGTTTGTTGTATTGTGAAGCCCCGCTTAAATATTTATTTTATTTAAGTATTTTTTCCTATAGCGGCAATAGAATAGAAATACATCATCTGTGAAATATTCAAGTGTAGCTTTAGCTTTCACCGTTCTTGACCTTGAATATGCATCATTCTCTCATATCATACGTCCAATGTCCATGGTTCTTGAGATAGTCTGGTGACAGACGGACGGTCGGACAGCGAAGTCTCAGTAATATGGTTCCGTTTTGATGTCAACGATGTCACACGTAGAATAAACTATAATAAGTTTAACAAATACAGTTCTACAATATCTATAGCTCACTTAAACATCTCGATCCAGAGTAAGTTATTTTATTTTATTTATTTATATTTAAGTTGCAATCCCAGCGGGCCTTAACGAAAATCCCTACTAATATAATAAATGCGAAAGTAACTCTGTCTGTTTGTCTGTCTGTTACCTTTTCACGGCTAAACTACTGAAATAATTGACTTGAAATTTGGTACAGGGGTAGATTATGGTCCGGGAAAGAACATAGGCTACGTTTTATCCCAAAATTCCCACGGGATCGGGAACTACGCGGGTGAAACCGCGGGGCACAGCTAGTACAAAATATAATAAATCACAACAATTAATAGAGGTACATTACATAGTAACTTAGGACCGATTCGGATAATTGGCGATTCGGTTAATCGGCGTTCTACTACTATATTAGAAAGTTTTTTAGATTCTGCGAAAAATTCTGGATTGTAATTAATCGAATCTATGTATCTATAATAAGTGGGTGATTTAGTTATAAAAAAAACCCTGCTCGACTTAACTAATTTCATATCATAAAGCTAAAATCGATAAATCGCACATGAATAATAATTTTCGTATAGTAATATTTTAGATCGAAAATGTCTGAAGATATGATAAGCAGAAATCAAATTATGAGTAAAATATCTAATTAGGGCAAGCAAAGCGAAGCCCTTGTAACGCAACAATTTGGTGGTACATTTTATGAAAAAACTACTTCACCTACCGATTTGATATTTGAAATAGTTATTTAAATTAATGTCTAGATTTATAATGCGGGGTGAAGAATATTGATAAATATCTATTAATAAGTAAAAATACGGTATTTTTTTTATTTAAGTACTTATAGTTTTGATACGCTGCCTCATTTTCCGTCAATTTATTTTAGTCCGCCATTTTGTGATTCAGCTGTCAAATTACAAATTGAAACAAATGTCAAAGGAGTATTGATATCAATTTCGATTCAAATCAACCCCAAAATAACTTTTTACCCTTTTTTAATCATGTTAGGTGATGATTTTAAGAAAAATGAGTATCACATATTTAATTAATCTTTTTGAAGAACATTTATGCCAAGTTTGAACTTGATCAGACCACGGAATCACGTTGTCCCATACAAACTTTGCAACCCCTTTTCACCCCTTTAGAGGAGGAATTTTCAAAAATCCCTTCTTATCGGACGCCTACGTAATACAAATAACACACCCTCCAAGTTTCAGATCTCTACGATCAGCGGTTTAGGCTGTGCGTTGATCCATCAGTCATTCAGGACAAAGCCTTTTATACACCCCTATTTTGAAAATATGGGACTTATTAAAATCAGAATATCTGTAGCAGTAACTGAATCCATGTATCCAATAAAAATATCAAAAATGATAGTCGATTACTTATCTTTAAAAAATACAAAATAAATGTCGTATTACCAGACGACACACTAGCTATCAAGTATTCTGTGACGGCTCGGGTCGATGACCGCGCTCAGCTGTGTATCGCAGCGTTCGGTGTAAAATAACAATAAAATTCGGCGGGATTTTGAAAATCTTTGACTTATCATAACTTTTTAAATAAAAGCAAAAGAAAAAAACTAACTTCACTATTATATTGTCACCCGTCGTATACATTAGCTGTGAGATAAGGTATCGCAATTTCAAAATAAGGGTGTATAATGATATAGATATAAATAGATTATTAACACTTAGGTCTATACTAATACTATTAAGCTAGTATTTGAGAGGCTTTTAACCCTGTATCATGGGAACTGAAACCTCGGGGCGCTGCTAGCTACTTAAAAAATCCTACTAATATTATAAATGCGAAAGTTAGTATATTTGTGAGTTTGGATGTTTGTTACTCTTTCACGCAAAAACTACTGTATCGATTTAGATAAAATTTGGTACAGATGTTCCTCATATCTAGGATAACACATAAAATACTTTTTACCCCAAAATTCTCACGGGATAAGGTTCCACGCTGGTAAAACCGCGGGGCACAGCTAGTATTTAAATAAAAGTAGTGTAGTACTTTAAGTGTAGTTTTTATGGAACTGTGATGTAATAGTTATTTATGGTACAAGCGAGGTAAGTTGGTGATTACTTCCGAAGCGCTATTGAGGCCCGAGCCGTCAGGCGAGGGTCTGAAGATAGCCGAGGAAGTAATCATCAATACACGCGTGTACCATACAACGTTTTTCAACACATTTGCGAAGAAATTATCATTTTTCGCTAATAAATAAACAGTTTTTCTATTCGCGCGCATCCAACACAACAATGGTGATCGGCCAAAGACTAAAAGAATATACTTATTGAAAAAAAATCGAATGAATGAATGAATGGAATCCACCATAGACCTACCAAAAGTAAGGCAACATAGTTGAAGTTTGTTTTTAAAATGTATCGACACGATTTTTTTTGGTATAGAAACTTTTTTTTAAACTAAACAATTTAAAAAAAAAACTATGACTCACTAGTGAATCAAGCGTGTCATTATTCAAATGTTTTTGCACAAATAAGAGCCCCTTTATGAGCAAGTGTGTTGAAAAAATGATTGATTTTATTTAGTCACTTAACGAGTTGTTCAAAGCTGAAAATTAAAACCCATTTTCAGAAAATTCTACAAGATTATATAAAAGAGTAAGGCCCTATTTCACCATCTTTAAGGAAAGTTCCGAGTACGTACTCACAAGTTTTGTCTTTGTCACTTGATATAAAGTAAGAAAGAGACAGAACTAACTTTACTTGGTGAGTAACTTTACTTAAAGGTCGTGATATAGAATTAAACAAATAAAAATACTTGCTTTACTCTTTTATCCGTGTATTTTCAAGGTTAGAAAGTATTCAATAAAGTAACTCTTAAAGTTACTAATTCTTAAAGTAACATCTGTACCATATTGCACATAAATTTATTGAGTAGTTTTTACTTGAAAGAGATCCACACACATATATCTACGCAAACGTTCGCGTTCAGTAGATTAGTTATTTTATGTGTTAAATCTTAACAAACAAACATTAAAAATTCAAATCTTTCCTCTTTAAGACAATACTAGCAGCGCCCCGCGGTTTTACCCGCGTAGTAACCGCTCCCGTGAGAATGCGTAGCTCGTAGTATCATACAATCTCGGCACAATTCACCATCGTGTGTTAAAAAATTAAGTAACAGCGCCATCTATTGGTACGATTTGTGACTACAAAAAGTTACAATAAACATACGATTACTTATACACAATCCCATGGGAATTTCGGGATAAAAAGTATCATATGTGTTATTCCTAGTTGTAAGGAACATCTGTACCAAATTTAATCAAAATCGATACAGTAGTTTTTGCGTGAAAGTGAAACAAACATCCAAACTCACAAACATCCAAATATACAAACTTTCGCATTTATAATATTAGTAGGATAAACTATTCTCCTAGTAGGAAAATAACGAGCATTTCTCTCGCGTCTTACCACGCGACACCTCTCCGTATGTTTTCAAAGTTCTTACGCATAGATTTCTTGTAATATAGGCAGTGTTAGCGAACCGACGTACCGATTGTTACTTCATAAAAAAACTTCAATTAATTACCATATTATATGGTACATGACCATAGTTTCACATGCGTAGAAATACATATATTTTTCTACAATATCAGCTAGATATTTTGATGGGTGACCGTAATTGACGTAGCTTTAATTTTCATAGGCGTTTCCGTGCTTTTGTCTTTTTGTTACGTTTGTCAAGTATTGAAGCTGTAACCATTTTATAGCAAAGGTCACTATCAATTTTATTTTTCAACACACTTGCTCATAAAGGGGTTCTTATTTGTGCAAAAACAGTTGAATAATGAGACACGTTTTATTCACTAGTGAGTTATAGATTGTTTTTTTAAATTGCTTTGTTTTTAAAAAAGTTTCGATACCAAAAAAAATGTGTCCATACATTTTAAAAACAATCTTCAACTATGTTTCCTTATTTTTGGTAGGTCTATGGTTGATTCCATTGATTCATTCGTTTTTTTTTTAATAAGTATATTCTTTTAGTCTTTGGCCGATCAACATTGTTGTGTTGGATGCGCGCGAATAGAAAAACTGTTTATTTATTAGCGAAAAATGATTATTTCTTCGCAAATGTGTTGAAAAACGTTGTATGGTACACGCGGGTATTGATGATTACTATCCTCGGCTATCTTCAGACCCTCGCCTAACGGCTCGGGCCTCAATAACGCCTCGGAAGTGATCACCAACTTACCTCGCTTGTACCATAAATAACTATTACTTGCTCCAATCGGTCGTTTACGTACCTACTGTTACTCGTTGACAGGCTCTTCTCCGCTATTAGACGGCTCAGTTGCGTCCATTTTGCGTGAGGTGGGCGTCTGGTACCAGTTCAATTCTTCCAAGAAGCTCATCAGTCCCCTCAGGTTTCTGGTGACTTCCTGGATTGTGCTGGGCGACCCGAGGTGCAGCCGTCTGTATGTTGTGTTGTGTACGTAGCTATAAATGTATTATAATTACACTAGCGGCGTTGTTTCACCCTCGTAGTTCCCCCTCCCGTGAGAATACGGGGATAAAACTATACCTTCCTCTTGAATCATTAAATCTATTGCTGAAAACCGCATCAAAATCCGTTGCGTAGTTTCAAAGATGTTAAGCATACATAGGGACGGACGGCGGGAAGCGACTTTGTTTTGTTATGTAGTGACAACTAGTGCATACAATACCATACCAACTACCAAATCAACAACAGTTCAAGGGAAATTTTACGTTTACAAGATTTCGTCCCTTGCCCAGCAATGTGACAAAATAGTTTCAAACAAAAATACCGAAAAATCTTGAAGCCTTAAGCATGAAGTTGTAGGTAAAAATGGAGCCCACACTTAGAACAACAGCTTGAGGTAAATACCTACGTTTCTGTGGGCCGATCTCTCTTTTTAGTGTGGACTCTCTCTTTCTAGAGGTTACCTTAGTTAGAAAGAGAGAGCCTGCCCACAGAGAGCGCGATAGTGATACATAGATTATGCTTCAAGTAGGTATTCGAAGTGTGGACTCCATTTTTACCTACAACTTCATGGCCTTAAGCTAACTAAAAGCACCGAAGGAAAACACCCAGACCGCGACAAACAGACATGTGACACACAAATGTTTGTCTCGAGCGGGAATCGGACCCGTAACCTTCGGCATAGCAGGCAAATGTCAATAAAACTTTAAAAAGTTTAAAAAGTCGTAGATTACAATAATTATTAATACACAGTAGAACTAGTTATCAAACTAAATGAACTCTATCTAACTATACTTATTTTTTTAACCCCCGACGCAAAAAGAGGGGTGTTATAAGTTTGACGTGTGTGTGTGTGTATCTGTCTGTCTGTAGCATCATAGCTCCCGAACGGATGAACCGATTTCAATTTAGTTTTTTTTTATTGTATTAAAGAGGACATACGTGCGAGTGTTCTTAGACATGTTTGATGAAAATCGGTTGACCCGTTTAAAAGTTATGAGGGTGTGAAATTAATTGTGTTGGGGGTTTTTTAAATTTAATTGTTTTATTTCTATTATATTAATCTCTTCCGTTACTGAGTGATGCTAACAGCGACTGACAGACAACGCACAGCCGAAACTACTGGTCGTAGAGAGCTGAATGGCACGTGTGTTTGTTGGGGGGAGTAGGCTACCACTAAGAGAGGATTTTTGGAAATTCCCCCCCCCCCCCCCCCCAGGGGAAGAAAAGGAGGAAAACCCGAACTCTGCCGGAAGTAATTATTCCACGCGGACGAAATCGTGGGCAAAAGCTAGTGTAAAATGAAATTTAAAGTTCAAGAAAACATACTTGTTTAGTGCATAATTAAATAGATCAATAAAATATAAATTAAACTATAAAACACAGTTATGGCTTAGTTACTATGACAACAACCTTGTAATGACAGTCGTGGGTTCGAATCCAGTCGAAGACATGTGACATACAGCAGTGCGATTCACTAACAAACTCATCACGGATGTTAACAACGAGTTCACAGATGTTGCATCGGAGACATCGCTTTTAAAAACAACCGTGATAAAAACCGTATTCGCAAAGCTACCTAAGCTCGTCGACGATCTGCCGAACAACGATGATGTATAGAATAACATAATCATTCACTCCATCATCTCATTACAGTAACTGACCACTAATTAAGTCCGTAACTTGTATCTAGGGTATCAGAAACTACGCACACACTCATTCATACACACACCCGCCTGCCTTATTTGCGTTACTTTTTGCATTATTTTTAGGTTCATATAAAAATAAAAATAAAAAATCGTTACATTTTAAACCTAGTTTAACAAAACCTGGGTTAAGCATTTGACACATGTCAGTCAAATCTGTCACTTTAGTCTTTTGACAGTATTCAAAATTGTACTTAGATCAGATTGTAAAACCTGGTTTAGTGGTAAACCAGACTAAAAAAAACCCCAAAACACAATTACTTTCAAACCCTCATAACTTTTAAACGGGTCAACCGATTTTCATCAAACATGTCTAAGAACACTCGAACTAAATTGAAATCGGTTCATTCGTTCGGTAGCTATGATGCCACAGACAGACAGATACACACACACACACACACACACACACACACAACAGTCACGTCAAACTTATAACACCCCTCTTTTTGCGTCGGGGGTTAAAAATGCACGACAAGGGTTGTTATCACTACGTAGGTGACTCTAAAACCTACAAACTCTAAAGTATTAAGAACATTTAATACTTAAAAAGGCTCAATCGATTATGATAAAACTCTACATTACTATTCTATAACTTTCTCATTTTTTCAAGTGTTTTAAGATTACATAGTGATAGGTCACAATTTTAGTATAAACTTAGCCTTAGTCCTAGCTTAACTTACGCTTAGTCTTAGACTAGTAGAAATTAAGTCATGACTAAGCGTGGACTGTATAGAGTCACAATCTTTACTGTGCCGGGCGGCCAAAATTAGAAGCTCAGTCCTATTGTAATTTTGATTCCAATGTCACTAGGATACATTTTCAATAAACTGACAACCAAAAGATGCGATTACAGCGACGCTGTCACCGGCACAGAAATATTGTCACTCTATAAGATCTTTGACCCCGGCCAGTTACCAATTTATTTAAGAGTGTTAACTTATGCAAGGAGGAAAACATCGTTCAGAAACCTGCACACACCTGCGAAGAAATTCTAAGGTTGTGTGTGAAGTCAACCAACCCGCACTCGGCCTGTGGGGCACTGTCGATGATGATAAAATGACTATTCTTGTTTTTCTTTTATTATTTATTTATATAATAATCATTCCCTCCATCATCTCATTACAGTAACTGACCCCTAACTAAGTTCGAAACTTATATCTAGGGTATCAGAAAGTACGCACACACTCACACACACACAGACCGAGGCAAACATTTGTGGTTCACACAAATATTCACCCGGGAATCGAACCCGCAACCTTACAGATGGCAGTCCGGCATGGTGACCACTCTGCCATCGAGGTCGACTTAAATACTAGAGTACCGAATATCAGAATCGATGCCGTGTTTTAAAATATATTAAAATCTATAATACTTGGTCATAGAACAGGTTGTTATATAAACATACATAATATAATATATAATTTTGATAATCTATTTATATATTCAACTAGATCACACCAACATTGCACAGAACTACCTAAGTAAACATTTTCTAAATCATATATTTCGCCAGCTGTGCCACGCGGTTGAACTCAAGTAACTACAGCCGGGCTAGCATGACTTCGAAAACGCGATATGATATAGCAATTTATCGACATCCAACTGTCAAAATATGATATAAATACCCGCCATATTTAATTTTATCATATCTTAGCACGTGATAATTAATTTGGTCATGATCGCGAAATCGATATTATATCGTGGTGTCGATATATTTAATCATTATCACGTTCAGTCATGCTAGGGGGCTGGTCTGATTTGATAAATTCTTCCAGTGTCAGATAGTCCATAAAACCTTCCTCTTGAATCACTCTATCTATTAAAACAAACCACATCAAAATCCGTTGCGTAGTTTTAAAGAACTAAGCATACATAGGGAGGGTTAGTCCCATTTTACTCCACCAAAAAGTCCCAAGTTACTCCAAACAAAAATATTCTTTTTTAAAAATTTCAAAATAAGTTTCATTTTACTCCAAACTGTCAAACACTTTTGTTTATCAATATTTGGAACTGCCATACTTTCAGTTTCACTTTACTCCACGCGTAATGTCACTTATGGATGAGATACAGTCAGACGCAAAAATCAAAAAGAAAAATAATACAAAGTTATAGATTTCCCATAGGCCGTGTTATTATTAAATGTAAACACATATTTATCTAATATAGAAATATTAAATCAGAGGATATATTTTCTGTGTTTATTTTAAAATCAAGATGACTATTCAAGATGTCATTTCTTTCCTTTTGAGTGACACTGTAACTCAATAACATGCTATGTTCAAGTTAAATAACACCTTGCGGTAGAATCATTGTTCATAAAATAGTACTATGTGGACAAAAGTACCAGGCAAACATGGGTTATTAGGAGTTTTACCTACAAATAGTCCTACTGCTGGTGAGGGTGGTACAGCCTAACAAAAAAGAAACGAAATTGCTCTGTTCAAATAAACATTATGTACAAGAAATTTTATAATAACCAATTTTAATTACCAGGAGAACAGAAATGTAGAAGAGGTCTTTACAATAAACTTTATTAAATTGATTCACAAAAGTAAATATGGGAGAATTTATTATTAGAAGTACCAGGAGAGCATATTCGCGCAAATTCTTACGAAAACCAAACACTCCAAACAGGTAATATGTTTCATGGGCGGGACTGTACTTTAGAAGTAAGAAATTCTTATTAAATTATATCTGGGTGCCGAAATGGAAACTAATCGCACTTAAATTTCCCATTTCGGCATCTTCCTGGAATTTGGAATAAACCGCATAAAATGTTTTGTTAACTTTTCTATCCGACTGTACTTCTCTTTTTGGAGTATCTTGGGACATCAAAATAAAAATCAATAAAATTATTCAAGTATCGATTGGAGTAAAGTGGGATATGAAAAATAATATATTATTTTTAATATTATTCTCTGGAGCAAACTGGGACTGCATGTATGCATTTTTTCATTTTCGATTTCAAAGGAATGGAGTAAAATGGGACTAACCCCATAGGGATAGTGGGAAGCGACTTTGTTTTATACTATGTAGTAATGATGTGTTTATAACTAGTAGTGGCTATAAGAGCGGAACTGTACTTATTAATTAACGCGAGTAAAAATAATAACAGAATAAATAAAAAAAACCTTTTAAAAACAAGCTTTTTTATCTTTTATTGCATTGTCATGGGACTTACATAAGTATGCCAAACAGCTCAATCGGATAACCAGAAGTGGTCGAAAAATGGCTGCAAGATTTGATTACAGACAACGGGACAGGTGACACTAAATAAAAACTTTTAATAAACCTCTTTTGAAATCGATTACTAAAATAAATAACAACATTGCAGTGTAGAGTAGACGAATTGTCGCGACATTTTGTCTGCTGCGGTCTGCAGTCGACAACGATTTCAGAATATAACATAACATAATCATTCCCTCCATCATCTCATTACAGTAACTGACCCCTAACTAAGTTCGTAACTTGTATCTAGGGTATCAGAAACTACGCACACACTCATTCACACACAGTTGCTTTATTATAAGCACTTATAGATGAAGAGCTTCCAAAAGACTCATTGAGTCACAATCTTGTCTGTGCCGGCGGTCAAAATTGGAAGCTCCTATTGTCATTGTGACTCTAATGTCATTTGTATACATTTTCAATAAACTGACAACTAAAAGATGCGATTACAGCGAACACTGTCACCGGCACAGGAAAACTTGGTGACTCTATCTATACGCGGTTTGGGCACTTCAAATGTTATTGACAAGTTATCGATATTTTCCTTGAGGTAAAACTGATCTAGTCTGTCTCGACCGGGAAATACCACATTCTCACCAAATATCGGCGTTCGGCGAAATTAGGTCATCGCATTTTATTCTAGACTAGTAGCTCCCCGCGGTTTCACCCGCGTAGTTCCCGTTCCCGTGGGATTACGGGGATAAAATATAGCCTATGTCACGCACTGATAAATTAGCTTTCCTTTAGTGAAAGAATTTTTGAAATCGGTCCAGTAGTTACGGAGCCTATTCATTACAAACAAACAAACAAACAAATCTTTCCTCTTTATAATATTAGTGTAGACTAGACAGAGCGTCGGTGGCGCAGGGGTAAGGCCGTTGACTTCCGATCGGAAAGTACCTGGTTCGAACCCCACGTACAAATGTGTTTTCAATTCGAATTCATAACTACGTTAATTTTGACGCTCTTACGGTGAAGGAAAACATCGTGAGGAAACCTGCACACACCTGGGAAGAAATTCTAGGGTTGTGTGTGAAGTCGACCAACCCGCACTCGGCCTGTGGTTGACTAAGGCCTGATCAGCCTAACTCAGGGTAGGCTCCCCTCGGTGGGGACATTATATGAGCTGATGATGATAATGATTTTATTCCTTATGATAAATTATGTAAATTTTAGCCCGCTTTATCTCCGCTCGAGCTCCTATTAATCTTAGCGTCAGTAATATAGCCTATTTAACATAGTTATTTCAATAAATGTGTAGATGTGCAGAAAATAGTGAAAATTATTTTTCAACACACTTGCTCATAAAGGGGCTCTTATTTGTGCAAAAACATTTGAATAATGACACGTTACACACGTTATTCACTAGTGAGTTATAGATTGCTTTTTTAAATTGATTTGATTTTAAAAAAGTTTCGGCACCAAAATAATGGTGTCCATACATTTTAAAAACAAACTTCAACTATGTTGCCTTACTTTTGGTAGGTCTATGGTCGATTCCATTCATTCGATTTTTTTTTTAATAAGTATATTCTTTTAGTCTTTGGCGATCACCATTGTTGTGTTGGATGCGCGCGAATAGAAAAACTGTTTATTTATTAGCGAAAAATGATAATTTCTTTGCAAATGTGTTGAAAAACGTTGTATGGTACACGCGTGTATTGATGATTACTATCCTCGGCTATCTTCAGACCCTCGCCTGACGGCTCGGGCCTCAATAGCGCCTCGGAAGTCATCACCAATTTACCTCGCTTGTACCATAAATAACTATTGTTTTAATAAAAATGAGGTATTTATATGCCGCGCGCACAAGGCAGTGTTTAAAAAGCTTGCGAGCCCCCACAAAGTCTAGATAGCTTAGCTTTTGCTAGACCACTACATAGTATAAAACAAAGTCGCTTTCTCTGTTCCTATGTATGATTAGATCTTTAAAACTACGCAACGGATTGTGATGCGGTTTGTTTTAATAGATAGAGTGATTCAGTGGGAAGGTTTTTAGCATAATTTTATCCTCATATTCCAACGGGAACGGGAACTACGCAAGTGAAACCGCGGGGCGCCTCTAGTAGTTAATAAATTAATTTCTAGGAAATACTAGAATAGGTTATAGGTTATTCAAAAAGGTTTTCCGTGAGAAAATGAGGACAAGCTTAACTAATGTGTTCCCGCGAATTTGTTTGCAGTATTAACATAACATAATCATTCCCTCCATCATCTCATTACAGTAACTGACCCCTAACTAAGTTCGTCACTTGTATCTAGGGCATCAGAAACTACGCACACACTCATTGACATACACACAGTCCGATTTTATGTTATAATAGTTATCAGAAGAGGAAACTAACATACATCAGTGAAAGTGGTTTTGCTTCACTACTCTAGTGATGGGACACGATGCTTGATAGTCAATGATTTTATCGATATTTTTTCGTTCTTCTTCCGAACTTTTATCCCATGTCTGGTTAAACAGAAAACCCTTTTATCCCATGTCTATTTGGAGTCGGTTTTCAGTTTAACCAGATTTGGCGGAACGTCAGTATTTTACGTGAAGCGACTGCCATCAGACCTTCACAACCCAGAGGGCTATACGATAATAAATATGAGTTTGTGAAGATGCATGGGAGTTTATTATTTTCCCTTAAAAAAACTACTTAATGGATTACTTAATGTTCCCTATAATCAGGAATAGGACAGGATACTTTTATCCCCAAATTCTCACAGAACTGGGATTTATGGGTGAAAAGGGGACTGTTACAGCCTTACCAATAAAAAATACCCACTGTGTACATTCTTGATATAACGAATTATTAATATAGCTGAGACAGAACCATTTCAGCACACCTTTTGTTTCCTTTTTATTTGGTGTTTATTTATTGTTTGTTTCCTTTTTATTTGGTGTCTGAATAAATGTTTTCTTTCTTTCTTTCTTTCTTTCTATATGCTTCACACTCGTTATATCAAGAATATACACAGTGGGTATTTTTTATTAGTAAGGCTGTTAGTAAACAAACAAGACCTGCTGACCTACACAATCTATCGATATCGATGTTACCCATGTCCCATCACTACTAGCAGACCGGTTCGCATTGCGTTTAATGGGTAACAGTTACATCACTAGTCTTGTAATACCACTTTCGATAACACCACAATTTAACACAAATATTTATTATAAAAAGGATATTTTGGAATTTGCAAAAATAATCCTGAAAATATTTTTTTGTTATTCAAGTTTATAGTTATTGTTGTAATTATATAATAAAAAATAGATAAAATTAATTAAAAAAATCGTTTTATAAAGTTAACGTTTTTTTTACCAGTTTCTGTAAATATTTTATCTAGATTTTTTTAGTTCCTCTACTCCCCGCTAGAGGCGCTGATGTCAAAACTTTTAAGTATATTTTTGATTGTCTTCGAAAGCAGTTGAGAAGTTCAAAATATAATCAGATTCTTACATGATAACTACTATATATATGTGTGCCAAATTGTTCAGTGGTTTGAGCTATGCGTTGATCAGTCAGTCAGTGTAGATATCATCAAAAATACAGTATAAAATCGGGGCACACGGCCGTTGGTTTTAACGTGAAACGTCTATGTTAGCGAATCGCTTTTAAAGTAAAAGATTGAAATGAAAACAAGATAATTCAATGTCATAACAGCGAGCTGACTATATAAGTGAAATATTCACACCACATTTTTGTTTCTAAGACTAATAGTTTTGTTTATTATTAAGGTATGATGATATAGACCTTTTCGTTACGGTTCACTTTTTAAACCTGGTACTTACCCGTATGTTTCGGCGCGATTTTAAAGACGTTACACGTCAAAACCTCCTTTTTTTGAAGTCGTTTATTAAAAATACTAAGTAGGTAATCCCCAACGTATATTTGTATAATTTCATCACAAATATCATTCTTACATTCATTGGTGCAAAACGGCACAGAACCCGCGACAATCGGAGCGTAGCGGACTACTGACCACATTACAAGACATACAAACATACATACATACTTATGATCCATTATTATATTAATAACTTTTCATTTATAAGTATTTTTATAAGCCACAGTTATACCCGCGTATATCTCAATCCCGTGGGAATTTTGGGATAAAAAGTATCCTATGTGTATTCTTAGTTATAAAGAACATCTGTACCAAATTTCATATAAATCGGTTCAATAGTTTTTGAGTGAAAGAGGAACAAAGATCCATACAAATTTTGGCGTCTATAAGTAAAATTCCTTGGTAAGTCGGTCCCGGTTGTCGTACTAACATCATCGACAGTCGTTACGGGAAGCAGTCATAATTATGAATTTTCATCTAGATGAAGAAATCTTAATAAAAATAGGTCTTTTCTGCCAAAATTGCAAGACCATAAGAAAAACCATAAACCGAAAAACTCATTATACTCTTTGCATTGTGTAGTCGGGTAAATATGTAAATGTTTACTACTGGAATGCTTTGTATGTTTTCAAATAATTATATAGTTACTAACCCCATCTAGCGGGAATTTTATGTACTAAGTAAGGGCAGGCACGTATTAGTTTTAAAGAAACTCACGAGATGGCGCCAAATTGAATCAATAGATTTATTTATAAAAAAAAACGATTAACGATAAAACATTACCAATAAATATTCAAAATTGTAGAGGCGACTAAACGCAATCTTCGGAAACATTTTTGCACTATTGCTTTTGGCAATATGATTAGTTTTTCAAATATAATTATTTTTTGTTTACGACAGTTTGACTACTCAACAATAGATGGCGCTATAATTAATTGATCAATAAAATCTTTATTAAAATTTAAATACAAAATGTTATCTTTTAGCAAATCAAAAATATATACATTATAAAATAAATACATATTTTAACTTGTGTATCACTACCTTGAAAAGCATTTGTTTCATTATTTCTACTAAAATCAAAATGCCTAAATTTAACTACTCATCGCTAGATGGCGCAATTAACTCCTAACAAAATAACAAACAAAATTATACACAGTACATAAAGGTTTCACTACCAACCGCTAGATGGCGCTGTTAACAATGCAATTAAGACCCGAAACTCGATAATTGACGGTTTTTGTACTTTTTGATCTAGTCATATTATATGAAAAGCGTATTTTGTAAACATGCTTTTAGGTAATAATTAAAGGAAATATTGTCATCTAAAAAATACTCTGAGAAAAACAATATTATACAGAAAACTTATAAAATATATCAAGAAAACTGAACATATGTTTTCTGAATTTCACTTTTAGCATTAACTTCCATGCCTTCGGATTCTAGTAATTCGACCAATTTAGCACTAAAAATTAAACAAACTTAAAGTCCAGATCCTTATTAAGGAAATACTCATAGGAAAATTTAATTGTTATTATAATTATTATTGAAATCGAAAAAAATATAAAGTTAGAATTTGTAAAAATCACACTCAAGAAAATCGTAATTTACGTTGATAAATGATGCTCAAAACGTTATTAAAATTACCTCAAATAATAAAAGAATATTTTCTACAACAATTATACTAAAAAAAAATCTCTAAAACAAATTGTCTTTTTTTCTACAAATATTTTAAAATCATCATAAAACTACTATAAAATCGGACGCACGAAACAATTCAAATCAGTCTGCCGTGAGGCTTTTTAGAGAGAGGACGTATCGCTCCTACCGAGCGTTTGACCTTTGCGGCGCGTACGAATTTTATGCGATAACTCATCAACATGTTTTGATACTCGATAATATTTTTTGTTTTATAATTTGAATTATTTATTAAAAAAAAATATTAACATTTATGATAACAAATAATGTTTTAGAAATAATGAGCAATAAAACAACATTATTTTAAACCGACTTCCAAAAAGGAGGAGGTTCTCAATTCGGCCGGTATATTTTTTTTATGAATATGTTCAACGATATCTCCGTCAATTCTGTACCGATTACTAAAATTCTTTTTTTATTCAAAAGAATGGACTTGCCGTTTGGTCCCATGTCAAGGAAACCAGGATCTAATGATTGCATTCTAGAGAAATTGAGAGGAACTTTAGAAAATCGTAGGGTGATTAGTGCATTTGTTAAGTTTTTCGTTAATTATCTTAAAGCATTATAATTAAATGAAGGTTTGGAGTCGATCTGATGATGGACCTGGAAGATAGTCGAGGGAACTCTTCAACGACTAACAGCAGTTACCTCGTGTTTGGGCTTGATTAATTTGTATCGATGAGACCTTTACAACCAGATAGGTTGTGACACTCAAAAGTAATAAAAAAAAAGACTTTAAAAGCTGAAAAGTATAAAATAACAAATATTTAATTTAATACACCTTTTATGCGATGCTAATTTATACTTTTGTGTGTATGTTACCTATTGATAAGTGTGAAGTCGGTGCCAAGCCTCAAAGAAATAAAACTATTAGAAAAATAAACTACAAAATTATAATTCGAGATGACCGTTAACGAACGTTTGCCCGCTTGGATTGGTCGCATTTTTATTTTATTTATGTGCTACATCGCATAAGAGGTATTACATTACATATTTGTTATTTTATACTTTTTAGTTTTTGAAGTCGGTTTTTTTTAACAAAAAAGGAAACGAAATAATTTATTTCAATGTGTAGTGTTCGTGTAAATCAAAGATATCAATATTATGTGTAAAAATTAATTAGAAAGTCCTGCTTTTAGCGCTAAAAGGTTGTCCCGATAATATATGTTGTACATATACAGACGAGGCATTTTTCAAGTAGGCGTGGATGACGATATTCAAAACTATAAGGAAAGGAATATCGAAAATTGCTAGCGATTTTAATAAAAACTAAAACTGCAATTAGTATATGAAAAATCAATACCCCATTATGGCAAAAAATATATTATTCACAAGTAAGTTATAGATTTTTTTTTACTCGTATGTTGCTATGTTTTTAAAAAGTTTCGTTACTTACCAAAAAAAAATCATGTCTTATTTAAAAAACAAAAAACTAAGTATTTTTTTTATTTATTATTCCTTGTTGTGAATAATGGAATATCGAATCGAAAGGTATTACGTAAATTATATCTAATCATATACTACCTTCTACGAATCGTAAAAAAAAAAATACTCGTATTTATACTTTTGTCAATAACTTTAACACAATTTATAATTTCCAATGGATCAAAACCGTTCGGCCGGAGTATTCAGAGCGAGCGCGCCGTCACCACATAGACAGTGTGCATGCGGACACGCGTGCGCGTCTGTGTGAGTGAAATTTGAGTTGTCGCGCGGTAGATCACGGCTCTTAAGTATGAATGACCACATTACGACATACAATACCAAATTGTTTTATGAAAATTACGTAACAAAGATTGAGCAAGTCACTATTGACAATGTTTTATTGACGATTATATTACGTCATATAGTCGTTAAGCTATATCGGTGGGTGATTTATTATTATTATGAGGGAAATTACTTAATTTTAATAATTATTATGTACTTACTTACTTACCTTTTTTTACGTAGGTCACTAAATATGACGACCTCCGATGACAGAGTGGTCACCATGCCGGACTGCCATCCGTAAGGTTGCGGGTTCGATTCCCCTGTGAATATTTGTGTCCACAAATGTTTATCTCGGTCAGGGTGTGTGTGTGTGTAGTTTCTGATACCCTAGATACAAGTTACGGACTTAGTAAGGGGTCAGTTACTGTAATGAGATGATGGAGGGAATGATTATGTTATGTTATGTTTCTGGTTTTACAGAACATCTCAACTTGACCTTCTTAATCAAAAATTTAAAAAAATATGACACAGTTTCTCCTCTCCATACAAAATTAAAGTACCTATGACATACTTAGGGAAGGTTCATATCTGACGGAACATGCGTCGCGTATTATCGGTCAAGTGTTTTTCTATACATTTGTCTGTTCTGGCGTTACGCGACCGATAATACGCGACGCATGTTCCGTCAGATATGAACCTTCCCATACTTAGTTACTATTTTCTTTATTTCTAATACATAGGTACCTAGGATAATAAAAATAAATAAAAAGAGGGACATGGCTATAGCAGTTCCACACTTTATGAAAAAATAAAATTTGCTCTCTGCATTATCCAGGGAGGACACACGGGGGGTCCATATTGGCTCACCTAAAGTTCTTTACCCGAAAATGTTTTTCCTAACTATTTGTAGTCCGAATGATCATTCTTCCTAAAATTTTTCATCCTAAAGTTTTAATTCATACTATTTGTAGTGCTACCGACGATGCTCATAACACTGATGTGTCCGAAAATTTTAATTACTAACATCGTTAATGTAAATATATTTAAACTCCTACTGTTTTTTATCATAACGCTTTTATCCCTAAACATACTTACCATAATATTTTCACTCATGCTCAGAAAGAAACATTTACCAAGTGTAATAAAAAATATATACGGGTAGAAGATGATATTTATAGTTTTAATGATTATTATACGACTCGTTTACGGTTATGCTTATGGCCTGGGAGTTTACCATAACCATAACTAAAGGACCAATTCGGTTCTAGCACTTCGCCGGCCGCTGCCGCGGCACGCTCGCTACGCTCGCTCGGCTCGTGCGTTGGGGTCACAGTTCTAACATAACCTAAACCAATAATTAGGAATAGGACCGATTCGTTACTGGAACTTGACTGAATGATTGGAGCAGGACTCTGGTTTTGCTCGCTCGGCTCGTGCGTTATATGTTATACCTACATGTTATGTAAAAACAAAGTTACGAAAAATTTATGTATATAATATTGATTATAATAAATAAAAATAAATCTAAACAAAAAAGATATGACTTTGAATAATAGTATGAACGATGGTTATGTTGAGAAAATATAGGAAAACAAATGTTTCGGAATTAAAACATTAGTGCCAAAGATTTTAGGAGTTGCGATTGTTAGGATAAAAAATGTTAGGAAGAAAATTTTCGGATTTCCAATTATCGGAGTTGAAATTTTAGGTGAACTTTGGCGCACCCCACACGGGATTACGTTTGTATGGACTAACCTTTTTTTTCTTTTGGTTACCCGGGGGAAATGCATTAACGCATGCATCTCCGCCAACGGATCGGCGGGGTATGTGGGACTCTCCCTCCAGAGTGGAGGTCCTACCCACTAAAACCCCCGGGGGCGATTTCGCCTCCGCACATAAGCGCCTGCGCGGGTCCATATTGGCTCACCTAAAGTTCTTTACCCGAAAATGTTTTTCCTTACTATTTGTAGTCCGAATGATCATTCTTCCTAAAAATTTTCATCCTAAAGTTTTAATTCATACTATTTGTAGTGCTACCGACGATGCTCATAACACTGATGTGTCCGAAAATTTTAATTACTAACATCATTAATGTAAACATATTTAAACTCCTACTGTTTTTTATCATAACGCTTTTATCCCTAAACATACTTACCATAATATTTTCACTCATGCTCAGAAAGAAACATTTACCATGTGTAATAAAAAATATATGTGGGTAGAAGATGATATTTATAGTTTTAATGATTATTATACGACTCGTTTACGGTTATGCTTATGGCCTGGGAGTTTACCATAACCATAACTAAAGGACCAATTCGGTTCTGGCACTTCGCCGGCCGCTGCCGCGGCACGCTCGCTACGCTCGCTCGGCTCGTGCGTTGGGGTCACAGTTCTAACATAACCTAAACCAATAATTAGGAATAAGACCGATTCGTTACTGGAACTTGACTGAATGATTGGAGCAGGACTCTGGTTTTGCTCGCTCGGCTCGTGCGTTATATGTTATACCTACATGTTATGTAAAAACAAAGTTACGAAAAATTTATGTATATAATATTGTTTATAATAAATAAAAATAAATCTAAACAAAAAAGATATGACTTTGAATAATAGTATGAACGATGGTTATGTTGAGAAAATATAGGAAAACAAATAAAAGTGTAAAAGATGTTTATTGCTACTGACATTATGCAGTTGAATGTTTCGGAATTAAAACATTAGTGACAAAGATTTTAGGAGTTGCGATTGTTAGGATAAAAAATGTTAGGAAGAAAATTTTCGGATTTCCAATTATCGGAGTCGAAATTTTAGATGAACTTTGGCGCACCCCGCCTGCGCAGCGGTAAACAGCGTATTATTCCGCTACGCCGGCAGTGTATGGACTAACCTTCTTTTTTTTTTCATTGGGGAAACCCTTTAGACGGTTCCCCGCCGCTTGTAAAGGGAGCGACGGGGTATGTCGGACTCGCCGCCATCAAGGAGCAGATCGATGGCGGCCCTACCGACTAAAACCCCACTGTGACGTCACCGTACTTGTGGCCGGGACCACGAGCGCGCGGTTGCAGTCTTCCGCGGCCCGGCCAGCACCTTAGCCCTGTGAAGAGCTCCGTCTCGGGGGTGTTAAGTGTATGGACTAACCTGGGAAGCTTCACTATCACTACATAGTATAAAACAAAGTCGCTTTCTCTGTCCCTATGTATGCTTAGATCTTTAAAACTACGCAACGGATTTTGATGCGGTTTGTTTTAATAGATAGTGATTCAGTGGGAAGGTTTTTAGCATAATTTTGTACCCATATTCCTACGGGAACGGGAACTACGCGGGTGAAACCGCGGGGCGCCGCTAGTTTTATATATTTCGAAGCTCAAAGCTCATCCTTCTAATATTATAAATGCGAAAGTTTGTATGTTTGTGAGTTTGGATGTTTGTTCCACTTTCACGCAAAAACTACTGTATCGATTTAGATTAAATTAGGTACAGATGTTCCTTACAACTAGGAATAACACATATGATACTTTTCACGTGGGCATAACCGCGGGGCACAGTTAGTACGTAACATATTTAATCTAGAAGGTTATACTTAATATAACTGTTCTATTTTAAAACAGTTTTAGAATACATGAATGTATTTATCACAAATTACAATAACTAATGTAAGTATTTAGTAATTATTCTCTAATTATTTCCGGGATTGGTATTGTAATTGTAATATATTAATATAGTTCATTTATTTTTATAGAAAAACAATTGTCCATTCAGCTTTAAGCCCGCCGCTCACTGTGATTTTTGTTGCCGTGGCTTTTTGTCACTAAGCGCCAATTTCACGATCTTCAAGTAAAAGTCCGAGTTACTCACCAAGTAAAGTGAGTTTTATCTCTTTCTTACTTTATATGAAGTGACAAAGACAAAACTTGTGAGTAATTACACGGAACTTTACTTGAAGATCGTGAAATAGGCCCTAAGTCGAGCGCAACAAAAATGTATGTAAACTATAATAGTGTCACAATATTTTCTGTGCCGGCGGCCAAAATTGGAAGCTGCTATTGTCATTGTGACTCTAATGTCATTTGGATACATTTTCAATAAACTGACAACCAAAAGATGCGATTACAGCGACGCTGGCACCGGCACAGACAAGATGGTGACCCAAAGAGTGCGCTCATTATGGTAACGTGACAAATACTTCCAGCGATATGAAACATGCTCACTGGTGTGACTTATTGTCATTCGGCCGGCCGAATATATCGTGTACAATTTTCCTTATTATTATCATTTGCATTATACACCCCTATTTTGAAAATATGGGACTTATTAAAATCAGAATATCTGTAGCAGTAACTGAATCCATATATCCAATAAAAATATCAAAAATGATAGTCGATTACTTATCTTTAAAAAATACAAAATAAATGTCGTATTACCAGACGGCACACTAGCTATCAAGTATTCTGTGACGGCTCGGGTCGATGACCGCGCTCAGCTGTGTATTGCAGCGTTCGGTGTAGAATAACAATAAAATTCGAAGGGATTTTGAAAATCTTTGACTTATCATAACTTTTTAAATAAAAGCAAAAGAAAAAAACTAACTTCACTATTATATTGTCACCCGTCGTTTACATTAGCTGTGAGATAAGGTATCGCAATTTCAAAATAAGGGTGTATAGGATGCACCCAGTAGCATTTTTATTTTCGTTTCATTTTTCTTCTACGTATTTGAAGAGACTACGCATTACAAAAAATAACGCGATTTGACACCCTAGATAAGATTCAGTATAGCGCATTGTGGGTGACAGCTGGTGATAGTGATAAAAAGTCATTTGACGATCTCGATGGCAGAGTCACCATGCCGGCTTGCCATCCGTAAGGTTGCGGGTTCGATTCCAGTGAGCGGTGAATATTTGTGTGAACCACACATGTTTATCTCGGTCTGGGTGTGTGTGAATGAGTGCGCGTAGTTTCTGATACCCTAGATACAAGTTACGAACTAAGTTAGGGGTAAGTTACTGTAATGAGATGATGGAGGGAATGATTATAAAAAAAAGTCACGGCAACAAACCATAGTCAGCGGCAGGCCTTACAATTGACAATGTTAAACCAATTTTTTACTAAACTATTTTTGGGTAAATAATTACATATATTAGAGTAATATTGACGATCGTAGTGGTAGGCAGTGCCCCTTTTTTTTTTTTTTTTTAATACCAGGGGAAATGCGTTGAGGCATCCCCGCCGACGGAGCGGCGGGGTATGTGGGACTCACCTTCCACCCAGATGTAGCGGTGGAGGTCATACCCACTAAAACCCCTGGGGCGTACTCGCCTGCGCGCATGAGGGCCTAGCAGCGGTGAACGAAGTATAACCGCTGCTTCGGCTGCGCAGAGCTGTTTAGGCTCTCACCTCTTGGCGCTGATAATCGCGCCCTTAGGGCAGTTGGAAGCCCTTCTCCGCGGTGTGGCGCGAGGTGTGAGGTCGCGCGTCATCTCGAGGCCTTGTTGCGGGATTTGCACCCGCGGTCTCGTTATGGGGGCTGGTGGGCCTGGTAAGCCCTCCTACGCCGCCCCGGTCTCCGGCTGCGCATCGGGTCATCGGAGAGAGACTCTCTGGTTTTTTCTGCAGCCTCCTTTCGCGAAAGAACATCTTCGCAAAAGGTAACAACTACCTCTCTCCAGCTAGTTTCACTTTCCGACATGGCGCGAACCATTGCCGGAAGGGAAACGTCATTTCCTATAGCTCTGGTGAGAGATATTCGTTGCTCCGCCCATGAAGGGCACTCTTCGACCGTGTGCTCTGCCGTATCATTTGCTGCACCACAATGGTGGCACATCGGTGTCGGCTCCCTTCGGGCCACGCGATGAAGGTAATGGCCGAAGCACCCGTACCCAGTCAACACCTGCGTCACCCGGAAGGTAAGCACTCCTTTCTCCCTATTTAGCCATTTATCGAGGACTGGTCTTATGGCCTCGATGGTCTTTAGGCCGGATTTTGGACTTTCGAGCCGTACCTTCCAACGCTCAATCATCCGATCGGTCTCCTGTTCTTTCTTCTCCTCGATTTCTCTCCGTGGGGGATGTTCACCCCGAAGGCGGAGATCCTGACGCCAGCAGTATAGCGAAGCCAGCACCCTCGCCTCCAGGTCCCACGGAGGGGATCCAGCCAATACACAGGCTGCCTCGAAAGAGACAGTCCTGTATCCCCTAGCCACTCCTACAGCCATTGCCCTCTGAGGTCTTCTCAGGAGGGCGATCGTCCTTTCCTTCAGAGCGCCTGCCCAGACAGGCGCCCCGTACAGCGCCATAGAGCGCACAATCCCCATGTATAGCCCACGGCAGCTCTCCTTTGGCCCACCAAGATTGGGGAGAAGGCGCTTTAACGCCATGGCCGTTTTCATTAGGCGAGGAGCCAATTGAGTGAAGTGATGGTGGAAGGACCACCGACTGTCGAGGACGAGTCCCAGGTATTTTAGGGTGTTCCTTACCTCAATCTGCTCTCCTCAAATGATGATGTTTGCTCCTTCGGGGGGTGCTTTCCGTGGCCCATGAAAGCAGACTGCCTCCGATTTCGTCAAGGCCACTTCAAGACCTAATCTTCTTATGCGGGACACCACGTGAGCGGTTCCCGCTGTCGCAAGTAGGCTTGCTTCTCGGTACGTCCCTCCAACCGCCGTCACCAGCGTATCATCGGCGTAGCACCATACGGCAACTTTGGCCAAGTTGGCGCCCCGAAGAACCCAATCGTAGCCGATGTTCCACAGGAGCGGTCCGAGGACCGACCCCTGCAGAACACCGCACGATACTGCTCGCCTCTTGTGTCCCTCGCCTGTGATATATGACACCGATCGGTCTGACAGATAGGACTCGATGATTCGGCTGAGGTATGGGGGAACCTGATGATATCGAAGTCCCTCCAATATGCACTCCCAGGGCATGGTGTTAAATGCATTAGCGATGTCGAGTGACACAGCCAACACCACCTCGCCCCGGTTAACTGCTTCCTCAGCTAGAGCCTTAACCCCCGAGATCGCGTCGATGGTCGATCGTCCTCGTCTAAACCCGTACTGTTTCTCAGAGAGGGCCGGTCCTGTCGTCTCTAGGTGGTGGGAGAGTCTGATGGCGATGACTCTCTCGAACAATTTCGCCACTTCGTTCAGAAGAACGATTGGCCGATAGGCGGACGGTGAATCCGCAGGCCGACCCTCTTTACGAATCAGTACGAGTTTCCCATCCTTCCAAGATGTAGGGAAGTGGCCCCGCTCCAGGCACGCCGAGTATAGCGCTCGCAGTCTTCGAACAGGGCTGACATAACGCCTTCCAGGATCCGCGGCTGGAGGCTCAACGTAAGTGGGGGAGCCCACGGTCGAAGTTTATTTCGGACCATCCGATAGGGGTGACCCCACGGGTCGTCGTTTAGTGCCTCCAACATTTCCTCTCTTGCTAGCGACTTAGATGTTTCGATCGCAGCACGCAGGTTAAGTCTAGCCTGTAGGCAGTGCCCCTGCCTGCCGTGCCAAAGGTTAAAGGTCCGTTTCCCGTATCTAGTGGGTAAAATGGCACATTATTGCCACAGTATAATAATGAGTACTAGGTATTACTATTCCATACTTTAAAACACATATATGTATATCTATACTTATTACTTAACTAGCGGTGCCCCGCGTAGTACCCGCTCCCGAGAGAATGCGTAGCTCGTAGTATCATACAATCTCGGCACAATTCACCATCGTGTGTTAAAAAATTAAGTAACAGCGCCATCTATTGGTGGGATTTGTGACTACAAAAAGTTACAATAAAACATACGATTAATTATACACAATCCCATGGGAATTTCGGGATAAAAAGTATCCTATGTGTTAGTCCTAGTTATAAGGAACACCTGTACCAAATTTAATCAAAATCGATACAGTAGTTTTTGCATGAAAGTGGAACAAACATACAAACTTTCGCATTTATAATATTAGTAGGATTACTTAATCACTACATAGTATAAAACAAAGTCGCTTTCTCTGTCCCAATGTCCCTATGTATTAGATCTTTAAAACTACGCAACGGATTTTGATGCGGTTTGTTTTAGTGATTCAGTGGGAAGGTTTTTAGCAATTTTATCCCCATATTCATACGGGAACGGGAACTACACGGGTGAAACCGCGGGGCGCTACTAGTCGGTTTATATTTTTGTGGGAATATGGGGATAAAATTATGCTAAAACCTTGCCACTGAATCACTCTTATCTATTAAAATAAACCGCATCAAAATCCGTTGCGTGGTTTTAAAGATCTAAGCATACATAGGGACATAGGGACAGAGAAAGCGACTTTGTTTTATACTATGTAGTGATAGTGATGATAGGCATTTCCAAATATTCAACATATTTTACAAGTTCTAATTTAGTGTCACCTGTCCCGTTGTCTGTAATCAAATATTGCAGGCATTTTTCGTCTACTACTGGTTATCCGATTGAGCTGTTTGGCATACTTATGTAAGTCCCATGACAATGTAATAAAAGTTAAAAAAAAGCTTGTTTTACGATCTTTCTTGTCAAAGGATACAAAACTCTGTATATCTGTCATTTTATCGTCCCAATAATATCAATGGTGGACACAATCAAAAGACAATAAGGATGTCGACAAAAAAAATCTAATTAGTCCGTCAGATAGATGTCGCAAAAATATTGGACACGTATTTTCTCATTTTTAACCCCCGACGCAAAAAGAGGGGTGTTATAAGTTTGACGTGTCTGTGTGTGTGTGTATCTGTCTGTCTGTGGCATCATAGCTCCCGAACGAATGAACCGATTTCAATTTAGTTTTTGTATTAAAGGGGACTTACGTGCGAGTGTTCTTAGACATGTTTGATGAAAATCGGTTAACCCGTTTAAAAGATATGGGAGTTTGAAAGTAAAAGTGTTGGGGGTTTTTTAAATTTTTAATTTAATGTTATTCGAAATCTATCTGACGGACTAATTAGAATTTCATTTTGTTTACCCAGTCGACATTCCTATATTACATACCATTGGTATGGTTATTGGGACGTTACAGTGACACATATACAGAGTTATGTAACCTTTGACAAGCGAGATCATAGAATGATTAAATATTGGGAACGGCCGTAAGATGAACACAGTACCTATAGGCAGTGGTTCGACCGCGGGCGAGTGAGCGATGAACTATCGGCGAGTTTCTCGCCCAAGAAAAGGACAGTGAACATACATTCCGCGTAAACAAAAGAGATGCATTAGGGAACGTTCATATCTGACGGAACATGCGTCGCGTATTATCGGTCGCGTAACGCCAGAACAGAGAAATGTATAGAAAAACACTTGACCGTTGACACTCAACCGATTATACGTTAGTGCGTTGAGTGTGAACAGTCAAATGTTTTTCTATACATTTGTCTGTTCTGGAAAATACTAAATAAATGCCGTATTACTAGACGGCACACTAGCTATCAAGTATTCTGTGACGGCTCGGGTCGATGACCGCGCTCAGCTGTGTATCGCAGCGTTCGCCTGTTGTTCGGTGTAGAATAACAATAAAATTCGGCGGGATTTTGAAAAACTTTGACTTATTATAACTTTTTAAATAAAAGCAAAAGATAAAAACTAACTTCACTATTATATTGTCACCCGGCGTTTACATTAGCTGTGTGAATTAGTATCTCTAATTCAAAATAGGGGTGTATAATTGCACATAATGTGTGTATTTAACACAACACAATAAAATGACACCAAAAAGACGCCTCTAGTCCATACAAAGTTACCCAAACCCCTTTAGAATCATGAGCGTTAGCGAGAGTAAACGAAACATTTTCGCCGTACCAGGAAAAAAAAACATACTGGAAAATCCGTGGGAAAAATGCAATAGACAAATCACTAATTCCAAAAAAAAACCACAAGCGTTCATTGCTAATTACTTGTAATTTAAAAATAGGTAAGTAATTAATAAATACAATTAAGTAACGATGACCATTACCAATTTTATTTTTGGATTTTTATTACGTCATCATCACCGATTTGTACAAGTGTACTTACAGTTAGAAACTAGTAGCTGCGCCCCGCGGTTTTACCCGCGTGAATCCTAATCCCATGGGAATTTCGGGTTAAAAAAAAGTAAAAAATACTACTCAAGCGATTTAGATTAAATTTGGTACAGATGTGCCTTTTAACTACGGACAACATTTAGGATATTTTTTATCCCATAATTCCCACGGGATTAGGGATTTATATACCAGAAGCAAAGTACCAACTTTTGGTTTTTTTTTAATTTCTTTATGATAACTCAAAAAGTATTGATTCAAATTCTATAAAATTGTAAAAAAATGTATCGTACATTTGTATAAGACCAAAAAATTACATTAACAGAAAATATTTTATTTTTTGTTTGTTTGTAATGAATAGGCTCCGAAATTACTGGACCGATTTCGGTGAAATACATTATGTTCCTCATAACATAACATAATCATTCACTCCATCATCTCATTATAGTAACTGACACCTAACCAAGATCGAAACTTTTAACTAAAAAAAAGCCTTTGGTACTTTTTCTCCAAAAATTCCGACGGGTTCTTTTTTATGTAAATATAGCTATACCCCGCGGTTTCACCCGCGTAGTTCCTAATCCCGTGGGAATTTCGGGATAAAACGTAGCTTATGTTCTTTCCCGAACTACCCCTGTACCAAATTTCAAGTCAATCGGTTCAGTAGTTTAGCCGTGAAAAGGTAACGACCTACGCATGCCCACGGGTGCGGGTACCACGCGGGTAAAACCGCGGGGCGATGCTAGTATATATATAGGATCTTATAGAACTTATGTACAAAAATAGCATTCGACCCCACAGTGTCCTTATGTCCATAAGATCAATTTACAAATAAAATCTTTAAGTGTTTATCAATTGTCTGGTATCCATGCATTAGTAGATAAATACTAACAGCCTTACCAATAAAAAATACCCACTGTGTATATTCTTGATATAACGAGTGTGATGCATATTAATAATTCGTTATATCAAGAATATACACAGTGGGTATTTTTTATTAGTAAGGCTGTAAAAGAATAAAACTTCTTTCCCGAACCTTTATCCCTTGTCTATTTGGGGTCGGTTTTCAGTTTAACCAGATTTGGCGGAATGTCAGTATTTTACGTGAAGCGACTGCCATCAGACCTTCACAACCTAGAGGGCTATACGACATTTTTGGTTAAACCAAATGTTAGACTTTTGAGGGCTCTAACTACCCGTAACGACTGTCGATGATGTTAGTACGACGGGACCGACGGCTTTACGTGCCCTCCGAAGGACGGAATGATAAAAAGATACACACATCAAAAGTGTCTAGGGATCAAGCATTTTTATGCGGATTTCTTGAGATTGAGATGTGGCTTTGTAATAAATTTATGATTTTATAAATTTATATGGATCCTTTTTGGTGCATTTCATAATTTGAATCAGGAACTGTGAATCAAATTCGAGTAAAAGATGAAAATCAGCTGTCAATATTTTCCCTATAAAAACATACAACGCATTGAAGACATTATTAGTGCTACTGTTTCCCTACTACTGATTAAAACCAACGTTATTATGGAGCGGCGACGTCATTTAAGCAGGGAAGAAATGCTCAGAGCCGTGGGAATGATAGAAGCTGGTTCCCGGCAACGTACTGTGGCTTTAGCTCTGAATACAAGTCAGAGTGTTATCAGTCGACTTTGGACACGTTACCGAAGCACTGGTACCGTGGCTGAGCGCCATGGAGGACGGTATCGCTGCCCCACACGGAGACAAGACCGATACATTCAAATCTTAACTCGAAGAGCTCCAACAATAACCGCCATGATGTTAGCCGTGCGGCTTCATCACTCTTCAGGGAACTTAATTAGCGACCAAACAGTCAGAAACCGCTTGCATGAAGTGAACCTTCATTCCCGAAGACCGCTACGGGTACCACCTATAGCAATGCACAATCGTAGGATTCGATATCAATGGGCTCTTGAACACAGAAATTGGGCAGAAGAACAATGGCGTTTCGTGTGCTTTTCTGATGAGTCTCGTTTTGGTATGAGACCGGATACAAGACGTATACGACACTGGAGAACCGCTGGACGCCAACAGCGATTAAAATCCTGCCAGGAAGTCCATCCTTATAGTGGTGGAACCATCATGGTATGGGCGGGTATTTGGATCGGCGGAAGAACTGAGTTGATTTGGATCAGAGGCAACCTCAACGCTCAAATTTATGCTGAGACGATTGTATCAGACGTCATCGTTCCTCTACAAGTGCAAATCGGTCCCTTATTTCAGTTAATGCATGATAATGCACGACCGCACACCGCAAGAGTTGTAAGACAGACTCTCGCCGCAGCTAACATCAATGTCCTGCCCTGGCCTGCTCAGTCGCCAGACTTGAACCCGATTGAGCATGCATGGGATATGCTACAGAGAAGAGCTCTGCCGAATATGGAGGGTATCCAGTCGCAAGAAGACCTTTTTTTGTTGTTGCAACGAACATGGGCGGCCATTCCACAGCGTGATTTGGATGAACTCATTTTGAGTATGCCAAACCGATGTTCTTGTGTTGTTAGTGTTCGCGGTAGAAACACGGATTATTAATTGTTTAAGTTACCCAATAAAATTTTAAAGAAAACTGTTATTTCAGTCTTTTTTTCGAACTCTAATGTTAGTGGTTCAAATGTCAAAAATCCCTTTATTAGGAAAATGGCAAATTTCTTTATTAATGCAAAGGTGACTTGGTTTATCGTTACTGTGACAAACGAAAACACTTTATTTGATGAATCCTTAAAGAAAATTTTAATTAATATCAATCAGGAGAAAAGTTATTGCAAAAATATATGTTGATCCCTAGACACTTTTGATGTGTGTACTTACAACAAAATAAAATTAATTTTGTAAGTACCTTTGTATATCCGTTGTCTAGTATCCATAGTACAAGGTTTGCTTAGTTTGGGACTAGATGGCGCTGTGTTATATGTTTCCGAATATTTAAATTATTTCAAAAGCTATATCCCGCAATTATATACCCGCATTGTTCCCGATCCCGTAAGAATTTTGGGATAAAACATAGCCTATATCCTTCCCCGGACCATAAGCTACCCCTCTACCAAATTTCAAGTCAATCGGTTCAGTAGTTTAGCCGTGAAAATGTAAAAGAGTTAGTTTCGCATTTATTATATTAGTAGCTGTGCCCCGCGGTTTTACCCGCGTGGAACCTTATCCCGTGGGAATTTCCGAACAAAAAGTATCCTATATATTATTCTGATGTATAAGCTAAATTATTGTAAAGTTTCATTAAAATCCATTCGGTAGTGTTTGCGTGAAAGAGGAACAAACATCCACACATCTAAACATCCACACTCACAAACATTCGGCTTTATAATATTAGTTGGACTATTAATGCAAGAAAAACGCGAACTAATTGTAATTGGAATTCCTAAGTACTTAATTAATTATTTTTACATCAATAAGCTCATTAGCTAGTTCGTATTTACTGTCATTTTGACGTCAAGCCTGCGTCAAGCCAAGACTGACATAAGAGCGGAGTTAAAAAAAATAAAACATTCACTTTGACGCGAGCAGAGTAAGCAGATGTGTTGAGTTGAGATACGGAAAAAATAAATAATAATTTTAATAAATAAATAATAAAATAAAATAATAGTGATTGTGGATTTAATTTTAAAAAGTGTGTGTGTAGTTTATGGTGGTCATTTTTTTTTGCTGAGGGTAAGTTTTTTTTTTCTTTTAGTTTTTTTTTTGTTTTGATATGTTGATTGTAATTTAATTGAATTTTTGATTTGTGTTATTTTAATAATGATACTTAAATTAATTAGGTCATAATTTGAAAGAGATATTTTTATTTTTTGTCTTATTTAAAACTTATTTCGTGTGTACGTTAATTCAATTTATGACCTCCTTTATGTTTTTTTATCGTCTACTGCCGAACTTTTATTCCATTTATAACTTGTGTCAGTTTCTTTTGTTTAGCTTTTGTTTTTTTTAACCGATTTCCAAGAATACAGGAGGAGGTTCTCTGTTCGACTTTTTTGTGTGTTTGTTACGCGATTTCTTCGTAATTCTTTAATATGATATAGTCATATATTTGAATATTGCGTACACTACCAAACCCCTCTGTTATTATGTAAGGTACCACTATTTTTTATCCGTGAATTACGAAATTAAAATAAAATGACCATAATCTCGGTAATTTACGGTTTACCATATGTGGTAATGGTAAACATATAATTTGACGACCTCGATGGCAGAGTGGTCACCATGCCGGACTGTCATCCGTAAGGTGGCGGGTTCGATTCTCGTGCGGGGTGATTATTTGTGTGAACCACAAATGTTTGTCTCGGTCTGGGTGTGTGAATGAGTGTGTGCGTAGTTTCTGATACCCTAGATACAAGCTTCGAACTTAGTTAGGGGTCAGTTACTGTAATGAAATTATGGAGGGAATGATTATATAGTAAAACTACCACCGATTCGGAAATTACACCAGCCGAGAAGAATCGGCTAGAAACTCCTTCTGAAAGGGCTGATTTTTCCATCGCCAGATAACTTTATTCGACGAATATTTTTGAAAATTTGAGAGTTATTTTCATACAAAAACTGTCAAACGTCAATTGTTTCAATTCAATTTAATTCAAATTCAATTCAATTTATTTAATAAACATTTTGTTACAATAAAAAAATAAATGTTTGACTCAAATTACAATTAATCTTTAAGAAACACCTTCATTAAACGGGATATCAAATAAAAAAATATGCATCTTTATGTATTAGTTGCGCCCCACGGTTTTACCCACGTGAATCCCAATCCCATGGGAATTTCGGGATAAAAAGTATCCTACGTGTTATTCCTAGTTATAAGGAACATCTGTAACAAATTTAATCTAAATCGATACAGTAGTTTTTGTGTGAAAGAGAAACAAACATCCAAACTCACAAACATACAAACTTTCGCATTTATAGTATTAGTAGGATATTCGGATTAGTACGTACATAATTCCTGAGATAAGCGTTCAAACAAACAAACTCTGCCTCGTTTAATATTAGTATAGATAATCAAATATTTGTTCATACTACACTTGTATGGTGTTGAATTTTAAAACGTAACTAATCTTGCCTTGCGGTTTTATCCGCGTAGTTCCCGATTCCGTGGGAATTTCAAGATAAAACGTAGCCTATGTTCTTTCCCGGACCATAAGCTACCCCTGTACCAAATTTCAAGTCAATCGGTTCAGTAGTTTAGCCGTGAAAAGGTAACAGACAGACAGAGTTACTTTCGCATTTATAATATTAGTTAGGATGTTAGTCTGTAAAGATGTAGCTGTATAATGTTAAAAGAATTTTTATATTAGTTCTGTAGTTTTTGAGTTAAATGGTAATAAACAAACAAATCTTTCCTCTTTATAATGTCGCTAGCTGTGCCCCCCGGGTTTACCCGCGTGAAACCTTATCCCGAATTTTGGGATAAAAAGTAGCCTATGTGTTATTCCTAATTATGAGGAACATCTGCACCAAATTTCATTAAAATCCATTCAGTAGTTTTTGTGTGAAAGAGGAACAAACATCTTAACATCCACACTCACAAACATTCGGCTTTATAATATTAGTAGGATAAATATCGGGACATATATCCCACATCCCTATCTAGTCCCAAACTAAGCAAACCTTGGACTACTATGGATACTAGACAACGGATACACATACTTATATACATTTGTAAATACATACTTAGAATAGATAGAAAACACACAGACCAAGATAAACAGATACCTATATGTATGTCAAAAACAAATATTTGCCTTGTGCGTGAATCGAATTCGTTACAATTGGCATAGCAGGCAGGGGCACTACCAACTACACCAGTTTGATTCCGCTGCAGACCAAAAGCCGTAATCACCACGCTTGGAGCGTGTTGGTGATCCTAAAACCAAACATGTTTGCCAAAAAACAAACATGGATAGTTCGAAATAAAAAAAACTGGATATAGGATATTTTTATTCCTAATCATAAATAACATAATCATTCACTCCATCATCTCATTATAGTAACTGACCCCTAAGTCCGTAACTTGTATCTAGGGTATCAGAAACTACGCACACACTCATTCACACACACCCAGACCGAGACAAACATTTGTGGTTCACACAAATATTCACCCCGCACGGGAATCGAACCAACCTTACGGATGGCAGTCTGGCATGGTGACCACTCTGCCATCGAGGTCGTCGTAAGTGATTCAAGAGGAAGGTCTTTACGTATACCTAGTTTATTTATAAACTAGCAGAGCCCCGCGGTTTCACCCGCGTTGTTCCCGTTCCCATCAGAATAAGGGGATAAAATTATACTAAAAACCTTCCTCTTGAATCCCTCTATCTGTTAAAGAAAACCGCATCAAAATCCGTTGCGTAGTTTCAAAGATCTAAGCATACATAGGGACGGACAGCGGGATGCGACATTGTTTTTAGTTACAAAAAGAGGGGTGTTATAAGTTTGACGTGTCTGTGTATGTGTGTGTGTGTGTGTATCTGTCTGTCTGTGACATCATAGCTCCCGAACGGATGAACCGATTTCAATTTAGTTTTTTCGTGCGAATGTTCTTAGACATGTTTGATGAAAATTGATTGACCCGTTTAAAAGTTCTGGGGATTTGAAAGTAATCGTGTTGGGGTTTTTATTAGCTTTTTATTAGCTTCACCTGTATGTATGTGTGTATGTTTGTATGTTTGTTTGTAACCGACTTCTTTGGGCGCTATTTTGACCCACTTTAAACGGCCAGATTTCGTTCAAACTTTGTAGATTTATTGAGGACCGATGACAATACACTAATTTGATAAAATTATTCCATTTTTCAATTTGCAAAATATGATTTTTGTTAATTTATATAATTTTCATTTATAGTAATAATCCAAACTAAAAAGTAGAAAATAAATTATAGTTTAAAAAAACTAAAAAACACGCTTTTTATAGAAAACCGAACTAAAAAATAGAAAATAAATTTTAATGAATTTAAATTAAGAAAATAGTGTTAAAAATTTCAATGAATATAAATTAATAATAGTGTGAATAAAAAACAATTATTTTATTTAAAAAAAGCGTGGGTTGCATGGTGTCAATAGTTATAAATATTTTATTGACAGATATGAGTAGAGCGATTATCATTTCGATAATATTTTAAAAAGCACCCCACGCTTTTTTTAAAATAAAATAATTGTTTTTTATTCACACTATTATTAATTTATATTCATTGAAATTTTTAACACTATTTTCTTAATTTAAATTCATTAAAATTTATTTTCTATTTTTTAGTTCGGTTTTCTATAAAAAGCGTGTTTTTTAGTTTTTTTAATTTTAAATTTAAAGTTATATACTACTAGCAGTGCCCCGCGGTTTCACCCGCGTGGTTCTCGTTCCCGTGGGAATACGGGGATAAAATATAGCCTATGTTATTCAGGTTGAATGTAGCTTTCTAATGGTGAAAGAATTATTGAAATCGGTTCAGTAGTTTCGGAGCCTATTCGTTACATACAAACAAACAAACAAACAAACAAATCTTTCCTCTTTATAATATTAGTATAGATGTAGTGATAAACGCGAGTGCTACCGCAGGACTAAGCTAGTGTGACACAAAGCATTCTATTTTTATAGTTTTGCAATATATTTAATTAATACACCGAGTATTCTACTTTCGTAAAAGTATTTAAATCAAGGATATGCAAAGGTTACATTATTACACCATTTTTGATTAAATTTACTGGTTTTAGTAACTGTTTTACCCACGAAATTACTAATTCCATGTAAAATTAGGTTGCTTTTATGTTATTCCTGGTTATAAGAAGCAGCAGCGCCCCGCGGTTTCACTTGCGTAGTTACCATTTCCGTGGGAATACAGGGATGAACTATAGCCTATGTCACTCGCTGACAATATAGCTTCCCATTAGTGAAAGAATTTTTGAAATCGGTTCAGTAGATCCCGAGATTACCCCTTACAAACACACAAATACTTCTTTGTAATATTAGTAATAGTATAGATATAGTGCCAAATTTTATATAAATCGATTTAGTAGTTTTTACGTGAAAGAATAACAACATTTCACCCGCGTAGTTCCCGATCCCGTGGGAGTTTCGGTATAAAACATAGCCTATGTCCTTCCCGGACCATAAGCTACCCCTGTACCAAATTTCAAGTCAATCGGTTCAGTAGTTTAGCCGTTAAACAGAAACTGTCGCATTTATAATAAGTGAGATACTAGCTATGCCCCACGGTTTCACCTGCGTAGTTCCCGTTCCCGTTGGAATATGGAGATAAAAATGATGCTAAAAACCTTCCCACTGAATCACTCTATCTATTAAAACAAACCGCATCAAAATCCGTTGCGTAGTTTTAAAGATCTAAGCATACTTATGGGACAGAGAAAGCGACTTTGTTTTATACTATGTAGTGATGAAACAATTATACTTTGATATGCATATAATGACATTATTTCAAAATTTTCATAAAAAAGCTGTTAATTTGAAATTACAAACAGACACTTACTTTAATTTTATGTGTATTGATTGTAAATATCAAAAATTATATTATTGGGACACAAGAAATTATTTTATCAAAATGTTATATATAAATTAGTACGACTTATTATATACATAAATAAGTATAAATACATATTAATTTATTTTTAAAAATATGATTAAAAATAAGGATAAATAAATAAATAAAATAAGTTATTTTAAAAACAATTAATTGACCTTTAAAGAAAAACAATTAAATTTATTTTATTTTCAATTTTAATTTATTTATAAAATCGGTGCAGTTGTTCTAAAGTTATGCACTTATTTAAATTTTATTTAAATAGATACCTATATGTTAAATGTCAATGAAAAAAACAAGGAACAAATATAAAAGAAAATATAATATAAATGAATAAGTACTTAAAGTTTTAACTAACCATTAAAAAGTACATAGTATAAAACAAAGTCGCTTCCCGCTGTCTGTCCCTATGTATGCTTAGATCTTTAAAACTACGCAACGGATTTTGATGCGGTTTGTTTTAATAGATAGAGTGATTCAAGAGGGAGGTTTTTAGTATAATTTTATTCCCGTTTTGTCACTGGAGCGGGAACTACGCGAGCGAAACCGCGGAGCGCTCCTAGTTATAGTTTGATTGTTTGTTTGGTAAGATTTAACTCAAAACTACTGAACCGATTTCAATAATTCTTTCACTATTGGAAAGCTATATTAGCCGATCCTTCCACCACGACTCAACGGCAAATAACTTGCCGTGCGTGTCCCTACACCTGCACACGCGAGGACCTTTACAAGGCCACTGATAGTGCCATATCGGTGGCCCAGTTCTGGTCCTCAAAAATATGAGTCGATACGCTAAGAAGAAGCGAGTGACATAGGCTATTTTATCCCTGTATTCTTACGGGAACGGGAACTACGCGGGCGAAACTGTGGAGCGTTGCTAGTATTATTTAGGGGTCCATATTGGCTCACCTAAAGTTCTTTACCCGAAAATGTTTTTCCTAACTATTTGTAGTCCAAATGATCATTCTTCCTAAAAATTTTCATCCTAAAGTTTTAATTCATACTATTTGTAGTGCTACCGACGATGCTCATAACACTGATGTGTCCGAAAATTTTAATTACTAACATCGTTAATGTAAACATATTTAAACTCCTACTGTATTTTATCATAACGCTTTTATCCCTAAACATACTTACCATAATATTTTCACTCATGCTCAGAAAGAAACATTTACCAAGTGTAATAAAAAATATATGTGGGTAGAAGATGATATTTATAGTTTTAATGATTATTATACGACTCGTTTACGGTTATGCTTATGGCCTGGGAGTTTACCATAACCATAACTAAAGGACCAATTCGGTTCTGGCACTTCGCCGGCCGCTGCCGCGGCACGCTCGCTACGCTCGCTCGGCTCGTGCGTTGGGGTCACAGTTCTAACATAACCTAAACCAATAATTAGGAATAGGACCGATTCGTTACTGGAACTTGACTGAATGATTGGAGCAGGACTCTGGTTTTGCTCGCTCGGCTCGTGCGTTATATGTTATACCTACATGTTATGTAAAAACAAAGTTACGAAAAATTTATGTATATAATATTGATTATAATAAATAAAAATAAATCTAAACAAAAAAGATATGACTTTGAATAATAGTATGAACGATGGTTATGTTGAGAAAATATAGGAAAACAAATAAAAGTGTAAAAGATGTTTATTGCTACTGACTTTATGCAGTTGAATGTTTCGGAATTAAAACATTAGTGACAAAGATTTTAGGAGTTGCGATTGTTAGGATAAAAAATGTTAGGAAGAAAATTTTCGGATTTCCAATTATCGGAGTTGAAATTTTAGGTGAACTTTGGCGCACCCACTAAAAGGATATTTACTACAAAATAAAATTAATTTTGTAAGTACCTATGTATATCCGTTGTCCAGTATCCATAGTACAAGGTTTGCTTGTATATGTTAATAAATATAAAAGAAGTAGATATTATTTAAGTATGTAAGTATATGTTAAATTAAAGAAAAACAAATTGATCAAAATAAACTACAATAATATAATCTTGTTCTTATAAATACTTGATATTCTAGACTTAGGTAAACTCGTTAGATACCAAAAAATGTATAAACACAGTTTTGTTTTTTTAAAGTTTAATGTCAATGTCATGTCCTTTAATTTAAACTACTACTATATACTCGTGTTGGGATCACCAACACGCTCCAAGCGTGGTGATTACGGCTATTCCTCCTCACTGTACTAATATCATCAGTGAGAGATCTTACAGGACGATACTACTACTATATACTCGTGTTTGAGATCACCAACACGCTCCAAGCGTGGTGATTACGGCTATTCCTCCTCACTGTACTAATATCATCAGTGAGAGATCTTACAGGACGATACTACTACTATATACTCGTGTTTGAGATCACCAACACGCTCCAAGCGTGGTGATTACGGCTATTCCTCCTCACTGTACTAATATCATCAGTGAGAGATCTTACAGGACGATACTACTACTATATACTCGTGTTTGAGATCACCAACACGCTCCAAGCGTGGTGATTACGGCTATTCCTCCTCACTGTACTAATATCATCAGTGAGAAAGCCTTTGGTCTGCAGTGGGGTCTAACAGACCAATATTTTATTTAATCAAGACTACGTCAGAGATATATAATTTTGCACATATCAAGTGTTATATAACTGGTCCAAAAATATAAAATTTGCACATTCATAAATAATTAATATACTTACTTATAAATGTATTAATGTAATTATCTAACAGCTTATTGCAAAATGGAACATTATGCCTACATAATACTAAGATTTGCTAATTTAAAAATTCTTATGACAAAACAATTATTTTACATATACCTAATCAGAATCACGCTAATATTATTGGCGAAAATTTGAGAGCGTGTATGTTTGTTCCCCGCGGTTTCACCCGTGTAGTTCCTGATCCCGTGGGAATTTCGAGATAAAAAGCGCCTATGTTCTTTCCCGGACCATAAGCTACCCCTGTACCAAATTTCAAGTCAATCGGTTCAGTAGTTTAGCCGTGAAAAGGTAACAGACAGACAGACAGACAGACAGAGTTACTTTCGCATTTATAATATTAGTTAGGATTAGGATAGTTAGGATCAGAATCACGCTAATATTATTGGCGAAAATTTGAGAGAGTGTATGTTTGTTCCTCTTTCACGCAAAAACTACTGTATCGATTTAGATTAAATTTGGTACAGATTTTCCTTATAGTAAAAAATAACACATAGGATACTTTTTATCCCGAAATTCTCATGGGATTCGGATTTAAGCGGGTAAAACCGCGGGGTGCAACTACATAGTACTGAAATAAAACTACTTTTACGGACTTTTGTAGAACTATAAAAATACATAAAACCGCGTCAAAATCCGTTAATAGTTATTTATGGTACAAGCGAGTAAAGTTGGTGATTACTTCCGAGGCGCTATTGAGGCCCGAGCCGTCAGGCGAGGGTCTGAAGATAGCCGAGGTAGTAATCATCAATACACGCATGTACCATACAACGTTTTTCAACACATTTGCGAAGAAAATATCATTTTTCGCTAATAAATAAACAGTTTTTCTATTCGCGCGCATCCAACACAACGGTGATCGGCCATAGACTAAAAGAATATATATAATTTAAAAAAAAACGAATAAATGAATAAATGGAATCGACCATAGACCTATCAAAAATAAGGCTACATGTTTGAAGTTTGTTTTTAAAATGTATGGACACGATTTTTTTGGTATCGAAACTTTTTTTAAAACAAAGCAATTTAAAAAGACTATAACTCACTAGTGAATAAAACGTGTCATTATTCAATGGTTTTTGCACAAATAAGAGCCTCTTTATGGGCAAGTGTGTTGAAAAGTAGTTTTATCTTAAATGAGTAACTCATAATCTGAATGACATAATTGCATGATTATCGATATAACTTAACTACATACATTTTGACGTTCAAGTACATTGGACCTAGTCATTAGTTAAGTACTAGACTTTGATTGACGTCTAGATAAAATACTACTTTGTAAGCGGAGTGTAACTAATATTATAAAGAGGAAGGATTTAATTGTTTGTTTGTTTGTAACGAATAGGCTCCGAAACTACAGGGGCCTAAGTCTGCAATTTGACATTATTGATCAGACAATATGTTGATATTGAGGCACCATAAAGACAGTGTCAGAAATTTGGTATTCTGCTACAATTTATTCATATGGCTATGGTGTCTCAGTGGTCTTTGTTGCATATCAAAATTCAAATATTTTTTTTGTCAAATAAACGTCAGACTACTGTTTCCATGACAACCATCTAAGTTTTATGGAGCCATTGAGTCAGCGGAATAGTTGTCACTAAGAGAATACCAAAATGACAACAAATGACAGAAAAATGGCCATAATGTTGATATTAAAACACATTTGAGTAGCATTATCACAGCTTAATAGTTTAGAGTTTAGAGAATCAGGACCCTGGTCCGATTTCAAAAATTCTTTCACTATTTGAAAGCCACATTATCCCGGAGTGTCATAGGCTATATAAAATTTACGCGGGTGAAACCACGGGGCGCTGCTAGTCTTAAATAAAGTAAAGCAACAATCTTAGTAATCAGGATTTTCCATAGATTTTGTGATAAGTCTTTTGTTTTCTTAAGTTTTGAACAGTGTACTTACATAGCGCAATTTATACTATCTACTACCGGCGCGCCGCGGTTTCACCCTCGTAGTTCCCGTTCCCGTAGGAATATGGGGATAATATTATGCTAAAAACCTTCCCACTGAATCACTCTATCTATTAAATTAAACCGCATCAAAATCCGTTGTATAGTTTTAAAGATCTAAGCTTACATAGGGACAGAGAAAGCGACTTTGTTTATACTATAAAACCCCCAACACAATTACTTTCAAATCCCCATAACTTTTAAACGGGTCAACCGATTTTCATTTAACATGTCTAAGTACACTCGCACGTAAGTCCCCTTTAATAAAAAAAAACTAAATTGAAATCGGTTCATCCGTTCGGGAGCTATGATGCTACAGACAGACAGATACACACACACACAGACACGTCAAACTTATAACACCCCTCTTTTTGCGTCGGGGGTTAACAAAATACACCTATGTATATATCTATATACTACTTAAAGTAGTATATAGATAGATAAATAACACTAGTACGCATTTTACGTCTAGTTTCAAAACATGTTTATTTACCAGGGTTTTCCAAGAGTTTATAAAACATAATAAAAACGTAAGAAATTGCGCGCGTAGTGAATCATATACCTAGTTACATGCATATGAGTTATAGTTAATAAGTAATATAGAGTGACTTAGTTATAGAGGGCTACAATATCTTATCTTATATCTAAGACCAAAGTGGCTATTGATTTCATGTCCGTTTCCGTGGTTCGCGCTCGTTAAGTCGATCCCGGTTGTCGTACTAACATCATCGACAGTCGGACAGGGGAGTTAGAGCACTCAAAAGTCTAACTAAAATGTATCGCAGCAAGCACAAAGGGAATAAACTAAACATATTGTATAAATACATATATGTGTGGTTGTACTTATGTGTAATTGAACTTTATTAATCTTTGTGGTCAAATAAACGTTTATTTATTTATTTATTTATAAACTGGAGAGGTCTGTTGAGAAAAACTGAATCGGAATTAATGTTTGAATGTTTGTTACTCTTACTTAATAAAAACTATTGAGCTGATTTATATGAAACTTGGTACAGATGATTCTTTATAACTAGGAATAACACATAGGGTACTTTTCATCCCAAAATTCTTACAAGAATTTAGATACTTCTTATAAAAAAAAGATAATTAGTTGAACCATGGACAATCCTATGTTCACACTCATGTCACTAGTTCACCGTTCAAAACTATACCTATATTTATCATACCACTTTAATTTTATATCATTACATTATCAAAGAAAACAATAAAAAATATTACATAACACAAATTGACAAGCATTATGTGAAATGTATCGTACATTACATCTTTGTCTCACGTTCCAGTTTGAACGAGACAAAAAACGTTTAAGTAATATTGAATCTGTATGTGGGAAACAGTATTAGACTTTATAGAATGAGGAGTTCTAAATTTAACATAACATAATCATTCCCTCCATCATCTCATTACAGTAACTGACCCCTAAGTCCGTAACTTGTATCTAGGGTATTCACAGAATTGGGAATACTCTATGGTAAGTAAAGAAGTCTGACAGACGCGTGATATTGTCGCCGCAAAGGTGTGTCCCATAGGACACCATTCACCAGTATTGTTCAATTTGTTGTTATAGTATGTCAATGTGTTGGTCACTGTCAACTGGCGACACGCGTTCCGATATAACCAGAGAGTAGATAACGTTTCTATACTTCATCATCATCATCATCATCAGCTCATATAATGTCAACCACGCTGGCCAAGTGCGGGTTGGTCGACTTCACACACAACCTTAGAATTTCTTCCCAGGTGTGTGCAGGTTTCCTCACGATGTTTTCCTTCACCGTAAGAGCGTCGAAATTTACGTACTTATGAATTCGTAAATTGAAAACACATTGGTACGTGGCGGGACTGGTGGGGTTCGAACCAGGCACCTTCCGATTGGAAGTCAACAGCCTTAATCCCTGAGCCACCGACGCTCTTTTCTATACTTACCATAGAGTATTCCGAGTTCTGTGAGGGTATCAGAAGCTACGCACACACTCATTCACACACACATATTAAAATGTCCAAGAAATTGTTTGTTTGTAAGTTACTCAGGCAAAACGTTGTAGGGCGTTGCTAGTAAGTACATATTAAATGCATTGTTCTCTTGTTATATTGTTGTATTTATTAGTTTAGAAGGTTAAGTTCCGGTACCAAGGGATGACCTTTAACTGAGGTCAAAATTATGATTTAATTGTACCGAAAAAATGAATGGCTTTGATGCAGTAATTGTTATAAGTAATCATAGTATAAAACAAAGTCGCTTCCCGCTGTCCGTCCCTATGTATGCTTACATCTTTAAAACTACGCAACGGATTTTGATGCGGTTTGTTTTAATAGATAGAGTGATTTAAGAGGAAGGTTTTTAGTATAATTTAATCCCCGCATTCTTACGGGAGCGGGAACTATGAGGGTAAAAACGGGAGGCGCAGTTCATCTCTATCTATATATATAAAAATGAAACTCGGCTAATTCTTTTTTTGCTGTGTTTGTTATTGTCAGGAGAAGGTTCTTATGTAAAAAAAATCTGGCAAAAGCAAACGGGAAACTTGGACCCGTGCGAAGCCGGGGCGGTCCACTAGTAAACATATAAAAAAATGAATCCCTATTTCCCTTGGTCACGGCATCACGCGTGAATTACTGGACCGATTGACTTGAAATTTGGTACAGAGGCTAGCTTATGGTCGGGGAAAGGATTTATAGGACATAGGTATTATCCTGAAATTCGCTCGTATCGGGAACTATGCGTGTAAAACCGCGAGGCAAATTTAGTAACTCTATACTAATATTATAAAGAAGTAAAGTTTGTGTGTTTGTTAAATTGTAAGGGGTAATCTCGGGATCTACTGAACCGATTTCAAAAATTCTTTCACTAATGGAAAGCTAATTTATCAGTGCGTGACATAGGCTATATTTTATCCTTGTATTCTTACGGGAGCGGGAACTACGCGGGTAAAACCGTAGGACATAGTTAGTAAATAAGTAATATGTTTATTGACGTCGTTAGTTTCGTAATTGTGGCTATAATTGTTGATTACGCATCTAATAGATCTGTACATGTAATTAAATCCATGGAAAAACGTTTAGGAATCTTCCTTTTACTTGTACTTATTCTACAATTACATTATAACATAATCATTCCCTCCATCATCTCATTACAGTAACTGACCCCTAACTAAGTCCATAACTTGTATCTAGGGTATCAGAAACTACGGACACACTCATTCACACACACACAGACCGAGACAAACATTTGTGGTTCACACAAATATTCACCCCGCACGGGAATCGAACCCGCAACGAAGGATCATATACATCACATGACATGGTTTCTAAGTATTCTTTTTTTGCTTAGCATTTGGTCATTATTATTGTTTGACGACCTCGATGGCGGAGTGGTCACCATACCGGACTGCCATCCGCAAGGTTGCGGGTCCGAATATTTATGTGAACCACAAATGTTTCTCTCCGGCCTGGGTGTGTGTGTGAATGAGTGTGTGCGTAGTTTCTGATACCCTAGATACAAGTTAAGTACGAACTTAGTTAGGGGTCAGTTATTGTAATGAGATGATGGAGTGATGTAGTGAATGAATGAATGAATGATTGTTATTAAACCATGTCATGTGATTTATGACCCTTCATCGGTAATAACCCCAAAATTAATCATTTTTACTCAAAACCGGTCGAGCCAAAATAATTCGCTGACTCCTTTCCAAATGTGAGGCGAATTTATGTGGTTTCGTAATACAACCTTGGACGCCCGACTTTCGACGCCAAAGTGGTTTTAGCAAAATCGAAAATCAACATTATATACAAAAATCAATTATGTACGGTATTTTTTGGTTTTCGAATTTTTTTGGGTTCGTCTTTGAAAATTGCGATGGTCTTATGGTATGTGTAACTATTTGGTAAGCTGAAGGTCTTAGATTCGATTCTTGGGTACACCATAAGCCATCTTATTTTATGTTGTGTTATGTGCACCTATTTGGGGGTCATAGATTCATTTCTTGATTTGAGTAATATTTGTTAGTTCTAATGGTATTATTATAGCTACTTCTGCCCCCTAGCATGACTGTGCGTGATAAAATATATCGACACAACGAAATATATCGATTTCGCGAGCATGACCAAATGAATTATGGCGTGCTACGATATGATAAAATTAAATATGGCGGCTATATGTATTACGAGTATATTTTGACAGTTCGATGTCGATATAAATCAGTTTTATTAATTTGATGAAACAAAAAAATACGTGTCTAATATTTTCTTGAAATCTATCCGATGGACTAATTAGAATTTACACAGTACTAACCTTTTTGCTCTGCAGTTAGATAATACTTCATTTTTATTTTGGTAACGATGTTTTGATTACATTTTTATGATGTTTTATTATTATGTTCTTCGTCGGTGAATGGATTGTCCAACGCTTAGATAGTGAGATTAGCGCGTTCAACCAAACAAATCTTCAGCTTTATACCTAACTAGCTGTGTCCCTCGGTTTCACCCGCGTGGTTCCCGTTCCCGTGGGAATACGGGGATAAAATATAGCCTATGTTATTCAGGGTGAATGTAGCTTTCTAACGGTGAAAGAATTATTAAAATTGGTTCAGTAGTTTCGGACCCTTTTCGTTACAAACAAACAAACAAATCTTTCCTCTTTATAATATTAGTATAGACTACTTAGCTGTGTCCCTCGGTTTCACTCGCGTATATCACAATCCCGTGGGAATCCTTTCTCAGCGGATGCCTAGGTCATAACATCTACCTGCATGCCTTTCAGCCCGATCCGTCCAGTGGTTTGGGCTGTGCGTTGATAGGTCACTATGTCAGTCACTCAGTCAGTCACCTATGAGTTATATATTAGGATATTAGTATAGATATTGCGACTCTAAAGAAATATAAGTAACTAAAAAAGAAACCGTTCGTCAGAATTGAAACAATTAAAATATTCTTTCTCATACGTAAATTCTTCGAAATCAAGTTCGTTACATCATTCATGCAATTTTATACCGTATGTGATTATGCATAGGGGTCATTGCCATTTATTCGCCCGTCTCGGTTTTATAAAATAATCGAGTCAAGGTATATTTTGCAATATTTGGAAAGGGGTCACATCGCTTGAGGCACCACAAGTAACTACGGACCTACTGTGGGGGATCATGGCTCAGTCACTCTTAGGGCGAGGGAGGACGGTGTATTACACTTATCACTTGTGAACGGTGAAGGAAAACATCGTCCGTAAACAGACATGTACTAGAACTGTTCGAAGACATGTGACATACAGCACTGAGTCAGCGTGGGGGATCATGGCTCAGTCACTCTCAGGGTGAGGGGAGGACGGTGTATTACACTTATCACTTGTGAACGGTGAAGGAAAACATCGTCCGTAAACAGACATGTACTAGAACTGTTCGAAGACATGTGACATACAGCACTGAGTCAGCGTGGGGGATCATGGCTCAGTCACTCTCAGGGCGAGGGGAGGACGGTGTATTACACTTATCACTTGTGAACGGTGAAGGAAAACATCGTCCGTAAACAGACATGTACTAGAACTGTTCGAAGACATGTGACATACAGCACTGAGTCAGCGTGGGGGATCATGGCTCAGTCACTCTCAGGGCGAGGGGAGAACGGTGTATTACACTTATCACTTGTGAACGGTGAAGGAAAACATCGTCCGTAAACAGACATGTACTAGAACTGTTCGAAGACATGTGACATACAGCACTGAGTCAGCGTGGGGGATCATGGCTCAGTCACTCTCAGGACGAGGGGAGGACGGTGTATTACACTTATCACTTGTGAACGGTGAAGGAAAACATCGTCCGTAAACAGCCATGTACTAGAACTGTTCGAAGACATGTGACATACAGCACTGAGTCAGCGTGGGGGATCATGGCTCAGTCACTCTCAGGGTGAGGGGAGGACGGTGTATTCAAGTGTCACTTATGTTTTAAAGAAATTGTATAATAGATGAAACAAACTTGCCAAAATTATTCAAATCACGTGTTTCATATTATAATCATAATCTATTAAATGATTGTGTAACTTTCCAATGTCTGTTACGTGGGCTGCCGCTTATTAATGACTTCATTAACTGACGCCGTGATAACGTCAGATTGCGATTTGTAACTCGTCATGGTCATATTGTAAAGTCACCGTCAGATAATAAGGTACCCTTTAGGGTAATGCTCACTTTAGTATGACAACCAAGGAACGGAACCATTTATGTGACGCTGAGTGTACATTTCGGTGACGACCTCGATGGCAGAGTGGTCACCAACCCGGACTGCCATCCGTAAGGTTGTAGGTTCAATGTTTGTATATTATATAACACTAGCAGTGCCCCGCGGTTTCACTCGCGTAGTTCCCATTCCCGTGGGAATACAGGTAGGTGGTCTATAGAATACAGGGATTAACTATAGCCTATGTCACTTGCTGACAATATAGCTTCACATTAGTGAAAGAGTTGAAATCGGTTCAGTAGATCCCGAGATTACCCCTTACAATTTAACAAACACACAAACTTTACTTCTTTATAATATTAGTATAGATAAGTACATAAACAATCTTTGCTCGATGAGAAAAGAAGAAATGAAAAAACAAAAGCACAAAATGTTACAACTTAATTTTATCAAACTGACAAACGGAAACTATGCATACCATAATAATTATTTTATATCTGACAACATAAGTAAGTAATGTATACCGGATTTGACCACAAAAATGTCGAACTGGTCACCTCACGTTAAGCGGTGTAGGCGTAATATCCTCTAGGTCACTAGGCCATAACAGGCTTTGCGATAAATTAGTTTATTGGACAACTGGTTGTCTAAATTTCGGGATAAAATGTATCCTATGTGTTATTCCTAGTTATAAGGGACATCTGTACCAAATTTCGTGTACATCAGTAGTTTTTGCGTGCAAGAGTAACAAACATATGTCAATCTATCAATGGTCAGAAAAAATACTACACTTTTGGATTTCATATTTAAATTTCCACCCACGATTTTAGCTACTTTAGAGTACTGAGTTTGTGAGTGTGTTTGTTTGTTTCTTCTCCACGCAAAAACTACTGTATCGATTTAGATTCAATTTGGTACAGATGTCCCTTATAACTAGGAATAACAAATACGATACTTTTTATCCCGAAATTTCCACGGGATTGGGATTCATGCGGGTAAAACCGCGGGGCGCAGCTAGGAAGAAATAATATAAACATTTCTGCTCATACAGCGATTAAATAAATCGATTAATTTCACGGTCTTATATATTTCAAAATGCACGGATTGAACTAAATATAAAATTAAATTAATACCTGAACTTTCAAAAACATCTAAAATTATTCAGGTATAATATCAGCTTATCATTTAAAGGTCAATATTTCAAAAGATGTATTAAAATAAATTAAGTTATGAATATTTATGAATTGCGAAATATAGGATTGATTTTACATTGGGGATATGATGTATTACTTTATGAAGAAGATATTTCTATTTAGTCTTGTGCTATCAGCCAAACCTAAAAGTCTAGATTTGAAAAAACAGTCTAAATTTCAAATATTAAATCAAGTGAGTGATATTAAGTGCTATTTTTAACCCCCGACGCAAAAAGAGGGGTGTTATAAGTTTGACGTGTCTGTGTGTGTGTATCTGTCTGTCTGTGGCATCATAGCTCCCGAACGGATGAACTGATTTCAATTTGGTTTTTTTTTAAAGGGGACTTACGTGCGAGTGTTCTTAGACATGTTTGATGAAAATCGGTTGACCCGTGTAAAAGTTATGGGGGTTTGAAAGTAATTGTGTTAGGGGTTTTTTAAATTTCTAATTTAATGTTTAGAGAATTTTATTAAAACATTTGTCGGTTTTGAAGTCACCGACATGTTATTCAAGCGTGGTGATTACGGATAATTGTTTTTAGTGTACTAATATTTTATTAATGTGCTATACTACATACTATGTTTGTCTCGGTCTGTGTGTGTGTGTGTGTGAATGTGTGTGTGCGTAGTTTCTGATACCCTAGATACAAGTTACGAACTTAGGGGTCAGTTACTGTAGATAGATAAATAGATTTTTGTCCCGAAATTCCCATGGGATTGGGATTTACGCGAGTATAACCGCGGGAACTTACTAGCCACTACATAGTATAAAACAAAGTCGCTTTCTCTGTCCCTATGTAAACGGATTTTGATGCGGTTTTCAGTAATATATAGAGTAATTCAAGAGGAAGGTTTTTAGCATAATTTTATCCCCACATTCCCACGGGATCGGGTACTACGCGGGCAAAACCACGGGACGCTACTAGTAATTTATAATAAGGTTTTAAAAATTCTAGGTATAACTTATTTACTTATATATTACCTTATATGCCTTGTCATAGGTTACGGTACGCATATATAACGCGGAATTAAAAAAAACACCTTTGTTTATATAATACAAGTGCGTTATGTACATAGGTATTTACATAAAATTACAATAATATATGTATACATATGTAGTTATGTATTGTCAACGACGTTATTTTACTATTTTACTATTGGTAAGGGCCTATTTCACGACCTTCAAGTAAAGTTACTCAGCAAGTAAAGTTAGTTTTGTCTCTTTCTGACTTTATGTCAAGTGACAAAGACAAAATATGTGAGTACTTAGAGTAGATGAACAATCGGTAGATTGGCAATTTAAAAAAATATAATTTTATTTAAACAATGTTTTATGCATATTTTAGGCGAGCTGCACCCTGCGGTTTTAAGCGCGTGAATCCCAATCCCATGGGAATTTCGGGATAAAAAGCATCCTATGTGTTATTCCTAGTTGTAATGAACATCTGTACCAAATTTAATCTAAATCGATACAGTAGTTTTTGCGTGAAAGAGTAACAAACATCCAAACTCACAAACATACCTACCAACTTTCGCATTTATAATATTAGTATGATTAATTTAAAATCCACAGCCTTATAAGTTACATTATTTTAGGCTAACTACAAATTTTCATATTGTATTTCATGATAAAAAAATTAAAATATGCTTTTAATAAAAATATTTATAAGTCCTTACTTATATTTTTATTAAAAATAAGTTAGACGATATTATAGTGTCGAAGGTTGAAACTTTATTGTATTTTTGATAAGTTTATTTAAAAAAAAAAAAATTTTTTATTATTAAAAAATAATATTTATTGTTAGTTCGTAAACTTACCTTTAATTATATGATTTTAACTGTTCTTTTAAGATTTTTATCTTAACAGGATATTTTATTAATAACTTATATTTTTATTTTTTTATTTTTCAGTTAATTTATTAAATTAAGAAACAACATACCTAACCAATTTTTAAGTGTTGTTTTTTGTTTTTTAATCAATTTGTTTCACATAACCTAATATTTAAATCGTTTTTTCTTCCTCAGATAAAACTGCAAAGACAATGGCGCCATCTATCAGCGTAGCGGAGTACTACGCTGGCAAGTCCATCTTCTTGACAGGAGCCACAGGATTCATGGGAAAAGTCCTTGTTGAAAAACTGCTTCGAGAATGTCCTGACATCAAAAAGATATACACTTTAATGAGGCCTAAGAAAGGACACAATTGCAAAGAAAGATTGGACGAATTTTTCAATTGTCGTGTAAGTAGCGCCATCTAGTAGGGAGTAGGGAAACTAATAAAAAAGTATAGTGTATCGATTTTCTTTGATATAAATCAATAATAATAGAGGAACGTTATTCAGTTAGCTTATACAGATAAGAAAATAAATAAAAGATTAGTTGATGTTCCAAAGATACCTATTTAAAATAATAACTATTATTTTATTATCTAGTAACGCCTCTGGCGGGGAAAACGTGAACTAAAAACAAAAATGGAAAAATTTTGTTTTTGTTATTACGAAAATACAAAAGAAGTTGTTATCTTGATGACCTCGATGGCAGAGTGGTCGCCATGCCGGACTGCTATCCGTAAGGTTGCGGGTTCGATTCCCGTGCGGGTTGAATATTTGTGTGAACCACAAATGTTCTCGGTCTGGGTGTGTGTGTGAATGAGTGTGTGCGTAGTTTCTGATACTCTAGATACAAGTTACGAACTTAGTTAGGGGTCAGTTACTATAATGAGATGATGGAGTCAGTGACGGATTATAACTTAATGATGGCTTAAGCTAAGCAATCCAAGCCTTTGGGAGCCCCCAGGGCTGTAGCTAAATTGGAATTTGAGGACGAAAAAAATAGTCAGCTATCTGCTACTCCTCGCTATGTTCAAGCATAGTTGGGCCTGGGGTCAAGAAGTTTGTTGCTTCTGGTGTCCTTCCTGGTGTTTTCTGGTGCCCCCCAGACGTGATGCCCTAAGCAATTGCTTAATTTGATTAAGGGTTAATCCGGGGCTAGATGGAGTCAATGATTATGTTATGTTATTATTCCAGGTGTTCGAACGTCTCCAAAAGGAGTCCCCTCTCGGTCTGAGGAAGGTGCAGGTGGTCGCGGGGGACATCCTCTCCGACGGTCTGGGTTTGAGTGCCGAGGACAGGACCATGTTGCGGGAGGAGGTCAACATCGTGTTTCATTGTGCTGCTTGCGTCAGGTTGGTACAAATATTTTGACATTAATTACTAGCTGTGCCCCGCAGTTTCACCCGCGTAGTTCCCGATCCCGTGGGAATACAGGGATGGATAAACAGGACTATAAGCTACCCCTGTACCAAATTTCAAGTCAATCGGTTCAGTAGTTTAGCCGTGAAAAGGTAACAGACAGACAAGAGTTACTTTCGCATTTATAAATTCACATAAAAACTACTGAATTACTAGCCAACAACTGAGCTATAGCATAATTCCCAGTCCCCTTAGTCTTTTCGGACAAATAGAATCCGATGGAGTAATCCTGGTTATGAGGAATATGAATCAGTCCAGTAGTTTTAACGTGTAAAATTACCAGAACTTCAAAACAATTTATTTGAATACAAATATCTTTTAATCAATACTTTCTTACTTCAATTTTCAGATTCGACATGTTCCTGCGCGACGCTGTGAGGATGAACACTTCGGGGACCCACAAAGTGTTGGACCTCGTCGAGGGCATGAAACAACTGGAGGTATGTAATGTTTGGAACTAAATAGTAGTTTAGTTCGGCTACTCGCCGATAGATGGCGGTGTTTAAAAATAGGTGATGCGTATAGTCACAATCTTTTCTGTGCCGGCGGCCAAAATTGGAAGCTCTATGGTCATTTTGATTCTAATGTCATTTGGATACATTTTCAATAAACTGACACAACCAAAAGATGTGATTACAGCGACGCTTTTTTTTATTTTGGCCACCGGCAAAGAAATATTGTGGCACATTAGTTTAAGTATTGGTTAAACGTCTCTGAGTGTGGCTGTTAGAGTCTAGGGCAAGTTAAGTGACCCTTCAACATTGACCGTCTGCCCCCAGGTATTCGTGCACGTGTCGACGTCCTACTGCCGCTGCGAGGTCCCGCTGCTGGAGGAGCAGCTGTACCCGGCCAAGCACAAGCCACAGCACGTCATGAACTGCGTCGAGTGGATGGACGACGACCTCTTACGGCATATGCAGCCTAAGTCAGTATTATAAGTACTTATATTTATTTATATTGAGGAAAACCAACAGCTATGACAAACGTATATAGATACAGAGATTATTGTATTATAGTATATTTTGAACTAACTTTACCCAGACCAAGACAAAAAGACGTGTTACTGAAGTTAGGTATTTGATGTTTTATTTGAGCAGAAATCGAACAAATGAGGCAGAGAATTATCGTCAATTTCAATGAGATACACCACTTAATTGAGAAATATCAGAAAATTGTTTTAATTTATTCATCCATACTCATGCATGCACTACTGATAAGTTTCATCACGAAAGTAATTTAGTTTTTTATCACGAGCAAGATGAAGGAGGCCGCCGTGGGGGGAGTTGCACCGACAAGAGCAACAGCTCTGAAGTTGATGATGATGATCACAAACAATTGTATCCTTCTAACTATTAACCTATTAAATTATTCCTGTTTCAGGATCATCGAGCCCCAACCAAACACGTACGCGTACACAAAGAATCTAACCGAAGATTTGGTTTCGCAATACGAGGGCAAGTTCCCGATTGTCATCGCGCGGCCATCTATCGGTAAGTAGTGGAAACTTTTGGTAAAATAAATTTATTTATTTATTTTTGTTATTTACGAAGGAAAGGTTCATATCTGACGGAACATGCGTCGCGTATTATCGGTCGCGTAACGTCAGAACAGACAAATGTATAGAAAAACACTTAACCGTTCACACTCAACCTATTATAGGTACGTTAGTGCGCAACGCTTGTTCCGTCAGATATGAACCTTCTCCCTTATATGTTAAGTCGATATAAAACATAGTATAGATGAATTACACACAAATAATCAGCTTATGGGTATAATACATTCTTATAACACAATTCAATAATTCAGTCAAGCAGATATTTACCGCCATCTATCGGCGATTAGCAAAGATACTTAGTTTTTTGTATAACCAATAGATGGCACTGTTTTCAAACGTTTTTAAAGAACTAATAATACCATTATTTCCTATATTGTAGTAACTGCTGCTTATAAGGAGCCGATGCCGGGATGGGTGGACAACCTGAACGGTCCCACGGGACTGCTAGTGGGAGCTGGGAAAGGTATGTTATTTTAATAAGTTTTATTAGAATGTTAAAAATTAAAAAAAATACTTTTAAAAAACATTTATCTAACTGGCTATATAAACATAAAATAATTTTTGAATTCAGTTTCAAAATCAACTGTAATTAATTTAAATATTAAAAGTCTTAAGAAAACAAACAAAGCATATTTGTTCAGGATAGACTTTAGAAGCTCAGTTTCTCTTTGCCGCGGCTTAACACGACCCTAGATTCAACCATATAAAATTTCGCACTTGCATTTCATAACTCTATGTTTCAGGCGTCATTCGGACCATGCTCCTCAACGAGGAGTATCTGATGGACGTGATTCCAGTCGACATGGCTGTTAACGGATGTATCCTACTCGCGTACAGCGCTGGGATTGACCAGTGAGTATTGTTTTAACCTATTTTTTATCCGGTACTAGCAGCCGCGCGATTTTACCCGCATAGTTCCCAATCCCGTGGAAATATCGTAATAAAACATAGCCTATGTCCTCCCTCGGATCATAAGCTACCCCTGTACCAAATTTCAAGTCAATCGGTTCAGTAGTTTAGCCGTGAGAAGGTAGATAGGGACGGACAGGGTTCTTTCGAATTTATAATATTAGTAAGGATTTAATTTCAAAAACCAGGAGGAGGTTCTCTATTCAACTTATTTTTATCCAGTGCTAAGTTAGCTAAGTAACCAGGTAGTTGACTTTTGTACGATTCCGTGTGAGTGGGTACTACCGCATTGCCAGATATTCTGCTGCCAGTGTTGTGAAAAGATTACTGTGTTCCAGGGGCCTAAGTCTGCTTTTTGACATTATTGATCAGACAATATGTTGATATTGTGGCACCATAACGAGAGTGTCAGAAATTTGGTATTCTGCTAAAATTTATTCATATGGCTATGGTGTCTCAGTGATCTTTGTTGCATATAATTTTTTTGTCAAATAGTACTCGTAAACGTCAGAATACTGTTTCCATGACAACCATCTAAGTTTTATGGAGCTATTGAGTCAGCGGAGTAGTTGTCACTAAGAGAATACCAAAATGACAACAAATGACAAAAAAACGGCCATAATGTTGATATTAAAATTTGAGTAGCATTATCACAGCTTAATAGTTTAGAGAATCAGGGCCCAGTTTGAAGGGCAATGTAGTCAGTGAAATGACTGGGCACACGAGACTCCCCACTGATGTCTCTGCTTGCTATAGCAAATGGTAAGGGTTCGAATCCCGCTTAAGACAAATATTTGTGTGTCACATGTCTGTTTGCATGTACTTATATAAGTATGTATATCCGTTGTCTAGTATCCATAGTACAAGGTTTGATTAGTTTGGGACTAGATGGCGATGTGGGATATGGGTCCGCATTATTTAATTATCATTTTTATATTATTTGTTTCAGACCGAAGCAAATGCGAATCTGCAACATCACACAATCTGGGGTCAACCCCTTGACATGGGGACAGGCTCTCGACATGGGTAAGAACGCATTTACAATAATGGATCTTTTTATTTTAGTTTCGCATTTTTTTTTCTTTTACAATATCATATTTTTAACCCCCGACGCAAAAAGAGGGGTGTTATAAGTTTGACGTGTCTGTGTGTGTGTATCTGTCTGTCTGTGGCATCATAGCTCCCGAACGGATGAACCGATTTCAGTTTAGTTTTTTTTGTCTTAAAGGGCACTTACATGCGAGTGTTCTTAGACATATTTGATGAAAATCGGTTGACCCGCTTAAAAGTTATGAGGGTTTGAAAGTAATTGTGTTGGGGGTTTTTTAAATTTTTAATTTAATGTTATAAAGAATTGAGGAACTTAACGCTTATGGTTCAAATACACATATTTTTCTTTCTTCATAATCATTGATATTAGAATCATGTGAAAACAAGAAGAAAATTAACATATAAGGTTAAATTTATCTCTCTTTCTGTGTCACCAATCACTGTAATCCAATTTGATTTTGACATCAAAACCCCCATACCTTCCCCTGTTCCCAGGTCGTGTCCACGTGCAGGAGTTCCCGTTCTCGGTGTGCCTGTGGTACCCGGGGGGCTGCCCCAAGAGCTCGTGGCTCCAGCACCAGCTCGCGCTGTTCTTCACACATCTCCTGCCGGCGTACTTTGTAGATCTCCTGCTGTTTCTCATGGGGAAGAAGACTTTGTGAGTACCTAGTTGTATTGTCTACTAGCTGTGCCCAGTTTTATCCGCATAGTTCCCGATTCCGAGGGAATTTCGGGATAAAACATAGCCTATGTCCTTCCCAGGACCATAAGCTACCCCTCTACCGAATTTCATTATCGTTTATCAATCGGTTCAATAGTTTAGCCGTGAAAAGGTAACAGACAGACAGAGTTACTTTCGCATTTAATAATATTAGTACCAAAGAAAATGGCAGACGCTTAACGTAAAATACTGACATCCATACACACATCCAGACCAAGATAATCTTTTACACTATTTTTACCTTATATGACCATAATTCTTTTTGTTCTTCCAGCATGATCAAGATGCAGAAGCGTATCAACTACGGGCTGGACGTCCTCCAGTACTACACCACCAAGGAATGGCACTTCAAGAACGACAACTACCTAGCACTGAGGAACCAAGTGTCGCCCAAAGACAGGGACACATTCTACACGGACATGACGGTATGTATCACTCAGCGTGGCGGATCATGGCTCAGTCACTCTCAGGGTGAGGGGAGGACGGTGTATTACACTTATCACTTGTGAACGGTGAAGGAAAACATCGTCCGTAAACAGACATGTACTAGAACTGTTCGAAGACATGTGACATACAGCACTGAGTCAGCGTGGGGGATCATGGCTCAGTCACTCTCAGGGCGAGGGGAGGACAGTGTATTATACTTATGTCTTTTGCAGGTGATGAACTGGAGTATGTACATTCGAGACTACATTAAGGGTGCCCGCGAGTACTGCTGTAAGGAGGACCCCGCTACTCTTCCACAATCCAGGAAACTGCAAAAACAGTATGTATACTCTCTTATCATACTAATATTATAAAGCCCTAGAAACAAACCTCGAACTTAGTTAGGGGTCAGTTACTACAATGAGACGATGGAGTGAATGATTATGTTATGATAAAGCTAAAGAGTTTGTTCGTTTGGTTGAACCACGAAACTATAAAGTTGACGAATTTTATACGTAACACGTTACGGGGTGAGGTGACGTTACGCTCTGCCTCCACTACATTTTCCATCTAGCGGTGAATAGTGGAACTAACTAGTAATTTTGCTTGCACAGATTATATTATATTGAACGTGGGTTGAACGCGGGTTTGATTGCTATATTTTATCGAGAGCTCTCAATGCTTTGTCAATAAAATAACGTAACATAATCATTCCCTCCATCATTTCATTACAGTAACTGACCCCTAACTAAATTCGAGACTTGTATCTAGGGTATCAGAAACTACGCACACACTCATTCACACACACACACAAACAAATGTAACTATTTTTATTGTTTTCTTTTCAGATTATACTACCTGGACAAAGTCTCCAAAATAATACTCTTTTCGCTGGCAGCGTACTTCATATATTATTACGTTAAAGTTCTATTTTTAGTCCAATAAGTAGTTAAAATACTCCTTTAAAGTTCAAAATACTTTTAAAAAATACAAGGATTGCTGTTTTTATTTCTATTATTTATTTCTTTTTAACGTATTTTAATTAAATACATAATATTATTGTGAAAATGTGAATTATTATAATTTGTTCTTAATTATGTCATAACAGAAGGGAAAAAAATGTCACACAATGAATGTATTGAGCCACAAACATATCTGTGCCGGTGCCAGCGTCGCTGTAATCGCATCTTTTGGTTGTCAGTTTATTGAAAATGTATCCAAATGACATTAGAGTCACAATGACAATAGGAGCTTCCAATTTTGGCTGTCGGCACAGAAATGTTTGTGCCACTAAATATCTCTTGTCAGTCACTATATTGACAAAGCTGTCACTATCTGTCACACATGTGGCAATGTTGTCACTAACTATCGAGGCTATAATTGTTTAATTTATCATGATATTTTTCTCTCTCTAACTTATTATTTTACGTTCCTATTTAGAATTTCAAGCTGTTATTTCTGTCTATTTAAGTAATTCTCTTTAAAAATTGTTTTTATTATTTAATTTACATACATAATTATATACTTTTAAATTTTGTTTTTATTGAAGTACAAAAACATTGTCAAATATGTTTCTTTATAACTCAAAATAATGTGGTATAAAAAATTTTTTTTTAAATATTTATCCATTGTAAGTAATTATAACCTAAAAAAAATCGATATTTTTTTTAATCGCTAAATTCATAATGGCTGTTTCTTTATAGTTTATTTACTCACCGCTAGTCTCCAGTGGCGCTAGTTGTACGTAAAATCACAGATTTTAAAATCTAGTAATAAAATGTTGTTAGATAAAATCGTTTTTAGTTAGTCTTTAAGTAATAAATACCTTAAAATGATGTGAAAACTACTTTTATATCTTAAACTAAATTAACGTAATCTTTTTAAAGTAAAAAAAAATAATTATGGTGATTGTTTTAATTAATTCAGCTACTCACCGCTAGGTGGCGCTACTTGTACGATAAATATTAGTTTATAAAATATAAAACAAAGTGTTTTTTAGTCTTTTTGTGTAATTTCTTTTATTATTTTTTGACCAAAGATTACGATATACTGACGATGTATCTTATATATTTATTTTTGTGGTCAATAAATATGAATTTTCGTACTTTATAATTTATAAAAATCCTTGTTAAAATAAGTGTGTACCGATACATGTAATACTTAAAATTATATGTAAGTATATATTTTGATAATAAATAAAAAAATTAAAATAGATTTTCGTTTTATTTTATTCATTACTAGCTTTTGCCCGCGACTTCGTCCGAGTGGGTAGTAGGTAATTTTGACTTTTTCCCCTTTCATCTCCTTGGGGGTAGAATTAATCAAAATCCTTTCTCAGCGGATACCTACGTCATAACATCTACCTGCATGCCTTTCAGCCCGATCCGTCCAGTGGTTTGGGCTGTGCGTTAATAGATCACTATGTCAGTCAGTCAGTCAGTCACCTTTGAGTTATACACAAACAATAATAAATCTTACGAACTTTAAAATACCATGACTCTACTATAAATTATACAAAATCGGGCAATCACGCAATTAGTTTTCAATGAACTTGAACAAATTGATTGATATTCATATTCATTAAATAAATATGATTGTTTAAACACATGGTGATATAGGCCAGCATAGCCACTGTAATCACTACATAGTATAAAACAATGTCGCTTCCCGCTGTCCGTCCCTATGTATGCTTACATCTTTAAAACTACGCAACGGATTTTGATGCGGTTTGTTTTAATGGATAGAGTGATTCAAGAGGAAGGTTTTTAGTATAATTTTATCCCCGCATTCTCACGGGAGCGGGAACTACGCGCAGAAACCGTGGGGCATTGCTAGTCTATAATGTAATATATCTATACTAATATATAAAGCTGAAGAGTTTGTTTGTTTGGTTGAACGCGCTAATCTCAGGAACTAAGGAATATTCAATATTCCCAAATTACGCGAGTAAAACCGCGAAGTTTACTAGTTAAATTACCGAACAATGATTTAATATACATTACATATAAACTTGTTTTCGACAGTGAATTCGATCATTAGTTGTGAAGCATTACGTTAGAAGCGACGCGTGTGTTGTTTAAATTTTAAACATGTAAGTTTAAATTAAACTTGTTTTTTAAAGTTTAAGTAGTTAAATAGAAAATATCATCAAAATAAGTAATAGATTTTTTAGAATTAAGAAAAATGTGCACATAGTACGATAATTTCACCTACTTACTAAAAAACGTTATAACTTCAAAACTATGAGGCCTAGGACAATAAATTTTGGTGATTCTGGTAGGTAACGGTTTCCCCTATCCCCCACATCCCACTGGTCCACTACTTACGGGACACCCTGTATTTTTTTATAAGCAAGAATAAGTAATTTTATAAATAAGTTCTTACTTTAAGTATCTTAGAATATTTTTTATCCCCCGACGCAAAAAGAGGGGTGTTATAAGTTTGACGTGTCTGTGTGTGTGTGTGTGTATCTGTCTGTCTGTGGCATCATAGCTCCCGAACGGATGAACCGATTTCAATTTAGTTTTTTTTTTTGTATTAAAGGGGACTTACGTGCGAGTGTTCTTAGACATGTCTGATGAAAATCGGTTGACCCGTTTAAAAGTTATGGGGGTTTGAAAGTAATTGTGTTAGGGTTTTTAAATTTTTAATTTAATGTTTTTGGTAGTGTTTCTCGTATTTAGGTACATAATTTAATTTTTTAAGTACATAATGGGTAGTCTTATAAATACTTCCAGTATTTTAGAATTATTTTTTATAGCTAACTAGCTGTGCCCCGCGGTTTTACCCGCGTGGGACCTTATCCCGTGGGAATTTTGTGATAAAAAGTATCCTATGTATTATTCCTAGGTATGAGGAACATCTGTACCAAATTTCATTAAAATCCATTCAGTAGTTTTTGCGTGAAAGAGGAACAAACATCCATTGGATACATCTAAACATAATAGTTATTTATGGTACAAGCGAGGTAAGTTGGTGATTACTTCCGAGGCGCTATTGAGGCCCGAGCCGTCAGGCGAGGGTCTGAAGATAGCCGAGGATAGTAATCATCAATACACGCGTATACTATACAACGTTTTTCAACACATTTGCGAAGAAATTATCATTTTTCGCTAATAAATAAACAGTTTTTCTATTCGCGCGCATCCAACACAACAATGGTGATTGGCCAAAGACTAAAAGAATATACTTATTAAAAAAAAATCGAATGAATGAATGAATGGAATCGCCCATAGACCTACCAAAAGTAAGGCAACATAGTTGAAGTTTGTTTTTAAAATGTATGAACAGGATTTTTTTGGTATCGAAAGTTTTTTAAAACTAAAAATTAAAAAAAAAAAACTTTAACTCACTAGTGAATCAAGCGTGTCATTATTCAACTGTTTTTGCACAAATAAGAGTCCGTTTATGAGCAAGTGTGTTGAAAAAATATTAATTGCTCGTTAAAAAGTTCAGCATGGTTTTAAGTCTAGCTCAGGGAAAATACTTTTAAGGCCTATTTCACGATCTTCAAGTAACGTTCCAAGTAGGTACTTACATGTTTTGTCTTTGTCACTTGACATAAAGTAAGAGACTGAACTAACTTTACTTGCTGAGTAACGTTACTTGAAGGTCGTGAAATAGGGCCCTTAGTAATAGAATTTTCAATTTTAGAATTTTCAAATCGGATTCACTACGCAGGTGAAACAGCGGCGCGTTGTTAGTATTAAATACCTTTAAAAATGCAGATATTTCCGTTAAACTATTTATCAAATCAAGTTATCTATGCTTTGTGGGGGCTCGCTAGACTTTTAAACTTGACTGCACATCTATAGTCACCAAGTTTTCTGTGCCGGTGCCAGCGTCGCTGTAATGCATCTTTTGGTTGTCAGTTTATTGAAAATGTATCCAAATGACATTAGAGTCACAATGACAATAGGAGCTTCCAATTATGGCCGCCGGCACAGAAAACTTGGTGACTCTATAGACATGAATTTAAATAACTATGTCACAGTGACGGATTGAGACTTCATGATGCCCTAAGCAATCCAGCCCCCCCCTAGCATGACTGTGCGTGATAAATGATATAGACACCACGAAATAATATCCATTTCGCGAGCATGACCAAATGAATATGGCGTAGTACGATTTGATAAAATTAAATATGGCGGCTATATTTATTATATTTTGACAGTTGGATGTCAATAAATAGCTATATCGATTTCGCGAGCTTGACCAAATGTCATAAAATTAATCACGTGGTAAAATTAAATATGGCGGGCATTTTTATCAAATTTTGACAGTTGGATGTCAATAAATCGCTGTATCTATCGCGTTTTCGAAGTCATGCTAGCCCAGCAGGCCTTCAGGCCCCCAGGGCTGTGGAATATGACGACGAAAAAAAAAAGGTCAGCTAACACTGAACTCGCTATGTTCAACAAGGTAGGGCATTTGTCGTTGTAACTACGGCCCTGGGGCCCCCTATCCTTGTTTTCTGGTGCCCCCCAGACGTGATGCCCTAGGCAATTGCTTAATTTGATTAAGGGTTAATTCGGACGGGACTTTATGTCAAATATCAAATCTGTAGTCATGCTAGCCCAGCAGGCCTTCAGGCCCCCAGGGCTGTGGAATATGACGACGAAAAAAAAAAGGTCAGCTAACACTGAACTCGCTATGTTCAACAAGGTAGGGCATTTGTCGTTGTAACTACGGCCCTGGGGCCCCCTATCCTTGTTTTCTGGTGCCCCCCAGACGTGATGCCCTAGGCAATTGCTTAATTTGATTAAGGGTTAATTCGGACGGGACTTTATGTCAAATATCAAATCTGTAGGTGTTGTAGTTTTTCCGTAATATGTACCACAAAACTGTTTAAATTGTTGAATTAGGAGGGCTTCGGTTCGCTCGCCCTAATTATGCAAACAAAATTCAATTCGGTGTTAGATTCACGTTTACGGAAATAAATCAAAATTTAAATGTTTGACGTCAAGTGGTGTAGTTGGTAGTCTGCCTGCTATGTCGAAGGTTACGGGTCCGATTCCCGCTCGAGACAAACATTTATGTGTCACATGTCTGTTAAATCGATAAATTCAAAGAGATTTAATACTACAGATGTCCCTTATAACTAGGAATAACACATCTTCTTTTCCGAACCTTTATCCCATGTCTATTTGGGGTCTGTTTTCAGTTTTAACCAGATTTGGCGGAATGTCAGTATTGTACGTGAAGCGACTGCCATCAGACCTTCACAACCCAGAGGGCTATACGACATTCTTGGTTAAACTGAATGTTAGACTTTTGAGGGCTCTAACTACCCGTAACGACTGTCGATGATGTTAGTACGACAGCCGGGACCGACGGCTTTACGTGCCCTCCGAAACACGGAAACGCTCATGAAATTAAAAGTCATTTTTAGTAATGACCCATCACAGTCATGACGGTGCCAGACGATGCTTAACCGCACGGATCACAAGTGATCCGCGGGTAGCATTGGGCCATGAGCGCTTCACATAGGCCACTTTTATCAAAAAAATCCCACGGGATAAGGTTCCACGCGGGAAAAACCGCGGGGCACAGCTAGTAGTAACTAAATGTCAAAAATTTGAAAAACATAACCGCGAATCTTTAATGTAGTTTAATATTTCAATGAAATAACAAACTTTGCATAACTAGATTTATTCTAATAATATTTTGATATTGTAATTGTAAATATACTTATAAAAATACTTATTTAAAAACATCTAGTCTAGAATTTTGCAGTGTTAAAACCGGACTTCATGTTTAAGCTAGCTGTCTCCCGCAGTTTTACCCGCGTGAATCCCAATCCCATGGGAATTTCGGGATAAAAAATATGTGTATCCTATGCAGTATACAAGGAATAACCCCTAGTTTTAAGGAACATCTGTACCAAATTTCATCTAAATCCATTCAGTAGTTTTTGCGTGAAAGAGTAACAAACATACACACTCACAAACTTTCGCTTTTATAATATTACTAGCTGTGCCCCGCGGTTTCACCTGCGTAGTTCCCGATCCCGTGGGAATTTTGGGATAAAACATAGCCTATGTTCTTTCCCGGACCATAAGCTACCTCTGCACAAAATTTCAAGTCAATCGGTTCAGTAGTTTAGCCGTGAAAAAGTAACAGACAGACAGACAGAGTTACTTTCGCATTTATAATATTATAGTAGGGATATTAATAGGGATAGTGTGATAATGGGCTAATGTAGTGAATTATTATGTTATGTTTTAAAAAAAAACTATTGTAACAGAAATTATAAAAGTAATTCCTGGATAGTGACCTGAAATGATAGCCCCAATAAAAACCTTATACGAGTAGTTTTTCAGTTATTCGACGTCTTTAGGGTTCCGTACCCAAAGGGTAAAAACGGGACCCTATTACTGAGACTTCGCTGTCCGTCTGTCACCAAGCTGTATCTCAAGAACGGCGATAGCTAGACAGTTGACATTTTCACAGATTGATGTATACGCCGCTATACGCTATTACAACAAATACTAAAAATAAAATAAATATTTAACTTTGAAACGGGTCAACCGATTTTCATCAAACATGTCTAAGAACACTCGCACGTAAGTCCCCTTTAATACAAAAACTAAATTGAAATCGGTTCATCCGTTCGGGAGCTATGATGCCACAGACAGACAGATACACACACACAGACACGTCAAACTTATAACACCCCTCTTTTTGCGTCGGGGGTTAAAAATTAAAATAAAATAAATATTAAAGAAGGCGCTCCCATACAAAAGACACCTTTGCTAGTTTTCTCGAAATCAACAAAATGATACGGAACCTTCGTGATCCAGTCCGACTCGCCCTTGATCGAGTTTTTTTAATATTTCCTTGCCACTTATTTTTGGACATGACGACTATTGTAATTTTATTCACAGTACATTTTTACACATACGCATGTAATTCAATTATTTATTTATATTATGTAAGTTCGCGACATTGACATCCCTGTATACGTACTATATTGCAAAAAATAAATTAAATCTTTTATACTTTGTAAGTAGTGAAATAGGAAGCTAAAACCATGACCTTGTGGTGGGGGGGGGGGGTCGCAAGACTTTTTATAATACAGTACAACGTCGATTAACCGAATCGCCAATTATCCGAATCGGTCCTAAGCGTTATTTTTACTACTATGTACCCCCTATTTTAGGGTAGTTGACTAAAATAATTTACTAGTCCGTCAGATTTCCAAAAAAATATTGGACACGTATTTTTTTATTTGTTAACAAATAATTAAGACGATACAGTGCGTCGAAAACTCGTGCAACGTCACAGATTGCTGCAATTTTCACCAACAGTTGACGTCACAAGCCCCCACTCCTTAACTTGAATGCGTTATAACTAAGTCAGTTTTATTAATGATGAAACAAAAAAATACGTGTCTAATTTTTTTTCGAAATCTATCTGACGGAAAAATTACAATTTCATTTTCCTTACCCAGGAAACTACCCTATTGTTGTGAATTCTTTTTGTCCTGACGGGGTTGCAACTTACTCTGATCCAGATTTTTAAGTGATCGTTATTGTAGAACATTTGTTAGTTGATTCTATGTGTGACAGTTCGTTTTTCTTCCGTTTTTCGTCTATGTCCGATTAACCGAATTTTTGATAATCCGAATCGACCCCGGTCCAATTCGGATAATCGGCATTCCACTGTATTAATTTATATAAATTGTGAAAACCTTTTTTTATTTATTCTGCTATAGAGTCATCAAGTTTTCTGTGCCAGCGGCCAAAATTGGAAGCTCCTATTGTCATGTTGACTATAATGTCATTTGGATACATTTTCAATAAACTGACAACCAAAAGATGCGATTACAACGATGCTGTAACCGGCACAGAAAAGTTGATGAGTATAAAATTTATTTTTTGTAAAAATTCTAATAAAAACGTTGTAAAATTTTAACAAACGTCAGAATACTGTTTCTTTGACAACCATCTAAGTTTTATGGAGCTATTGAGTCAGTGCAGTTGTGTCATAAATGGATCATAAAGTTGATATTAAAATACATTTGAGGAGCATTATCGCAGCATTATAGTTAACAGAGTTATGCCCCTGTAAGACCCTACTGGTAGGACAAAGCACTCTCATAATTTAATGATAAATATAATTGATCAAGAACAAATAAACAAAATAATTATGAAACTTCTAATATTAATTAAATAATAATTTGTATTGTTATTTTTATAAGTGATCCTCCCCCTTTTCTCACGAAGTATATAATTTTACTATAAGTACATTAAAATATATCTAAAAAAAGTCTGAAGGTTGCCTGAAAGAGATCTCTATAAGCGATAAGGCCTAATTATATTTGCCTTTCCGTGTATCCTGTTACAAAGTTACAAGTAGCAAACCATTACAATAAAAATATCTTATATAAAAATGCATGCATTTAAAAATATCCTTTATAGGTAACTAGCTGTGCCCCGCGGTTTAACCCGCGTAGTACCCGTTCCCGTGGGAATTTCGGGATAAAAATGTTCTTCCCCGGATCATAAGCTACCCCTGTACCAAATTTCAAGTCAATCAGTTCAGTAGTTTAGCCGTGAAAAGGTAACAGACAGACAGACAGAGTTACTTTCGCATTTATAATATTAGTTAGGATTAGGATTATATAAGTTACTAGCTGCGCTCCGCGGTTTCACACGCGTAGTTCCCGATCCCGTTCCCGTAGGAATTTCGGGATGAAAAATAGATGTTGGCCGATTCTCAGACCTACTGAATATGCTCACAAAATTTCATGAGAATCGGTCAAGCCGTTTCGGAGGAGTATGGCAACGAAAACTGTGACACGAGAATTTTATATATTAGATATAAGTAGAGAATAAAGTTTCATTGCACGAGAAATGGAACCCGTGACCTCATAATGACTTCTTTATCATCGTATCTGCAATATATCTGGTTAATTTACTGAACAATAAAGGTTGAAGTAACTAACCTTGTGAACACTATTTTTGGGAGCTGGTTTGAAGATGTTACAATGTCTGGGCTATTTATTGTAATATTCTTGTATTACTTTCTTAAAATGATAATTATTTGCGTTAAATTTTATGTTACACTAGTAGCGCCCCGCGGTTTCATCCGCGTAATTCCCGTTCCCGTGGGAATACGGGGATAAAATGTAACGTATGTCACGCACTGATAAATTAGCTTTCCATTAGTGAAAGAATTTTTGAAATCGGTTCAGTAGTTTCAGAGCCTATTCGTTACAAACAAACAATGAAATCTTTCCTCTTTATAATATTAATTGTACATATAGGTTGATTGAAAATCTTAATCATCAGATCATATATGTCCCCACTGAGGGGCTCTCCCTACTCTGCATGAGGCCATTATAAGCCTTGGCCAAGTGCGGGTTTCTAAATTATATACAATTTGCTAAACTTGTATGTATTAACGAAATGTAGCGGATTGGTGAAAATTACTTATTTACAATGTATAGGTACATAATGACTTAGGTAATGTGTATGTATTGATGTAGAGGCTAATGGGTACCTCTAGATATACATATACATATATAAGATATATATCGGGTGTTTGGTAGAGGGTTGACCAAACGTGATGGGCATGTTCCTGGGCCTATTTGGGAGACACAATTTGGACAAAAAATTATCCTAGTTGATAAAATAAAAAAAATATCGTTAAAATTGTATTTTTTTCATATTTTCCGAAATTGAAGAAAAGAGAGAGAGTTTTTGAGCCGGTTTTCAGTCAATTTTTTTGATCGATTATGGTCTCAGATATCACCTGGTCTTCTCACAAATATCTATTACTGAAAACTGCATCAAAATCCGTTGCGTAGTTTTAAAGATTAGGGACATAGGGACAGAGAAAGCGACTTTGTTTTTTTATACTATGTAGTGATATGTTACTTTAAAAAGTAAGTTTGTCTAAGTATAGTGCGTTCCGTAAATCGATTGCTACGGTCTATTTAACGTACACATTACGTATTTATACTTACGTTTAACTATTATTTTGTTTACTTGATTCTATTAACTAACTAACTTAGTAAAAATAGAGTCACAAAATGTATAGAGCCCTTTGAGCTGGGTAGGTAGTCTATGGAGTATGTATACTCGTAGTATTCAATTATTGAGTCACAATCTTGTCTGTGCCGGTGCCAGCGTCGCTGTAATCGCATCTTTTGGTTGTCAGTTTATTGAAAATGTATCCAAATGACATTAGAAGCTTCCAATTTTGGCCGCCGGCACAGAAACGATTGTGATTCAATACTGATTTAAACCACACAAATGCGTAACAGTGACATTGAAAACTAACTATGTACGTTAAATAATGTAATTTAAATATAATTAGAAAATCAATTACCTAATTGCTTAACAAATTATTTCACTTATATTATGTCATCCTGACCCATTATCAAGTAGTAGGAATCTTGCACGATTCCGTTGTCAGATATTCTGCCAAACAGTAGTGCATCAACATACTGTGTTCCAGTTTGAAGGGCAATGTAGTCAGTAAATGACTGGGCACACGAGACTCACCAACTGATGTCTCGGGGTGATGGGCGCAATACAGTGTTGTACACTGTGTCTGTAATGGGAGACTCACCGACTGATGTCTCGGGGTGATGAGCGCAGTACAGTGTTGTACACTGTGTCTGTAATGGGAGACTCACCGACTGATGTCTCGGGGTGATGAGCGCAGTACAGTGTTGTACACTGTGTCTGTAATGGGAGACTCACCAACTGATGTCTCGGGGTGAAGAGCGCAGTACAGTGTTGTAAACTGTGTCTGTAATGGGAGACTCACCAACTGATGTCTCGGGGTGATGAGCGCAGTACAGTGTTGTACACTGTGTCTGTAATGGGAGACTCACCGACTGATGTCTCGGGGTGATGAGCGCAGTACAGTGTTGTACACTGTTACTGTAATGGGAGACTCACCGACTGATGTCTCGGGGTGATGAGCGCAGTACAGTGTTGTACACTGTGTCTGTAATGGGAGACTCACCAACTGATGTCTCGGGGTGATGAGCGCAGTACAGTGTTGTACACTGTGTCTGTAATGGGAGACTCACCAACTGATGTATCGGGGTGGTGAGCGCAGTACAGTGTTGTACACTGTGTCTGTAATGGGAGACTCACCGACTGATGTCTCGGGGTGATGAGCGCAGTACAGTGTTGTACACTGTGTCTGTAATGGGAGACTCACCAACTGATGTCTCGGGGTGACGAGCGCAGTACAGTGTTGTACACTGTGTCTGTAATGGGAAACTCACCGACTGATGTCTCGGGGTGATGAGCGCAGTACAGTGTTGTACACTGTCTCTGTGTCTGTCAATATGTATTAGTTCGAAAAAGTTTCATCAATATGATTTATCTAAGGATGCAACCGTACATTGACCTGTGTTGTTATCATAACAACGGCTTATTATCACAAACAATACAACAAAAACTGTAATATTGATTTGTAAATATATCTTTACATAGTATAAAACAAAGTCGCTACCCGCTGTCTGTCCCTATGTATGCTTACATCTTTAAAAGTACGCAACGGATTTTGATGCGGTTTTCTTTAATAGATAGAGTGATTCAAAAGGAAGATTTATGTGTATAGAGATGACAATACATCACAAGATGGAGGACGGGATACACAGACAACAGTACAGACACCTAACACTAGAGAGAAAAGTACCAGGCGAACATACATTTGTAGGAAGTCTGTTCGTGTTATAGATTGTCCGTCAGTATTAATAGAATCGAGTTTACTTAACTGCAGTTATTAAAGTAAGGATGTGCATACAATGGTAATATGTACGTATTACAAACATGTTGCTATACATCCTTTATTTTGACAGCAGTGTTGTAATTAAAATCAATCAATTTCAGTCAATTATGGACATAGTTTCAGCTTGTATTGTTCACGTAGTAATATTATAAATGTGAAAGTTTGTATGGATGGATATAGTTTTTATAGTTATCATGGTTATTAGCACTCAAATTATTATAATTAACGGGATATTTACCATGTATATTATTTATTTCGAGTTTCCAATATTTCAAAGCTGTTGCGCTGTTTATCCGTGATCATGGATGGCGCTTGCAACAGCGTCGAAATATCGGAAACTCGAAATAAATAATATACATGGTAAATATCCCGCTAATCATAATAATTTGGATGTATGGATGTTTGTTACTCTTTCACGTAAAAGTAGTGAAGTTACTTAGATGGAATTTGATACAGATGTTCCTTATAACTAGGATTATCACTTTGTATCCCAATATTCCCACGGGTATTTTTTTTACTCGTGATATAACTGTGTTTACGTTTACTATTTTCAAACATTGCTCGTGCTCGTGTTTGAGATCACCAATTATTAATATACGGCTATTCCTCCTCAATGTTTTAATGTCATATAGAGGTTTTGACGACCTCGATGGCAAAGTGGTCACCATGCCGGACTGCCTGCCGTAAGGTCACGGGTTTGATTCCCGTGCGGGGTGAATATTTGTGTGAACCACAAATGTTTGTCTCGGTCTGGGTGTGTGTGTGAATGAGTGTGTGCGTAGTTTCTGATACCCTAGATACAAATTAAGGACTTAGTTAGGGGTCAGTTACTGTAATGAGATGATGGAGGGAATGATTATGTTATGTTATGTTTTTCAGTAGTGGTAAGAGAAGTCACCGTTGTTATTTTTTATTTGCTAGCAGATAATTTATTTTGCCGCATCCGCTTATAAAGCATAACGCGAGTAAAACCAGGGGTCACAGTTGTAAATCAATTGTGTTTGCACTTGTTTAAGGACAAATCGCAGTTAAAATTGTAGTTCATTCACACGACTATATAATTTATTTAAATTTGGCCTTATTGTGCATGCAGCAAAGGTCAAAATGCAATGGTAATTTACTGATAAACTTATCATTTCCGAAACATGGGTAGGTAATTTGGTTCACTTTGTGTAAAGTACTTTTAACTGACATAATATCCCACATCCCCATCTAGTCCCAAACTAAGCAAACCTTGTACTATGGATACTAGACAACGGATATACATACTTATACACCCTTATTTTGAATTCGAGATACCTAATCACACAGCTAATGTAAACGACGGGTGACAATATAATAGTGAAGTTAGTTTTTTCTTTTGCTTTTATTTAAAAAGTTATGATAAGTCAAAGGTTTTCAAAATCCCGCCGAATTTTTTTGTTATTCTACACCGAACAACAGGCGAACGCTGCGATACACAGCTGAGCGCGGTCATCGACCCGAGCCGTCACAGAATACTTGATAGCCAGTGTGCCGTCTGGTAATACGGCATTTATTTAGTATTTTTTAAAGATAAGTAATCGACTATCATTTTTGATATTTTTATTGGATATATGGATTCAGTTACTGCTACAGATATTCTGATTTTAATAAGTCCCGTAATTTCAATGTATACATTTTAAATACATACTTAGAATATATAGAAAACACCCAGACCGCGACAAACAGACATGTGACACACAAATGTTTGTCTCGAGCGGGAATCGAACATGTAACCTTCGACATAGCAGGCAGGGCACTACCAACTATATCACACGGTCGTCTGCTGCACACACAAAATTAAAATTTCTGGCATGAGTTTATCCGCATCCGCTCCCGTGAGAATGCGGGGATAAATTATACTAAAATCGTTCCCCTTGAATCACTCTATCTATTAAAGAAACCGCATCAAAATCCGTTGCGTAGTTTTAAAGATGTAAGCATACATAGTGACAGACAGCGGGAAGCGACTTTGTTTTATACTATGTAGTGATAGTGATTATTTATTTCCAGATCCTGTTAATCATGGCCCCGTCAGTGCCAGAGTTTTATACAGGAAAGTCAATCTTGATCACTGGAGGGACTGGATTTGTAGGGAAGGTAAGGACTACAATAACATTAAATTAAAAATTTAAAAAACCCCCAACACAATTAAGTACTTTCAAGCCCCCATAACTTTTAAACGGGCCAACCAATTTTCATCAAACATGTCTAAGAACATTCGCACGTAAGTCCTATTTCATACAAAAAAAAACTAAATTGAAATCGGTTCATCCGTTCGGGAGCTATGATGCCACAGACAGACAGATACACACACACACACACACACACACACACACACAAAGGGGACTTACGTGCGAGTGTTCTTAGACATGTTTGATGAAAATCGGTTGACCCGTTTAAAAGTTATGGGGGTTTGAAAGTAATTGGGTTGGGGGTTTTTTAAATTTTTAATTTAATTGTGTTTTGTAAAAAACTTAAAAATACATTAATTGAAAAATGTTACTATAGTCTTCAAGAATATTTAGAGGACAAATTATAATAACTTAATATTGTTTAAAGATAAATAATACGTTTATAATGTAAATGTAAGTTTAAGTATAAAAGGACGTGTCCTCTCTACCTAAAATTCTTAGATATTAAATATTGTAATACCCAACAGGGTCCATAATTGATTCTTTAATTATATTATCACCTTTGTACAACATTATGGTAACAATAAATAAGTATTTGAATTTGAAGACTTCATGATGCTCTAAGCAATCCAAGCCTTCGGGTCCAGGGCTGTAGCTAGAGTGGAAAAAAAAGGTCACCTAACACTGAGCTCGCTATGTTCAACAAGGTAGGGCGTTTGTCATTTCAAGCTTAGCTACGGCTCTGTCCCCCTAACATGACTGTGCGTGACAAAATATATAGACACCACGAAATAATATCGATTTCGCGAGCATGACCAAATGAATTACGGCGTGGTACGATATGAAAAATTAAATATGGCGGCTATATTTATTATATTTTGACAGTTGGTCAATAAATACCTATATCGATTTCGCGAGCATGACCAAATGTCATAAAATTAATCACGTGGTAAAATTCAATATGGCGGGAATTTTTATCAAATTTTGACAGTTGGATGTCAATAAATCGCTGTATCTATCGCGTTTTCGATGTCATGCTAGCCTAGCTGGGGATTCTGGTGTTTTCTGGTGACCCCCCAGCCGTGGTGCCCTAGCTAGGCAATTGCTTAATATGATTAAGGGTTAATCCGTAACTGATTTTTGACGATTCTGGCGAAACTCGACACACGTGTTTCTTGATTTAAAAGATATCTTTTGATTGGAATTAGGGGCAAAGAGGGGAAGAATAATTGAAGATTAATTATTATTTTTCCTCTGCTGGCGAGGCTATTTGTCCGCAAGCCCATTAATAAAATAAAATAAAATAAAATAAAATCCATTTAATTCAGGTTACACAGACCCATAAAACGATACATTTCAAATTGCATAATTACATTATTTAAATTAATTTATAAAATCCATAAAACACACATAAAAATATCATAATAAAATTAAATTAAGGAAAAATAAAAATAAAATCATTAACAATACAAATATTAAAATAAAAATAAATATCATCTTCTACTATATAAAATTCTCGTGTCACAGTTTTCGTTGCCATACTCCTCCGAAACGGGTTGACCGATTCTTATATATATAGCATATTCAGTAGGTTTGAGAATCGGCCAACATCTATTTTTCATCCCGAAATTCCCACGGGAACGGGAACTACGCGTGTGAAACCGCGGGGCGCAGCTAGTTAAAAATAAAAATATCGCCCTGTTCGACACTTCTTAGGCTATATTCTTATGGACTTGTTCTTGTTGACTATTAATAGGTACAAAGAACGACTGTACACTATTCTGTGCGTTATCAGTCAGACTTCTTTTACGTAAACTGTTGCAGGCTCTTATAGAGAAGTTACTCCGGAGCTGTCCCGATCTGAAGACTATCTACGTTCTGCTGAGGTCGAAGAGGGGAGTCAATGGCGAGGAGAGATTGAAGGAGCTGTGTAATAATAGGGTGAGAAGTTTTTTTTATTATTTGTATTCATTTTTTATAACATTGAGGGCAAACTGCCACCTAATAATATAACCTATGTTTATGCAAATAATATGTATTAAAAAAAAACTGATGGACGACCTCGATGGCAGAGTGGTCACCATACCGGACTGCCATCCGTAAGGTTGCGGGTTCGATTCTAGTGAATATTTGTGTGAACCACAAATGTTTGTCTCGGTCTGGGTGTGTGTGTGAATGAGTGTGTGCGTTGTTTCTGATACCCTAAATACAAGCTCCAAGCTTAGTTAGGGGTCAGTTACTACGAGTATAATGAGATGATGGAGTGAATGATTATGTTAAAAAAAACTGTCAGACGTGATGATAAGTATCTCTTCCCGCATCTCCCAGCCCCTCTCCTAACCCCCCACGTTGACGGGCACCGCCAACTTTGATGCATGGGACACCTGATACTCCTGACACTCAGGAGAGAAAAAAGAAAAAATGCCTTGGGTCCTGCAGGGGCTGTCACAACGACCCCGATACTTTCCACTCTTGAGATTAAAATCGACTTTTACCCCCAGATATCGAGGATTAAAAACATATACGAGTAAACAAAAACATAGGCATTTTCGATAACTGGGAGTAAAAGTCGTTTTTCCTCTCTAGAGGTTAAAGTAAATTTGAATTTAGAACATCGTGTGCACTAAATGTGACGTTTTTAATTCACAAACTATCATACAACTTTTTTTTATTTAAAATTCAAACTCGGAACCTTCTTGGTGTACAAGACTTACTTATTTTTTAATTTGCTTTGCGCGTGATATTTTCTTTTCATTTAATATTGTGATCGTTTTATGTTTCCATTTAGTAATTTCCTCGCTGAGGGGGGATGAAAAATAATGTGTTGCGCTCGAGTGCAAACAATTTTTAACCTTGTGCTCCTTTGAGTCCCTCGCTAACGCTCAGGATTCTTATTTAGAATCCCTCGCTGCGCTTGTGATTCAATTTTAGAATCCTTCGCTGGCTCGGTCCTCAACTGGAGCCCCGGTTAAAAAGCAACTTTGCACTCTTGTATAACAAATAACTATTCTTTTAAAGAAACTAATAACCAAATATTTTTTTGTTAAAGGTATTCGATCTAGTCAGAGAGCAGAATCCAGAAGGTTTCAAGAAGTTGAGGTTCATTGGTGGTGACGTGCTGGAGGAAGGTCTCGGGCTATCGGACGCTGATCGGAAGGAGCTGGAGGAGGAATGTCAGATTGTGTTTCATAGCGCTGCGTGTGTCAGGTGAAATGTTTTTGTATTTCCCTTCTTAAAATAATCTATGATCTTCATATAGCAACTGACCCTAAGTTTATTAACAGTATCTAATCTAGGGTATCACAAATGACCCTCTCAATGCCTGAAAGGCAATGCTTAACCACAACAAACCTAAATATTTTTAACCAGGCTACGCATTGGAGCTGCATCATCTTTAAAACTACGCAACGGATTTTGATGAAAGAAAGAAAAACGTTGATCAGGCACCAATAAAATGATAATAACATAACATAATCATCACTACATCATCTCATTACAGTAACTGACCCCTAACTAAGTTCGTAAGGTATCAGAAACTACGCACACTCATTCACACACCCAGACCGAGATAAACATTTGTGGATGGATCCCAATAAATGTTTACCTCGCTCTCAAAACTTAACACCTGAAAGACAGGCTTAATCACCAGAACCAAACGATTTTTGGGGGTGCTACAGAATTGTATAAAACATTTCACCTGCTAAACCCCAGAACACATCGCCCAAAGTCCCAAACTAAGCAAAACTTGTACCTTGTATGCACGTACTGAAAAGTGATATCATGAAAATAAGTAATGAATAATATTTACCCTCAGATTCGACCAGAAACTGAAGGATGCCGTCAACATGAACACCAGAGGGACCCTCAAAGTGCTCACTCTGGCTGAGTCTATGAAGAAATTGGAAGTAAGTACTGCAAAGAGTCGAGGTTTTCCAATGTAGACCATGTGCTGGTGTGATGACCACCTTGGCGCTGGACGGATGACCTGGGGCCTAAGTCTGCAATTTGACATTATTGATCAGACAATATGTCGATATTGAGGCACCATAACGAGAGTGTCAGAAATTTGGTATTCTGCTAAAGTTTATTCATATGGCTATGGTGTCTCAGTGGTCTTTGTTGCATATCAAAATTCATATTTTTTTGTCAAATAAACGTCAGAATACTGTTTCCATGACAACCATCTAAGTTTTATGGAGCCATTGAGTCAGCGGAGTAGTTTTCACTAAGAGAATATGTACCAAAATGACAACAAATGACAAAAAAACGGCCATAATGGTGATATTAAAATACATTTGAGCCCTGGTAAAGGTCGGAAACTGTTTGTTGCGGTCCGCACAAAACTGGTATCCATGTCCACTGGAGAGGTTTATATTGTTGGACAGTGAATAATCATTTTATTACGTTGTGAAAAGCAATGGACCTCCATAGGTGATTTCAATTTAAATTCTTGTATGCATAGTCCCATGACAACAATTATTTAAAGACTTAAAACTATAAGTAAGTACTTATATTCTATGTACATGTGACTCCTCCTCTAATTGCAATTAGAGGGAATAATGATGAATGAGAAGAGGAGTGAGAGAAAATTTGCTATAGGTGTGAGAAAACCAGGTGTGTCCCGCGTTTCTTAACATTTGGCTAACATAGGCTTAGGCTAAGCGTATGCTGAGACGCAGGCGAGGCAGGCCGCGCAGGGCAGAGCAGGCACGTGCGACGCAGACATGTGTCTGGCCTGCTCTCTCTCGCGACGTTCCAGACATGTGTCTGTCCCATGAAGTTAAAGGTAAAAATGGAGTCCACACTTCGAATACCTACTTGAAGCATACCTATATGTATCACTATCGCGCTCTCTGTGGGCAGGCTTTCTCTTTCTAACTAAGGTAACCTCTAGAAAGAGAGAGTCTGACTAAAAAGAGAGATCGGCCCACAGAGACGTAGGTATTTGACTCAAGCTGTTGTTCCAAGTGTGGGCTCCATTTTTTACCTACAACTTCATGGTCTGTCCTGTTCTCTCTCGCGACGTTCCATGCAACACAAAATCTGCTCTGCTCTGCCCTGCGCGGCCTGCGTCGCCTGCGTGTCACCATACGCTTAACCTTAGCCTTTTTCATACACTTATTATTTGATTTTATGATGAGATTTTTATATTTACACTAGCTGCGCCCCGCGGTTTCACACGCGTAGTTCCCGTTCCCGTGGGAATTTCGGGATGAAAAATAGATGTTGGCCGATTCTCAGACCTACTGAATATGCTCACAAAATCTCATGAGAATCGGTCAAGCCGTTTCGGAGGAGTATGGCAACGAAAACTGTGACACGAGAATTTTATATATTAGATTATACATATAAATATACTTACATGTTTACTCAGGCATTCGTCCACCTCTCAACGGCGTATTGTCGCTGTGATCTGGACGTGTTAGAAGAAAAGACGTACAAGGCTGTTCACAACCCGCGGAAAGTGATGGAGATGGTGGAATGGATGGATGATGATCTATTGCAGCATATGGAGCCTAAGTAAGTCATCATCATCATCTTCATCTCTATCATAGACATAGCTAAATCTTTATTCACTATTAAATTAAAAATTTAAATACCCCCAACACAATTGCTTTCAAACCCCCATAATTTTTAAACGGGTCCACCGGTTTCCATCAAACATGTCTAAGAACACTCGCACTTAAGTCCCCTTTAATACAAAAAAAACTAAATTGAAATCGGTTGATCCGTTCGGGAGCTATGATGCCACAGACAGACAGATACACACACAAACACGTCAAACTTATAACACCCCTCTTTTTGCGTCGGGGGTTAAAAAGGACCCGACTCAGAATAAGCTTAGCCACCGTGAGGCGAGTAAGTGTTGATTTATCTGTCGGACCTCAAAATTCACATTCAGTCGTTAAAGTAACAACAATTTCATTTTTAACCCCCGACGCAAAAAGAGGGGTGTTATAAGTTTGACGTGTCTGTGTGTGTGTGTGTGTGTGTGTGTGTATCTGCTGTGGCATCATAGCTCCCGAACGGGTGAAACGATTTCAATTGTGCATTAAAGGGGACTTACGTGCGAGTGTTCTTAGACATGTTTGATGAAAATCGGTTGACCCGTTTAAAAGTTATGGGGGTTTAAAAGTAATTGCGTTGGGGGTTTTTTAAATTTTAAATTTCATTATTATTGTCCTTAAATTTTTTTGCAATGTGTGTTCATCATCACTTTCTTTCGCATTCTGTTTCTAATTGGGCTTTTTTCGCTTATTTTTTTGTTTGTTTTCAGATTAATAGAATCAGAACCTAACACCTATTCGTACACAAAGGCTATTACTGAAGATTTAGTCGCAGAATATGGGGACAAATTCCCAGTAGCGATTGCAAGACCTTCAATAGGTAAGGAGGAAGATTTAAACTAAATATAGAGTCACAATCTTTCCTGTGCCGGCGGCCAAAATTGGAAGCTCCTATTGTCATTGTGACTCCAATGTCATTTGGATACATTGTCAATAAACTGACAACCAAAAGATGCGATTACAGCGACGCTGTCACCGGCTCAGAAACGATTGTGACTCAATACCATTTATCTGACGCTGCTGACTGTACATAATATCCCACCAAAAACATTCTGTAAAAAACTAGCCAAGTCTCGATGGAGCTGCTTGTTTAACTCTAAAAAGTAATGAAATCTAGACAGACTCGTGCCAAGTCTAAGGTTCCTTACTGCGATTTCTTTATTATTATAGTTAATGTTGTGTGACTTGGCCGTTGAACATTGTTTAAAAGGTTAGTAGTGGGTACATGTCAATTTTGTTTACACGTAATGTTATAACATTATTAAAATACGCAGCTTTATCAAGCCTACAATTGACTGGATATTGAATCAACATTTTTCAAGTGGCTATAATTAAGCAAATTTTCTATCGTCAATGGATAGGTTCTGGATTTTTTAAGATTGGTGCAATAGCGTCATGGAGCACCTAGTTTTGTACCCTTGTGTACATACATGTGTACCCTTCAACGGCCAAGTCACACAACATTAACTATAATAATAAAGAAATCGCAGTAAGGAACCTTAGACTTGGCACGAGTCTGTCTAGATTTCATTACTTTTTAGAGTTAAACAAGCAGCTCCATCGAGACTTGGCTAGTTTTTTACAGAATGTTTTTGGTGGGATTTCATTTCTTTTTGTTAAAACTTGTTTATATTGATTTATTTTATTAGATTTTCTTATTTGACACACTTATTTTTTAGGAGTAGTATTATATTATTAAGCGCCCCGCGGTTTCACCCGCGTAGTTCCCGTTCGCGATTCCGTGGGAATTTCGGGATAAAAAGTATCTATACATAAATAGTTTTTAAGCTACCTCCCCACAAATTGTCAGCCAAATCAGTTCAGCTGTTCTAGAATTATAATTCCCGTTCCCATTCCCGTGGGAATTTCGGGATTAAAAGTTTTCTATGTGCTACTCCTGGTTCTAAGCTACCTCCCCACCAATTTTCAGCCAAATCAATTCAGCCGTTCTTGAGTAATAAATTCCCGTTCCCAATCCCGTGGGATTTTCGGGATTAAAGTGTTCTATGTTCTTGTCCTGGTTCTAAGCTACCTCCCCACCAATTTTCAGCCAAATCAATTCAGCCGTTCTTGATTTTAGAAATTCATGTTCCCAATCCCGTGGGAATTTCGGGATTAAAAGTATCGTATGTCCTTTTCCTGGTTCTAAGCTACCTCCCCACCAATTTTCAGCCAAATCAATTCAGCCGTTCTTGATTTTTAAATTCCCGTTCCCAATCCCGTGGGAATTTCGGGATTAAAAGTATCCTATGTCCTTTTCCTGGTTCTAAGCTACCTCCCCACCAATTTTCAGCCAAATCAATTCAGCCGTTCTTGATTTTTAAATTCCTGTTCCCAATCCCGTGGGAATTTCGGGATTAAAAGTATCCTATGTCCTTTTCCTGGTTTTAAGCTACCTCCCCACCAATTTTCAGCCAAATCAGTTCAGCCGTTCTTGATTTTTAAATTCCCGTTCCCAATCCCGTGGGAATTTCGGGATTAAAAGTATCCTATGTCCTTTTCCTGGTTCTAAGCTACCTCCTCACCAATTTTCAGCCAAATCAATTCAGCCGTTCTTGATTTTTAAATTCCCGTTCCCAATCCCGTGGGAATTTCGGGATTAAAAGTATCCTATGTCCTTTTCCTGGTTCTAAGCTACCTCCCCACCAATTTTCAGCCAAATCAGTTCAGCCGTTCTTGAGTTACAATTCCCGTTCCCATTCCCGTATAATTCCCGTTCCCGTTCGATTATCCTAGTTTTTATAGTTTTCCCTTTATGTGGCCATTAAACCCTAACTCTGTACCAAATTTCAGCTCTCTAGGTTTATGGGAAGTACTAGTTCTATTTTGATGATCATGAGTGAGTGAGTGAGTGAGTGAGTGAGTGAGTGAGTGAGTGTCTAAAATGCGAAACTTTGCTTTCGCTTAACTTGGGAACTAAATGACCTACAGACTTGAAATTTTATTTTAAGTATGTGATTGTATAGCTTACTGGATGACGAAAATTTCAGCGTTCTAGTCTTATCCAGAGGTAGTCAAATAGGGGCCTGAAAATGCGGCGAAATGGTTCCTGTAAAGGATGGTACGGCAGTGTTTGCTTCGCGCTCGACTTGGCGGGGGGCACTGCCGTGCCCCCAGATAAGGATTGAAGGATTAGTATAAGTATATAGACAGATACCTATATATTACATTAAAAACTATGTAACATACCAACCAACATCACCAAGTTAAATAACTAATTGTTATTCCGCGACCGTCTGGTCTTAGACAAAAGATTGTTCAAATGTATTGTGATCATGAATTTTAATGATAGACTCATCTAGATTGGGTGTCTGTTTTTATTAATCTATACTAATACTAGCTGCGCCCCGCGGTTTTACACGCGTAGTTCCCGTTTCCGTTCCCGTATTTCGGGATGAAAAATAGATGTTGGCCGATTCTCAGACCTACTGAATATGCTCACAAAATTTCATGAGAATCGGTCAAGCCGTTTCGGAGGAGTATGGCAACGAAAACTGTGACACAAGAATTTTATATATTAGATAATAAAGAGGAAAAATTTGTTTGTTTGTAACGAATAGGCTCAAAAACTACTGAACTGATTGCAAAAAATCTTCACTATCAGAAAGCTACATTCACCCTGAGTCGCAGTTCACATCTCGCAGTTTCACCCGCGTAGTTCCCGTTCCCGTGGGAATACGGGGATAAAATAGAATTTGATTGAAATCGGTTCAGTAGTTTCGGAGCTTATCTGTTACAAACATACACACAAAAATACAAATCTTTCCTCTTCATAATTAGTGTAGATGTCATTTTATGTAATGTTTTCTTAGCAAATGTTTTCTTTCAGTGACGGCAGCCTGGAAAGAACCCATTCCGGGATGGGTGGACAATCTGAATGGTCCCACGGGACTCATTATTGGCAGTGGGAAGGGTAAGAATATCTATACTTACGTATAAGCTGACATCTTTATACGATTTGACTGTACTGATGTGTTAATATTGGTACACAAAGAAAACTCAACCAATAAATGGATTGAGCTGAAAATCGGCCAAAAAAGATGCATTTAAAAAGCACAAACCACGTTAAAAGGGGGCAGCAACAAGCAGGAATAAATTGACTTAAGACCCTAAACTCGATAATTGACGTTTTTTGTACTTTTTGATCTAGTCATATTATATGAAAAGCGTATTTTATAAACATGCTTTTTGTAATAATTAAAGGAAATATTGTCATCTAAAAAATACTCAGAGAAAAACAATATTATACAGAAAACTTAAAAAATATATCAAGAAAACTGAACATATGTTTTCTGAATTTCACTTTTAGCATTAACTTCCATGCCTTCGGATTCTAGTAATTCGACCAATTTAGCACTAAAAATTAAACAAACTTAAAGTCCAGATCCTTATTAAGGAAATACTCATAGGAAAATTTAATTGTTATTATAATTATTATTGAAATCGAAAAAAATATAAAGTACTATAACTCATCAACATGTTTTGATACTCGATAATAATTTTTGTTTTATAATTTGAATTATTTATTAAAAAAAAAAAAAAACATTTATGATAACAAATAATGTTTTAGAATGCAGGCATTTACCCACATTAGTAATGTAGGCATTTACCCACATTAGTAATGTAGGCATTTACCCACATTAGTAATGTAGGCATTTACCCACATTAGTAATGTAGGCATTTACCCACATTAGTAATGTAGGCATTTACCCACATTAGTAATGTAGGCATTTACCCACATTAGTAATGTAGGCATTTACCCACATTAGTAAAGTAGGCATTTACCCACATTAGTAATGTAGGCATTTACCCACATTAGTAATGTAGGCATTTACCCACATTACTAATGTAGGTATTTACCCACATTACTAATGTAGGCATTTACCCACATTACTAATGTAGGCATTTATTTGTTTTATTCATTATTCCTTGTTGTGAATAATGGAATATCGAATCGAAAGTTATTACGTAAATTATATCTAATCATATACTACCTACTACGAATCGTAAAAAAAATACACCCTTATTTTGAAATTGCGATACCTTATCTCACAGCTAATGTAAACGACGGGTGACAATATAATAGTGAAGTTAGTTTTTTTCTTTTGCTTTTATTTAAAAAGTTATGATAAGTCAAAGATTTTCAAAATCCCGCCGAATTTTATTGTTATTCTACACCGAACGCTGCGATACACAGCTGAGCGCGGTCATCGACCCGAGCCGTCACAGAATACTTGATAGCTAGTGTGCCGTCTGGTAATACGACATTTATTTTGTATTTTTTAAAGATAAGTAATCGACTATCATTTTTGATATTTTTATTGGATATATGGATTCAGTTACTGCTACAGATATTCTGATTTTAATAAGTCCCATATTTTCAAAATAGGGGTGTATACTCGTATTTTTACTTTTGTCAATAACTTTTACACAATTTATAATTTCCAATGGATCAAAACCATTCGGCCGGAGTATTCAGAGCGAGCGCGCCGTCACTACATAGACAGTGTGCATGCGGACACGCGTGCGCGTCTGTGTGAGTGAAAATTTGAGTTGTCGCGCGCCAGATCAACCCTCTTAATTACAAGCTTTTATTTATTGTCACCTGTCCCGTTGTCTGTAATCAAATCTTGCAAGACATTTTTCGACCACTTATCCGATTGAGCTGTTTGGCATACTTATGTAAGTCCCATGACATAGCAAAAAAAGCTGAGCAAAGCTTGTTATTTTAAAGATTTATTAAATTTATTCTTCTTTTAATCTTCTTCTATTTAAAAACAGCGCCATCTACCGACAGCAGCCAACAAACTCTCTCTTGTCACTACATTCCCAATTATTTGTATTCCCAGGAGTAATTCGAACGATGCACTGCGAGCCGTCGTATCGGGCTGACGCGGTCTCTGTAGATGTAACAGTCAATGGATGTATACTAGTGGCTTATGCGACGGGTTTGGACAAGTAAGTGAAGTATTGAAATGTTTGAGTATAGTAACGCCATCTGTTGGTAGGTAGATGAACTAATAAATATTAATTTATTTTCTTTTTTAGTACATACAAGTAAAATAAGTTACAAAGTTACAATATAAAAATCATGATTTTAATTTAAGCTTAAAATATCATAAGAAATATTTATAGCTATAAATCGTTAAGAAAATATTTAAAAATGCTACCAGTAGCGACATCTCGTGTCGAGAGGCTGTACTAAAAGTGTAATAGTAGCGACAGCTGCTGAGTAGTGTAAGTACTAACAAACTAGCATCAGTAGCGACATCTGTTAGTAAGTAGATGTACTAAAATGACAGCGCCATCTCATGACAAATAACTGAACTAATTTTGTAGCGACATCTATTGACGAAAAGATGTACTAAAAAACCGTAGTGACATCTATTATTGAATAGATTTACTAATAAAGAAATCTACAGTGGCGCCATCTGGTAGCTAGTAGTAGTAGTAATATTGTCTTGCATTAACCGACTTCAAAAAAGGAGGACCAGTTTCTATGTTGAACTGTATTGTATTTTTTTTCTTTTTCAGGCCTAAAGAGACTCAAGTTTATAATTTAACGCTCTCACGTATAATAGACATTACTTGGCGGCAAGTTATTGAATTAGGTATGTTACTTAGAACCTATTTCACGAACTTCAAGTAAAGTTACTCACCAAGTAAAGTTAGTTTTTTTTCTCTGTCTTACTTTATATCAAGGGACAAAGACAAAACATGTGAGTAAATACCCGGAACGTTACTTGAAGATGGTGTGATAGGCCCTTATTTTTTATCATTTTGGTAGTTTCTTAGATATTTTTTTACTTCTGTTCACAAAGGATATCAACTTTTCATACATTTTATTCTTACAAAATATCCTTGCGAAATACTAAGAAACTAACTTGTGAAGTAATATGATACGACACGACACAACACGACACGACACCACACGACATGACACGTTTTTCAATCATGTTTCCACCTTCACTAACTAATTTCCCCTTCCTTTCCAGGTGAGAAGTGGGTAAACGAGTACCCGTACACCGTCGCCCTGTGGTACCCGGGCGGGAACATCCGCTCCTACTGGCTCGTCCACCAGATCTGCCTGGCTCTGTTCCACATTGTGCCCGCGTATCTGTGCGACGCGCTACTGTTTTTATTGGGGAAGAAGATGTTGTAAGTACTTATAGTTAAAGGTGCTCCTGTGGCGACATCTACACGCCACATAGGAACTAAGTACTATGACGTCGAACGACGTGCCCGGGATATATAAACCTAAGGATTAAACTATTAAAGATACACTTATCCTATTAGAGGATTCAAACAATAAGAAACACTTATATTTCACTTTATATTTTTATATTTCAATTCACTTTCACAGTAAAGATATACATTCAAGATCACAGTCCCGATCTATCTGCCAGAAATCTTCACTTTTTTACTTATTCGATTTCTACGTCAATTACAAATTCGAATATTCTTTATTTAATATTTTTTTTCTTGATCACAAAAAGTTTGTAATCAATCACTAGCGATACAGGTTGTATCGCTACAGTACTAACAGCGACATCTTTCCGCAACTGTGGGAAACAACTGAAGAGTCCTGAATCGCGCAAGCGAAATTTACAGCGCAATTGACTATGTATACGAGAGTCCGACACCTACACACAACAGACTACAGCTTTCGCAAAAGACATCTCTTTTCATCCCAATTTGCAATCTCAAATAAACTTTTTATCTATTTCTCTCCCCCGAGATGAGATAAGTCATAGCTCGATTATGGAACTAGACACATTCAGCTCCATTCAGCTGAATCGTCTCATGGAGCTGAATAAATGCATCTGAATGTCGCTGAATAAATGTGTCTAATCCCCAAAACTGCCGTTCTAATCATATTTCCGTTTCCAGCTTAGTAAACGCCCAGAAAAGAATAAGCCACGGGCTTGGCGTTCTTCAACACTACACAGTCAAGGAATGGCATTTTAAGAACAAAAACTTCCTCGCTCTGCGAAAGCGAATCAGCCAGGAAGATGACGAGAAGTTCTTCATAGATATGTCCAATTTGGTACCTGATGAATATCTTAAAAACTACGTGATTGGAACGAGGGAATTCTGCTGCAAAGAAGACGCGTCTACGTTGCCTCGAGCTAGGAAATTACATAGAATGTAAGTTAAAAATAAGTAAGACAATTTAATTTTGCCACAAAACGTATCATCTTCTGTTTTGTGAAGGTCTGAGGGCAGTCATTGTACCTAAATATATTTTAATATTGCACTTAAAAGTATTAAATAAAACCTCTTTGATTTTAATTGAAGGTTCCGGCGTAAAATATTGACAGTCCGCCATTTTTTTGTCTGTGAACGAAGTCTATTTTGCCTACAAAAGCCATCAAATCAAGAATTGAAAGTCTATTTTTGGGGTCCACCAATAGATGGCGCTGTTAACAATCAACAAAATTAATTTTTATTTCAATTTATATAAATGAATCTCTGAAAATCTTTGAAATTTTACTACTTAATACGATTAAAATTGATTCCTTTCTTTTCCAGACGTTACATAGTCGACCGAGCATTCAAAATCATTTTCTTCGCTCTCCTGGCGTACTTTTTCTACTGCAATTCCCATATTTTCACCAATTCGCTCGGTTATTTAGATAATGCATTGAAAAGTTTACCTCCAATCAACCAAGTGAAAGCTGAAGAAACCACTGGAAGTTATGTGGAAACTAATATTTAGTTTTAAGCATCACAGGATAAACCCCGTTAACTAAATTGCCACAAACATAACTGACCCGATGATACCGTCACTGTAATCGCATCTTTTGGTTGTCAGTCTAAAAATGTAGTGAGTCACAATCGTTTCTGTGCCGGCGGCCAAAATTGTAAGCTCCTATTGTCATTGTGACTCTAATGTCATTTGGATACATTTTCAATAAACTGACAACCAAAAGATGCGATTACGGCGACGCTGGCACCGGCACAGAAATGATTGTGGCTCTATATGCTTGTCTGGAATGGGTTTACATCAATGGTGCAGTGAGTGGGAATCATGAAGTTAAAGGTAAAAATGGAGTTTACACTTCGAATACCTACTTGAAGCATACCTATATGTATCACTATCGCGTCTCTGTGGGCGGGCTCTCTCTTTCTAACTAAGGTAACCTCTAGAAAGAGAGAGTCTGACTAAAAAGGGAGATCGGCCCACAGAGACGTAGATATTTGACTCAAGCTGTTGTTCCAAGTGTGAGCTCCATTTTTTACCAACTTCATGGTGGGAATCGAACTGGCAAACTTTCGATCGCCAGGCAGAATTTCGGGCTAAAGCAGCTTGGATAAATAGTTCTGTAAATTGTAATTTTGAAATAATTTGTGAATATATCTAAGGAGTGTTGAAGTAATTTAAGAAATATTGTTTAGAAGTTTGTCAATCACACAAGAATTGCTTAACAGTGTGCCTAGTGCGAGTTTTATTTTCGAAAAGTTAACTTTACGATAACGCAGATTTGTATGGGATTGAAGATGACGCCAGAAGATGGCGCTGATTCGATCCCATACAAATCTGCGTTATTGTAAAGTTAACTTCCCATACAAATCTGCGTTATTGTAAAGTTAACTTCCCATACAAATCTGCGTTATAGTAGTTAACTTCCCATACAAATCTAAGTTATCGTAAAGTTAACTTCCCATACAATTCTGCGTTATCGTAAAGTTAACTTCCCATACAATTCTGCGTTATCGTAAAGTTAACTTCCCATACAAATCTAAGTTATCGTAAAGTTAACTTCCCATACAAATCTGCGTTATCATAAAGTTAAGTTCCCATACAAATCTGCGTTATCATAAAGTTAAGTTCCCATACAAATCTACGTTATCGTAAAGTTAACTTCCCATACAAATTTCGTTATCGTAAAGTTAACTTTCCATACAAATCTACGTTATCGTAAAGTTAACTTTTCGAAAATAAAACTCGCACAAGGTACCCTGATGGATGTTTGGTAATATAAGGGATAAAGGTTCGGAAGAGACAGAAACCGTTTATACAGTAATAAAATGAAATCCGTTATAGGTGTATTAAAAGTAGGTAGCTAAAATATACACCCCTATTTTGAATTCGAGATACTTAAACACACAGCTAATGTAAACGACGGGTGACAATATAATAACGAAGTTAGTTTTATTTCTTTTGCTTTTATTTAAAAAGATAAGTTAAATTTTTTCAAAATCCCGCCGAATTTTATTGTTATTCTACACCGAACAACAGGCGAACGCTGCGATACACAGCTGAGCGCGGTCATCGACCCGAGCCGTCACAGAATACTTGATAGCTAGTGTGCCGTCTAGTAATACGGCATTTATTTAGTATTTTTTAAAGATAAGTAATCGACTATCATTTTTGATATTCTTATTGGAAATACTGATTCAGTTACTGCTACAGATATTATGATTTTAATAAGTATCGTAATTTCAAAATAGGGGTGTATAAAAGAAAAATATTTGTATTTTTGTATGTAATCAATAAATACAACTGTTCTCTAAAATTAATTCACCTTTAGGATGTATTTTATATTTACTAACTTAAGTAAATAAAAGGCTATGTTTTACACTGTACTTTAAAATAGGAATGCGGGCTGTTTAATTTTAAATGCTGATTAAAACATTGTAATCTAATGAAAAATAAACATAGTGTACTTATTTAATAGTTTTTTATTTATTTTGTATAAGTTCCCACTGCAGAACAAAAATTTTTCTTGAATAGCCGTAATCACCACCCTTGGCGCGTGTTGGTGATTTCAAATCTGGGGCCTGATTCCCTAAACTATTTGTTATGTTCGGGACGTCAATGAAACACGACAGTTCAAATCGTACTGAGTTTATTTGTCTACCTGCACTTACAATATTGTTACAGTTAATACATACATAACACTAAGCTAAGCTGTGATAATGCTACTCAAATGTATTTTAATATCAACATTATGGCCTTTTTTGACATTTGTTGTCATTTTGGTATTCCCTTATTGAAAACTACTCCGCTGACTCAATGGCTCCATAAAACTTAGATGGTTGTCATGGAAACAGTAATCTGTAGATTTTTATTTGAATTTTGATATGAAACAAAGACCACTGAGACACCATAGCCATATGAATAAATGTTAGCAGAATACCAAATTTCTGACACTCTCGTTATGGTGCCTCAATATCAACATTTTGTCTGATCAATAATGTCAAATTGCAGACTTAGGCCCCTGAATCCTCTGTCATAACATGCATCATACATATTGTCTATTTAATGTAGGATTAATCAATAATAAATTCAGATCTTTTCAATCTCTTTACAATAATAGGTAGTAGGTACGTTTTAGAATATTTTTTCAACTTCCCGCCGTTTCGGCGTTTGCCCACTAGCGCCACCAAGCGGCGCCTCATGGCAACAAAATTCGTAAGAGGTTGAATAACCTATGATGATTATAGTAAAAAAATTGAACATAAAATTATAAAAATACAGATTTTTTTATCAAACAAAGTAGGTATAAAAAAAACACAATTATGTAATATACATATTTTATTAATGTGATTTGACCTTTATTTTTTTAATTTAAACAAGCTTTTCATTAGTTAAGGTTGGTTTACACCGTCAGTTTTAAAGTTTATACAAAAACAATTTTGTTTTAATTTGCCATAGGCTCAATTTTATAACATCAATTAGGTATAACAAAATAATTTGTTTTGTTATTGTTCTCGTAATATAATCACTAAAATTTATAATTCATTCACAATATTTTTATGATAGAGTCATAGAGTATAAATTTTGAAGTTCATCTACGATTAGTTCAAATAAATATATAGGTATACATATGACCAATCACGTTATTTGTTTTTGTAATATTGACCCAATTACACATTACCAGTGAGTTCTAGAACAACCAACTAGAACAAACCAGTGTTTTCGTTCAATGAAAACATACTATTGCATCAGAAAATAAGTCAAGGGCGTGATAAATGAGGATAAGGACTTATTTCTGGAAACAATCGAGTTGAGCTGTGTTCGATTATCGAGTTAACAAGTGAATAAATAGGTTTATATTTTACTTGTCTGTTCTGTTCTATTAAACGGAGAATATTTCCACAATACAATTTAAAGTGTGAACGCAAATATCGCGTTCTCTATTATCACACGGTATATTTACGATGACATACTTTGACCTTTTCTTTATAATCTTCAAATGCTTATAAAATAAAAATTAGATTACGTTACTATATTTTCACCCCTAGAATTCAATAAATATTTTCATTCGATATTCAGCAATAATCGATGGATTGAATTATCGAGTCAGAGTCGAAATTAAGGTACAACACTACAACGAAATGTCATTCGCCTGTGATCAAAATAAAAAAATATTCTAAACAAAATGGCTGAACTATAACGACGTGTGTATCTTAAATTGTCATGATGGAGCTTAACAACGTTATTTATTTCGAAGAATACAAATATTCTTGTGTACCGAGTGTTATCCCGTATTCTACTGACGGAGAAAACGTGATTACAAGTGAAATATTGTGTTGTGGAGACATTGAAAACCCAGCCATTACACCTGAGTGTTCAAAGTGTAAATGTTCTGTGTTTCATACACCTCCTCCGGACTTGTTTCAACTCAGAAACCGTGTACAATAATGTGTAAAGTGCAAATTAGTTGTTAGCATTTTCATCTGTGATCTAATAAGTAAAAAATAAAATTAATAAAATGTTTCCGCAATTCAATGGCCGCGAAAGGCGGAACTCAAATCAACTTTTCAACCCGATTCACAACCCAATCGTAAATTATTGTACCGAAACTCTGCAAAAGGTCGAAATGCGGCCCGATTTCGACGACAAGATCTTTCAAAACATCCACCTGATACCCGATCCATTGAAAAAAAACTTGGCCGATCATCTTATTACCAACGAAAAACCAGAAAAATCGCGTCAATCTCCACCGAAGCCTGTAAACATCCCTCAACCACCACCTACCAAGGAAGACCAACCATCGACAATGGGTGGTATAACAAGTTTTTTTTCTGGTGTTTTCAACATGGTGACAAGTGCAATGTTTAGATCGAAATCCCCCGTTCACTATTACGATTGTTTTGACGCGGACAGCCACCAGGGGTCGCCGCCGTCCTGGCAGCCCGCCAAAATAAACCATCAAGATAAAAATGGCACAGGAGCTTGTTACACACCGGCCAACCAGAACAAGCTCAATGAAATCACAACAGACATGAATCCTCATTCAAGAACCGCTGTATCCGCTTGTGAGAACAAATTGAACCAGGTAAAGAGTCTCTTGTCTTCAAAACCACCGTCTAACCCTATTTGGTTGCGGAAAAGGCCCAAAAAAGTGTTTGTGGAGCCCGGCTCAGTCGAAGAGAGCTTTGAAGATGCATTTTCGTTCGAAGACTTTGTTAGTCTGCCTAACAACTCTGTTATTGAGTACTACAGCCCTTGTCAGTATCAGTGTGATGAGCTGTTTCAAGTTGATGCAGCCAAGATAAAGATAGAGTATAGACAGAGAGAAAACAAAGACAATAAAGATGAAATAGACAGTGCGTGTAAACAGAGTTTGAATTTGGAATCTGATAAAATAGGCAATATCAAATTGGAAAATGAGAAACAAGAGAAATTGCATTTGGAATCTGATAAAATAGAAAAAAGTGAATTGGAAAAAGAAAGAATAGATCATTTGAATTTGGAATCTGATAAACTAGGCAATAAATTGGAAAATGAGAAACTAGAAAATTTGAAATTGGAATCTGATAAACCAGGCAATCAATTGAAAAATGAAATAACAGATAATTTGAATTTGGAATCTAAGAAACTGAGAAACAACAAATTGGAAAATGAGAACCCAAATTCAAATTTGGAAAAAGAACAAATAACAGATGAACAACAAACAAAGAAAGATTTGAATAAAGAATCAACAGATGTTGTTGATTCAGTTTCAAAATTGGAACTCAACTTGGAAAGTAAGATTCAAACTCCCGAAAAGGTTAAATGTGAAATAATATCTTCTTGTGAAGACAAGTTGGCGAAACTAAAAGCATTGCTTCAGGATAAAAAGAAGAAAGCTTCTATAACCGAACCCGTTACTTCAACACAAGTCAACCAACCTCGACCTATACCAATCACAAAACCAGCAGATAAGCGCTTTAAAAACCCGCACAGAACTACAGATAAGCGTAAAAAAGCGAAAATCAAGCAAAATATACATGATGACATGGTTTTCGCTAACGAAATTGACATAGAACATGTCGTAGAATCACCATCGAACTCTCTAACACAGCCTAATCTTGGAGATTACTTTGATGAGGTCTCCGGAAGGTTTGAAACAGCCGACACCGATGACAGTTTCCAAATAGTATTCGCAGATACACCGAAAAGACTACGCTTGCCGTCCGAATGTGACTCTGAAGACTCTTTCATCGTCTTTGAGGAATCTCCAAGCACATGTTATACATCAAACGATATCTTGGTAGATATAGATTCGGACACAGATTCAGATGTCAGTGACTCGGGCTGCGATACTTTGACATGTAAACTGTCACATTCCTTGTCACGGACTGTCAGTAACTTGACAGATGACAGTCTGTATGTAGAGAGTGGTGATGAGATTGATTGTGCTGTTGTTGAGCCGCTGAAGGAGGTTGTCAGCGGATTGAAGACTGGTCTGCTGATTGATGATGACAAGAAACGGTGTAGGAAAGATCTGCCGGTTAAGAAGGTGAGTTGTTTTATCTTATTAAAGTATTTATTATTAAAATAGCTTAGCTAGCGTGAATCCCAATCCCACGGGAATTTCGGGATAAAAAATCCTATGTGTTATTCCTAGTTGTAAGGAACATCTGTACCAAATTTCGTCTAAATCGGTTCAGTAGTTTTTGCGTGAAAGAGGAACAAACATCCACACATCTAAACATCCACACTCGCAAACATTCGGCTCAGTCGCGCGTGTCATCGCACAGCGAGCGCACGTATCGCAAGAGCCCGTTATCGCGCGTCAACTTTTTCTTAACCTACCCGCAACTTTAGTGTTAATTACAATTAATATAATATTAAAAGTTTAAAATGGAAGATGATAGTTTAGGAGCGAGAAGCGATATGAGTGAAGAAGATATTGTGAAAAATAATATGATGTACGAGCAACAGTTGTATCAACCAGACGAAGTGTTGGAAATTATTGGCGTCAGTGAAGGCTTGCGTCCGACGAAAAGAGTTCGTGGCGAGACCGAGACTCCGTCTAATGATGAAGATGACGAAGGGTTTACCCTAGTGCAGAGGAAATCAAAACGATTCGCTAGGAGTACATCGGGGAATATTGAGTCAGAGCGCCGTGAGATGAGAGATGAGACGAATTATGAAGTGTGCGTAACTTCATCACAGTTATTACCTAAACAAATCGGTTTCGCAAAGTTGTTGAAGACAGAAGATATATCTAATATTACTTACATCAAATATAAGAGCCCATATAAAGTTCACATGAAATTTGAGAAAAAAGAAAGTGCAGAAAAACTTATGAGATGTGAAAAGTTTGCTGAAATGGGATTTCGATGTCACTACACTAACGAGGTTAGTACATCGTATGGTGTTGTGAAGTACCTGGAGCTGGACGTGGATGAAAAGGAGATGATTGAAAACATAACATGTGAGTACACAATTATTTCTGTCAAAAGATTAAAGCGTTTGTCAGAAAATAGTGAATGGGAGGACAGTGAAACGGTTCGTTTTGGTTTCAAAGGATCAGTTCTACCCGAATATGTATATGGATATGGAGGGCGGTTTAAGGTTGACCCGTATATTTATCCCGTCACGCAATGTTCGTCTTGTTGGAAGTATGGACACTTAGCCCGTGTATGCCCAACAAAGAAAATATTTTGCCCTAAATGTGGTAAAGGCCATAATAACTGCGATACATTAATATATAAATGTATTAATTGCAAGGGCAATCATATGTCGATTGATAAAAAGAAGTGTCCTGTATTTTATAAAGAAAAAAGAATACGTTTGATTATGAGCGAACAAAATTGCACATATAAAGTGGCGTTACTAAAATACAACGAAGACCATATACCTCAAACATCAGCAGACGTACAGGGCACATTGAACCCCCCGAGCAGTTTTAACGAATACGTACAAGGGCAAGGGGATGAAAAGTCATACAGAGATGCTTTATTGTTCGGTAAAAACCAAACGGACACATACTCAGTGACCACTAAGGAGTCGGAAAGTGAGACTGAAAATGTACAACTCAATGAAGGTGACACAAACACAACAAATAAAGCGAAGAAGAAGAAAAAGAAAAGTCGAAATGTTTCTAAGGATAAACCGACAGAACAAAGCAATATAATACAGAATGAAGATATTTTAGAAGAACCTACTAGTTGTAATACCCGTGAAAATACCCGAAACCGGAATGTTTTGAAGGATTTACTCCGTAAATCCAAGACTATTATATTTAACACAGAGTACAGCATGGAGGAAAAGTTAACTAATTTTGTACAACTTTGTATTGAGGAAATAATAGCGTTTGTTTTTAGATCTGTTAGTGATGGAGGGTTAATTAAAAAAATATTTGATTTACTCCATAATGGATAGTACAAATTCAAGAAATACTGTTGTAAATATTGCCCAATGGAACGCACAAAGTTTAATGCCTAAACGTGTAGAATTTGAAGCATTGTTAAATCAGGAAAAAATTAGTATTTGTATTGTTAGTGAAACTTGGTTAGATGATAATGTATCTTTAAGATTAAGTAATTATAGTATTTTTAGAAATGATAGGATCGACTCCTATGGTGGCGTCGCATTGATTGTACATAAATCTATTAAAACACATCAGCATCACATTAGTATAAGAAATACAGGCATAGAAATTATTTGTGTTAAAATTTTAAATTGTAAATACTTAGAGTATGTTATGTCTGTGTATTGTCCACCGTCAGTGGTTACTTCTCAGTGTGATTGGGATCATTTGTTCTCTAAATTTACAAGAAAGTCAATTATAGCAGGAGACTTTAACGGACATCACACTAATTGGTCCAGTAAAGTCAACTCTAGGGGCTTACAAATTTTAGACGCAACATTAGAAAGTAATTTTGTACAATTAAATAGTGGCGAACCAACTAGAATTAAATTAGTAAATGGTACATTACAGGAGTCAGCACCCGACATTACCTTCGTAACATCAGATATTTCAGTGTATTTTAAGTGGTGGGTAACAAACGAAAGCCTGGGTAGTGATCATTTAATGGTAAAATTTTCTCTTGAATTTGCAGACACATATAGATTTAAACACCGTCGGAAATTTAAATATGCTGACTGGTCACTATACCAGGATACGTTAGAAAACAGCGGCTGGGTCCCTAATTACAATGAAGATGTACAAATATTATATAATGAATTTATTAAAATTGTAAATAATGCTGCTGATACCAGTATACCTATTTCAAAAGTCTGTACCAATCCTAGTCCCTCGTTTGAGCCAAAACCGTATTGGAATCCTGACATGTCGCATATTGTAGCTCAACGTCGGTTAGCTCTTAAGAACTTCAGGCGTAACCCTATACCGGATAATTTGGACAAATTAAATGCCAAAGTAGTTGAAGCGAAACGAGTAATAGGCAGGGGTAGAGCACAGAATTGGCAAAGATTTTGTAATGATGTCGATGAAACCACCAGTTCGTCAGACATGTGGCGCAAAATGCGTTGGGTGAAGGGAATTAGAAGAGGTGCGATCGAGCCTGCAGACGATGAAAAAGAGAAACTTTTAAACTCTTTAGCTCCAGATTTCGTAGAGTTACCTCCGCCTGTATTCAGTTCAACAAACCATACACTCGGATGTGAATTCACTGTTCGAGAATTAACTAATTGTTTAAAAAAGAAAGACACGGCGCCAGGGGATGATGGTATAACTTACTCTATGATATATCACCTACCCGATAACTTTAAATTAATATTAGTTAAAATATACAACATTGTTTTTAAACATACAAATGTCCCAGAACAGTGGCGCAATATTAGAATTGTACCTATACCTAAACTTAATAATAACCCCAACTCCTCACCTAAATTCCGACCGATTTCCTTAATTTCATGTGTATGTAAAATATTTCACACAATGATAACTAGGAGATTGGAATGGTTTGTTGAACGGAATCGCCTCCTCGCGCCAACAGTTTCGGGTTTTCGAAGAAGTCAGTCTTGTATAGATTGTCTTGCCAGACTTGTCTCTAAAATACAAATTGGTTTCTCAAATAACATACCTACGTTGGGATGTTTCTTAGACATAGAGAATGCCTACAATAATGTTGTTATTGACCAACTAGTCCTGATACTAGATAGGCTAAATGTAGGTGCTCAAATGTGTAAATATCTCTACTCTTTTCTGTCAAAACGTTACCTTAAAATAGAAATAAATCAAGATAACAATCTTATAAGATGGACTGACAAAGGGTTGGCTCAGGGAGATCCAATCTCACCCCTTCTTTTTAACATCATTACATCTGATATCCCCTCAACTGTCAATAATGTGAACATCCTACAATATGCGGATGATTTTGTTGTGTATACACAAGACAGAAATTTATCAATAAGTATCTATAACTTACAGACAGCTTTAGACTCGATAGTATCCAAATTAAAACAAATTGGTTTAGATATATCAGTACAAAAGACACAGCTATGTATATTCGGTAGAAGAGGGATGAGAGATCAAGTCAGTTTGAGATTAGGCGACACAAATATTGCGCGAGTTGATTGTGTGAGATACCTTGGGATGTGGCTCGACAGGTCATTAACATGGAATAGGCACATTCTTGAAACACACGAGAAGACAATGAAAATGATGGACGTATTGAAAGTTTTAGCAGGATCCAACTGGGGCTTACACCCAAAACATCTTCGTCACCTATATATCTCGCTTATTAGGAGTAGGCTAGACTTTGCCTGTTTTCTTTACGACAATGCAGCTAAAACACGAATTATTAAATTAGATAGGATTCAAAATGTAGCTCTTCGAATTATTGGAGGATATATAAGAACTACGCCTATTCATGTCATGGAGAGTGAGTTATGCATCCCTCCTCTTTATCTAAGGCGTCAATATATGGCAGTAAAATATTGTTTTAAATTTATGTCCTGGTCTAACAATATGACTCAAAAGTTGCTTGAGGATCTTAAAACTCTTTGTAATTTAAGTTACTGGCAGCGTAAGAAAAAGCCGCTTTTATTATGTGCATACTTAGAAGTTGGAACAGAGCACCTTAAATCCAATCATACTTTAAATATGTTTACATTATCCACATGGGTAACTAATATATCTACAAATTTCATAAATACAGAAATAGAGGACATTGTAAATTCCAAAAATATGTATGATCCCAGAGTACTTAAATATAACACATTAAATATGATTCATAATAATTATAATGATAGTTTGAAAATATATACAGACGGTTCGAAGAGCTCTGATGGCCTAGGGGCAGCTTATTATGATCCCACTCACAATGTGAAGCAACTTTTTAAAATAGTATCGACAAACATATCCATTATGACGATTGAATTGTTTGCAATCTTAGAGGCAGTTTCTTATGCTGAAAGTATGCAATATCAGAACACAGTTATTTTGACCGATAGTAAAAGCGCATTACAGCATATAGCTCGCTGCACTTCTGGGATCAGAAGCACATCGATAGCATATGCTATTTTAGAGAAAATTTTAAAGCTAAATGCTAATAAACTGTCGCTGAGGTTGCAATGGATCCCTTCTCATGTGGGTGTGCGCGGTAACGAGGAAGTTGACCAATTGGCTCGAGAGTCGATAGCATCAGGCTCAGAAGTGTATATTATACCAGATATCCCTGAAGTGGTGATAAAATACAGATGTACTAACTTCGACAAATGGAAGAATCACTACAATAGTGTATCAATAAACAAGGGTATCTGGTATAAGACGATACAACCTCAACTTCCTCGAGTACCGTGGTTTACTAATAACAATCTTAAAAGAAATATTATTGTTATGGCGTGTCGACTTCGGTCCGGGCACATTCCACTAAATCGCTTTAAATACCTCATGCGACTTACAGAATCACCAAATTGTGAAACATGTGGCAGAGTGGACGATGTGCACCACTTTTTAGTGGAATGTGCTCGCACCGAACCCGTAAGACAAAAGTTAAGTGATTTGTTTAATATAAATTATAGTGAGGTCGGAATAATGCAGAGTATTTTATCCGAACCTCTGTCAGATAGGGCGTTGATGTTATTTAAATTAAGTATTGCAGTATTTAATAGTAATAGTTAAAAATTAGAGATTACCTATGGGGCTGGCATGGCCATACTGCGGGCCAAAAGCCCCTTTCAAATAAATGATTAAAAAAAAAAAAAAAAAAAAAACATTCGGCTTTATAATATTAGTAGGATTCAGACACAGGTAAATAACACAAAAATATTTTTCAACCGTAATCAAATCGCTATTATATTTGCATTTTTTATATTAAATCTTGAGAGGTTCGACAGAGATTGGAAGGAGCTGGCTAGGGACAGAGACAGATGGAGAGATTTGGGGAGACCTTTGCCCAGGAGTGGGACAATACAGGTTGATAAAAAAAAAATTTGACTAGCAGTGGCCCTTAAGAATATAATTAAAAAGTCTTTTAGAATATTTCCGGAGAGGATAAAATATAGCCTATCACATACCTAACCTACATAAGTACACTATTGCAATGGAAAAATACATATAGATAATAGTTATTTATGGTACAAGCGAGGTAAGTTGGTGACTACTTCCGAGGCGCTATTGAGGCCCGAGCCGTCAGGCGAGGGTCTGAAGATAGCCGAGGATAGTAATCATCAATACTCGCGTGTACCATACAACGTTTTTCAACACATTTGCGAAGAAATTATAATTTTTCGCTAATAAATAAACAGTTTTTCTATTCGCGCGCATCCAACACAACAATGGTGATCGCCAAAGACTAAAAGAATATACTTATTAAAAAAAAAATCGAATGAATGAATGAATGGAATCGACCATAGACCTACCAAAAGTAAGGCAACATAGTTGAAGTTTGTTTTTAAAATGTATGGACACCATTTTTTTGGTGTCGAAACTTTTTTAAAAACAAAGCAATTTAAAAAAACAATCTATAACTCACTAGTGAATAAAACGTGTCATTATTCAACTGTTTTTGCACAAATAAGAGCCCCTTTATGAGCAAGTGTGTTGAAAAAAATATTTGTTAATGTTTGTTTATTATTGCTATGGAAAACAAACAAATGAACTGATAAAAATTGTATTTTGATGACAATCAATTATATCTTCATAAATAAGTAACATCTGACCACTGACTTATCATATTATGTGTCTGTGTGGTTTCTGACACACAGACCGAGATAAACATTGGGTAACACCAACACTTATCTCGGGAATCGAACCCGCAACTCAGTTTGGTAGTTCAACATGCTACTTAGGTCGTCAAATAGGTTCTTTTACTTTAATTCTTTAAAAACCGGCCAAGTGTGAGTCGGACTCAAGCACGATGGTTTCCGTACGAAAAACGTCAAAAAAACACATTTGTTGTACGGGAGCCCCCCTTGAATATTTATTTTATTTTGTTTTAGTATTTGTTGTTATAGCGGCAATAGAAATACATCATCTGTGAAAATTTCACTGTCTAGCTATCACTATCACCGTTGTTGAGATACAGCCTGGTGACAGACGGACGGACAGTGAAGTCTCAGTAATAGGGTCCCTAAAATGGCTCAAACCTGGGAATCGAATCCACCTCCCTTTATTTGGCAGTTAACCATAGAGATTTTTCCACTTTACTTTGCTTTTTCTTAGGTCTTCAAATTGAAAAAAAAACAACATCTAATGTGCTTAAAATATACTAGAAACTAGAATCAAACCCCGTTTAGACCTCTCTGACTGTGTATTAATAAAATAGAGGTCATTTAATTTAATAACTGGTTTCTTTAAAATAATAATTCACACATCGCCATCTCCCAAACTAAGCAAACCTTGTACTATGGATACTAGACAACGGATATACATACTTATCTTCTTCTTTTGCGAACCTTTATCCTATGTCTATATGGGGTCGGTTTTCAGTTTAACCAGATTTGGCGGAATGTCAGTATTGTACGTGAAGCGACTGCCACCAGACCTTCACAACCCAGAGGGCTATACGACATTTTTTGGTTAAACCAAATGTTAGACTTTTGAGGGCTCTAACTACCCGTAACGACTGTCGATGATGTTAGTACGAAAGCCGGGACCGACGGCTTTACGTGCTCTTCGAAGCACGAGGATACACATACTTATATGGGCGTTTCTCTGTAAACTGGGCAACTCATTGTCTCAGGCCAATTGTGCTTAAAACAATAAAAGATCATAAATATGTCGTATATAATTTCAAAATTCATACCGTAATCTACCCCTGCTCAATATTAAAAATTCATTAAAATTAATTTTATTATATTAAAATCGATGTCAAAGCCCTTAAAAAACAGTCCCCTGATAGGTCTCCAAAACATTTTAGTTCTTTCAGGCAAAATTTATTGCGACAGTATCTATTGGAACTAATCTAATTTTTATATTTTTAAACCAATATTATTTGTTTGTTAATAAAACCCATTTATTTTACACAAAATATTATTTTATAATTTAAAAAAAGGCAGTGAAACTTTGTCTCGTTATTTAGTGAACAGTCCCCCTGTGCATTTTTAAAATCTATAATATAAAAATGAATCGCAAAATGTGTTGGTAAGCGCATAACTCAACAACGCCTGGACCAATTTGGCCAATTATTTTTTTGTCGTGTTTGTTATTGTCAGGAGATGGTTCTTATGTAAAAAAATTTGGAAAATCAACGGGAAAATTGGTCCCGTGCGAAGCCGGGGCAGGCCGCTAGTTACGTATAAAATAGCCAAAATGATAAACAACCCTTTTTATGCTTTTAACGAAATGCAATAAACATGAAGTTTTCGCGGGTGCCACCATTACGGGCTGGACGCAATTTTGTTTAGTAGTATGCGAGCGTGATTCCGTGGATGCCACGTTGAAACCTGACAGTGAACAGTCCCCTGGTAGGGATTATTTTGTTTCCATTTATGTATTTTAATGATTCCTTGAAATATTTAAATTGTTACAATAGATACATCTCTCCTATGTACAGCTAAATAGCATGGATGAATAACATTTTGTATAACTCATCAATTAAATCAAAATAAACAGTCCCCTGGCAACAGTCCCCTGTATTTCCGCATCACAGGGGACTGTTTCCGCATCCAGGGGACTGTTTATTTTATTGTTTTAGGCTTATTTTGTGAATGACATTTGATAAAAAAGCCACTAAAACTTAAGATATTAAGATATTCTTCAAAAAAAAGGAAGCAGACTTAAAAAGCTTTGAGAAAATTAAAAAAGACCCTCAGAAAAGGGAATAACTTAGAGAAAAAGAGTGCCTCAAGTACCTTAGGAAGAAAGAAGAGGGAACAAGAAAACTTGTTGAGAATATGACTCCACGAGATCATAGGGGTGCCAAGAAGAAGTGGATCTCGCGTGTGCAGGTGTAGGGACACGCACGGCAAATCAGGAGATATACCATTGTCTGAGGAGAAATGCCACATCGATATCTAAATAGACATCATCTTCGAGCTGAAATCCCACCTATGCTGGTCTCCATGCTTTTGCTCACTTGTGTCTGACGTCTATTTAATGATTTCAAGATAACCAAGGTAGATCATGTCCAGGGAAAGACACTCTGATGGTTCAATGTACGGATCCATGTGGTGTTTCTTCTACCAAAGCTTTAAGCCGTGTGCCTTTTAGCATTCCCGTCCAAAGGAGAAACTTCCTTGAGGAAGTTACGGTGACTCTTTAGCCTCTGGGTCACCACGTGGTGCTGTAAGGGGCATGGGTCATTCGCTTTTTTCAGAAGCTTCAGAGAGCCAGCCACATCTCTACGGACGACCGTGGGAGCAACACCAACCAGTGCATACAGTAAACCAATGGGAGTTGATTTTAGACAGCCTGTGATGGTGCGAAATGTGTCGTTTAGTGTTGTTCTCACTATCTGGGTTTGTGCTATACGGATCCACACTGGGCTGGCATATTCGCCAGCTGAAAAAGGCTAAACCGGTCGTCCGCAAAGTTTGCCGTGAGGCTCCCCATTTGGAGGATTGTGAGGCAGCGCAGAAAATGATTTCGAGGGCCACTTTTAGCTTGGTGTTACTGTTAATGTAGTTCCTTGAACGTCAGAGACTTATCCGATGCAATGAGAAGTGCAATCGGAACATTCACCCATTGAATGTTAAGAGTCTGCCGAGCCTTCCGATTGTGTAGATAGAAAGTGAAAAACTGGGTCTGGAGTGAGTCTTTGATGGATTTGGTTGTAGGGATTTTGCTCACTATAAGCAAAATTCCAACTAAGGGTCTTCAGCACTCTTCTTAAATTCCTTTCGATCTCTCAAAGGAAAGCGCTTGAGATGTCAAGGCTTGGAGGAAATTGTCATCGGCATGGATGTAATGTTTGGTAGTCGCTGCGCAAGGCTGGTCTGGTTTTATGTAAATGTTCAATAACATGGGGGCTTGCACACTACCCTGGGAAAGGCGAAGTCAACCACGACTCAAAATATGAAGAAATTAAAAGACTGCAGAAGAAAGTATTGAAGTACAAAAAACGTTTATCGCGACTAAAAAGTACCATAAATCCAAAGCCTTAAGATACGATATGAAGTAATGTTATATAAAATAATTGATTTTTATATATTTTTATTGTTAAGTTACTTAATTCTTATGGTTTTATGTTTAAAAATGATAAAAAAACATTTAATTTTAGTTCAAAAATCGTATTTTTTATTTAAATTCACAGTCCCCTGGATTTGGTAACAGTCCCCTGTGGGCATGTTTTCAGAAAATGCTTAATATTTCCTAAAATAATGGAAATATTTTTGGGTTCATCGTCTGTATATTAATAAATAGACAGATACTTGTTCCCTAAATCAAATTTATTACATTATTAGCAAAAAAGTAGCCAAGACAGGTTTGTTAGGACGAGTTGCCCAGTTTACAGAGAAACGCCCATATACATTTGTAAATACATACTTATCACTACATAGTATAAAACAAAGTCGCTTTCTCTGTCCCTATGTATGCTTAGATCTTTTAAACTACGCAACGGATTTTGATGCGGTTTGTTTTAATAGATAGAGTGATTCAGTGGGAAGGTTTTTAACATATATCCATATTCCTATTTTATCCCCATATTCCTACGGCAATGGGAACTACGCGGGTGAAACCGCGGGGCGTCGCTAGTACTTATATACATTTTTAAATAAGTACATACTTAGAATAGATAGTAAACAGACAGACCGCGACAAACAGACATGTGACACACAAATGTTTGTCTCGAGCGGGGAATCGAACCAGTAACCTTCAGTATAGCAGACAGGGACACTACCAACTACGTCAATGTCATTGTTCTTTATCATAAGATATGAAACTACAGTCATAACAATAGTTTTTAATAATTCTATTAATATTATAAATGCGAATGTTTGTATGAATTTTTGTGATTCTTTCACGCAAAAACTACTGAATCGATTTAGATTAAATTAGGTACAGATGTTCCTTTATAAATCGTACTTACTAATAGTTTCCTGGATAAGCAAAATTAAATTCTAATTAGTCCGTCACATAGATTTTGAAAAAATATTAGATACCTACGTTTTGACGACCTCGATGGCAGAGTGGTCACCATACAGGACTGCCATCCGGCAGGTTGCGGGTTCGATTCCCGTGCGGGGTGAATATTTGTGTGAACCACAAATGTTTGTCTCGGATTGGTTGTGTGTGTGAATGAGTGTGTGCGTAGTTTGTGATACCCTAGATACAGGTAACGAACTTAGTTAGGGGTCAGTTACTGTAATGGGATGATGGAGTGAATGATTTATGTTATGTTATGTTATATTTGTGACGCAGCTACACTACTTAAAATGCCAACGACTGACCATTGCGGCCTTCCAAACCGATTTTCCTATCAATTAACCTTCAATGAATCGTGTATCGCAATTTGAGCTTTATTACGAAACGTGTAAGAGTCACGTTTCTTTAATTCATATAAATTATACGCATATAGTTTTATGTCTTTGTCTTGTTGTGTGTGTGTGAGAGAGATAACGAATGAATGTTGTTTATTATTAATTTATTATCAACTTGCAGTCCGAGGTTTTCCCCGCGTTAATCACTGTCTGGGGGGATTTTGGGACAATAAGTATCTTATGTGTTATTCCTGGTTATAAGGAATGTCTGTACTAAATTACATCTAAACCGGTTCAGTAGTTTTTGCGTGAAAGTGTAACAAACGTCCTACCAAACGAGTTTATAACACTAGCTGTGCCCTTCGGTTTTGCTTGCATCAATCCCAATCTCATAGGATTTTCGGGATAAAAAGTAACCCATGTGTTATTCCTAGATATGAGGAACATCTGTACCAAATTTCATTAAAGTCCATTCAGTTGCGTGAAAGAGGAACAAACATCCACACATCTAAACATCCACACTCACAAACATTCGGCTTTATAATATTAGTAGGCTGTAGGATATCCCGTATCGTATTCGAACAGTTTCCTAGGGAATACTAGGATAAAAAATGTAAAGTTACTTATGGCGAGTGAGCGATGAAATATCGGCGCTTATTGCGCTCAAGAAAAGGACAGTGAATGTACATTCCGTGTAAACGAATGAGATGCATATATTAATAGTTACTATAATTAGTAGGATAAGATCGGTGGTAGATTCACGTTCATAAGTGCTTCAATAAATGACTAACAACGCCCCGCGACTTCGTCCGCGTGGAACAATGACTTCCGGCAGAATTTGGGTATTCCCCCTTGTCTCCCCCCCTAGGGGGGGAATTACCAAAAATCCTCTCTTAGCGGATGCCTACGTCATAACATCTACCTGCATGCCTTTCAGCCCGATCCGTCCAGTGGTTTGGGGTGTGCGTTGATAGATCACTATGTCAGTCAGCCAGGCACCTTTTTGAAGACTTTCCATACAATATCAAACAGTTACATTGGTGGGAAGTCACAGACAAAACAGTCAGAGTTCAAAGAACGATGACTCAACAGTATTTCATTGTGTTTACACAACAAAAATCATTGTTTCATATACAATGACTATCACTACATGGTATAAAACAAAGTCGCATCCCGCTGTTTGTCCCTATGTATGCTTACATCTTTAAAACTATGCAACGGATTTTGAAGCGGTTTGTTTTAATTAACCCCCGACGCAAAAAGAGGGGTGTTATAAGTTTGACGTGTCTGTGTGTGTGTGTATCTGTCTGTCTGTCTGTGGCATCGTACTTAGCTCCCGAACGGATGAACCGATTTCAATTTAGTTTCTTTTGTATTAAAGGGGAAATCCCCTTTAATACTCTCGCACGTAAGTAGGTGCGAGTGTTCTTAGACATGTTTGATGAAAATCGGTTGACCCGTTTAAAAGTTATGGGGGTTTGAAAGTAATTGTGTTGGGGGTTTTTCAATTTTAAATTTAATGTTTTTTTACTATCATGCTAGAATGCTAATAAAAGGTATTGAAGCAAACATTTAAATTATGATGAAATAAACCAATACAGTTTAATCAAACTATGACTTTGCAATATTGACCACAAATATTTAAGTAAATACTTTCTATCTTATCATCTAGGTACTTTATTTTTTTATATAAGTAGGTATTTATATTATTTACTGGCAGTGACCAACGTTTTCACCAGCTAGTTCTTATTCCCGTGAGAAAAGGGGGATAAAATATAGCCTGTGCTACTTGCAAATAATGTAGCTTTCTATAGGTGAAAGAATATTTGAAATCGATTAAGTAGTTTTTGAGTTAAATAGTTACAAACAAACAAATCTTTCAATTAAACTACGCAACGAATTTTATTGAAGTTTCCACCAATACATAGAGTGATTCAAGAGAAATGTTCATCACTACCACTACATAGTATAAAACAAAGTCGCTTTCTCTGTCCCTATGTATGCTTAGATCTTTAAAACTACGCAACGGATTTTGATGCGGTCTGTTTTAATAGATAGAGTGATTCCGTGGGAAGGTTTTTAGTATAACTTTATCCCCACATTCTCATGAGAACGGGAACTACGCGGGTGAAACGTGCTGCTATTTATGTATAATGCAATTTAACACATTAAGCAGTAATCACTATGCTTTGAATGAGCGGTTCGCTACCTCTCTTTCAATTTATGATAAAAAATGATAAACGAAATGATAAAAAGGTATTGCGTTTTGTATCCAAAGTCTAACTAAATGAATATAAAAACTATGTATCATCACCTAGAGACTATGACTTGACCGATTTTGATAATTTCTTTTTATAGAGTCACAATCTTGTCTGTGCCGGTGACAGCGTCGCTGTAATCGCATCTTTTGGTTGTCAGTTTATTGAAAACTAGCGGAACCCCGCGGTTTCACCCGCGTAGTTCCCGTTCTCATAGGAATATGGGGATTAAATTATGCTAAAAACCTTCCCACTGAATCACTTCATCTAATAAAACAAACCGCATCAAAATCCATTGCGTAGTTTAAAAGATTTAAGCATACATAGGGACAGAGAAAGCGACTTTGTTTTATACTATGTAGTGATGTATCCAAATGACATTAGAGTCACAATGACAATAGGAGCTTCCAATTTTGGCCGCCGGCACAGAAAAGATTGTGCCTCTATGAATTCAGTATTGTGAATTAGCCGAGGTCATAATGACGTCACACGATGACGACACCCATCGTCACCGATTATCTTGAACGTCGTGAATCATCTGTTAGTATACAGCTATTTGTAATGACGCAATGTTTGACAATAATATTTACTATTGTGTGTTTTTATAAGAATACAAATGACTTTTAGTTCTAAATATTATCTAGTAGTCCTGTAAAATCTTAGTCCACAACCAAATGCTTTGCTTTGTACTCGCATTAAAACTTAGATGGTTGTCATGGAAACAATGTCAATTTGAATTGTGATATGCAACAAAGTCCACTGAGACACCATAGCCATATGAATAAATTACAAAATACCAAATTTCTGACACTGTCGTGTTATGGTGTCTTAATATCAACATATTGTCTGATCAATAATGTCAAATTGCAGACTTAGGCCCCAGCTAGGCTAGCATGACTTTGAAAACGCGATAGATACAGCGATTTATTGACAACCAACTGTCAAAATTTGACAAAAACGCCCGCAATATTTAATTTTACCACGTGATTAATTTTATGACATTTGGTCATGCTCGCGATATCGATATAGCTATTTATTGACATCCAACTGTCAAAATATAATAAATATAGCCGCCATATTTAATTTTATCAAATCGTTCTACGCCATAATCCGTTTGATCATGCTCGCGAAATCGATATTATTTCGTGGTGTCTATATCATTTATCACGCACAGTCATGCTAGGTAGGCTGATGTATTGTGAAAAGCTAAGCTATTTTGACTTCAACTTAAGCTAAAAAACCAAACTTAATTGGAAAATAAACAAAGATTCAGAAGAGGTATTGTTTTACAGTATATAATTCTGATTATAAGGGTCAACGGCGTCACCCAACTCTTTGTATTATAATTGGCGTCCATCCAAACGTCTGCCCGTACTAATTAGTAATTGATAGTTATTTTATTGTTATTTATTTGTCTTACTAATGCACTTGGGACGTTTGACAATAAATAAAACAATTAAGTGAACATATGTTTGTAAATAATGACTTTGTCTCTACATAATGCCTCGCAGTTACATACGCGTTAAATTTTATTTTACATTAGCAGTGCCCGCGGTATTATCCGCGTAGATTCCAATTCCATGGGAATTTTCAATTAAAAACTCGGTCTTATGTGTAATTTCTGGTTATCCTACTAATATTATAAATGCGAAAGTTTGTATGTTTGGATGTTTGTTCCACTTTCACGCAAAAACTACTGTATTGATTTTGATTCAATTTGGTACAGATGTTCCTTATAACTACGAATAACACATATGATACTTTTTATCCCGAAATTCCCATGGGATTGTGTATAAGAAATCGTATGTTTTATTGTAACTTTTTGTAGTCACAAATCCTACCAATAGATGGCGCTGTTACTTAATTTTTTAACACACGATGGTGAATTGTGCCGAGATTGTATGATACTACGAGCTACGCATTCTCACGGGAGCGGATAAAACCCCGGGACGCCCTTGTTTACAATATTTCCCATCCATAATCGCCTTTCTTTACCCAACCTGTACAATTGCAACTAATTTCATCACCCGTCTCCGTATCGGTGTTTAGTAATGAATAACGAAATCTATCGCATGTACGTGGTAGATAATACTAATAGTGTTATCAGTACGTATGTTTTGCTGCGTCAATGGGAGATAGTGAATTTTACTAGGTAGGTATCTAAAAATTAGTTTGAAAACTAAACTTGAAAACTTACTGATGAAAATAATGCTGTTAAAACAAGAAAACTTATAATTAAGTTAGTTTTAGGGTGTAATAAAAACAAAATAAATTCACTCAAAACAAACTATTATAGTTAAATAAATAAATAATAAATAAATAAAAAAATCTTTATTGCTTTTTCGCTTAAAACTACAAGAAAAAAAATACAGAGAAAATCAATAAAAAAACAAAAGGAAATGACTCAGCTTGATGCTGACTGAACACATACGATTCGGCCAGCGCTGTTTTTCAGTCACTCCTGTACTCCTAAGATGTAGTTCCTTCTCCTCTGTCACACACACCATGTATTTGTAATTGTGTGCATTACCTTATTCTTGCAATGAATGAAACTATTTTTTTTATTTAATTTATTTATTCATTTATTGCGTACATGTTTTTGGGTATAGGCAGATCTTATAAATACCAGGGAAGTATTAAAAACATGAACGCTGCAAGGGCACAGCAATACACAAAGTGTGGGGGTATCACAAACTACGCACACACTCAGACCGAAAATTACAGTAACTGACCCCTAAGTTCGTCACTTGTATCTACTAGGGTATCAGAAACTACGCACACACTCATTCACACCCAGACCGAGACAAACATTTGTGGTTCACACTAATATTCACCCCGCACGGAATATCTAACCAGCAACCTTACGATGGCAGTCCGACATGGTAATAGGAAGATTAATCATTGATTTTCTCCCTTCATTCCAGGTCCATTTCTCGACGGACCCCCCCAAGGTCCATACAATGCGAGTGTGGGCGTTCGCGGCGCGCCAGGCACGAGCCGGCCACTGGGAGAGATACGCCATTGACCGGGAGAGATTTAAACGGAGGTAAGTCTTATATTAATATAGAATTTGGATATTTTAAAGTTTATTATTACAAGGAATTACCCTTATTCAAAGTAAGTCCGATACCTTTGCAAATGACGGAGAAAAAGAAGCGAGGAAAAATCTATCTAATTAATATCGAATTGCAAAAAACATTAAATTAAAAATTTAAAAAACCTCCAACACAATTACTTTCAAACCCACATAAGTTTTAAACGGGTCAACCGATTTTCATCAAACATGTCTAAGAACACTCGCACGTCCCCTTTAATAAAAAAAAAACTAAATTAAAATCGGTTCATCCGTTCGGGAGCTATGATGCCACAGACAGACATATACACACACAGACACGTCGAACTTATAACACCCCTCTTTTTGCGTCGGGGGTTAAAAAAAAAACTTATACCAGCATAACTATAAACTTTGATCCCTTTATTAGCCGTTGAGTCGTGGTGGAAGGATCGGCTAGTCTGCGTTACCGACTTGCGTGCGTGTCCCTACACCTGCACACGCGAGGACCTTTACAAGGCCACTGATAGTGCCATATCGGTGGCCAAGTTCTGGTCCTCTAAAATATGAGTCGACACGCTAAGAAGAAGGAGATCCCTTTTATTTATTTATGGAAAACTTACTGCTAGTTATATACATTACGCACTTATATAAATACATACATTATTTAAATACATACATGCATTATGTGCCCTTTATTTACTCTGCCTGCCTCTCACTGAATATCGGCGTTAAAGTAGCCGATATTCATTTAGAGAGAGTGTATGTAGCGCGGGGAATGAGAGCGACGGTCGACCAAAACCCTCATATCCCTCCCTCCTCATATCCTGTTAACCTCACGTTCATTCACGGCTTGTACACTTGTGACCTCCAGTCTGTTTGTCCAGGGCCCTGATTCTCTAAACTATTAAGCTGTGATAATGCTACTCAAATGTATTTTAATATCGACATTATGGCCGTTTTTTTGACATTTGTTGTCATTTTGGTATTCTCTTAGTGACAACTACTCCGCTGACTCAATGGCTCCATAAAACTTAGATGGTTGTCATGGAAACAGTATTCTGACGATTTTTATTTGAATTTTGATATGCAACAAAGACCACTGAGACACCATAGCCATATGAATAAATTTTAGTCGAATACCAAATTTCTGACACTCTCGTTATGGTCCCTCAATATCAACATATTGTCTGATCAATAATGTTAAATTGCAGACTTAGGCCCCAGTTCATTTGCTACCACGAAATAGCAGGAATGCATGTTGGTGATCTCAACTAACATATTTCTCTCTAAAATTACAGGATAGCAGACACAGACATGGCGGTATCCTGGGTTTTGAAGCCCCAGCACAGATCCAGAGTAATGTTCCAGCGGTTCATGCCGTGGTGGAACAGGGAGAAGAGAAGAGAAGCAGCAGAAAGAGAGGCGAAGAGGGCGGAAGAAGAAAGGGTTAGAATTGAAGAAGAAAAGAATATTAGTGACAGAATTACAGAAGAAGATAAACTTCAAGAAGGAATCGTTGAAAAAAAAGAAGAAAGTATTAAAGGAGATGTAGAGAGAAGTGGTGAAAGAGTAATTAATAAAGAAGTAATTGACCAAGGAGAAAAAAGAGTACGAGAAGAAAAGAAGAGTAGTGACAGAATTACAGAAGGAGATAAACTTAAAGAAGAAATAGTTAAAGGAATTCACACACAGAGTAATAGTGAAAGAATAATTGAAAAAGAAGAAACAGGCAAAGAAGAGAGTAATTGTAAAATCACAGAAGGATCAAGAGAAAATACAGATATACAGAAAAGTATTAAAAAAGGAAATAAAATTGAAAATATAATCGAAGAAAGAAGAATTATTAATGAAATTAAAGAAGATTCAAATAAAGAAGAAATAGGTAATATTATTACAGAAGATTTCATTAAAAATTCAAATATTACGAAAGAAATTAAAGATGATATTCTTCTAGAATCAAATATTTGATAGAGATATACAAATTTAAGAAGATTTTAGCAAAGATAAAGGAAAATATTGGAAATGTATCCAAAATACAAATTGTTAGTAATGATCATGTTAATGTAATTAATAGTTGATTTATCAAAATTTACTCATAATGCCTCATAGAGTCACAATCGTTTCTGTGCCGGCGGCCAAAATTGGAAGCTCCTATTGTCATTGTGACTCTAATGTCATTTGGATACATTTTCAATAAACTGACAACCAAAAGATGCGATTACAGCGACGCTGGCACCGGCACAGACAAGATTGTGACTCTCAGAAAAGCTTAGTTTAAACATATATGTGAAGTCACAGTGAACAATATAGTTTGGCTGTGCTTCGTTTTTATTTTATGAAATCATACATTTTTAATTTTCACCTAATCTGGGATTCGAACCTAAGTCTATGCTGAATTTAAACCAACTGAACATCTTAGCAGATCTAGCATGACTTCGAAAACGCGATATGATATAGTTATTTATCGACATCCAACTGTCAAAATATGATAAAAATACCCGCCAAATTTAATTATACCATATCATAGCACGTGATAATTCATGTGGTCATGCTCGCGAAATCGATATTATATCGTGGTGTCGATATATTTTATCACGCACAGTCATGCTAGGCCATTATATCAGATAGAAAACTAAAAAAAATAATGTGCAATGTCGTTTTCAAAATATTAATAAATATAAACATCACAAACACGAACCATGTTTAAAACTAGCTTATCCAGGAATCAAATCTGGACTTAGTAGGCAGATGTACATACCACTAGACCGAAGCGTAAAAGTGAGTCTAAATTATGTAACACTAATAGCGCCCCGCGGTTTCACCTGCGTAGTTCCCGTTCCCGTGGGAATACAATGATAAAATATAGCCTATGTCACGCACTGATAAATTAGCTTTCCATTAGTGAAAGAATGTTTGAAATCGGTTCAGTAGTTTCGGAGCCGAGCAATTTAAAAAAAAAAACTATATCTCACTTGTGAATAAAATGTCATTATTCAACGGTCTTTGCACAAATAAGAGCCCCTTTATGAGCAAGTGTGTTGAAAAGATCTTTATTAGATTTTTGTTATATTACCAAGACAAGACTCACTTTTATAGAAATAAAAATATGTTTTGTTATTATTTTTGCACTTTTAAATACATATATGTTTAATAATGTATTTATTTGTCTTAAATTGTTACCATTATAACTAAATTTATTATGTTAAACGCATTTTTTTTGTATAAATGTATAAAAAGAATAAGTATTTATTTTTGTAATTTGTTTTTTCTATGTGTATACTAGCTGTACCCCGCGGTTTAGCCCGCGTTAGCTCTTATTGGTCGTAGCGTGATGTTATATAGCCTATAGCAGCGCCCCGCGGTTTTACTCGCGTGGTTCTCTTTCCTGTGGGCGTAACGGGATAAAATATAGCCTATGTCACTTCCTGAAAAGCAGTGACGGATTAAGACTTCATGATGCCCTAAGCAATCCAAGCCTTGGGGCCTCCAGGGCTGTAGCTAGAGTGGAATAAGACGACGAAACAATAAATTAAAATTTAAAAAACCCCCAACACAATTACTTTCAAACCCCCATAACTTTTAAACGGGTCAACCGATTTTCATCAAACATGTCTAAGAACACTCGCACGTAAGTCCCCTTTAATACAAACAAAACTAAATTGAAATCGATTCGTCCGTTCGGGAGCTATGATGCCACAGACAGACAGATTTACACACACAGTCACGTCAAACTTATAACACCCCTCTCTTTGCGTCGGGGGTTAAAAAAAAGGTCAGCGCTATATCAAGGTAGGCCATTTGTCATTTCAAGCATAGCTACGGCCCTGGGGGCCCCCTATCCTTGTGTTCTGGTGCCCCCCAGACGTGGTACCCTAGGCAATTGCTTAATTTGATTAAGGGTTAATCCGGGACTGCTGAAAAGTAAACTATCTAAAAGTGAAAGAATTTCCCAAATCGGTCTAGTAGTTTCGGAGCATATTCCATGTAAACAATCAAATCTTTCCTCTTTATAATATTAGTATAGAAAACTTCATGTATTCATGAGCTATCCAAAACTAAAATACTTTTTCAAATTGAACAACTTTTTCAGCGCGGTTTTATCCGTGGAAAATCCCAATCCCATGGGAACATACTAAATATAAACCTTCCTCTTGAATCACTCTATCTATTGAAGAAAACCGCATCAAAATCCGTTGCGTAGTTTTAAAGATGTAAGCATCCCTATGTATGCAAAAACAAAGTCGCTTCCCGCTGTTTGTCGCTACAGATAGCGGGAAGCGACTTTGTTTTATATACTACTAGCATCGCCCCGCGGTTTAACCCGCGTAGTTCCCGTTCCTGTAGTAATATGGGAATAAAAATATGCTAAAAACCTTCCCACTGAATCACTCTATCTATTAAAACAATCCGCATCAAAATCCGTTGCGTAGTTGTATAGATGTAAGCATACATAGGGACAGACAGCGGGATGCGACTTTTCATACTATGTAGTGATATTTGATATATACAGCTTTTTCTGTTAAATAGGGTCTTGCCTTAAATAAATTATAAATAGATTTTAAACTGTAAATATTGTAAACATGTAAAATAAAATAATAATATATGAAGCATGTAATGAAAATATATGTATTACATTATATGGGTTTGGTTGAAATTAAAGTTTATATACTTTGGATGTGCTCGTTTTATTTTCTTTTTGTGCTGTACTTATAATATACTAGCTGCGCCCTGCGGTTTTACCCGCGTTGAATTTTGGGATAAATCCTATGTGTTATTCCTAGGTATGAGGAACATCTGTACCAAATTTCATTAAAATCCATTCAGTAGTTTTTGCGTGAAAGAGGAACAAACATTCACACTCACAAACATTCGGCTTTATAATATTAGTAGGGAGTTATACTCCCTAGGAAAATTAAAATACCTACTAATTTAAAAAGCCTACTCTTCACTGTAGTATTAGCCAATAAAGTCGTAGCATCAGTCACTGATCGTAGCTTCAGTCACCGAAGTCGTAGCATCAGTCACTGATCGTAGCATCAGTCACCAAACTCGTAGCATTATTCACTGAAGTCGTAGCATCAGTCACTGAAGTCGTAGCATCAGTCACTGAAGTCGTAGCATCTGTCACTGAAGTCGTAGCATCAGTCACTGAAGTCGTAGCATCAGTCACTGAAGTCGTAGCATCAGTCACTGAAGTCGTAGCATCAGTCACTGAAGTCGTAGCGTCAGTCACTGATTAGCGCCTAACAAAATTAGCATAGCAATTAGCTCCGCGTATTAATAGCTTTATGAACAGGCGCTAATCAAAAATATCTAGAGATTGATTGTTACGAATTAAGGCAAAAACTACTTAAATGATTTTAAAAATTAATATAATTATATCGACAAAAACCATTACTTCAACCTACCTAATGTCCATACTTGATAATTTTTCGGAAGACTACGAGTATTAGTGGTCACCATGCCGGACTGCCATCCGTAAGGTTGCGGGTTCGATTCGAATATGTGTGTGAACCATAAATGTTTATCTCGGTCTGGGGGTTTGTGTGTGTGTGTGAATGAGTGTGTGCGTCGTTTCTGATACCCTAGATACAAGTTACGGACTTAGTTAGGGGTCAGTTACTGTAATGAGATGATGGAGTTAATGTTTTCAGGGTTCCAAACCCAAAGTGTTAGGACCCTATTACTAATTTTATTTGTTACTAGCAGCGCCCCGCGGTTTTACCATCGTAGTTCCCGTTCCCGTGGGAATTTCGGGATAAAAATCTATGTTCTTTCCCGGACTATAAGCTACCCCTGTACCAAATTACAAGTCAATCGGTTTAGTAGTTTAGCCGTGAAAAGGTAACAAACAGACGGAGTTACTTTCGCATTTATAATATTAGTAACTAAGTAAGTACTAGTAAGTAAGTAAATAAGGATACTTACAAACGCCAGGAATAAAACCGATGACCCCAGGAATTGTAATGACGTATTTACCGCTGAGCTGACGAAGGTTATACAAGAATAGAACTTGATTGCGTTGTATCGGTAAAAAGTGGGTTTTTCTTAATGATATTTACTGCTTAGTCATATTATTATAATGTGTAAATAAGTGGAAAGATTGGGGCATTATGTATTACTCGATCACGGTGAAGGAAGGTTATGATTTTGATACGTATTCATATAGAGTCACCAAGTTTTCCGTGCCGGTGCCAGCGTCGCTGTAATCGCATCTTTTGGTTGTCAGTTTATTGAAAACTAGCGGTAGTTCCCGTTCCCGTAGGAATATGGGGATAAAATTATGCAAAAACCTTCCCACTGAATCACTCTTTCTATTAAAACAACCATCAAAATCCGTTGCGTAGTTTTAAAGGTCTAAGCATACATAGGGACAGAGAAAGCGACTTTGTTTTATACTAGGTATGTAGGTGATGTATCCAAATGACATTAAAGTCACAATGACAATAGGAGCTTCCACTTTTGGCCGCCGGCACAGAAAACTTGGTGACTCTTTATAAAGTTGAATTTGTAACGAAATTGAATTAAAAACGCACATTTGATTTCAATTCATTAGGGGAGGCCTTGGCCCAACACGTTAAATAAAAAAAAAACTATTTTTGATTTTTTTTCAACAAAAACTTTTTTTGTTTTTTTTTAACAATGACTTATAAAATAGACAAATGTCAAAACAATTATAGACAAGCCAACGCAGTCGTGAAACAACGGGGACCGCCACCGTTGGTTTCCATGAAACAGAGAACTAGGCATCTCTTTCTCATGTATTGCCATTACATTTTAACTTGCTTTAATATAGGCAAAAAATAATCGTTTAATTTGACTAACGCAATCTATTAAATATTCAATGCTTTATTATATCGTTAGAAACCTAATTATATTGTTTCAAAACATTACACACAAACAAAGATAGACTATAGTGCTCTCAGTACCATACTTATGTAAATAAATAAAAACACAAAAATGGTATTTTATACATTTATTATTAAATACATATAGTGAAATAAATAAGTCATAGATTTGGATAGTGCACACGCAGTATTGTTGCGGTCCAGACTGTACACCCTTTGCTAACCCGTCTCACTACACCGTCTAACTTGTATTTCATTTAAATCTGCTTGCTCCTCTGTCAATTAAAAATAATCTGAAAAAAAAGAAGTTATCTTTACTTACTTATGTAAAGTTTGACAAGCTGTAGGTTTTCCCCCCAATAATCCTTTTATGTTAATCAAATATAAGTAAATGTTTCTCTTGGGCGGGAATCGAACTCGTAACCTTCGGCATAACAGGGTCACCACCAAATACACCACTGTAGTCTTTGACTCGGTCGTCAATCAAGAATTGTTATTGGGTATTTCACGAACTTCGATAAGTTATATAAATTCACCTTTACCTTTTGTCAAAAAATATTATTTTAAGCCACAGTATGTTGTTTTTTTATTTTGTGCTTTTGACAATAAAAGTATTTTTATTTATTTAAATCATTACAAACGGTATTAATTTTTATTATTTACTTACTTACCTAATTTACTGTAATGAAAAATATGTCGAGAATTTAACTAAGAACTGACAACACAAACCTGTAACAGTCGAAATCCATATGTGTATTTAGTTTTAAGGAAATAAAGTGACCAGCTGCTTACTTTTTTCTATAATCCATTAGTCATCCTTTAGAATAGTATGTGGGGCATCACTTTAACATGCTTTTAGATTATTTAATATTTTAAATTTATAAATAAAGATTTAAAACACGGAGCACTTGATACTAAAGACACTGACAATAAATAAATGCCATTTTGACATTGTCACCGAGTTTCCAATTTCTGCCGTTTCACGGGAGCAGCGGTCAAGCGGTAACCCGAAATAAACAAAAAAACGTGAATTAAGTTAATCAGGAACCGATTTTCTGAACTTTAAATCAATTTATTTAAAAACTACAAATTACAAACCCGTTACTTAGTTTATTATTATTATTTTCCTCAAAAATTAACAAATTCATACAATTAATATTTACTATTTAATATATATTAATATTTACATACAATTAACTATTGATAACTAACAAATCTATAATTTAACTGAACTAGAAATACATAATAAATAAATAAAAAACCTTTAAATTTTATTTCATTGTCATGGGACTTACATAAGTATGCCCAACAGCTCAATCGGATAACCAGAAGTGGTCGAAAAATGTCTGCAAGATTTGATTACAGACAACGTAAGGTTGCGAGTTTGATTTCCGTGTGAGGTGAATATTTGTGTGATCCATAAATGTTCTGGGTGTGTGTGAATGAGTGTGTGCGTAGTTTCTGATACCCTAGATACAAGTTACGGACTTAGTTAGGGGTCAGATACTGTAATGAGATGATGGAGGGGATAGTTATTATTTGAATCGTAGTAGTTTTTACGTGAAAGAGTAACAAACATCTAAACATTCCCACAAACTTTCGTATCACTACATTACATACATCTCTGTCCCTATGTATGCTTAGATCTTTAAAACTACGCAACGGATTTTGAAGCGATTTGTTTTAATAGGTAGAGTGATTCAGTGGGAAGGTTTTAGCATAATTTGATCCCCACATTTCTACGGGAACGGGAACTACGCGGGTGAAACTACAGGGCGTTGCTATTACCTAATATTAGAAGAATTACCTATAGTAAGAATAGAACATGTGACCCCTATTTCTAAAAGCTGTTTACTTACCACTTGACCTTACTCCAAACGTAAACAACTTTGACATTCAAGGATTAAAAAAAACTAATATTTTTTTTACAAACTGCCTCGCGTTTAACCAATGTTATTAATTAATTTTTGTTGTTGTTTAAAAAAAAATGTGAATGTGTTCTAAATGATTAACATAATAATAATAATAACATGCCCGCAGGGCACCTTTGAGGCGGGGTGTCGGGGAGTAGCGACCCCGCGGACCTGACGCGCTCCCGGGGGAGGTCACCATTCCTCACTCCGCTCGCCTTCACTGGCCGGCGGAGGGAGCACTGACGAGGAACAGGTCCCCCACCTCCGTGCTTGCCTTCATTGGCCGGCCGGAGTGAAGCCCGCGAGAGCACTTTGGTGCTCGGAGAGTGAGGGGCGTTGCGTAAGTGGTGAGTTGGCTTAGCATGAAGCTGGACCCTCGGGCTCAGTGGATCGCGGTTTAAAACCCAGGGCGTCTGCTCCACTCTCAAAGCCGCTCGTTTCATGTTGCCCCCTTGTTGCGATTCGAGCGACTTGTTTGGGGGGCCCAGTTATAGAGCTGGCAAGTCTCCATCCGCCGCTTCGTACATGTTTAAAGCATTGTATCGGCGGGTGTCATAGTCCCCATAGTTCCCCAATATTCCATTCACGGGACTATTAAAGAGTCCCGGTCTTTTGGAAGGCTAGTATGGGGCCGAAGCCAACACACGGAAGCCCTTTGACATATTTAATCTTGTGTAAAGGATGCACAATCCGGCGACTATCCCTGTATAACACTATAAAATGCATCCAAGGACAGTCCCCGGTTCTGCTGGGACTATTGCAAATATATGGAAAACTACGACTGGGTTATGGGAATGGGATGTTTAATGGACTGGATATTGGGGAACTATGGGGACTATGACTATTATTATTATTAAAATGAAAAGATGGAGGCAATAAAAAAAAAACAGTGGCTAATAGTTTGGAAGAAAAAACGTTTTTACTACGAAAACAGGGAACTTTGCGTATTTATCACTACATACCTAGTATAAAACAAAGTCGCTTTCTCTGTCCCTATGTAGGCATGCTTAGATCTTTAAAACTACGCAACGGATTTTAATGCGGTTTGTTTTAATAGATAGAGTGATTCAAGAGGAAGGTTTTTAGCATAAATTTATTCCCATATGCCTACGGAAACGGGAACTATGCGGGTGAAACCGCGGGTCGCAGCTAGTAATGAATATTATGATTAATGGAAACGAAATTAATTTTACTATTACCTCATAGTATGACCTCCCTTTTTTGTAAACAGTTTTTTACTGTCAGTCTGTTTACGGTTTTTCCCGCCTTACCATAGAATAACCAAGGCAAACCACATCGTATGTTATTCAGTGATAATGTAGCTTTCCATTAGTGAAAGAAATTTGGTAATCGGTCCAGTAGATTTTGAGATAAAAATCAATTGCTGTTCGTTAGTCTCGCTAAAACTCGAGAACAGCTGAACGGATTTATCTTATCTTGGTCTTGAAATGTTCGTGGAAGTCTAGGGAAGGATTAAAAGGTGAGAAAATAACGAATAATTGCCGGGAACGGGTACTACGCGGGTGAAACCGCGGGGCACAGCTAGTTTGTATATAAAAAAGTACAATTCTGTATAAGCTAGTCAGTGGTTTAAGGATTTACGCGTGTATATCAAATCAAATTAATTTACCGTTTTTATTTCATTTACAAAATATTTTTAACAATATTCTGCACATCAAGACATGAATTGAAATAACTCTGTCAAATATCAAATCTGTAGGTGCTGTAGTTTTTCCGTAATATGTACCACAAAACTGTACTTATAACTTGTTAAACTAGCTAAAAGCGTGGCTTTGTGTGGGCTCGCGAGGTTTTTCTTAGTAATTCTATGTTTTATAGTAAGAAAGAAAGAAAATGGTTTAATTCTTGAAAACGCGCGATACCACAGATGCCGTGTTAGACCAACAGAAATTTCTTTATGTCCAATGTCCGCCACAGCTTTATCTAACGTCAAGCCTTGTGACTTGTGATTGCGAAAGCTTATTGTATTGTTTCCTGGAACATTTAGTATTTCCACTTTTCCAATATTTAGTTATGGGTGGTATCGGACTCAACCATTATTGTCATACGTTGTAATGAGAATAATTTTCATATCGAACCATTATCACTCGTGAGTCGTGGCATTTAATCGGGAGGACAAATCCATTTTCAACCCAAAGGAGAATGGGCGTTCCTTCCTATATGTTGTAACACTTTGTGCCCTACGTCATTTGAAAGCTCTCGATGAGTACAACTTCTTGTATAGGCTGAAGTCTTTATCTCGTGCAGGGAAACTGCTAGGGCGGATTAACTGACTCTATGAGGTATCATCCTGTCATGTTGTAACACCTATGTCATTTGAAAGGTCTCGATGAGTACTACTATGTACTTATTGTATGGGCTGAAGTCTTTATCTCATGCAGGGAAGTGCTAGGGCGGATTAACTGACTCTATGATATGTGATTCTGAATTATTTCTCGAAAAGATTCCATAAAAAAAAATATTCGTTTAAAAAAAATAGAAACAATCAAAACAAAAACTACCATCTTCATACATCAATATTCACTATCAGAAAGTTTGGAAAGTCTTGTTTAGTTTAGAGTCATCAAGTTTTCTGTGCCGGCGGCGGTCAAAATTGGAGGCTCCTATTATGCTATCCGTGCGGTCCAAATTGCGCTTTTTCGCCCTATCGGTACCAATAGCGCGCTAACGGAGTGAAGTGACCGAATTGAACGTATTTGCACCAACGAAAGTAATGGGACGTCATCAGTGACGTCATTAAAGTATGCAAACGCTGCTCATGGAAAATACTTAGGTTGTGCAGTGTGTGCACAAATGTTAAACTCAAAATTTGACGTTTCAGAATTTGATTTATTTTAGTTTTGTTAGTAAACATTTAAGTTTAAAATAATAATTGATCAGAATGCAATATGTTAAATTTAAACACAAAATTACAACAACTGTTTTCTGAATCTTGAAATTCGAAATGCCGAGTACGTAACTCTTATTTTGATATTTGCACACACGTACGCACACAATCCTGGTCCGATTAGATAGCGCGCAAACAGCGCACATAGCGCATTAGCGCACATATCAATTTGGTTAACGCGTGTGCAATGTTGTTAAAGTTTGTAACTTTTTCGTATTTCGGACCGCCCTCTATAATGTCATTTGGATACATTGACAATCATCTGACAACCAAAAGATTCGATTTCAACGACGCTGTCACCGGAACAGGAAACTTGGTGACTCTATATCTCTAAGGTCACACTTACCACTCAAAACTAATTCCATGATCTGTACTCTGCCTTCATTGATAAATATTTGAGGGATTGGACTAAAATTGGATAGATACGTAACTTGTACCGACATCATAGCGACATACGGATAATCCTAAAAAAATAAATAAAATATTTACTTCGTAAAAACTGTATGATGATCATTGTACCTAAAATCGCTATCTTGAACTCCAATTATCTCCGTAATGTGATACCTACTTTAGAGTACTTTACTCCAAAATATTTTTCGTTCGTATGTGTGGTCGCTATTCATATTTTATAGGTTTCATAAAGCGCTGCTCAAGTTTACATCAGTCCAAGAAAGTGATATTTTGATTGGAAGTTAATCACTTGGCCACAATATCCAATTTGAATAGGTACACTGTAATAACTGGGTGAACTTGCGCTATTAATTGCTCTTCGACGAATTTTAATTTCTTTAAAACGATAGGTTGTGGTCCTGGAACCATATTAGTCTATACAAAGTCCGTTGTTTTCGATGTGCAAATCAATCCAAAGAAGATGACATGAATTACCACGAACACAATTAGATTCCAGGTACATCTCGAGGTCTTCTCTGGCTTTCCTTTACATCGACCATCAAAGAACCGTTAATTTCGTGTCCGAGGAGGCCAGTTAACGTGCGTTTTTGTGGCACTTTATTATAACGATTACACTAATCTCTTAATCTTATTAAACTTTCCTTTAATTTTTATCATAGAGATATTTTTTTTTTTTTCATCCCTCCGTTTTTCTTTTTCTCTCTCTAACTTCTGGTATAGTTTTGCCACAAGGTGAGCATTGTGCTACGAACACAATTATATTCTACATCTCGAGGTCTTCCCTGACTTTTTCTTACATCGTCCATTAGAGAACCGTTAGTTTCGCGTTCTAGGAGGCTAGTTGCCCGCTCGTGGCCCAGTGCTACCCGCGGATCTCCGGTGATCTGTGCGGTTAAGCATCGTCTGGCACCGTCATGACTGTGATGGGTCATTATTAAAAATACTTTTAATTTCATGAGCGTTTCCGTGCTTCGGAGGGCACGTAAAGCCGTCGGTACCCGCTGCCGTACTAACATCTTCGATAGTCGTTACGGGTAGTTAGAGCCCTCAAAAGTCTAACATTTGGTTTAACCAAAAAATGTCGTATAGCCCTCTGGGTTGTGAAGGGCTGATGGCAGTCGCTTTACGTAATATACTGACATTCCGCCAAATCTGGTTAAACTGAAAACCGACCCCAAATAGACATGGGATAAAGGTTCGGAAAAGAGAAGAGGAGGCTAGTTAACGTGCGTTTTTGTGGCATTTTACTATAACAACTATTATCATTTCGAAATCAGTGTTAATTTTATTAAACTTTCTTTTTATTTCTATCGTAGAGATGTTTGTTTTTTTAACGGGGGGGCTCCGCCCCCCCAACCCCCCGTTTTTCTTTTCTCTCTCTTATTTTTGACATATTTTTGCCACAAAGTGAGCATTGTGCCACGAACACAATTACTACATCTTTTCTGACTTTCCCTTACATCGTCCATCAAAGAACGATTAATTTCGCGTAACGTACGTTTTTGCGGCATTTTACTATAACAACTATTATCATTTCGGAATCAGTGTTCAAATTTTCTTTCAATTTCTATCATAGAGATGTTGGTTTTTTTTAACGGGGGGGCTCCGCCCCCCCAACCCCCCGTTTTTCTTTTTTCTCTCGGCCTCCTTTGATGACACATTTTTTTAAACCGATGAAATTGTAAACATAATCAATTTCACAATGTACAAATCTATTTCTTTTTATTTCGATTTTTTTACGGCATTAGAAACATGAAACCTTCATGCTCGAAACTGGATATCAACGCCATCTATTGTGTGCTGAATGACACTAAGTCGTAATCGTTTGACATTTAAATGTCATTTTAACCCCTATAACCCGGCTAATTTGAGAAGTATTTTTTGTTAATATGTTTATATGTAATCAATGTATATTATTTATAGACGAGTTATATTACGCATCCATTTTATTTCTCGAAATTTAAAATTTGTTTGCAAAATTGTTAAAACCTTTTTCTTTATTTCATTTACAAAATGATATAAAAACCATTTTCTGCACATCTAGACATGAATTGAAACAACTCTGTCAAATATCAAATCTGTAGGTGCTCTAGTTTTTCCGTAATATGTACCACAAAACTGTAAAAACTGTTGAATTAGGAGGGCTTCGCTTCGCTCGCCCTAATTAAAAGGGCTTCGCTTCGCTTGCCCTAATAACATAACATAGTCATTCACTCCATCATCTCATTATAGTAACTGACCCCTAACTAAGTCCGTAACTTGTATCTAGGGTATCAGAAACTACGCACATACTCATTCGCACACACACCCAGACCGAGACAAACATTTGTGGTTCACACAAATATTCACCCCGCACGGCAATCGAACCCGCAATCTTACGGATGGCAGTCCGGCATGGTGACCACTCTGCCATCGAGGTCGTCAAATAAGACTACAATTTTTAATTTGCCCCATACGGGAATTGAACCAGCAACCCTTTAGTCAAGCCATGACTAGTCAAGTCAATAATAAAGTAGTTACATAATAATTATTATATACTTACAATAAGTAAATAATGCCACTTAAATCATCGATCATTTGATGACGTCAGTGAATAAGCCATTGAAAATATAATTATTTTGTTTGTTTATATTCTGCAACAAATATGGTACTTCAAGCCATGTATCCACTAGGGAACATTTTGTCCCGGTTGCAACGCGGTCTGTCTCGACAGGGGAAGTACCACACACATATACATAATTATCCGCTCGTTTCATGTTGCCCCCTTGTTGCGACTCGAGCGACTTGTTTGGGGGGCCCTGTTATAGAGCTGGCAAGTCTCCATCCGCCGCTACCTACGTGTCTATAACACAGCATCGGCGGGTGTTATAGTCCCCATAGTTTTTTTTTATAGCAGTCCATTGAACATCCCATTAGCCATGTATCCACTAGGGAACATTTTGTCCCGCAACACGACGCGCAACACAAAATTTACGTGAGTCTGCAACGTTGCATTTTGACCCGCAACATGCTCCGCAACATTGTACGTGACGCGGGGCATGTTGCTTGTCCCGCCTCGAGAGCGAGCACATGTGTCATAAATCATAAACTTCATTTGCATTACTAAGTGTATATACATAAAGTTGTTAACATAATATACAGGCACTTAAAACTTAGTAGCCCTTGTCAGGCATAACAAATTTAAAGTTAACAATAAAAGTTATTAACCAAAGAAAGTTATGGTACATGCAAAAACTTAATATTAGGTAATTTTAAGTTAAGTATTCATAAAACAAAGAATATACAAAGAAACAACAACATATAATTGTATAACAAATAATCTTGTCCCGCGTCAATGTCGCTCCATTTGTTACCAAGTGTACTCGTAGTCGCGTTCATCAACTCGTTATTTCTCGTTGTAGTAAGAAATTCCGCTTCCACCACCTTCTTCCATTACAAGCTTTTTATTCTTATTATTACAAGCTTTTATTTAGTGTCACCTGTCCCGTTGTCTGTAAATCTTGCAGCCATTTTTCGACCACTTCTGGTTATCCGATTGAGCTGAAATTTGGCATCATAAGTATGCCAAATTTCAGCTCTAAGTCCCATGACAATGCAATAAAAGATAAAAAAAGCTTGTTTTTAAAAGGTTTTTTTTTTTAAATTATTCTTGTTTAAAATTAGGCCCAGTGGTTAAACCCACGTAGTTCTCTACCTTCCCCTTGAATTACTCTATCTATTAAAACAAACCGCATCACAATCCGTTGCGTAGTTTTAAAGATCTAAGCATACATAGGGACAGAGAAAGCGACTTTGTTTTATACTATGTAGTGATGTGATGATTTAATGAAAAAAAAAGGTGTCCAATATTTTGTTGGAAATCTCTATCTGACGGACTAATTAGATTTTCTTGTCATCAACCTTACTGCTGAAAAATGCACAATTAAATCAAAAATTAAAAAAAACCACCAACACAATTACTTTCAAACCCCTATAACTTTTAAACGGGTCAACCGATTTTCATCAAACATGTCTAAGAACACTCGCACGTAAGTCCCCTTTAAAACAAAAAAACTAAATTGAAATCGGTTCATCCGTTCGGGAGCTATGATGCCACAGACAGATACACACAGACACAGACACGTCAAACTTATAAAACCCCTCTTTTTGCGTCGGGGGTTAAAAAAAATAATAATATAGGTACAATTACTTAGATCACGTTTTATGCTAAAGAACATCTCATGTTTTTAAATATGGTCAATGACCTCAGATCATACACCCCATGTGAATTCAGGTTTAAAAAAAAAAAGAAATGGACAATGCGAGTCGGATTCGCCCACTGAGGGTTCCATACTTTGTCATCCTACTAATATTATTTATGCGAAAGTTTGTATGTATGTTTGTTACTCTTTCACGCAAAAACTACTGTACCGATTTAAATGAAATTTGGTACAGATGTTCCTTATAACTAGGAGTTAATGCAGAAATTCCCACGGGATTGGGATTGGACAAGCTTAGCTTGTAAACCACGGGAATCGAGTCTCGAAGTTGTTTTCGAACGATTTCTGAAATTCAGTATCACACTTTATATTTTTTATGATTTAACTAGTTGCGTCCTGTGGTTTTACCCGCGTAAATATAAATCCTGTGGGATTTTTCTTTTGAGGATCCCATGGGAATATTTAATTAAAAAAAAGGTTACGGGACCCTAAATACGCAAAAAATGTATCGTTGCAACTTACCGGTTATAAATATAGACCCCCAAAAATGACGAAGCGATTACCATGATTCAGATGACTGCTAAACAAAAGGATTGTGGGTTTAAATCCCGTACAAGGTACAAACTTTTGTGAACAAAAGTTTCTGTTTCAAGACGAAGTTGGAAATTTAGTAGATTTTAGTCGAATTTTAGCTATATCTATTTAATCTAAAAGTACCTACTAGTAAAACATAAAGAGGTTTTTGAAAAATGCATTCAAAATTTTCGCCACAGCCGGGACTTGAACCCGGAACCATGCTGAACCTGCTACCGTGGCTCCAAGGCGACTGGTCGAAAATCTTGAACGCTTATTATTGCGGTCTTAGAGCAGCAGAGAGGCATATAAAGAGGTATCTAAAATTTGTGAGGTTGTTGTGTCTCTGGATCTATTGGACCGATTTTGATAATTCTTTTACTAATAGAAAGACACATTATTTATGAGTGTCTTACGACCGCTCCGTGGGATTGGCCGCTATACTATACCACATTATCCTTACTAGTCCGTACTTCATCACTACATAGTATAAAACAAAGTCGCTTTCTCTGTCCCTATGTCTCTATGTATGCTTAGATCTTTAAAACTACGCAACGGATTGTGATGCGGTTTGTTTTAATAGATAGAGTGATTCAGTGGGAAGGTTTTTAGCATAATTTTATCCCCATATTCCTACGGGAACGGGAACTACACGGGGCGCTGCTAGTAATATTATAAATGCGAAAGTAACTGTGTCAGTTTCCTTTTCACGTCAAAACTACTGAACCGATTGACTATAAATTTGGTACAGGGCTAGCTTATGGTCCGGGGGAGGACATAGGCTATATATTTTAGCCCGGTATGCCCACAGGTACGGGAACTACGCGGGTGAAACTGCGGCGCGTTGCTAGTAGGCTATAAGTTGACATATAACATAACATAATCATTCCCTCCATCATCTCATGGTAACTGACCCCTAACTAAGTCCGTAACTTGTATCTAGGGTATCAGAAACTACACACACACTCATGCCACGTGATTGACATTTACGGTATAAAAATAAAACGTGGGCCGCAGCTAACGACAAAATAAATATACAAGTTTATAATATTAGTGTAATTTTTAAGGTTCCGTACCCAAAGGGTAAAAACGGGACCCTATTACGAGACTTCGCTGTCCGTCCGTCCGTCACCAGGCTGTATCTCAAGAACGGTGATAGCTAGACAGTTGACATTTTCACAGATGATGTATTTCTATTGCCGCTATAACAACAAATACTAAAAATATAATATAAGAAATATTTAAGAGGGTCCCGTACAACAAACGCGATTTTTTTTGTCGTATTTTTGGTATGGAACCCTTCGTGTCCGACCTGCACTTGGCCGGTTTTTATTTTTAATCTTAGGCTGTTGGATGAAATGTTGCACAATATTATACAAAGATATCATTAAAACATTTGTGACGCACGGAGCACTAAACAGGTATAGGTTTTGTTACTTACTGAGAATTAGGATCGGTATGTATCGGGGAACTTATATCATATTATACACCGCATATATTTACCTGCATGAATCCCAATCCCATGGGAATTTCGGGATAAAAAGTATCCTATGTGTTATTCCTAGTTATAAGGAACATCTGTACCAAATTTAATCTAAATCGATACGGTAGTTTTTGCGTGAAAGAGTAACAAACATCCAAACTTATTAACATACAAACGCATTTATAATATTAGTAGGATAACTTAGGGCTGATTTCTCCAATCGCCAGATATTATAACTTTTATTCGAGGATTTGACGGTTGACAGATTTTGTATGAAATAACCATAGAATAAGGATCACGACCAGGATTCTCTCTGGTCTCTAACTGTCAGAATTTTAAAATTATTCCTCGAATAAAGTTATCTGGCGATGGAGTTTATCTTAGATAATCTATGTAAGGGATAGAATCTATGCTATCAACCGCGTGTCCATTTTATGTAAAGTGTCAGTGTCTACAACTGCTACTAGGGAAGTGCTTAGTAATATAGAGCATATCGATAAAAACTTGCTAATAACTATATAAATGAGAACTTTTTAATAATAAAAAATAATTTATGATTAAATTATATGCTTTATTGAAGATGGACATAAGTATATAATATTTTTAATGAAGTATATTAATGATCTTTCGAAAATAAAAAAATAAAAATCAAAACAACAGTGAAAATAAATCCAACGAACAAAATGGCTCGAAAAACTTGGAAATTAATAAAATCAAAACAAAAATGCAATTCTAATCTTACAAAATATTGACTTAAGGCCTATTTCACGATCTTCAAGTAAACCAAGTAAAGTCAATCTTGTCTCTTTCTTACTTTATACAGGGTTACTGGTTAAGTCGACCTATTCCCGTCAAGGGCGTGTAGTGTACATCGTTTCTGACTGATTTCCCCATGAAACACCCTACACTAAACCTTACCGTTTTCGAGATATTTCAATTTATTGGTTTTTATAAAAATCACCGGATCTTCGGCTATAAGCTTAGATATTTTCAAATGCGTATGTGTTATTATTACTATTACTTGATTTTAACGTTTAAAATAAGGTGCTTTGTGACCCCAATAACAAATATTGTACCTAAAATGAATAAATAAGTAGTTGTAGACGATTAAAACTTATAAAAAATAATACAAATCAGAAAGTTTATTTCTCGTTCAAGGATATCTAGAAAAAAAAATATGGCACCTGTTTGGCAGATATACCTAAAAATATCTACGTTTCATCAGCTATCCATCGAGGTATAACAATCTAGGGTTTTATCGAAATTTTGTACAAAACATGTAGTTTTATAGGCTACTGGGGAGGATAAATAAAACAATAGGTCAGCATACAGAGCATGATACTAAACTTATTTAACTTTTAAGTTCTACACACACCATTTTTGAGTCTAAATTTCATGTTCGACATGTCCGCCCCTTTTTTTTTTTTTTTTTTTTTTCCCAGGGGAAATGCAGTGAGGCTTCCCCGCAAAGCGGCGGGGTATGTGGGACTCTACACTCCACCAGTTTGGGGTGGTGGAGGTCCTACCCACTAAAACCCCTGGGGCGATTCATCAAAGCGCTGAGTGCCTCTGCAGCGGTGAGCGGACCGCATATCCGCTACAGCGGCGGCGCGTGACTCCTGACGGGAGTCTCATCGTGGGGCGTAAGGTGTTGGCACCCCGGACAGGAGGGATGGGTTCCTGTCCTCGTCTTGTGAGCGTCACAGACGCTTCTTATTCTCCTCGTGAGGCTGGTCTTAGCGGACGCTTAAGGTCCGCAGCCTCAGTTATGGGGGCTGGTGAGTCTGAAATGCCCTCCTCCGCCGCCCGACTCTCCTGCTGCGGATAGGATCTGAGGACGCGGCCTCTCTTTCCCTCTCTGCAGCTTCCTTTCTCTTAAGGACATCTTCGCTGAAGGCAATGAAGGCTTGCCAATTGTTCTCCCCTCCAAGTATGGTATTGACCACGCTCGGGAGAGAGAGGTCTGAACCAATTGCACTGATGAGTGCGCTTGACATGTCCGCCCCTGCGTTGCACACATCTTCGCATTATTTTGCGAAGACCAGTTTTCACTACTCCAGTAGTTAATTTTGTTCTTATTTCATTGGCCGCACTAATGATTCTGTCTATCAGTACTTCAATCGATGAAATTGGGGTAGGTATACTTCAAGTAGGTATTCGAAGTGTGGACTCCATTTTCACCTTTAACTTCATGGATTTGACGACATAATCTGTGATCTATGGCAAAATTTGACAAAATTGCTTGATTTTTCACGTATTTCCATAGGATTTTATTTTGTCGTAATTAATTAATAATGCATTTCTTTACACTAAAAACAGTTTATATGGGTTATAATGAGCTCCTAAAACACCCCCAAATAAACAGCATCATTAAATTCAGGTACCGGAGATCTATAGTCTTACCATGTTCAAAGTATCGACCATATTTATCGACACATTTGTTGTACATCACTAACTGCTTGGTATAAAACAATACATTAAATATAACTAAATTAAACCTTTGAAATCACAACTATGTACCACCGGTTGAAAGTGATTTGACGAAAAGTGTTTATTCTACAAGAGAAATGGATATTTTGCTTTAAAATGAGTTATTTCAGATAAAAAATGCCAACAAAGACTAACATGTGAAAAGATAATACTGGATTCTTTACTCCTCCTATAGTTGTTCTGGATTTGCAAAACACAGCACAACACGACATAGTTTTAGTTTCTCACAAGATTATTAGGCTTTACGATGATATTTTATAACAATTTTATTTTCAAGTATTATACGTCGCAATGTTGTGGCCGGCTAACATGTGAAAATTGGTGTTGACGCAGCGTTGACAAGTTTACATTAGCCTTCTCGTTTGCTCTATATGACGATCCGTGTAATAGAAAGAGAAGCTCGATAATGTTGACAGATTAACGTCAGCTCTAAGGCGGCTTCTTCAGAGACCAGAGAGAATCCTGGTCGTGATCCTTATTCTATGGAGTTTATGTTGTCTTACGTCTACTTTGACACTGGCAGAATTGCAAGACAGCAGCAGCCAAAAAACTAAAAATTGAATTGATATTAAGCTAAGCTATAGGTATGCTTTGTGGGAGCTCGCAAGCTATGGCATATTTAAACCTCTTTTTTATTTCATTGCCAGTTATTCTTCTAATAAATAAAATTCTCGTGTCACAGTTTTCGTTGCCATACTCCTCCGAAACGGCTTGACCGATTCTCATGAAATTTTGTGAGCATATTCAGTAGGTCTGAGAATCGGCCAACATCTATTTTTCATCCCGAAATTCCTACGGGAACGGGAACGGGAACTACACGTGTGAAACCGCGGGGCGCAGCTAGACATATAAAACTAAGTCGGGTTTTCCTTCCTGACGCTATAACTCCAGAACGCACGAACCGATTTCCACGGTTTTGCATTCATTGGAAAGGTCTCGGGCTCCGTGAGGTTTATAGCAAAAATTTAGGAAAAATTTCAACAGAAAAGCGGGAAAATCTTTTTTCACATACAGCGCCATCTATGGCGAAACGGAGTTTGCTAGTATTTAATAGATTTTATATGAATCAAAGTCAACTATCAAATCTTTTGTAGATTTTCCGTAAAATGTACCACCAAACTGTATAAATTGCGCTTCGCTTCGCTCGCCTTAATTATCTAATTACTTAATAATTTGCCTCATAACATTGCAATAATTATAGAGATACTTATCGCAAACCTATGATTATCCCGGTTGCAACGCGGTCTGTCTCGACAGGGGAAGTACCACACACATATACATATTTAGCCGCTCGTTTCTTGTTTCTTGGGGGCCCAGTTATAGAGCTGGCAAGTCTCCACCCGCCACTTTGTACGTGTTTATAGCATTGTATCGGCGGGTGCCATAGTCCCCATAGTTCCTCTATATCCAGTCCATTGAACATCCCATTCCTATAACCCAGTCGTAGTTTTCCATACATTTGCAATAGTCCCAACAGAACCGGGGACTGTCCTTGGATGCATTTTATAGTGTTATACAGAGATAGTCGCCGGATTATGCATCTTTTACACAAGATTAAATATGTCAAAGGGCTTCCGTGTGTTGGCTTTGGCCCCATACTAGCCTTCCAAAAGACCGGGACTCTTATATAGTCCCGTGAGTCGGAAGTACATAGTATACTCAGGTAGATATTTTAGTGAGAGCCTTTGATCGGGTTATTCCCAGTCTTTAAAAAGCTTTTATTTAGTGTCACCTGTCCCGTTGTCTGTAATCAAATCTTGCAAGACATTTTTCGACCACTTCTGGTTATCCGATTGAGCTGAAATTTGGCATACTTATGTAAGTCCCATGAAAATGCAATAAAAGCTTGTTTTTAAAAAAGTTTTATTTTAATTATTTCTTTTTTTAACCCCCGATGCAAAAAGAGGGGTATTATAAGTTTGACGTGTCTGTGTGTGTGTGTGTGTATCTGTCTGTCTGTGGCATCATAGCTCCCGAACGGATTAACCGATTTCAGTTTAGTTTTTTGTGTATTAAAGGAGACTTTTACGTGCGAGTGTTCTTAGACATGTTTGATGAAAATCGGTTGACCCGTTTAAAAGTTATGGGGGTTTGAAAGTAATTGTGTTGGGGGTTATTTAAATTTTTAATTTAATGTTTTTCAAAAAGAAAAGTATTTAATACATTGATTCTCAAACTATCCAATAATAATAAAAGTAAAATCATACAATATTATTCATTAATTTTACTCTGCATGTTAGTTTGTTATTTGTAGAGTAAAATATTTTGGCGTTTGTATAATTTAATTAACAAATAAAATATGCAAATTATTAAATATTTAAGATACTTTTAAGATAAAAATAATATATTTAGTTCTCGTTCGCGGATGTTTGCAAAGGTTTCGCTAAAGTTTACGTCGCGGTATGCGTTATTATGTACAAATGGCGCTCCGCGGTTTCACCCGCATCCCATTCCCGTAGAAATATGGGGATAAAATTTATGGTACAAACCTTCCCACTGAATCACTCTATCTATTAAAACAAACCGCATCAAAATCCGTTGCGTAGTTTTAAAGATCTAAGCATACATAGGGACAGACAGCGACAGCGACTTAGTTTTATACTATGTAGGGAAGTAACCTTTTGTGTTATTCAATCATAAGTTAAATAAAAAAAAGGAATTTTTACTAGACTAATAAATATAAGTTTAGTTTTTAAATATTGAATTATATTTGAGCAGTTCTTTATTGTATTTTTTGCATATTTTTCTAGATTACAAAGAATAAATGGAAAAATTGGAATAATCTTTTTTAGTTTTTATAGTTATCATGGTTATTAGCACTCAAATTATTATAATTAACGGGATATTTACCATGTATATTATCCATTAATCTACCCGCAGTACAGTCCAACAGTTCATCCGTGATCATGGCGCTTGCAACAGCGTCGAAATATCGGAAACTCGAAACAAATAATATACATGGTAAATATCCCGTTAATTGTAATAATTTGAGAACCTTTAAATTACTTCAAAATTTATAAGAAAAAGTTGAAAAAAATATGATTTTCGTGACATTATAGAGGGCGTTAAAAATCAGAAACCCGAATTAAATTATGCATACATAAATATCCAGTCATAACAAATATTTAAGTGGGAATAACCCCATCAAAGTCGCTTCCCGCTGTCCGTCCCTATGTATGCTTACATCTTTAAAACTACGCAACGGATTTTGATGCGGTTTATTTTAATAGATAGAGTGATTCAAGAGGAAGGTTTTTAGCATAATTTTGTCTCCGCATTATCACGGAAAGTGGGAACTACGCGGGAAAACCGCGAGGCGCAGCTGGTTGATCTGTAATGGAATTTCACGGGCTTAAACTTTTACTTTTTCTCGGTATAAAGAATCTTTATACGAGTACATTGACGTCATCAACCCGCCATCTTGAATCTGAATACCTCTGTAATGTTGTGGTCTAAACATTTTTTAGGGTTCCGTTCCCAAAGGGTAAAAACGGGACCCTATTACCACATTATAATAATGAGTACTAGCTATTACTGAGACTTCGCTGTCCGTCCGTCTGTCACCAGACTGTATCTCAAGAACGGTGATAGCTAGACAGTTGGAATTTTCACAGATGATGTATTTCTATTGCCGCTATAACAACATGTTGTTAATTGTTGATAAATGTGTTAACAATTGTTAATTTCTTTTCTTTTTATTTTATTTTAATAGATCATTTATTGAAATCAAATATAAACTTTGTTATTTACGGAGGAGCAGGATACTCTGGCACAAGTATATGTTTACTTGAAAGAGTATCCTAACAACTTGCAATTTATGTAATGTGTTTTGATGAAATAAATGATTTTGTATTTTGTAACAACAAATACTAAAAACAAAATAAAATAAAGGTTCCATACAACAAACGTGTTTTTTAATTATTAAACAAACGGGATGTTCATACGTACTTATTAAAGTCGAAATCCTCGACTAGTTTTTTTTCGTCTTTAATAAGTACGTATGAACATCCCGTTTGTTTAATAATTATATACGATGACGTACGTTTCGTTTAATAATAAAACGTGATTTTTTGTCTTTTCTGGTACGGAACCTTTCGTGTTCGAGTCCGACTCGCACTTAGCCGGTTTATTTTTCGTCGGGGGTTTTTAGATGACTATAAATAATGCATTTGCGGTTTATATACGTCACTAACCGCTATGGAAATTTATTTAAAGCTCTATTTATCTTATAAATTGAAGCAAGATAAAAAATAATGTTTTTGTTTTGGAAAATAAAAGCTTATAATAATAAGTATGTTTGTGTTGTTAAAAAATGAATGGAAATATGTACTTATCTATATTATATATCTAATATCCTAATCCTTACTAATATTATAAATGCAAAAGGAACTCTGTCTGTCTGTCTGTTACCTTTTCACGGCTAAACTAATGGACCGATTGACTTGAAATTTGGTACAGGGGTAGCTTATGGTCCGGGAAAGGACATAGGCTACGTTTTATCCTGATATTCCCACGGGATCGGGAACTAAATTCAAATCGGTTCATCCGTTCGGGAGCTATGATGCCACAGACAGACAGATACACACACACACACAGACACGTCAAACTTATAACACCCCTCTTTTTGCGTCGGGGGTTAATTAATTAGAAAGATATGACCCGAATATATAAAAGGAAAATTAAATAAAATCTTTATTATATTTTTAGACCAAACTTAGCTATAAATATAATGAAGTGTGAATTATAATCTATTTTGAGAACAACAACTTTTTATATAAGAACTACTTATATTTTTATAATTAATTACTTACTTATATAAAAAGTAGCACATTGACCTTACCGAATCAAAATGTACAGACGGCTTACATATAAAAAGAAAAAATCGGCCAAGAGCGAGTCGGACTAGCGCACAAAGGGTTCCGTTCCAAAAATAGGTGAAAAAACATAGAAATCGGAATACTCTATGGTAAGCACGTAATTCTCGTTTGTTCTATGGGAGCCCCCCTTTAAATATTTATTTTATTTTAAGTATTTGTTGTTATAGCGGCAATAGAAATACATCATCTGAGAAAATGTCAACTGTCTAGCTATCACCGTTCTTGAGATATTGAGACACAAACTTGTCTGTGTCGGTGCCAACGTCGCTGTAATCGCATCTTTTGGTTGTCAGTTTATTGAAAATGTATACAAATGACAGAAACGGCACAGAAAAGATTGTGACTTTATACAGCCTGGTGACAGACAGACGGACAGCGAAGTCTCAGTAATAGGGTCCTGTTTTTATCCTTTGGGTATGGAACCCTAAAAATATAATAACACTGACTGACGGACAACAGTCTAAACCGGTTATTAGTGGGAAATTTGGGATTAAACGTCTATAAATAATATGAAATATAATAGAAATGACATAGAAGTAATGAAATATGTGATATTATGATATATGAGTATAAAAACCATGATATAATACAAGAAAAGTTTAATTAATCCTACTAATATTATTAAGCCGAATGTTTGTGAGTGTGGATGTTTGGATTTTGTTCCTCTTTCACGCAAAAACTACTGAATGTATTTTAATCAAATTTGGTACAGATGTTCCTCATTCCTAGGAATAACACATATTATACATTTTATCCCAAAATTCTCAAGGGATAAGGTTCCACGCGTAAAGCGGAGCACAGCCAGTATGTAATATTTTTCATACAACCAGTAGATTCCCCGCGAGTTTGCCTACGAAAATCCCGTGGGAAATTTGGGATAAAAAGTAAAGTAAAAAGTAGTTAAACATATTTCGTTTAATAATAAAAGTATCATTATGTTTTATTTCTAACATCTGTACCAAATTTCATCTAAATTAGTTCAGTAGTTTTTACGTGAAAGAGTAACAAACATCCATCTATCCAGTTTTTTATTTCCATATAAATGATAAAACATAACCTATGTCTTTCCCGGACCATAAGCTACCCCTGTACCTTTCAAGTCAATCGGTTCAGTAGTTTAGCCGTGAAAGGTAACAGACAGACAGACAGAGTTACTTTCGCATTTATAATATTAGTTAGGATAGTAGGATATCTATTTACAATTAATTGCAAGCTTTGTCACACACTTAAATACCTACTACTAATTTATTTATTTAATAAGTTACACCAACAGCATTAACACATAACAATAACAAAATTAAATAACACTTCAAGTCTTATACAGTGTGCAATACTTTTAAAGGTGCAATCAGCATTAGAGATTTTAGAATTCAACTAATAGAGCAAGTTCAATAAAAACTTATAAAAAACGAAATTGACAATAAAATAGTTAATTGAATTAGTTATAAATATAAAAATAATTAAAAAAGCACAATAATTTTATGGGTCAATTAAAAATAGTCCATTAGTAATGTAGTCTCCGTTTTTTGCATCCTATTTTTATTGCGATGTTATGATGAGACGAGCGATGTGGTCACCTAATGGAGCGCAACATACCTGCCCATTACAGACACAGTGTACAACACTGTACTGCGCTCATCACCCCGAGACATCAGTTGGTGAGTCTCCCATTACAGACACAGTGTACAACACTGTACTGCGCTCATCACCCCGAGACATCAGTTGGTGAGTCTCCCATTACAGACACAGTGTACAACACTGTACTGCGCTCATCACCCCGAGACATCAGTTGGTGAGTCTCCCATTACAGACACAGTGTACAACACTGTACTGCGCTCATCACCCCGAGACATCAGTTGGTGAGTCTCCCATTACAGACACAGTGTACAACACTGTACTGCGCTCATCACCCCGAGACATCAGTTGGTGAGTCTACCATTACAGACACAGTGTACAACACTGTACTGCGCTCATCACACCGAGACATCAATTGGTGAGTCTCCCATTACAGACACAGTGTACAACACTGTACTGCGCTCATCGCCCCGAGACATCAGTTGGTGAGTCTCCCATTACAGACACAGTGTACAACACTGTACAGCGCTCATCACCCCGAGACATCAATTAGTGAGTCTCCCATTACAGACACAGTGTACAACACTGTACTGCGCTCATCACCCCGAGACATCAATTGGTGAGTCTCCCATTACAGACACAGTGTACAACACTGTACTGCGCTCATCATCCCGAGACATCAGTTGGTGGGTCTCCCATTACAGACACAGTGTACAACTCTGATACCCTAGATACAAGCTTCGAGCTTAGGTAGGGGTCCGTTACTGTAATGAGATGATGTAGTGAATGATTATGTTATGTTATTATGATTTTTTTATAAAAAACATTGGACACGTATTTTAATCGCAAGATACAGATAAGTAGTTATTATAATAATGATCATTAACTATACTTACACTTACTCTGCGGGTTTAAAGGGCAATAGTGTAATGATTATTGTAAAGATCAGTAGTATATCGATGAGAAAATAATGAGTTTAGGGCTGGGACTTCATTGTTCGGAAGAAGGATTAAAAATGAAATAAAATATTGTTTCATTCATTATTTTCTTTAATTCAACCCACGTTATTAAACGAGTACTATCCCAATACAGTTTATAGCGCAGGTGTGATCCTATGGACTTCCGATATTCCGCCGGGGAAACACCGAAGCTAAATAACCTGAACATAGAAATCGGATCCTCGCAGAATGCCATACTCAATGATGATGATGATGATGATTATCCCAATCCTATGAGATTTTTTGGTAAGTATATAATATTTGTTACTCTTTCCTATGTGAATATTTGTTAGTCTCACTTAAAAACTACTGAATCAAATTTGGTACAGTGAGCCACCCATGACTGTGCGTGATAAAATAATATATCGACACCACGATATAACACCGATTGCGAGCATGGCCAAATGTGATAAAATATATTATCATGCTATGATATGATAAAATTAAATATGGCGGGTATTTTTATCATATTTTGACAGTTGGGTGTCGATAAATCGCTATATCATATCGCGTTTTCGAAGTCATGCTAGTCCGGCAGGTATTCATTATAATCATATAAGACAATTAGGACAACTTCGCTGGTGCGGCCATGTGAGGCGCATGTCCGAGGAGAGAGTCGCTAAGTGCATCTTTTACAGTGAACTGCAGGGAGGCAAGCGAAAGCATGGCGGACAAATCCTGCGATATAAAGATGAAGGCATGTGACATAGATCCTTCTCATTGGGAGGATTTAGCAACCAAACGTGAGGAGTGGAGATCACGCGTCAAAAACAAAGTGCATAGCTTTGAACTGCATCGGCGCACCGAGCTAGATGCCAAGCGTTGTCTCCTAAAAGCCCGACCACCAGCGGCTATCACCTACAACATCAGAGACGGTGTTCTAACATGTCCGCAGTGCGCGCGGTCCTTTACCAATAAAATCGGCTATGTGAGCCATGTCAGAGCACACGCACGACGCTAACGGAGCAGAAGTGGTCGCTGTAACCGGAATCGGTTGGGAATACATTATTATTATAAGACATTTTCTGTTCCAGAATACCCCCAGGATAGGGATTCACGTGGGTAAACCTCATACCATTGCAAACTATTTATAAATAGTAGTTATCCATACCTGTACTGAAGCGCTCATGGCCCAGTGCTACCCGCAGATCACTTGTGATCTGTGCGGTTAAGCAATGTCTGGCACCGTCATGATTGTGATGGGTCATTACTAAAAATGACTTTCGCCGTCGGTCTCGGTTGTCGTACTAACATCATTGACAATCGTTACGGGTAGTTAGAGCCCTCAAAAGTCTAACATTTGGTTTAAACAAAAAATGTCGTATAGCCCTCTGGGTTGTGAAGGTCTGATGGCAGTCGCTTCACGTAAAATACTGACATTCCGCCAAATCTGGTTAAACTGAAAACCGACCCCAAATAGATATGGGATAGAGGTTCGGGAAAGCAATACGACAACATCACTTATTATTATTGCATAATAATAAGTGATGTTGTCGTATTGTAAGACCGGTTTGTTTAAAGTTCTTCGGATGTCAAGTACACCAACTGAACTTCATTAGTTCATTCAACAATTTATTTTAATAGGTAACACATTTTTTTACCTTTTCCCTTAAATAAATAAGCTCTTAAGTATGTCAAAGAGCTTACAGAAGACTTTAATGAATAGGGATGTCGACTAAAAAAGTAATTAGTCCGTCAGATAGATTTGACGACCTAGATGGCAGAGTGGTCACCATGCCGGACTGCCATCCGTAAGGTTGCGGGTTCGATTCCCGCGCGGGGTGAACCACAAATGTTTGTCTCGGTCTGGGTGTGTGTGTGAATGAGTGTGCGCGTAGTTTCTGATACCCTAGATACAAGTTTCGAACTTAGTTAGGGGTCAGTTACTGTAATGAGATGATGGAGGGAATGATTATGTTATGTTATTATGATTTTTTTATAAAAAACATTGGACACGTATTTTTTGATACAAACAAACAATAAAGACGATACAGTGCATATAAAACTAGTTTGTTTGACGACACAGCTTGGTACACTTTTCATCTAGAATTATCGTCACAAGCCTCCCCTTTTTTTTTGATGTCCCGGGGGAAATGCTTTGACGCATCCCCGCGCCGAAGCAGCGGGGTATGTGGGACTCACCCTCCACCAAGATGGAGCGGTGGAGGTCCTACCCACTAAAACCCCCGGGGGCGACATCCTGGCACATCCGCTACGCCGGCGGCATCGTCACAAGCCCCTACTCCTAAACTTTAATGCGTTATAATTAACCAAGTCAGTTTAAAATTTTATCAATTACATAGGACAAAAGAATACGTGTCCGATATTATTTCGAAATCTATCTGATGGACTAATTAGAATTTTATTTTGTTTATCCAGGAAACTACCCTATTACTAAATAACTCTTAAGTTATGTTAAAATAACTAAGTTCAGTCATTAGTTTCGAACTTAGTTAGGGGTCAGTTACTATAATAATTCAAGAAGTTTTTCTTGTGTTTTCATATTAATGTATAACTTTAAAAGACATATTTAAATTATTTAGTTTTAACATTGATATTTTGTCTAAGTATTCATTTTATGTAACATTGAAGATTTTTTTATTTACCTATTTTTCTATTTACTTTAGTACCTTTTGTTCATTTTGTAAATTTGTAACTAAATTGTATTCTTCATATTTGCGTGTGCCCTAACAGGGTCCAATAACTTGTACTATCTTGTAATTGTGGTGAGCAATCAAAATTGAGTATTTTGTATAATGAGATGTTGTAGTGAATGATTATGTTATGTTATCAATGTTCCTCCTCTTTTCGGAAACATTTTGTGGTAACATTATTACCGATTTTGGATTTCAAAATACAAAGATACTGAGTCTTATGATTTGATGTATTTTTAACAAAAAAAAACCATAAAATTAACTAACCAATTAGGTAAGAAATAAAATATGAATTTTGAAACAAGCTGTTCAAAAATATTTCGTTAACATTTTAAAACAAGTTCTACATTAGGATTTTCCTTCTTTTTCAAAATTTGTCGGAAAATTTACGTTAAATCTACCACCAAAAACATGTAACGCGTTCGATTCCCGCTCAATACAAACATTTGTTTTTATAAAGTATGTTTGTTTGTGTGTTTTCTATCTGTATGTAATGTAGTATGTAACACGAAGCCTTGCTTGATAAATAAGCTATCCAAAACTGGAAAAATGGTTCAAATCGGACCAGTAGTTCCTGAGATTAGCGCGTTCAAACATACTCTCCAGCTTTATAATATTAGTATAGATTATAGTATTCAATTTTGAATTATATGAAACCTAACCCAGTTGCTAGCTAGATTACCTAGGTATATAATTATGTTATGTAACTTTAATTATATATTATTACATAGACGCGTGTTCTAATCAAAATACATTCCTTTCACTTTTAGCTAATAAGTAAGTATATAATATAGATTACCATGTACTAGCTTCGTCATTAAGTCAGTAATTCCTCTGACTACATTACCCTTCGAACTGTAACACAGTAATGTTACACACCACTGTTTGACAACAAATACAGTGATATCCCAACTTTGTATTACAACCTGTACAACACTGCACTGCGCTCGTCACTCAGAGACATCACTCGTTAACTCTCACATGTCCAGTAATTCCTCCGACTACATTACCCTTCGAACTGTAACACAGTAATGTTACACACTACTGTTTGACAACAAATACAGTGATATCCCAACTTTGTATTACAACCTGTACAACACTGCACTGCGCTCGTCACACAGAGACATCACTCGTTAACTCTCACATGTCCAGTAATTCCTCTGACTACATTACCCTTCAAACTGTAACACAGTAATGTTACACACTCCTGTTTGACAACAAATACAGTGATATCCCAACTTTGCAATGCGCTCGTCACACAGAGACATCACTCGTTAACTCTCACATGTCCAGTAATTCCTCTGACTACATTACCCCGAACTGTAACACAGTATTGAGTCACAATCTTTTCTATGCCGGTGACGCGTCGCTGTAATCGCATCTTTTGGTTGTCAGTTTATTGAAAAAGTATCCAAATGACATTAGAGTCAAAATGACAATAGGAGCTTACAATTTTGGCCGCCGGTACAGACAAGATTGTGACTCTGTAATATTACACACTACTGTTTGACAACAAATACAGTGATTTTATTAAAAAACGAAACGTACGTCATTGTTTATAACTAATATACGTACCTATAAGTCGAATCCCTCGACTAGTATCGCACTCATCCTCCTGATGAAGACCACCGAATGTGGCTGAAACTAGTCGAGGGATTCGACTTATAGGTACGTACAAATATTCCGTAAAAAGATATCTATACATATAAAAATGAAACCCGTTTTCCTTGGTCACGGCATCACGCGTGAATGGCTGGACCGATTTCACTAATTCTTTTTTTGTTGTATTTGTTATTATTAGGAGATGGTTCTTATGAAAAAAAATCTGGAAAATCAATGGGATAATTGGACCCGTGCGAAGCCGGGGCGGGCCGCTAGTTAATTATAAATACAGTGATATCCCAACTTTGTATTACAACCTGTACACACTGCACTGCGCTCGTCTTTCCTTGACCTCTGCTTTCCAGTGGAATCTTACTTAATATACATTTCAGTATCAAGAAAATGTCGACCTTTGCTACCCATGCATTGTAATTAAATGCTAAGTAAATATAATAAACTGCAATCGAAAATTAATAAATATTCATCGTAAAATTGACTACCTCGATGGCAGAGTGGTCACCATGCCGGACTGCCATCCGTAAGGTTGCGGGTTCGATTCCCGTGTGGGTGAATATTTGTGTGAACCACAAATGTTTGTCTCGGTCTGGATGTGTGTGTGAATGAGTGTGCGTAGTTTCTGATACCCTAGATACAAGTTACGGACTTAGTTAGGGGTCAGTTACTGTAATGAGATGATGGAGGGAATGATTATGTTATGTTATATCCTCTGTATGAGAACGAGTAGCCGTAATCACCACGCTTGGAGCGTGTTGGTGATCCCAAACCTTATGTATTTCGCTCCGTAGTGCAATAAAACGTCAATAAGCAAGAAAGTATAAGTATTTAATTGAGTTGGCCTTTGACCATACTGAATCAATTAACACTTATGTACAATTGTCTATGTAAACGATTATATTGCAAGTATGTATATAATACTCTTCATACACTACAAACAAACTTTGTTTTATAAAAATTAAAAAATTATAAAACCCCCAACACAATTACTTTCAAACCCCCATAACTTTTAAACGGGTCAACCGATTTTCATCAAACATGTCTAAGAACACTCGCACGTAAGTCCCCTTTAATACAAAAACTAAATTGAAATCGGTTCATCCGGTCGGGAGCTATGATGCCACAGACAGACAGATACACACACACACAGACACGTCAAACTTATAACACCCCTCTTTTTGCGTCGGGGGTTAAAAATACTTTAAAAAATATATATCGGGACCCATATCCCACATCCCCATCTAGTCCCAAACTTAGCAAACCTTGTACTATGGATACTAGACAACGGATACACATACTTATATACTTTTATAGATACACTAGCTTTTGCCCGCGACTTCGTCCGCGTGGAATAATGACGTCAATCATGCAAACTGTCCCGTATTTTATCCTCTTGGGGATGTAGAATTAATCAAAATTCTCTCGTAGGTATCCACGTCATTACATGTCACATAACACTCAAATGTTTATCTAACTTTGTGTATTTTATGACATAATGTAATATTTGACAAGAGGCGTAGATGGTAATGACCCTGCTACTCCAAAGGTTGTGGGTTTGAATTCCGCTCAAGGCAATTGTTTGTGTGTCAACAAGTCTGTTTGTTTTCTTTACATTCTAAGTATCTAAATATGTATACACATATATATAACTCAAAGATGACTGACTGACTGGCTGACATATTGATCTATCAACGCACAGCCCAAACCACTGGACGGATCGGGCTGAAAGGCATGCAGGTAGATGTTATGACATGGGCATCCGCTAAGAGAGGATTCCTACGGGATTCTGATACACGCGGGTGAAACCGCGAGGAACTGCTAGTGTACTTACAAAAATAATGACTAGACCAATTTTGATAAACTATTTTAGAATGAGGGTTAAGGACGAGATAACATGTTTTGACCAAATTAACGATTTAATTTGAACAAGGCTATGTAAAGGTTTTAGAACTGTTATGTACATATGACGGTTTATGTATATATATATTAGTGTGAACCACAAATGTTTGTCTCGGTCTGGGTGTGTGTGTGAATGAGTGTGTGCGTAGTTTCTGATACCCTAGATACAAGTTACGGACTTAGGGGTCAGTTACTGTAATGAGATGATGGAGGGAATGATTGTTTTTTTCTTTTTCCGAACCTTTATCCCATGTCTATTTTGGGGTCGGTTTTCACTTTAACCAGATTTGGCGTATTTAGCGTGAAGCGCAGAATGTCAGTATTTAGCGTGAAGCGACTGCCATCAGACCTTCACAACCCAGAGGGCTATACGTAATTTTTTGGTTAAACCAAATGTTAGACTTTTGAGGGCTCTAACTACCCGTAACGACTGTCGATGATGTTAGTACGACAGCCGGGACCGACGGCTTTACGTGCCCTCCGAAGCACGGAAACCCTCATGAAATTAAAAGTTATTTTTAGTAACGACCCATCACAGTCATGACGGTGCCAGACGTTGCTTAACCGCACAGATCACAAGTGATCCGCGGGTAGCACTAGGCCATGAGCGTTTCTGACTAATAAGTATCATTTATGATAGGTCTTTTCAATTGCCTTGCAGTAGAAACAGATTTGATACAGATATTTTATAAAAGCAAAATCGCCTTTATCTTATACTAGCTGCGCCCCGCGGTTTTACCCGCATGAATCCCAATCCCACGAGAATTTCGGGATAAAAAGTATCCTATGTGTTATTCCTATAATAAGGAACATCTGTACCAAATTTAATCTAAATCGATACAGTAGTTTTTGCGTGAAGGAGAAACAAATATACAAACTTTCGCATTTATAATATTAGTAGGATTAACATGACGAGACATTTTAAATAACTAGTGGTCATAGAGGTGACATTTGTTTAAAATTTACATAATAATAAACTAAACTTTGATTTTTTAAAACAAAGAACACGAACATGTGACATTTTAAAAATTGTATTTAAAAAATTGGTTCAAATTGCGTTTCCTTATTGTATTTAAATAAATAAATAATTTAACTTTTATATGTATTAAGTTTAAAAAAGTTTGAAAAAGTATTTATTATTTGTGCAAAAACAGTTGAATAATGAGACGTTTTATTCACTAGTGAGTTATAGATTGATTTTTAAATTTTCTCGAGGGAAAGGACATAGGCTTTTGCTAGATGTTTTATCCCGAAATTTCCATGACCTATGTCCTTCGTCGTATCATAAGCTACCTCTGTACCAAATTTCAAGTCAATCGGTTCAGTAGTTTAGCCGTGAAAAGGTAACAGACAGACAGAGTTACTTTCGCATTTATATTATTAGCAAGGATTAGTAAAGTTAAGTGTCCAGCAGTCCTGTTGGTCATACAGTGATGTTATAGCCTGTAGCCTTCCTCGATAGCTGGCTAACCAACAAAAAAAATATTTTTCAACACACTTGCTCATAAAGGGGCTCTTATTTGTGCAAAAACAGTTGAATAATGACACGCTTGATTCACTAGTGAGTTATAGATTTTTTTTTAAATTGTTTAGTTTTAAAAAAGTTTCAATACCAAAAAAATTGTGTCCATACATTTTAAAAACAAACTTCAACTATGTTGCCTTATTTTCGGTAGGTCTATGGTCGATTCCATTCATTCATTCATTCGATTTTTTTTTAAATACTATATTTTTTTAGTCTTTGGCCGATCACCATTGTTGTGTTGGATGCGCGAGAATAGAAAAACTTTTTATTTATTAGCGAAAAATGATAATTTCTTCGCAAATGTGTTGAAAAACGTTGTATGGTACACGCGTGTATTGATGATCACTATCCTCGGCTATCTTCAGACCCTCGCCTGACGGCTCGGGCCTCAATAGCGCCTCGGAAGTAATCACCAACTTACCTCGCTTGTACCATAAATAACTATTCTCTCCTTTTTTTTTTTTTTTTTTTTTTTTTTTTTTTATATACTTGGGAAACCCATTTACGGGTCCCCGCCGCAAGCAGCGGGGTATGTCGGACTCGCCGCCACCAGAGAGCTGGAGGGTGGCGGAATACCGACTAAAACCCAAGTTTATGACGCCAGTGCGCGTTTGGCCGGGGCCATGGGATTTAGCTATCGCATTGCGCCGCAACCCCGACCGCGCTTGCCGTTTCGGGCGTCACCTCGGCGCCAAGCGCCAAGACACTCTTGGCGCGCAGATGTTGCGCGCGCCGTCTTTGAGGTCTGTGTTGTGGGCGACCAACCGCCCTCCGCGTGGGCCGCCCAGACCTCTGCCGTGAGGTTGGTGGGGCTTATGCCGCGCCACCTTGTTCGCGGCTGGAAGTCGGGTCAGAGACCACAACCTCTCTACCTACTCTAGCCGGGGCGCGGGCTGGTCGTCGCCCGCTATTTGCCTTGTTTGTGCGAGGCGAGGAGCAGGTCTTACTGCCCACTCTATGCCCCGCTGGCTTCCCGGCTGCTTCACATAGGCTGCAGTGTGGAGCAGAATCGCACGTTGCGGCCTTGTGGCCAGCTTGACCGCAGCGATAGCAAAGGTCGCTGCGGTCTGTTTCTGAGGTGCATTTACACCTAAAGTGCCCAGTTTCTAGGCACCTAAAGCATCTCTGTATTCTGGGCTGTAGCAACGTAACTCGTGCTGCAACCCAGCCCACCAGTACCTTGCCCTTCGCCGCTAGTCTCTTGGCCTCAGCGACGGGGCAGCGTGCCCACACTGAGCCGAGGCCAGAGGCATTCTGCCGGATTATGCCGACCTTCAAGGCGTCGGCAGGGCAGCCCGTCTCTTTTATTATTGCCGTAGCAACCTCCTCTGGAGTCACTGATTCATCCAGGCCCGTGATGCGCAGTTCACTGCACTTTGTGGGCCTGGAGACTTTAATGATCTCCTCGCCGAAAACCTCCCGGAGTTTGCCGGCGAGGATGTCCGCTTGAGCGGAACTCCCGGCACCCGGAATCTCTAAGATTCGGGCACCTGTCGCCGCACCTCGCAGCCTCATCGCAGGAATGCCCAGACTGGATAAGTCGATTTTTCCTTTGGCCTCCTTTAGTACCTCTAGGTACGTGAGGCCTCTGCGTTCTCCTTCTGGCTGCAGTGTGATCACTACGGCCGAGGTGCGCGGGGTGCGCACTTTAGGGGTCTTCTTCTTGGGCTCTGGGGCCTTCGTTGTTTTGCCCGCAGTTGCAGCCTCTTTGTTCGCCGTCTTTTTGCCTCTTTTGACGACCTTCACCCATTCCCCCTCTTCAGGAGGAGGGGCGTCAGTCGTCTGAGGCTGAGAAGAGGATGGACTGGAGGATGGGCCAGAAGGTGTTACGGCACCATCACTCTTGCTCCTTTGGGTCTCTCGGCCCGTCTTCCTCTTTCTTCTTCCTCTCTTAGCAGGCTTGCTCTGAGGTTCCGGCATCAGTTGCCTTTGCGTCGGCCCGTCTGCCTGCGACGTTGACGGAACGCTCAGAGTTTTGTCTGCTGCTAATGGGGGTCGGACACGCGGAGCCGGAGGGAGGCGTTCCTCTTGGGCCTCGAATCTGGCATTGAACATAGTGCCGACCTCTACCATTATTCTTCTCATGTCCGCGTCCGAGATGGAAGGGGGCGTGGTCGTCTGTTGTTCGGACGACTTCTCGGCTGTCGCCCGTGCCTCGACTGCATGCAGCCGCTCTTCCAACACGGACATGTCTTTTCGGAGCCTTTCTACTTCGGACTTGAGGCGAGTGTTGTAGGCCTCTAGCCTCGCGTTCTCTTCCGAAGCAGTCCTGCTGGAGAGCTTGGCAGCCGCCTCTTGAATGCTCGACGCCTGGTCCTTGAGCATTTTAACATAGCTTCCCTTTAGGTTCTTGGAGGTAGTCGCCACTCTCATGATTATGGCGACGCTGTCCATCACCTGCTTCTTGAGCGCTGCAGCTGTTTGCTCGTCTTGCTCTATGTCCGAGATGTCGGTGGACAAAGACTCAAACAGTCTACAGCGCCTAGCCATCGCCACTTGTCGGGCTTCCTCAGCCAGCTCTTTTTCGGCCCTGAGCTCCATCTCCTCTCGCTCTGCTCTAATCAGAGCGCGTTTCGCGGCTTCCAGCCCAATGTACTGCCCTGTTGTGGGCGGGCGGCCCCTTCCTCTCTTGCTCGAGGGGGTGATGCTGCGAATCGAGCCTTCATCTCCTGAGGACTCCGCAGAGTCCCAGGACCTCATCCTTTTCAGGCTCTCTTCTGTCACGTCCATACGAGAGGGGCGGTGTGGGCTCTCGAGTCTCTCCAGCATTACGACTGGGGTTTTCGAGCCTAAAGATGTCGATGACACCACCCTACCGTAAGTTTTCCGTCCGGAACTTCTCGTCCTTATTGGACTACAACAGCTATCGTCGTCGCTGTCGATCTCGGAAACAACTCTTTGTTCCTGTGTCTTGGCACTTTGGCCCATCTGGCCCTCTTGGCCTACTTCTTCTGCTACCCTAACCTCCTCCTGGCCCATCTGGCCCTCGTTATTTTCGCCCCTCTGGCCATCGTCCTCTCCCTTTCTTACGTCAGTTTTGGGTTTAAGTTTTAAGCAATCCATTTAGTTCCCACGAGTAATGGTGAATAAAATGTCGTCCCGGGCAGAGCACCTGTACACAACGGGAAAGCCTAAAGTTGACTAGCGCGCGAGGGCGGCAGATATCCGCGCTAGGGGGGGCCTCACGACGGTTTACCAACCGCCACTCAGACCCCAGCCGACCCCCCAAAACCTGGCCTTGGTGGATTTTTTCCCCGAGGTTCCCTTCCTCTTGGGCCAGCCAATGAAGGCAAGCCCCCTACCCCCGCGACAAGTCGCGGGACCAGGTTGGCCGACGGTGGCCGAAACCTGTCCACCCAGTCGAGCCCTCTCGACCAGGCGAACCCGTCGCCCCGCCCGTCACCGCCGCTACCCGGAATAAGTCCGGGACGCCGGCCGGGCCCGCCCCGCCCAACAGTTGCCTGCTAGCCGGGGCCTCTCCTCCGCTGACTATTAGCCGTCGGCAGACCAGTCTCAGTGACATGGCCCACCGACGTTGCCCAGGACGCACCACGTGGAGGTTGTCAGCACGCGCCCCTAACTATTCTCTCCTACTGAACTTCAGATAAGCGCGTTCAAATAAAAATAAAAAACTTCAGCTTTATAATAGGTATTGACATTTATACGGGTCTTTAAATAATTTGAATATAATAAATAAATAATAGTTTAAGAAACTAGACATAATTATCTAAGTCGTAACAGTTATGTTAATGACTAACTGACCCGGAAAAGTTTAAATATAAACAAAAATGAAATGTCACAGTTAGTCGAAACTAGGTAGGACTCTTGCACGATTCCGTCTGAGTGGGTACTACCGCATTGGTAGATATTCTACTGCCAAACAGGGCCCTGATTCTCTAAACTATTAAGCTGTGATAATGCTACTTAAATGTATTATAATATCATCAACATTATGGCCGTTTTTTTGGCATTTGTTGTTATTTTGGTATTCTCTTAGTGACAACTATTCCGCTGACTCAATAGCTCAATAAAACTTAGATGGTTTGATATGCAACAAAGACCACTAAGACACCATAGCCATATGAATAAATTTTAGCAGAATACCAAATTTCTGACACTCTCGTTATGGTGCCACAATATCAACATATTGTCTGATCAATAATGTCAAATTGCAGACTTAGGCCCCAGTAGTGCGAAAACATTACTGTGTTCCAGTTTGATGGGCAATATAGTTACAATAGGGTAGTTTCCTGGGTAAACAAAATGAAATTCTAATTAGTCCGTCAGGTAGATTTCGAAATAATATTAGACACGTATTTTTTTGTTTTATCAAATTAATAAAACTGACTTAGTTATAACGTATTAAAGTTCAGGTTCAGGCGGTGCGAGCGGCAAACATACGAGGTGGCAAAGTTGAAATTTGGAAAGAGCATATCAAAATCTAATATATAAAATTCTCGTGTCACAGTTTTCGTTGCCATACTCCTCCGAAACGGCTTGACCGATTCTCATGAAATTTTGTAAGCATATTCAGTAGGTCTGAGAATCGGCCAACATCTATTTTTCATCCCGAAATTCCTACGGGAACGGGAACTACGCGTGTGAAACCGCGGGGCGCAGCTAGTCTGTATCATAAAATTACCAATTTTCAAAACTCCCGGAAAACCAGTTAACCTCTATTTTTTCGACCAAATGACTGAACTTATATGTTTGACCCCACGCCACGAGATAAAAACTACCCTATAACCGTATTTTACGATCCGAGCTACAGGTATATAAAATACTAACAGCGCCCCGCTGTTTCACCCGCGTAATTCCCGTTTCCGTAGGAATATGGGGATAAAATTATGCTAAAAACCTTCCCACTGAATCACTCTATCTATTAAAACAATTTAACCATCCCCAGATAACTCTATTCGAGGAATAATTTTGAATTTTTTTCAGTTATTTCATACAAACACTGTCAAACGTCAATTTTATTCGTCGAATAAAAGTTATTTGGCGATGGAAAAATGAGCCCTTAATCAATTAAATAAGTATCAGTACGGGAATCGAACCCGGATTTTTTGGAAAGTAAAACCTAATTACTATTATCTAGATATCGATTGCCTATATCTCAAGGAGTAAAATGTTATGAAACTCAAGGCGAGCAAAGCCACAGGGAATGACTAGTCTAGAAATTTCTTAGAAAACCCGCCATGACGCGTATTTAGATATCGAATTAAAAACCTAATTTATAGTGCATTAGGAGTCGAATTTCACATGACGTCACACCAACTAATGACGTATGTCGGTAAGGTGTGTTCAGATTGGAGGAGATTTTATATTTATTGATATCTTTGATTTCCACGAACACTACACATTAAAATAAAACACAAACGGATTTTTGTCGTGTTTGTATTTTGATTTACATTTTCTGACGTTTCGGATTCTTTACAGAACCCGTGATCACAGAAGACTAAGATGGAAGACGTCTGTACAAAGTAATGTAAAAAGTTTACTACCTTCAATATTTTGAATATAATTTTAAATACATTGGGAATTTACCACGGGTGTCAAAGTGATCACGGGTTCTGTAAAAAATCCGAAACGTCAGAAAATGTAAAACAACATACAACCACGACAAAAATCCGTTTAAGTGTTTTGTATTTTTTAATCTAAATTATTAAAGCGAAGGGATAGTGAGAGTTGGAAATGTTTGGGGGAGACCTTTGCCCAACAGTGGGACAATATCGGTTACCAAAAAATTTAAGTAAATTATTCATATCATAAAGACAAACAAACTTTTTAACGGTAAAATCAGGTCCGATTTGAAAAATAAGTCCATTTTTGAGGAAAACCGGGGGTCAAAACGCGAATATAACGATATATTGTATTTTACACTCTACATTAAGGGAAGGTTCATATCTGACGGAACATGCGTCGCGTATTATCGGTCGCGTAACGTCAGAACAGACAAATGTATAGGAAAACACTTGACCGTATACACTCAACGCACTGACGTATAATCGGTTGAGTGTCAACGGTCAATGTCAAACGGATAATACGCGATTCCCTAAGGGCCTATTTTTCGACCTTCAAGTAAAGTTAGTCATCAAGTAAGATAGTGTTGTCTCTTTCTTACTTTATATCAAGTGATAAAGACAAAACATGTGAGTAGTTACTCGAAAAGTTACTTGATGATGGTGAAATAGGCCCTAAACATGAATACTATGTTAACAGATAAAAATACACAAATCTGCGTGTGTGCGGTACTTTCCCGATCGAGACAGGAGGGTCGAACTGGGATAGTCAGTTTAAAAGCTATCCCTACTAATATTATAAATGCAAAAGTAACTCTGTCTGTATGTCTGTCGGTCTGTCTGTCTGTTACCTTTTCACGGCTAAACTGCTGAACCGATTGACTTGAAATTTGGTAAAGGGGTAACTTATGGTCCGGGAAAGAACAAAGGCTTTGTTTTATCCCGAAATTATCACGGGATCGGGAACTAATGATACAGTAATTTATTCATAAAAGAGAAATAAACATCCAAACTCACAAACATACAAATTTTCGCATTTATAATATTATTATTATTAAGACAAAAACAAAACCAATAAAAATTAAGACAAAAATTAAAAAAAATGAGTCTGAAAGTAGGTTTTTCTATTGCCAGACAAATTTATTCGAGGAAAAAAAATTACGTGTGACTGTTTTTATTTGAAGAATAATCAAAATTTCAAAATTATTCCTCGAATAAAGTTATCAGGCGATGGAAAAACCAGCGCTTTGACAAAAAAAAACCGGTAAAAAATAAAAATTATCGGATAACCTGTGCGCACACCTTTATCATACACCTAGTGTGGTGCACCGGTCAGCAATCCGATCAGTCGGAGACGGACAGTTGTCGGTAACGGTCGACACTAACCGGTAAAATAAATAAATAATAAATAAAAAAAATATTGAGTGAATTTGTGTGTGATATTTTTTTCGAAATTTTTTGTGAGTATTTTTTTTTTTTTTTTTTTATAATATTAATTAGTTAATTATTTTATGGTAAGTACTTATATTGAATTTGTTTAATTATGCAAGAAAATAATTAAAAAGAAAATATGTTAGAATATTTTTAATATTAGGAAAATAAATGAATACGTAAATATAAACAAACAATTTTGAATTTCATTGTATTTTTTAATTAATATCGGTAAATAATAAATAAATACTCAAAAATAAACAGATTTTTTAAATAAATCAGCGAACCGTGAAAATGTTTTTTTTTTTATTATCATTTATGCATTCAATCCAAAAATATTAATAATCATTTAATATAATTTTTAATATCGTTTATGAAGTGGAAGATATTTCAATTAAGTAATTAAGTATTAAGTAAAATAATTATTCGAATTACAACGTTGAGCCGTTTACAAATTAATTTATTAATAAATATCCAAATAAATAAATAAAAATAATACAAATTAACATACAATAACAGCCTTACTAATAAAAAATACCCACTGTGTATATTCTGGATATAACGAGTGTGAAGCATATTAATAATTCGTTATATCAAGAATATACACAGTGGGTATTTTTTATTGGTAAGGCTGTAAGTATATAAATATACAATAATAAAATATGTGATAAGATCGACGGCCATAGTGCCATAGGCCCCTTAGTCCATTGAACATCCCATTCCCATATCCCAGTCGTAATTTTCCATACATTTGAAATAGTCCCAGCAGAACCAGGGACTGTCCTTGGATGCATTTTATAGTGTTATACAGGGATAGTCGCCGGATTGTGCATCCTTTACACAAGATTAAATATGTCAAAGGGCTTCCGTGTGTTGGCTTTGGTCCCATACTAGCCTTCCAAAAGACCGGGACTCCTTAATAGTCCCGTGAAAGGAAAAGACATAAAATTATGTGAAAATTTGATTCCTTAAAAGAAATTAATTATCGAGTTATAATAGTCGTGTTTGACTCCACTGCAGACCAAAGACCTCTCGCTCATTAATCTCTACACTAATATTATAAAGAGGAAATATTTGTTTGTTTGTTTGTAACGAATAGGCTCCAAAACTACTGAACCGATTTCAAAAATTCTTTCACTATTAAAAAACTATATTCACCCTAAGTAACATAGGATATATTTTATCCCCGTGTTCCCACGGGAACGGGAACCGCTATTTTATAATACATATAAAGAAGAAAGTCACTTAAAAATAAAAATAAATAATATTATGTCCTTAAAGTCCTATTTCACCATCTTCAAGTAACGTTCCGAGTGCTTACTCACATGTTTTGTCTTTGTCACTTATTATAAAGTAAGAAAGAGACAACACTAAGTTTACTTGGTGAATAACTTTACTTGGTGACTAACTTTACTTGAAGGTCATGAAATAGGCCTTAAGTCACATAGTCGGAAGTTTACTTGCCAGCAAAGTCGGAGATAGCGGCTTCAATGCATGTTTACAATTTTGCAAACATGTTTCGGATTTGGAATCACCAACATGCGTCTCCTCGCTGTACTAATAATAAATATCATCAGTGAAAGAAAGAGGTTTTTTTTTAAATGGGATCTATCTTTTTTTTGTCAACCTATAGTGTCCCACTGCTGGGCAAAGGTCTCCCCCAAACATCTCCAACCATCCCTATCCTTCGCAGTCTCCCACCAGCTACTGTCGAAGGTAGTAAGATCATCCCGCTAACGCTTTCTCGGCCGACCCCGACGACGCCCTCCTTCGGGAACCCATTGCGTCATTATGTGGGCTCACTACTCAGATGCCATCCAACTCACATGACCCGCCCATTCCCACTTTAGTCGGGCAGTTTTGTTACCGACATCGGTGTTACCGGATCTATAGTATAATTTAATTTCTTTTTAAATCAATTCAAATCATTCCCACCATCATCTCATTACAGTAACTGACCCCTAAGTTCGTAACTTGTATCTAGGGTATCAGAAACTACGCACACACATTTTTCTTCCGAACTTTTATCCCATTTGTAATTGGGGTAAATTTTAAGTATAATTTAATTCGAAAAATAAATATAATTAAGTAATTATTTTTCTCACATGTTTTTATTTTTATTTATTATTTTATAATGCAATTTTTAAATCGTTTAAAGAGATGTGAATCTTTCAGTTTTAATTGAAATTAATAAAAATAATTAATTAAATATTTTAACAATGCGTCTATTTTTGGAAAAGGTAGATTCACAACCATTAACAATTATTAAAATTTTATTTTTCTTAACCGATTTGGATGTAATTTAGTACAGATGATGCTTATAACCAGTAATATAACAATAACACATAGGATACTATCCTAAAAATCCTTTCTTTTTTTTCTTCAAATTTATTTAAAAAAATCTATTAATAACGAAGCCATTTAGATTAACCATATTTCTCTACTAGCGGCGCCCCGCGGTTTCACCCGCGTAGTTTCCGTTCCCGTAGGAATATGGGGATAAAATTAAAAACTGTTTGCCAAAAACCTTCCCACTTAATTACTCTATCTATTAAAACAAACCGCATCAAAATCCGTTGCGTAGTTTTTAAGATCTAAGCAAACATAGGGACATAGGGATATAGGGGCATAGGGACAGAGAAAGCGACTTTGTTTTATACTATGTAGTGATTATTATTTTATTTCAATTTATTAAATATTTCTCTTAAAAATCATACTTTATATCCCAAAATGTCAACGCTAGTTAGACTAACGGATTATTTCTAACTATCGATAACTAACTAAATATCATAGAAAGTTCTATCAAAAATTGCGCAGTCGTCCTTGTGTGATCGCCTTTGGAATGTTAAAATATTACGTAAATATATTGTAACTTAATATGTTACTCAATGGTTATATCTAAATGATATAACCGTTGGTTAAGCAATAAATGTAAAATTTAAAATAATAGATAAAAAAACTGTAGTTACTATTATATCTATATATTTATATATCAATAAAGTCACGCACGTACCATTTATCTTGATTCCGAAATTATTACGATCTCCTAGCGATATTAAGCAATATAGTTTGTAATAGTAGCACTCCCCGGTTTCAGCCGCATAGTTCCCGTTCCCGTGGGAATACGCGTATAAAATATAGCCTATGGTACGCACTGATAAATAAGCTTTCCATTAGTGAATGAATTTTTGAAATCGGTTCAGTAGTTTCGGAGATTATTCGTTACAAACAAACAATCAAATCTTTCCTCTCAATAATATTAGTTTAGATGTTATCATGGTTATTAGCACTCAAATTATTACAATTAACGGGATATTTACCATGTATATTATTTGTTTCGAGTTTCCGATATTTCGACGCTGTTGCAAGCGCCATGATCATGGATGAACTCGTCAAGATGAACGTTATCAAGTTAGCTGTGTATCAAAGTTGCGTGTTCGATTCTCGTGTAAGGTTAATATTTTTGTGATTAATAAAATATGTTGAAAATACCAAAAATATCAGCGATGTTCCTTCCTTTTTTCTTTCCGTATTTTTTCTTTATCTACTACCGATTCGGAAATTAATATAATTATCTTATAAATCGTATGAATATTATTATAATTGCCATGCGTTACCGGCTATTAACAGAATTAAATACATAAATTTCTTTAATTTTTGATATCAATCACAGACCGAGATAAACATTTGTAGATCCCTCTATCATCTCATTACACCGACTGACCCCTAACTATGTTCATTACCTGTATCTAGGGTATCACAAACTACGGACACACACATTCATACACACAGACCGAGATAAACATTTGTGGATCCCTCTATCACCTCATTACACCGACTGACCCCTAACTATGTTCATTACCTGTATCTAGGGTATCACAAACTACGGACACACATTCATACACACAGACCGAGATAAACATTTGTGGATCCCTCTATCACCTCATTACACCGACTGACCCCTAACTATATTCATTACCTGTATCTAGGGTATCACAAACTACGGACACATTCATACACACAGACCGAGATAAACATTTGTGGATCCCTCTATCACCTCATTACACCGACTGACCCCTAACTTTGTTCATTACCTGTATCTAGGGTATCACAAACTACGGACACACACATTCATACACACAGACCGAGATAAACAGTTGTGGATCCCTCTATCACCTCATTACACCGACTGACCCCTAACTATGTTCATTACCTGTATCACAAACTACGGACACACAGCTGAGATCATTCTCAACGTTTTTGCGCAATCTAAAATATGGTAATAAGTATTGATTATATAATATTTGTATTACGCGAAGGTTATTTTTATTTAAGGTCAATAAAATATGCATATCATAGAGGAAGTTACCGGAATTTGGTCCCTCTATCTTTATATCCGAACTTATGAGTGATTTATGAAGTGTCCTTAAAAACTATAGAATTTTTTAATGCGGTTTTTAACCTTACTACCAATTTGTGTTAAACATTTTGGTGACCACTCTGCCGTCGACGACCTCGATGGCAGAGTGGTCACCATGCCGGACTGCCATCCGTATGGTTGCGGGTTCGATTCCCGTGCGGGGTCAATATTTGTGTGAACCACAAATGTTTGTCTCGGTCTGGTTGTGTGTGAATGAGTGTGTGCGTAGTTTCTGACACCCTAGATACAAGTTACGGACTTAGTTAGGGGTCAGTTACTGTAATGAGATGATGGAGGGAATGGTTATGTTATGTTTTGATATCTTCACTTAATTCATTTGATTCACTATCATCATAATTTTTTTACACAAATTATAGCTTTCTAGTACTAACGGTCTCATAGCAAAACCTCGGATAGACGGACAGATAGACAGACCTACAGAATTCCTTGTCACGACGACGGAACCTTAAAAATGAGTGAAATCGCGTGTCTAAGATAAGTCAGTCAGTGTTTTAACATTTCAAGTTTCGATAATGATATGGATATCGTTTTGAGGCATACCTTGTGATTTTGCATACAGTGAAGGTTTTTATTAAATAATCACTTCCTTTTACGACTAATAATACATTATGTAATAGAGATTTTCTAAAATATATGTAAATAAAAAATGTGGTTCCGATCGATTTCACAACAAAACTTTAAAGGAACTTTGGCGTGGTTTTGCATAACTAATGTTTTATAATATTATTAATTTTAAATATGTTTCGAACTAGCTTTTATCCGCGTGAATCCCAATCCCATGGGATTTTTGGGATAAAAAGTATCCTATGTGTCATTCCTAGTTATAAGGAACATCTGTACCAAAAATCTAAATCGATACAGTAGTTTTTGCGTGAAAGAGTAACAAACATCCAAACTCACTAACCGAGAAACAAAATATGTCTTGTGTAATGGCGCTCGCTCTCGGTACCGGTCTGGGGACGTCCTCACTTCCCGGGACGTCCTTTCTGGGAGGGGGTGGTAATCCCCCTCGGGATCCTACGGCACCCCAATGTATCGCGAACGGAATTCGCTGTGTTTTTAGTGACAAACAAACAATCAAATCTTTCCTCTTTATAATAGATATGGGATCTACATATCTAGTATATACAACATATATATCCTACTATAATAATATTATAAAGCCGAGTGTTTGGGAGTGTGGATGTTTGTTCCTCTTTCACGCAAAAACTACTGAATGGATTTTAATGAAATTTGGTACAGATGTACCTCATATCTAGGAATGACACATCGGATACTTTTCATCCCAAAATTACGACGGGATAAGGTTCAACGCGGGTAAAACTGCATGGCACAGCTAGTAAAGAATAATATACGGACCCATGTCACATATCGCCATCTAGTCCCAAACTAAGCAAATCTTGTACTATGGATACCAGGATAATCATTACTAGGTTTCATTATTAAATATACTTATACTTTAAACACATAAGTACTTAGAATAACATAACATACATAATCATTCCCTCCATCATCTCACCACAGTAACTGACCCCTAACTAAGTCCGTAACTTGTATCTAGGGTATCAGAAACTACGCACACACTCATTCACACACACCCAGACCGAGATAAACATTTGTGGTTCACACAAATATTCACCCCGCACGGGAATTGAACCCACAACCTTACGGATGGCAGTCCGGCATGGTGACTACTCTGCCATCGAGGTCGTCAAATAGATACCGGACCATAAGCTACCCCTGTACCAAATTTCAAGTCAATCGGTTCATTAGTTTAGCCGTGAAAAGGTAACAGACAGAGTTACTTTCGCATTTATAATATTAGTAGGGATAAGGATTCATCGGTAGCAATGCGTGACTTAAAGTAAATAAAACGTAGGATTATAATACATACGTTAAAATGAATAGTAAATAAAGAATTGTACATAGAACGTTATAGAAATTTACATACACGTGCTAATTTATATTAACTATGTTAAATAAGAACGCAAGTACATTATGTACGCATAAGTAAATATGTTGATCGTATATATAACTAGCAGCGCCCCGCAGTTTCACCCGCGTAGTTCCCGTTCCTGTGGGAATTTCGGGATAAAAAGTATCCTATGTGTTTTTCTGATGTATAAGCTAAATTATTGTAAAGTTTCATTAAAATCCATTCAGTAGTGTTTGCGTGAAAGAGGTACAAACATCCACACATCTAAACATCCACACTCACAAACATTCGGCTTTATAATATTAGTAGGATAAAGGATATCTTAAGTACACACATCAAAAGTGTCTAGGGATCAACATATATTTTTGCAATAACATTTCTCCTGATTGATATTAATTAAAATTTTCTTTAAGGATTCATCAAATAAAGTGTTTTCGTTTGTCACAGTAACGATAAACCAAGTCACCTTTGCATTAATAAAGAAATTTGCCATTTTCCTAATAAAGGGATTTTTGACATTTGAACCACTAACATTAAAGTTCGAAAAAAAGACTGAAATAACAGTTTTCTTTAAAATTTTATTGGGTAACTTAAACAATTAATAATCCGTGTTTCTACCGCGAACACTAACAACACAAGAACATCGGTTTGGCATACTCAAAATGAGTTCATCCAAATCACGCTGTGGAATGGCCGCCCATGTTCGTTGCAACAACAAAAAAAGGTCTTCTTGCGACTGGATACCCTCCATATTCGGCAGAGCTCTTCTCTGTAGCATATCCCATGCATGCTCAATCGGGTTCTCTTCCGCCGATCCAAATACCCGCCCATACCATGATGGTTCCACCACTATAAGGATGGACTTCCTGGCAGGATTTTAATCGCTGTTGGCGTCCAGGGGTTCTCCAGTGTCGTATACGTCTTGTATCCGGTCTCATACCAAAACGAGACTCATCAGAAAAGCACACGAAACGCCATTGTTCTTCTGCCCAATTTCTGTGTTCAAGAGCCCATTGATATCGAATCCTACGATTGTGCATTGCTATAGGTGGTACCCGTAGCGGTCTTCGGGAATGAAGGTTCACTTCATGCAAGCGGTTTCTGACTGTTTGGTCGCTAATTAAGTTCCCTGAAGAGTGATGAAGCCGCACGGCTAACATCATGGCGGTTATTGTTGGAGCTCTTCCAGTTAAGATTTGAATGTATCGGTCTTGTCTCCGTGTAGTGCAGCGATACCGTCCTCCATGGCGCTCAGCCACGGTACCAGTGCTTCGGTAACGTGTCCAAAGTCGACTGATAACACTCTGACTTGTATTCAGAGCTAAAGCCACAGTACGTTGCCGGGAACCAGCTTCTATCATTCCCACGGCTCTGAGCATTTCTTCCCTGCTTAAATGACGTCGCCGCTCCATAATAACGTTGGTTTTAATCAGTAGTAGGGAAACAGTAGCACTAATAATGTCTTCAATGCGTTGTATGTTTTTATAGGGAAAATATTGACAGCTGATTTTCATCTTTTACTCGAATTTGATTCACAGTTCCTGATTCAAATTATGAAATGCACCAAAAAGGATCCATATAAATTTATAAAATCATAAATTTATTACAAAGCCACATCTCAATCTCAAGAAATCCGCATAAAAATGCTTGATCCCTAGACACTTTTGATGTGTGTATTTTAGTTACAAGTCATTTGTTGTAATGAGGCGATATTCAATGTTATGGTATTAGTTAAAATCAACCGAAAATTCGCAAAAAAAAATATCCAATTATAACGGTTTTATTAATTATTGTTCCTTTGTTACGTTTTTTTTAGAATACTCATGTTTTTTAAGAATTTAATAACAAATTAATTATTGACGCTGCGGTATGTTGTTAGTAATGGAATTTTCCGATCGCCATCTTGGATTTTTAGGGTTCCGTATTCAAAGGGAATATTGGACCATATTACGGTTCTGAATCATCAAGCAACCCATTCTAAATAATTGAATAATCAAGTGAAATAGCATTTAGGATGTTAGGATCCTAATTAGCATTCTAAATCGAAAGAAGTGCGGCTTCTGACTTACTAAATAATGTTGTGTGGCGACATCTAAACGCCACATAAGAACTAATTACTAACAGCGACATCTATCCGCAACTGAGGGAAATAAACTAAAGAGTCCTGAATCGCGCAAGCGAAATTTACAGCGCAATTGACTATGTATACGAGAGCCCGACTACAACCGTCGGGCAGCTGCCCACCAGACATAACACCCGTCTGGTCGGAGGATCCTCCCATTGCAAATGGGTATATCCATCCCCATAGTAGTATCCGAATTAGAAAGCGATTTAGGACGTCTAAATTTAGTCAAGTGGAATAAGGCCTTATGACTCCGTTGTCTGTCCGTCTGTCTGTCACCAGGCTGTATCTCAAGAACGGTGATACCTAGTCAGTTGGAATTTTCACAGATGATGTATTTCTATTGCCGCTATAACAACAAATACTAAAAACAAAATAAAATAAATATTTAAGGGGGGCTCCCATACAACAAACATGATATTTTTGCTGCTTTTTCTAATAGTCCAAGTCAAAGTAAAAAATCATTTATTCAGTTAAGGCCTTAATGAGGCACTTATGAACTACTAGCTGTGCCCCGCGGTTTCACCCGCTAGTTCCTGTTCCCGTGGGAATTTCGGGATAAAAAATATCTTATGTTCTTTCCCGGACCATAAGCTACCCCTGTACCAAATTTCAAATCAATCGGTTCAGTAGTTTAGCCGTGAAAAGGTAACAGACAGACAGACAGAGTTACTTTCGCATTTATAATATTAGTTAGGATTGTATAGATATTGGTACGGAACCCTTCATGCGCGATTCCGACACGCACTTGGCCGGTTTTTTCACACATTTTTTTACATAATTGCGTCAACTAAGCTTTTTTAAGAATACATGTTATTTCTATTTTTTTTAATAATATGTTATTATGTTTTTTAATTAGGACTTTTTAACTGACTTCGTAAAAGGAGGTATTCATTTGTTTTTTTGTTTGTTACGTCATATCTACGTCATCTATCTATATCTATATACATCTTCTAATATATAAAATTCTCGTGTCACAGTTTTCGTTGCCATACTCCTCCGAAACGGCTTGACCGATTCTCATGAAATTTTGTGAGCATATTCAGTAGGTCTGAGAATCGGCCAACATCTTTTTCATCCCGAAATTCCCACGGGAACGGGAACGGGAACTACGCGTGTGAAACCGCGGGGCGCAGCTAGTACTTATATAAAAACCAATTGCTGTTCGTTAGTCTCGCTAAAACTCGAGAACGGCTGAACGGATTTATATTATCTTGGTCTTGAAATGTTCGTGGAGGTCTAATAAAGGTTTAAAAGGTGAGAAAAATTCGAATAATTGCCGGGAACACGGGAACGGGTACCACGCGGGTGAAACCGCGGGGCACAGCTAGTATATAAACATAACATAATCATTCCCTCCATCATCTCATTACAGTAACTGACCCCTAACTAAGTCCGTAACTTGTATCTAGGGTATCAGAAACTACGCACACACTCATTCACACACACCCAGACCGAGACAAACATTTGTCGTATAAATATACACCCCGCACGGGAATCGAACCCGCAACTTTACGAATAAGACTTCAAATTGTCAGATTCCCGTGCGTGGTGAATATTTGTGTGAACCACAAATGTTTATCTCGGTCTGGGTGTGTGTGAATGAGTGTGTCCGTAGTTTCTGATACCCTAGATACAAGTTACGGACTTAGTTAGGGGTCAGTTACTGTAATGAGATGATGGAGGGAATGATTATGTTATGTATAGTTTACAAGTATTAAAGATCCTTGTTTATGTAACTTAAAAATTAAAATTCTCCAAGGTTTGTTGTCCCAAGTGTATGTCTATTGCTAATATTTACTTAAATCTAATATTAGTCTGTTAAAACGTATTAAACTACGGAATTACATCATCAGTGAATATAGTAAAACGCCCGGTTTCACCCACGTTTTCACATCCGGCCACACAACAAAGTAGGTCCATACAACACCGACTTTAGTTTGCGCAATCAAGTATTTATATATCTACTAGCTGCGCCCCGCGGTTTCACACGCGTAGTTCCCGTAGGAATTTCGGGATGAAAAAATGTTGGCCGATTCTCAGACCTACTAAATATGCTCACAATATTTCATGAGAATCGGTCAAGCCGTTTCGGAGGAGTATGGCAACGAAAACTGTGACACGAGAATTTTATATATTAGAAGATTGAGGCACATCAACAGGACAACATATTTAACATTTCCAAAACAGAATTAGAAAAAAAATACAGTTCTAATATGTATCCCAATAATAGTTGTGCACAACATTTACAAATAAAAGACGTAATACAATTAAAATTAAATACACTTAAAAACTAATAAAAATTATATTAATCTAATACGATGGACAACTTCACTTCACCCGCGTGGACATACAAACTTTCATCCCCTATTTTATCCCCTTGGGGATAAAATCCCCTATTTTATCCCGTTGGGGATAAAATAGGGGATGAAATTCCCTTGGGGATAAAATTGATCAAAATCCTCTCTTAGCGGATGCCTACGTCATAACATCTACCAAATTTCAGCCCAATCCGTCCAGTGGTTTGGGCTGTGCGTTGATAGATCACTATGTAAGCCAGTCAGTCACCTTTGAGTTAAATTATTTTGTAAGGACAAAAATGAAAGTTAGTTTAATATTTAAATTAGATAATAAATATTCCTTATGTAAATATATGCAGTAAACTATGTTTACCAAATATACAAATCCTTACTCAACTTTGTCTTGGTCTGGGTGTTTTCTATCTATTCTAAGTAAATATGTACATGAGCTTTTTACTAGTAGTAGTTCCCGTTCCCATGGGAATACTGGGATAAAATATAGCCTATATCACGCATTGATAATGTAGCTTTCCATTAGTGAAAGAATTTTTGAAATCAGTTCATTAGTTTCGGAGCCTATTCGTTACAAAAAAACAAATCTTTCCTTTTTACAATATTATTATTATAGTAAAGAAGACTAGCTGTGCCCCGCGGTTTCACCCGCGTGGTTTTCGATCCCGTGGGAATTTCGGGATAAAATGCCTATGTCCTCCCCCGGACTATAAGCTACCCCTGTACCTTTCAAGTCAATCGGTTCAGTAGTTTAGCCGTGAAAAGGTTACAGACAGAGTTACTTTCGCATTTATAATATTAAGTAAGGATTAAGTATATAATACAACGGGATGTTTGTACGTACTTAAGTCGATTCCCTTTGTTGTAGACCCTAGTTGTATTATATACTTTTATAAATGACGTACGTTTCGTTTAATAAGTAAGGATTAGTAAAGATTTTATATAGTTTTCAAAAAAGTACCTGCAAATAAATCACCCATTTTAACAGTGTTTCTTTGTTTACAGAAAATGGTGGAACTACAAGCCACTACGCTAATAGAACCAAAGCTAGTGACAGAGCCAGCAGACGCCAAGTCCTTTGCCCACGACCTCGGGGACTCTCAGATACAGAAATTCTTCACCAACGCCACTGTTCTGCTGACCGGGGGCACTGGGTTTCTCGGGAAACTTATCGTTGAGAAGCTTTTGAGGTATGTATTTGTTTTATTTATTACAAGCTTTTATTTAGTGTCACCTGTCCCGTTGTCCGTAATCAAATCTTGCAGCCATTTTTCGACCACTTCTGGTTATCCGATTGAGTTGAAAGGCATACTTATGTAAGTCCCATGATAATGCAATAAAAGCTAAAAAATAGCTTGTTTTTAATAATGTTTTTTTTTTAATTTATTCTTGTTTTATGGTTATAATTAATCCAAATAAAATCCAATAAAATACTAAAAGAAAGCTTATATTTAAATTTATTCTTTTTTATTATTTATCACTGCGCCCAATGAATCCCAATCCCGTGGGAATTTCGGGATAAAAAGTATCCTAAGTGTTATTTCTCGTTAGTAAGAACATCTGTACCAAATTTAATCTAAATCAATACAGTAGTTTTTGCGTGAAAGAGTAACAAACATCCACACACATACAAACTTTCGCATTTATAATATTAGTAGGATACATTTGTATTTTTGCTCCAATTATCCTCAAACCAAACAAAATCAATCCTAACTTTCCCAAGGGATAATCAACAGATTGCAATATCTCTTAGTACACAAATCACGTTGTATAACGGCCTTGTCTGTCAGTCAGTCAGGTCAACGTTACGCAGTGACGAACAGACAGAATACAGAACAAAGTGTTAGCTAATGTTATAATAGTTGTTTAGAAATTTAATTGTATTGTTAGTTAATGTTGTGATATAAATTGCGAAGAGCTAAGTGGAAGAATTTCTTTGTAATAGCGTAGTTTCCTGGGTAAACAAATTCTCTCTCTTTTCCGAACCTTTATCCCATGTCTATTTGGGGTCTGTTTTCAGTTTAACCAGATTTGGTGGAATGTCAGTATTTTACGTGAATCGACTGCCACCCTAAATGTCCTAATTCTCAATGATCGTATGATCGTCGCCCTCTATCTTGACCTTCCCCTTGAATTACTCTATCTATTAAAGAAAACCGCATCAAAATCCGTTGCGTAGTTTTAAAGATGTAAGCATTCATAGGGACAGAGCGAGAAGCGACTTTGTTTTATACTATGTAGTGATACATGAATTTTAAATGAAGCCTACTCATCTCTCTTATTTTACGTAAATTTATGCCCAATATTCTTTTCCTAGCTCGATAACGTGAATTAATTAAGCCTAAGGTCATATAACCCGGATCTAACGTAGGGTATAGTAAGGCCTTGGATATTTAGATTTTAATCAAAATTCTATTCAATCAATGAGCGTAGAGATGGGACGAAGATGATTTTGGACGAACTTCGGCTGAGAAAATTCGGCCGAACTTCGGTTTGACTTCGTCGTTTCTTTTCTTTAAATTGACTTTATTGTTTTTTCTAGGATAGAAGTACTAAATATAGTCACAATCTTTCCGTGCCGGCGGCCAAAATTGGAAGCTCCTATTGTCATTGTGACTCTAATGTCATTTGGATACATTTTCAATACACTGACAACCAAAAGATGCGATTACAGCGACTCTGGCACGGGCACAGGAAAGATTGTGACTCAATATCTAAGACGGTCTAATTTTCTGAGTTAGGTTGTCTCCGCTCAGAAAGTTAGACATCTAACAGATACTTGTATCGGTCAAAACACATCCACTACTTAAATGGATAAAAAATATAGTATACTAGCTGTGCCCCGCGGTTTTACCTTATCCCGTGGGAATTTTAGGATAAAAAGTATCCTATGTGTTATTCCTATGTATGAGGAACATCCGTACCAAATTTCATTAAAATCCATTCAGTAGTTTTTGCGTGAAAGAGGAACAAACATCTAAACATCCACACTCACAAACATTCGGCTTTATAAAATTAGTAAGATTGAATTGAATCATTTGTTATTTAAACCATTACCAGTAATAACCTTTCAGTCAAAGTACTTAGTGCAGAATTTTCAACCGAATTTCAGCCTTATAACGAATTTCGGTTCAACATGACGAAATTCGGCCGAAATATTAAACAAAGTTCGGCCCATCCCTAAAGCCTAAGAAACACGAATTTTAGAATACCTTTTCTATTATAGATTAGCTAAATAACTATGAAATTGAACAATTTGTAGTATTTTTAATAAATTTATAGTATAATAAAAATATTTTGCGAAAATTATGTTTTTTTTGCATTTACATTGAAGTAAGTATTGTAATCTTTTTATGACTTTTGTAAAGTAAGTTCTGTTTTTCAATTATATTTACTTACTTAAAATATTAAAAGAGACTCTTGAGTCTCTTGATCAATGACGTCAAGACGTCAAGGGATAGAAACTTCTTAGAAAAAAAATATTGTCTTTTGGCAAGTATAACCTTAACTGATTATATCAATTTTCTTACTATTCTAATTACATCATACTTTATTTCTAAGTCATATCAGTAGAAATCCCATTTTAATTTTATATGGTAACTAGCTGCGCCCCGCGGTAGTTCCCGTTCCCGTGGGAATTTCGGGATAAAAAATAGATGTTGGCCGATTCTCAGACCTACTGAATATGCTCACAAAATTTCATGAGAATCGGTCAAGCCGTTTCGGAGGAGTATGGCAACGAAAACTGTGACACGAGAATTTTATATGTTAGATATGTATTAATTTTACATTAAGGTATTTATCATGGAGGTCAGGAGAACCATAGCCAATAATCTACCTAGTTTGGTCCCGCTTAATAAAGAATATTTTTATTAATTACCGCGCAGACATTATACTTAAAATTTAACGAAAATTTGTACAGCTTGTTCGGTATTATTAAATAGGTATAAAGTGTACATTACTCAAGTAAATATTTGTACTTAAACAATACTTAGCTGATTGCGTCATTACTAATTCAATAAGAGTATTTACTTTTTAATATTAAAAACTTAAATAAAGGTAATCCTATTCAATTATGGCTTTTTTGTGAGTCCGGTTTTACCCGTGTAGTTCCCGTTCCCGTAGGAATATGGGGATAAAATATAGCCTATGTTACTTGTTGATAATGTAGGTTTCCAATAGTGAAAGAATGTTAGAAATCGGTTCATTATATTTTGTAAAATATTTAAAAAAATGGTGTAAGATAGCTGTGCCTCGCGGTTTCGTTCGTATTGATATCATAAAATGTGCCCCGCAGTTTCACACGCGTAGTTCCCGTTCCCATTCCCGTGGGAATTTTGGGATGAAAAATAGATGTTGGCCGATTGTCAGACCTACTGAATATGCTCACAAAATTTCATGAGAATCGGTCAAACCGTTTCGGAGGAGTAAGGGAACGAAAACTGTGACACGAGAATTTTATATACTTATTAGAAATATCTATCATAAATCTTAGTACTCCTTAATAAAACAGGCAAACAAATACAAAAATAGATAAAATAGTAAAACCATTTATCATTTACCGTTAACAAGAAATTCACATTCAAAATCCCAAGTCGTTCATTTCAATGACTCATAACTGGAATCGAATCCGCTACTTCTAGCTACATTAATTCTAGATTTTGATATTCAAAGCGTGTTTTAAAAGGAAATTTTGCAAAACTTATTTTAAATTCGTTGCATATAAAAAGTAATGTTAGACACTGACTGACTGACTGATCTAACAATCTAAGCTTGTATATAGATAAACTACGAGTATATATAATATATACAGGGTGTCCGGGCATCGATGTCGGATAAAAAATTAGCCTAATGGGTATTTTTTTAAGAAAAAGACAACTAATCTAAAAATATACGAAAACACATAATGGTTTTTGTTTTTATCATCCTCTTTTGTTATTTTATGATAAATGTATGGAATAAAATATAGCATTTTTTGATCAATTACCTTCACTTAGATGGTCTAAATAATAGTCCAAGTCAGATAATCCCAACAACGCAGTCCCACGGGCGAGCACGTCGAGCACTCCTCGCAATACGAAACGATTTTCTTGGCTAAGGATCATATTCAAACCATTGTAACTTTTGAACTATCATACATAAAGCTATAAGATGTATGATTTTTTTTAAGTAAATATTCTGTACTATCAAAAAACTAGATGAAAAACGTAGGTTAATGGGACAAATTTTAACAAAAATTAAAAAAATGCAGAAAAAATCTGTAAAAAAATATTGATTTTTATTTTTGTAATGATTTTTTGTTATTTTATAATTAAGATATGGAATAAAATCTTACATTTAATAATACCCTACATTATTTACTTTCAAATGAGACATCTTTCATCTTCCTAAGACGTTTACATGGATAGCAATGACTAAATCAGTACAAGCACCCGCGCGTCGAGTTGAAAAAAACAAAATGGCTGCCATTTTGTAGTGGAGGTAGCTAGAGAAAATTGGAATCGTGATTTGTCGATAAAAAATACCATATTTTACCCCCTTAAAGTATCCGACATCGATGCCCGGACACCCTGTATAAGTATATATAATACATAGTAGGTATATATAAGTAGGTACCTACGAATGTTATACCAAAAAGATAAATAAGGACTAAATCGAACCCGCAACCTTACATAATGGCAGTCCTAATTATTAGGACTACCATATGTAAGGTTGCGGGTTCGATTCCCGTGCGGGGTCAATATTTGTGAACAACAACTCGGTCTGTGTGTGTGTGTGAATGAGTGTGTGCGTAGTTTCTGATACCCTAGATACAAGTTACGGACTTAGTTAGGGGTCAGTTACTGTAATGAGATGATGGAGTGAATGATTATGTTATGTTATTTCTTCGCAGGTTTCAGTACGATGTTTTCCTTTAGTATTTCTTTTAATATATTCTTGAAGGTATTTACAATAATAAGTCTTATTTATATTTATTACCTATCTACTTATCTTATGTATTTGTGGTTAGAATGTTAATGAGATCAGTGCATCGATGGCAGATAGTGCAGTGTACGGTCAACATTATACCTTATTTTATAGGGATATTTATTATAGAAGCCTCTTCAAGAGCGTCGGTGGCGCAGGGGCTAAGGCCGTTGACTTACGATCAGAAGGTGCCTGGTTCGAACTCCACCAGTCCCGCCACGTACCAATGTGTTTTCAATTTACGAATTCATAAGTACGTTAATTTCGACGCTCTTACGGTGAAGGAAAACATCGTGAGGAAACCTGCACATACCTGGGAAGAAATTCTTCCCCTAGGTGGGGACATTATATGAGCTGATGATGATGATAGCAGCATCTTGCGGTTTCATCCGCATACCCTTTGCCGCGGCCATACTTTGATAAAATATAGCCTATGTTACTTCCTGAATAAAATATTATAAGATATAGTGATTATTTTATTTGGTTTAGTAGTTTTTGAGTTAAATTGTAACAAACAAACAATCAAATTATGGGGATGAGGGAATCCCCATAGAAAAGGGAAGATCCTCCGACCAGTCGGGTGTTATGTCTGGTGGGAGCTGCCCGACGGTTGTAGTCGGGCTCTCGTATACATAGTCAATTGCGCTGTAAATTTCGCTTGCGCGATTCAGGACTCTTCAGTTGTTTCCCACAGTTGCGGATAGATGTCGCTGTTAGTACTTAGTTCTTATGTAGCGTGCAGATGTCGCCACAAAATCTTTCCTATTTTTAATATAAGAGCAGGAAAATAAGTAGAATTAGCCGTAATCAACACGCGCCACTAACTCGTGTTGGTGATCTGTAACATAGTTATCTAAGATCCCACTGTGAAGTAGAGGTCTTTCTCTCTGAAGATATTAGTACAGTGAGGAGGAATAGCCTCAAATCCAAGAGTATGTTCGCATATTGTCACTCGGATTAATCTCTCTCGGATGTTTGTTACTCTTTCACGCAAAAACTACTGAAACGATTTAAATGATATTCGGTACAGATGTTCCTTATAACTAGGAATAACATATAGGATACTTATTATTTCGAAATTCATACGGAACGCGCGTAAAGTTTTGTGAACAGTTATAATATTCTTCGCAATCCCAAACCATAGTCACCGTATCGTTCTAATTTACATTCCCAGTGTATCTCGGTATTGACTAATGGGGACTGTCTTTTCCTTGTTCAGATTATAGGTAATCCCTGAATATTTAATGACATACGACCAAGTGGTGTTGTATAGAGCGTCTATGTAGTGCAGAGAATAGTCTAGAAACAGTACTCCTTCGATGACCTTGATGGCAGACTCACCATGGCGGACTGCCATCCGTAAGGTTTCGATTCCCGTGCGGGGTGAATATTTGTGTACCACAAATGTTTATCTCGGTCTGTGGGTGTGTGTGAATGAGTGTGTGCGTAGTTTCTAATACTCTAGATACAAGTGACGAACTTAGTTAGGGGTCAGTTACTGTAATGAGATGATGGAGGGAATGATTATGTTATGTTATATAGTACGTACAATATATGTCATATCACCACACACTGCTTAAATCATCTGCTATAGATGTAGAGGCCACTGATGATGATATAATACATATATATAATACATACTACACAAGTACTTATGTACAAATTTGAATAAGTCAATAAATATTTGCTCATCAAATAATACCTTTAAATTAGCGATTTCTAAACATAAACTATTTACATAATATACCAATATATTATTACATACATGGATCGGTAATAGCCTATTGTTTCAAAGGTAGTACATAATGTATATGTATGTACCTATACTAATATATATAGAGGAATTTGCTTGCTTGTTTGTTACGATTTAACTCAAAAACTCCTGAACCGATTTCTAAGTCAAAGTCAAAAATCATTTATTCAGTTAAGGCCTCAATGAGGCACTTATGAACGTCACGGAATCTACCACCGATTCGGAATTACAACAGCCGAGAAGAATCGTTTAAAATTCTTTTATCGAAGGAAAGCTTTTACTTAAAAACATCGATAGTGTAGTGGTTAAGATCTTTGATTGTCATTCGGAAGGTGCCTGGTTCAATCCCAGCTGTATACCAATGTGTTTTCGATTTTCAAATTCATAAGAACGTTTATTCGACGCTCTTACGGTGAAGGAAAACATCGTGAGGAAACCTGCACACACCTGGGAAGAAATTCTAAGGTTGTGTGTGAAGTCGACCAACCCGCACTCGGCCTGTGGTCGACTAAGGCCTAATCACCCTAATTCAAGGTAGGGACAGCCCCTCAGTGGGGACATTATATGAGCTGATGTGGTCTGCTGCTGCTGTCTGCAGTCTGCTACCAACTTATACCTTAAATGGTCACCTTTATAGTTCAACGCTTCTAAACAATAGACATTAAAAAAATCTGTTTTTTATATGTCTAGCTTTTAACAACGTATTCAAATGTAATTTATGTTAAAAGCTAATTACGGTACATTAGATTTTAAAATGATAAAATCTAAAATGAATTCCGTTTTTCTAAAATTGCATTAAATTCGTGTAAAATACTTAATTACTAACGTTGTAATTGTTGTTTTGTGACAAAAAATAAGCTCACAGAGTATAGTATATCCATTAAATTTTAATCTGTATACATCACTACATAGTATAACAAAGTCGCTTCCCGCTGTCCCTATGAATGCTCCCGTGAGAATGCAGGGATAAAATTATGCTGAAAACCTTCCTCTTGAATCACTCTGTCTATTAAAACAAACCACATCAAAATCCGTTGCGTAGTGTAAGCATACATAGGGACAGACAGCGACAGTGACTTTTTTATACTATGTAGTGATAAAAAAATGTGTGAAAATCCATATAAATTACAAACACGTATATAAAAAAATATTAAACCATTACAAAGACAAACCGACAATGTTTTTATATATTATTTTCTTATAAACTTCATTTAGTATTCAAAGGTTGTTTAAATCTGAAAATACCGTTTTAATTGAGGCAAAATTGTACCTGCTTTGTGAACTAACTACATCAGTGGAATATTTTTTTATGTTTTAGTAGTTGTGCCACGCGGTTTCACTCATGTTAATCACGATCCCGTGGGTTTTTTTTGACAAAATGTTGTCTTCGCGATTTTACTTGCGTTAATCCTGATTCCGCGGGATTTTTTGGATAAAAAGTAGTATTCGCGGTTTTACTTGCGTTAATCCTGATTCCGTGGGATTTTTTGGATAAAAAGTAGTATTCGCGGTTTTACTTGCGTTAATCCTGATTCCGCGGGATTTTTTGGATAAAAAGTAGTATTCGCGGTTTTACTTGCGTTAATCCTGATTCCGCGGGATTTTTTGGATAAAAAGTAGTATTCGCGGTTTTACTTGCGTTAATCCTGATTCCGCGGGATTTTTTGGATAAAAAGTAGTATTCGCGGTTTTACTTGCGTTAATCCTGATCCTATGGGAATTCCTGGTATGAAAAGTAGCCTAACTTAGGAATTTCTTATAACATAAGCTGCGAGTAAAGATCAGTCTATTTGTATTATAGACTAGCAGCGCCCCGCGGTTTCACCCACGTAGTTCCCGTTCTAAATATAGCCTATGTCACGCACTGATAAATTAGCTTTCCATGAGTGAAATAATTTTTGAAATTGGTTCAGTAGATCAGTAGATTACCCCTTACAATTTAACAAACACACAAACTTTACTTCTTTATAATATGTAGTATAGATTAGCTCCTATTGTATAAGTCGTAATGACACGAAGTGTGATGTTTATATAGCCTTCCTCGATAAATATTCAATCTACATTTTTTGTATTAGCCCGTTCAGAGGAAAATACCTTTTTATTATATACTAGTAGCTCCCCGCGGTTTCACCCGCGTAGTTCCCGTTCCCGTGGGTTTACGGGGATAAAATATAGCCTATGTCACGTACAGATAAATTAGCTTTCCATTAGTGAAAGAATTTTTGAAATCGGTCCAGTAGTTTCGGAGCCTATTCATTACAAACAAACAAACAAATCTTTCCTCTTTATAATATTAGTATAGACTAGCTTTTTCACCCGCGTGGAAGCTTATCCCGTGGGAATTTCGGGATAAAAAGTATCCTATGTGTTATTCCTAGTTCCTAGTCCTAGTTCCTAGATAAGGAACATCTGTACCAAATTTCATATAAATCGCACCAGCCATTTAGACGTGAAGTAACAAACAGCAACTCACAAACTTTCGCATTTATAATATTAGTGTAATTCAACTGAATTTTTTCAAACACCTTTTTTCATCATAAAAATATTGAAGATAGTAAACTTTTTACATTACTTTGTACAGACGTCTTCCATTTTAGTCTTCTGTGATCACGGGTTCTGTAAAGAATCCGAAACGTCAGAAAATGTATATCAAAAAATTACAACCACTACAAAAATCCGTTTAAGTGTTTTATTTCAACAAGATTTCAACCTTATTTCATCATCGTCATTAAGTATAGGTATATCATTATATGGTTGAGTTAGTTGACGTCATTAAAAAACCCAATATGGCCGACTCTCAAAGAAGGGCTGAATTTTAGGCACCACAAAAACAGATGAGAAAAGAACAATAGCGTGTTTTTTTTCTTGTTTTTTGGATAATGACGCATAAAGTATGTTTATTCGTAAGTGTTTATTCGTAGAGCGTCGGTGGCTCAGGGGTTAAGGCTGTTGACTTCCAATCGGAAGGTGCCTGGTTCGAACCCCACCAGTCCCGCCACGTACCAATGTGTTTTCAATTTACGAATTCATAAGTACGTTAATTTCGACGCTCTTACGGTGAAGGAAAACATCGTGAGGAAACCTGCACATTCCTGGGAAGAAATTCTAAGGTTGTGTGTGAAGTCGACCAACCCGCACTTGGCCAGCGTGGTTGACTAAGGCCTAATCACCCTAATTCAGGGTAGGCTCGTGCCCCTCGGTGGGGACAATGTAATGAGCTGATGATGATTCGTAAGTGGTGAGCATTCGTCCAGCAAAAAGTACCGCTTTTAAGGCCGCGTATCCACGATAAGAAACTTGTCTTGTCGGATTCTGATAAGATAAACGTATTCATCAACAGCCTGAATACGTCTATCTTATTTATCTTTCGTTTATTTAATACTCTCTTTCCCGAACCTTTATCCCATGTCTATTTGGGGTCGGTTTTCAGTTTAACCACATTCGGCGGAATGTCAATATTTTACGTGAAGCGACTGCCATCAGACCTTCACAACCCAGAGGGCTATACGAATTTTTTTTGGTTAAACCAAATGTTAGACTTTGAGGGTTCTAACTACCCGTAATGACTGTCGATGATGTTAGTACAATAATAATATATTTATGTATTGTTCCCAGATCATGCCCAGACATAAAGAAGCTGTATTTACTTGCGAGGCCGAAGAAGAACAAGGATATAGCTAAAAGACTACAGGAGCAGTTTGATGATGTAGTAAGTATATGTAAGGGTGAATATTTGTGTGAACCACAAATGTTTGTCTCGGACTGTGCGTGTCAATGAGTGTGTCCGTAGTTTCTGATACCCTAGATACAAGTTACGGACTTAGTTAGGGGTCAGTTACTGTAATGAGATGATGGAGGGAATGATTATGTTATGATTGGATGTCAAAGTCTTTATGCTATCGACGCCATTCGAAGTAACGTTTGAATCTTACTAAATTCTAACACTATTTACAGCTGTACGACTTACTGAGGAAGCAGCACCCTGACTTCATGTCCAAAATCAGCATCATCGAGGGAGATATGGGCCAGGTGGACCTGGGAATGAGTGCCGAAGACAAGATCAAGATTGGAAATGAGGTATGTATTAAACTAGCAGCTACTAGTTTTCAATTTACCCCCCTTTTCTCCCCCTAAGGGGGGAATTTCCAGAAATCCTCTCTTAGTGGTAGCCTACTCCCCCCAACAAACACACGTGCCTTTCAGCTCACTACGACCAGTAGTTTCGGCTGTGCGTTGTCTGTCAGTCAGTACGTCAGTCAGTAATCTTACTGAGTGAGTAAGATTTTTTTTTATATAATATATATATAGAAGATAGATAGCTGTTTAATTATTGCAAAATTTGAAGGGCCTATTTCATGATCTTCAAGTACAGTTCCGAGTAGGCTACTCACCAAGTAAAGTCAGATATGAACCTTCCCTAAGACGTCTGTATATTTTTTTCTATATAATCTATTTTTAGTCTATATAGTTTTTAGTTAGGTATCAATCACCATATAAATTGATAGACCTAATAATCCTTTATTTTTTACAGGTCTATATTTTAGTTCAAATCAATCACCATAATATCTTGATATACCTATTAATCCTTCCTTTCCAGGTGGAAATAATCTTTCACGGAGCCGCCACGGTGAGGTTTGACGAGCCCTTAAAGACAGCCGTGGAAATCAACGTGCGAGGCACGCGCGAGATCTGCCAACTGGCCAGGAGTTGTAGCAAGTTGAAGGCGCTCGTGCATATAAGTACTGCTTACAGGTAAAAATTGCATTACTAAAAATAAGATATTTTTTTTTGTATTGTTTCATACATTTAGGCAATCTGAAAAAAAAATTCAACACACTTGCTCATAAAGGTGCTCTTATCTGTGCAAAAACGGTTGAATAATGACTCGTTTTATTCACAAGTGAGTTATAGATTTCTTTTTAAGTTGCTTTGTTTTTAAAAAAGTTTCGATACCAAAAAAATTGTGTCCATACATTTTAAAAACAAACTTCAACTATGTTGCCTTATTGTGTTGGATGCGCGCGAATAGAAAAACTGTATATTTATTAGAGAAAAATGATATTTTAGTATTATTTTCTTCGCAAGTGTGTTGAAAATCGTTGTATGGTACACGCGTGTATTGATGATTACTATCCTCGGCTATCTTCAGACCCTCGCCTGACGACTCGGGCCTCAATAGCGCCTCGGAAGTAATCACCAACTTTACTCGCTTGTACCATAAATAAATATTAAATACTTATTCAAAATGTAATTTAATGCGATGCAAATGATCATAATGGTCCTGGATTCAAATTCCAACTGAGGTATAAATGTTGAAAGTTTAAAAACACAAATTTTCTGAAACCAGAGCCTTGTTTAGAAAATAGCAACGCCTAGGAATTGTATCCACGACTTAAGGTTCACTTTATTTAATTTGATAAATCGAAATATTTTTTTGTAGAGAAGATGATTTAATTAAATATTGAAGCGGAAGTTTGAATTGAAGATTATCATTGATAATTAAAGTACGAAATTATAATTTAATTCAATAAAGTACTACGTTTCGGCATTCTGTAATTATACAAGAAAAAATACTGGTCAAGCGCGAGTCGAACCTCGCTTATAAGGTTCCGTCCGTACATTTTTTTTACGCGGTGAAAATGCATAGTCAAAGTCAAAGTCAAAGTCAAAAATTCTTTATTCAGTTAAGACCTCAATGAGGCACTTATGAACGTCAGAATTGATTCTACCACCGATTCGGAATTACATCAGCCGAGAAGAATCGGCAAGAAACATAGACCTGCATACCACCGTGAGCCGATATTGGGAGGACCCCCGGGGCATGTAGGGCTCCCCCAGCCAGAAGGAGTTCCGTCCGCACCTACTAAGTATATTATGTCAATTATGTGTCTTTTTTCCGTAAATATAGGTATATACTTTCTTTATATTAGACATATCCCATATCGCCATCTAGTCCCAAAATAAGCAAACCTTGTACTATGGATACTAGACAACGGATATACGTACTTATATACACTTATACACCCCTATTTTGAATTCGAGATACTTAATCTCACAGCTAATGTAAACGACGGGTGACAATATAATAGTGAAGTTAGTTTATTTCTTTTGCTTTTATTTAAAAAGTTATGATAAGTCAAAGTTTTTCAAAATCCCGCCGAATTTTATTGTTATTCTACACCGAACAACAGGCGAACGCTGCGATACACAGCTGAGCGCGGTCATCGACCCGAGCCGTCACAGAATACTTGATAGTTAGTGTGCCGTCTGGTAATACGGCATTTATTTAGTATTTTTTAAAGATAAGTAATCGACTATCATTTTTGATATTTTTATTGGATATATGGATTCAGTTACTGCTACAGATATTCTGATTTTAATAAGTCCCATAATTTCAAAATAGGGGTGTATTTGTATTAAAAATGTGATTTTTTATGAGCATGTAATGGATATTTGTCACTCTTTCAAATAGAAGCTAAGTAAAGAATCTCTCTCTTTCCCGAACCTTTATCCCATGTCTATTTGGGGTCGGTTTTCAGTTTAACCAGATTTGGCGGAATGTCAGTATTTTACGTGAAGCGACTGCCATCAGACCTTCACAGCCCAGAGCGCTATACGAATTTTTTTTGGTTAAACCAAAGTATACTGAATCGAATACACATATTCCTTTTTGATTCCGAAATTCCCATAATATTTGTGTGTGTAAAACTTCAAGACAATAAAACATTGAATTAAAAATTTAAAAAACCCCCAACATAATTACTTTCAAACCCCCATAACTTTTAAACGGGTCAACCGATTTTCATCAAACATGTCTAAGAACTCTCGCACGTAAGTCCCCTTTAATACAAAAAACTAAATTGAAATCGGTTCATCCGTTCGGGAGCTATGATGTCACAGACAGACAGATACATACACACACACAGACACGTTAAACTTATAACACCCCTCTTTTTGCGTTGGGGGTTAAAAACAGGAGTCAAACCCGAAACCTTGGCATTGAAGGCAAGGTCAACAACTAACTACACCACTTGGTCATTATTTCTTTAAACTCGTATTTTTTAAATGAGTTATAGCTACAAAATATTGCACAAAACTTATAGTTATTGTTACAAAATTGCTTCACTATTTTCTATGCAATTGTATAAATGTAATCACTACATAGTATAAAACAAAGTCGCTTCTCACTACCTGTCCCTATGTATGCTTACATCTTTAAAACTACGCAACGGATTTTGATGCGGTTTTCTTTAATAGATAGAGTGATTCAAGAGGAAGGTTTTTAGTATAATTTTATTTTCGAATTCTCACGGGAACGGGAACTAAGCGGGTGAATCTGTGGGGCGCCGCTAGTTGGTAATATAATAATAGTAGCTGTCCCCCGCGGTTTTACCCGCGTGGATCCCAATCCCATGGGAATTTCGGGGTAAAAAGTATCCTATGTGTTATTCCTAATTATAAGGAACATCTGTACCAAATTGAAATGACTACCTCGATGGCAGAGTGGTCACCATGCCGGACTGCCGTCCATAAGGTTGCGGGTTCGATTCCCGTGCGGGATAAATATTTGTGTGAACCACAAATATTTGTCTCTGTCTGGGTGTGTGTGTGAATGAGTGTGTGCGTAGTTTCTGATACCCTAGATACAAGCTTCGAGCTTAGTTAGGGGTCAGTTACTATAATGAGATGATGTAGTGAATGATTATGTTATGTTATAAATTTTATTTAAATCGATACAGTAGTTTTTGCGTGAAAGAGTAACAAACATACAAACTTTCGCATTTAAAATATTAGTAGAATTGCACATAGTATTGTAAAGTTTAACGCTCCATAAAAGTATTGTTACAAAATTGCTTCACTATTTTCTAAGTAATTGCACAAATGTAATAACAAATAAGTAAGTAGGTAATAAAATAAACAACTTTATTATCATTTAAATCTTGTTTTGCGACTAGTTTATCTATATAAACCTAGCTAGGCACTATGGTTTTACTCGGCGCTCTTAAGGTGCTCGTTCACCGGGAGCATTCGCGTGTAATGTAACGTTACAGATTTGAGCATTACATCAGCGAAGGAGAACCGAGCATTACAATGCGCACCTTGTAATTTATTAATTGTAATTTGTAATTATTACATGCTCGTTAGTCAGGGAGGTATTATTGTAATGTAATGCTCTAAGACGTATCTGTAACGTTACATTACACGCTAATGTTCTCGGTGAAGGAGCAGCTTTACGGTGAAGGAAAACATCGTGAGGAAACCTGCACACACCTGGGAAGAAATTCTAAGGTTGTGTGTGAAGTCGACCAACCCGCACTTGGCCAGCGTGGTTGACTAAGGCCTAATCACCCTAATTCAGGGTAGGCTCCCCTCGCTGGAGACATTATATGAGCTGACAATGACTAGGGGTTTAATCGCATATATCCCAACTAGCAGCGCCCTGCGAAAACTTATCCCGTGGGCAATTTAGGATAAAACATAGCCTAAGTCCTCCCCCGGACCATAAGCTACCTCTGTACTAAATTTCAAGTCAATTGGTTCAGTAGTTTAGCCGTGAAAAGGTAACAGACAGACAGACAGAGTTACTTTCGCATTTATAATATTAGTAAGGATAGATTTTATTATTATGTATAAGTAAGTACACGGTAAACGTGTTAGGTAAATCCAAGGCTGAGTTAGATATAATATCAAGATCTATATTAGAAATAACTATGCTAATATCTAACTAGAATGCTGAATATATTTGTTTATCATTTATACCTACTTATCCTACTAATATTATAAATGCGAAAGTTTGTATGTTTGTGAGTTTGGATGTTTGTTCCACTTTCATGCAAAAATGACTGTATCGATTTAGATTAAATTTGGTACAGATGTTCCTTATAACTAGGAATGACACAGGATACTTTTTATCCCGAAATTCAAACGGGAATGGGAACTACGCAAGTGATACCGCGGGGCGCTGCTAGTATTGAATAAACATTATTAATTATTCAATTTATATCTATACTAATTATGCCCCGCGGTTTTACTTGAGTTAGATTGTATTACAAATATAATCCTTCCCTTTGAATTACTCCATCTATAGCTGAACCGCATTAAAATCCGTTGGTTAGTTTAAAAGATATGAACAGATATGAACAGCGGGTGCGACTTTACGATTATTGTCAGAATATTTTAATATTTTTTCAACACACTTGCTCATAATGGAGCTCTTATTTGTGCAAAAACAGTTGAGTAATGACACGTTTTATTCACTAGTGAGTTATAGAATGTTTTTTTAAATTGCTTTGTTTTTAAAAAAGTTTCGATACCAAAAAAATGTTGTCCATACATTTTAAAAACAAACTTCAACTATGTTGCCGTACTTTTGGTAGGTCTATGGTCGATTCCATTCATTCATTCATTCGTTTTTTTTTTAATAAGTATATTTTTTAGTCTTTGGCCGATTACCATTGTTGTGTTGGATGCGCGCGAATAGAAAAACGATTTATTTATTAGCGAAAAATGATATTTTATTATGAATTTCTTCGCAAATGTGTTGAAAAACGTTGTATGGTACACGCGTGTATTGATGATTACTATCCTCGGCTATCTTCTGACCCTCGCCTGACGGCTCGGGCCTCAATAGCGCCTTGGAAGTAGTTCATCAACTTTACTTGCTTGTACCATAAATAACTATTATTTTTCTTTTCAGTAACTGCATCCAATATGAAATTGATGAGAAATTCTACGAGAGCCCTCTACCGGGAGACAAACTCATTGACATTGTGGAGACCATGGATGAAAGGATTATCAACAACATCGCACCAGGGTAAGACGCTTCATATACTCACCCTGAGAGTGACTGAGCCATGATCCCCCACGCTGACTCAGTGCTGTATGTCACATGTCTTCGAACAGTTCTAGTACATGTCTGTTTACGGACGATGTTTTCCTTCACCGTTCACAAGTGATAAGTGTAATACACCGTCCTCCCTCGCCCTGAGAGTGACTGAGCCATGATCCCCCACGCTGACTCAGTGCTGTATGTCACATGTCTTCGAACAGTTCTAGTACATGTCTGTTTACGGACGATGTTTTCCTTCACCGTTCACAAGTGATAAGTGTAATACACCGTCCTCCCCTCACCCTGAGAGTGACTGAGCCATGATCCCCCACGCTGACTCAGTGCTGTACGTCACATGTCTTCGAACAGTTCTAGTACATGTCTGTTTACGGACGATGTTTTCCTTCACCGTTCACAAGTGATAAGTGTAATACACCGTCCTCCCCTCACCCTGAGAGTGACTGAGCCATGATCCCCCACGCTGACTCAGTGCTGTATGTCACATGTTTTTAAAAGTAGCTTTCTTTAAGTGATGTAATTATTAAAAGTAGTTCAGTAAATGCAGAAATTTCCATACAAGAAACATAATGTTCTTGTTAATTTTAATAATACTATTTAGTTAGATGTCGTAGTGAATAATTAGACTACATAATTACATTTTAAATACACATTTAAAGTTACAGTTTCATAATAAATTACTGTTATTATTATATACTTAACACACTTTATTTATGTGTCTGTCTGTATATTTATATTTCCTCTTCCGGTATATATAATTACTATCATCGCCCCGCGGTTTCACCCGCGTAGTTCCCGTTCCCGTAGGAATTTCGGGATAAAAAGTATCCTATGTTCTTTCCCTGGACCATAAGCTACCCCTGTACCAAATTTCAAGTCAATCGGTTCAGTAGTTTAGCCGTGAAAAGGTAACAGATAGACAGACAGAGTTACTTTCGCATTTATAATATTAGTTAGGATAGCGGCCCGCCCCTGCTTCGCACGGGTACATACACACACACATACACCCTTTTTTTTGCATCGGGTTAAAAAAAAATAGTAAAATTTTAAAGGAAGTTTGAATTTTTTATGAATTTTTTTATTCATATTTTTTATTAATGTTTTTTTGTATTTTTTTTATTTTTGAATTGTCACAGTAAGCAGTTTTTTATTCTAAAATATTAATTTATATATGCCGCCTCTTGAAAAGGCTCTTCATTTGTACCGTGGTATTAATCCTTATCAAAATAAATTACTTTATATTCAAGACGGCTTTAATACCTTTTTATAACTTTGTTTTAACTATGTTTAGAAAGTTGAGATCTTGATCTCAACTATATGAAGTATACTATACTATATGAAGTACTAATCTTTTTGAATAATTAAAATATAATATTTATTATCAGGTAAGTAGTAGGTACTTATTGAAAGAAAATTAAAAATATGGGTTTAGAAAACTACCTTTTACTAAATTTTTGCTTAAATTTTGAACAGGAAATAAAATACTACTATAAGCAGTTTGAATAGTTACATTAAAATATAATATTTATCATCAGATACTTATTTACCTACGAAACGAATATAAAGCGAATTCAAAAATTTTTTAAGATAAAATCATACGATCACTCCCCCCCCCGTACCCCAGTGACGCTTACATGGAGCCTACATACACACACACATACATCGCATGCTGGCTAGCTGAGCGCGGTGAGCGACAACCACGCGACTTTTTTCTAATACTTGCATTTTTAAACTCGTGATATCTTCCGAATGAAATGTCCGAATTGAATAGTTCAAAAAGTTATAAAAAGGTATTAAAGCCATCTTGAATATAAAGTAATTTATTTTGATAAGGATTAATACCAAGGTACAAATGAAGAGCCTTTTCAAGAGGCGGTATATATAAATTAATATTTTAGAATAAAAAACTGCTTACTGTGACAACTATAATATTTAGACATATGCTGTCGCGACACTTTTTGTAGATAATGATGAGTTCTGCAAAGTCGTAGTGAATGGTTTTGTTCTATCATCAATAGTTTTCGCAGCGCACGCGACGTAAGGAATTTTTCAGGTCTTTTTTTTACACCTTATGTTACATTATTGGAGTTTTAGTAAGGATCCCTATTTTTTTTTTAAATATAATATAGCCTATGTTACTCGGGGATAATGTAGCTTTCCAAAGGTGAAAGAATTTTTGAAATCGGTCCAGTAGTTTCGGAGCCTATTCATTACAAACAAACAAACAAACAAACAAAAAAACAAATCTTTCCTCTTTATAATATTAGTATAGATTATTTTTATATTTGCTATTTCATAATATAAGGCGAAGACAATACAACAAGAAATGATGATATGACAACACCTTATAGAACAATTCCTCTCACTGGTGATATTAGTACAAAGATGAGGAATTGTCGTAATCACCACGCTTGAAGCGTGTCGGTGATCTCAAACTGCAACATATCACTATAGACCTAAAAACTTTCTCTTACTGATGATATTTGATGACCTCGATGGCAGAGTGGTCACCATGCCGGACTGCCATCCGTAAGGTTGATTCGATTCCCGTGCGGGGTGAATATTTGTGTGAACCACAAATGTTTGTCTCGGTCTGTGTGTGTGTGTGTGAATGAGTGTGTGCGTAGTTTCTGATAACCTAGATACAAGTTACGGACTTAGTTAGGGGTCAGTTACTGTAATGAGATGATGGAGTGAATGATTATAATATTAGAATAGGAGGAATGATCCGTCTCAATCATTAAGCTTAATTTATATATACTAATGATGTCGGTCGGCCGTAATTACCACCCCAATGCGTGTCGATGACCCCAAACCCCACCATGTCTAACTTTATTTATTTCTTCCAGAATCCTGGGCGATTACCCCAATACCTACGTGTACACTAAGGCCGCCGCTGAAGACATAGTGCAGAAGTATTCTAAAGGCCTGCCCGTGGCTTTGTTCAGACCTGCCATCGGTAAGTTTTGACTTCATATTTTTTGTATCGCCCTTATTCAGGATAGGCTCGAGCCCCTTGGTGAGGACGTATTTCCCTGCCAGCTTCTCTGTTCCCTGATACATACAATCTGGGTATCCCTAAGTCGCGAGTGAATGATACCTTCTAGGCGAGCACGCTCCATCTTAGGGTGTATCATCGCTTTCCATCAGGCGAGTTACACTTGACTTGACTGTAACTCGCAAGCTTATTCTGGGTTAAAAAAAAGGCTGATGATGATGATTTTTTGTATAATACAAATAAGGATTATTTTTTCCGTTCAGAGGTTTTAAGAGAAAAAATATCAGAGAACATACAAAAGACTCCGCCGATTTGAGAACCTCCAACTTTACTTAAAGTCGCGTACAAATAAAACAATATATTATAAACATAGAACATCGAGTCAGTTTAAAAGAGATGCCTATATAGTTCTCTTTTCCGTGACTTTATATCAGAGAAATGTTTCTTTTTTAACTTTGGGCTGATTTTTCCATCGTTAGATAACTTTATTCACGGCATAATTATTTCATACGAATAACAAAAGTTATGTCTCGATGGAAAAATCGGCCCTAAGGGTAATAGCAAATTTGCAAATCCAGACATGAAATAATCCCGGATTCCACTTTTTTTACACAACTTTTTTTTGTCAGTTTTTATGGTGGCTATTTTATATAAATACTAACTGATTGAATGTATGTTATTTCCAGTAATTGGCACAGCCCGAGAGCCTGTAGCTGGATGGATCGACAACGTGTATGGACCCACAGGCGTAAGTTTTGCGACAGTGACTTTTGTTTTATAACTATGTAGTGATAATAAATACTTAAATTAAGCTTTCTTCCCCCCTTTAGGTAGTAGTAGGAGCCGGCGTAGGTCTTCTCCACGTCCTGAACTGCAATCCCAAAGCCATCGCCGACCTGGTACCCGGTGACATGGTGGTCAATGCCTGTATAGCCACCGCCTGGAAGACCGCCAAGGAATACCCTGGGAATGATGAAGATGCACCGCCTTTGGATATGCCTCCGCCTGTGTATAATTATGTGTCATCCGAGCAGCGGCCTTTGACTTGGGGTGTGTATTCTATTATATTTATATACTTACATATGTGTTTGAAAAATAGATTCAAAATTTTCAATATAGATATCATGGTTATTAGCACTCAAATTATTATGATTAACGGGATATTTACCATGTATATTATTTGTTTCGAGTTTCCGATATTTCGACGCTGTTGCAAGCGCCATGATCACGGATGAACTGTTGGACTGTACTGCGGGTAGATTTGGTAATTGTTTAAGAGCAGACAAATCTGTCTACCCTCTTTTTTGTTCGTTAATTACGCACAACACCCTTACCACTGTTGTCACTCACATCATCATATCCAGTTAATCATAATTATTTGAGTGCTAATAACCAAAACATTAAATTAAAAATTAAAAAAACCCCCAACACAATTACTTTCAAACCCCCATAACTTTTAAACGGGTCAACCGATTTTCATCAAACATATCTAAGAACATACGCACGTAAGTCCCCTTTAATACAAAAAAACTATTTTGAAATCGGTTCATCTGTTCGGGAGCTATGATGCCACAGACAGACAGATACACACACACACATACACACACACACACACAGACACGTCAAACTTATAACACCCCTCTTTTTGCGTCGGGGGTTAATGATAACTATAAAAACTATATTAACTAAAAATAATAATACTAACATCCCTTTTCCCTATTTACAGAGAGATTCATGAGTCTCAACGAGTCCTACGGTATCGAAGTGCCGACCGTCCAGGCGGTATACTACTACCTGTTGCATCTGACTCCGTCCACGTTCATGTACTCTCTATATTGCTTCTTCCTTCACTGGATCCCTGCGTACATCATAGATGGTATTGCCATTATTATTGGGAAGAAACCTATGTGAGTATTTTTGTTTAATTTTTTATCAGATCAAGCTTTTTTGGCCACATGTCCGTGGTAATAAATATGTTTTGTCGGATTCAGATAAGATATAATATTCATGTAAATACCTACTACATTTTTTCTCGTCTGAAACAGACAAGAATTTCTTTCTAGAGACTATTTTCTTACGTAGACGTATGTAGACTCGACAAAATTCTTCTCATTTAAATTTAAAAAAATAAAATATTTGAAGCGGACAAGATAAATTTCTTGCCCAACGAAAAAGCAAAAGAATTTTTGAAATCGATTTATTTGTTTTTAAGTTTATTAATTTCTATAATACCCATTCATTTCTAAATATAAAATACTAGTAGCTCCCCGCGGTTTCACCCGCGTAGTTCCCGTTCCCGTGGGATTACGGGGATAAAATATAGCCTATGTTACGCACTGATAAATTAGCTTTCCATTAGTGAAAGAATTTTTGAAATCGGTTCAGTAGTTTCGGAGCCTATTCGTTACAAACAAACAAACAAACAAACAAATCTTTCCTCTTTATAATATTAGTATAGATATAGATTGCTTCCCTATAATATTAGTGTAAATCTTATGTGTATTATTATTGTTCCAGGTTACGCAAAGCCTACAGAAAAATAAACAAATTCTCCGAAGTTATAGGCTATTTCGCGACCAGACAGTGGAAATTCCACAACAATAACGTCCAAAACCTGTACTTAGAACTGTGCGAAGCTGACAAAAAGATGTTTGATTTTAACATTGAAAGTATAGAATGGACAGAATACTTCTTTAACTACGTCAGAGGTATTAGAATGTATTTACTGAAAGATCCGTTTGAAACTCTGCCTCAAGGCAGACGAAAGCACACACAATTGAAATATGTTCACTATTTCTTATGTACGTTCCTAAGCCTAATATGTTTAAGACTAATTTGGGCGCTAGCCAGAGTTGTATTAGGTTTTTAATTGTAGTTTTTATATCATAATAGCATACCTATAATGTCACTCAGCATCAGATATTGAGTCATAATCTTTTCGCCGGTGACAGCGTCGCTGTAATCGCATCTTTTGGTTGTCAGTTTATTGAAAATGTATCCAAATGACATTAGAGTCACAATGACAATAGGAGCTTACAATTTTGGCCGCCGGCACAGAAAAGATTGTGACTCATTAAGTACTTATATTATTAGGGAGAAACTGTTTTTTTATGGTACAAAAGGATAATATATGTTTTTTAATTGTGCTAATATAACCATTGAGTGAGACGTTTTTGTCTGCCACTGGGTGTTAATGATAATATCATCAGTGAGAGACTTTTTTTTTAATGTGCAATGGTATATCGCAAGACGATATTTTATATTAAAGATAAGTTAAAATGTTTTTCTAATATTAATTTAATTAAAAATGTATGACAGTACAACCATTAATGTGCCACAATCTTGTCTGTGCCGGTGACAGCGTCGCTGTACTCGCATCTTTTGGTTGTCGGTTTATTGAAAATGTATCCAAATGACATTAGAGTCACAATGACAATAGGAGCTTTCAATTTTGGCCGCCGGCACGCACAGAAAGGATTGTGACTCAATACGTGTTGTTAAAACTATGACAAGTACAAAAATATCGCAGAATAATAATTACTTAGAAAATTTTGCTCAAAAATAGAGTGATTTTAAATAATTTTATGAAATACCTTTGAATCAAATTCAATAGGGATGTCGACTTAAAAAATCTAATTAGTCCGTCAGATAGATTACGCAAAAACATTGGACACATATTTTCTCATTTTTGATACAAACAAATAATTAAGACGATATAGTGCATAGAAAACTCGTGTGACGTCACAGTTACGTACATTTTTTTACCAAGAATTATCGTCACAAGCCCCCACTCCTGAACTTTAATGCGTTATAACTAAGTCAGTTTTATTCAAAGTCAAAGTCAAAGTCAAAAATTCTTTATTCAGTTAAGACCTCAATGAGGCACTTATGAACGTCAGAATTGATTCTACCACCGATTCGGAATTACATCAGCCGAGAAGAATCGGCAAGAAACTCGGGCTGGTATTTTTTTTAAATAAAATTAAATACAAATGTCACTTATAACTAATGTCAACAATAAAAAACATGTCAAAAGGTATATAAAAAAAAAATCTATAAATATAGAAGTAAAATAATGATATAGGTCAAAAACTAAAAATAGCATACTGAGGTTGCGTGTGCAGAAATTTAATGCCAAACCTCCCGGTCATTAATGTAGTCAGTAACCTTATAGTATGCTTTGCTTATAAGAATGTTTTTAACGTGTGATCGGAACCTTCCATCAGTGAGCCCAGTCACTTCCCGGGGGATTTTATTATAAAATTGAATACATCTATAGATGAAGGACTTTTTAGTCCTAGCTAACCTACATCCTGAGATGGCGATTTTATGCCTATTCCTAGTATTAAAATTATGAAAATCGCCATTAACTTTAAAATTAATACGATGTTTCCGGGCATACAATATATTTTCAAAAATGTACAAAGAAGGAACAGTAAGAATCTGAAATGTTTTAAAACGTTCCCTTAATGACTCTTGCGACCCCAAATTATAAATAGCCCGAATTGCTCGTTTTTGTAATATAAATACTGAATCTAAATCCGCGGCACACCCCCATAGTAAAATGCCATAAGACAAAATACTGTGAAAGTAAGCAAAATAAACAATTCTTGCCGTTCCTACATCTGTTAATTCCCTAATTTTACGAACAGCATACGCAGCAGAACTCAGCCTCCCTGAAAGACCGTCAATGTGGGATCCCCATTGTAACTTAGAATCTAACACTATTCCTAGAAATATTTCTATCTATTAATTTGATAAAACAAAAAAATACGTGTCTAATATTTTTTCGAAATCTATCTGACGGACTAATTAGAATTTCATTTTGTCGACATCCCTATTCTCGAATGTTTCGAAAGTAATGTTACATATTTATTTAGTTACATATACATATGTACCTAAAAGCATAGATTTGTGGGGCTCACAAAATTGAACACTGCCTTTTGAAACTTTTTTATTTCTATAACAAAATATTAAAATTATATAAAAATTCTGCACATCTAGACATGAATTGAAATAACTCTGTTAAATATCAAATCTGTAGGTGCTGTAGTTTTTCCGTAATATGTACCACAAACTGTATAAATTGTTGAATTATGAGGGCTTCGTTTCGTCTTTAAATGTCGTATCGTCCTCTGTTTGGTGTATAGAGTCACCAAGTTTTCTGTGCCGGTGCCAGCGTCGCTGTAATCGCATCTTTTGGTTGTCAGTTTAATGAAAATGTATCCAAATGACATTAGAGTCACAATGACAATAGGAGCTTCCACTTTTGGCCGCCGGCACAGAAAACTTGGTGACTCCTGCCTTATTTGCGTTGCATTTTTAGTCTGGTTTAACAAAACCTGGTAAGCATTTGACAGCTTGTCTTTACAGTCAAATCTGTCACTTTGACAGTATTCCAAATTGATTGTAAAACCTGGTTTAGTGCTAAACCCATATAGAGCAGGGGAGCCATGTCTCCAGTTGTCCGTCGGTTAGAAAAAGAGAGACGATCGCGGTTATTCGTTTAACGACTCAAATGTTTGTACAATAATAGGGGACCGCGATCTTCTCTCTCTTTCTAACCATCGGACGTTTCCGCTTACAGGCAGCCGTATGCCTTACCTGCTCTATGTGTATTAACTCTATGGCTAAACCAGACTAAAAATGCAACGCAAATAAGGCAGAATTATACACCCCTATTTTGAATTCGAGATACTTAATCACACTTTCACAGTTTCTTTCTTTTGCTTTTATTTAAAAAGTTATGATAAGTCAAAGTTTTTCAAAATCCCGCCGAATTTACAGATATTCTGATTTTAATAAGTCCCGTAATTTCAAAATAGGGGTGTATGTTTAATGTCTGTCGGTCCACGTACAATACTGACATTCAGATAAATGTGGGTACACTGAAAACCGACCCCAAATATCCCATATATTTGGGGTTTGGAAGCAATAAATGATGTACTTAATAATAAAATGTGATATATTTTAATACTTTAACGTAATGGATTTTGCTCAGTTAAGTAAGTATTTAAGATTAGTTTGATACGGGATATTTGTACGTACCTATAAGTCGAATCCCTCGACTAGTTTCAGCCACATTCGGTGGCCTTCATCAGGAGGACGAGTGCGATGCGCCCGCGCCGGCGCGGCGGCGTCTCGCTCTGCACCGTGTCAAACTAATCTTAAATGACGTACGTTTCGTTTAATAATAAAATAAGTATTTGTTAGGAATTATGCATATTGAAATATTGACTTAATTTAATAAAGGTTGATTTTAAATATTAAAAGCTTTTTTTCCTTACTTAGTAAATAAATAACATAACATAATCATTCCCTCCATCATCTCATTACTGTAACTGACCCCTAACTAAGTCCGTAACTTGTATCTAGGGTATCAGAAACTACGCACACACTCATTCACACACACCCAGACCGAGACAAACATTTGTGGTTCACAGAAACATTCACCCCGCACGGGAATCGAACCATAGAGATAGTACACATAGAGCAGGAAGGCTTTCGGCTGCCTGTAAGTGGAAACGTCCTATGGTTAGAAAGAGAGAGAAGATCGCGGTACCCTATCTGTCTCTCTCATCCAATCACAACAAAAAACCGTCGAATCGTTCTGCTATGCTGATTTTCCGCGCCAACTGCGCATCGTCTCTCCCTTTCTAAACGGGACAACTGGAGACCTGGCTCCCCTGCTCTATGTGTACTATCTCTATGAATCGAACCCGCAACCATACGGATGGCAGTCTGGCATGGTGACCACTCTGCCATCGAGGTCGTTTGGTAAGTAAAATATCTTTGTCCAGCCTTAAAAGGGAATTTAATAAAATCATTCATCAATAGTCTCTGCTCACCACTCATCAATCAGAAACGTCAAACTAATGTCAAAAATATGTCAACCAATACACGATTCAGATGAATTTTTACAAAGTTATTTTTTATTGTTTAAGTTTTATAATAATTTATTTACCTTGCTCTAGAACAACTATTAACGGTGATTTGAAAGTTATCCAAAGTGGTTTGGACATAGTCAATCCGTGCTCTGTAGGAATGCAATTGTTTACTTTGCTCAATAATACATCCAATGAAGATTTGTTCGTAGAGTTACTTCCCGACGAATGCTGTCTGGATTCCTTTAAGTATCCAGACTGTGACAGCCTCAAAATTATAGGTGATTCCGTCGGCATCGTTACGGCAAGTAAGAAATGTTATATTTTATATGTATGACAAGTTTTGTCTTATGGTTTCATCCGCATGCTTTTTATCATGTACATTATTGCTGAAAAACTCTGATGTTTTCCTTCACGGTAATAAATCAAATAAACGAAACACACTAGTACGTAGCAGGCATTGAACCAGCATCTTTGCAATAGTAAGTCAAATGAGCTTAACCACTACGTCACTAACGCTCTAGATTTTTTTAAGTGTATCAAGCATAAAAGATCCAAATTAAAGCTATCTCATTGCTAAACAGCCTACTCCCAAACGCTCCCATATCTCAAATAAGAAAACCAATTTAAATTTACAGGATCAGTCGCAAGAATGAACTTAGTTGTTCCCACTCTCTACCCGCTATCCAGAAAAGGTTTCTGCACCATCCACATTGATTCCCGCCCAGAGAGAAGCAGGAGAGCTCTTAGAAGAAACACACTGACTGTAAATTTCGATACCGATATAAGAAACATACCAAAAAGCTTCGTAAAACAGGAGAAATACAAAATCTGTAACAATATAGATGAAGACCCACTAAACAACTGTCGTCCAGTCGACTGTGATTCTTATTACAATGGCATTAAAACCTATTATGATATCAAGAGTAAAACTTGTAAGGTTCCGAAGAATTGTATCAATAAAAATGGCAAAGAAATATATGATCCGATTAACGATAAATGTATAGAACCTGATGGTATAACCAGTGCTGATATAGATAATATTAGATCGCTGGTTTTTAGTAAAAGAAGACCAAAAGATATACTCATTATTAATAGAAATAATAAAGACACAACAACTAGTAACTATACGATACTAGCTGTTGACAAAGCTGTACCTACTACACCAAACCCAGGAGTTACTACACCAAGTGCACCAAAGAAATGTGATAATTATTCTAGAATGCTCGAAAGAGCTAAGGATTACGTGTTCAATAACAAATGCACGTTAATAGTGTTGTTAACAGTCCTAATATTACAATGTTGTCTAATAGCTGTGATGATTTCTTGCCTGTCTAAGAAGGGAAAGTGCTGTGGGAAGAAGAAACTGGTCAGAAAATTCTTTAACTACAGACAAGACGCTTCGGTGACCACTCCGTTAATAGGAACAAGTAATATGGATACAGAGACAACAGAATTCGATTACATAAGCGAATCTTCAAACATAGAAAAGAAAATACGCTGCTATAAAGCATGCCACAAAGAACACGAAGCAAAAGTCAGCATGACGGACGATATACTAACTAAATGTCTTAACCGACGCGATTGGCAGTTGAAATCTAAATCAGAAAATCTACGCGACACACAGATATTAAACAAAGATTTTCAACTACTAAAAGACGTGATAGACCATAAATTTGAATCGAAGATAGCTGATGAAAACAAAGGTAATGAAGTGGCTGTACAGCATAAAGTTACGATCGATAATGATAGTGTAGCGAGCATGATAAATTCTGAAAAAGTACTGCATTGTCACGATTATAACGCTAAAGATTCAAATGAATTTAGAACCAGTGACGCTAAAATTGTATGTGGGCAAGCATCTATATCTACAGAGAAAGGAGCACAAGCTTGCTTCTCAAACGATACACTAGATGATTTCTTATCGGAAAGAGGAATGGTGATGTTTGGCGATAATATGTCATTTGAAACAGACAGTTCAAGACCACGTTCGTCCTTCTCAGACTTATCAAGCAGAACATCAAAAAATAACTTTATAAAGAATTTTCTTTCGTATCTGTCCAGGAAATCTAAAATGGTAGTCACCTCTGAGCCTGGTGGCAAGAAATCTAGTGATAAAGATTTAGAAATCATACACATGTCGCGACCAACGGTTTATTCCGATAGTGATTCAGGATATAAGAAATTAAGGAACAGTAAAATGTTGAAAGAATCTAGAAGTACGTTTTAGTCTAGTTTTAATATAGAATAAATGGTTTTTAAGTTTTATTTGGGCTTGATTTTTGATCCTTATTATAAATGCGAAAGTAGCTGTTACCTTTTCACGGCTAAACTACTGAACCGAGAGCTCATGTTTTATCCTGAAATTCCCACGGGATCGGGAAATATACAGGTAAAACTGCCGGGCGCTTCTAGTATGTAAATAAACTAGCAGCTGGTCTAAGACCGCAATACCAAGCGTTCAAGATTTCCGATCAGTCGCCTCGACGCCACGGTAGCTCAATTGGAAGAGCGGTGCTACAGTACAGCATGGTTCCGAGTTCAAGTCCTGGCTGTGGCAAAAATTTTGAACGCATTTTTCAAAATAGTATGTACTTATTCAAAATAGTATAATAAAACAAGAAATAAAAATGAACAACAATATAATTATTTGTCTATAAACTGTGTCCCGCATTGCGAACAGTCGCAGGGCGGGCAGAGTGTTGAGGGGGGCTCTGTAGCTAGCGTCACGTATTGCCCAGGGGTCACCTGAAAAGGAAGGTTTCAGTTAATAGTTATTTATGGTACATACAAGCGAGGTAATCATCAATACACGCGTGTACCATACAACGTTTTTCAACACATTTGCGAAGAAATTATCATTTTTCGCTAATAAATAAACAGTTTTTCTATTCGCGCGCATCCAACACAACAATGGTGATCGGCCATAGATCAAAAGAATATACTTTTAAAAAAAAAACGAATGATTGAATGAATGGAATCGACCATAGACCTACCAAAAGTAAGGCAACATACATAGTTGAAGTTTGTTTTTAAAATGTATGGACATGATTTTTTTTGGTATCGAAACATTTTTAAAACTAGACAATTTAAAAATAAAAACTATAACTCACTAGTGAATCAAACGTGTCATTATTCAACTGTTTTTGCACAAATAAGAGCCCCTTTATGAGCAAGTGTGTTGAAAATAACGATAACATAATCATTCACTACATCATCTCATTACAGTAACTGATCCCTTCTTCTTGTGAAGACTCATATTTTTGAGGACCAGAACTTGGCCACCGATATGGCACTATCAGTGGCCTTGTAAAAGTCCTCGCGTATGCAGGTGTAGGGACACGCAAGGCAAGTTAGGAGATGGGCCATTGTCTGGGGGGTAACACCACATAGACATGCACTGTCTGAACTATAGCCCCACCTATGCATGTTCTCCTTGCTTCGGTGTACTTTCTACTGACCCCTAAGTTCGTAACTTGTGTCTAGGGTATCAGAAACTACGCACACACTCATTCACACACACTCAGATCGAGACAAACATTTGTGGTTCACACAAATATTCACCTCGAACGGGAATTGGACCCACAACCTTACGGATGGCAGTCCGGCATGGTGATCACTCTGCCATCTAGGTCTTATCTAATATATAAAATTCTCGTGTCACAGTTTTCGTTGCCATACTCCTCCGAAACAGCTTGACCGATTTTCATGAAATTTTGTGAGCTTATTCAGTAGGTCTAAGAATCGGCCAACATATAGTTTTCATCCCGAAATTCCCACGGGAACTACGCGTGTGAAACCGCGGGGCGCAGCTAGTACCTTGTATAAAATTATGACATAATAAAAAATAAGAGCTTAATAGCTTGATAAAGCATACTAACTTTGATGTATGGGAAGTGTAGATTCCCAATTAATTTGAGTTTCGTCATAGGTCCACGGGACACGCAGAGACACTGGGATTAAAAAAAACAATTAGAATAATGAGCATTTTCCTATACTTATCATTACTTCCCAGAATTTGATGCTTATTAGAGTACAGACTTATTAGATGGTGTAAAATAATAAAAACCTACTGGTTCGATTTCTGGCTATATTGATTTTCAATTTCAATAATGCGGTTTTTGCTTTTATTAAAATCGTCCTTTCAGTAATTTCCGGGGTAATATTGTATAGTCTTGGATCGATTCTATCGCGAGGAACAGCTATTTAATTACAAGTTTTAATATGTACTTACTCCAGGCTTTATTAAGAAAAATAAAAGGATTAGATATATTTTTTTAATATAAATTAGCAAATATTGAAACAATTAAAGAGACTCAAATTATTATAATTAACGGGATATTTACCATGTATATTATTTCACGCCATGATCATGGCGCTTGCAACAGCGTCGAAATATCGGAAACTCGAAACAAATAATATACATGGTAAATATCCCGTTAATTATAATAATTTGAGTGCTAATAACCATGATAACTATAAAAACTATAATTAAAGAGTCAATTTTTTAGAATACCTATTTATATTTATCCTCCTAGGATATTTCCTAGGAGGATAAAAATACGCTATTACGCCAAGGTTACGCCAACAATACTTCTTTGTTATTACATTTTTACAGCTGTTAACTAAGGTTATACTCGTAAAGTCACCAAGTTTTCTGTTCCGGTGCCAGCGTCGCTGTAATCGCATCTTTTGGTTGTCAGTTTATTGAAAATGTATCCAAATGACATTAGAGTCACAATGACAATAGGAGCTTACAATTTTGGCCGCCGGCACAGAAAAGATTGTGACTCAATAAATATCTGTTTAAAGTCAGCATTAAGTCTAGATTACCCCTTTTTCACATGATATATCAGAAATAATTATATATAAAATGTTTTACTTACAATCTGTAAAATCACAAATATTATTATTATATTTTATAATGCTTGGTAAATTGTTATACTTATGTATTATTTTTCTCGCCAGAGGTTTCCCTGACATATGTACATACATATATAAATTGAAATTGAATTGTTCTATATTTTATTTATTAATACTAACCGTTGCAGGCTGTAACATAACATAAAAATTCAATAAAATTTCTTGAATCAAAATAAAAATGCGACGTTCCATCAAAAAAATCGCAAGTTCGCACGATATATCGCAACAAAGTGCGAAATTCATGTCGCGCGTTTCTGCGATAACATGTTAAAAGAAATGGAACGACTACAGAAACGGGATTACAATCATATCGCAGTAACATGCGTTAGTTTTTTGCGTTACAAAATTAAATCGCGGTGTTATTTTAAAGTACATATTTTTTAATGTTTAGACAATCTTTTGGTGGATTTTTTTGTGGCTGTATGTTCTTTTTAATTTATTTTTACAGACATATTTACTTATTATTTTATACTTACTTTCGTCTGTTAAAAAAAACCAGATAATTAATTAATACGTTCCATCAATATTAATTAAGATAATATGATTATGATCTAAGGTCCCATAGAAGTCACCAACGTGCCGCAAACCCCGTAACAACCCCGGGGACCTTCATTTGTGGAAAATGTGGTCGCGGCTGTCACTCCCGCATAGGGCTCTTTAACCATGAACAGAAATGTTCTATCACGAATTGTTCAATCACCTGACGCCACCTAATTCATCTCATGTACATGTATAGGCCAATGATGATGAAGGTCCCATAGAAATATTACTTTTTTCCGTGCTAATAACCATATCATTGGTACGTAGTCTTGTCTTATAATTGTGCCCGCCATTGATTTTATAAATAAACTAGCTGTGCCCCGCGGTTTCACCCGCGTAGTTCCCGTTCCCGTAAGAATATGAGGATAAAATTATACTAAAAACCTTCCCACTGAATCAATTTATCTATTAAAACAAACCGCATCAAAATCCGTTGCGTAGTTTTAAAGATCTAAGCATACATAAGGACATAGGGACAGAGAAAGCGACTTTGTTTTATAAGGAACGGCCGTCGGCGTGCGATTTGAGGATGACTACCGCGACTAACAATTTGTGTTGAGAGGAAATTGAGTGTTGTAATCTGTTGCAGTGTTGCGCGATTTTAAAACGCTTGTAGGTTCTTTGTCGCGCGATCTAGCGGTTTCGCGGTTATCGCACTTCTATATCTATACTAATATTATAAATAAATAAAGTTTGTGTGTTTGTTAAATTGTAATCAGTAATCTCGGGATCTACTGAACCGATTTCAAAAATTCTTTCACTAATGGGAAGCTGTATTGTCAGCGAGTGACATAGGCTATAGTTTATCCCTATATTCTTACGGGCATGGGAACTACGCGAGTGAAACCGCGGGGCTAGTGTAATATAACGTAAGGTTGCGGGTTCGATTCCCGTGCGGGGTAAATATTTGTGTGAACCACAAATGTTTGTCTCGGTCTGGGTGTGTGTGTGAATGGGTGTGTGCGTAGTTTCTGATACCCTAGATAAAAGTTACGAACTTAGTTAGGGGTCAGTTACTGTAATGAGATGATGGAGGGAAAGATTATGTTATGTTATATGTAGAAAAGATAAAAAATTATATCTTACGAAATACTGTAATTAAGGTAAAATACATATTAGTGAATAAACTTGTTACAATAATTCTATAATTGAAAATTATTAAAAAAATATTTACCGTTTGCTGAAATTATTTATTTTAAATTAGTTGTGACAAGTTAAAAATCTTAATAAATAAAAAATCTTAAAAATTGTTTTTTTTCAAAACTGATTTTTTTCTTGATTTTCTCAATTTATCAATTAATAAAAAAAATAGTTTCATGTGCCAGACAGACATTTTAGTAACCTTTAGATATACGGAATCCTAATTATAATAAAAAAAAACAAATTCTTACCCATTTCTATAATAACAAAATAAAAAAATTAAAACGACTAAAATTATTTGAATTACGAACTTATTAATTATTTTATAGTAATTAAAAAAACGTACCTCAGTCTAGAAATAAGAAAAAAAAAATTAGAAAAATTTGGAAACAATATCTTTAAATAGTATAAAACAAAGTTACTCCGGCTGTTTGTACACTTATATCTTTAAAACTACGCAACGGATTTTGATGAGGTTTACAGAAATTGATAGAGTGTTTCAAGAGGAAGGTTAAGGCCGCGTATCCACCATAAGATTTTTTTCTTGTCTGGTTCAGATACGAAAAAAAAAACTTGTAAAATAGTAGAATTTTGTCGAGTAAAAATATCTTATTGAAATATAACACGTAACGGTTCATCCGTTCGGGAGCTATGATGCACAGACATAGATACACACACACACAGACACGTCAAACTTATAACACCTCTTTTTGCGTCGGGGGTTAAAAGGGTAAACACAGCAATAAATGTACATAGGTAATTAAAATACTACTTACAACAACTTGCTATGATAAAGAAACAAAAAAAAAATATGGTAAATAAAAAAACAGTTTTTCTTATTGAATACTAGCTGTGCCCCGCGGTTTCACCCGCGTAGTTCCCGATCCCGTGGGAATTTCGGGATAAAACATAGCCTATGTTCTTTCCCGGATCATAAGCTACCCCTGTACAAAATTTCAAGTCAATCGGTTCAGTAGTTTAGCCGTGAAAAGGTAACAGACAGACAGACAGACAGACAGACAGAGTTACTTTCGCATTTATAATATTAGTTAGGATATAAATGCGAAAGTGTGTATGTATGGATGTTTGTTACTTTTTCAACCCACTTCGTCCCTCTGCTGGGCAAGTCTCCCCCAAACGTCCCCAACTACTATTTTGATACTATTTTACAAAAAATCTAATGCACTTTTTAAACTTTCGCGATCGAAATTCATCGTTGCATAATTTACAGGTCTTAATCGCGTAAAACATTATTATTATTTACCTCGACGTTTCGACCGGGTTACACCGATCGTGGTCACGAGAAGACTGACCCCCATCGGTGTAACCCGGTCGAAACGTCGAGGTAAATAATAATAATGTTTTACGCGATTAAGACCTGTAAATTATGCAACGAAAAAATCTACTGAACCGGTATACATGAAATTTGGTACAGATGTACCTTATTTTAGGATTGCGGAGTGAGGAAAATAGAGAGAATTAAAAGTAATTAAAAAAAATATAATTTTAAATTTTTATACATACCAACATCTATATTGATCGACAGTAAATAATATTAGTAAGTGTTCATAATTATATTTAGGGTTTTTTTTCGTGACTGTGTGTCACAATATCTTAAATTATTGTTTATGAACAATTAAGAATTTTGAAAATAAATTAAAACTTATTTCAAATTGTTTTAAATCATCTGGGAATCGAACCTCCAACTTTCTCGTTTTAAAAGTATTCTGTTTTTTTTATTATTAAGCAAAATAACTTACTTCACCTCCCTATAGGACCAGAAAAATTCATAATTATTATTATTGTTTTTTATTTTAAACTAGCTGTGCCCCGCGGTTTCACCAGCTTAGTAACCCGTTCCCGTGTTCCCGGCTTTTATTCTATTTTTCTCACCTTTTAAACCTTCCCTAGACCTCCACGAACATTTCAAGACCAAGATAAGATAAATCCGTTCAACCATTCTCGAGTTTTAGCGAGACTAACGAACAGCAATTGATTTTTATATGTATATATAGATAGATAGATTTATAAGAACTCAACACTTTGAATTAAAATATCATTACATATTTTATTCGATTTAAAAATAATTTCTATCACTAAGGGCCTATTTCACCATCTTCAAGTAACGTTCCAAGTTGCTACTCACATGTTTTGTTTTTCACACTTGATGTAAAGTGAGAAAGAGACAAGACTCACTTTACTTGGTGAGTAACTTTACTTGAAGGTCGTGAAATAGGCCTTAAGTGTAATTTAACTGATAAGTCACTTCATAGACAAATACCAAAAAATACTTACGGGCATCTAACAAACATAAATCAAAATACAATTAAAATAAAAACAACTCAAATTAAATCAAATAAATAATAATTAATTGAAACATTTATTTAAGCCTTTTAGTTAGCGTAATAAAATATTATGAAATAAAAAGAATTACTTACTGTAAACTGTATGTAAGAATAAATAATATAATTGTGAATGTAAACATTTACTCGTATAAGTAAATAACTTTTTTCCACGACTTCGTCCGCATGGTATATGACTTCCGGCAGAAATTGGGTTTTTCCCCCTTTTCTCCCCCTAGGAAGGATCATCATCAGCTCATATAATGTCCCCACCGAGGGGCTCGAGCCTACCCTGAATTAGATTAGGCCTTAGTCAACCACGCTGGCCAAGTGCGGGTTGGTCGACTTCACACATAACCTTAGAATTTCTTCCCAGGTGTGTGCAGGTTTCCTCACGATGTTTTCCTTCACCGTAAGAGCGTCGAAATTAACGTACTTATGAATTCGTAAATTGAAAACAGATTAGTACGTGGCGGGACTGGTAGGGTTTGAACCAGGCACCTTCCGATCGGAAGTCAAAGGCCTTACCCCTACACCAACGACGCTGCCCTAGGGGGGAATTTCCGAAAATCCTCTCTTAGTGGTAGCCTACTCCCTCCAACAAACACACGTGCCAAACAGCTCTTTCGGCTGTGCGTTGTCTGTCAGTCAGATAACAGCGATATACGAGTAATCTATGTATGGGGATGGGAGATCCCCATTGAGTCGCTCGGATCCTCCGCCCAGACGGGTGTTGTGTCTGGTGGGAGCTGCCCGACGGTTGTAGTCGGGCTCTCGTATACATAGTCAATTGCGCTGTAAATTTCGCTTGCGGGATTCAGGACTCTTCAGTTTAGTTAGTTCTTATAGTTGCGGATAGATGTCCCTGCTAGTACTTAGTTCCTTATGTGGCGTGTAGATGTCGCCACAAATGTTTCATCTCTCTATATATCATGATGATATACAATTATAATATTAGTAGGATGATATTATCATCCTACTAATATTATAATTGTCAAAGTTTATGAGAATGAAAAAGATGGTATTCGACTTCCTTATGTTGAGATAGGGCAAATATCTCAGGAACATTAAAAACAAATATTAAGTACTTACATTCAACTATTAAAAAAGAAAACGTATTATATAAAATATAATGAAAATGTAATAAATAAAAAGAGTAAAAATAAAATTATAGTAACTGAATATTTAAAAAAGGCGTATTGAAAAATTATACACTTACTATTTCCTAAAAAGAACGGAAAATAAATTAATAAATGTTTCAAAATTATGTTCAACTAAAAAAATATTCTAAAATACAGGACAGGCAAAGCCTGGGGCCTGAATATTGTATTAGATTAAGATTTTTTAATTAATTAATTTGATTTGAAAATTTTTGACGTTCAGGGCCTATTTCACGACCTTCAAGTAAAGTTACTCACCAAGTAAAGTTAGTTTTGTCTCTTTCTTACTTTATATCAAGTGACAAAGACAAAACACGTGAGTACGTACTCGGAACGTTACTTGAAGATGGTGAAATAGGCCCTAAGACTCGTAATAACAGTAGAAAACTTACTTGATTCTAAAAAATAAGTAAAAATATTATATGACTTTTTTTAATAAAATTACTAGATTTTATAATAAAAATATATTAGATACTGCACCAAACTCGACTCAGACATCAACATACAGATCATACAGCAACAGCCATCCACACCACAACAATACTAAGCAAAGTGCTAGGGGACACAGTTTTTGTTCAGGGGGCAACTGAGCGATCCTTTCCTTGAGGGTCTCAGGGCGGACGCTCAGTATGACGAGCTCTAGCTCGAGTAGAGGAAAACCTCTCACGACCAGTAAAAAATATAAGAAACTCACCACAAGCTGAAAACAGATAGTTTCAATAAGTCAATAGTTACTTAACAAAATAATTTTAGCATATTATTATTTTGTCGAATTTCTCGACAAGTTTCAGCCAAACACCTACCAAATATCAACATTTTATTTTATCCTTACTTAATATTATAAACGCGAAAGTAACTCTGTCTGTCTCTCTGTTACCTTTTCACGGCTAAACTACTGAACCGATTGACTTGATATTTGGTACATAGGTAGCTTATGGTCCGGGAAAAAACATAGGTGTTGAATGTGATTAAGTTTCAAGTAGTTTAAGTCTAAGATGTTAATCGATATAACATTGCATTTAGCATTTAGTTCAACAGGTTACTCATAGATGGCGGTAGGTTAAAGTTGAATCGCGCAAGCGTTTTATTCCGCGAATGTAGTAACCTGGCCACTGTAATTTTATTTTGTTAGGAATAAAAACAAATGGATGTGCTTTGTATGTTGTATTATTAAACATTTAGTTCCTCTACCCCCTCTAGCTAGAAAATTAGGTAGGCTTGATCGTATTCATGGTCCTTCGAGCCGGATAGATCTTTATAAGTGCAGGTCGCCCGGCAGCAAGTATTCATCACATCACCTCAGCAAGGGTTGGTGTGACAGGTTGGAGCCGTTTGGACAACCGAGGAGCCGCTGCAGCAGACCCTGTGACGAAGACCTATCAAGCATCGAGCCTTCAGAGAGGACAGTTACCGGTGCTGTAAGCGCCGTAGAACTGTCAATATCACTTCTAGCCATCAAACGTCAACACGCAGCTGTACTATCAACGGCGCCGCAGAGCTGTCAACGTCACTGGGCTGTCACCGGCACGGGCGCAGAGCGGTCAACGCTGCAGGGCTGTCACCGCCGCAACGCTGTCAACGCCGCAGAGCTGTCAACGTTACTAGGCTGTCACCGGCGCGGGCGCAGAGCGGTCAACGCCGCAGAGCTGTCAACGCCACTGTACTGTCACCGCCGCAACGCTGTCAACGACGCAGAGCTGTCACCGGCGCAGAGCTGTCAACGCTGCTGTGCTGTCACCGGCGCAACGCTGTCAACGCCGCAGAGCTGCCACCGGCGCAGAGCTGTCACCGGCGCAGAGCTGTCAACGCTGCTGTGCTGTCACCGGCGCAAAGCTGTCAACGTCGCGGAGCTGTCAACGTCTCAAGAAAAGGTGAAGTGCGATTAGTCAGGACAATTGTGAGTACCTTTGTGTAATTAGTGTCAAAAAAAAAAAAAGTTATGTTAGTGTCATTTTATAATTATTTGTTCGAACTTTAGTGATAAAATTTAAATTTAATTAACATTAGAATCAGACATAGAATATTAGCTCTAGGTAATTTGCGAAAAAGTAACTTTTCTTTACTACTAACTTAGAATAATTTTACAAATATTGTTTAGACGGGGAATCCACGCCCAATTTTAATTTCATTGTATTAAAACCCCAAACACTTGTACAATTTTTCATAAAAACTTAACACATAAATTCATAATGGATAAACTACTTAAATCTCAAGATGATATTAAACTTAGAATACTTAAGGCTAGGATAAATTTTGGTAAACAAGCTAAAGATTAAATCACTGTATCATATTTAGAGACACGTTTGGAAAATTTGGATGATTTTTGGAAATCATTTAAAAACACTCATGAAAGAATTATTTGTGAGACTGAGCGCAAAGAACTTGAAGCGTCGGAATATTATCGATCAGATGTTTTTGAACAAGTTGAGGAGGTTTACATTGAACACAAATCAAAGCTTAAGGACTGTATGATCAAGTTACAGTCATCAGTTAAATCTTATTCAAGCTCAGGCAATCAAGATTATGTTAAAACTGAGTTTAATGTAAAACTCCCCAAAATATCTATTCCGTCGTTTTCGGGAGTGTATTCGGAATGGCAAACTTTTAGAGATTTGTATGTGTCGTTGATCCATGAAAACTGCTCAATAGATGATGTGCAAAAAATGCACTATTTGAAAGGTCACCTAACTGGAGAAGCAGAGCAGCTTTTAAGACATGTTCCTATTACAGCAGCTAATTACAAGGAATCATGGTCTCTGTTGAACAGTAGGTACAACAATAAGAAATATTTAGCTAACTGTTTTTTAAAGCGTTTCATGGACCAACCGACCATCAAGGTTGAATCATCCAATGCTGTCAAGAATTTACTTGACATTACTAATGACACATTGAATGGCTTGAGGAATTTGGGGATTGGTGTGCAGTCATGGGATGTTATAATAATTTATCTCATTTGTTCAAAGTTAGATGCGGAATCCCGCAAGCAATGGGAAGCTAAAATAAGTGTTTCTGATGAGCTCCCCACTTTTAAACAAATGCAAGAGTTTTTAGAGGTTAAATTTCGTTCACTTGAATTTTTAAATTCCGACCCAAAATCCTCAAATCAAAAACCTAAGGTAATGCATGCTTTAACTAGTGATCCTGGTACTTTTAAGGTTAATTGTGCATATTGTGATGAATCAGGGCACAGGATTTCAAATTGTAAGCAATTTTCCCAATTGCCATATAACACTCGCCATGGCATTGTTCAATCCAGGGGGCTTTGTTTTAACTGTTTAGGTCAAAATCATACCGTAAATACTTGCAGGTCTACAAATAACTGTCGCATTTGCAAACATAAACACCATTCATTGCTTCACCCCAAGCCAACAGAGTCGTCACACACTTCTGTGTTGTCCAATGTAGAAGTGACTGAGAACCTGTCAACTGATCCATCACCCTCAAATGTTACTGCTCACTTTTCGAAAGAAACAGTACCTAATCAGGTACTGTTAGCCACTGCACTTGTCAAGTCTCCGACCAAAAACGGCAGCATACATTGGCTTAGAGCTCTTCTTGATCAAGGCTCTCAAGCTTCATTTGTTACCGAATCGACCGTCCAATTATTGGGTCTTCGGAAAACTCCCGCCAGAAGTATCATTTCTGGGGTGGGTGGAGACAAAGGTTCTTTGTCTTCTAAATACGTCGTCAAGATAACCGTACAATCTAGTCATGATCCCAAATTTCAGATCGAGGTTACAGCGCACGTCTTAAGCGCCATAACGAGTTTACTTCCAGCTGAAGAAATCATAAATCTCGATTGGCCGGAATTAACGACAATAAGTTTAGCTGATCCCCAGTATCAGACTCCAAATAAAATTGACATTTTACTTGGAGCCGATGTGTATGGACACATAATAAGAGAGGGATTGCTTAAGGGCCCTAATGGCATGCTCACTGCTCAACGCACTGCATTAGGATGGATTTTATCAGGCCCTACTCAATCACAGACTGAAGTATCCAAAACTTGTCATCACAACTTGATCACAAGTCACCATGCTCAAGTGGATGACAATGACTTATTAAAACAATTTTGGGAACTCGAGTCTGACCACTTCCAGCCCAAACTGCTCACACTGGAGGAGCAATCGTGTGAAGAGTTCTACAGCAGAACTACTCGCAGAGATCCAACTGGGCGATACGTAGTGTCTCTTCCCTTCCGAGAAGATGATCCACCGTGTAAGCACGGGAATTCAAGAGACATTGCAATAAAGCGGTTAAGATCTTTGGAAAACCGTTTCATAAAAGCTCCTACAATGAAGGCCAGTTACTCGGAAGTAATGCAGGAATATTTAGCTCTTGGTCACATGGAGGAGATCACGGATGCTAGTGAGAGGCAAGCTGAGAGTGTTTATCTCCCGCACCACGCCGTTATCCGAGAAGACAAAACAACTTCCAAGGTAAGAGTGGTTTTTGATGCATCATGCACATATAATAATGGAGCATCTCTTAACAAGTCACTGATGGTAGGCCCAACGCTCCAACAAGATCTACGTCACATAATAATGAGATGGCGTACGCATCCAATATGTCTGGGTGCAGACATCGTAAAAATGTACCGTCAGATACTCGTCAGCAAACCCGATACAGATTTTCAGCGAATCGTGTGGTGTGAGAGACAATCAGGAATCTGAAACAAAAGATTTTAGGTTAGTAAGAGTCACGTTCGGTACATCGTCAGCTCCTTACCTGGCAGTGAAGACGCTGCAGCAGTTGGCGACTGATGAAGGCGAAGACTTCCCTGAAACAGCACCCAAAATTAAGACAGATTTCTACGTGGATGATTTCTTATCAGGATGTCAAAATGTGGAAGAAGGAATCAAGATTTACCGGGAAATGAAGGATCTGTTAGGAAGGGGAGGATTCGAGTTACAGAAATGGGTGACCAATAATAAGGATCTCGCTGAAATAGTAACAGGTTATGGGAATCAAGAAGAAAGAGTGGACATCAAATTGGATAAGGTCTTGAAGGTATTAGGGCTTTATTGGGACAAAGAATCGGACTCTTTTCACTACGCGGTGCAACTTCCAAGTTTACAAGATACAATCACGAAAAGAAAGGTTTTGTCAGATATATCTCGGCTGTTTGACCCGCTAGGATGGATCTCACCTTGCGTTTTTGTAGCGAAGGTGATGATTCAGAAATTGTGGCTGTCTGGTATCGACTGGGATGAAGAGTTGCCTGAAAATCTATTGAACGACTGGCTTACTTACCGTACTGAATTGTTAGATGTATGCAAAATCGCTGTACCGAGATGGGTCGAAGCAAGGTCTAGTGATGTCTTGAGTGAGCTGCATGGGTTTTGCGATGCTTCGGTTTCTGGATACGCAGCTGTAGTCTACTTAAGAACAGTCGATGCAACAGGAAACATTCACGTAACCCTTGTGACTTCTAAGACAAAGGTCGCTCCAGCTATGCAGGTTTCAATACCTCGGCTGGAACTGATGGGAGCCGCGTTACTTGCTAAGCTTATAACTGAAGTAGCCACAGTACTGGACATCGATCGAAAGAACATGCGTGGTTGGACTGACTCAACAGTAGTTTTAGCTTGGCTCAGCAGTCATCCAAGTCGCTGGACAACCTTCGTAGGCAATAGGACATCTGACATTTTGACAAAAATAGATAGCAACCAATGGGCGCATGTCATTTCTTCCGAAAATCCCGCAGATATTGCATCCCGAGGAAGCACACCTTCAGACCTTGCACAGAGCAATATGTGGCTACAGGGTCCACCATGGCTATGTGAATCAAATATAGAGTACAAACGTCCCAAGTCGATCAGTACCAATCTTGAGCAAAAAGGGTTGAAGGTACATATAGCAACTGACGACTTCGGAAATCACGATCCTATATGGCTAAAGTACTCCTCACTGCGAAGATGCATTCGTGTCGTAGCAATTTGCCGTAGGTTTTTGAGGATCAAGGAGGTCAGGCAGAATCGTTACAAATTCGAGTCGTTTCTTACTTGTTGCGAACTAAACGAAGCCTTAGATATTTGCGTCAAATTGTGCCAAACTCAGGATTTAGAAAATGCCATGACCAAGCTGAAGCAACTGAATCCATATTACGACGATAATGGCATTTTACGAGCACGAGGCAGAATACAGCTTGCAAATCTCCCTGAAACTACGAAACACCCAATAATTCTTCCAAACAAGAGCCATTTTACAAAATTAGTAATCGATGATGCTCATCTACGCACCTTACATGGAGGCCCCACTTTGATGTTGAACTACTTACGTACCAGATATTGGATAGTTTCCGCCAAGAGTCTTGTCAAGCAACACGTACGTAAGTGTGTCAAATGTTGTCGGTTTTCGGCTCAAACAAAACATCAATTTATGGGGCAGTTACCACTTGCTAGGGTATCACCTGCTCGACCTTTTCTCCATAGCGGTGTCGATTTCGCAGGCCCGATAAACGTTCGGATATCAAAGGGGCGTGGTAATCGTTGTTACAAAGGGTACATCAGTCTCTTCATATGCATGGCCACCAAGGCCATTCATTTAGAAGCAGTGAGTGACCTCACTGCTGATGGTTTTATAGCATGTTTTAAGCGATTTGTCGCTCGCAGAGGTCATGTAAGTGATGTTTGGAGCGACAACGGCACCAACTTTGTCGGTGCGTCTAAGGAACTCCAACCCATTGTGGAACCAGGATCAGCCGTAGCTAAGGACATTCGTGCCTGGCTAAGCAACCGTAGCGTCACATGGCACTTTATCCCTCCTCATGCACCAAATCATGGTGGATTGTGGGAGGCCGGCGTGAAATCTACTAAGTTTCACCTAAGGCGCATTGTACACGACTCGAGTCTTACTTTCGAGGAGATGACAACAGTTTTGTCACAGATTGAGGCATGTCTAAACTCTAGGCCGTTGTCAGTGCTTCCGGAAAGCAACATGGAACCTACGATGTCGGCACTCACTCCGGGACACTTCTTGATAGGGGAACCCCTAATAACCGTTCCTGAGGCAAATTACGAAATGAGCAACATTTCATCATTAAAACGGTGGCAGTTGGCCCAGCGCATGGTTCAACACTTTTGGCGAAGATGGTCCAATGAGTACCTAGTGAATTGCATGCAACGCTACAAGTGGTCGAAACATATACCCGAACCTAAAATCGGCGACATAGTTCTTGTTAAGGAGGACAATCTTCCACCAGCTCGCTGGTTACTAGGGAAGGTTATTACTAAACATCCCGGTTTGGACAATGTCACAAGAGTGGTCACTTTAAAATGTAACGGATCTCTCATTAAGAGACCTACCTCTAAGCTCTGTATTCTACCAATAAGTGAGTAAGATTTTTTTAATATATTTTAAATTCCAGTGTAAATCTTACCCCCTTGACCTCATGGTGGGCGGTATGAAGAACGTCAACTAACGTTCTTGGTGGGCGGAATGTTGAATGTGATTAAGTTTCAAGTAGTTTAAGTCTAAGATGTTAATCGATATAACATTGCATTTAGCATTTAGTTCAACAGGTTACTCATAGATGGCGGTAGGTTAAAGTTGAATCGCGCAAGCGTTTTATTCCGCGAATGTAGTAACCTGGCCACTGTAATTTTATTTTGTTAGGAATAAAAACAAATGGATGTGCTTTGTATGTTGTATTATTAAACATTTAGTTCCTCTACCCCCTCTAGCTAGAAAATTAGGTAGGCTTGATCGTATTCAATAGGCTACGTTTTATCCCGAAATTCCCACGGGATCGGGAACGCGGGTGAAATGCACACAGCTAGTATTTATATAATAATTAATAACAAATAAATTACTTACTGGATTCTAAAAATAAAAAAAAAAACTTAATTTAGAAATAAACGATTTTCACTAGAGAAAGAGTTGACCAATTTAGATTAATTTCCGTAATTTTGTAAATTGCCTGGACATTAAACGTAAATAAACAGAAACTCACCCCCTATCTGCAATAAGAAAATATGTTTATTATTAAAAAAAATATTTGTTTTAATTATGAAATCATAAAGTCACAAAATTAAAATAAACTAGCAGCGCCCCGCGGTCACTCGCGTAGTTCCCGTTCCCGTGGGAATTTCGGGATAAAAAGTATCCTATGTTCTTTTTCGGACCATAAGCTACCCCTGTACCAAATTTCAAGTCAATCGGTTCAGTAGTTTAGCCGTGAAAAGGTAACAGACAGACAGACAGAGTTACTTTCGCATTTATAATATTAGTAGGGATGGTATTAATGACATAATTATGATATTCATATTTACCATTGGAAATATCGCCAAAAACATGTAAATAAGAAATAAATATTTAAATAAATACATTTTTAAGTTTCAATTTTAAATTATGAATTAAATCTTTTTTCATTAGATAACATAATACGAGTTATATTAATACTCACGTAATGATCCTTTTAAAAATAAAAATAATACAATTATCAATTTAATACAACTTTTATCCAAATTTTTCCATCAAATTTATCTTTTTAACCCCCGACGCAAAAAGAGAGGTGTTATAAGTTTGACGTGTCTGTCTGTGTGTGTGTGTGTATCTGTCTGTCTGTGGCATCATAGCTCCCAAACGGATGAACCGATTTCAAATTAATTTTTATTTTTGTATTAAAGGGGACTTACGTGCGAGTGTTCTTGGACATGTTTGATGAAAATCGGTTGACCCGTTTAAAAGTTATGGGGGTTTGAAAGTAATTGTGTTGGGGGTTTTTAAATATTGAATTTAATGTTATTAAAAATAAAAATTTACGAGGTTCTCATTCGCCGGTATATAACTCCCACACATAAGAGTGAATAAATAAATAAAGTACTTAATTAAATTTATTCTTACCGTTACCTAGACAAATATAAAAAGTAAATTAATTGAAATCTTCTAACTGATGTATCGAAACACTACTCAAACCACACTCAAAAACATAATTATTGATTACATTTTCATAAAATATCTCGAAACAAAAAGCTCTTTTCCGAACCTGTATCCCATGTCTATTTGAGATCGGTTTGCAGTTTAACCAGATTTGGCAGAATATCAGTATTTTACGTGAAGCGACTGCCATCAGACCTTCACAACCCAAAGGGCTATGCGACATTTTTTGGTTAAACCAAATGTTAGACTTTTGAGGGCTCTAACTACCCGTAACGGCTGTCGATGATGTTAGTACGACAGCGGGTACCGACGGCTTTACGTGCTCTCAAAGCGGGGAAACGCTCATGAAATTAAAAGTTACTTTTAGTAATGACCCATCACAGTCATGACGGTGCCAGACGTTGCTTAACCGCACAGACCACTAGTGATCCACGGGTAGTACTGGGCTATGAGCGCTTTATCTCTAAACATTTGATTTAAATAGTAATACTTACAACATTCTGAAATAATAAGTAAGTCAATTATTTTAATATTTTTTCGACACAAAAATAGACTACTAACTTAATTTTTATTTTCGTTAAAGATTCTTTACAGAATCTTCGTTCATAGAAAACTAAGATTTAAAGGTAGCTTGGGATCCTATCATCAACAAATTAAAACCCAAAGCACCTTCAACAACTACAAGACCGCAAGATACTGTCTGCTCTGTATGCGTGAATAGGAACGTTTCGAATTGAAAAATATAGTAAACTAGCTGTTCCCCGCGGTTTCACACGCGTAGTTCCCGTTCCCGTGGGAACTTCGGGATGAAAAATAGATGTTGGCCAATTCTCAGACCTACTGAATATGCTCACAAAATTTCATGAGAATCGGTCAACCCGTTTCGGAGGAGTATGGCAACGAAAACTGTGACACGAGAATTTTATATAAAAGCTAATATATTAGCTTATTATTAATTATTATTAATTACTATATATAGTAAATTAAAACATTTGACATTACCTCAGGCTGTTTAAGTTTAAAAGTTATGATTAATTATAATTATTAAATAAAAATAAGTCGTGTTTTCCTCCCTGACGCTATGACTCCAGAACGCACGAACTGATTTCCACGGTTTTGCATTCGTTGGAAAGGTCTCGGGCTCCGTGAGGTTTATAGCAAAGAAAATTCAGGAAAAATTTCAACAGAAAAGCGGGAAAATCTTTTTTCAAATACAGCGCCATCTGGTGGCGAAACGGTGATCGCCGGGTTTGCTAGTTATTAATATTTATTAGAATAAAAAATACAATATGAAACAAATATAAGTTTGAAAAATTAAGGGGGGTAGGTAGTATAAAATATAATGGGTTGGCGACTTAGGCCGCGAGTCCACAGTAAAAAAAAAATTCTTGTCGGACTCAGATAAGATAAAAATATTCATGTAAATACTAGACTTTTTCTTGTCTGAAACATACAACAAAGACTACGAGTATAAGGGTGACAAATCTACATCGAGCTGTGCTGCGCTGTACTGGGTTGAGCTGTGCTATGTTTCTGAAGCTAGGTTATTTTTACTCCAGACAGAGCGCAGCTTCACCCAGCGCAGCATGCTTTGATTGTATCCTCATTCAAATATATGGCGAGCGAGTTAACCAAACATAGCACAGCTCGACCCAGCGCAGCACAGCTCGATGTAGATTTTTCACCCTAAATGGTGCCTTTTACAAAGCATTACCGTAAAAACATCTAATCTAAGAAACCGATGAGCTTAGCTACTAAGTTTTCTTACCTTTTCCTAAAATGTAGATAAAAAAAATTGAGTTATAAGTTGTAAAATATATCTGCGTTCATATAAAGAAACACATTAGCATTGATTTGGTTATATTGTTTTTAAAAACGAGAACATTAAAATATATGGGCCTTTTTGCAACGAATTTTTTTAACGTAGGTATATATATGGATACACCACCGACTTTCCTTAGTGACTAAACCAATTCCTAACCGAACCCATTCCTAACCGACCCCATTCCCAACTGACCCCATTCCTAACTGACCCCATTCCTAACTGACCTCATTCCTAACTGACCCCATTCCTAACTGACCCCATTCCTAACTGACCCCATTCCTAACTGACCCCATTCCTAACTGACCCCATTCCTAACTGACCCCATTCCTAACCGACTTCATTCCCAACCGACCCCATTCCTAACTGACCCCATTCCTAACCGACCCCATTCCCAACCGACCCCATTCCTAACTGACCCCATTGCTAACTGATTTCAATCCAAACTGACGCCGTGTCCTAACCGACCACATTTTTACCTGACCCCATTCCTTACCGACTTCATTGCTAACTGACTTCAAACTGACGCCGTATCCTAACCGACCATATTCCTACCTGACCACATTCCTACCTGACCCTATTGCTAACTGACCCCATTCCCAACCGACCCCATTCCTAACCGACACCATTCCTAACTGACCCCATTCCCATCTGACTCTATTGCTAACTGACCCCATTCCTTACCGACCCCATTCCCAACTGACCCCATTCCTAACTGACCCCATTCCCAAGTGACCCCATTCCTAACCGACCTCATTGCTAACTGACCCCATTGCTAACCGACCCCATTCCAAACTGACCCCATTCCCAACTGACCCCATTCCTAACAAACCCCATTGCTAACTGACTCCATTGCTAAACAACCCCATTAAAAACTGACCCCATTCCTAACTGACCCCATTCCTAACCTACCACATTCCCAACAGACCCCATTTTTAACCGAACCCATTCCTAACCGACCCCATTCCCAACTGACCCCATTCCTAACCGACCCCATTCCCAACTGAACCCATTCCTAACTGACCCCATTCACAACTGACCCCACTCCCACCTGACCCCATTCCTAACTGAACCCATTCCTAACCGACCCCATTCCTTACTGACCCCATTGCTAACTGACCCCATTCCCACCTTACCCCATTCCTAACCGACCACATTCCTAGCTGACCCCATTCCTAAGCGACCCCATTCCTTACCGACCCCATTCCCAACTGACCCCATTCCTAACTGACCCCATTCCTAACCTGTTCTATTCTCTACTGACCTCCCCATTCCCAACTGATCCCATTCCTAACCTGTTCTATTCTCTACTGACCTCCCCATTCCCAACTGACCCCATTCCTAACCGACCCCATTCCTTACCGACCCCATTCCCAACTGACCCCATTCCCAACTGACCCCATTCCCAACTGACCCCATTTCTAATTGCCCCTATTCCAAACTGACCCCATTCCCAACCGACCCCATTCTTTACCGACCCCATTCCTAACCGACCCCATTGCTAACTGATTTCAAACCAAACTGACGCCGTGTCCTAACCGACCACATTCCTACCTGACCACATTCCTACCTGACCTTATTGCTAACTGACCCCATTCCCAACTGACCCCAATCCCTACTGACCCCATTCCCATCCGACCCCATTCCTAACCGACCCCATTCCTAACCGACCCCATTCCCAACCGACCCCATTCCTAACTGACCCCATTGCTAACTGATTTCAATCCAAACTGACGCCGTGTCCTAACCGACCACATTTTTACCTGACCCCATTCCTTACCGACTTCATTGCTAACTGACTTCAATCCAAACTGACGCCGTATCCTAACCGACCATATTCCTACCTGACCACATTCCTACCTGACCCTATTGCTAACTGACCCCATTCCCAACCGACCCCATTCCTAACCGACCCCATTCCCAACTGACCCCATTCCCAACTGACTCTATTGCTAACTGACCCCATTCCAAACTGACCCCATTCCAAACCGACCCCATTCCTAACCGACCCCATTTCCAATTCCTGACCGACCCCATTCCTAACCTTCTCTATTCCTAACTCACCCCATTCCCAGCTGACACTTTTCCCAACTGATCCCATTCCTAACTGACCCCATTCCTAACCGACCCCATTCCTAAATGACCCCATTCCTAACCGACACCATTCCCAACTGACCCCATTCCCGACTGACCCCATTCCTAACCGACCCCATCCCTAACTGACTCCGTACTCCGTCCGTCCCACTCTCTCGGTGACCACATATCCAAGGGAACCTGTTTCCTTCGTAACCCCATTGCAAAGTGACTCAGTTTGTAGAACCAGCTTGTTCAATGATAAGTTGTATCGAATTTTAGTGAACTTTAGGAAAAGGCCCAATTAATGGAGTCTGAACGTCCTCCTTTATAAAAGTGAACAATAAAAAGTCCTTCCTCTTGAATCACTCTATCTAAAAAAACCGCATCAAAATCCGTATACATAGGGACAGACAGCGGCAAGAGACTTTGGTTTCTACTATGTAGTGATTAGTGTTTTAATAATTACTAGAAGTGCCCCGCGGTTTCACCCGCGTAGTTCCCGCTCCCTTGATATTTCAGGGATAAAATGTACTAAAAACCTTCCCACTGAATCACTCTATCTATTAAAACAATCCGCATCAAAATCCGTTGCGTAGTTTTAAAGATCTAAGCATACATAGGGACAGAGAAAGCGACTTTGTTTTATACTATGTAGTGATTAACTTACGTCATTGGGCTGAAATAATAAATTTATTAATTGATTTTGTATCATTTATTAATTGAAATAATAAAATGAGGGAGTGGTACATACTGACCGGGGTTTTGGTCTATTTACAAAAAAAACTAGTTCCGCGGTTTCACTCGCATAGTTCCCGATCCCGTAGGAATTTCGGGATAAAACATGTCCTCCCCGGACTATAAGCTGCCCCTGTATCAAATTTCAAGTCAATCGGTTCAGTAGGTTGGCCGTGAAAAGGTAACAGAGAGAGTTTATAATATTATTAAGGATGTTTACATATACATACCCCCATCTATAAAAACAAAAAAGTTTATTATTTTTGACTGCTTATGTAATAAATATGTATTGATATCTTTGATTTACACGAACACTACACATTGAAATAAAACACATCAACGGATTTTTGTCGTGGTTGTATTTTGTTTTACATTTTCTGACGTTTCGGATTCTTTACAGAACCTGCGATCACAGAAGACTGCACGTCACTGAACGTGACACTAAATAAAAGCTTGTAAAAAACTATATATTTTAAAATAACTACATAAGTACTTACAGTCAACTGAAAAAACAAAATTAAAAGTTCTTAATTTATTCTGCGAAGGATTGGGATGGTTGGAGGTGTTTGGGGGAGAATTTTGCCCAGCAGTGGAACAATATAGGTTAACAAAAAAAATTAACCGTTCAAAATATTTCGTTTAATACTTAGATTCAATGAGAAAATACTTACTACTACAGATTTCGTAGGACCCTGAGAAATAAAAGGAATTATTTAAATAAAAAAAATCATATTTACAATACAAACATAAAGACAACTAACACTAGAGAGAAAAGTACAATAACATATTTTTTTACTTACTCCGGCCTGTAAATAATATCAAGCATAATTTATTAAAAAATATAAATAAAAGATGATTAGGTCATGAGAGCAAAAGAAGGAAACTGACATAAAACTGACTATGCGCTCAGAAAGTCAGACCATCGGACATTGCCAATTTTTGACCTGGTTTTCGAACAATAACCAAAATACTATCATTTTGTAGAGTTTTTAACCAGCTTTCGTTATCTGCAATTATTTTCAATCAAAACAAAGGGAGAGTAAAAATATTATATACTAGTAGCTCCCCGCGGTTTCACCCGCGTAGTTCCCGTTCCCGTGGGATTACGGGGATAAAATATAGCCTATGTCACGCACTAATAAATTAGCTTTCCATTAGTTAAAGAATTTTTTAAATCGGTCCAGTAGTTTCGGAGCCTATTCATTACAAACAAACAAACAAATCTTTCCTCTTTATAATATTAGTATAGATAAAGTAACATATATTTTGTATTTTTAATTAAAAGTAAGTAAGTACACTATTCCGTGAACTTAATAGTTATTTTCAGCCCACTAGCTCGGAAAGTATGTTTTTAATCCTCGATATCTGGGGGTAAAAGTCGATTTTAATCTCAAGAGTGGAAAGTATCGGGGTCGCTGTGACAGCCCGTGCAGGACCCAAGGCAATTTTGCTAACTGGGAGTAAAAGTCGTTTTTGCGCTCTAGAGGTTAAAGTAAATTTGAATTTAGAACATCGTGTGCACTATATAAGTGTGATGATGTTTTGGATTCACAAACTTTCATACAACCTTTTTTTTATTTCAAATTCAAACTCGGAACCTCCTTGGTGTACTTACTTATTTTTTTATTTGCTTTGCGCGTGATATTTTTGCTTTTCACTTAATATTGTGATTGTGTTATTTTTTCATTTAGTAATTTCCTCGCTGAGGGGGGATGAAAAATAATGTGTTGCACTCGAGTGCAAACAATTTTTAACCTTATCAATTTTAGAATCCTTCGCTGGCTCGGTCCTCGGTCAGCGAAGGACTCTAAAATTGAATCACGAGCGCACCGAGGGACTCAAAGGAGCACAAGGTTAAAAATTGTTTGCACTCGAGTGCAACACATTATTTTTCATCCCCCCTCAGCGAGGAAATTACTAAACAAATAACAATTTTTCGTTACTTGCATTAGATGCGACCTGCATCATTGTAATCTAGATATAATTTCCTATCCACCTGTACTAATTTTATTTTTAGGAGCCGAGGGTCACGGTCCCATACAAAATTTAGTAAATTACTTAAAACACGCATGAGACGAGGTTTTTCTTAGTTTTTCCTACCACCGATTCTTACGGAAATATTTTTCTGCTTATTTGACAGTGGAAAAAATACTCTTAATTAATCTATACCTATCTCTATAAATATATTTATAAATTATTGATAAGACTTACGCCAGCCACTGTAGTCTGAAATAATAATAATAATATGTATTTTTTTTTTCATTCACGGGACTATTAAGGAGTCCCGGTCTTTTGGAAGGCTAGTATAGGGCCAAAGCCAACACACGGACCTTTGACATATTTAATCTTGTGTAAATGATGCACAATCCGGCGACTATCCCTGTATAACACTATAAAATGCATCCAAGGACAGTCCCCGGTTCTGCTGGGACTATTGCAAATATATGGAAAACTACGACAGGGTTATGGGAATGGGATGTTTAAATATAATAATACAGTTTTTCTGTTGGGTTCGTTTTTGGTTAAGTGAAAATATAAAATGAAGAATATATTTAATAAATATTAAATTTTTATCTAGTATTTTTTTCTTTTCCGACCCTTTATCCCATGTCTATTTGGGGTCGGTTTTCAGTTTAACCAGATTTGGCGGAATGTCAGTATTTTACGTGAAGCGACTGCCATCAGACCTTCACAACCCAGAGGGCTATACGACATGTTTTGGTTAAACCAAATGTTAGACTTCTGAGGGCTCTAACTACCCGTAACGATTGTCGATGATGTTAGTACGACAGCCGGGACCGACGGCTTTTTTTATATTTTAGTATTCATCATAATTCCGCGACTATTAATCAAAATTATAGCTCTTGCACTTGTTTTTCTACAAATCACTAGAATTAAATTAATGAAGAAAATAAATAACAATAAATTAAAAATTTAAAACACCCCCAACACAATTACTTTCAAACCCCCATAACTTTTAAACGTGTCAATCGATTTTCATCAAATATGTCTATGAACACTCGTACGTAAGTCCCCTTTAATACAAAAAAAACTAAATTGAAATCGGTTCATCCGTTCGGGAGCTATGATGCCACAGACAGACAGACACACACACACAGACACGTTAAACTTATAACACCCCTCTTTTTGCGTCGGCGGTTAAAAAATCTTTTACGTCAAATAGGTATTTTAGAATACTAACCGCACCATCAGCTCCCTTAAAAATAATTAAAAATATATAATTATTATTTAGAGTAGACCTCGAAGAGAACAATGGATGACAAGACAAATAATAACTAATTATTTAAAGGGAGTGCATTGGTGAAAGTGAATTTGGGCTTCCCCCTTTTCTCCCCCTAGGAGGGGAATTTCCAAAAATCGTCTCTTAGCGGTAGCCTACTCCCCCCAACAAATGAAAAAGATATTATATTTTTATTCCGTCACCGTCAAGTTTGGTGGGGACAGGGGGAATACATCATCACCCTAATTCAGGGTAGACTCAAGCCCCTCGGAGGGGACATTATATGAGCTGACAATTATAATTAAACTATCGGCGCCCCACGGTTTCATCCACGTAGTTCCCGTTCCCGTAGGAATATGGGGATAAAATAACTAAAATCTTTCCCACTGAATCACTCTATCTGTTAAAACAAACCGCATCAAAATCCGTTGCGTAGTTTTAAAGATCTAAGCATAAGTACATAGGGACAGAGAAAGCGACTTTGTTTTATACTATGTAGTGATTATGATATTATTTACTTACTGCATCGCCCCCACCCTAAACAGAAGAATAAGAAAGAATTAAATAATAGAAGAAAGGGACTTTCTGGATGGCGATTCAAGTGTCCTATATGTTGTAACTCTTTATGACCGTCATTTGAAAGCTCTTGATGACTACAACAACTTCTTGTATGAGCTGAAGTCTGTATCTCGTGCAGGGAAACTGCTAGGGCTGATTAACTGACTCCATGAGGTATCGTCTTGTCATGTTGTAAAACCAATGTCATTTGAAAGGTTCGATGAGTACAACAACTTCTTGTATGGGCTGAAGTCTGTATCTCGTGTAGGGAAACTGCTAGGGCTGATTAACTGACTCCATGAGGTATCGTCTTGTCATGTTGTAACACCTATGTTATTTGAAAGGTCTCGATGAGTACAACAACTTCTTGTATGGGCTGAAGTCTGTATCTCGTGCAGGGAAACTGCTAGGGCTGATTAACTGACTCCATGAGGTATCGTCTTGTCATGTTGTAAAACCAATGTCATTTGAAAGGTTCGATGAGTACAACAACTTCTTGTATGGGCTGAAGTCTGTATCTCGTGCAGGGAAACTGCTAGGGCTGATTAACTGACTCCATGAGGTATCGTCTTGTCATGTTGTAAAACCAATGTCATTTGAAAGGTTCGATGAGTACAACAACTTCTTGTATGGGCTGAAGTCTGTATCTCGTGTAGGGAAACTGCTAGGGCTGATTAACTGACTCCATGAGGTATCGTCTTGTCATGTTGTAACACCTATGTCATTTGAAAGGTCTTGATGAGTACAACAACTTCTTGTATAGGCTGAAGTCTGTATCTCGTGCAGGGAAACTGCTAGGGCTGATTAACTGACTCCATGAGGTATCGTCTTGTCATGTTGTAACACTTTGTGCCCTACGTCATTTGGAAGCTCTCGATGAGTACTACAACTTCTTGTATGGGTTAAAGAAAAATCAATCTTTGGTCTCAATCGTATGGATAAGGATTGAATATTAATGGGCGTTAAGATTTTCCTAGTACTTACTTCGCCGCCTGCAGGCTGAAATTTAAACATTATATATTAATACATATTAATACATAGTTATAAATAACTAGCTGGCCAAAATCTACTTGAATAAATGAAACAGTCTTATTTCATTTTTTTTTTCACTTTTTAAACCTTCACTGGACATCCACAAATAATTCAAAATCAAAATTACCTAGATCGATCAGTTCAGCCATTTTCGAGTTTTAGCAAAACTAACGAACAGCAATTGATTTTTCTTGATTGATTTTCTAGCTGTGTCCCGCGTTTTTACCCGTATAGTTCCTGATCCCGTCGGAATTTCGGGATAAAACATAGCATGACCTTCCCCGGACTATAAGCTACCCCTGTACCAAATTTCAAGTCAATCGATTCAGTAGTTTAGCCGTAAAAAGGTAACAGACAGACAGACGGACAGAGTTACTTTCGCATTTATAATATTAGTAAGGATAGTAAGGATAATGAAATGTATTTCAGAATTTATCTTACAGCAGCACCGTCTCCTCCAGGGGCCTGTAATAAATACTTATATATTTTTAAGCTTTACTTTATCACTAGTTTCGTAGTTAGAAAATTTTCGTAGAGAGAATATTCCGCAGTAAGGAGATTCGTAGAAAAACGTAATTCGTAACAAGAAAGTTTTGTCGTGTAGGGGGTGTAGTGAACCGCCTACGATCTTATAAGTGTTCGTTGGTAGTTGATAGTAGTAAAAGATACTGTTAAATGTTCTTTGTTTAATTAACGTTCGTACAATAGTGAGTTCGCGGTGACGTCAGTTAGTATTAGTATCGTTGTTGCGACAGACTCCAGTCACCGCGTAAATTGCTGACCCGCAAGGAACATGCACTGTACATCGAATACTGCGCGGTTTACTTAAACCGAACATGTAGTAAGAAATTCTTGTACTTAGAAGTAATTGTTTTGTAGTAAAAAAGTATGTTGGTAGAACATTTTTCATAGTGTTTTTTTTTCATATAAATTCTTAGTAAGAAATTTTTTTATACTTAAAAACCAAATTTTGTAGAAAAATATATCTACGAAACAAGTTACAAAAAAATATTTCGTAGGTTATTTCACTCACAGGAGCTGCCCCGTCAGCCTATAAAAATAAAATGAATAGTAAATAATGACGAAAAAATAAATGTATTGGTCATAAGGTCTTAACGAATGCAATTTGAAAAACTTATTTCGTAGAAAAAAATAGCACATTATTTGTATTAAGCTTTTCGCAGCAAGAAATTCTTCTACATACATTTTGCTTCCTACGAAATTAGTTACAGAAATAAGGTTTCGTAGATACTCACAGGAGCTGCGCCATCAGCCTGAAACATAATAACGACAAAATAAGTGGACTTCATTTAATATTATAAATTACTAGCGGCGCCCCGCGGTTTCACCCGCGTAGTTCCCGTTCCCGTAGGAATATGGGGATAAAATTATGTTAAAAACCTTCCCACTAAATCACTCTATGTATTAAAATAAACCGCATCAAAATCCGTTTTTATCGAATTTATTAACTCGAATTTTATATATAAGATAAGATTATTTCACTCACAGGAGCTGCGCCGTCAGCCTGTAACATAATAATAATGTGAAAATGAACATACAACAATAACATGAATTGACACAGTTAACTAAAAATCACCTATTTAGAACTTAAACTATTTAGAACTAAAAATTGACTGAAAAATAAACGCCTAAACGAAAAACTAGTTTCGTGGAAAGGATTTTTAGTAAGTACATTATTTTTATTTAACTCGAGTTTACGCTCTGCTAGGCTAGCATGACTTCGAAAACGCGATAGATACAGCGATTTATTGACATCCAACTGTCAAAATTTGATAAAAATACCCGTCATATTTAATTTTCATATCGTACCACGCCATAATTCATTTGGTCATGCTCGCAAAATCGATATTATTTCGTCGTGTCTATATATTTTATCACGCACAGTCATGCTAGGGGGGCTGGTCTGGTTATATAAAAGTAAGATATCGTAGTAAGAAATTCTTCTACGAATGAAGATTATTTTCTACGAAAGTAGTAACAGAAAAATGGTTTCGTAAGCACTCACAGGAGCTGCGCCGTCGGCCTGCAACAAAATAATGTCGATAAAATAAATAAATTAGCTTCATAATTTGAAAACACTTTGTGAAAAACACATATTTTCGTAGATACATATAATAGGTATGGAGCGACACAGGTATAGGTAACTTGTATGTATATTACTATATGCGAAAACATGTAAATGGTGTATATTTAACTAATTTGTCTACACTTCTACACTTATATGCGTAGTTCCCGATCCCGTGGGAATTTCGGGATAAAACATAGCCTATGTTCTTTCCCGGATCATAAGCTACCCCTGTATAAAAATTCAAGTCAATCGGTTCAGTAGTTTAGCCGTGAAAAGGTAACAGACAGACAGAAAGACATACAGACAGACAGAGTTACTTTCGCATTTATAATATTACTAGTTAGGATTAGGACTAGTTAGGAAGTTAGGATAGTTAGGTTTAGGATAATAGGTATACATTATTACTATTAAACTTGTTTCGTAGTAACAAATTATTCTATGTAGAAACAAAATTTTGCAGCAAGAAATTATTCGTAGAAGAAAAAAAAACACTTACAGGGGCTGCACCATCGCCGCCCTGAAATAAAAAAGTGATACAATAAATGGACAATCAATTTATTTATTTTTAATTTTAAAACTAGCTGTCCCCCGTGGCTTTACCCGTGTAGTTCGCGGGTACTACGGGAGCGGTCTCGCGCGAATGCGGAGATAACGTTATACTAAACATGTTCCTCTTGAATCACTCTATCTATTATAACAAACCGCGTAGTTGCGTAGTTTTAAAGATGTAAGCATACATAAGGACAGAATGTGTTTTATACTATTAGTGGATTCCTACGGGATAAAACAGCGGGCTAGTACTTATAATAATACTAGCTGCGCCCCGCGGTTTCACACGCGTAGTTCCCGTTCCCGTTCCCGTGGAATTTCGGGATGAAAAATAGATGTTGGCCGATTCTCAGACCTACTGAATATGCTCACAAAATTTCATGAGAATCGGTCAAGCCGTTTCGGAGGAGTATGGCAACGAAAACTGTGACACGAGAATTTTATATATTAGATTAATATCATATCATATTGTATACTTACTTCTGCCGGCGCGGCACCGTCAGCGGGCTTTTGTTAAAAGAAACAAATTATTAGAATACAATTTCAATGTAAATCTAAGCAAAGTTAAATAATTTATAGTTGTTTATAATTACAATACTTAGGGCCTATTTCACCATCTTCAAGTAACGTTCCGAGTAGCTAACTCACATGTTTTGTCTTTGTCACTTGATATAAAGTAAGAAAAAGACAACTACTACTACTTTACTTGTTGAGTAACTTTACTTGATGGTCGTGAAATAGGCCTTTAATTAGTATAGAATTCAGTTCTCGTTTTGGCAATAAATGTTTTTTTATTTTATTTTAGAATATTAGAATATTGACTTACTGCGTCGCCCTAGAACATAAGTAAGAAATTACTTAATTATTAAAAAAAGAAAAAAAAAGTTATGACCACCTCATTTTTGAAGTCGGTTAAAACATATTAGAACTCAAACTTAAATATATCTTTACTAGCAGCGCCCCGCGGTTTCACCCGCGTAGTTCCCGTTCCCGTGTGAATTTCGGAATAAAAAGTATCCTATGTCCTTCCCCGGACCATAAGCTACCCCTGTACCAAATTTCAAGTCAATCGGTTCAGTAGTTTAGCCGTGAAAAGGTAACAGACAGACAGAGTTACTTTCGCATTTATAATATTAGTTAGGATTTTCCTCTCATTCAGGATTTGAACCTAGGAAAGCTGGACCGTAGCACCACTCCAAACCACTGAGCTATACCGAGGTCACAACTCAGCTGTTAAAAATATTGAATGTATTGAGTCACAATCTTGTCTGTGCCGGTGTCAGCGTCGCTGTAATCGCATCTTTTGGTTGTCAGTTTATTGAAAATGTATCCAAATGATATTAGAGTCACAATGACAATAGGAGCTTCTGCTGAGAAAAGATTGTAGCTCAATAAGAAATGACTTTTACTTTACAACGAATTTTTCATTGCAACAACTACTTTAACGGATTTTTGTCGTGATTATTATAGTTTTCTTTTTTTTATATAGGCATCTTTTTTTTATTTATATAATAAAAAATAGAGACATGGCCATGACAGGACCAGACTATATGAAACAAAAATATTTGCTCTAGAGGCATTATCCAGGGAGGGAACACGGGACTACGTTTGTATGGAGAATTGCTTAATAGAGAGCCCACTTAACCGACTTAAAAAAAAACAGGAGGAGGTTCTCTATTCCTCTTGTATATTATTTTTTCAATAATTTTATGATCGTGGCCAGCGTGATTGACTAAGGCCTAATCACTATATTTCAGATTAGGGTCGAGCCCTTTGGTGGGGACATATGAGCTGATGATAAATTTTTTAATCATTTATTGACTTACCGGTGGGGGTGCGTCACCCTATAATATTAAATTAAGTATTTAGGTTAGTATTGAATCAGTTCTAATAACCATGTTATATACAGATTAAGTAGTTAAAAGTGTGGCTTTTTGAGAGCTCGCAGGATTTATAAACAATGCCTTTTACCCGCGGCATATAAATTTGTGGAAACCTTCTTATATTTCAATTACACAAAACTGTATAAATTGTTATATTAGAAAAGGCTTCGTTTTGCTCGCCTAAGGCCGCGTGCTCATGTAAGAAATTTGTCATTTTACATGACCACGCGGCCTAATAAAAATCAACTTACTTCGGCTGGTGCTGGTGCTGGTTCCTAAATAAACAGTTTAATAGAGATAAATTATTACTAACTAGCAGCGCCCTGCGGTTTTACCCGCGTAGTTCCCGCTCCCGTGGGAATGCGGGGATAAAAGTATGCTAAAACGTTTTTCTTGAATCACTCTATCTATTAAAGAAAACCGCATCAAATTTCGTTCCGTTGCGTAGTTATAAAGATGTAATCATACATAGGGACGGACAGCGGGAAGCGACTTTGTGTTATACCTACTCTTATTATGTAGTGATACTTTATTAAAATTTCAAAATAATGTTTTGAAAACGGTGGTTTTTTTTTAGTTCAAAATCAGTCAGTGTTGGGAGCGACTGCGTTCAGATTTTTTTTGGTTAAACCTAAGTTAAACCAAATTAAAGTGCCACAAACATAAGACTCACAATCTTGTCTGTGCCGGTGCCAGCGTCGCTGTCATCGCATCTTTTGGTTGTCAGTTTATTGAAAATGTATCCAAATGACATTAGAGTCACAATGACAATAGGAGCTTACAATTTTGACCGCCGGCACAGAGAAGATTGTGGCGTTTGAGAATACCTAATTGTATGACCAATTTCTACTCACGTCTGCCACAGGCTGTTAAGAAATGAAATGAAACAATAATTAAATATGAACAAAATTTATCGAAAATACCCTAAATGTCTTTAGTACTACACCTACGTTATATAAGGAACTCCTGTACAATATTCCATACTTCTAGACACACAGGTTTAGACTGTGTGTTGTCAGTCAGTCAGTCAGTGTTAAATCCTTCCTCAGTACTACACCTACGTTATATAAGGAACTCCTGTACAATATTCCATACTTCTAGACACACAGGTTTAGACTGTGTGTTGTCAGTCAGTCAGTCAGTGTTAAATCCTTCCTCAGTACTACACCTACGTTATATAAGGAACTCCTGTACAATATTCCATACTTCTAGACACACAGGTTTAGACTGTGTGTTGTCAGTCAGTCAGCCAGTGTTAAATCCTTCCTCAGTACTACACCTACGTTATATAAGGAACTCCTGTACAATATTCCATACTTCTAGACACACCGGTTTAGACTGTGTGTTGTCCGTCAGTCAGTGTTAAAAAATAATAAAATATTTACCACAGGCACTGCAGTAGTTACACAAATGAAGGCGATGAAGCTAACAGTTAATAATAAAGTTTTCATTTTATCTGAAAAGAAACAAGAATAACTAAAAAAAACTTATAAAAACAAGCTTTTATTGCATTGTCATGGGATTTACATAAGTATGCCAAATTTCAACTCAATCGGATAACCAGAAGTGGTCGAAAAATGGCTGCAAGATTTGATTACAGACAACGGGACAGGTGACACTAAATAAAAGCTTGTAAAAAATAACATAACATAATCATTAGGAGGAATTATATTATACCTACAATATAAATATTTCTCTAAATAAAGCTTACTTACCTATAAAAATGTAACAAAATACTTTCAAAACTTATTTAAATTTTTAATAAAATATTTTCGTAAAATCCAAATGTTATTTTATTACTTCGCGTAATCTTTTCACTGTGAATTGTGTAATAAAATTGAAACTACCTACAATTTTTATTTTCTTATAGCCTACAGCTGTGTCCCGCGATTTTACCCGCATAGTTCTCGATCCCGTGGGAATTTCGGGATGAAAAATAGATGTTGGCCGATTCTCAGACCTACTGAATATGGTCACAAAATTTCATGAGAATCGGTCAAGCCGTTTCGGAGGAGTATGGCAACGAAAACTGTGACACGAGAATTTTATATAGGTATAAGATTATAAAGAGGAAAGATTTGATTGTTTGCATTGAATATGCTCCGAAACTACTGGACCGATTTGGAAAAATCTTTCACTATTAGATAGATTACTTACTTTACTGCCATCCGTAAGGTAGCGGGTTCGATTCCCGCGCGGGGTGAATATTTGTGTGAACCACAAATGTTTGTCTCGGTCTGGGTGTGTGTGAATGAGTGTGTGCGTAGTTTCTGATACCCTAGATACAAGTTACGGACTTAGTTTGGGGTCAGTTACTGTAATGAGATGATGGAGGGAATGATTATGTTATGTTTTTTCAGCATAGTCAATTTTATCCCGGTATGCTCATAGTGTAGGTACAAATAAAACGCTCCAATTACAAACATACATAATATATTTATTTATATTGTATTTACAATCATTTCGCGTCCTCCGTTTTCTCTTGATAACTTATAACTCCTTTTTCTATTAGCTCCGGTATTTCCACTGCTAACCAGGGGCCGAGCTGGAAAAAAAAAGAATTATTAATCTACTAGCAGCGCCCCGCGGTTTTACCCCCAATTCCCGTTTTAGTGGGAATGTGGGGATAAAAAATAGCCTTCCTCGATAAATGGGCTATCTAAAACTGAAAGAATTTTTCAATTCGGACCAGTAGTTCCTGAGATTAACGCGTTCAACAAGAAATCAAATCAAATCAAATCAAATAATTTATTTGTGAATAATGGTTACATAGATGTTGGGTGGTTGAATTGTATCAGCCTTATTCCGCTGTTACAGCATACAAATAATAAAACAGTTATTACATCCTACTATTAATAAAAATTACAATAAAATTTTAAAGTAATAGAATAAAAAGTTACGTTTGTTTGTTACGATTTAACTCAATTCCTGAAGTGATTTCAAAAATTCTTTCACTAACCGAAAGCTATATATTTTTAGCGACATAGTGACATAGGCTATATTTGATTCCCCTATTTTTACAAGAACGGGAACTACGCGGGTAAAACCACGAGACGTCGCTATATCTCAATAAAATGTGAGTTTATTTCAAAGAATTTTCTTTACTTCATAGGAACATCTCTATATTTTATTCCCAAAATTCCCACGGGAACAAGAACTACGCGGGTAAAACCGTGGGGCACGGCACAAATTCATATTTTTTTCTATCTAATCTAATATATAAAATTCTCGTGTCACAGTTTTCGTGGCCATACTCCTCCGAAACGGCTTGACCGATTCTCATGAAATTTTGTCAGCATATTCAGTAGGTCTGAGAATCGGCCAACATCTATTTATCATCCCGAAATTCCCACGGGAACGGGAACTACGCGTGTGAAAACGCGGGGCACAGCTATAAAATAATAAAAAAAAACTTGTATTAACTTACCCCCAAAGCCATAGCATGAGCGATACCGAATTTAGGCACATTCCGCGCCCATAACGGTTTGAAGTGGTCGGTCAAGCAGATTTTCCCGCCTCGGTACATCTTGGCTGTTTTACCATCTAAGCCTGGGAGAGCCAACTCGGGCGCTGTGGTCGGGTAGGTTATGGGTATCTGGAATAAATAGGAAATTTATTATTTTAGTTATTTATAGTTAACTAGCTGCAGTTTTACCCGCATACTTCCTGATCCCGTGGGAATTTTGGGATAAAACATAGCCTATGTCCTTCCCCGGACTATAAGCTACCCCTGTACCTTTCAAGTTAATCGGTTCAGTAGTTTAGCCGTGAAAAGGTAACAGACAGACAGACAGAGTTACTTTCGCATTTATAATATTAGTTTGTATGTTTGTGAATTTGGATGTTTGTTATTCTTTCACGCAAAAACTACTGTATCGATTTAGATTAAATTTGGTACAGATGTTCCTTATAACTACGAATAACACATAGGATACTTTTTATCCCGAAATTCCCATGGAAATGAGATTCACGCAGCTAGTATAATGCAAAGGTACTTATTAAAATTTATAAAGATAGGTTTTTAACCCCCGACGCAAAAAGAGGGGTGTTATAAGTTTGACGTGTCTGTGTGTGTGTGTGTGTGTGTATCTGTCTGTCTGTGGCATCATAGCTCCCGAACGGATGAACCGATTTCATTTTTTTATTAAAGGGGACTTACGTGCGAGTGTTCTTAGACATGTTTGATGAAAATCGGTTGACCCGTTTAAAAGTTATGGGGGTTTGAAAGTAATTGTGTTGGTGGTTTTTTTCAATTTTTAATTTAATGTTTTTCAACACACTTGCTCATAAAGGGGCTCTTATTTGTGCAAAAACAGTTGAATAATGACACGCTTGATTCACTAGTGAGTTATGGATTTTTTTTTTAAATTGCTTTGGTTTTAAAAAGTTTCGATACCAAAAAAAAATTGTGTCCATACATTTTAAAAACAAACTTCAACTATGTTGCCTTACTTTTGGTAGGTCTATGGTCGATTCCATTCATTCATTCATTCGATTTTTTTTTAATAAGTATATTTTTTTAGTCTTTGGTTGATCACCATTGTTGTGTTGGATGCGCGCGAATAGAAAAACTGTTTATTTATTAGCGAAAAATGATATTTTATTATTAATTTCTTCGCAAGTGTGTTGAAAAACGTTGTATGGTACGCGCGTGTATTGATGATTACTACCTCGGCTATCTTCTGACCCTCGCCTGACGGCTCGGGCCTCAATAGCGCCTCGGATGTAATCACCAACTTACCTCGCTTGTACCATAAATAACTATTGGTCTTATATGCCTACCAACCACAAATGTACAACATTGAATCGGTTTGAGATCACCAACATGCATACTCACATCAAACTCCAGATCGAACTCGTACTTGAGCAGGTTGTGGACGTACCAGCACTTGCCAAACCATTTGGTGCCTGTCTTGTCAGACTCCAGCCGGAACCAATCATTATCAGCTGCTTTGTTGTTTTGTACGTACTGGAATTAATTAATCAATTACAGTAGAAGCTCTTTATTCGAGGGATACTTTTATTTATGTATTTACTAGTAGCTCCCCGCGGTTTCACCCGCGTAGTTCCCGTTCCCGTGGGATTACGGGGATAAAATATAGCCTATGTCACGCACTGATAAATTAGCTTTCCATTAGTGAAAGAATTTTTTAAATCGGTCCAGTAGTTTCTGAGCCTATTCATTACAAACAAACAAACAAACAAATCTTTCCTCTTTATAATATTAGTAAAGATATAGATATATAAAAATGAAACCCGTTTCCCGTTGTCACGCCATAACTTGAGAACGGCTACACCGATTTGGCTGTTTCTTATTGTCAGGAGAAGGTTCTTATGTAAAAAAAAACTGGAAAAGCAAACGGGAAACTTGGACCCGTGCGAAGTTGGGGCGGGCCACTAGTAATTAATAATATTATATAGATTTTATGAAATGTATAAAAAATATAGTAAAAGGCTATATTGATATCTTTGATTTACACGAACACTACACATTGAAATAAAACACTTAAACGGATTTTTGTCGTGGTTATATTTTGTTTTACATTTTCTGATGTTTCGGATTCTTTACAGAACCCGTGATCACAGAAGACTAAGATGGAAGACGTACAAAGTAATGTAAAAAGTTTACTACCTTCAATATTTTGAATATAATTTTAAATACATTGTGAATTTACCACAGATTCGGAAATACATCAGCCAAATCAACAAAATATAACCATGACAAAAATCCGTTTAAGTGTTTTATTTCAAAGGCTATATTGTATGACTGACTGACTGATCAACACAGCTCAAACCACTGAATGAATTCCACTGTTTGACACACAGATATTTATGAATGGTCAAGTTGAGATATATTAACATAACATAATAACATAATCATTCACTACTTCATATTAATGAGTTTCTTTCTTAGGTCATACCTAAGAAAGAAATAGAGAAAAAATGTGTGTAAAGCCGCGAAGCACAGCTAGTATAAATTGATGTATCTTACTGCAACAACAACACACACAGAAACAGCAACACATTGTTACATTTTTAATTTTATATATTTTTGTTTATGACGCCATGATTGTAAATTAAATAAATATTGGGTGACCATCTAGATTTTATTATCTAGTTTTTTTTTGTATTAAAGGAGACTTACGTGCGGTGTTCTTAGACATGTTTGATGAAAATCGGTTGACCCGTTTAAAAGTTATGGGGGTTTGAAAGTAATTGTGTTGGGGGTTTTTTAAATTTTTAATTTAATGTTATACTAAAACTGAATGGTGGACTACATCGGTTTAAACTGGTGTATCTAGCAAAAACATAAACTAAAGTTAAAATAAAACATCTAGAAATACTAATATGACAATAAACAAGTTGTGTAAGACATTCACAGATTACCACTACTTCTACATTATTATTAATCTTGTGACAATGTTAATCTTAAAGTTAGGACATGCCAAACTGCGAGTTCAAAACATAATATTTGTCTTTGATTAGGCTGTATATCTAATATATAAAATTCTCGTGTCACAGTTTTCGTTGCCATACTCCTCCGAAACGGCTTGACCGATTCTCATGAAATTTTGTGAGCATATTCAGTAGGTCTGAGAATCGGCCAACATCTATTTTTCATCCCGAAATTCCCACGGGAACGGGAACGGGACGGGACGGGAACTACGCGTGTGAAACCGCGGGAAGCAGCTAGTAATTTATAAAACCTTAAATACAGGTAATATGGGTTAGTTGCTAGATTACGACGATAGAGAGATTGATAGAATATAATATTATGTTACAATAATAATATGAAATAACTGTACCCAATAAGTTTAAAGTATTAAATTAATTCAAAAATAGCTTAAAATGTAACTCACAAAGAGAAAGTTAACCTAATTTTTGGATTTAAGTTAACGTAAACAAAACAAAATTATAACAAAACTTTTGCATAAATATGATATTCCCACCATTAAAATACATTTTTGTATTATTGAGAAGGAAATTTAGGACCTATGAATTGATAAAGAACAACTAGGGAGTAAGAATTACCTTGATCAAAGCCTGATACTCTTCTTTAAGCCTGTTTACCCATAATTCCTTGTCTCTCGGTCCTGCTTTAGTTTGCAACAAGGGTATACTGCTAAGAGTCTTTCTAGTACTTTCGTCCACCATTGTAGCACAATTTTAATTAATTATTTCATAGTTTTTATTGAGAAAATAAAGTTTTTGTAACTTTTGTTGACGATACTGTAATGACGTGACTCGGAAGAAGGATTTGAAGTTTTTGACGTGGAGTGACGTGTAAGTGCACAGATTAAAAATGTTTAAAGTGTCAATTGTGTATGCTTACGCCATTAAGGTATCAAATTTAATTTAGTAAATCATAAATGAATAATCTTGTTATTAACCACTTAATGAGCGCTCAAATTAATTTTAAAAATACATTCCAACTAAAATTCCGTAGAATTCATGCAAAAACCGCGGCAAAAGTTAGTTGCGCTGCAATAATTCTAAAAAATATAATTTTATGGCGCGATTAAATTAAATATTTAAATGATAACTGACCTTTTTTAAGAAACAAACAATACTTTTTAGTCCCAATTAATAACAAAAAAACATAATAAACAAAAGCAGCAAATTAAATGTCATTATAACAAAAAAATCAATGAAATCGAAGAAATCTCCGAACGAAATGTGTATGTTTTTGTAAAAAAATAATAAAAAAAAAACTAGAAAAAAAAAACAAAAGCGTAAGTTTTACAATAATTCATTTTAAATATTATTTATTTGATATTTTTGGTAATTTAATATTTTCCCTCACCAAACATAGAACGTTACGGGTTTGATTCCCGTTTCTAATGATTTGTATGTTCTTGGGAAAAGTTCTTCACTGTTGGTTGATATTATAGTGAAGAGGAAAGAAAGTAAGTACTTATAATAAAAATTGTATTTTTTCCTCCTCATTGTACTAATATCATCAGTGAGGTCTGTGTGTGTGTGAATGAGTGTGTGCGTAGTTTCTGATACCCTAGATACAAGTTACGAACTTAGTTAGGGGTCAGATACTGTAATGAGATGATGGAGGGAATGATTTAGTTTTACGTGCGTGCGTTGCGAAATATATCTTTTTTTATTTTCAGATAAAAAATAAAAAGTAGTTCAAGATAAACATAAATAATAAGTAAAATACAACAAATCTGAATAATTTAATTAATGAAGACTAAATTTAAGAAAGGGTAAGATTTAAAATCTTTCAAAATCTTTCTTCACTACATAGTATAAAACAAAGTCGCTTTCTCTGTCCCTATGTATGCTTAGATCTTAAAAACTATGCAACGGATTTTGATGCGGTTTGTTTTAATAGATAGTGATTCGAGAGGAAGGTTTTTAGCAATTTTATCCCCATATTACTACGGGACCGGGAACTACGCGGGGTGATTCAAGAGGAAGGTAATTACTTATAGTATATTCCCCTGGGATTTGGATATTACGCGGATACTACATTATGTATAAATTCAAAAACGGCTGAATTGATTTAAGTGAAATTGGATTTGAATTATTTTGTACCATCCATTCAGGATTTTTAGAATACTAATTTTTATCCCAAAATTCCTACGGGATCGAAAAAGGGGTCATAATTTGATGAGGGACTCGTATAATATCGCCAAACATACTTACGAATTTATTTTGTTTGTATTTTATGTATGACGACGATTTACTTAAGAACTGTTTTTCTAAACGCAGTTTTTTATTTTTTTTTAGATACAAAATAATGTTTTAAGCAATAAATTAAGAACTATATTACAAAGTATAGTTTGAATAATAAACAATGGCTTCCAAGAAAGCGTAAGTTTATTTTTTATTTGTTTTTCTTTTTCTTCATCTTCCAAACCTTAACCCCTACTGTCTATTTGGGGTCAGTCTATTGTCTATTATTTATTTTTATTTCAAACTAATCTTTATTATAACTAGTGTTTTAGTTTTATTTAGTTAGACACTTCAACAATATCTTCACTTATAATACTAATAATAAAACTTATTCTAATGTAACATTCCCATGTGAGATATCTTTACAGAAGTGTACATTCTTCTCTTAAAAAAAGTTAAGTTTTACAGCCCTACCAATAAAAAATACCCACTGTGTATATTCTTGATATAACGAATTATTAATATGCTTCACACTCGTTATATCAAGAATATACACAGTGGGTATTTTTATTTGTAAGGCTGGTAGTGTATAAGAACATCATTTTTCTGTTTAAAAAACGGAACAAATAGTCCATTCCTGCTGTGCTGAACTGTGCTATGTTTTTAAAGAGCTTTGCCATGCTGCGCTGTGTTTGTTGAATGTTAAAAAAGACGTAGCTTAAGAAACACAGCACAGCACAGTGCAGTACAGCGCAGCATAGCTCGTTGTTGATTTGTCACCCTTATCGTAGTACAGCGTCTGATAAAATATACCATCCCTTGGTTGTCATACCAAAGTGAGCATCATCAGGGGGGGGGGGGGAGGTGACCTTTTTTCTGGACGCTGACTGTACATATCCCATCTTCCCTCACAGTGCCCCAGCAGCAGGAGATGCGCCTCCCGACGCCAAAGCCAAAGGCAAAGGGAAAGGGAAGGACGAACCTGAACCGGAGGTCATACCGAAGACACCCTCGGAGATAGCTCGGGAGTAAGTTTTCTTTCACAATCATGACGGTGCAATAGGGATGTCCACTGGGTAAACCAATTGAAATTCTAATTAGTCCGTCAAATAGATTTAGAAAAAATATTAGACACGTATTTTTATCAAATTAATAAAACTGATTTAGTTATAACGCATTAAAGTTCAGGAGTGGGGGCTTGTGACGATAATTCTTGGTAAAAAATGTACGTAGCTGTGACGTCACACGAGTTTTCTATGCACTATATTATCGTCTTAATTATTTATTGTATCAAACTCTAAGGCCAATTCTGTTCCCCTGTTCTGTTCAAAGATCTCCCTACATACTCATAATAGGTATCCCCCAAGGTTCAACTCTAAGCCCAATTCTCTTCCTTCCCTACATCAATGACAATCCCTGACAGAGAGGCGGAATACCGCGCTGTGTTACGAAAGCAAAGATTCAAGCGGCGCTGGCCCGAGATCACGAAGGTGAAGATCAAGACGAGACCGTGGCACCCCCCGCCTCCGCCGCAGAGGATGCCTCCTATTGTAAGTGTGATAGAGTATTACTTAGTATTAAATAGGTTCTTATTGTCAACTTACTAATTTTAAGGTGAGCTTATGATCTTCTTCTTTACGTATCGACTCAAATTTTTGCGAACCAAAACTCGGTCACCGATATAGCGCTATCAGTGGCCTTGTCAAGGTCCTCGCGTGTGCAGCTTATGATGACGATGAAACACCCCGTGATTTTACTAGTATAAATGTCAATGCCGTGAGAGTTGAAATGTAAAAGTATGGGATTTTTGTCCCAAAATTTATACGAAAGTTGGACCAGTAGTGAAAGAATAACATTTTCATAGGTACATCTATACAAGTAGTTAGTAGGATATTAAAGTTAGTATGAAAGTATCTAGTTACTCTTTCTTTTAAAAACTACTGAGCCGATTTAGTTGAAATCTGACACAGCTGTTCCAGAATTAACACAATAACAAAACAAGGATACTTTTAAACCAAAATCCTCACAAGATTAGGATTTTTGTAAACATTTGCTAAATAACATAACATAACATAATCATTCCCTCCATCATCTCATTACAGTAACTGACCCCTAACTAAGCTCGAAGCTTGTATCTAGGGTATCAAAAACTACGCACACACTCATTCGCACACACACCCAGACCGAGATAAACATTTGTGGTACACACAAATATTCACCCCGCACGGGAATCGAACCCGCAACCTTATGGATGGCAGTCCGGCATGGTGACCACTCTGCCATCGAGGTCTTCGTAAATATAATATGTATTCATGATAGAAAAATCTATTCTTGACACTCCCCGCCCCCAGGAGATAGAGCGTCCCGAGCTGACCCTCCGGCGCTGGGTGCCCCCGTACCGGCGCCGGCGCCGCAAGCGCCCGCGTCTGCAGCGCATCCCCAAGGAGGAGCTCACGCAGCCCATGCCCGAGGTCTCCACGCTCACCAAGGTCAGTAATACACCCCTATTTTGAAAATATGGGACTTATTAAAATCAGAATATCTGTAGCAGTAACTGAATCCATATATCCAATAAAAATATCAAAAATGATAGTCGATTACTTATCTTTAAAAAATACCAAATAAATGTCGTATTACCAGACGGCACACTAGCTATCAAGTATTCTGTGACGGCTCGGGTCGATGACCGCGCTCAGCTGTGTATCGCAGCGTTCGGTGTAGAATAACAATAAAATTCGGCGGGATTTTGAAAATCTTTGACTTATCATAACTTTTTAAATAAAAGCAAAAGAAAAAAACTAACTTCACTATTATATTGTCACCCGTCGTTTACATTAGCTGTGAGATAAGGTATCGCAATTTCAAAATAAGGGTTTATATTGATTGGCATAATACAGCTCAGGGAACGATTGAGGTTAACAAGTTTTAATCAGATATCAGATTAGGCCTTAAAATCCGTGAATACTCGTCATCTATTTATATGAACAATTATGTACTTATTTACCATTGCGGTCAATAACACGGTAAGTTATAAAATGATAAAATAAATAAGTTGATACATTGGTAATTCGGCGATTTTTTTGAAGCTAAACGTTGTCGCTTTAAAGAGCTCTAAAACTACAACTTTAATTTCAATGAGCGTTAAATTAAGGTCAAATACATAACGATTAAGTTCCTAAAAAGATTCAGGCAATGTTGATACCAAAGAAGCCTCGACCAACATCTTAAGCCCAAATACAGATGGCAGTAGTGTTTATTATTAACCGCCAGCTTAGCCTACGTATTCTACTAGCAAGGTTTCTGTACTAACAAAGCAATCATCTCGTAGATCTGGCACAGTTTCTCCCAAGTGGAGAAGAACAAGATGATGCTACAGGGCAGCATCGGGTGCAACTCCAAGAGATACTCCTCCACTACTTGTGGTTAGAATTTGATGTTACTTGTTGATAGATGATGTGGATTAAGTACAACTGTGAAGTAATTCTGAAGGTGCTCCTTCACCGGGACCATTCGCGTGTAATGTAACGTTATGCGCACCGTGTAATTTATTAGTTGTAATTTGTAATTATTACACGCGAATGCTCGTTAGTCAGGGAGGTATTATTGTAATGTAATGCTCAAAGACGAATCTGTAACACGGGAATGCTCCCGGTGAAGAAGCACCTTAAGGTTGTGTGTGAAGTCGACCACCCCGCATTTGGCCAGCGTGGTCGACTAAGGTCTGATCACCCTAGTTCAGGGTAGGTTCAAGCCCCTCGGTGGGAACCTAATATATGAGTTGCAGAGCTGATGATGTAAAGCTAGGTTTATACGTAGCAAGTGACGCTAATGCCACAGCTCTGACAAGCTAGCTACAACAACTACAGCTACATGCTTTGGTTTCAAATCACCAACACGCGTGTGGTGTTTACACCTATTCTTCCTCCCATCATCAGTGAGAAAGTCACCTTCAGTTCCCTATATCCTAAACATTCCCTATAGGTTCCCAAACCGCTTGCATAGCAGTGGTATGCAAGGCTCTGTTAGAAGAGAAACCCACGTCATCACTGTTGAAGAGAGATGTCGATGACTGCATTGCCGTTGGTGATAGCTTCTACAAGCGCTGTATGGTCGCTCTTAAGTGTTATAAGGGTAAGTTTATCTACTGCTAAAATAATGTTTATTACCTGTGTGTGCGTAGTTTCTGATACCCTAGATACAAGTTACGGACTTAGGGGTCGTTTACTAAATGAGATGATGTAGTGAATGATTATGTTATGTTATCTACATCGGTCTAGAAACTCCTTAAAACACGCCTACTTAAAAACATTTTAGTATCACCTTATTTTTTTCCCTATCACAGGCAAGCCCCAACTCAAGTTAAACCAGTTACTCTCATCGTTCTACCTCCACGACACCAAATACACGTACAAGTTGAACGAGATCGACAAAGGACTGTTGGCCAAACACCCCGATAGTCCGCAGCAAACGCCTGATCTTATGGGGTGAGTATGATATTAGGAAAAAAATTGTTTACGGTACATTTCTATTTATTTTATTTTAAAAATAATACCAGTTTCTTCCCAATTCTTCTCGGCTGATGTTATTTCCGAATCGATGGTAGATTCAGTGACCTTCATAAGTGCCTCATTGAGGCCATTAATTGAATAAATGATTTTAGACTTTGAATAAGGAAAAAAGAAAAAGCATTTATTTTACACACGCAAACATAAAAAAGTCACACAAAACAACAGATTATACAAAGACAAGTAGTTGTGTTGGCCGGCCCACTTGTCTGATACCATCCGACTGATGGCCCTCTCATTCCCACGTTAGGGTGCCTTTCCTACGCTATGCTACGTTGCCAAGGATGCGTTTGATACTCACCAATCAGTCATTCGTTAGTGCTATGCTATACGGACCAATGACCAATTAGTATGGTAATTTTGTGGAGGAGGTTCGTTGGGGTCGGTCAAGAAAGCGCTGGCGGCATGATCTTCATAACTTCGACAGCAGTTGCAAGACGGAGGATAGGGATGGTTCGATCCATGTTTGGGGGAGACCTTTGCCCAGCAGTGGGACTATATAGGTTATGAGCCAGATTCATTCATTTTTGTCATAGATTAATGGGAAAATCAAATGTCGATCAAACTTAGCTAAAAATGTGGCTTTGTGGGGGCTCGCGAGATTATTAGACACTGTCTTTTGTCTACAACATATCCGTAAGGTAACAGGTTCAAGTCCCGGCTGAGGCAAACATTCTGAACATATTTATAAAAAATCTGTAGGTGCTGTAGTTTTTATAAAAAAAAAACAGAAAACTGTAAAAATAAATAGTCTCCGCTCGCTCTAATAAGCAACAATCACTCATTCCCCTCTAGCTTGATGGAGAAGCGCATAGGTCAGACGTACTGCATGATCCTGAGCGTGGGGGGCGCGCGCCACTTCCTGGTGTGGGGGCACCCCCCCACGGAGGCGGCGGGCTCCGTGCGCACCATCGCCTACATATTCGACCCCCACATGTTGGACGAGTATGGACATCCCCATAAGTTGTGAGTATATTTTTGATTATCTTTACAGGGTGTAAAGTACAGTCGTAATTCACAGGAATTTCGTACGTCGACCTGTAGCTATCTATCTCTGTCGCACCTGCGGAAATTAAAATGTGACGTACGAAATTTTCTGTGAATTACCACCGGGCTATAGCATAAAGTTGATAGACCGTCTCTTCACTTAGATCTTTGTCTTTGTCTGTTTGCTTAGCCTTTAAAACTATTCGAACGGATTTTAAAGCAATAGATAGCGATTCAAGAGGAAAGTTCATATTAAGTAGTATGTCTCATAGGATTAAGATTTTACCCGGTTGGAACCTTGGGCCGCTGCTAGTTAATAGCATATACCACTCATTATCTTCCTCTCTTCTCTGAAGATGATTTATATTTTAAACCAGTAGCTAATATACCTCAATTATTACTTAGGGACAGTGATTTAATGCCCTTAATCTAACGGTAAAAAATATCGCTTTGTGTTGTGAAGTCACTTTACAAAAAAAACCCGAAACAAAATACCAAGAAGTTTCGATCAGGTTCCACTGATTGACTGACTTTAGTCCCCGGGAGATTGAACTATTATTATACACCGATTGATTATGGTCACGGGGGTCCTCTAACAATTCATCCTTTATATTTATATTTTATATCCAACCTCCCATTATATTGCCTCTAGGCACGGCGCCGGCGCGTTCCTCCGCTACGCTGGCATCACCTCCTTCGTCATAGATTTCTTGAACCACTACAGCGATTTGGACCCCTCTAAGAAAGGGGCTCCCAAACCCACCATTACGCTGACTAATGTAGAGGTAATATATTAATTTATTACTAATATTATAAAGAGGAAAGATTTTATTGTTTCGTTGCATTGACTAAGCTTTGAAACTATTAAACCGATTTGGAAGAAGTAACATATTTGGTTCTGGTATCCCAAAGTGGGAATGGGCGGGCCACGTTAGTTGTATGGAACCTGAGAAATGGGCCCACATAACAACAGTATGGGTTCCCGAAGGAGGGAGTCGTCGGGGTCGGCCGAGAAAGCGTTGGCGGGATGATCTCGTCGCCTTCGACAGTAGCTGGTGGGAGGCTGCGAAGGATCGGGAGAGTTGGAGATGTCTGGGGGGGGACCTTTGCCCAGCAGTGGGACAATGTGGGTTAAAAAATCCCAACGGGACAGAGAACAAAAGTAACTGACCATTCAAAGCAAGGCTCAAACCACTGAACGGGTTGCGCTGAAATTTGTCACACAGATAGTAATTATGACGTAGGCATCTTCCAAATTTTCTTTTCTTTCAAATCATGTACATAAAAATCTGGTCCACCATCTTTGTGTGTTGGCCATATTGGATTTGGAATGACGTCACTCGTCTAAACCTGCTTTGGCATCTAAAAAAAACTTGTGTACATGAATCAAAGAATAGTAATAGAGGAATTACGAGGGTATATGTGTAATATTTGCAGATAGTCCAAAAAGAACCTTTAGAAAGGATTCCCAACTATGACCTGGACTTGAAAGCCCTGAAGATCCACTGCAAGAGTGAGTGGGAGAGCATCAACGTCAACTCGCTCATCGAGAAGAAGAACAAGGTAACGTTACTGGTTCTGTAGAAAATAGACCTCGCAGAGAACAATGGACTTCTTTTAGTTCAGTCATTTGGTCGAATTAAAAATTTAAAACACCCCCAACACAATTACTTCCAAACCCCCATAACTTTTAAACGGGTCAACCGATTTTCATTAAACATATCTAAGAACACTCGCACGTAAGTCCTCCTTAATACAAAAAAAAAACTAAATTGAAATCTGTTCATCCGTTCGGGAGCTATGATGCCACAGACAGACAGATACACACACACACACACACACACAGACACGTCAAACTTATAACACCCCTCTTTTTGCGTCGGGAGTTAAAAAATAGAAGTTACCTGGAAAGTTTTCCGGGAGTTTTGTAAATTGACAATTTTAAGTTGAAATTTGGAAAGAGCATATCAAAATCTATAAAATTACCAATGTTCAAAACTCCCGGTAAACTTTCCAAGTATAAATACTAAATGACTGTACTATTGCCCCATTTTCGAAAAAAGCTTTCAAAGTAAAAAATAATTTATTCAGTTATGACCTTCATGAAGCATTTATGAAAGTAAAGAATCTACCATCGATTCGGAAATTACATCAGCCGAGAAGAATTGGCACGAAACTCTGGCTGGTACTTTGTTTTCGATAAAAACATGTTTTAAACCAAGAAAAACGTGTGCCAAGTTTCGTCAGCTGGGCTAGCATGACTTTGGAAACGCGATAGATATAAAGCGATTTATTGACATCCAACTGTCAAAACATGATGATAATATCCGCCATATTTAATTTTACCACGTAATAAATTTTATGACATTTGGTCATGCTCGCAAAATCAATAGAGCTATTTATCCACAACCACCTGTCAAAATATAATAAATATAGCCGCCATATTTAATTTTATCAAACCGTAGCACACCATAATTTATTTGGTCATACTCGCGAAATCGATATTATTTCGTGGTGTCTATATTTTGTCACGTCACATGCTAGGCAGGCAGGATTGGTTTAAATTTGTGACCTCTATTAATCAACATCATTTCTCCACTCAGGGCCAGTACCCTCAAGGCTCTCTGAGCGCGGTGAGCTTAGCGACTTCAAGAGCTACCCTCAAACGGAAAGTTCGCGAGTTCTACCAGAAGACGCCCAAAGAGGTACAGTATTTATACCATCCCACCCTCACTGTTTGATTTATCACTACATAGTATAAAACAAAGTCGCTTTCTCTATTGGAGTAAGAGCCCGCGAGTGCCTGACCTTCGTTATTTTATAAAAGCTGAAAGTTTGTCTACATGTGTCCCTAGTACAGGTAAGAATGATCCCCACCCATCAAGCTGAGGCAGCGGTGGCTTTGGCAGATAAGAGGTAACAAAGGTGTATGAAATTCCATCTCAATTTCGTCATAGTATAAAACTCTATTTTTTGATATTTGATGCATAATGATATCAAAACTCACGTTGCTCAATGCCGGACAGCTAGTATGGTTCCAACCCTCTGCCGGACACCCTTAAACTATCATAATTTATAATTATACTTACGTCATTTTATAAAACCTAAATTATATATATAATTTTTAGGGGGCCTAGTAACCTTGTTTACATAATTGCCGGACAGTTTCGACGGTTCCATCATCTTGCCAGACGCATTCAAAGTGATGAGCAATAGCCCGTGAGTGCCTGACTTTCGTTATTTTATAAAAGCCAATAACTATGTGTAATATATCGTTAGATAGCTGTAGTTGAGCGGATCAAAAGTTACTAAGGAGTCAAGGTCCATATTTTAGTCCTATCAGAGTTATGCAGTACCAAATATATCAGTTTATCATAATATCATCCACGTAGATTGTTAAAACAAAACAGTGTAATGGTATAAGGTTATTATAGGTTGTTTATTATTATGAAAATAATGGAGTGGGATGGCATTTGATTTACAGCCTACTTTGCTGGCGAAATGTTCTATCTCTATTACATACTAAAAAAAATTCGTGAATGATTTGTTTATTTGATGATTTTAAATCATTCTGCAGCAAGGGGGTCTGTAAATGAAATAGCATCCCACTAAGCGCGTGTGCCACAACTCTGGATGTATTTTAATCCCTTAAAGCGGTTGCCAGAGACGGGAAATCTTGATTAGGAAGCAATATCTTCCTGTAATTGAGATAGTCCATTTTACTTATTTTAAGACTAATTACTTTCTAATAAAGTCACTACAGCATCTCAGTATCTTCAGATAAATCCAAATTAATTCACACTGTGACGTATTTAAGCCAAACTTAGAATTTGGTTTTTAAAATATCTTATTATATTTTCTTCCATTTCCACTTTGCACCTAAATTTTTAACAAGTTTTTTGGCTTTTGTAAAACTTGTAGTATACCGTTGAAATAAGGGATAAACAGAAAAGTTTTTAAAAGAGTTTTAAATTCTCGGGTTCAATTAGTTTTATTTTTAATTGAGTTGAAAGATCCCCTATAAGATTTCTATTTTTCATTTCCCTAGCGTTAAGTGGTCATAACAAATTATTTAGACCTTGTAGGGGTCTGAAATTGCTGTGAGCAGACCAAGTGATATCTGAGACCATAATCGATCAAAAAAATTGACTGAAAACCAGCTCAAAAAAAAGTTATAGGGATAAATAGTCTCAATTTCGGAAAAAATAAAAAAATATAATTTTGGCGATATTTTATTTATTTTAACAACTAGGAAATTTTTATCCAAATTGTATCTCCCAAATAGGCTCAGGAACATGCTCATCACGTTTGGTCAACCCTCTACCAAACACCCGGTGTACTTGGATAATATTATGATAAATTGATATGTTTGGTACTGCATAACTCTGTTAGGACTAAGTTTTGGACATTGACTCCTTAGTAACTTTTGTTCAGCTCAACTATGGCTATCCAACGACATATTACACATAGCTATTGGAGGGGGTACCAGAGTCCAAACATTTTCTGGCATCATCCATAATAGTTTAAGGGTGTCCGGCAGAGGGTTGGAACCATACTAGCTGTCCGGCATTGAGCAACGTGAGTTTTGATATTATTATGCATCAAATATAAAAAAATAGAGTTTTATACTATGACGAAATTGAGATGGAATTTCATACACCTTTGTTACCTCTTATCTGCCAAAGCCACCGCTGCCTCAGCTTGATGGGTGGGGATCATTCTCACCTGTACTAGGGACACACGTAGACAAACTTTCAGCTTTTATAAAATAACGAAAGTCAGGCACTCACGGGCTATTGCTCATCACTTTGAATGCGTCTGGCAAGATGATGGAACCGTCGAAACTGTCCGGCAATTATGTAAACATAGATTAATAGGCCCCCTAAAAATTATATATAAAATTTAGGTTTTATAAAATGACGTAAGTATAATTATAAATTATGATAGTTTAAGGGTGTCCGGCAGAGGGTTGGAACCATACTAGCTGTCCGGCATTGAGCAACGTGAGTTTTGATATCATTATGCATCAAATATCAAAAAATAGAGTTTTATACTATGACGAAATTGAGATGGAATTTCATACACCTTTGTTGCCTCTTATCTGCCAAAGCCACCGCTGCCTCAGCTTGATGGGTGGGGATCATTCTTACCTGTACTAGGGACACACGTAGACAAACTTTCAGCTTTTATAAAATAACGAAGGTCAGGCACTTGCGGGCTCTTGGTCCATATCCTTATGTCCCTATGTATGCCTAGATCTTTAAACTACGCAACGGATTTTGATGCAGTTTGTAATAATAGATAGTGATTCTGTGGGAAGGTTTTTAGCATAATTTTATCCCCATACTCCTACGGGAACGGGAACTACGCGGGTGAAACCGCGGGGCGCCGCTACCGGCTAAATACACAATTGATTGGATATGAAGATATTTATGCAGGAAATGTTTTTGGTACTTACTATGTATGATATAAAAAGTGACAGCAAAGAGTAAATGCCACATAGACATCACATAGATTAAGCACATCCACAAACAATATAAGGTTAACTTTAAGACTAAGGGCCTATTTCACCATCTTCAATTAACGTTCCGAGTAGCTACTCACATGTTTTGTCTTTGTCACTTGACACAAAGTAAGAAAGAGACAGAATTAACTTTACTTGGCGACTAAGTTTACTTGAAGGGCATGAAATAGACCCTAATCCTACGATCCCCAACACGAGTAGGTGATATCGTGGTGTACTACAAATAAATTGTCCTGGCGAACAAATGATGTAGTTGGTAGTGACCAAGCCTTCTATGCCAAAGCTTACTGTTCAGCCGGGTGAGGCAAACTCAGGTCGAGCAGCCTCGAGTTGTAGCAAATAAATAGGCTAACTGATGCTATTTGCAAAGTCTCGAAGTTCGCTTAAGGCACCTTGTTGATCAGCTCCAAGCGAGTCGCCTCAGCTTGATCAATAGAACCTAGAGAACTCGGTGACGCTCATAATAATAATTATATCAGTTTAAAAGCAGTTTCAGTATCCATTGCGAACCGAGGCGACACGCCCGTCTCCGTCAAATGCACGGCTCGGACTGAGGTTCCTTTGAGCACGGGAAAGAAACCGACTAAATATACTCAATTACTCAATTTGTGACTGTGTTATGTGTCCAGATAATTTTTTTATTGATATCCCCCCGTAGCCGGGCCCCTCCCTCCCGATGGCGCCCGAGCGCCCCCCGCCCAACCCCACGCTGGACCAGCTCATGTCCCTCCGGGGGGAGGACTTCTTCCTGTACTGCCCCAAGATGGACGGACACGCTTATGGAAGGTACAGTATATTGGGTTTTAGTAAACTGTTTAAGGCCGGAACTCCACCAACGCGGAGATGTGTGCGGTGTGCTGTGTGCTGATTTTAAACAACCACTAGAATTGTTATTGATACATCATCATGATCACATCTGTCAATGCACACCGCACACATTTCCGCTTTGGTGGAGCCCGAGCCTAAGCAAGGTTTATTATGATTTAGAACACTGTAAGAAGATTTAAAACCTGCAATATAGTCTTTCACGCTTTGGCATGTGCGTGGAACGTATTTTGTGCGTGGATGGCAACGATGCATCAAACTTGTTCTTGATGAAGCGATGCCCGTAATTAAGGCATCGCTGAGATTGGTCGGTACACGCACTTACACACACACACACATAGTTGCCCCGCGCGCGGCCGCCACTCGTCTTATATGAACAATATATTGCTATAATGTTTGTATTTCCGCGTGCGATGACGCAGGCTGCACGCTCCACCTCATGACATATCGTACGTTGACCTGTAGCTATCTATCTCTGTCGCACCTGCGTAATTTATAATGCGTCCCGCTCGCACGGATGCAATAGCGAGACGCATGTGAATTACGACCGTGCTACAGCGAAATTCTTAATTATGCCAATGATTTCCTCCAGAGACGACATGATACCAATGCCGAAGTCGGAGACGATCCTGCACAGCCCAGTGGACATAGCGGACAAGAACTTCCACTCGCAGTACCAACAGGTGGATGCTGAGAAGTGGATCCTCAGGGGCACACGGCATATGGCTAGTTATAGGTGAGTTTAGAGGGGTAGAAACATAGGGTAGAAATCCCCCGGATCCTGTGGCACCCCAATAAGTAACGCGATCGGAAGTCGCTGGGGATATAGTGGGGATGCGCAGAAGTGGATCCTCAGGGAAACGAGGCTTATGGCTAGTTATAGGTGAGTGTCCTGGTAGAAATCCCGCAGGATCTTGTGGCACCCCAATGAGTAACGTGATTGGAAGTCGCTGGGGATATAGTGGGGATGCGGAGAAGTGGATCCTCAGGGGAACGAGGCATATGGCTAGGTTATAGGTGAGTGTCCTGGTAGAATCCCGCGGGATCCTACGCTACGTGTAGTGGGCAGGCCCAGCCCTTCTGGGATAGCCCCACATGCCCCGGGGGTCCTCCCAATATCGGCTCACGGTGGTATGCAGTTCTATGCATTTTGACCGTGTAAAAAACAAAGTTCAGGTGCAGTTTGAAGGCAGTTGACACGTTTCAATAGACGGTCAACTGCATTTTAACTGATGCTGTCCGTCCGTCTAGCTAGAGCCTTAGGCCAGCGCTACATTTGACGGAAATTCCGTCGCGAATCTTTTCGGGCGGAACGTCAATACGTGTGGCGCTGGCCTTACAGTCAATCGCAGTCTCTGAGAAATTCTCTAAAAAGAAGGAAAGATTTGTTTGTTTGTTTGTAACGAATAGACTCCGAAACTACTGAATCGATTTCAAAAATTCTTTCACTATTAGAAAGCTACATTCACCCTGAGTAACATAGGGATATTTTATCCCTGTATTCCCACTTGGATGGGAACTACGCGAGTGAAACCGGGGGTCTAGTTTTGAATAAAGACTTTCCACTTGACAACTCAACCCGCCCCCCAGATACCAAACGTTCAAGTCGTACACGGGCGTGGCGTGCTGCGTGGTGGCTCTCGGCATGCTGAAGAGGCTCCGAGCGCGGGGGTGGAACGAAGACACACTGGACGAGACGCTGGATCTCGGATATAATTACTTTAGGGTATGAATTGACGATTTTTTAAAATAGAAATATATTTTTATAATATAAAAATTATAAATTAAATTATAATAATATTTTTTTCTAAAAGTGGAATGCGCTCATTAATAAAAAGTATTAAGTTTCTTATAAGAAAGTTTATTTATTTGGGAGATAGTATCCCAAATTAGGTAAAACCTCAGAGACTCCTGACCTTATTATTATTTGCAGACAAACATACTTTTTATCATACTGACACTAACATTGAAAATTACTTATAAAAAAAAATATCTCACATCGAAAATTGCATGACATAGATTTTTTATCAAGTCAATTTGAATTCTTTACTTTATTTTATCTTTTTGCCTTTGATTCCTGAACGCATCGACGAGGTCTTTTAAAGTCGATGGCAGAGTGGTCAGTGGTCACCATGCCGGACTGCCATCCGTAAGGTTACGGGTTCGATTCCTGTGTGGACTGAATATTTGTGTGAACCACAAATGTTTGTCTCGGTCTGGGTGTGTGTGAATGAGTGTGTACGTAGTTTGTGATACCCTAGATACAAGTTACGGACTTAGTTAGGGGTCAGTTACTATTTCAATTGAGATTTTTATTTTAATTGAGAGATTATAATTGAGATGATGTAGTGAATGATTATGTTATGTTAGTATGAGTCGACATGCAAAAACAAGACGCATATCCGGATACCCTAGCTAGAATAGTAGCTCTCACCTCATTACCTACACAACTCGGGGCTAACTGTACTAATATCCAAATATTCTCTCAGGATTCCCTAGCAGACAGACCGGGACCAATCAGAAGACTGGTTCTCGGAGAACTGAAGGAGACGCTGAAGATACGAGACCAGGAGTATGGACAGAAGGTACGTTTATATCCTCAAAGGTTTTTTTAAAAGAGTCTCCTGATGGTAAGCGATCATCGTCGCCAATAGACTAGCAACATCAGAAGAGCAGTTGATGCGTTGTCGTCCTTTAGAGCGCGTTTCCACCGTCACACACGCTACGCACATTGTATGGCACCCTGGATCGTGTGCGTAGCGTGCGTGGCGGTGAAAACGCGCCCTTATGACCCTGTATACTCTATTTTGAAGAACATTGGAAAATAATTACCACAAGAACAGAAATTTTATGCCTCGAATTGTTGAGTAAGATGATGCGATTTAAATTTTCTTCAGTAGATTTAAGGTCAATGATGATTATGATTGAGATTTGAGGCTATATTGACTCCACACAGGTATTTGTATTTTATTCCAAGGCCTGCTACATGCATGTGAAGCTGTTTTCCTACCCATTCCCTTAATAGGGATGTCGACTGGGTAAACAAAATGAAATTCTAATTAGCCCGTCAGATAGATTTCGAAAAAATATTAGACACGTATTTTATTGTTTTATCAAATTAATAAAACTGACTTAGATAACGCATTAAAGTTCAGGAGTGGGGGCTTGTAACGATGATTCTTGGTAAAAAAATGTATGTAGCTGTGACGTCACACGAGTTTTCTATGCACTATATCGTCTTATATCAAATCAACAAAGATAAAATACGTGTCCAATATATTTGCGAAATCTATCTGACGGACTAATTAGATTTTTTTAGTCGACATCCCTATTCTTGGTAAAGGACCTCATGTCGTAAAAATAACGCCATTGAGGTGACCATTTACTGGGGATGTATCTGATGTATCATCTATTGATACTAATAATATAATGAGCAAAGATTTTATTTTTGGTTTATCTAATATATAAAATTCTCGTGTTACAGTTTTCGTTGCCATACTCCTCCGAAACGGTTTGACCGATTCTCATGAAATTTTGTGAGCATATTCAGTAGGTCTGAGAGTCGGCCAACATCTATTTTTCATCCCGAAATTTCCACGGGAACGGGAACGGGAACTACGCGTGTGAAACCGCGGGGCGCAGCTAGTATACAATAAGATCCAAAATTACTTGATCAGCGTTTGGATTGTCTACGTTTCGACAACTTTACAGCTTTTCCTCTAGAATCACTACTACTATACTTCTAAATTTTCAGCGCTTATTTGTCTACGTTTTCAACACATGAACCGAAACATTTTTGGCATAATAAACTTTCCTCTTGATTCATTCTTTATATGTACTTCAAAATTTTTGGCGTTTATTTTGCCTTCAACACATGAAAGTCTCTTACGGTGAAGGAAAACATCGTTCAGAAACCTGCACACATCTGGGAAGAAATTCTAAGGTTGTGTGTGAAGTCGACCAACCCGCACTCGGTCTGTGGTTGATTATCGCCCTCATGCAGGGTAAGCTCGAGCCCCTCGGTGGGGATATATGAGCTGATGATTATGATGACATGAAAGTTGATATATTGTGTCTTTTTAAATTCAGTTTCAACTTTGTAGTGAATGTTTTTCTTATTGTTTTTCTTTTTGTTTCATTTGATAAACCTTTGATTGATTTTAGATTTTAATTTTTTCCCATCTTCATATTTTTTGTGCATGCTGTGGCATATGTATATCGAAAATGCATTTAATTTTTTAATTTAGATTATATATGTAATTTTCACTTATATCCTTAATAAATAAATTCTTAAATTACTACTTGTTCTACAACTGTATCTTCATTTCCAGCTAAAAGGTATAGCCGTGTGGGGCAAGATAAACTCGTCCAATCCTAAAGTGTTCGACCTCTGTCGCGGTCTGGATGCGTTCTTCAAGGAATCTGACTCCGGGGTACTGCAGGTAAGGTTTTTATTCGTTGAAATAAAGTAATCCTACGAATGAAGATCCAAACTTTCTTTCTTTCTTAAACAATAGTAATTTTATTTTCTCCCCCCCCCCCCCCCTCCTTTGCTCCCTGTTTTCCGTAAATCGAAGAAAGCTCTTGATTTAAAAAAAACAAAAGTATCGAAGATTTAAAAAAAAAAAACGTATGTCAAGTTTCCTCAGCATTCATAAAATTAATCTTGTCGAAATGTAGACGTTTTGCTCGTCTCTCTTCGTTCGTCGTTTCTTTTCGTTCGTTCTTATTCGTTTGTGCTCGGTTCTCTTCGTTTTTTTTTTACCCAAATACAAGGTTTTTTTATTCTCCTCTTGAAATTTGAATTGTGTGTTAATAGATCAGTCAGCCAGTATCATTTCTGTTTAATTATATATTTATCCATAATATTATTATGCCTCGTCAATGTACAATAATTTAATCACCATTCTTCCTATCAGGTGCCTGGTGAATTTGAAGCAGCCATATGGTATGAGGGTGATAAGTATTACCTCTATCACCCGTGGCCGGCAGACCGGTTTGGTAAGCTGGTAAGTGTATCATAATCATAATTTATGTTTACACTACTGAAGCGCTCGCTGTTGTATTTCAGCTCAACAGTACGACTCAGCAGCGCGACAGTAAACCAGCCAATATTTAAAAGAATCCATTCTGACCTCCCTTCCCCATTTATTTGTATCTTACACACGGCACGTTTGTCTCTTCCCAGGTGGGTCTCCGCGAGGGCGGCAAGTGCTGCATCCTGCACTTCTCGCGCATCGCCCACATGTGCGACCACCTGCTGGCCTCCTTCCAGGACATGACGCGCCGCCCCTTCAGCATCAGCGACGTGCAGGTCACCCGGAGACCCGATATACCGCAGCCGCTCAATAGTCTGACGCGTTAGTTTGGTTTGGCTATTGTTTATGATTGGTTTTGGAGGAGAAATGAACAAATTATGAAATGTCTTGGACCTTGTTTTGTATAGATTGAATTTGCATGACTAATGGTCAATTTACGATTTATGTCCAACTGAATTTTTGACCAGCCTGCCTAGCATGACTGTGTGTGATAAAATATATCGACACCACGATATAATATCGATTTCGCGAGCATGACCAAATGAATTATCACGTGCTATGATATGGTAAAATAAAAAATTGCAGCTACTTTTATCGTATTTTGACAGTCGTATGTCGATAAATCGGTATATCATATCGCGTTTTCGAAGTCATGCTAGCCCGGTTGAATAGTCTAGCACTTGAGTGTAACTCGCCACATGGAAAGCGATGATACAGCCTAAGATGGAGCGTGCTCGCATAGAAGATACTGATTCACTCGCGACCTAGATTGTAGTCCTTAAACCAGGTGCTAATTGCTACGGGAAAAAACATGCAACGTAACAATTCATAATCTGCCTTATTTGCGTTGCATTTTTAGTCTGGTTTAACAAAACCTGGTAAGCATTTGACATCTTGTCAGTCGAATCCGTCACTTTGACAGTATTCAAAATTGATTGTAAAACCTGGTTAAGTGCTAAACCAGACTAAAAATGCAACGCAAATAAGGCAGCATAGGTTTTGGGTCTAAATCCCAACCCAGATGAACATTTAACATTTTCGATGTTAGGTAGTAAATCTTCAATTTATCATCCCCCTCTCCCCTCTAGCGGTGGCTCCCGGCCGCTGGGTGGTCCGCGGCCGCTTCCACGAGGGCGACGCGCGCTTCCCGGAGGAACATCGCAACAAGCAGGCCACGCCCATGACGATAGTGGCACTGGCGCTCTCACAGCTGAGAGAGGCCGACGAGTGGACGCCCGATGACGTCGACAATGTGAGTCATTACTGATGTAGATGGATGGATGAATGGATGAATGGATGTCGTGTATGGATGAATGGTTATGGTTTATGGATGAATGGATAGATATATAGGTGAACGTATGAATAGATTAGGTGGATTCTTATCAGCTGATGAATAAATTAATACAATTAAACCTATTCAACAAACCATATATTATTACGTATCATTTCGTTGGTGTATCTGAATAAAATGTTTCTTTGTTTTAAATAAATCTTATACCCAACTCTAGATCCTAGTAAAAGGCGACGTCCTCTACCAAAACACAATGGAACACCTAGAGCGTATGGGGATCAGCCTGGAACAGCCCAAAGGGGAGAATGACGAAGGAGGGGAGGAAGAGGAAGAGGGTCCGAGTGGAACGCTGGCAGCCGCTGATGTACTCAACAAGTTCACACTGACAGACTTCGACCATGTCGAGACTGAGGTCACTGATAGCGCTTATAATGGTGAGTTGGAGGAAAATTGTGGGGTTATGAGATTATTACAAGTTGAAAGAAAAAGATATAATATAACGTAATCATTCCCTCCATCATCCCATTACAGTAACTGACCCCTAACTAAGTCCGTAACTTGTATCTAGGGTATCAGAAACTACACACACACTCATAAAATGTAATTATTTCCACGACCTAGAAACAGCTGAAACAAATGTTTTCAAAAGATTTAACCAAAGCAGTCAGTTAATTGATGTGTAAATCATGACAATACTTTTGAAAGTGTAATAAAATGCCAATACGACACCAGCCTGCCTAGCATGACTGTGCGTGATAAATGATATAGACACCACGAAATAATATCGATTTCGCCAGCGTAGAACGATTTGATAAAATTAAATATTGCGGCTATATTTATTATATTTTGACAGTTGGATGTCAATAAGATTTCGCGAGCATGACCAAATGTCATAAAATTAATCACGTGGTAAAATTAAATATGGCAGGCATTTTTATCAAATTTTGACAGTTGGATGTCCATAAATCGCTGTGTCTATCGCGTTTTCGAAGTCATGCTAGCCTAGCAGTGTGCTGTAGTGGTAGTGGTCAGTAAAGGAACTTAGATCTATTAAACATTTGTTATTTCCACCGGCATAGTATCAGTTTTTCAGAATTTAGGAGTTATGTAGTAATGACATAAACTGCGTTCAGGGGTTTGGTTTCCAATCCCTTCAGCTCTATTCTTCCCCCAAATATTCTGGTATCCATCGTTGCATAATTTACAGGTCTTAATTATTATTATATACTAGCTGTGCCCCGCGGTTTTACACGCGTAGTTCCCGTTCCCGTTCCCGTAGGAATTTCGGGATGAAAAATAGATGTTGGCCGATTCTCAGACCTACTGAATATGCTCACAAAATTTCATGAGAATCGGTCAAGCCGTTTCGGAGGAGTATGGCAACGAAAACTGTGACACGAGAATTTTATATATTAGATATACATTATTATTTTTTACCTCGACGTTTCGACTGGGTTACACCAATCGTGGTCACGAGAAGACTTGAATTCCGATCGCGAAAGTTCAAAAAGTGTATTTTGGTATCCTTCAAAAACAGCGATGATTTTTCCAAAAAGGAGTGGAGTGGTATTGTTATGCAAAAATACCCAATTACAGGGGCCTAAGTCTGCAATTTGACATTATTGATCAGACATTATGTTGGTATTAAGGCACCATAACGAGAGTGTCAGAAATTTGGTATTCTGCTAAAATTTATTCATATGGCTACGGTGTCTCAGTGGTCTTTCTTAGACTTTCGAGTAGCATTATCACAGCTTAATAGTTTAGTTAGAGAATCAGGGCCCAGGCCATAAAAACGTAAAATGCAGCATAATAACCTGTTGCTTTCCTTCCCCCCAGGCTCCCTAAACCCGGAGCCCGGCAGCGGAGTCCTCTCCCTAGAGAAGGCTCTCCAGCAGTTCTTCAAGAAGAACAGCCGCGGTGTGGTGACGGCGCGCGGCGCCTCCACCGGCGTCTGGAAGAGCCAGCAGTACCTGTACATGTTTGATCCGCACGGATGTGATGAGAATGGTGAGTCTGTATGATGTACAAGTCTAGGTAATTAACTAGAATAGGATGGACCAGATGGTTGATTGGAGCTCTCTCCCAAGAGAAGGAATGGTGAAAAAAATTTTTAAAAAGTTTTTATTCGAAAGATTTAGCCATAAGTTCTTTTTTTTTTTTTTTTTTTTTTTTTTTATACTTGGGAAACCCATTTACGGGTCCCCGCCGCAAGCAGCGGGGTATGTCGGACTCGCCGCCACCAGAGAGCTGAAGGGTGGCGGAATACCGACTAAAACCCAAGTTTGAGACGCCAGTGCGCGTTTGGCCGGGGCCATGGGATTTAGCTATCGCATTGCGCCGCGACCCCGACCGCGGCCATAAGTTACCTGCCTTTTTAAATATTAAATTTTATTTTATTACATTTTAAGAATTTTAAGAAAACTTACTGCTAGGTACAGTTATAATCAAAGAAATTACAATATATGATGACACATATTGATCTGAAGGCCAATTACAAGTTTCCACTTATAGGCTATTGTATACACCCCTATTTTGAATTCGAGATACTTAATCACACAGCCAATGTAAACGACGGGTGACAATATAATAGTGAAGTTAGTTTTTTTCTTTTGCTTTTATTTAAAAAGTTATGATAAGTCAAAGTTTTTTAAAATCCCGGCTAATTTTATTGTTATTCTACACCGAACAACCGGCGAACGCTGCGATACACAGCTGAGCGAGGTCATCGACCCGAGCCGTCACAGAATACTTGATAGCTAGTGTGCCGTCTGGTAATACGACATTTATTTAGTATTTTTTAAAGATAAGTAATCGACTATCATTTTTGATATTTTTATTGGATATATGGATTCAGTTACTGCTACAGATATTCTGATTTTAATAAGTCCCATCATTTCAAAATAGGGGTGTATAATTAAAAAAACAGTTTTAATAATAATAATAATAAAAATTGCGACTCGAGCGACTTGTTTGGGGGGTCCAGGGGGACCCAGTTATAGAGCTGGCAAGTCTCCATCCGCCACTTCGTACATGTATATAGCATTGTATCGGCGGGTGTCATAGTCCCCATAGTTCCCCAATATCCAGTCCATTAAACATCCCATTCCCATAACCCAGTCGTAGTTTTCCATATATTTGCAATAGTCCCAGCAGAACCGGGGACTGTCCTCGGATGCATTTTATAGTGTTATACAGGGATAGTCGCCGGATTGTGCATCCTTTACACAAGATTAAATATGTCAAAGGGCTTCCGTGTGTTGGCTTTGGCCCCATACTAGCCTTCCAAAAGACCGGGACTCCTTAATAGTCCCGTGAATGGAAAAGACAAAATAATAAAATTCTCTTTATTTGTTCCTTAATATCTAATACATAATAACAACTTACAAATAGACATTAAGGACCCTGTTAGGGCACTACAAACGAGACACATGAATATAATAAAATAAGATAGAGAAAAAATTACAAATAAAATTATCAATACTTAATATTCCTATTAAAATTACATATAAATCTATAATATAAACTTTAAAATTTAATAATCAACCTTAAATTGTATGAGATCATATTAGTGGATCATCGTTGAAAAACTCTTGCAATGAATAATAACATTTTTCTGATAAATATTTATTTAACTGGGTCTTAAATTGTTTTATATCTTCTATATTTTTTATATTTACCGGAATTTTATTATATATTTTAGTAGACATGGCGTAAGGACCGGAATTTACTATTTCGAGTTTTGATCTGGTAGTGGCTAGTTTAGATACTTGTCTGAGGTTTTCTGGACGTGTGTGTACCGGAAACATATTTATGTTTTTCTTTACAAAAATAGCGACTTCGGATATGTACATACAAGGTAATGTTAAAATTTGAAATTTTTTGAAAAACGGTCTGCAACTGGTACTATTATTAATATTTGCCAATATTCTAATGCATTTTTTTTGTAATATTAGGAGGTGGTTAACATCTGTGCTGTTGCCCCAGAGTATAACACCGTACCTCAACCAAGCGTTAGCATACGCATGGTATGCACTCATTGCTGCTTTTTGATCTGTAGTTTTTTTTAATTCTGATAAACCGTAAATAAAACTTGATAATTTACCCGAAATTTTTTTTATATGATTTTTCCAGTTTAAATTAGTATCTATGACAATACCTAGGAGATTATTTGAATTTACTACTTCTAAAATATTATTTTCAAAGGTGTGGGTTATTTCTAAAGGCTGCCTTTGATATGGCCTGTATTGCATTAATTTTGTTTTTTTAATGTTTATTTGTAGATTATGGTCACTGAGCCATGCTATTATTTTATTTAAATTAATGTCTAAAATTTGTTTTAAATCTAAATTATTATTACACGAAAAAACTAATGACACGTCATCTGCAAATATTGTACAGGGTATGTTGATAACTTTGGGCAAATCATTTATATAAATTATAAATAACAAACATCCTAAGACACTTCCTTGTGGAATAGATTTGGATAAGGTGATTCTGTCAGATCTATTAACAGTAATTTGTCCAGTACCCAAATTATGATGCTCTATGTCTACATATTGTATGCGGTTTTTTAGATATGATTCGATCCATTTGAAAGCCATACCTCTTATTCCTATACCATACAGCTTATTTAATAATATTCCAAAAAGAACTCGGTCATATGCTTTACTCATGTCTAACATAACACCAATTGCGTGCTTTTTATTATTTACAATGTTTAATATATCATTAATATATTTAAATACTGCCGAGGAGGTAGATCGGCCTTTCCGGAAACCGTACTGATCTTTATCTAAAATATTATATTTTTCGCAAAAAGAGTACATACGCCTACACATAGCTGATTCAAAGATTTTTGAAAATGTTGTTAGAAGTGCTATGGGACGGTAGTTACTGTAGTCTTCTCTATTTTCTTTTTTGTGTAAAGGCTTAACTATTGCTATTTTAAGTAGGTCTGGAACAATTCCTTCGCTGAAAGATTGATTTATTAATATGGAAAGGGGGAAAATTAGTTCATCTGAACATTCTTTTACTAATTGTGGTGGTATTTCATCAAAACCGCAGCTTTTTTTATTTTTTAATTTGCGTATTATGTTTTGTATTTCTATTGGATTAGTTGGCTTGATAAAAATTGAGTTTTCTGATGGTATAAGTACGGGTCGGCCTATCGGTTCATGAGATTTATTGCTTGTTGCACCAACAGATGCAAAGTAATTATTAAATTTGTTGGCGATTTCGTTTGGGTCTTCGGTTATTTTGTCATCTATTTTTATCTTTATATTAATATTTGTCTTTCTATGAGCTTTATTTGTACGGTCCTTTACTATTTGCCACATAGTTTTAGTGATGTTATCTGTTTTTTTTACTTTTTTTAAATATTGTAGTTTTTTGGATTAGTAGATTTTCAAAAGTAGACGACAAAAAAAGGAACTAATTTACCAGTAAAAGAAAAAAATATAAGTACTTATACTAAAAACAACATAATAATATGTATAAGCATAAGCGAACAGTTTAAGATAAATAAATAAATAAAATTAAGATAAATAAAATAAATAAATAAACGCACTGTTCGAAATTTGAATTTAATGTCGTTTAAAAAAGTGTCGTTACAACTTTTGGTCTTAATTTTTTCCGTCTAACCCTTTCGCAATGTGTGAAAGGGAACTTCGTTCCAAAAGACAATTATAACGATGAAAATGACCCTTGAGGTCTTTGAAATTGGACGCGATAAGTTCAAACCAAATCATTTTTAGAGTTTTAACTAAGTCGTAGTTGACATTTTGCCGTACTGCTACGCTGCTGCTGCTATACAATGGTTATGAGTTAGGTTTTCGCTCAAGACTAATATTTGTGTGTCACATGTCTGTTTGTATCTGTGTGTGTTCTATTCTATCTATAAAGAATGTATTACAAAAAAAATCGATGTACATACAGGGTGTGGTAGACTAAATTTAAAACATTAAGGAATATAAATTAGATAGATTAAAAAAAAAAACTCCAAGTCAGAAACAGTACTGATTTAAAAAATACGCTACTCGTGTTATCTTTGTTCTCGTATCATATTTTTATTAGCTTTTTATTAGCTTCACCTGTATGTTTGTATGTTTGTTTGTAACCGACTTCTTTGGGCGCTATTTTGACCCACTTTTTTCTTTGTTTTTCATCACGCAGATTTCAAATTTTCAAAATTCGAATACAGAAAAAAATATCGCGTCGAATTGAGAACCTCCTCCTTTTTTTTAATTCGGAGGTTTATCTATTCGTCACGTCCGTCGCTAAAAGCTTTTCTACCATCCCCCCCCCACAGGCTACCCGTCGTCCGACACCCGCGCGGGCGCGTGCGTGGTCCGCATCGCGGGCGGCGTCCCCGCGCTGGCCGCCGCCGTGCTGTCCAACCTGCCGGCCGGCGCCGACGACACCTTCAACCTGTCGCCCGTCTCCATATCCACCGCCAGGATACACCCCGAGCTGGCTGCGCCCGAGACTAAACTAGAGGTTAGTACGCCGGAACAAGCAATATCATTAAAGTAGAATGCCGAGTATCCGAGCGCCGATTAACTGACTCGCCAATTATCCGAATCGAACCTTTAAGATTCTATAGGCATAATTTATATTGGAGCGGGCTGTGCCGTATGCGTGTATTGATGATTACTATCCTCGGCTATCTTCAGACCCTCGCCTGACGGCTCGGGCCTCAATAGCGCCTCGGAAGTAATACCAACTTACCTCGCTTGTACCATAAATAACTATTATTCTATTCCTTAGCCTCACAGTACATTTATGTATTTACAAACGTGTTTTTTGACGTTTTTGGTACGGAATCTTGCACGAGTTCGACTCGCATTTGCCCGGTTTTTTTGTACTAGCATATAATTTATCATTACTACAATTATACATTGACAGAGCAAAGCGTTCGAGTGGATATCCAAGGGCACGGCCGCCATCATGATGGGCCCGCGCGGGGAGAACACCGCCATCGGGAAGATCGCCAAGAAAGCTGGCATTGGGGTGAGTATGAACAAACATTTTTTGCCATTATTATACATACACAGTGATTCGGAGGAAACAAATATGTCGTTATTATACGGAACAATTTTTCGTCGAATCAATTTTACCTATTATACATGTTGTGTTACACGGTTTTTGCCGACAAGGTAGAAATAACTCTGAAGCGACGTTTTACATAACATTAAGCAACATTATAGATTTGTGTGTTTTCAATCATTTGTGATATCAGATTATCCAATCGTACGATTGGATAACGAAAAAAGTCATTACGGCATATTGCGTACTATATCCGAAGTTTTAAAAGCTTTAAATGATGATTAGATTAGATGCATCGTTGATAAAGTCCGGTTGTAATTCATAGAGAATCTCGTACGTTGATCTGTCTAATAATTTAATCTTTCTCTGTCGCACCTGCGTAAATTATAAAGCATTATTAGACGCATTATAATTTACGCAGGTGCGACAGAGATAGAAAGCTACAGGTCAACGTACGATATTTCATATGAATTACGACCGGAATATAGTAAAAACATGTTTGACTATTTTTGATTTCACGCAAAACTACAACACCTACAGATTTGATATTTGACATAGTAGATGTGCACAAAATAGTTAAAATATGATTTGGTGAAAAAATAAAAAGAGGTTTTAATTGGCCGCGCGCACAAGACACACAAGGCACTTTAAAAGTTTTTGAGTCAAAGCTCATCCCCCACCCCTCTCTCCCAGGACAGCGACATGGCGGGGCGCGCGCTGGCGCTGCCGGCGGCGGCGGCGTTCGCGGTGGCGACGGAGTCCGTGCCGCCGCAGTACATGCACCAGGACCACATGTTCAACTTCATAGGTGAGAGCAGATTACATTATCGTGATGATAGAACTTTCAGAAATACAAGCAGCGCCCCGCGGTTTCACTCGCGTAGTTCCTGATACCGTGAGGATTTTGGAATAAAACATAGCCTATGTCCTTCCCCGGACCATAAGCTACCCCTGTACCAAATTTCAAGTCAATCAAATCTGTTCAGTAGTTTAGCCGTGAAAAGGTAAGAGACAGACAGACATACAGAGTTACAACGCGAGTGAAACCGCGGAACACAGCTTTTAAATAGTATGAACTAAAAAAGCTACACGACAGTACAGTGAGAAACAGTAACGTTTTTTGTTAAAATCCTGAAAATAATCATTAACGTTGAAATCCTATCTGATTATATTTTCATAATATTTCAGAATGCGGATCCGATTACTACTTGAAATTCGTCAAGCGCACCGGTCGTACTGAGTTGACTCCTGAAGAGCTTAATGACAAGTTCACGATGGGTGCCAACACCTTCACTTTGGAGCTTGGAGAGCCGATAAGACTACCGCTCAGACTGCCAGACGAGCCGGCTGGGGTGAGAATACTAGTCTATACATTAATAATACGTAATTTAAAATTTAGTTGAAATTTTCAAAAACGTGGTCTTTTCTGGATGATATTTTAATGTTTGCAAGTGCCATACTGCATCATGTATTTTATGAAATGGTGGTTTTGTGATCAATTTCAGGAAGGCGAGGAGGAAGCGAGCAATGAAAAGGAAATGGGCGAAGAGGAAATGCCTGAAGAACCGATGAAACGTGAGTATACTGCCTCTGTTTAGAGATGACACGAGTATATTTAAGGATCACTAAAAATATAAATAATATTTACTTTAAATACATATATTAGTGGAAGCGCTCATGGCTCAGTGCTACCCGCGGATCACTTGTGATCTGCGCGGTAATGTCGTATAGCCCTCTGGGTTGTGAAGGTCTGATGGCAGTCGCTTCACGTAAAATACTGACATTCGGCCAACTCGGGGTAAACTGAAAACCGACCCCAAATAGACATGGGATAAAGGTTCGGAAAAGAGATATATTTGCTTTCCACGGGATTCCAACTCGAATCCTTTGCAGGCCAGCATAGGGTATATGATTTGTTTGATTTGCGTTAACCCAAGAAACTACTTCAATTTATTTGAGGGTAATTTGCACAGAAAATCCAAGAACTGCTTGCAATCTCTTCTACTCTATTTACACTCAGCTCCTGCCACTGCTCCTCGCGCTGCCGGAAATATTTCTCTTCGCACAAAAACCGACACCCGCGGGAGCGTCGGGCAGTGGCGGTGACATGACGAGTGGCCGCGCGAGTGACCCCTTTACATTGTCATTGCCCACTTCCCTGCCCTGTACGACTGAGTGTAAACGGGGAGTTAGATAAGCTACCACTAACGAATTCCTCTGTAGTGTAATAGTTAAGTAATGACTCACGCATCTCCCCTTAGGTAGGTACGGTGCAACATTGTTGTAAACTATGTGAATCGACCTTGACTAAGGAATGTAAACAATATAGGGCAACGCCCATTGACCTAGACCTAGAAGATGGGTATATAAGCAGGATGCATTTCTCTAATAAAAAGTACATATTCAAGAGTCGTAGTTTCTTTACCTCGAACCCTACAACTGTCATTACACCTCTCCCCACAGAGATCAAGGACGCCCTGTTCAAGATGTGGAGCGACTACTCGCGGCCTCACGCGGCGGCGCTGCTGGTGGGCGACTACCACCAGCTCGGGGTGTGGCTGTCGCCCGGCGGGAGGGTGGTCGTGTTCGACGCCGCGCCCACGCTCGCCAAGGGCCGCCTCACGCCGCAACGCATCGCCAAGGGTGAGGGCACTGGTTAAGGGTAAGGGAGTCGATGGCGTCATAGTGAAGGACTCCACAAACCCAGGGCCCTGATTCTCTAAGCTATTAAGCTGTGATAATGCTACTCAAATGTATTTTGATACATTATAGCCGTTTTTTGACATTTGTTGTCATTTTGGTGTTCCCATAATGAAAACTATTCCGCTGACTCAATGGCTCCATAAAACTTAGATGGTTGTCATGGAAACAGTATTCTGACGATTTTTATTTGAATTTTGATATGCAACAAAGACCACTGAGACGTAGCCATATGAATAAATAGCAGAATACCAAATTTCTGACACTCTCGTTATGGTGCCTCAATATCAACATTTTGTCTGATCAATAATTTCAAATTGCAGACTTAGGCCCCTGTTCAACATCAATCTCAATTCTCTACAAGTCATTGACTTACTTTCTAATTTCCACTGGTGACGAACTCCGCTACTAGTCTTTAATACATACTTTAACTATACTCGTTTCGGAATAAATCTCAACCTGCGGCTGCCTTAAGACCGCAATACCAAAAGTTCAATATTTTCGGCCAGTCGCCTTGAATCCTCGGTAGCTCAATTGGAAGAGCGGTGCTACAGTTCAACACGGTTCCGGGTTCAAGTCCCGGCAGAGGCGTAAATTAAAATGCATATTTCAAAATCACAACCTGTTCGATATCAACTTCATCATCATCATCACCAGCCTGTATTAGTCCACTGTTGGACATAGGCCTCTCCCAACTCGCGCCAATGTTCCCTGTCGGCGGCACGTCACACCACTCTCTCCCTCCCCCCGCGCAGATTATAGCTCTTCCCGCCATAGGACGTCCTACACTTCGTTTGCCGAGCCGCGGTCTCCACTCGAGAACTCGTCTGCTCCAACTGCCATCGGTTCTCCTACAGATATCAACTTCAATTCTCTTTAAATCACATCTTTAACTCCAGTTACTTAGATCCTAAACCCTCTTGATGTTCCAATGTCCACAGGAGACGAGCTCCGCCTGCAGCGTATCAAGGACGAGATGGCGGGAGAAGGCGGCGGCGGAGACGAGGAAGCAGAAGATGAGGAGGCTGGTGCTGGTACGTAGAGAAACATTAAAAGAACGGACATTTTGGTGATCAAGCGACGTGACATTGTGTTTAATTCCATGTATAAGATGCTTATAGAACATAGAATGAAAGTTTTCATGACTTTTAATTTTATGAGCGTTTCCGTTCTTCTTCTGTCGTACTAACATCATCGACAGTTACGGGTAGTTAGAGCCCTCAAAAGTCTAACATTTGGTTTAACCAGAAAATGTCGTATAGCCCTCTGGGTTGTGAAGGTCTGATGGCAGTCGCTTCACGTAAAATACTGACATTCCGCCAAATCTGGTTAAACTGAAAACCGACCCCAAATAGACATGGGATAAAGGTTCGGAAAAGAAGAAGAATGAAAGTTTTGGTGATCTCTTAAGCTAGTCTAGTATAGTCTCTAGGTCAATCAATATACTTAATATGGTTTTGAACACGCTAGTGATCCAGTGGCATCATCATAGATTGAATTTCTGGGTAAAGCAATGTATGGTGTCTTGCAAATGAGGTTTGAGATCACCAACACGCAAGACTATTATGGTGCTGTACTAATTGTTCCTGACTGTACTAATATAATCTTTGTGAGAATCCCTTTGGTCTGTAAAATAATCTTACAGGACTACACTACACTATACACTGTTCTAATTTAAGATCACCAACATGCAATGACACGTCTAAGGGTGTTACCAGACCAATCGCTCAATCATCGTCGATGGAAGTTGATCGACTGGTTTGGTAACTTTAATCAATCGACAGATACTGTTCGACTAACCAATCGATCGATCATCGATCGACGGCATCGATCAACGTCGATCGACTGGTCTGGTAAAAACTATCGATCGACGTCGACTATTTCATTCTACCATCAATCGATTGGTCTAGTAACACCCTAAAGCGTCTTGGTGAAAATGGTATAACCATTACGATATCATTTTATTTACACGTATCCTTCCTCGTTGTACTAAAATCATCAGCGAGAGATTCATCTCATCATCTCATCATAAGCATAATCATTCACTCCATCATCTCATTACAGTAACTGACCCCTAACAAGTTCGTAACTTGTATCTAGGGTATCACAAACTACGCACACACTCACACACACACACCCAGACCGAGACAAACATTTGTGATTCACACAAACTTTCACCCCGCGCGGGAATCGAACCCGCAGCCTTACGGATGGCAGTCCGGCATGGTGACCACTCTGCCATCGAAGTCGTCAAAATTATTATGGTAACGGACCTCTAAGTTTTTGACGTTTCTTCTTCACAGAGGGTGAAGAACAACCCGAGCCGGAACCAGAATTCGTGCCTCCTGAATCGTGTCCCGCGCTGATGGTCTTCTCCAGCCCAGCAGAGTTTATTGACAAGCTCAGTGAGTGTTTTGGTGGTTGTTACTGCATTGTGATTATTACTGATTATAGCCAAGTATTAACTGTGAATTATATGCTGTCTGGTTAATCCATGCCGTTATTATTATTATTTGGTTTTGACTGCAAACTCTAAAAACTCCTGGCTCGTTTTGTATAATTTCAATAATCTTTATACTCTTACGGCTTATGCAGGAACTTAAAATTATTTTAACACAGAAACGACGTTAGGACTAGTTAAATTATTGTATCTATCTTCGAGTCAATGTCTTTAAAATCGGTCGGGCCGACTCCGCAGTTAAAACGCAGACACATTCAGTTATTGCTTTATTTTCTTTTCTTCTGTAATTCCTTAGGCTTGAATGCAGTGCCTAGCTCTATACAATCTACATTCTCATATCTTGTCTATTTCCCTAGCCCTAAACGGCGGCCTAGACCGCAAGCAGTGCCTGGCGCCGTACAAGCTGTACCCCGTCAACGTGATCAACGAGCTGACCGCCGTCCTCAAGGAGAAGAAACCGGCCGCCGCCAAGACAGAGGATGAAGGCGCCGCGGATGAGGAAGGTGAGAGGGGGGGGGGGGTTATTGGGTATCTTTGAAAGATTAAAGTCGTCATTCTTTGATAGTAAATTAGGTACAAATAAGTGCCTGATGGGAATGGCACCATAGAAAATGTGCTTTATATTGGTCATTTATAAGGGTGAAATGGAGGAAAATTCCTCAGTTCAATGTTAAGTTGGAGGAAATGTACTTAGTTTATATTTTGATGAATAAATTTATTAGGTATAGTAGCTCCCCGCGGTTTCACCCGCGTAGTTCCCGTTCCCGTGGGATTACGGGGATAAAATATAGCCTATGTCACGCACTGATAAATTAACTTTCCAGTAGTGAAAGAATTTTTGAAATCGGTCCAGTAGTTTCGGAGCCTATTCATTACAAACAAACAAACAAACAAATCTTTCCTCTTTATAATATTAGTATAGATGATGAGGTAGAGTTTTCAGTTCAAAACAGAGGACGAGGGCGCGGGCGACGAGGAAGGTGAGAGGGGGGAGGGTGTAGTGGGGGAGTTTTTTATTACCCAGAATAGGCTTGCACTTGACTGTAACTCGACTGATGGAAAATGATGATATGAAGCGTGCTCGAATAGAGGGTACCTATTCACTCGCGACTTAGAGAGACCCAGGTTGTATATGTATAGTGGGGGAGGTGGAGGAAAGGGTTGTGAAGTTAGTGGGAAGAAGGTCTTAGGTAAGGTAGGAGATCATTTATTAATGAAAGGGAGGGTCTTAGGTAGTAAAGAAGAATGTTTTTTGAAGAAAAGTGTATTAGGTATAGTGAGCTGGAGGAAAGAGTTTTGTATATCTATAGAGGAAAAGTGTGGAATGGAGAAGAATTTTTTAGTTATTTAGGTTACAATGTAGGAAATCCCTTCCAGTTTCAAATTCGGGTAAGAAGAAGAAAATATTGTCAATTCATTTTTTCAGGTGATTACTTTCATAGGAAGATGTAGGAATCAGTTTAAAAATCCTTATTTTATCTTTGAAACATAAAGTCGTCAGTTCATCTTTGGGGAAAATATTTTTAGCATTTTGAAAAAATGATCGGTTGACCTTTTAAAGTATTCACTTGTATCACACCAACCCCGTGTCTCCCCGCAGAGGAAGAAGCCCTGGTGGAGCCGGTGGACGACTCGGCGCTGGGCACGTACCTCACCAAGGTCAACCGCACCACCGCCTCCGTGCGCGGGAGGCTGGCTGAAGATGAACCATTCTTCTTGGAGAGCCAGCGGGGACATCAGGTGAGGGGAGGGGGTGAAGGGCAGAAACCTATCAAGGGGGACATTTAATAATGGCGGACATTAAATAATGAGGGGGGGCATTAAGCTATGATAGGAGACATTAGGGCTATGAAGGGATATAAGGCTATCAAGCGGGATATTAGAGGTGAAGAGGATCTCGTCGGGGTTACATTATCTGTCGGGGATAAATGAGGTGAGTAGTGAGACGTGTAAATTTGTCATTGAAATACCATCACAGAGATGGGCAAATACCATCTGTTAGGTTGCGCAAGTCGGGTTCCCGGGAAGGTGACAACATAATTATCTAAGACACTTTGTCTACCACGATTGACAATTTGTCGACAAAAAATATTTTTAATTAGCTTGGGTAGTGTTTCAAATAGCGGGTAATGCACAATTTTGCTATTTAATGCAAAAAGTGTCTACCACATTAGCCGACTTTAGTAAAAAAACATACTTACATTTTATTTTTAATTGGCATTACTCCGACATATAAAAACGCGCAGCAAAGCACAACAGTCTACTTTAATAAATATTTCCCCACCCCCCAGGACGCAGCCAACGCGGTAATGGGCATCGCAGTGGAACACATCGAGCCGTACCAGTACTGGAAGCCGAACCTCATCGACGCCGTGCTGAAGTACGGCGACCGCCTCTACACGCTCTCCATACACCGCGCCAAGGAGCCGCCCGCGCTCGCCCCCACGGAGGTGGTCCGGGAGTTTCACGCTACTAACTTTAATGTGAGTACTTTAGTAGTATGGATAGTAGGAATGGAGACCACGTACACCTTCCGCCAGATGGGCTTGAAGAAGGTGGCGGGGAGATGGTCCTGCACACGCGAGGACCGTTACAAGGCCACTGATAGTGCCATATCGGTGGCCGAGTTCTGGTCCTTAAAAATATGAGTCGACACGCTAAGAAGAAAGAAGGTGGCGGGGAGCGGCTGGGTTCGGGGGGCTGGGGACCGAGTGGGGTGGTAAGGAAGGGTTATGTCCAGCAGGGGATGAATACGGGCTGACGGTGATGACTTTGATAGTCATTGACTTCTAAATAACTTAAACTAACAGCCATCAAGGAAATCCTCGACTAGTTACAGCCACACACAGAGACTATCAGGTAGATGAGTGAGATGCGCTAGCGATAACGTCTTTTTCTAGGTTATTTCACAGGTTGTGGGTTCGATCCCCATAAATAGCACTATTGAAGTAAACCAACTCCAGATAAAAGCATGTTTGACTTAGCTGGAAGGGTTAATAAGACCACAATACACATTGCTAGCTTAGATACAATAGGGTAGTTGACTAAAAAAAATGTATTAGTCCATCTTATAGATTTTCATGTAAACAAATAATTAAGACGATATAGTGCATAGAAAACTCATGAAACGTCACATGTTGCTGCAATTTTCACCAACAGTTGACGTCACAAGCCCCCCACTTCTAAACTTTAATGCGTTGTAACTAAGTCAGTTTTATTAATTTGATGAAACAAACAAAAAAATACGTGTCTAATATTTTTTTCGAAATCTATCTGACGGACTAATTAAAATTTCAATTTGTTCACCCAGGAAACTACCCTATACTACTCTCACAATAACACTCAGCCTAGGGATCACCAACACGTCCCAAGCATGGTGATTAAGCCTATTGCTCCTTACTGTAACTGTACTTTTATCATTTATCATACTACATCTGTCTGCATCCCTTTGCTCCATCTTTCTGGTCCGGGAGCATGTACGGGCAAGCACCGCCCGTTCATTGACTTGACCTACATTACGCATCAGCATTTTTACCTTATACACCCCTATTTTGAATTCGAGATACTTAATCACACAGCAAATGTAAACGACGGGTGACAATATAATAGTGAAGTTAGCTTTTTTTCTTTTGCTTTTATTTAAAAAGTTGTGATAAGTCAAAGTTTTTCAAAAACCCGCCTAATTTTATTGTCATTCTACATCGAACAACAGGCGAACGCTGCGATACACAGCTGAGCGCGGTCATCGACCCGAGCCGTCACAGAATACTTGATAGCTAGTGTGCCGTCTGGTAATACGACATTTATTTAGTATTTTTTAAAGATAAGTAATCGACTATCATTTTTGATATTTTTATTGGATTATTCAGTTACTGCTACAGATATTCTGATTTTAATAAGTATCTTAATTTCAAAATAGGGGTGTATATAAATTATTAATAAGTCAGTTCGCATCAATCACTCCAACCTCGCATACTCATCAAATCAATCTCATATCATTTATTAATTATTTCTTTAATATCAATAAATAGTGAACTCATATCAGTAATCGGTGACTTTATCATTTCTATCAACTATTATCCCCCAGTGTGTACGCCATGTACTAACATCATCAGTGAGACGGAATTAGATTAATGTCGTGTGCTCCGTGATCCGCATTCGGTATGTGGTTCAAAGTCAAAGAAAATCAAAAATCATTTCATTAGTTAAGGCCTCAATGAGGCACTTATGAACGTCGAAATTGATTCTACCACCGATTCGGAAATTACATCAGCCGAGAAGAATCGGCAAGAAACTCGGGCTGGTATTTTTTTTAAATAAAATAAAATACATACAGTACCTTAAAACTAGTACAATGTCATAGATAAAAAAAAGAAAACAAATAATAAAATCTATAAATATAGAAAAATACTATATTATAGATTTTATTATTAGGTTGGACTAAAGCCTGATCAGGGTATAAATAGGTGGTGGTAATTCAGGGTAAGCCTTTCTTCGAAGGCATACAATGAGCTGGTGATGATTAGCTCATACTATTACATCGTCCCCTTTTAGATCCGCCTAGATCTGGACGGCGAGGAAGTGGCGGGCGACATCTGCGCCGGCGAGACGGGGGCCGTGCTCAACTTGAAGAGAGGAATCGACAGGTTCTTCGAGTCGGTGAGTCGGTTTTCAAACTACATAGTATGTATTGGTATGTAATGTATTCGGAGCTGATGTTAGGGGTATGACTAGATGGAAAGTAAGGGGCTGAGAAGTTAGGGGGGGACCAGTTGCGGGTAAATAGTTGGGGGGGGGGGGTAGGTTTGTATAGAATCGCCTAGATTTGGACGACGAGGAAGTAGCGGGGGACATCTGCGCCAACCAGAAGAGGGGCATCGACAGGTTCTTCGAGTCCGTAAGGCGGGACTACTTGTAATTCTTGCTATTAGTTGGTGCCAGCGTCCGCTGTAATCGCATCTTTTAGTTGTCAGTGTAATTAAAATGTCGGATCCACACCGGACGACCTACCGCACTCCAATCGCGCGCGGTCTCAATCTAAATCTCGCTGCAGGCGGCCGCGCGCATGAGTAAGGTAGGTAGACGAGTAAGGGGGAAGATGAGTTAAGGGGGTAGGCGAGTAAGGGGAAAAATGAGTTAATGGGGTAGACGAGTAAGGGAGAAGATGTGTTAAGGGGGTAGACGAGTAAGGGGGAAGGTGAGTTAAGGGGGTAGACGAGTAAGGGAGAAGATGAGTTAAGGGGGTAGACGAGTAAGGGGGAAGATGAGTTAAGGGGGTAGACGAGTAAGGGATAAGATGAGTTAAGGGGGTAGACGAGTAAGGGGAAAAATGAGTTAATGGGGTAGACGAGTAAGGGAGGAGATGTGTTAAGGGGGTAGACGAGTAAGGGGGAAGATGAGTTAAGGGGGTAGACGAGTAAGGGAGAAGATGAGTTAAGGGGGTAGACGAGTAAGGGGGAAGATGAGTTAAGAGGGTAGGCAAGTAAGGGGAAAAATGAGTTAATGGGGTAGACGAGTAAGGGGGAAGATGAGTTAAGGGGGTAGACGAGTAAGGGAGAAGATGAGTTAAGGGGGTAGATGAGTAAGGGGGAAGATGAGTTAAGGGGGTAGACGAGTAAGGGAGAAGATGAGTTAAGGGGGTAGATGAGTAAGGGAGAAGATGAGTTAAGGGGGTAGACGAGTAAGGGGGAAGATGAGTTAAGAGGGTAGGCGAGTAAGGGGAAAAATGAGTTAATGGGGTAGACGAGTAAGGGGGAAGATGAGTTAAGGGGGTAGACGAGTAAGGGAGAAGATGAGTTAAGGGGGTAGATGAGTAAGGGGGAAGATGAGTTAAGGGGGTAGACGAGTAAGGGAGAAGATGAGTTAAGGGGGTAGACGAGTAAGGGGGAAGATGAGTTAAGGGGGTAGACGAGTAAGGGGGAAGATGAGTTAAGGGGGTAGACGAGTAAGGGAGAAGATGAGTTAAGGGGGTAGACGAGTAAGGGGGAAGATGAGTTAAGAGGGTAGGCGAGTAAGGGGAAAAATGAGTTAATGGGGTAGACGAGTAAGGGGGAAGATGAGTTAAGGGGGTAGACGAGTAAGGGAGAAGATGAGTTAAGGGGGTAGACGAGTAAGGGGGAAGATGAGTTAAGGGGGTAGACGAGTAAGGGGGAAGATGAGTTAAGGGGGTAGACGAGTAAGGGAGAAGATGAGTTAAGGGGGTAGACGAGTAAGGGAGAAGATGAGTTAAGGGGGTAGACGAGTAAGGGAGAAGATGAGTTAAGGGGGTAGACGAGTAAGGGGGAAGATGAGTTAAGGGGGTAGGCGAGTAAGGGGGAAGATGAGTTAAGGGGGTAGACGAGTAAGGGGAAAAATGAGTTAATGGGGTAGACGAATAAGGGAGAAGATGAGTTAAGGGGGTAGACGAGTAAGGGGGAAGATGAGTTAAGGGGGTAGACGAGTAAGGGGGAAGATGAGTTAAGGGGGTAGACGACTAAGGGGAAAAATGAGTTAATAGGGTAGACGAGTAAGGGAGAAGATGAGTTAAGGGGGTAGACGAGTAAGGGGGAAGATGAGTTAAGAGGGTAGGCGAGTAAGGGGAAAAATGAGTTAATGGGGTAGACGAGTAAGGGAGAAGATGAGTTAAGGGGGTAGACGAGTAAGGGGGAAGATGAGTTAAGGGGGTAGGCGAGTGAGGGGAAAGATGAGTTAAGGGGGTAGACGAGTAAGGAGGAAGATGAGTTAAGGGGGTAGGCGAGTAAGGGGGAAGATGAGTTAAGGGGGTAGACGAGTAAGGGAGAAGATGAGGTAAGGGGGTAGATGAGTAAGGGGGAAGATGAGTTAAGGGGGTAGACGAGTAAGGGAGAAGATGAGTTAAGGGGGTAGACGAGTAAGGGAGAAGATGAGTTAAGGGGGTAGACGAGTAAGGGGGAAGATGAGTTAAGAGGGTAGGCGAGTAAGGGGAAATATGAGTTAATGGGGTAGACGAGTAAGGGGGAAGATGAGTTAAGGGGGTAGACGAGTAAGGGGGAAGATAAGTTAAGGGGGTAGACGAGTAAGGGAGAAGATGAGTTAAGGGGGTAGACGAGTAAGGGGGAAGATGAGTTAAGAGGGTAGGCGAGTAAGGGGAAAAATGAGTTAATGGGGTAGACGAGTAAGGGGGAAGATGAGTTAAGGGGGTAGACGAGTAAGGGAGAAGATGAGTTAAGGGGGTAGATGAGTAAGGGGGAAGATGAGTTAAGGGGGTAGACGAGTAAGGGAGAAGATGAGTTAAGGGGGTAGACGAGTAAGGGGGAAGATGAGTTAAGGGGGTAGACGAGTAAGGGGGAAGATGAGTTAAGGGGGTAGACGAGTAAGGGAGAAGATGAGTTAAGGGGGTAGACGAGTAAGGGAGAAGATGAGTTAAGGGGGTAGACGAGTAAGGGAGAAGATGAGTTAAGGGGGTAGACGAGTAAGGGGGAAGATGAGTTAAGGGGGTAGGCGAGTAAGGGGGAAGATGAGTTAAGGGGGTAGACGAGTAAGGGGAAAAATGAGTTAATGGGGTAGACGAATAAGGGAGAAGATGAGTTAAGGGGGTAGACGAGTAAGGGGGAAGATGAGTTAAGGGGGTAGACGAGTAAGGGGGAAGATGAGTTAAGGGGGTAGACGACTAAGGGGAAAAATGAGTTAATAGGGTAGACGAGTAAGGGAGAAGATGAGTTAAGAGGGTAGGCGAGTAAGGGGAAAAATGAGTTAATGGGGTAGACGAGTAAGGGAGAAGATGAGTTAAGGGGGTAGACGAGTAAGGGGGAAGATGAGTTAAGGGGGTAGGCGAGTGAGGGGAAAGATGAGTTAAGGGGGTAGACGAGTAAGGAGGAAGATGAGTTAAGGGGGTAGACGAGTAAGGGGGAAGATGAGTTAAGGGGGTAGACGAGTAAGGGAGAAGATGAGGTAAGGGGGTAGATGAGTAAGGGGGAAGATGAGTTAAGGGGGTAGACGAGTAAGGGAGAAGATGAGTTAAGGGGGTAGACGAGTAAGGGAGAAGATGAGTTAAGGGGGTAGACGAGTAAGGGGGAAGATGAGTTAAGAGGGTAGGCGAGTAAGGGGGAAAATGAGTTAATGGGGTAGACGAGTAAGGGGGAAGATGAGTTAAGGGGGTAGACGAGTAAGGGGGAAGATGAGTTAAGGGGGTAGACGAGTAAGGGAGAAGATGAGTTAAGGGGGTAGACGAGTAAGGGGGAAGATGAGTTAAGAGGGTAGGCGAGTAAGGGGAAAAATGAGTTAATGGGGTAGACGAGTAAGGGGGAAGATGAGTTAAGGGGGTAGACGAGTAAGGGAGAAGATGAGTTAAGGGGGTAGATGAGTAAGGGGGAAGATGAGTTAAGGGGGTAGACGAGTAAGGGAGAAGATGAGTTAAGGGGGTAGACGAGTAAGGGGGAAGATGAGTTAAGGGGGTAGACGAGTAAGGGGGAAGATGAGTTAAGGGGGTAGACGAGTAAGGGAGAAGATGAGTTAAGGGGGTAGACGAGTAAGGGAGAAGATGAGTTAAGGGGGTAGACGAGTAAGGGAGAAGATGAGTTAAGGGGGTAGACGAGTAAGGGGGAAGATGAGTTAAGGGGGTAGGCGAGTAAGGGGGAAGATGAGTTAAGGGGGTAGACGAGTAAGGGGAAAAATGAGTTAATGGGGTAGACGAATAAGGGAGAAGATAAGTTAAGGGGGTAGACGAGTAAGGGGGAAGATGAGTTAAGGGGGTAGACGAGTAAGGGGGAAGATGAGTTAAGGGGGTAGACGACTAAGGGGAAAAATGAGTTAATAGGGTAGACGAGTAAGGGAGAAGATGAGTTAAGGGGGTAGACGAGTAAGGGGGAAGATGAGTTAAGAGGGTAGGCGAGTAAGGGGAAAAATGAGTTAATGGGGTAGACGAGTAAGGGAGAAGATGAGTTAAGGGGGTAGACGAGTAAGGGGGAAGATGAGTTAAGGGGGTAGGCGAGTGAGGGGAAAGATGAGTTAAGGGGGTAGACGAGTAAGGAGGAAGATGAGTTAAGGGGGTAGGCGAGTAAGGGGGAAGATGAGTTAAGGGGGTAGACGAGTAAGGGAGAAGATGAGGTAAGGGGGTAGACGAGTAAGGGTGGTAGACGAGTAAGGGTAGTAGACGAGTCAAGGGTAGATGAGTGAGGGGAGTTTACGAGACAGAGGGTTTAATGAGTTGGGGGAGTTGACAAGTTAGGGGCTTGACCATTTGGGGGCGTTTCACATCAAGAAATGGTAGTGATTGAATAAACATGACCTCCTCAGAACAAGTACGGCGTGTTCTGCTGCAAGAACTACTGCGTGGGCATCTGGCGCGGGTCGGACGACAAGTCGTGCGTGCTGTGGGAGCCGCACGGCGTGGGCCCCACGGGCCGCCGCTCGCCGGCCGGCGCCGCCGCGCTCTGCGTTTTCTCGGGGACGGACGCGCTCGCTGAAGTGCTCGGAGACAATGTGCGCGGCGAGGCGCGCCCGGGAGGGAACAGGTCGGTACACAGGGGTCTTAGGGAAGAAGGGTGTCTCTTAGGAAAGAGGGGTATTACTCTTCAAGGCTGTTGGTCCCATCGCAGACGAGTGAGCGTCGTGAGCGATGATCTATCGGTGAGTTTCTTGCCCAAGAAAAGGACAGTGAATGTTCATTCCGTGTAAACACGTGCTGTACATAGCCCAACCCTATCTACGGAATGATATATAGCACTATCAGTTACCTTGTAAATATCCTCGCGTGTGCAAATGCACACTCCCAGCAAGACTAGACATGTGCCATTATCTCGAAGAAATATGGCTCACAGACATGCTTATTCTATGTTGAGCATAAAACAGATGATTACAGAGAAACTTCCAGCAGTAAAAAAGGACTATTTTCCGTAGAAGCACTAATCGTCCTTTTGACCAACTGAGGACTGTCACTCAGTTGATCAACTGCCTTCCTTGCACCAGGTTCACGATCACGCCGGTGAAGGTGTTCTGGGAGATGTCGAAGTCGGCGGGCGCCGTCACGGCGCAGGGCACCGTCCCCGACGAGGGGTATGAGTGGAAGGTACGTACTAACTGATATCAAGACTTGTTACTACAGTAAAGGTTCATTCATTCATGTGTTCGGTTCACATCACCTCATATTTTATCTCTCCAAAAAGTAGCCACCCCCACCGCACTACTAGAGACCTCCATCAAGTCCTCCAGGGTGCAGGTGGATGGCCTCTCGGGGCAGGAGAGCGTGCGCCATATCTTGTACAGGGGCTCCACTGGACGTTTGAGGCAAAAAAAAAGTTTAAGGTATCTGCATTGGATTGATAGGGTACTAACCGCCCCGTGGAGCTGATAGGGATTATGGTCTTTCAATGCCCAAAGGGGTTTCCCTTAGGATTTATAGGGCTCCGTTCTCTAAGGGTAAAAACGGGAGCTTATTATTAAGTTTTTTTTTATAGGTATCCTAATAGGTATCCAAGTTTTCTTTGTCCCAGGTAGTAGGTTTCTTGCGCAATTTAGTCAGAGCGGGTATTATAGTTACATGTGGGTATTAATATAGTACTAGTTGTACCAGAATATATTCTGGTGCCAAAAAGAAGCGGAAAAATATTATATAGTTTGAAGAGAAATGTACTCACTGAAATAACTGGACACACGAATCTCACCAAATGATGTCTCGGGGTGACGAGCGCAGTACAGTCAACACTGTACTGCGTCTGTAATGGCCGTCATTGACTTTTAAATAAATGCGGAGTTTCTGATATCTATTATATTTTGTACCAGGTACTTACTGCCTATGTGGAGACTGCCCGTGGAAGAACTATACTCAGAGGATCGCGACCTGCCGATCTGATGAAGTACGTATGACTATAATATGCCACAAGTTAAAAACACACTCTCCAAAGACACGCTACACCATCAATCACACACTGTGACTTTAAATATACGCTACGCTCTCTCTACTTATTCAAATACATGCATCTCCCCGTCTACGTCACGCTACGCCTCGCCTACGTCACACTACACCCTCTACGTGACGATATGCCCTCTCCACTCTTTCATATGCATACACGCTACTCCTCAGTGTACCCGTTAAGCCCCCTCTACACTCCTGGTGATCACATCCCAGCCGGGCTAACATGACTTCGGAAACGCGATAGATAAAGCCATTTTTGACATCCAACTGTCAAAATTTGATAAAAATGCCCGCCATATTTAATTTTACCACGTGATTAATTTTATGACATTTGGTTATGCTCGCGAAATCGATATAGCTCTTTATCGACATCCAACTGTCAAAATATAATAAGTATGGCCGCCATATTTAATTTTATCATATCGTAGCACGCCACAATACATTTGATCGTGTTCGCGAAATCGATATTATTTCGTGGTGTCTATATCATTTATCACGCACAGTCATGTTACGGGGGCAGGTAATAGGTTTCTTGGCATGTAATGGTAACAATAAATATTTGAATTTGAATTTGACATGGTACGCCCGATGCAGGTTCACGCGCGACTCGCTGCTGCAGTCGGCGGCGGCGGCGGTGGTGGCGGCGTGCATGGCGCACGTGCGCCGGCCGCACCTGTGGACGCGCCTCACGGTGGACGAGGTGATGGGCGTGGGCTGCAAGCTGTTCCAGGCCTCGCTCGGCGCGCTCGGCTACGAGTTCCGCCCCGGGGACGACGTGCTGCATCCGCTGCAGGTGGGTAGCACAGCACTGGAGAGGTAGCATGGTACCGCTACATGTGAGGTAGCATGGTACCGTTACATATGAGGTAGCACGGTATCGCTACAGGTGAGGTAGCACGGTACCGCTACAAAGGTTCATAGACAAATGAAACACGTATGAAACGCGTATCAATAAGGATGAGTTGCATATCAAATTTAATTAAAGATTTGTATATTCATTAGCAGTAAGACAAGATGCTCATTTCGATTTGGAAAGAAAAATTATCAACTTTTCAAAACCAAATAAATTTCAACAAACAAACATTTACCCCTACAATAAAGCTAATTTCTATTGTGAATTTCTGATCTAGGTGACGAAGAGATTCGTGCTCGGTGTCAACTACGTGCGATATGACATACAGCAAGTGTACTCGGGCAAGTTGGAGCAGAGAACGCCCACGGAGATGACTTGCAGGTGAGTTTATTCTAAATTTGCGGTAGATAGATTGCTACGTTCAGATTGCGGTAGGCAAGTTAGAGCAGACGGGCAGGTTACGGCAACCAGGCAGGTTATGGGAGCCAGACAGTTTGTGGTAAAGCATGGTCGTAATTCACACGAAATATCGTATGTTGACCTGTAGCTATCCATCTTTGTCGCATCTGCGTAAATTGTAATGCGTCCCGCTCGCACGGATGCAATGGCGAGCGGGACGCATTATAATGTACGCAGGTGCGTACATTAGATAGAGTGCGGTAGGCTGGGTGCTAGAGACAGGGAGCGTTAAACTGGGTGCAGTAGAGAGATTGCGGTGGATTAGTTGAAACAGTCTGGATGTGGTTATCTGGGTGAAATGAGGCAGTCGGATTAAGCCAGTCTGGTCGAGGCAGTATGTGTGAGGCCGTCTGTGTAATACAGTCTGGTTGAGACCGCCTGGCAGAGGCAGTATACTTCTGGCAGTCTGGTAGAGTCTGTGTCCCTGTCCCAGAGCGGCCCTGGAGCGTTTCTTCGAGGCGCACGCGTACGGCATCCTGTGGTCGGTGCCGCACGCGGTGGCCGTGTGGCGCGTGGCGGGCTCGCCGCCCTACTACATGATGGAGCCGCACGCCTGCGGGCCCACCGGCCTCCGGATCGACGCGCAGGTACACAGTACGGGGAGAGAGACACCGTAGGGGGAGAGACGTTGTAGGGCTGGAAAGAAAAATTGTTTGCACTCGAGTGCAACACATTATTTTTCATCCCCCCTCAGCGAGGAAATTACTAAATGAAAACATAAAACAATCACAATATTAAGTGAAAAGCAAAAATATCACGCGCAAAGCAAATAAAAAAATAAGTAAGTACACCAAGGAGGTTCCGAGTTTGAATTTGAAATAAAAAAAAGTTGTATGACAGTTTGTGAATCTAAAACATCATCACATTAGTGCACACGTTGGGAATGGGGTCGGTTGGGAATAGGGTCGGTTGGGAATAGAATCGGGCGGGAAAGTGGGGTCGGTCGGGAGTGGGGTCAGTTGGAAAATTGGGGTTGGTTGGGAAAGTGGGGTTGGTTGGGAATGGTGGGTTGGTTGGGAAAGTGGGGTGGGTTGGGAGTGGGGTCGGTTGGGAGCGGGGTCGGTTGGGAAAGGTGGGTTGGTTGGAAAAGTGGGGTTTGTTGGGAAAGTGGGTTCGGTTGGTAAAGTGGGGTTGGTTGGGAAAGTGGGGTCAGAAAGATGAGTATTTAGTCCAGGCACTTATGAACGTCTCAGTTATGATAATAATTATTATTATGTCATTTTAGACTCTCTTCCATGATAAGTATCATTGATAACGAACTAATTTCTCGACAATTTTACTCGAGTGTAGATAAGCTTACTAATAATTATCGACTGATTTTCCAGGATGACGGCGCAGCATGTGTGTTGACATTTACATCGGCCAAGCTCATGGCGTTTGCGTGAGTATAAAACATTTTCATTTCTAGCACTGTTTCTCATGATAGTTCCCTCCCCAATTAGGATACTCGAAGGTATACTGTAGCTGGTTGTACAGTCCCGCGGAGCCGGCGGTGCTCTGCAAAATAGGGCGCGCTTCGATAGCTCCAGCACGCCTCCCGCCGGAGACCACTACACTAACTACTAACACTATGTGATTTCTTCGCAGCGCATTGCTGTCGTGCGTTACACAGAATTGCTGTTACCACTACATACATCTACGAACGCGCGCGCTTCAGTAGTTGACGATGTGACAATAAAACCAGTCTTTTGGAATAATCCTACAATATTCCCTCCTCATCAACTTTTCCCTAGGACCTGAATAATATTATTATCCTCCAATACACCCTACTCACCAAGCACATACCCGCAGCTACCTCCAAAACATCCCGGTGGTGGAGCGTCCCCGGCACGAGTTCCACCTGTACGCGATGTCGGTGACGGTGACGCCCATCCGGCGGCTCGGGCCCGTCGACCCGCCGCTCATCACCGCGCCGCCCGGCGTCAAGCTAGTACCTGCTACCAGCAAGGTAAGGATTTTGCATCATCCGCCCCAGCTAAGGTCTTGGGATAATTTGGCACCAACAAAGGGTCTTGGGGACAATTTGGCATCAGCAAGGAAAAATTTGGGTCTTGGGCATTTTGGCACCAGCCAAGGATAGCTATGGAACTTGAGATGGGAACAGTTTCAATTATGGTGGAACACCAATGTGTCCCAATGGAAATTTTGTCGCCAACTTTAATGAGGACATTAATTGATCCAGAGAGTTTACTACTAGGAAGATTGGTGGAGTCTTGTGATGGCAAAGTTTTGCCACTAGCAAGGATAACAAGGCTGAGTTAATGGTAGAGATAATTTGTGATCAGCATGGTTACCAGGGTCTCTTCACTGGTGATGGGGACTCATGGTATAGGCAATTTCACCAATAGAATTTTCCGTCGAGTAGCGATCAAGATAGCGTTACCGAAGAAAATCATATGTTTAAATACCATGGGTCCCACTCATGGTTTTCAATTTAATCAACAAGCAAAATAGCAACAATTTAAATGTCAACACCGCTTAATCAACAGTTAAATTATTCAAAAAACTTCAATATCAATGGAGTAAAACATAAACGGTTCAAAATGTCAACAGTATTCATTGTCAAAGAATCACATAATCAATGACTTAAAACATAAACGGTTCATTCGTTTGTCTCTAACAACGTCTTACTACTCGGTACTTAAAAATAATTCTACTGAAGAACAAACCTAAACCTCCTTCTTTTTCCAGGTGGGTATAGACGGCAAGCAGCGTCGCGCGTCGGAGATGGACCGCAAGCACCCCCCGGGCAGCGCCACCTGCATGGACGCGCAGCGCGCCGTCGAGAAGCGGGACAAGGAACAGGACAAACTCAAGGGTAAGTATCCTCCGGGATAAAGGACACCCCGATATTGGGATAAACGAACATTGAGACACACAACATCAGAAGTAATGGGACATTTAGTCCTTTCGATATCTTGGGCTATTTACAACTTAGAACATTTTAGCACTATTTAATCTTGGGACAATATGTATAAGTGGTCATTATAGCACTGGTCATTTTGCTACTTTAGGCATTTTAGCAATATGGTAATTTTAGCACCTTAGTCCTTAAGCTCCGAAAGGATATCAACATTGTGACCCTACAGTATTGTGACCCCCAGCATTGGGACCCCCTAACATTGGACCCCCTAACATTGTGCCTCCCACTACAACCGCCCTCGCTCCCCTCCCCAGGCCAGCGCAACACGAGCGGGTGGCTGGTGCTCAACGACGGCACTCAGTTCCTCTCCGCGCAGCACAGCATGGCCTGCAAGAAGTTCCCCTACGCTTCCAGGGGCAACCAGGTGATGTATACTATGTCCTTTAATAAATAAATAAATTATACCAAAGGTAGGAGGTTAGCCAAATCGGACTGCCAATTCCCTTGGAAGGCTAAAAATGATTGTGTAGGTGGAAGTACATTATGTTAACAAGGAATGCCTGAGATTTTAAAGCGAAAGTTGTACTTAGGCCACTGCTAAGACACAAAAAAATAATTTCAACTAAGTGTTTTACGGTTCAGTTCAGTTCCTTTTAAACGTTAAGCTGCGTCGACGCTAAACGAGCAAAGCACGAACCGAGCACAAATTCGTGTAGTATGAACCGACTTACAAGCTTCGAACAGACGCACTTTTATACACCCCTATTTTGAAATGATGGGACTTATTAAAATCAGAATATCTGTAGCAGTAACTGAATCCATATATCCAATAAAAATATCAAAATGATAGTCGATTACTTATCTTTAAAAAATACTAAATAAATGTCGTATTACCAGACGGCACTATTCTGTGATGGCTCGGGTCGATGACCGCGCTCAGCTGTGTATCGCAGCGTTCGCCTGTTGTTCGGTGTAGAATAACAATAAAATTCGGCGGGATTTTGAAAAACTTTGACTTATCATAACTTTTTAAATAAAAGCAAAATAAAAAACTAACTTCACTATTATATTGTCACCCGTCGTTTACATTAGCTGTGTGATTAAGTATCTCGAATTCAAAATAAGGGTGTAATTTTAAATAAATTTGTGCTCGGTTCGAGCTTGGCTCATGCTCGGCTAGTGCTCGCTTCGTCACCCTTAAAAATCCCAAAAATATTCTCTTGCTTCACACTTCCTAATTCTTTATTCCTCCCACCCTTAGGCCCTATCCTGCTGCGTGATGGCAGTGGCGATGTCGCGCGTACAAGATGTGTGTCGCTGGTGCGGAGGCACTCTGGACCAGATCCTGGAGTCGGGAGACCAGCTCCACCAGGACAGCTACCTGCACTTCAGGCCACCGCACCCTGTGTTGACTATACACCAGGTAAGAGTGGTCATGAATTGCAATGATGGATCTTCCAGTAATCATCATCATTATCAGCTCATATAATGTCCCCACCGAGGGGCTCGAGCCTACCCTGATTTAGGGTGATTAGGCCTTAGTCAACAACAGGCCGAGTGCGAGTTGGTCACGGAGCACACAACATTAGATATTGATTAGATTCTAATGTTGTTGTAAAGTCACTTCTACTCAATTTCATCACACTGTCAGACGAACTGGTCGTGAGCTACCATGACCTGTGTTTAAATGCAGTAACAGACTGAAAACACAGTTTGACCACTACAGGTGCAACCTTGCTTCTTCTTTGTCTGTCAACTTACATATTTTTGAGAGCCTGATCTCAACTACCGATATAGCCCTACCGGGTGGCCTTGTAAAGACACTTCGCGTGTGTAAGGACACAGTAAGTTAGGAGATGTGTAATTGTCTGGGGAGAAATGCCCCATAGACGTACGCTCTCTGAGCTATAACCCCAGCAACCTTTCTAAATTCATATACATTACCTGAATCGTGGGTATATTATTACATTATTTTTAGGTGCTCCGCAAGTTCTACACGCCCGGTAACTGCGTGTGCCGCGTGGTGGTGTACAAGGCGCGGCAGGAGGGCGCCGTCGACACCAACCTCTCGGAGAAGGTAAACTATTGCAGGAGTAGGAGTCAATAGGCGGTCAGAGTTGGTTGATAAGGAATTGAATTTTCATGTCAAGTGTTATCCCATCAAAAACATTATGTAAAAAACTAGCCAAGTCTCGATGGAGCTGCTTGTTTATCTCTAAAAAGTAATGAAATCTAGACAAAGTCGTGCCAAGTGTAAGGTTCTTTACTGCGATTTCTTTATTATTATAGTTAATGTTGTGTGACTTGGCCGTTGAAGGGTACACAAGGGTGCAAAACCAGGTGCTCCATGACACCATGACACTATTGACTATGGAAAATTGCCACTTGGAAAACGTTGATTCAATGCTGAATGCAAGTGTTGCACAATCAACAACTGCCTAAAATGAGACACTAGCGGCCCATTACCCAGTATGGGCTATTATCTCGCTTACACAGACATAAGTAATTACAACAGATATAACAATATGTAATCAAAATTGACTAGTACCCACTAACGTTATAAAGAATGTTCAACGGCCAAGTCACACAACATTAACTATAATAATAAAGAAATCGCAGTAAAGAACCTTACACTTGGCACGACTTTGTCTAGATTTCATTACTTTTTAGAGATAAACAAGCAGCTCCATCGAGACTTGGCTAGTTTTTTACATAATGTTTTTGATGGGATTTCATTTCTTTTTGTTGAAACGTGGTCATAAATATTGATTTATTTTATTAGATTTTCTTATACTTATGTATTTTTTTTCTTTTTAAGAGTAGTATTTTGTTATTACACTAGCAGCGCCCCGCGGTTTTACCCGCGTAGTTCCCGTTCCCGTGGGAAATTCGGTATAAAAAGTATCCTATGTGCTTCGCCTGGTACTAAGCTACCTCCCCACAAATTGTCAGCCAAATCGTTTCAGCCATTCTAGAGTTCCGTGGGAATTTCGGGATTAAAAGTATTCTATGTTCTCCTGGTTCTAAGCTACCTCCCCACCAATTTTTAGCCAAATCAATTTCGCCGTTCTTGAGTTATAAATTCCCGTTCCCATTCCCGTGAGAATTTCGAGATCAAAAGTATCCTAAGTCCTTTTCCTGGTTTTAAGCTACCTCCCCACAAATTTTCAGCCAAATCAATTCAGCCGTTCTTGAGTTATAAAATCCCGTTTCCAATCCCGTGGGAATTTCGAGATTAAAAGTATCCTATGTCATTCTCCTGGTTTTAAGCTACCTTCCCACAAATTTTCAGCCAAATCAATTCAGCCGTTCTTGAACTATAAAATCCCGTTCCCAATCCCGTGGGAATTTCGGGATTAAAAGTATCCTATGTCATTCTTCTGGTTTTAAGCTACCTTTCCACCAATTTTCAGCCAAATCAATCCAGCCGTTCTTGAGTTATAAATTCCCGTTCCCAATCCCGTGGGAATTTCGGGATTAAAAGTATTCTATGTCATTCTCCTGGTTTTAAGCTACCTTCCCACCAATTTTCAGCCAAATCAATCCAGCCGTTCTTGAGTTATAAATTCCCGTTCCCAATCCCGTGGGAATTTCGGGATTAAAAGTATTCCATGTCTTTCTCCTAATTCTAAGTTACCTCTCCACCAATTTTCAACCAAATCAGTTCAGCCGTTATTGAGTTACAATTCCCGTTCCCGATCCCGTATAATTCCCGTTCCCGTTCGATTATCCTAGTTTTTATAGTTTTCCCTTTATGTGGCCATTAAACCCTAACTCTGTACCAAATTTCAGCTCTCTAGGTTTATGGGAAGTACTAGTTCTATTTTGATGATCATGAGTGAGTGAGTGAGTGAGTGAGTGAGTGTCTGTCTAAAATACGAAACTTTGCTTTCGCTTAACTTCGGAACTAAATGACCTACAGACTTGAAATTTTATTTTAAGTATGTGATTGTATAGCTTACTGGATGACGAAAATTTCAGCGTTCTGGGCTTATCCAAAGGTTCTCAAATAGGGGCCTGAAAATGCGGCGAAAGGGTTCCTGTAAAGGATGGTACGGCAGTGTGTGCTTCGCGCTCGACTTGGCGGGGGGCACTGCCGTGCCCCCAGATTTGAAGATCCTGATTGCTATGCCATAGGTTACGGATTAAGGCATGATTAGACGGTCAAATTTAAATTGACAAACAGAAAATGTTCAATGCTGTATTTATCTTCTTTAACTGTATTTATCTTGGTCTGGGTGTTTTCTATCTATCCTATGCATATAAAGAAAAAAGAATTTAGGTATGTATATCCGTTGTCTAGTATCCATAGTACAAGGTTTGCTTAGTTTGGGACTCGATGGCGATCTGGGATATGTGTCCCGATAATTATTTGGCTTATTCCACTCAACCCCAAAACAATTGCTTTCGCATTATTTCTATCCATACATTCATTCCACTATTACCCCAAAGTGTTCATAAGGATCAAAATTGAATAAACAAATATTTACATACTTCAATTCCACTTACACCCCAAAAAAATCTGGTAGAGTCAACAGAAAAATTAAATAAAACACGTATATAATTATAACTAGCTTTTGCCTGCGACTTCGTTTGCGTGGAATAATTAAGAACTTTGGGATAACGCTAAATTTTACCAAGAATATCGCAAGCAAAACCGCGGGTTCCAACTAGTTTTACTTTTAATAAAGTTAATCGACACCAGCCGCCTACAATATTCAAATCGCGTATCAAACACACAAGAAAATAAAAAAAACATACAGGGCGAATAGAAAACCTCCTCCTGTTTTTTGGAAGTCGGTTAAATGAAGTGGATCAAATTACAAATTCAAACTAGAATGATGATAGTTTTTGCAAATATTACAATACTTACTTAAATATCTCAGAATTTATCTACAGTTTGAATTTACAAAAATATAAAATCACAGCTTTAGATTATTATTTTTTTATAGTGAACTAATATCTGAACAAAAATCACAGCTTCAGATTAGAATATAAAATCACAACTTCTGACATAATTTTGGTGGAAAACTCCTTAGCTTAAAATTTACAATCACTCTTGAAAATATACTTTTCTTTACAGCGCGATTGCATTGTGGTAGTCGTGTCGTGGTCTAGTAATTCTTATTGCTTTAAATGTGTTTGTTTTTGTTGACACTACTAAAAATAAGTAAGGTAAGTGGATAAAAAATATTACGATTTTAAATCCTTCCTAAAAACGTCTTGGGGTAGTAGTGGAAATATTTTTGGGGTTGAGTGGCATAAGCCAATTATTTCACTAAAATATTTTGTTTGTAGGTGACAGAATTCTTCCAAGAGGAAAAATGTGGTGTGTTTGTGGCTGGGAAAGGGAACTTTGCTGTTGCGCTGTTCAGGACTCCTAGAGGTGAGTGACAGAATAAGCCCTTCTTATTAGACAAAATTCGTGTTTGGCAAAATATGTACAGGAGAAAATTGGTGTTGGTAAAAAAAATTAAGAGTTTGCTAAATAACTTGAACGTCGAAATCTGATCCACGCAGGATTAATGCCATACGCACGCAATAATGATGAGTATTGGACAATATTCGGGTGGACATTAATCCTATTTGGACATTTCATATTTTGGACATTAGCAATTCATTGTCAAATTATATTATCCCTCTTCCCAGGGTACTACATGTTCGACCCGGCGGACCGCGACCGCTACGGGCGCGCGGTGGCGCCGCCCTGCTGGGGCAAGGGCCGCGCCTGCTTCTCGCAGTACCCCAACGTGAGTACCATAGTGCCCCAGTTTTAGGAACTTGTGGCGTGGTGGCACCCATTTAAAAGGGTTTGGGGCGTGATGGCACCCAATTCTGGTGGATTGGAGTGTGATGGCACTCAACTTTGGATGCTTGCAGTGTGATGGCACCCAACTTTGAGGGATTATGGCACGACGGCACCCATCATTAGGGGACTTGCAGTGTGATGGCACCCAAAGTTAGGACTTGCAGTGTTATGGCACTATGGCTTTAGTTACCTCTGTAAATCCCACATTACAGATCTCAATAAGTAGAATTTTAGTAATCTAAACAAGATTATTGTTTCAGATAAAAACTCTAATTGAGAAACTAGGTCCGAACATACCGCCTGTGGCCAGGGAAGTGTCACAGAAGAAGAGCGATAAATCGGTAAGTTATTGTAAACTATTTTTTCAACACACTTGCTCATAAAGTGGCTCTTATTTCTCCGCAATCAGGCACATTATTCACTAGTGAGTTATAGTTGTATTATACGTTTTTTTTTTTAATCGTGTCCATGCATTTTAAAAACAAAATTCAACTATGTGGCCTTACGGCTCGGGCCTCAATAGCGCCTCGGTGGTAAGCACCAACTTAACAAATTGTACCTTATATAAATATTCAGATAGGAGAAAATGTGAAAAACAGATATATTATACACAATCATCTAGAGTTTTTTGAAAATGTATTCAAATTTTTCGCCTCAACCGGGTTTTTTTTATATGCAGTAACAAAAACCATGTATGAGATAAAGTACATAAACACTTAATAATAAAGACTTCAATTCTTCTCTGAAATATAATACCTACCTACTCTCAAAAATATACAAAATCGACAAAAAAATACATAAACAGAATACATTGCGCGTAGTCTAATCAGTCATATTTGGTAGGTTTTATAGCGTAACATAGTCAACCTACTTACCTACCCACCTACTCACCTACCCACCTACTCACCTACCTACCTACTCACCTACATACCTACTTACCTACCCACCTACTTACCTACAAGTGAAATTAATATACCAATAACTACTACTTTACAGATTGGAAGCCGTAGGAAATCTGAAGTTAAATTTGAAGATGAAGCATCGGTAACTATATCTTCTCATAATAGGAAACTAGTATTTATTTACATTTAGTAATCAACAACCTCTGGCTTCATATGAAAGCCATTTATTTTTGGGTTTTTCAAAAAAATCTTTCACACAATCATCTCTAACTAGAGGATCCTGGTTCAATTCCGGAATGTGGTCTTTGTCTGTTTCTTAACATGAATCCGGTTTTGCAGCGTGGTGAATTTTGCTATTCTTTTTCACTATATTAATACATTTAAGGCCTATTTCACGACCTTCAAGTAACGTTACTCACCAAGAAAATTAGTTTTCCGAACTTTGATTTAAACTAAACGTTGTGTGTTTTTGGGATTTTCTTACCCTTACCTTGTTGGGTTTATGGGTAAGGACAGAAATACAAAAAAAACTATTTTTATTTTACTTTTCACGATTTTTCTTAGAGCAGCTGTTTATGAGGATATTTATCAAACAAGAATTGTATTTTTCTTACTTTATATCAAGTGACAAAGACAAAACATGTGAGTAGCTACTCGGAACGTTACTTGAAGACGGTAAAATAGGCCCTAAGTCTAAGCTATAATCTTTTTATCTAAGGTATTGGAGCCAGCATCTTTCTCGATATACGGTATGGAAGTCACAAGTTTACGCAGAATGAATAAACACGAAAAGTGAACACACAGACTGACTTGTCTAAAATGAAGTCGTCATTAATAATTTTGTCCTTGAAAGTCACTTTTACACTTGGCTTAAAAGACGCGCGTTTTTCCTTTTGCTTTTTAATCGATGAAAAGTTTGCTGTTTTTCTTATTGATTTATCGAAAAGTTCGGAATATTTTAAGCTGTTTATAGTGATTGTTAGTATGCACGTTTTGACTAACTTTTTATGGAGCAATAGTTTAAAACTAATGATTTTTGTTATTTTATGTGATCGATGTATCGCAAGTATAACTACTTGCGATTTTAAAAGTGCGTCTTTTTTGTATCTCTGAGTATAGTAGAAGACGTTTTGCAGTCGTTTTTAAAGCTGTTTATTTCGGCAGACGAAACGCATTTTTACTTTTCAAAATTAGTCGCAAGTATGTGTTGGAAAACGCGCGTTTTTTATGACAGTACTATAACAGTACAGTATTTTTAAATTGTAGTTGTTTGATATCTTTTTTGAATATTTTTTAATTGATTTTCAATGGATTTTGAAGCGTTTTTTTGACTCAGTGTGAAACACACTAAAGAATTGTAAATTGTCATGTTAAGTTTATTACCTACACATTTCGTTTTTGAAAAAAAATGTGAAAAATAAAAAAAGTTTAATAAAAATGTATTATTTTGTACGTCTTTGTTTTAGTAACTTTATCCTGCGGTTCTTCCCGTATTGATATCGTATAGACAGAGCACCTTATAATTGTTTAGAGGCAATAAACCGTTTCGATATTGCTATGCTAAATATTTCAGGCGTTTGGTAAATTACTCCTCCTGACAATAAAGCATACTGCAATAAAAAATGGGTAATCTCGGGATCTACTGAACCGATTTCAAAAACTCTTTCACTAATGAGAAGCTATATTGTTAGCGAGTGACATAGGCTATAGTTTATCCCTGTATTCCCACGGGAATCTGAACTACGCGGGTGAAACGATCAATTTCGTACATTCATTTAACAGGAACACAAATATTTTTGTAAGCCAAATACTAAAATTTATAATTTGTACACAAACAATTCACATCGATTTAGAAAAAAACAGTTCAGTGTTTTTTATTTTAAAATCTATATTTTTTTCAAAATTTTACGCTCTTAACAATGCTTCTTTACCGAAAAAGATTTTGAATATACATAAGCCAAGTCAACCCGCGTCATCTTACTAGTTAACCCCTAACTACCCCTACTCAGGTAAATACTACCCGCGGTGCGTGCACAATTAATGATGTATTGCTACCGTGTGATAGATCGATTGGCGGTTAGATTGCAACAAATTTTAGGGGTCTGTGGCGGGCAAATTAATAAATATTGTTTGTGTGGATTGTGGAGTTGCTTCTTAAAGGATTATTTGAAGGTACACTCTCTACTTAGGGGAGCAAATCAGGCAAATATATCCAATCGAAATGGATTGAGTCACAATCTTTCTGTGCCGGCGGCCAGAATTGTAAGCTCCTATTGTGATTGTGACTCTAATGTCTTTGGATACATTTTCAATAAACTGACAACCAAAAGATGCGATTACAGTGACGCTGTCACCGGCACCGACAAGATTGTGGCTCAATATAAAGAAAAATATTATACGGAACCTCTTCCTAAAAACGAAAAATGTTGAAAACATTCCGATTTATCATGACATTTAAATCTGACAGTGACATAGACATTTAAAAAAACTGTCAATTGTTTGTCTCTGGAATTGGCATCGTCATGCGAGGGTTAAGTGGTCGAACAACCGGCAGCGGAACTAAAGGTAGTCGGTTGAATTGATACAAAAAAATAATTAGGGCGAGCGAAGCGAAGCCCTCCTAATTCAACAGTTTTTACAGTTTTGTGGTACATATTACGGAAAAACTAGAGCACCTACAGATTTGATATTTAACAGAGTTGTTTCAATTCATGTCTGGATGGGCAGAAAATGGTTTTTATATCATTTTGTAAATGAAATAAAGAAAAAGGTTTTAACAATTTTGCAAACAAATTTTAAATTTCGAGAAATAAAATGGATGCGTAATATAACACGTCTATAAATAATATACATTGATTACATATAAACATATTAACAAAAAATACTTCTCAAATTAGCCGGGTTATAGGGGTTAAAATGACATTTAAATGTCAAACGATTACGACTTAGTGTCATTCGGCACACAATAGATGGCGTTGATATCCAGTTTCGAGCATGAAGGTTTCATGTTTCTAATGCCGTAAAAAATCGAAATAAAAAGAAATAGATTTGTACATTGTGAAATTGATTATGTTTACAATTTCATCGGTTTAAAAAAATGTGTCATCAAAGGAGGCCGAGAGAAAAATTGGTCCGATTCCCGCTCGAGACAAACATTTGTGTGTCACATGTCTGTTTGTCTTGGTCTGTATGTTATCTATATATTCTAAGTATGTATTTACTAATGTATATAAGTAAGTATGTATATGAAGACCTCGATGTCAAAGGTCACCATGCCGGACTGCCATCCGTAAGGTTGTTAGATTCCCGTGCTGGTGAATATTTGTGTGAACCATAAATGTTTGTCTCGGTGTGTGTGTGTGTGTGTGCGTAGTATGTTACCCTAGATACAAGTTACGAACTTAGTTAGGGGTCAGTTACTGTAATGAGATGATGGAGGGAATGATTATGTTATGTATATCCGTTGTCCAGTATCCATAGTACAAGGTTTGCTTAGTTTGGGACTTGATGGCGATGTGGGATATGGGTCCCGATGTTTATGTAAACAATTATTGGACCAACCGTCGCCATACTTTCCCAACCAATTTTCATTTCATACATTAAACGATTCTAATTATATATATTTAGCCAAATCGCTTCTGTGGAAGTTTGTTAAAAACAAAATGGCTGCCGACGTTTCGGAACTTCACAAAAAGTGTAATTAAAAATTCGTGTAGCAAAGTGGGCTTGGGACGTGCGCACGGTCGAATGGACATTTAAAATTGTGCTGCTTTTGTTTTTAAAATGGCAATAATATCAACATTTTGAGCATTAATTGATAGTATTCAAATAATGAGAATAAAAGATTTGACTTTGACTTGACTTTAAAATTTAAGTACTTAATTATATCTTTTGTATTACAGCTCTTATTTATTTTACGCGTGTATCAATCATGAAATAATATCAATGGTACTGCTCGTCATCATTCAGTCATAAACATATTAAAAGTCCCAGAGGCGTAGTCCCCACCAAGGGGCTCTCCTCTTCTCTTTTCCGAACCTTTATCCCATGTCTATTTGGGGTCGGTTTTCAGTTTAACCACATTTGGTGGAATGTCAGTATTTTACGTGAAGCGACTGCCATCAGACCTTCACAACCCAGAGACTTATACGACATTATTTGGATAAACCAAATGTTAGACTTTTGAGGGCTCTAACTACAAGTAACGACTGTCGATGATGTTAGTACGACGGGACCGACGGCTTTACGTGCCCTCCGAAGCACGGACCAGGGGGCTCTCCTGAAGTATTAAAATTAAGTTCTTTAACTACCCGTAACGATTGAAGTTAACTGCGACCAATAGCGGTCACAGATTTTATTCAACCGTCAAGTGTCCTTTCTGCTCGTGTGCCTCATGTTGAGTCCCTAATTATTATGTAGAGTTGTCTTTTCAGTTTTTGCGCACAATTTGCGCGCACCAATGTTCGCAGCGCATGCGCGTTGCGGGGAAATTATTTTGACAGTTCAAGGACATGAAAGTTTAACCGACTGTGTTTGTTTAAATAGGTGTAATGAGTTCTAATGTTGGTTCAAAGTCATGATTCCCTAGCTGACTAAAACAAACATTTATGGTTCACACAAATATTCACCCCGCACGGGAATCGAACAACCTTACGGATGGCAGCCCGGCATGGTGACCACTCTGCCATCGAGGTCGTCAAATTTAAAAAGGAATTTAGTTAGGTGGAGTAATGGTCTTCTGGCTCGATTTTAGTCAAATTATCCATCCTACTAATATTATAAATGCGCAAGTTTGTATGTTTGTGAGTTTGGATGTTTGTTACTCTTTCACGCAAAAACTACTGTATCGATTTAAAGGTACTTACTCCTTATAACTAGGAATAACACATAGGATACTTTTTATCCCGAAATTCTCACGGGAATGGAAGCTACGCGAGTGAAACCGCGGAGCGCTAGTCATCCATAAAACAAAATACTTATAATCGTATGTGTGTTATTATTTCAGCTAGTTATCCATAACATTTACCTAATGCTTTTATTTACAATGCGAATAAATAAATGAGACCATAGAATAGGGATGTCGACTAAAAAAATCTAATTAGTCCGTCAAAAATATTGGACACGTATTTTCTCATTTTTGATACAAACAAATAATTAAGACGATATAGTGCATAGAAAACTCGTGTGACGTCACAGCTACGTACACTTTTTACCAAGAATTATCGTCACAAGCCCCCACTCCTGAACTTTAATGCGTTATAACTAAGTCAGCTAGGCTAGCATGACTTCGAAAACGCGATAGATACAGCGATTTATTGACATCCAACTGTCAAAATTTGATAAAAATGCCCGCCATATTTAATTTTATCACATGATTAATTTTATAACATTTGGTCATGCTCGCGAAATCGATAAAGCTACTTATTGACATGCAACTGTCAAAATATAATAAATATAGCCGCCATATTTAATTTGATCAAATCGTACTACGCCATATTCATTTGGTCATGCTCGCGAAATCGATATTATTTCGTGGTGTCTATATCATTTATCACGCACAGTCATGCTAGGGGGACTGTTTTATTAATTTGATAAAACAAAAAATACGTGTCTAATATATTTTCGAAATCTATCTGACGGACTAATTAGAATTTCATTTTGTTTACCCAGTCGACATCCCTATTACTTCATTGAACGATAACTAGTATTGTTCGCTCCATTTTCTTGGAAGTTCGCGTATAAAGGATTAACCGGCTGTTAAATGAATAGTGGTGAGAAATGTCGATAGTTTACGAAATATCGATAAGTTCATACGAGTTTTTGTAGTGAAAATATCGATAAGTAAGAGTTTATAAAGTGTCTTTGCTTCCATGGAAATTTGTATTTTTAACGGGTGCGCCAAAGTTCACCTTTCAACTCCGATAATTGGAATTCCGAAAATTTTCTTCCTAACATTTTTCATCCTAACAATCACAATTCCTAATTACTTTGTCCCTAATGTTATAATTCCGAAACATTCAACTGCATAAAGTCAGTAGCAATAAACATCTTTTACACTTTTATTTGTTTTCCTATATTTTCTCAACATAACCATCGTTCATACTATTATTCAAAGTCATATCTTTTTTGTTTAGATTTATTTTTATTTATTATAATCAATATTATATACATAAATTTTTCGTAACTTTGTTTTTACATAACATGTAGGTATAACATATAACGCACGAGCCGAGCGAGTAAAACCAGAGTACTGCTCCAATCATTCAGTCAAGTTCCAGTAACGAATCGGTCCTATTCCTAATTATTGGTTTAGGTTATGTTAGAACTGTGACCCCAACGCACGAGCCGAGCGAGCGTAGCGAGCGTGCCGCGGCAGCGGCCGGCGAAGTGCCAGAACTGAATTGGTCCTTTAGTTATGGTTATGGTAAACTCCCAGGCCATAAGCATAACCGTAAACGAGTCGTATAATAATCATTAAAACTATAAATATCATCTTCTACCGACATATATTTTTTATTATACTTGGTAAATGTTTCTTTCTGAGCATGAGTGAAAATATTATGGTAAGTATGTTTAGGGATAAAAGCGTTATGATAAAAAACAGTAGGAGTTTAAATATGTTTACATTAAAGATGTTAGTAATTAAAATTTTCGGACACATCAGTGTTATGAGCATCGTCGGTAGCACTACAAATAGTATGAATTAAAACTTTAGGATGAAATTTTTTAGGAAGAATGATCATTCGGACTATAAATAGTTAGGAAAAACATTTTCGGGTAAAGAACTTTAGGTGAGCCAATATGGACCCATTTTTAACACCTCAGCGTTTTAGATTAATATGCACGTGCGAAGTCTAACATAACATAATCATTCCCTCCATCATCTCATTACAGTAACTGATCCCTAACTAAGTCCGTAACTTGTATCTAGGGTATCAGAAACTACGCACACTCATTCACACACACACACCCAGACCGAAACAAACATGCTTACCTTCTATTTTATAAACATGGCTAAAATCACTCACACTTGATAATCCGCAAGCGTGGTGATTACGTTTATTTCTCTAGATTTTACAAACATCATCAAGAAGACGTATTTGGTATGCAGTTTAATTTTTACGAGAAAGTTATATTTCCTTTTTGACATCAGCTTGAAAGTACCTTTCTTCCCTAACAGTAGGAAGATGTGGAACAGACGATATTTAAAAAAAACTTTTACTGATCCGTGTTATTATTTTTAAATTTCGTTTTATCGATAAAACATCGATATTTCATTTATCTTTTCCCCTCACTAGTCCATGACTAAAGCATAAGCTTAGAGCATTTCTCGTATTGTGTTTTTAAAATAAAACATTTCGCGTAAACGAAACAGCGATAACTCATACTTTAGATTATTTTATTTATTTTGTAAAATAAACTGTTTAGAATAATATTTGAAGTTTACTTAAACGCTTCTTGTAATTATTACAGCATGGAAATGTTTCAAAATTGGTAAATATATTTAACTAGCTGTGCCCCGCAGTTTCGACCGCATAGTTCCCGCTCCCGTGGGAATTTTGGGATAAAATATAGCCCATGTCATGCACTGATAAATTAGCTTAAACGAATAGGCCCCACAACTACTGAACCGATTTCAAAAATTCTTTCACTAATGGAAAGCTAATTTATCAGTACGTGATATAGGCTATATTTTATCCCCGTATTCCCACGGGATCAAGAACTATGCGGGTAAAACATACAGAACACAACTACTATTAGAATAAAAGGAACTTCGTCCGAAATTATGAATGAAATCTTTTGTAAGAGAGTGACTCACAGAAAAAAAATAGTCTTTGTGCCAAAGTTTGGTGACAAAAGTTACAATTTTACAATGTCTGTGATGTTTCCTGTGATTTTTGCTTATTTTTTGTTGTTAAGGATTGTGTTACACTGTTGTGTGAAGTTTTATTTTAAGATACTTTTGCTTGTAACTAACTTATACAGGGGATGAGATTTTTTGTCAAATTTAAAAAGCTTAGAGCCTTTATTTTATATTTTTCTATTCACAGACTTAAAAAAAATTAGTTGAATTGAGTGGTTTGGATATTTTTGATAGATTATCCTACTAATATTATAAATGCGAAAGTTTGTATGTTTGTGAGTTTGGATGTTTGTTCCACTTTCACGCAAAAACTACTGTATCGATTTTGATTAAATTTGGTACAGATATTCCTTACAACTAGGAATAACATTTTATCCCGAAATTCCCATGGGATTGTGAATAAGTAATGGTATGTTTTATTGTAACTTTTTGTAGTCACAAATCCTACCAATAGATGGCGCTGTTACTTAATTTTTTAACACACGATGGTAAATTGTGCCGAGATTGTATGATACTACGAGCTACAGATTCTCACGGGAGCGGGTACTACGCGGGTAAAACCGCGGGGCGCTGCTAGTTTCTAATAAAATTCAGCTTCTACAGATAACCAGTTTTTTAAATACGTGAATTCATTCAATATTAAACTATACGTAGATAGATATCTCACCAAAAAAGCATTTAAATCTTCGCATAGCGCTGCTCTGTGGTCAACAAAAACTATGACTAACACTGTGATTTATTGCAATGCATAGTCACCCGGATACGCCTGTCATTCTATTCAACATTCGTAATTTATTATTAGACATTTTGAGATACAAAAATGTAATATGCATAGAGATATAACTGATTTTTATGTCAATGACTCAAAGAAAAGTATTGGAACATATTTTACAATAATCATTCCCTCCATCATCTCATTACAGTATCTGACCCCTAACTCAGTCCGTAACTTGTATCTAGGGTATCAGAAACTACGCACACACTCATTCACACACACACAGACCGAGATAAAAAATTGTAGTTCACTCAAATATTCACCCCGCATGAGAATAGAATCCTCAACCTTATGGATGGGCAGTCCGGCATGGTGACCATTCTGCTATCTAGGTCGTCAATTTGAAGGAAGTCTGTTCGTGTTACTTAGATTGTTGTCCGTCAGTATAATGTACCATCATGATAGTTTCAGTGGTGACACGTTGAGACGGTCCGACTGTTAGACAACAGTTGACAATACGTCACAGGATGGAGGACGGGATACACAAACAACAGGACAGACACCTAACACTAGAGAGAAAAGTACCAGGCGAACATACATTTGTAGGAAGTCTGTTCGTGTTATTTAGATTGTTGTCCATCAGTATATTCCGTTCGACTTATAGCTAGCTCCGTCCCGCGGTTTTAACCGCATAGTTCACGATCCCGTGGGAATTTCGTTATAAAATATAGCCTATATCCTCCCCGGACCATAAGCTACCCCTGTACCTTTCAAGTCAATCGGTTCAGTAGTTTAGCCGTGAACAGGTAACAGACAGAGTTACTTTCGCATTTATAATATTAGTAAGGATTTTATTATAGGTAAGGCAGCTGGTTCGACACCCATTTTAACAAAATATTCTTTAATCCGTAACACGTTTCAAATTTCATGTGAAACTTAACAATTAGGTATTAAAATTAACAATAAGGCCCAAAACCTTTATTTGTTAAAACCAAGCTTTTGCGAGCCAAAAAACTACCAAAATTCACAAGACAACTCCAAAAAATAGTCATAACCTTTATCTTTTGAGATATAAGGTCGAAATTCGTGCAAATATTATCACGACAATTCAATTCTTAATTTTGACAGCTCTTTGTCACAGCTAATCCAAAGAGAATGTTTTTTTTTCAATATTTTCCCGCGCTTTGTTGGTACCATAGTGTAATTTAATATTCTAAAATTCCGATGCTCAATAGATTTTTTTGATTTGTTTGAAATTACTGGGAATTAAAGAAAGTAAAAAAAATATCTTGTTGCATTTCAACAGCTTCTATGAAAATAGGGATGTAGACTAAAAAAAATCTAATTAGTCCGTCAGATAGATTTCGCAAAAATATTGGACACGTATTTTCTCTTTTTTGATACAAACAAATAATTAAGACGATATAGATATAGTGCATAGAAAACTCGTGTGACGTCACAGCTACGTACATTTTTTACCAAGAATTATCGTCACAAGCCCCCACTCCTGAACTTTAATGCGTTATAACTAAGTCAGTTTTATTAATTTGATAAAACAAAAAAAATACGTGTCTAATATATTTTCGAAATCTATCTGACGGACTATTAGAATTTCATTTTGTTTACCCAGGAAACTACCCTATTATTAGAACCTACCTATAGAGAAGAATAGGCCTTTTTCTAAAGGTGTTAGTGATGCCAAACTCGAGCTATGTCAAAAACAGAAAATTTTAAGCAACTTTTGATCCTGGATTTTTATTGGAAACTTTTCAGAGAGAGTGTACATTAGAGTTGCATATTTTCATTCCTCCATCTGCGTTTTATCACCAAACTAACTGGGACCCGCGGTTTCACCCGCATATATCAAAATCCCGTGGGAATTTTAGGAAAATTTACAAAGTTAATACAATTTTTCATCCCCTATGGTATCCCCTTGGGGGTAGAATTAATCAAAATCCTTTCTTAACGTATGCCTACGTCATAACATCTACCTGCATGCCTTCAGCCCGATCCGTCCAGTGGTTTGGGCTGTGCGTTGATAGATCACTATGTCAGTCAGTCAGTCCTTTGAGTTATTGACAGTTCTATATTAAAACTACGCAACGGATTTTGAAGCGGTTTGTTTTAATAGATCTCAATAGATTCTCAAATAAAGACGCATCATCTCTGAGTTTAGATATAAACGAGACTCTTAAGGATATAATAAACTGGCTACAATCTAATAATCTTGTAATAAATGTAAGTAAAACAAATGTTATGTCATTTGCTAACAGATGTAGTCAATTAGGCATAAAACATGACGTAAACCCGATCCAAGAAATAAATGTCACAAAATTTTTAGGTCTTAATATTGACAACAATTTAAAATGGAAGGATCATGTGAATTATGTTTGTACTAAATTAAACCAGTTTTCGTATGCACTTTACCATCTTAAGAAAATTGTCGATATCTCTGCCGTTATAATGTCCTATCATGGTCATGTAGAGTCAATCCCACCAAAAACATTCTGTAAAAAACTAGCCAAGTCTCGATGGAGCTGCTTGTTTAACTCTAAAAAGTAATGAAATCTAGACAGACTCGTGCCAAGTCTAAGGTTCCTTACTGCGATTTCTTTATTATTATAGTTAATGTTGTGTGACTTGGCCGTTGAACATTGTTTAAAAGGTTAGTAGTGGGTACATGTCAATTTTGTTTACACGTAATGTTATAACATTATTAAAATACGCAGCTTTATCAAGCCTACAATTGACTGGATATTGAATCAACATTTTTCAAGTAGCTATAATTAAGCAAATTTTCTATCGTCAATGGATAGGTTCTGGATTTTTTAAGATTGGTGCAATAGCGTCATGGAGCACCTAGTTTTGTACCCTTGTGTACATACATGTGTACCCTTCAACGGCCAAGTCACACAACATTAACTATAATAATAAAGAAATCGCAGTAAGGAACCTTAGACTTGGCACGAGTCTGTCTAGATTTCATTACTTTTTAGAGTTAAACAAGCAGCTCCATCGAGACTTGGCTAGTTTTTTACAGAATGTTTTTGGTGGGATTTCATTTCTTTTTGTTAAAACTTGTTTATATTGATTTATTTTATTAGATTTTCTTATTTGACACACTTATTTTTTAGGAGTAGTATTATATTATTAAGCGCCCCGCGGTTTCACCCGCGTAGTTCCCGTTCGCGTTTCCGTGGGAATTTCGGGATAAAAAGTATCTATACATAAATAGTTTTTAAGCTACCTCCCCACAAATTGTCAGCCAAATCAGTTCAGCTGTTCTAGAATTATAATTCCCGTTCCCATTCCCGTGGGAATTTCGGGATTAAAAGTTTTCTATGTGCTTCTCCTGGTTCTAAGCTACCTCTCCACCAATTTTCAGCCAAATCAATTCAGCCGTTCTTGAGTAATAAATTCCCGTTCCCAATCCCGTGGGAATTTCGGGATTAAAAGTATTCTATGTGCTTCTCCTGGTTCTAAGCTACCTCCCCACCAATTTTCAGCCAAATCAGTTCAGCCGTTCTTGAGTAATAAATTCCCGTTCCCATTCCCGTGGGATTTACGGGATTAAAGTGTTCTATGTTCTTGTCCTGGTTCTAAGCTACATCCCCACCAATTTTCAGCCAAATCAATTCAGCCGTTCTTGATTTTTAAATTCCCGTTCCCAATCCCGTGGGAATTTCGGGATTAAAAGTATCCTATGTCCTTTTCCTGGTTCTAAGCTACCTCCCCACCAATTTTCAGCCAAATCAATTCAGCCGTTCTTGATTTTTAAATTCCCGTTCCCAATCCCGTGGGAATTTCGGGATTAAAAGTATCCTATGTCCTTTTCCTGGTTTTAAGCTACCTCCCCATCAATTTTCAGCCAAATCAGTTCAGCCGTTCTTGATTTTTAAATTCCCGTTCCCAATCCCGTGGGAATTTCGGAATTAAAAGTATCCTATGTCCTTTTCCTGGTTCTAAGCTACCTCCCCACCAATTTTCAGCCAAATCAATTCAGCCGTTCTTGATTTTTAAATTCCCGTTCCCAATCCCGTGGGAATTTCGGGATTAAAAGTATCCTATGTCCTTTTCCTGGTTCTAAGCTACCTCCCCACCAATTTTCAGCCAAATCAATTCAGCCGTTCTTGATTTTTAAATTCCCGTTCCCAATCCCGTGGGAATTTCGGGATTAAAAGTATCCTATGTCCTTTTCCTGGTTCTAAGCTACCTCCCCACCAATTTTCAGCCAAATCAGTTCAGCCGTTCTTGAGTTACAATTCCCGTTCCCATTCCCGTATAATTCCCGTTCCCGTTCGATTATCCTAGTTTTTATAGTTTTCCCTTTATGTGGCCATTAAACCCTAACTCTGTACCAAATTTCAGCTCTCTAGGTTTATGGGAAGTACTAGTTCTATTTTGATGATCATGAGTGAGTGAGTGAGTGAGTGAGTGAGTGAGTGAGTGAGTGTCTAAAATGCGAAACTTTGCTTTCGCTTAACTTGGGCACTAAATGACCTACAGACTTGAAATTTTATTTTAAGTATGTGATTGTATAGCTTACTGGATGACGAAAATTTCAACGTTCTAGTCTTATCCAGAGGTTGTCAAATAGGGGCCTGAAAATGCGGCGAAATGGTTCCTGTAAAGGATGGTACGGCAGTGTTTGCTTCGCGCTCGACTTGGCGGGGGGCACTGCCGTGCCCCCAGATTCTGCGCTATGGTATTATGTTCTGGGGCAACTCTGTTGAAAAACATGAAGCATTTAAAGCCCAAAAGAAGTGCATACGAACCATATGTAATCTCCGACAAATAGAGAGCTGTAAGCCATATTTTGTAAAACTTAATTTATTAACAATGCCTTGTTTGTACATTTATGAAATATCTGTATTTACTAGAACTCACCGCTATCTTTTTGATTTTGTAAAAAGTAAAAGACATGAACACAAAATAAGCTGTCGGAGTCATAAAACTGCTCTCTTTAATAACAGTGTTTTATGTATGATCCCTCGTATTTATAACCACCTTCCGATGTCAATATTACAATCTCACACTATCTCAATGTTTAAATGTAATTTGAAGAAGTTTTTATTATGTAAAGCGTATTATAGTACAGACGAATTTTTAAATGATAGTTTTTCTTAATCTGGGGGCACGGCAGTGCCCCCCGCCAAGTCGAGCGCGAAGCAAACACTGCCGTACCATCCTTTACAGGAACCCTTTCGCCGCATTTTCAGGCCCCTATTTGACAACCTCTGGATAAGCCCAGAACGCTGAAATTTTCGTCATCCAGTAAGCTATACAATCACATACTTAAAATAAAATTTCAAGTCTGTAGGTCATTTAGTTCCGAAGTTAAGCGAAAGCAAAGTTTCGCATTTTAGACAGACACTCACTCACTCACTCACTCACTCACTCATGATCATCAAAATAGAACTAGTACTTCCCATAAACCTAGGGAGCTGAAATTTGGTACAGAGTTAGGGTTTAATGGCCACATAAAGGGAAAACTATAAAAACTAGGATAATCGAACGGGAACGGGAATTATATGGGAACGGGAGTGGGAATTGTAACTCAAGAACGGCTGAACTGATTTGGCTGAAAATTGGTGAGGACGTAGCTTAGAACCAGGAAAAGGACATAGGATACCTGTGATCCCGAAATTCCCACGGGATTGGGATCGGGAATTTTAAAATCAAGAACGGCTGAATTGATTTGGCTGAAAATTGGTGGGGAGGTAGCTTAAAACTATTAGAAGAACATAGAATACTTTTAATCCCGAAATTCCCACGGGAATGGGAACGGGAATTTATAACTCAAGAACGACTGAACTGATTTGGCTGAAAATTGGTGAAGAGGTAGCTTAAAACCAGGAAAAGAACATAGAATACTTTTAATCCCGAAATTCCCACGGGATTGGGAACGGGAATTTATAACTCAAGAACGGCTGAATTGATTTGGCTGAAAATTGGTGGAGAGGTAGCTTAGAACCAGGAGAAGCACATAGAATACTTTTCATCCCGAAATTCCCACGGAAACGCGAACGGGAACTACGCGGTTGAAACCGCGGGGCGTTTAATAATAAAATACTACTCCTAAAAAGAAAAAAAATGTGTCAAATAAGAGAATCTAATAAAATAAATCAATATAAACACGTTTCAACAAAAATAAATGAAATCCCACCAAAAACATTCTGTAAAAAACTAGCCAAGTCTCGATGGAGCTGCTTGTTTATCTCTAAAAAGTAATGCAATCTAGACAAACTCGTGCCAAGTCTAAGGTTCCTTACTGCGATTTCTTTATTATTATAGTTAATGTTGTGTGACTTGGCCGTTGAACATTGTTTAAAACGTTAGTAGTGGGTACAAGTCAATTTTGTTTACACGTAATGTTATTACATTATTAAAATACGCAGCTTCATCAAGCCTACAATTGACTGGATATTGAATCAACGTTTTTCAAGTGGTAATTTTCTATCGTCAATGGGTAGCGGTTCTGGCGACAGATTGGTGCAATGGTGTCATGGAGCACCTAGTTTTGTACCTTTGTATACATGTGTACCCTTCAACGGCCAGGTCACACAACATTAACTATAATAATAAAGAAATCGCAGTAAGGAACCTTAGACTTGGCACGAGTTTGTCTAGATTGCATTACTTTTTAGAGATAAACAAGCAGCTCCATCGAGACTTGGCTAGTTTTTTACAGAATGTTTTTGGTGGGATACTATTATACTTATTTGTTGTTGTTGTTCATTTGATTTTGTTTAATAATTTTAATTTTTGTTACTTGTGTTATTATATTATTTTAATACCTACTTATTATTATTTGTTATTTTGTGAATTTGAATTTTGTATGATTTTAATTTTTCTTATTTTTGTTTTTGTGTAAGTTGATAAATTTTATTTTTATTTAAATTGTAAAGTTAATTGCATGCCTTAGTGGCCTAAAACAGCGAAGAAAATAATTTTGTAACACCAATAAATGGACCTGTTTTATGCAATAAAGAAATTATGATAATTATGATTATGATTAGATAGAGTGATTCAAGAGGAAGGTTTTTAGCATAATTTTATCCCCACATTCTCACAGGAACGGGATTTATATGGGTATATAAAACCGCGGGGTGCTGTTAGTTCATTACATATTAATGTTACATAGTAATTCCTAGTACGTTGTTGGATAGTGAGAAAATCTCGGCCCCGTACAAATAACGTCGCGTCGCGGCCATGTTGAATCAAGATATTAGTGCACACGTGATGTTAGGCCGTGAACACACTGACTGTTTGGCGACAAATGTCACACTTTAAGTGTAAACACGGCTTTATTATACGGGGTGCTGATTTTTTTACAGTTTTTTTATTTTACTAGTATGTGTTTATCTAAACTAATATTATAAAGAACAAAGATTTGTTTTTTTGTTTGTAACGAATAGGCTCCGAAACTACTGTTACCCAATTCAAAAAAATCTTTAGTTAATAAAAAGTTAATTTATCAGCGAGTGACATAGGCTATATTTTATCCCCGTATTCCCACGGGAACGGGAACCCCGGGGCGTTGCTATACCTTATATGTAAATATCAGAAAACTTTGATCTTAAAATATCTTTGAAAAAAAAACACTAACTTATTTGGAGAAAAGGGGGCAAAACCCAAATTCTGCTGGAAGTCGTTATTCCACGCGGACGAAGTTGGGGGCAAAACCCAAACCACTGGACGGAGGCTGAAAGGCATGCAGGTAGATTTTATGACGTAGGCATCCGCTAAGAAAGGATTTTGATTAATTCTACCCCCAAGAGGATAAAATAGGGGATGAAAGTTTGTATGACGGAAGTCATTATTCCACGCGGACGAAGTCGCGGGCAAAAGCTAGTACTAAATAAAAAGAAACACGCCGTATAACGTCATTTGTAAATAAAATGTGGTCGGTAAGTAATCAAATGGTCCCAGTGTTTGTGACAACCATACAAATAAATTCATCATTATTTGCTTAGGATCCTCTGTTTTATAACTTTCTTGTTTAATTTGTGATTTGTTTAGATTTTAAATGTGTAAGTTGTATAAAGCTTTAATTTAACCACTTTTTTGACCGACTTCAAAAAAGTATTTTAACCGACTCTAAATAAGAGGATTTCTTATAATAGGAGTTCTAAATTTATTTTATGTTTGCTCGTATGCCTATGTTAATTGTTCTATTTATTAAGAAATTATTGTTTAATTGTTTTTTTTAACCAGAAAGGATTAACTCTTAGAAAAGTGGAAATACTAAATGTTCCAGGAAACAATACAATAAGCTTTCGCAATCACAAGTCACAAGGCTTGACGTTAGATAAAGCTGTGGCGGACATTGGACAGAAAGAAATTATGAGGACCTCGATGGCAGAGTGGTCACCATGCCGGACTGCCATCCGTCAGGTTGCGGGTTCGATTCCCGTGCGGCATGAATATTTGTGTTATCCACAAATGTTTATCTTGATCTGTGTGTATATGAATGAGTGTGTGCGTAGTTTCTGATACCCTAGATACAAGTTACGGACTTAGTTAGGGGTCAGTTACTGTAATGAGATGATGTAATGATTATGTTATGTTATGTTAAGTTTCTGTTGGTCTAACATAGTTACCTCTGTGGTCGCGTTTTCTAGAATTAAAGCATTTTCTTTCTTTCTTACTATAAAACATAGAATTACTAAGAAAAACCTCGCGAGCCCACACAAAGCCACGCTTTTAGCTAGTTCATATTTGGTCTGTAGCTTTATATCTTATAGGAGATACTAAGTAATAATACTCGAGTTTGAGATCACCAACACGCATCGAGCGTGGTAATTACGGATTTTTGAAAAAACATATTAGACAAACTTAACTCAAACGTGACTGACTGACTGACTGACATAGTGATCTATCAACGCACAGCCCAAACCACTGGATGGATCGGGCTGAAAGGCATGCAGGTAGATGTTATGACGTAGGCATCTGCTAGGAGAGGATTTTGATTAATTCTACCCCCAAGGGGATAAAATAGGGGATGAAAGTTTGTATGACGGAAGTCATTATTCCACGCGGGCGAAGTCGCGGGAAAATGCTGTAATTAATATGATGATAGCTAAGTGGTGTAGTTTATAGTTAAATCAAAAGAATTAAACAGAAATCAGCAAAAAAATTTTGGCGGTAACTTACAAACGGCCATCTTTAAAAATGGTTGACATAAAAAAGGTTATGTCAAATAGTTTATAAACAATTTTCGAATCTATTTCTAATGAAATAGGGCTTAGTTTGGTTTGTTTAAATAAAAATTCACGGAACAACATGTCATTTTAACAATTAAAAAAATTAAGAGTTAATTGGTCGCGGTTAAGGAACGTTTTGATTAATGCGAATATCCAAATTATAAGAAACCCTCACAGTCAGTACTAACTGCAGTTTTAATGTTATCAGTACGGTTAAGCAACGTCCGGCACTGTCATAATAGTGATTGGTGAAAAAGTGGCTTTTAATTTCATGAACATTTCCACGAATTAAAAAAATAGTTCGTTATTCCGTGAGCATTTCTGTGCTTCGTGTATGTTAAGTCGGTTATCGTACTAATATCATGAGCAGTCATTATGATTTAAAAAAAATCTCCTAAATAAAGACTTTTTAAATTAATAAACACGTGCGCCAAGTTTCGCCAGGATCGGTTAAATGTGTCCTCTATCCCGGAACTGACATAAAGTGACACACACACTCACATACATACATACATACATACATACATACATACATACACACATACATACACACATACATACATACATACATACATACATACATACATACATACATACATACATACATACATACATACATAATACATACATACATACACACACACATACATAGTCACACACACGAAAGCAAAATCGGCCTATCATGTGGAAATGTTGCTCGCTCGAATATCGTACGCGTAACATTATTTATGTTACACTCTTAGTGACTTATCTAAGGTTACACTGTTCGCTCCCATTAAACCATGTCGTAATTTCGTTAGGGTTTCAGCTATTCCAATGTTTTTCTCCCCTAAATGACACCACTCATTTTTTTGTCTGTGGCATGATTTAAATACAAGAGAAAATCTGTGTTTATTCATTTTTTTATTACATTTTTGACCGACTTCGTATATGAAGGAGGTTCTCTTTTGTATTTTGTATCTGTTTATAGTGTTTATGCTTTAAAATAGATAAGAAATAATTATAATAAGTATTATTAAACGAAATTTAAAACAGTTACACGGGATCTGCTGCGGGAGAAGCACGGGAAACTAGTCGATGGATTCGACTTATTGATGTGCGTAGATCCCGTGTATCTGTTTTGATTGAATATAGAAAACTTTACCTAATGATATCTACGATAATTTCGGGATAAAAAGTATCCTATGTGTTATTCCTAGGTATGAGGAACATCTGTACCAAATTTCATTAAAATCCATTCAGTAGTTTTTGCGTGAAAGAGGAACAAACATCCAAACATCTTAACATCCACACTCACAAACATTCGGCTTTATAATATTAGTAGGATAGGATGGGTAACTAAGGGCAGATTTTCCCATCGCCAGATAACTTTATTCGAAGAATAAACATAATCATTCACTACATCATCTTATTACAGTAACTGACCCCTAACTAAGTCCGTAACTTGTATCTAGGGTGTCAGAAACTACGCACACACTCATTCACACACACACAGACCGAGACAAACATTTGAGGTTCACACAATTATTCACCTCGCACGGGAATCGAACAACCTTACGGATGGCAGTCCGGCATGGTGACCACTCTGCCATCGAGGTCGTGAAATAATTTTGATATTTTGACAGTTACTTTATACAAAACTGTCAAACGTCAATTTTATACCTCGAATAAAAGTTATCTGGCAATGGAAAAATCAGCCCTAAATATTATAATTAAGTACTTAATTTCACTTTTACTACAAAAATATTTATGTGATCTTACATTACTTACTTAATTTTACTAATGAAATTGTTATTTAAAGTGTTACAATCGTTCATGTCACAATGACACTGACACTCTCGAAGCACACTTGACATCCACACAAATACATTTAATCAATCATTCCAATCAAGATATTCATTCATTCACTTCATCCATTCGTTCAAACAACATGGCAGCGACCGTCGGCCATTCGAATCGGAACCGTTGAGTGGAAAGACGTAGAACTAACAGTGTGAATAAACTATTGCTATACCTTATTGTTTTATTCCTACGAGAATTCCTACTGAGCGTTACAGCTCAGAAGTGGGATTACTGCAAAAATACATTGTTTTTGCAACGCTCACGGATTTGATAATTCGAAGGTAAGGGTTTTTCCGAATTTTTTTTTTATGTTCTCATATCGATTAAAATAATTGCTTAAATAGATGGTAAATATGATGGCTGAGTCTTATGTAACACGTAAATACAAAAATCACGAAGCATTTAGCGGATGATTATGGATTTTGATTGAACATATTACAATGTGGAATTCTATAATTGTTCTATTGAATTGTTATACGAATAACAAGGATACTTAGATCCTCGGTGATCAGTGGCGGATAAAAATTACCTTTTTTTTAAAAAAAAAATATACCCTACTGTTTCTTTGTTTGTTTTCGCTTTTAGATATTCCATAACTTTAATTTAAGTAAATTATTATTATAAACACTGAGATATAAAATAACAGCTTCATAAAAACCGTGTGTAAGTTCCAGATGGAGTTGAATGAATATGATGAAGGGTCGCGACGAAAACGAGATACGTCAACGGGTAACCCCGTACAGCCGAGAGGATGGAGTCCGAGGGATCGCGAGCATCCCGGTCCAAGCCAAAACCGACATGACAGCCGGCGTGGTAGTAGTTCTAGACACAGCACTGCCCGCCATGATCGGGAAGAAGCCGACGATGACGAGGACCTTCTTCAGCGATTGCGGTTACTGGAACGTGAGTTGTCGAGACGACGGGAAAGGCGTAGGCGAAGTACATCTCATCGCGTGCTAACTTCGAACTCGGCACAGCCCAAAGGGAACTCAAGGGAAGTATTTACTCCTCCTAAAGACAACTCACTGAGTCCGGAACGCAAGAAACCTAGGTATTCTCAAACTTCAGACTTTTTTGACGAACTTGCTAAGCTTCTCAGGGGTAAGGATCGTGAATCCTTCCCTTTGATGAACAATGTTATCCCAGACTTTGACCCACTTTCCAAAGAGCAAACCATAGGTAATTGGATTAACAAAGTAGAGGAATGCGCCGACATATATAACTGGAGTGACAAACAAACGATACACTACGCCTTGCCAAAACTTTCCGGACTGGCTAAGACCTGGTATCAGGGTTTGCCTTCTATTAGGCATTCCTGGATGGAGTGGAAACACCTACTGTTAGAATCGTTTCCATCTACTGAAAATTATGCAGAGTTGCTAACAGAAATGCTTAATAGAAAAGCACGTCCTGGTGAATCACTAGAATTATACTACTTTTCAAAGATAAATCTTTTGAACCGTTGTAAAATATTTGGGAAGCAAGCAGTCGACTGCATTATATTTGGGGTAGAAGATAAAGGGATACGTTTGAGTGCACAAGCCGGAAAATTTGATAAACCTGAGGAAACATTAGAATTCTTTAAAACTGTTAAAACACAACCGCGTGATAACTTCGAGTTTAGGAGAGATGTTCAGTCAAAGGAAACACGTTTACCTTATATCAACTCACCATCAACTGCGGGTTTTCAAAAGGGTAGTGGCGTACAGAGGAATCGGTCAAGGGGCAATATTGTCTGTTTTAATTGCAACGATTCAGGTCATATGAGCTGGCAATGTCGTAAGCCAGTAAATAAATGTACTAACTGTAATTTCTTGGGTCACGATGCTAATAATTGCCCTAAGAGGACCAGTACTAGTTCTGTTGTTGATAACAGTAATAATTTAGTAAATAATTCTCAGAATAAAGGCAAAAGCGTGTTAGAAGTGTCGATCGATGATGATGATAGTAATAAATATAAAATAGTTATTAAAATAAACGGCAAAATAATACCCTGTCAAGTTGATTTAGGGAGTCAAGTAACATTGATTAAGGAGTGCGAGGCTCGTAGGTTAGAACTTCAATGTACACCAGCAGATGGGCCAGTGTTGAGAGGACTGGGAAATATTCCGTATTTACCTTTAGGCAAAGCACTGGTATCTATTGAAGTACAAGGCGTAAAAGAAGACAATGTAGAGGTCCTTATAGTAGACAGCTCTCTCATTAATGTACCGGTTTTGCTAGGGCATACTTTCACTGAAAGACCGGGTTTAAGCATCTTAAAAACTACAACTGATCTGCGATTTAAGAGAGTAATAGATAAAGACATTAAGGTAACTCTGTTCTGTAGAGATGATATTAATATTGAGAGTGGTAAATTAAAAGCAATCTTAGCTCACTCCGATTGTAATTATAGTGGTAATATATATGTAGGAGGATCAATTAGGGGTAAGCCAGGTATGGAGTATTATTTGTTGCCGGGCGAATATCAAATGGTAAATGGGGAGAGTCGTATATTAATTCAGAACATCGGAAGTGACTCATTGTGTTTTAAACGTGAAACGCTTATATCCAGAGCCAGAACGGTATCGCAAACTTGTTTAACAGGGGTCTTAAATGTCGAACATGAAGCTTATACACCGGCTGTGATTAACTGTGGGGAACAACTTACCTCAAAGCAAAAACAGCAATGTCAAGAGTTATTGTTGGAATATAAAAGTTGTTTCTCTACAGGCTTACATGACTTAGGCTTTACAACTGTCACTGAGATGGAGATTCAACTTTTAGATTCTACCCCAGTGGTTTATAGACCTTATAGGCTGTCACATCCTGAACGGGAGCGCGTTCAACAGATGGTGGACCAAATGGTTGAACATGGAATAGTACGCGAATCTAACTCACCTTACGCAAGTCCAATAGTTCTCGTGCAAAAGAAGTCTGGTGAAAAGCGCTTATGCGTGGACTACCGTGCATTGAATCGTCGTACAAAACGAGACCATTATCCGCTTCCACGGATAGAGGACTTATTGGATGAACTCTCAGGCTATAGTATTTTTACGACTCTTGATCTCGCTTCTGGGTACCATCAGATACCCATAGCTGAAGAATCAAAAGAAAAGACTGCGTTCGTTACGCCCGATGGGCAGTACGAATATAATCGCATGCCCTTCGGGCTAGTAAACGCACCTGCAGTTTTTCAGCGAACCATACATAAAATTCTTAGTAAGGTTAAGGTACCCTACGTCATTATTTATATGGATGACATATTAATTCCTTCGAAAAGTTTTGCTGAAGGTATATGCCGTCTTAGGGAGGTCTTAAGCTTATTACGGGATTCTGGCTTAACTCTTAAAATGGAAAAGTGTCACTTCTTTCAAGAGAAGATTGTTTTCCTTGGTTTCGATGTAGACATGTATGGTATTCGTCCCGGAGACCATAAGATCCAGGCTGTTTCAAAATTCCCCACCCCGCAAAATCAAAATGAAGTTAGGCGATTCCTTGGTCTAGCGGGATTCTTTCGTAGGTTCGTACGAGGTTTTGCACTATTAGCAAGACCATTGACTAGTTTACTCAAGAAGGACACCCCATGGCAATGGACCGACACACACCAAACAGCTTTTGATTCATTAAAAAGGGCCCTCATAGAGAGACCAGTTCTTGCTCTATATGATCACAAGGCAGAGACTCAGTTACACACCGATGCGAGTAAGTTAGGTTTAGGTGGTATATTCACTTCGCGGCAACGCGCGCTGTTTTCCAAGACATGTGAAGTATTTGATTTATAACGCCTTGGTAAAATCGCATTTAGAGTATCTTATTGAGATTTGGGGAACTGCAGCCAAAACCAATTTAAAAACATTACAAACAGCTCAGAATAAAATAATAAAAACATTATTCCACTACAACTACTTGACACCAACAATAAAAATTTATAAAGACACTAAAATTATGAATTTAGCACAGACCTATTCGTATAATACATGCATTTTAATCAGAAAAATACTCACTAAAGACATTAATACACAAGTTACATTTACAAAGAAAAAGCAGGTCCAAAAATTGGTTACTAGACAGGCTAATAATATTTGTTTAAGGTTACCTAGAACTAGCTATGGAAAAAGAAATATAATGTTTGAAGGGGCTAAATTATATAATAAACTACCGAAGGATATTAAAGAAGTAAGCTCATTTGGAACTTTTAAAAAACTACTGAAACATCACATTTTAAAGGATTTTTCATTACTTATTTAATAAACACTTGTATAAATAAAATAGTACTTATATAAAAAAAATAAAAATAAAAAGTTATGATATTATATAAAATAAAAAATGAATAGAACATTTGTCACTATGAACGCGGCCTTGGTATTTTATGCACCGGCCCGGCACGATCGCTGCTCAGTGTCATAGTGCGATTGTAACGCACCGTACGGCTACCAACTAGGACGCCGTACTAGCAATCACAATTATTACAAATTAGCGGTCGATGTTTATGTATGTTTCGTATATTTTAATAGTATTAGCTGTGAAGTAAGTACTTTGTTTTATGTTTAAAAATAAATAGGTAAATAGGTTTAAGTAATTCAGTTAACTAGGACGCGTACTAGCCTAGCATCCATACTTAATTTACGAATTAGTTCTTGAAGTTTGTGTATGTTTTGTATATTTTATCGGTATTAGTTGTGAAGAAACTTTGTTTTGTGTTCAAAAATAAATAAATAAATAGGTTTAAGTAAATCACTTTATATTGTATTAGTGTAAGTTGCGAAATATTTTTAAATTATTTTTTCAAACTACCTACGCGTGCCTGCAATATTTAATCTACTCAAATGTTTTCTCTTTAAGTGATTTTGTAAATCTTTTGAGAAATAAAGAATTCTTTAACCGTATATTACTACAAAGGACTGGCTCAGAACCCTGGAGGCCAGTGTCGTACTATAGCCGTCAAACTAGCCCCGACGAGCAGAGGCTCCACTCATTTGAGCTCGAAACCCTCGCAGTCGTTAGCTCTCTCAATAAATTCCGACCTTACTTATTGGGAATAAAATTCACCATCGTCTCCGATTGCAACGCACTGCGTTCGACCTTCACAAAGCGAGATTTAGTTCCTCGGATTTCACGATGGTGGGTACAGTTTTTAGAATACGATTGCAATATCGAGTACCGTCCGGGAGAGAAAATGTCACATGTCGACGCTCTGAGTCGGGCTCCCATTATGGAGGAACAAGATTCTGTTCACGTCCTAGATGTCTTGTCTGTGGGAGTTGATGACTGGATCTCGACAGTTCAACTAGCAGATGACGAAATTAGGCGTATTAAAGACATCTTACAGGATCCCGAAACCCCCAAAATTGCATCAATTTATAAAGAGTACCAACTTAAAAATGGCAGGGTGTTTCGCGTAGTTGATGATGGTGAGTTAAGGTGGCTGGTACCAAGAGGGGCTCGCTGGCAAGTTCTGAGAGCCAACCATGATGATGTTGGCCATTTTGGGTTTGAGAAAACTCTGCAACGGATTAAATCTTTGTTCTGGTTCCCTAAGATGCGGAAGTTCGTGCGAAAATATGTAATGGCGTGTCTAGAGTGTGCGCATCACAAACTTCCTTCGGGATCAAAGGAGGGTGCCTTGCATCCAATTCCAAAAGTAGAGATGCCAATGCATACTTTACATGCGGATCATCTTGGCCCATTCCCAAAGACTAAGCATGGTAATACATATATTCTCGTAATCATAGATGCCTTCACAAAATACGTATATCTCTCCGCTGTTCGAAGTACAAAATCGAAAGCTAGTATTAAAGTCTTCAAAACGTTCTTTAGTTTGTTTGGTTCACCCAGACGTCTCATAACTGATCGCGGGACGAGTTTTACTAGTAAAAAGTTTAAGTTCTTTGTAAATTCTGTGGGAACTAAACACATATTAAATGCAGTAGCGACGCCCCGCGCAAATGGTCAGGTGGAACGTTACAACCGTACGATCTTGGCTTCGCTAGGTAGCATGACACACGGAAAGGCCGATAACACTTGGGATTCTTTCCTACCCGACGTTCAGTTAGGGATCAACACGTCAGTACACGATGTCACGAAAAGAACACCGGCGGAGCTATTATTCGGAGGCAAACTAGGGAACCCTTCAATTGGTGTTTTAAATAATGTTTCAGAGGATATCGATGAATGTGAGAAAGAGAAGGATGTTGAGGAAATGAGATCTGAAGCGTGTGACCGTATAGAAAGAAGCCAGGAGCAAAGTAAAGAACGGTTTGATAGGTGTCGAAAAACAGCTAAGATATATGCCGAGGGAGATTTGGTTAGGGTTAACAGGAATATAGTAGCAGGGTCGGGTAAATCAAAGAAATTAGAATCAAGGTGTCAAGGCCCATACCGAATAGAAAGAGTACTCCCTAATGACCGATATCTCATAGTCGATACGCCACTTACCCGAAAAGGTAGACGATATGAAAATATAGTTTCTGTTGATAAACTATTCCCATGGACCAGTTTCAATGCTCCTAGTTACTCGTCAAGTGATGAGAGTGACAACAATAACTAGTATTTTAGTAAATTTAATTATCGTGTCACAGTTCATGTATAATAATAGATGAAAATAATTGATTTTAATAGGTAATATACTAATTATGTTGATTATGTAACTAACATCTAATAAAATAACTTCCAATGTAATTGAATCCACAATTTAATTGTATCTTTAAGTGAACTAAGAGAAGTAATATATTAGTAATGATTGGTTGTAATATCTGATACTGTAGTTAATCTGATTAAGAGCGACATTGTCGACATAACTCAGAGCTCGAGCTCGCAGATGTGAGCCGAGCATGAGTGTTATGCTTGGCAATCCTAATCAAGTTGGTGGCGAAAGAATAGAAGTAGCTACCTGCTTGTTAGGCAAAGTGACTAAATGATCCCTGCAAGTTGGTAGTGAAAGAATAGAAGTAGCTATCTCCTTGTTGGGCAAGTGATTAGATGATCTCTGCAAGTTGGTAGCGAAAGAATAGAAGTAGCTCCACTTGTATGAATGATAATTTTTTTTTATGAATATTTCTGTTAGCGAGTAAGTTCTTATTAATTAAGATATAACTAATCAACATTTCTATTGTTGTTTAAAGTAGTTGATTTGACATTATGTAATTAATTTTAGAATAGATAAGTATCAGATTAAGCATAATTGTGAGAATTAATAACCTTATTAACGAAGAGACTCGTTAATGTGACGGATGGCCGACTGTTACAATCGTTCATGTCACAATGACACTGACACTCTCGAAGCACACTTGACATCCACACAAATACATTTAATCAATCATTCCAATCAAGATATTCATTCATTCACTTCATCCATTCGTTCAAACAACATGGCAGCGACCGTCGGCCATTCGAATCGGAACCGTTGAGTGGAAAGACGTAGAACTAACAGTGTGAATAAACTATTGCTATACCTTATTGTTTTATTCCTACGAGAATTCCTACTGAGCGTTACAAAAGTTATCTATTTGATATTTTACTAAAGTATAAAGTTGTTCACTTGACATGCACTACCGGGCCGCCATATTGTCATATGACACGCATGCGCACACGAGCTGAAGAGGACATACCATTTAATATTAAAAATTTCGTTTTTTTTATTGATTGCGAGATTTTTGTAACCTATTAGCTGCTCCGCGGTTTTACCCGTATAGTTCCCGATTCCGTAGGAATTTCGGGATAAAACATAGCCTATGTCCTCCCCCGGACCATAAGCTTCCCGTGTACCAAATTTCAAGTCAATCGGTTCAGTATTTTAGCCGTGAAAAGGTAACAGACAGACAGAGTTACTTTCACATGAATTGTAATAATTTTTTTATTTTCATAATTATTTTCATTTCAATTCATGTTTAAATGTTATTTTGTAAGTAAAAAAAAAAGTTTTACATAATTTTAATGCCGCGCGCGCGCTTACAAGATACTTAGTGTTTAAAAAGCTCGCGGTCCCCCTCAAAACTAAGCTAGCTTAGCTTTTTTTACCTAGCTGTTGTAAGCTACAAAAAAAAGCAAACAATTGTTTTTTTTTCTTAATTGATTCATACAATAGTTTTTTACGAAACACACATCTATACCATAAATCATTCATCATCATCTCATTACAGTAACTGACCCCTAACTAAGTCCGTAACTTGTATCTAGGGTATCAGAAACTACGCACACACACATTCACACACACTCACAGACCGAGACAAACATTTGTGGTTCACACAAATATTCACCCCGCACGGGAATCGAACAACCTTATGGAGGGCAGTCCGGCATGGTGACCACTTTGCCATCGAGGTCGTCAAAATAAATATCCATTCATATCCATCCATACAAACTTTCGTGTCTATTTTATTTTCCAATGTCCGCTTAACTCGCGAGCACATCAAAAGTAAACACACTGACAACAATACCGCGCAAATGAGGCGCAGCCATCTTGAAAAAATAAATAAAAGGCCAAAGACGTGTTCCATTCTGCCACGCTCACACACACTTCAAAATACATATAAGTATACCAAATATACGCCCCGTGGTTTTACCCGCATAGTTCCCATTCCCGTGGGAATTTTGGCATAAAAAGTAACCTATGTGTTATTCCTAGGTACGAGGAACAGATAGTTGATATAGATGACCAAATTTCATAAAAATTCATTCAGTAGTTTTTGTGTGAAAGAGGAACAAACATCCACACTCGCAAACATTCGGCTTTATAATATTATAGTAGGATATACGCTCCGCGGTTCAACCCGCATAGATCCCGTTTCCGTGGGAATTTCGGGATAAAAAGTATCCTATGTGTTATTCCTAGTTATAAGGGACATCTGTACCATATTTTATTTAAATCGCTCCACCCGTTTAGACGGGAAGAAGTAACAAACATCCCACCAAAAACATTCTGTAAAAAACTAGCCAAGTCTCGATGGAGCTGCTTGTTTATCTCTAAAAAGTAATGAAATCTAGACAAAGTCGTGCCAAGTGTAAGGTTCCTTACTGCGATTTCTTTATTATTATAGTTAATGTTGTGTGATTTGGCCGTTGAAGGGTACACATGTACACAAGGGTACAAAACTAGGTGCTCCATGACACTATTGCACCAATCTGTCGCCAGAACCGCTACCCATTGACGATAGAAAATTGTCACTTGAAAAACGTTGATTTAATATCCAGTCAATTGTAGGCTTGATAAAGCTGCGTATTTTAATAATGTTACAACATTACGTGTAAACAAAATTGACTTGTACCCACTACTAACGTTTTAAACAATGTTCAACGGCCAAGTCACACAACAATAACTATAATAATAAAGAAATCGCAGTAAGGAACCTTAGACTTGGCACGACTTTGTCTAGATTTCATTACTTTTTAGAGATAAACAAGCAGCTCCATCGAGACTTGGCTAGTTTTTTACAGAATGTTTTTGGTGGGATTTCATTTATTTTTGTTGAAACGTGTTTATATTGTATTTTTTATTAGATTTTCTTATTTGACACATTTTTTTCTTTTTAGGAGTAGTATTTTATTACTAAGCGCCCCGCAATTTCACCCGCGTAGTTCCCGTTCACGTTTCCGTGGGAATTTCGGGATAAAAAGTATCCTATGTGCTTCTCCTTATTCTAAGCTACCTCCCCACCAATTTTCAGCCAAATCAATTCAGCCGTTCTTGAGCTATAAATTCCCGTTCCCAATCCCGTGGGAATTTCGGGATTAAAAGTATTCTATGTTCTTCTCAAGGTTTTAAGCTACCTCCCCACCAATTTTCAGCCAAATCAGTTGAGCCGTTCTTGAGTTATAAATTCCCGTTCCCAATCCCGTGGGAATTTCGAGATTAAAGGTATCTTACGTCCTTTTCCTGGTTCTAAGCTACCACCTCACCAATTTTCAGCCAAATCAGTTGAGCCGTTCTTGAGTTATAAATTCCCGTTCCCAATCCCGTGGGAATTTCGGGATTAAAGGTATCCTCTGTCCTTTTCCTGGTTCTAAGCTACCACCCCACCAATTTTCAGCCAAATCAATTCAGCCGTTCTTGATTTTTAAATTCCCGTTCCCAATCCCGTGGGAATTTCGGGATTAAAGTTATTCTTTGTCCTTTTCCTGGTTCTAAGCTACCTCCCCACCAATTTCCAGCCAAATCAGTTCAGCCGTTCTTGAGTTACAATTCCCGTTCCCATTCCCGTATAATTCCCGTTCCCGTTCGATTATCCTAGTTTTTATAGTTTTCCCTTTATGTGGCCATTAAACCCTAACTCTGTACTAAATTTCAGCTCTCTAGGTTTATGGGAAGTACTAGTTCTATTTTGATGATCATGAGTGAGTGAGTGAGTGTCTAAAATACGAAACTTTGCATTCGCTTAAGTTCAGAACTAAATGGCCTACAGACTTGAAATTTTATTTTAAGTATGTGATTGTATAGCTTACTGGATGACGAAAATTTCAGTGCTCTGGGCTTATCCAGAGGTTCTCAAATAGGGGACTGAAAATGCGGCGAAAGGGTTCCTGTAAAGGATGGTACGGCAGTGTTTGCTTCGCGCTCGACTTGGCGGGGGGCACTGCCGTGCCCCCAGATACACACTCACAAACTTTCGCAATTATAATATTAGTAGGACTAACTGTGCCTCGTAGATTCACTCGCGTAGTTCCCGTTCCCGTGGGAATGTGGGGATAAAATATACCTACTTGCTGATAATATAACTATCCATTATTGAAGGTTTTTTGAAATCAGTTCAGTAGTTTTTTAGTTATGTCGTAGCAAACAAACAAACAAATCTTTTCTATTTAATATTTGTATGGATAAGTAGCAGCGCCCCGCGGTTTCACCCGCGTAATTACCGTTCCCGTGGGAATTTCGGTATAAAAAGTATCCTATGTGTTATTCTGATGTATAAGCTAAATTATTGTAAAGTTTCATTAAAATCCATTCGGTAGTTTTTGCGTGAAAGAGGAACAAACATCAACACATCTAAACATCCACACTCACAAACATTCGGTTTTATAATATTAGTAGGATACTAGTTGTGCCCCGCGGTTTCACCCGCGTTATCTCCTCTCCTATTGGTCGTAGCGTGATGTTATATAGCCTATAGCCTTCCTCGATAAATGGGCTATCTAACACTGAAAATATTTTACTACCATTTTTTAAATTAGCGCGTTCAAGCAAAGAAACAAATTCTACAGCGTTTAACATAAATATCTAATTTATATACTTCATCATCACTACATAGTATAAAACAAAGTCGCTTTCTCTGTCCCTATGTCCCTATGTACGCTTAGATCTTTAAAACTACGCAACGGATTTTGATGCGGTTTGTTTTAGTAGATAGAGTGATTCAGTGGGAAGGTTTTTAGTATAATTTTATCCCCATATTCCTACGGGAACGGGAACTACGCGGGTAAAACCTAGCACAGCTATTATTTATTAAATTTAGTAGGTATGTAAAGATAATTAAATATTGTCGTAAATTACACAAAAATCAAACAAATAGTTTAGTTTAGCTCCTGTTTGACATAAATCATAGAATAAAAATAATAAAAAAAACCTTCTTATTTATGTTTTTATAATAATTCGAATATTTACGATCTATTCATTTTTTAAATAGATTTAAAGTCTATGATTTTTATTGCCAATCATAACTTTTTATTACCATTATGGCCGATACGGTTCTTATTATGAGAAGTTATATATTCTAGGTATTTATCTAATAAATTAAATTAGTAATCTATAATAATACTAGCTGCGCCCCGCGGTTTCACACGCGTAGTTCCCGTTCCCGTTCCCGTGGGAATTTCGGGATGAAAAATAGATGTTGGCCGATTCTCAGACCTACTGAATATGCTCACAAAATGTCATGAGAATCGGTCAAGCCGTTTCGGAGGAGTATGGCAACGAAAACTGTGACACGAGAATTTTATATATTGGATTAGCTGTGCGTTTATAGGGTTCCGTACCCAAAGGGTTAATACGGGACCCTATTACTGAGACTTCGCTGTCCGTCCGTCTGACATCAGGCTGTATTGAGTCACAATCGTTTCTGTGCCGGCGGCCAAAATTGGAAGCTCCTATTGTCATTGTGACTCTGTCATTTGGATACATTTTCAATAAACTGACAACCAAAAGATGCGATTACAGCGACGCTGTCACCGGCACAGACAAGATTGTGACTCTATATCACAACAACGGTGATACTGTCTAGCACAGTTGAAATTTTCACAGATGATGTATTTATTTATATTGCCGATAGAACAACAAATATTAAAAAAAAAACGTATGACACTCGGGGACTGCCGCGGTAAAGCTATTGCATAGCAATTTTATCAACTAATTGTTTTTTTTATTTTTGTATTGCAATCCTAACCATAGAAATTTTGATGTCGTACTTGGGACTTCATACAATAAAAACTTTGTCTACATTACTATAAAAACTTTTTGGAAAATTTACAAAAAAAAAGTTTTCGATAAAAAAATAATAAAAACGTGAGGATTTTTTTCGTTACGGAATTTCTGGATTCGGTCCCCGCGCTCAAGGCCCTCGATAGAAGCTATGCAATAGCTTAACAAAATTAAATAAATACTTAAAGGGGGCTTCTATACAACAAACGTGTTTTTGACGATTTTGGTACGGAACCCTTCGCGCGCGAGTCCGACCCGCACTTGGCCGGTGTTTTCTTTTTTATTAGCGAATGTCTACGTCATAATACATGCGTGCCAAATAATTATGTAAGTACTAGCAGCGCCCCGCGGTTTTACCCGCGTAGTTCCCGTTCCCGTAAGAATATGGGGATAAAATTATGCTAAAAACCTTCCCACTGAATCACTCTATCTATTAAAACAAACCGCTTCAAAATCCGTTGCGTAGATTTAAAGATTTAAGCATACATAGGGACATAGGGACAGAGAAAGCGACTTTGTTTTATACTATGTAGTGATCTTTACTGTACCCCTAAGTTTTATACCCAGGAAGCTTCTAATCCTATGGGAATTTTGGTAAAAAATGTATCCTATATGTTATTCCTAGTTATAATTCCTTATAACTAGGAATAACATATAGAATCGTCATAACGTCTGTTGGAATCAATGGTTTTTAATGAAATTTGGTACAGATGTTCCTCATACCTAGAAATAACACATACCCATTTTTATCCAAAAATTCCTACGGGATAAGGTTCCACGCGGGTGAAACCGCGAGACCCCGATAGTTGCTTGTAATTTTGCTAAACTCAAACATTGAATTGAATCTAGTATTTTTAAATAAGTAAATAAAACCACTCGCTAACATAAGTTGTTTAAATAGACTTTATGACATTAAAATGGTTATCTATTCTGAGTGAAATTATTCAAATAACACGTTATTTATTGGATAAAACATATTGATTGGACGGTGTTACACATGATGCAAAAATATCATCACTATCCTACTAATATAATATACTAGCAGCGCCCCGCGGCTTCACCCGCGTGGTTCCCGTTCCCGTGGGAATTTTGGGATAAAAAGTATCCTATGTGTTATTCTGATGTATAAGCAAGATTATTGTAAAGTTTCATTAAAATCCATTCAGTAGTTTTTGCGTGAAAGAGTAACAAACATCCATACATACAAACTTTCGCCTTTATAATATTAGTAGGAAGTATGCGAAAGTTTGTATGTTTGGATGTTTGTAACTCTTTCACGCAAAAACTACTGTATCGATTTAGATTAAATTTGGTACAGATGTTCCTTATAACTAGGAATAACACATAGGATACTTTTTATCCCGAAATTCCCATGGGATTGTGTATAAGTAATCGTATGTTTTATTGTAACTTTTTGTAGTCACAAATCCAACCAATAGATGGCGGTGTTATTTAATTTTTTAACACGCGATGGTGAATTGTGCCGAGATTGTATGATACTACGAGCTACGCATTCTCACGGGAGCAAGTACTACGTGGGTAAAACCGCGGGGCGCTGCTAGTTTATTATATTAGTGGATGTTGTATCTTACATAACACCATTAAACGTAATAAAAATAAAAATCTGATATTTTATACCTATCAATATTCCTCAGTATGTCCTAATCAAATTTATTATTATGTATATAACATCATATAATATTAGTATATAAATATGTTTTTTAAATATATTCTAATACAATTAATAAAAGCAAATATATGGTCCTTTTAACCGATTTCCAAAAAAGGAGTTATTTGTTTGTTACCTCATAAGTTCGTTATTTATTAAGTAAATTGATTTCTGACGTATCTGTGTGTGTGTCTGTGTGTGTGTGTGTATCTGTCTGTCTGTGGCATCATAGCTCCCGAACGGATGAACCGATTTCAATTTAGTTTTTTGTATTAAAGGGGACTTACGTGCGAGTGTTCTTAGACATGTTTGATGAAAATCGGTTGACCCGTTTAAAAGTTATGGGGGTTTGAAAGTAATTGTGATGGGGGTTTTTTAATGTTATTTTATTTGAAAAGTGATATTTTTTAATTAATGTCATCTGAAGAGTAGTTTGTTTTTTAATCATCCTTACTAGTCCTACATTAATTATAAACTAGCAGCGCCCGCGGTTTCACCAGCGTAGTTCCCGTTCCCGTGGGAATTTCGGGATAAAAAGTATCCTATGTGTTATTCTGATGTATAAGCTAAATTATTGTAAAGTTTCATTATTATCCATTCAGTAGTTTTTGCGTGAAAGAGGAACAAACATCCACACTCACAAACATTCGGCTTTATAATATTAGTAGGATGCGAAAGTAACTCTGTCTGTCTGTTACCTTTTCACGGCTAAACTACTGAACCGATTGACTTGAAATTTGGTACAGGGGTAGCTTATGGTCCGGGAAAGAACATAGGCTATGTTTTATACCGAAATTGCCGCGGGATCGGGAGTTACGGGTAAAACCGCGGGGCACAACTACTTTATTAAAACTTTTAGAGCACTTTGGTCATAAATTATTATATTTATTTAATTTTTATCCTGTCTTTTATATTTTCGTGAATCATAAAGTTCTGTTTTCTTTCTTTTAAATGTACTTAACTTAAATATTTGACGACCTCGATGGCAGAGTGGTCATCATGCCGGACTGCCATCCGTAAGGTAGCGGGTTCGATTCCCGTGCGTGGTGAATATTTGTGTGAACCACAAATGTTTGTCTCGGTCTGGATGTGTGTGAATGAGTGTGTGCGTAGTTTGTGATACCCTAGATACAAGTTACGGACTTAGTTAGGGGTCAGTTACTGTAATGAGGTGATGTAGGGAATGATTATGTTATGTTATTTTTTTTGTAAAAAATATTACTACATGTCAAAAATATGTATTTTTTTAAATAAATAATATTTTAAAAGATATTTGGACCTCCCTACACTCATTATACATTCCTACAAATTTATAATAATAATATCTCATTCGAATATCACCTTTATTTTCAAAGCACGAAGGCTCATATTTCTATGAATTTTAATAAGCAAATTGCTGAGCCAATTTGCATAAAACTTAGTTATTATTGAAAGTTTCTAAATGTGATTTAGTGTGTGCCTTTATAGATATAGAAATTGATATTTTATACGTATTATGTTACAATAAATATTTTTGGTTTTACTAGCTTTGTTTCGCGGTTTTACATGCTTTTTTATCACTTTATAGATTATTAGCTGTGCCCCGCGGTTTCACCCGCGTAGTTCCCGATCCCGTGTGAATTTCGGGATAAAACATAGCCTATGTCCTTTCCCGGACCATAAGCTACCCCTGTACCAAATTTCAAGTCAATCGGTTCAGTAGTTAGCCGTGAAAAGGTAACAGACAGACAAACAGATAGTTGGGATTAGGATTATAAAACAAAGTCGCTCGCCACTGTTTGTCCCTATGTAAGCTTAGCTTATTACACTAGCTTTTGCCCGCAACTTCGTCCGCGTGGAATAATGACCTCAGGCTGAATTTGGTTTTTCCCCCTTTTCTCCCCCTAGGGGAGGAATTAAAAATCCTCTCTTAGTGGTAACCTACTCCCCCCAACAAACACACGTGCCTTTCAGCTCTCTACGACCAGTAGTTTCGGCTGTGCGTTGTCTGTCAGTCAGTCAGTCAGTACATCACTCAGTAACGGAAGAGTTTTATATATAGAAACTAGCTGTGTCCCGCGGTTTCACACACGTAGTTCCCGTTCCCGTGGAAATTTCAGGATGAAAAATAGATGTTGGCCGATTCTCAGACCTACTGAATATGCTCACAAAACATGAGAATCGGTCAATCCGTTTCGGAGGAGTATGGCAACGAACATTGTGACACGAGATTGTTTTATATAAGATGTACTTATAGAAGATTAGAATCTAAAGAAATTAAACAAGCATACCTCGACCCGGGTATCAAACCCAGATACCTACGATTTGCCAGGTAGCTGCCCATACCACTAGTTCGTCGAAGTGTCACATATTTTTATATGTATTTTAGAAGCGCACTTAAACACTAAACGAAATGACAGAATACTGATAATATGGAGTGGCGAAGTGTGACAAGGACAATAATTTAGATGGTTCTGTACAAAATTTAAATGAATTATATTTTTACACTGAAGGAAACCAACATGGCTGCCCCTGCACCCTCCTAAAGACATTCTAATAAAAAAATAAAAAAACATTTATTGCCAAAACGAGAACTTAAGCTAATTACATATACACCCCTATTTTGAAAATATGGGACTTATTAAAATCAGAATATCTGTAGCAGTAACTGAATCCATATATCCAATAAAAATATCAAAAATGATAGTCGATTACTTATCTTTAAAAAATACAAAATAAATGTCGTATTACCAGACGGCACACTAGCTATCAAGTATTCTGTGACGGCTCGGGTCGATGACCGCGCTCAGCTGTGTATCGCAGCGTTCGGTGTAGAATAACAATAAAATTCGGCGGGATTTTGAAAATCTTTGACTTATCATAACTTTTTAAATAAAAGCAAAAGAAAAAAACTAACTTCACCATTATATTTTCACCCGTCGTTTACATTAGCTGTGAGATAAGGTATCGCAACTTCAAAATAAGGGTGTATATGTATATGTATTTTATAAATTACACGAGTACGTTTGACAAAAGGAAATGTCTCAGCACATGCTGCATGAGATGTGCATCCCAGGCAGCGCTGATTGTCAGACACCCCTACCCCTAAGATGGTTTAATGGGGTTGGCCTGCTTTTCTCTTAACTTCTATAATGAAAGTAAATTACTTAAGTACTTATTTAATATTATAAACGAAAAATCAAAATCAAAAAACAACAATAAAAATAGAAATATAGTGGTTGTATGAGTATGGTATGTGACTGATGTATGTGTATGTGTGTCTGTCTGTCATTCTACGTGCGTGTGTGCGTGTGTTCTAATGTAGTGCCGCACTCACACTGCGGGACTGACGACTGATCGCACTCACACGGGAGGGAGAGGGAGAGTGGGGACGGATATCAGCTGATGATGATGATTTTTCCTGATTCTCTATTTCTTATACTCACCCATAGACATCGCATTGCAAAGTTGACAGTCGGTAAACTGTTCACTTCTTCTTTTCCGAACCTTTATCCCATGTCTATTTGAGGTCGGTTTTCAGTTTAACCAGATTTGGCGGAATGTCAGTATTTTACGTGAAGCGACTGCCATCAGACCTTCACAACCCAGAGGGCTATACGACATTTTTTGATTAAACCAAATGTTAGACTTTTGAGGGCTCTAACTACCCGTAACGATTGTCGATGATGTTAGTACGACAGCCGGGACTGACGGCTTTACGTGCCCTCCGAAGCACGGAAACGGTCATGAAATTAAAAGTTTAGTAACGACCCATCACAGTCACGACGGTGCCAGACGTTGCTTAACCGCACTGATCACAAGAGATCTGCGGGTAGCACTGGCCCACGAGCGGTTCACTTACAAGTACATAATTATGCTAAAATATATTATGAGAGAAGAGAAGAGAAGAGTTAATATGAACGCACTAAACTTAGAAACTACTTAACCGACATGAATAATTATTTTAGCAAGATAGCTCGTTTATTGAGTACTAGCGGCACCCCGATTTCACCCGCGTAGTTCCAGTTCCCGTAGGAATATGGGAAAAACCTTCCCACTGAATCACTCTATCTATTAAAACAAACCGCATCAAAATCCGTTGCGTAGTTTTAAGGTTCTAAGCATACATAGGGACAGAGAAAGCGACTTTGTTTTATACTTTGTAGTGATAGCGAAGATTTACAAATACGTTCTTTTACCTTTTCTTCCTTATTTCAATGGTTTTCCAACCACCCTAGCGGATCCCTAACGCTGTCAGTGGCTAGTCTTACGTGCTTTAAAGGATAAAAATACGGGGAACATGAGTCATAGAGAGTATCATACAGCTTTAGATAAAGGACCGGCAAAGATTTGTGACGTACAGAGAGGTAGCTTTACGACGGCCGAAGATTTATACCTACGTATGCTTGAATCTGCGGTTTTTTAAATATTAAAATTGATGCAATAGGGATATATTTTCGTGGTAGTAATTCCCCTTGGGACCCCTAATTTAGTCCTTCTGTCTAGGAGAGCCCCACATAACCAGCGTGAGTCCTCCCGTTCTCGGCTCTCGGTGGTATGCAGGTCTATGCATTTTTACAGCGAGAAAAAAAAAGAACGTATTTAGCATAATTTTATCCCCGCATTCCCACGGGATCGGGAACAATGCGGGTAAAACCCGGGGCACAGCTAGTTTTGAATAAATTAGCTTAGCTAGCGAACTGCAACCTAATAAACTTGTGAAATAAAAAATACCTACATTATCCTACCTTTTCTGTATACATACTTACTCTTTGCCAGCCCCATTACCGGGAGGTCCCGTGTCACTGTCACCCACACTGATACCATAAAGTGTCAAGTACTTACATTAATTGAACTAGCTTACCCCCGCGGGTTTGATCGCTAATCCAGGTAAGTAGTTCTATTTTAATCACTATTTTAGGCTTCTAAAACAGTAGGCAGTGGTGTGTACTTTTACTATTTAAGTGCATTGATCTGACCTAGCTTTGAATGTATTTTAGATGAATAGTAAGTAATATGCCTAGTTATAAGGAATATAAGCTTGCATAATCATTCCCTCCATCATCTCATTACAGTAACTGACCCCTAACTAACTGCTATAGAAATACCAAACTTGAAATAGTCAACTCTGCTACATTGTTAGGAATAGACCTAGACACACATTTAAATTGGAAACCACATATATTAAAAGTAGAAAAGAAAATGTCCTCTTTCATATACGCAACTCCTACACCTTAAACGTAGAACTGATTTCAAAACTGCTCTCAGCGCTTACTATGCCTACGCACACTCAGTTCTCTCTTATAGTATCATCCTGTGGGGAAACTCTTGCGATTAGGGTTCAGAACCGGGAAATCCCGGAACCGAAAATCCCGGGATTTCCCGGTTCTTTAATAGTAGTCAAAGAACCGGTTCTCAATGAATAAGAACCGGGATTTTCGGTATTTTCGGGAAATAACGAATCATGTTAACTATATAATCATTTGTTTGATTTTAATCTTCTATTAACATCATTTATTCTTTTTATACAAAATATTCAAGCTAAAACCATATTCTCATTAAAATGTTGTATCTGTAGGTACCTGGTAGATCATTATTCCATCATAAGACAAAATGTGGTACTTAAAAAGCTTACGAACACCTTCTCACAATTCCAACTACTAGCGTGGAGCCAGAAAGAATTTTCTCCTCAGCTGGCCTTTTTTGTAACAAAATTAGATCTCGATTAGGTGATGCAACTTTAGATGCAATGATCTTTTTGAAGACACATTACCAAGAGAACAAGAAAGTTTAATTTTAAGGACCAAAATGAAGATAATATTTAGGAGAATCGGCCTACGATATACGTTGATGTGTTATATGTACAACTTTATCAAAAGATTCGTGGAAGTTTACCAACCGCTGCCCAACCCAGCTGTATTCGCTTCTTAACCTCACTCTCCAGATTGTTTCTACCCAATGGCATTATTTACCCGAGGTAGTTGTATTTTTGAACAATCTCGAGAGGGGTACCGTGTACTAGGATCGGCTCCGGCATAACAAGGCTATTAACCATGACCTTGGTCTTGTCAAAATTCACGCCGAGGTCGACCCAACGAGAGGCATTTAGGTTTATGCCCCTTCCAGCATAAGGCAAAGTTTTAAATGCGTCTTCCAGCGCGTTGGTGAACAGTTTCGGGGATATAACGTCACCCTTTCTTACACCTCTGCACAGTTGGATAGACTTTAACTGTCGGCACTGAACTTGAACGGTCATTTCTGCGGCATCATACAGACATCTCAACACCTCTACATAACGAGTATCGACCTGGCAGCCCAGCCCTTCTCATAGTCCACAAATGCAAGACACAGAGGCTGATTATACTCTTAGATCATCTGTATAATTTGCCTCAATGTGTGGATGTGGTCTGTGGTGCCATAACCGCTTCGAAACCCGGCCTGTTCGAGGGGCAGAAATTTGACGAGTCTTCTTGATAGACGTATTGAGACAACCCTCGAGAACAGCTTGTAAACATGGCTCAAAAGCGAGATGGGTCTATAGTTCTTTAGCAGGGTTTTATCCCTTTTTTTTGGAGTAGAGCACCATCACGCATCTGTTCCAAGCTTTTGGAGTTCTCCCGGAGTGGATGACATCGTAAAACAGCTTTTGCAGTTTCCGCAGCACTGGCCTGCCTCCTGCTTTAAGAGGCTCAGTCGTGATGTTATTTTAATGTGTTAAAGCAATCAATGCTTATCTTGCCATGCCAGAATGCGCAATATGTGTTATTTAATATAAATAACATTTTTTAGACTATATTTACCTTCAAAACTAAAAATAAGAAAAAAATCCCGAAAGTACCGAAAATCCCGGGAAATCCCGGTTCTGATTAGTACTGGTACCGAAAATCCCGGTTCTGTTATTTATACCGGTTCTCGATACCCTACTTGCGATGCATTAAAGTTATTTATACTGCAAAAAAAATGTATAGGAATTCTAACAAATATAGACCAGTTAGAGTCTTGTAGGCCTCATTTCATAAAACACCGTATACTCACCCTTTCATCTATTTATATTCTTGAATCATGTAAATTTGTTAAAAAACACCCTCATTTCTATACACCTATAGCAACTGTCAAAAGAAATGATAGATATAATATAAATCAATAAACTAGTAATGCCTTTCTCAAAATTAAAACTAGTTTCTTCAAGCCCCCATCATATGTCTATAAAAATTTATAACCATATACCTAACTATATAAAAAACTTGGAAACACCTACTCAATTTCATACACAATTAAAATCATTCCTGGTAGAGAAATCTTATTATGACATGAAAGAATTTTTTGAAGACTCATTTTGACTTAAAGTTATTAGTAGCTAGTAAAGTTATTACTCTAATTAAGTTTACTAACAAACATATGTTTTTATTTTAATTTTATATAAGTACTTACCTAATTTAACATTGCTTTGTTAAGATTACTGTTATGTTATTATTATGGCTTATTCCACTCAACCCCAAAACAATTGCTTTCGCATTATTTCTATCCATACATTCATTCCACTATTACCCCAAAGTGATCATAAGGACCAAAATTGAATAAACAAATATTTCCATACTTCAATTCCACTTACACCCCAAAAAAATCTGGTAGAGTCAACAGAAAAAATAAATAAAACACGTATATAATTATAACTAGCCTTTGCCTGCGACTTCGTTTGCGTGGAATAATTAAGAACTTTGGGATAACGCTAAATTTTACCAAGAATATCATAAGCAAAACCGCGGGTTACAGCTAGTTTTACTTTTAATAAAGTCAATCGACACCAGCCGCCTACAATATTCTGATCCTGATTTCCTTGACATGGGTCCTCGCGAATATCCGCTTTCTAACAAAACAAGAATTTTAAAATGTTCCATTCATGATTACAAAGAAATCGCGTATCAAACACACAAGAAAATAAAAAAACATACAGGGCGAATAGAGAACCTCCTCCTGTCTTTTGGTAGTCGGTTAAATAAAGTGGATCAAATTACAACTTTAAACTAGAATGATAGTTTTTGCAAATATTACAATACTTAAATATCTCTAGAATTTATATACAGTAAACTTAACTAACAAAAATATAAAATCACAGCTTTAGATTAGAATTTAAAATCACAACATCTGACATAATTTTGGTGGAAAACTCTTTAGCTTAAAATTTACAATCACTCTTGAAAATCTGGGGGCACGGCAGTGCCCCCCGCCAAGTCGAGCGCGAAGCAAACACTGCCGTACCATCCTTTACAGGAACCATTTCGCCGCATTTTCAGGCCCCTATTTGACTACCTCTGGATAAGACTAGAACGCTGAAATTTTCGTCATCCAGTAAGCTATACAATCACATACTTAAAATAAAATTTCAAGTCTGTAGGTCATTTAGTTCCCAAGTTAAGCGAAAGCAAAGTTTCGCATTTTAGACACTCACTCACTCACTCACTCACTCACTCACTCACTCACTCATGATCATCAAAATAGAACTAGTACTTCCCATAAACCTAGAGAGCTGAAATTTGGTACAGAGTTAGGGTTTAATGGCCACATAAAGGGAAAACTATAAAAACTAGGATAATCGAACGGGAACGGGAATTATACGGGAATGGGAACGGGAATTGTAACTCAAGAACGGCTGAACTGATTTGGCTGAAAATTGGTGGGGAGGTAGCTTAGAACCAGGAAAAGGACATAGGATACTTTTAATCCCGAAATTCCCACGGGATTGGGAACGGGAATTTAAAAATCAAGAACGGCTGAATTGATTTGGCTGAAAATTGGTGAGGAGGTAGCTTAGAACCAGGAAAAGGACATAGGATACTTTTAATCCCGAAATTCCCACGGGATTGGGAACGGGAATTTAAAAATCAAGAACGGCTGAACTGATTTGGCTGAAAATTGGTGGGGAGGTAGCTTAAAACCAGGAAAAGGACATAGGATACTTTTAATCCCGAAATTCCCACGGGATTGGGAACAGGAATTTAAAAATCAAGAACGGCTGAATTGATTTGGCTGAAAATTGGTGGGGAGGTAGCTTAGAACCAGGAAAAGGACATAGGATACTTTTAATCCCGAAATTCCCACGGGATTGGGAACGGGAATTTAAAAATCAAGAACGGCTGAATTGATTTGGCTGAAAATTGGTGGGGAGGTAGCTTAGAACCAGGAAAAGGACATACGATACTTTTAATCCCGAAATTCCCACGGGATTGGGAACATGAATTTCTAAAATCAAGAACGGCTGAATTGATTTGGCTGAAAATTGGTGGGGAGGTAGCTTAGAACCAGGACAAGAACATAGAACACTTTAATCCCGAAAATCCCACGGGATTGGGAACGGGAATTTATTACTCAAGAACGGCTGAATTGATTTGGCTGAAAATTGGTGGGGAGGTAGCTTAGAACCAGGAGTAGCACATAGAAAACTTTTAATCCCGAAATTCCCACGGGAATGGGAACGGGAATTATAATTCTAGAACAGCTGAACTGATTTGGCTGACAATTTGTGGGGAGGTAGCTTAAAAACTATTTATGTATAGATACTTTTTATCCCGAAATTCCCACGGAATCGCGAACGGGAACTACGCGGGTGAAACCGCGGGGCGCTTAATAATATAATACTACTCCTAAAAAATAAGTGTGTCAAATAAGAAAATCTAATAAAATAAATCAATATAAACAAGTTTTAACAAAAAGAAATGAAATCCCACCAAAAACATTCTGTAAAAAACTAGCCAAGTCTCGATGGAGCTGCTTGTTTAACTCTAAAAAGTAATGAAATCTAGACAGACTCGTGCCAAGTCTAAGGTTCCTTACTGCGATTTCTTTATTATTATAGTTAATGTTGTGTGACTTGGCCGTTGAAGGGTACACATGTATGTACACAAGGGTACAAAACTAGGTGCTCCATGACGCTATTGCACCAATCTTAAAAAATCCAGAACCTATCCATTGACGATAGAAAATTTGCTTAATTATAGCCACTTGAAAAATGTTGATTCAATATCCAGTCAATTGTAGGCTTGATAAAGCTGCGTATTTTAATAATGTTATAACATTACGTGTAAACAAAATTGACATGTACCCACTACTAACCTTTTAAACAATGTTCAACGGCCAAGTCACACAACATTAACTATAATAATAAAGAAATCGCAGTAAGGAACCTTAGACTTGGCACGAGTCTGTCTAGATTTCATTACTTTTTAGAGTTAAACAAGCAGCTCCATCGAGACTTGGCTAGTTTTTTACAGAATGTTTTTGGTGGGATATACTTTTCTTTACAGAGCGATTGCATTGTGGTAGGCGTGTCGTGGTCTACTAATTCTTTTATCGCTTTAAATGTGTTTGATATTGTTGACACTACTAAAAATAAGTAAGGTAAGTGGATAAAAAATATTACGATTTTAAATCCTTCTAAAAACGTCTTGGGGTAGTAGTGGAAATATTTTTGGGGTTGAGTGGCATAAGCCATTATTATAAGTTAATTAGTTAAAAGTATTAATTGCTTGTTAGCCCTCTCATATTGCTATGCCCTCCCAGGGCGTCACATGTATACCTACCCACTTTTACATACCAACTTAATATTGTAATGTGACATGCAATGAATAAATAAATAAATAACTAAGTCCGTAACTTGTATCTAGGGTATCAGAAACTACGCACACACTCATTCACACACACACAGACCGAGACATACATAAAACTACTTATAACGTAAGAAAATGTAAAAGAAAACTATTACGACAACAATCCGTTAAAAGTTATTTTTATTTAATTTCAATAATTAGTTCTACTTTAATCTCTATCTTAAAGGTTATATACCTACATACTCACTATCGGTCTGCCCTGGCTTCGAATGGATTTTATATGAATAATAAGTAACCTATAATATTATATGTGAATGAGTGTGTGCGTAGTATCTGTTACCCTAGATACAAGTTACGGACTTAGTTAGGGGTCAGTTACTGTAATGAGATGATGGAGGGAATGATTATGTTTATGCTTTCTCTGTCCCTATGTCCCTACGTAAGCTTAGATCTTTAAAACTACGCAACGGATTTTGATGCGGTTTGTTATAATAGATAGAGTAATTCAGTGGGAAGGTTTTTAGCATTTTAACCCCATACTCCTACGGGAACGGGAACTACGCGGGTGAAACCGAGGGGCGCCGTTAGTAATTTGATTGACTTATATGTAGTTAATTATTTTTGTATAGTAAAAATATTTTGGGAATCGAACCCATGATCTGGAAGTCCACATTAATACTATAACATAATTCATTCCCTCCATCATCTCACTACAGTACCTAACTGACCCCTAAGTTCGTAACTTGTATCTAGGGTATCAGAAACTACGCACACACTCATTCACACACACATAGACCGAGACAAACATTTGTGGTTCACACAAATATTCACCCCGCACGGGAATCGAACCCGCGCGCGGATGGCAGTCCGGCATGGTGACCACTCTGCCATCGAGGTCGTCTCACTGTAACCATACCATTTAGGTTTTTAATATAAGTATTTTGTATGAGGAACTTCTGTACAATATTCCATACTTCCAGACACAAAACTAGGAAATAAAAAACAGAAATAATTTCAATTTTATTTATTTAGTCTTTGATAATAATTATGATAATTTATACACACTATTTACATACATACACACAACATTGATTTTTGTACATAAATCGAAATTTTATACAACATTTTTTACAAGATAAATCACAATTTCAAAACTTAAATAAAAGGTCATCAATTATTGAGAAAAAAGGAAAAAAAAAAATATCATCAGTGAGAGATCTTACAGGACGATACTACTACTATATACTCGTGTTTGAGATCACCAACACGCTCCAAGCGTGGTGATTACGGCTATTCCTCCTCACTGTACTAATATCATCAGTGAGAGATCTTACAGGACGATACTACTACTATATACTCGTGTTTGAGATCACCAACACGCTCCAAGCGTGGTGATTACGGCTATTCCTCCTCACTGTACTAATATCATCAGTGAGAGATCTTACAGGACGATACTACTACTATATACTCGTGTTTGAGATCACCAACACGCTCCAAGCGTGGTGATTACGGCTATTCCTCCTCACTGTACTAATATCATCAGTGAGAGATCTTACAGGACGATACTACTACTATATACTCGTGTTTGAGATCACCAACACGCTCCAAGCGTGGTGATTACGGCTATTCCTCCTCACTGTACTAATATCATCAGTGAGAGATCTTACAGGACGATACTACTACTATATACTCGTGTTTGAGATCACCAACACGCTCCAAGCGTGGTGATTACGGCTATTCCTCCTCACTGTACTAATATCATCAGTGAGAGATCTTACAGGACGATACTACTACTATATACTCGTGTTTGAGATCACCAACACGCTCCAAGCGCGGTGATTACGGCTATTTCTCCTCACTGTACTAATATCATCAGTGAGAGATCTTACAGGACGATACTACTACTATATACTCGTGTTTGAGATCACCAACACGCTCCAAGCGTGGTGATTACGGCTATTCCTCCTCACTGTACTAATATCATCAGTGAGAGATCTTACAGGACGATACTACTACTATATACTCGTGTTTGAGATCACCAACACGCTCCAAGCGTGGTGATTACGGCTATTCCTCCTCACTGTACTAATATCATCAGTGAGAGATCTTACAGGACGATACTACTACTATATACTCGTGTTTGAGATCACCAACACGCTCCAAGCGTGGTGATTACGGCTATTCCTCCTCACTGTACTAATATCATCAGTGAGAGATCTTACAGGACGATACTACTACTATATACTCGTGTTTGAGATCACCAACACGCTCCAAGCGTGGTGATTACGGCTATTCCTCCTCACTGTACTAATATCATCAGTGAGAGAGACATTTGGTCCTCAGTGGCATCTTACAGGACTTATTACTAGCTTATTTTAGAACTGGCACATCAGACTATTTAAATAATAATAATATATTATTTTTACAATAAATAAATGTATTTGGTATCAAAATATTTAATACACTATGTTACTAAAATGGCAACTTTTAATTTATTTTTTACCGACTTCAAAGAGGATAGAGTTCTGTGTTCGAAAATTAAAAACAAAGTAAGTATATCTTAATATATAAAATTCTCGTGTCACAGTTTTCGTTGCCATACTCCTCCGAAACGGCTTGACCGATTCTCATGAAATTTTGTGAGCACATTCAGTAGGTCTGAGAATCAGCCAACATCTATTTTTCATCCCGAAATTCCTACGGGAACGGGAACGGGAACTACGCGTGTGAAACTGCGGGGCGCAGCTAGTTTTTAAATAAAAATTTACTATTAGGAAAGGTTCATATCTGACGGAACATGCGTCGCGTATTATCGCGTAACGCCAGAAGAAGCTTCTAGCGTTATCGTATGTACCTTCCCTTAATTCCACGGTAATTTTCGGATGAAAAGTGAAAAGAAAGTTGCTTATTACATCCTCAGCAATCCTTTCAAAATTGGTCCAGCCTTTTGAAACAAACAGACCAACAAATATATTTTCTTTGTACAAAAACATTATTTCTAAAACCTCATTTAACAGTATGAACAAAACAGAATGTGTATGTGTTAAAACAAACAAGTAATACTTTAAAAAAACTTTTTTTAAAACAAGCTTTTATTATCTTTTATTGCATTGTCATGGGACTTACATAAGTATGCCAAATTTCATCTCAATCGGATAACCAGAAGTGGTCGAAAAATGGCTGCAAAATTTGATTACAGACAACGGGACAGGTGACACTAAATAAAAGCTTGTAAAAAGTAACTCAAAGTTGCCATTTACAAAAAAATAAAGTTGCTATTTACAAAAACCTTACTATCTATAAGTCTGTACACATTTTTCAATTTGACTCAACACCCTGCCTATCCTTTCATGTAAAATCTTCGAATTTTTCTCAGGCAAAGACGGGAGAACATCCCTAACTACAGCACTATTTTTTTCATGAAACATTTCACTTATTTTTCTACCAACACTTTGATTATCGTAAAGATACTTTAAACTATCAACTGTAGTTTTTCTGAATAGACATAGGTTATTAAGCATTAGATTATGGTAAGCGTTGTACTTTTTTAATAGTCTGTAACCGTGTAGAAGTCCTGATTCGTTATCTAGGAAGACTAAAAGTCCGCTATCCATTTTCCTAGCTAAATTATGAGCTGGTCCGTCCATTATATTGATATTCCATTGGAAATTAAACAAATTGTTCACCATTCGATCCAAATTTGCAGTCAAAAAGTCGAAAATTATCAAGTCAGACCACTGTGCTAACTCCAAAAGTGTTTTAACGACTTTCTTACTTATTTTCATGTCTATATAGCTGAAATTAGCATGATCTACATTAATTTTTGTATCATTTTCTTTGAGCACCATTTTTAAGATGTCATACTTATTCAAATGTCTCGATGTAGGTTTTAATATATCAGGTATTGAAGCAGATTCCAAGCTTGGAATGTATTTGGTTAAAACAACAGCTCGGTTAGAATTCCATAGTGCGTTTCCAATTTCGTTTGCTACATTTTTCCATAGTTTATCTTTAGTATCCACTATTTTTATAACAGAAGGAGCCAGGTTAGTTAGATTTAATAGTCTTCCAGTATAGAAGCTGAATATTTCTCCTTGTATTTGGTCTGTGTTTTGTCTGTAACGTACACACGCTTGGGTTCCATCTTTAAAAGTGACTAAACGATTTTGCATCCTTCCACAACCTATCTCCATTTTAACAACTTCATTTTCATCAACATATTTCTCCCAGACTTCAGCTGAGTTATCTCCGTAGCCTTGTGGCATTGAATCTTCTATTTCTGGCCCGAAATATACATTATTGTATAGAACTGTGTTTTCATTCGGTATCTTATAATTTGCTTCTTCATTATCTTTTAAAATATCTTTCATAGAATCAGTGAAGTCTTCCAAATAGTTTTTGGTATCTTTGCCTGTAAATGTGACTGCGTTGTAATCATTTGTTTCTTCTTTTAAAATAGTATTTATATGTATTCTTTTTGGAGTGTTTTTCGTCTTTCCTTCACTTGAACTCATTAAAATTATACCGATTGATAAGCCTAGTATGAAACTTAGAACTACGCTAATCAAACAATAGGTATAAAGGCAGTTTTTTGAATTTCTTTTCTCTAAGTTATCATAGATGATATAGTTTGTTTTTCTGCAGAATTTCGTCAGGTCGACTGTGTGTTTCTCTTTCATTCTTGACTGTGAAGTTATTTCTGTCCTTTTCTGGCTCGGATCTTGTAGTCTTTCTTCTAATGAATCCATTTTGTTTTCCTGTAACAAAGAAAAGATTTGTTTAATTTAAATGTTTATCTCGGTCTGTGTGTATGAATGTGTGTCCGTAGTTTGTGATACCCTAGATACAGGTAATGAACATAGTTAGGGGTCAGTCGGTGTAATGAGGTGATAGAGGGATCCACAAATGTTTATCTCGGTATGTGTGTATGAATGTGTGTCCGTAGTTTGTGATACAGGTAATGAACATAGTTAGGGGTCAGTCGGTGTAATGAGGTGATAGAGGGATCCACAAATGTTTATCTCGGTCTGTGTGTATGAATGTGTGTCCGTAGATTGTGATACAGGTAATGAACATAGTTAGGGGTCAGTCGGTGTAATGAGGGAATAGAGGGAACCACAAATGTTTATCTCGGTCTGAAAACACTTCCTTAATTAAATAAACTTTATCAATATTTTGACAGTTACAGCGGCCATCTTGTAATATTATTTTTATAAACTTTCTCTACTTCATATTGAATGATGTGACGTTATTATTACAAAGCCCATAACTTACTTTAGTGAAAGTCGGTTATGTATAAGAATTGAATTTTTATTTTTAAATTCGTGAAGTGGTGTAGTTGGTAGTACTCCTGCCTGCTATGCCGAAGGTCGCGGGTTTGATTTCCACTCGAGACAAATATGTCACATGTCTGTTTGTCTTGGTCTGGGTGGTTTCTATCTATTCTAACATAATACAGGGTGTCCCGTAAGTAGTGGACCAACGGGATGTGGGGGATAGGGGAAAGCGTTACCTACCAGAATCACCAAAATTTATTGTCCTAGGCCTCATAGTTTTGAAGTTATAACGTTGTTTAGATTATCATTATTTTAACGATAATTTCACCTACTTACTAAAAAACGCTGAACGCTGCTTGATATGCTGCTAGACCTCCCATATATAACATATTACATATTCACAATCATTCCCTCCATCATCCCATTACAGTAACGCTCATTCACACACACACACACCCAAACCGAGACAAACATTTGTGGTTCACACAAATATTCACATCGCACGGGAATCGAACCCGCAACCTTACGGATGGCGGTCCGGCATGGTGACCACTCTGCGATCCAGGTCGTCAAATAAAGTTGTATATTTGTTCGAAATCTTGATATGCTTAGACCCCCCATATAGAACATATTACATACATAACAGAGGTCGAGTAAAAATGGTTTTTCTTATGTAAATAGATACCATCTACTAATTTATATGACCCAAACCTGTTATTAGACCAATTATGATTGAGACACAGACATTTTTGTATTTAAATATTATTATAGTGACAATAAATTTATTTTTGAATAATAAAATTGTCACCCATGAAACGATGGACGTTTTGATGTTTTAGATATTACTAGCTGTGCCCGGCGGTTTCACACGCGTAGTTCCCGTTCCCGTGGGATTTTCGGGATGAAAAATAGATTTTGGCCGATTCTCAGACCTATTGAATATGCTCACAAAATTTCATCAAAATCGGTCAAGCCGTTTCGGAGGAGTATGGCAACGAAAACTGTGACACCAGAATTTTATATATTAGATTTATTTTATTTTTATTATTTACTAGAACTGCCCTACGGTTTCACCCGCATAGTTCCCGCTCCTGTAAGAATGTGGGGATAAAAATATGCTAAAAACCTTTCTCTTGAATCACTCTATCTATTAAAGAAAACCGCATCAAAATCCGTTGCGTAGTTTTAAAAATGTAAGCATACATAGGGACAGACAGCAGGAAGCGACTTTGTTTTATACTATGCAAAGATTAGGACGTCCTTGGTTTATGTATCCAAAAACCTGATTTCTATACATTGATTTTATAATTTATGTATATATAATTTATATAGTAATAATGTGTGTTTGTGTTGTTTATTGGCTAAGTCTAGACAGATTTACAATAACACTTATTCACAATTTTTAGATATTTTTTTTTATTACTGACATTAACATCTATAAATTATTGAATTAGTTACAAGTTATTATTTAACTTATTTTATACTAGCTCCGTCTTGCGGTTTTACCCTAGTTCCCGATCCCGTGGGAATTTCGGGATAAAACATAGCCTATGTCCTTCCCCGGACCATAAGCTACCCCTGTACCAAATTTCAAGTCAATCGGTTCTGTAGTTTAGCCGTGAAAAGGTAACAGACAGAGTTAGTTTCGCATTTATAAATTTAAGTAAGGATTTGATTTCATCATCATCATCAGCTCATATAATGTCCCCACCGAGGCACAGAATTGGGAATACTCTATGGTAAGTAAAGAAGTCTGACAGACGCGTGATAAGGTGTGTCCCATAGGACACCATTCACCAGTATTGTTCAATTTTTTGTTACAGTATGTCAATGTGTTGGTCACTGTCAACTGGCGACACGCGTTCCGATATAACCAGAGAGTAGATAACATTTATATACTTCTAGGCTAGCATGACTTCGAAAACGCGATAGATACAGCGATTTATTGACATCCAACTGTCAAAATTGGATAATTTACCACGTGATTAATTTTAGGACATTTGGTCATGCTCGCGAAATCGATATAGCTATTTATTGACATCCAACTGTCAAAATATATAATAAATATAGCCGCCATATTTAATTTTTCATATCGTATCACTCCATATTCATTTGGTCATGCTCGCGAAATCGATATTATTTCGTGGTGTCGATATATTTTATCACGCACAGTATGCTAGGGGGGCTGAATTCGCAAATTTTCAGTTAATTGTCATAATTTTAATTATGGAACCCAAACTTAAACATCAATGTTATATCGGTATACATTTGAAGTCGCCTGGACATTTATACGCGTTCCAATCCCGGTATTCGAACCGGGAACATCCACAAAAACAGAACAGATTTTTATTTAATGATTTTGAGCGTCTTTGAGTATCATTAGAAGTATTTATTCGCAGAACAGATGAACAATTAAAATATATCTTTTTGTTCAAAAATATTTTGGACATAATGTCATGAAGAATCTTATATGACCTGTGTTTATTAGGATTTTCCTACTAATATTATAAATGCGAAAGTTTTTATGTGAGTTTCGATGTTTGTTCCACTTTTTCACGCAAAAACTACTGCATCAATTTTGATTAAATTTGGTACAGATGTTCCTTATAACTAGGAATAACACATAGGACACTTTTTATCCCGAAATTCCCATGGGATTGTGTATAAGTAATCGTATGTTTTATTGTAACTTTTTGTAGTCACAAATCCTACCAATAGATGGCGTTGTTACTTAATTTTTAACACGATGGTGAATTGTGCCGAGATTGTATGATACTGCGAGCTATGCATTCTCACGGGAGCGGGTACTACGCGGGTAAAACCGCGGGGCGCTGCTATTATATAATAAGTAGTAGAACTTTTGAACGATTCTGATTCTGTTACTGATTCGATTCCTGTGTGAAGAATATCATTAAATAATACAAGTAAATCCTAACTAATATTATAAATGCGAAAGTAACTCTGTCTGTCTGTTACCTTTTTACGGCTAAATTACTGTACTGATTGACTTGAAATTTGGTACAGGGGTAGCTTATGGTCCGGGGGAGGACATAGGGTACATTTTATCCCGAAATTCCCACGGAAACGGGAACTACGCGGGTGAAACCACGGGGCGCTGCTAGTTATTCATATATTTGATATAGAGTCACAATCTTTCCTGTGCAGGTGACAGCGTCGCTGTATTCGCATCTTTTGGTTGTTAGTTTATTGAAAATGTATCCAAATGACATTAGAGTCACAATGACAATAGGAGCTTACAATTTTGGCCGCCGGCACAGACAAGATTGTGACTTGTGTTACTGGTCGTAGAGAGCCGAAAGGCACGTGTGTTTGTTGGGGGGAGTAGGCTACCACTAAGTAAGGATTTTTGGAAATTCCTCCCCTAGGGGGGGAGAAAACGGGGAAAAGATCCAAATTCTACCCGAAGTCATTATTTTACGCGAACGAAGTCACGGGCAAAAGCTAGTAAGGTGATAAAGTGACTGATTATTACGTTATAATATTAAAAACTCAAAAAATAAGTTAAAATATGCAAAACGGTATAGTTCGCAATTTAGCGAACCCCTGTATTAAAAGTTCAAAATAATATATTTATTATCGGTTCGCCCCGCGGCCATTTTCGAAAATAAGATAAAATAAATATAATGTAATAATACACAAACACACGGACATGTATAGATATTAACGTGAATGATTTCGGGGCCAGATTGTGAAGTACTGGGCGCAGAAAAAGTTTAGATATAATTTTGCGCGTGATAAAAGATATAGACACCACGAAATAATATCGATTTCGCGAGCAATATTAAATATGGCGGCTATATTCATTATATTTCGACAGTTGGATGTCGATAAATAGCAATATCGATTTCGAGAGCATGACCAAATGTCATAAAATTTATTACGTGGTAAAATTAAATATGGCGGATATTTTCATCATATTTTGACAGTTGGATGTTGATAAATTGCTATATCTATCACGTTTTCGATGTCATGCTAGCCCGGATGGAGTGTTTATTATAACTAGCAGAATGGTTACTATATCCGATGACTTGAAATTTGGTACAGGGGTAGCTTATGGTCCGGGGGAGGACATACGCTATGTTTTATACAGAAATTCGCCCGGGATCGGGAACTGTGGGGCACAGCTAGGAAAGAAATATTTGCGGTTTCGATACCCTTTGACGATTTTCGCTCTCCAATTTTTGTAATACTCGCAAACGTTTTTATAGGGTTTTTTGAATTCACGTAAGAACTGATTTTTCTATCGCCGGATATCTTTTATTCGACGAATAAAATTGACGTTTGACAGGTTTTCTATGAAATAACTGTCAAAATTTCAAAATTATTCCTGAACTGAAGTTATCTGGCGATGGAAAAATCGGCCGTAAGTCTTACAAACGTCAATTCATTTTAAAATTGAGAGATTTCATCTAAATTAGTTCAGTAATTTTTACCTTAAACAAGTAACAAATATCCATCCAGCCATACAAACATACACATTTACAGCCTTACCAATAAAAAATACCCACTGTGTATATTCTTGATATAACGAATTATTAATATGCTTCACACTCGTTATATCAAGAATATACACAGTGGGTATTTTTTATTAGTAAGGCTGGTATAATATTATAACATTAAATTAAAAATTTAAAAAACCCCCAACACAATTACTTTCAAACCCCCATAACTTTTAAACGGGTCAACCGATTTTCATCAAACATGTCTAAGAACACTCGCACGTAAGTCCCCTTTAATACAAAAAAAATCTACTAAATTGAAATCGGTTCATCCGTTCGGGAGCTATGATGCCACAGACAGACAGATACACACACACACACACACACAGACACGTCAAACTTATAACACCCCTCTTTTTGCGTCGGGGGTTAAAAATGTAGGATATAAATAACCTGTCCCATTTTACCTGCGACCAGTACTTTAAGAGTGAAAAAATTTTTGGAATACCATGCGCCATACGATCGTATCGCGGGTTCGACTCCCGACCGGTTTCAAAAATAGATGTCTCTATTGAAATCGGTGTCCTGGGTTCTATTCTGTGTCCTTGTAATATTATTTTATTTATTTACTATTTGTTATGTCTTTTCCATTCACGGAACTATTAAGGAGTCCCGGTCTTTTGGAAGGCTAGTATGGGGCCAAAGCCAACACACGGAAGCCCTTTGACATACATATTTAATCTTGTGTAAAGGATGCACAATCCGGCGACTATCCCTGTATAACACTATAAAATGCATCCAAGGACAGTCCCCGGTTCTGCTGGGACTATTGTAAATGTATGGAAAACTACGACTGGGTTATGGGAATGGGATGTTCAATGGACTGGATATCGGGGAGCTATGGGGAATATTTACTATTTTATTATTATTTATTTACTCTTTATACGTTTTAAGTTGAAGTTTTCATATGGCCAGACACACCCTTGACTGTTTCTTTTTACCTCGAGTAAACCAACAGGATGCGTCTAGTGTTAACAAAAGAACCATTTTTTATAAAACTTTTTGTTATTCATAAGGTTTCGACAAATGTTTGGTTAACCGCACGATATAGAGCGATGCAAACAAGAATCGAATCTGCTACCTATCATGTTACATTTGTTGTATAAACTACTAACTAGTTTTAGCGAATGGGTTTTTGAAGTGAAAACTTCTTTAGCGGCGCTGAGCACTTTTTTTGTATGGGTAAAAACTTTCAAACTCGCGTCAGGGTCACGTGATGCTGATCGAAAAAGCGTAAGATCAGCATCACGTGACGTTTATGATAACTGAAGTAAGAAACAAACATTGTATTCTACCTCATAAATGATAGTACTTTTATACTTATAATTAAACACAACGTTAATATTGAAGTTTTCACTTCTGCCGGCACTCCCGGAGTGCTACCTTTTTTTTTAAATAATCATATTAGTACAGTGAGAAGAAATAGTCGTAATAAATTAAAAAAACCTTTTTAAAACAAGCTTTTTTATCTTTTATTGCATTGTCATGGGACTTACATAAGTATGCCAAATTCCAGCTCAATCGGATAACCAGAAGTGGTCGAAAAATGGCTGCAAGATTTGATTACAGACAACGGGACAGGTGACACTAAATAAAAGCTTGTAAAAAATGTTTAACTAAGTGTGCGTGTTGGTGATCTCAAACTAGAGCTATGTTTGGAAAATATACGAAAACATTTCTTGTAACATATTATTAGGTATTATTCTGATTAACCTTAAGGGGGTGTGGATTCGATTTCCGTGAGAAGTCAATATTTTTTCAATTTATTTTTCATATAAATCCATTCGATGATCATTGCGAGAAAGCAGTCATACATAGTTCCTTTCGTATCTAAATATATTATGTAACTCAAAGGTGACTGACTGACTGACATAGTGATCTATCAACGCACAGCCCAAACCACGAGACGGATCGGGCTGAAAGGCATGCAGGTAGATGTTATGACGTAGGCATTCGGTTTCATTAATTCTACCCCCAAGGGGATAAAATAGGGGATGAAAGTTTGTATGACGGAAGTCATTATTCCATGCGGACGAAGTCGTGGGCAATATATATTAGCAGAATAACGGTCTCTATTAGTTCCAAAATAAAATATCAAAGTATCATAATAAATAACGTTTAAAAAACAAATCGTCCATTATAAAGAAAAAAGAACTTACAATAATAAACCACAAAATATCATATCCTTATAAAACATAAATAAAGTATCTTTTATTCTAAAACAAGTTTTATTTCTTCAATAATAAAGTCGTATTTTGAATGTAAAGTAATGACTTTGACAGTATACATTAAATGTCAAACATGACAGGTCGTTTGTTTTTTTAAAAACAATGTGACATAGGTTTGTTTTTATGAATATCTTTTTATTTATTAATCTATAATATATCCTAATCACTACATAGTATAAAACAAACTCGCTTCCCGCTGTCCGTCCCTATGTATGCTTACATCTTTAAAACTACGCAACGGATTTTGATGCGGTTTGTTTTAATAGATAGAGTGATTCAGTGGAAAGATTTTTAACATATTTTTTGCCCTGCATTCTCACAAGAGAGGGAACTACGCGGGTGAAACCACGGGGCACTGCTAATCTACACCATAATATTACTAGCGGCGCCCCGCGGTTTCACCCGCGTAGTTCCCGTTCCCGTAGGAATATGGGGATAAAATTATACTAAAAACCTTCCCACTGAATCACTCTATCTATTTAAACAAAATCCGTTGCGTAGTTTTAAAGATCTAAGCATACATAGGGACAGAGAAAGCGACTTTGTTTTATACTATGTACCTAGTGATTATAAAGAGGAAAGATTTGATTGTTTGTTTGTAACGAATAGGCTCCGAAACTACTGAACCGATTTCAAAAATTCTTTCACTCATGGAAAGCTAATTTATCAGTGCGTGACATAGCCTATGTTTTATCCCCGTATTCCCACGGGAACGGAAACTACGCGGTTAAAATATAATTCAACTAGCTTCCGTAAATAAATGTGAAATGTATTATTGTGATAGCAATTGTATTATTTATTTAAACACTCTGTGGGTGGACAGTGTTATGGGCCATTTAACTCAGGTATTAAGTTACGGACTAGGTCTTAACTTAAGACCTAGAAATAGGTATTGTTTGTTATTATGAAATACTGAGACCTATTGTGTTATTTATACCAATCCTTACTAATATTATAAATGCGAAAGTAACTCTGTCTGTTTGTTACCTTTTCACGGCTAAACTACTGAACTGATTGACTTGAAATTTGGTACAGGGGTAGCTTATGGTTCGGGAAAGGTTTTATCCGAATTCACACAGGATCGGGAACTATGGGTAAAACCAAGGGCTAGTAAGTAATCTTTTTCCGAACCTTTATCCCATGTCTATTTGGGGTCGGTTTTCAGTTTAACCAGATTTGGCGGAATGTCGGTATTTTACGTGAAGCGACTGCCATCAGACCTTCACAACCCAGAGGGCTATACGACATTTTTTAGTTAAACCAAATGTTAGACTTTTGAGGGCTCTAACTACCCGTAATGATTGTCGACGGAGCTAGTAAGTAATACACGTTAAAAGTTACTTTTTAACCCCCGACGCAAAAAGAGGGGTGTTATAAGTTTGACGTGTCTGTGTGTGTGTGTGTGTGTGTGTATCTGTCTGACTGTGGCATCATAGCTCCCGAACGGATGAACCGATTTCAATTTAGTTTTTTTTGAAAAAGGGGACTTACGTGCGAGTGTTAGACATGTTTGATGAAAATCGGTTGACCCGTTTAAAAGTTATGGGGGTTTGAAAGTAATTGTGTTGGGGGTTTTATTAATTTTTATTTCATGGCATATTTTCAGTGGTGACACGTTGAGCCGGTCTGACTTTTCAACCATTTTTAATCATTTTGACGTGAACCACAATTTAATGCATCAAAGGTCAGATGTCACGATTTCAATGTTACTTGACAAGTTTTTATGAAACTTTTTACAGTAAACAGCTCATTCTCACGGAGTCAAATCTTTGTTGAGGTCATGGAGTGATTTGAGTTACAAAAGCAGAATTTGAAATGTTGAGTCACTGTTACCCGACTGTAGTGAAGGAAAAGAGGGGTTATGATTAAGATTTGACGACCTCGATGGCAGAGTGGTCACCATGAAGATTTATCCTAGATGGTTGAGTGACAGGATGCCTTCCGTAAGGTTCCGTGTTCGATTCCCGTGCGGAGTGAATATTTTTGTGAACCACAAATGTTTGTCTCGGTCTGTGTGTGTGCGTAGTTTCTGATATCCTAGATACAAGTTACGGACTTAGTTAGGGGTCAGTTACTATAATGAGATGATGTAGGACTTTTTTTTCTATTAATTATGTTCAATTTTTTTTCCATTTGTCAAATTATAATAAGTTTAGAAGTTACTAGCTTTTGCCCGCGACTTCGTCCGCGTGGAGTAATGAAATCTGGCTTTTTTTTATTTGAATTTGGGTTTTTACCCCTTTTCTCCGCCTTTCCAAAAATCCTCTCTTAGTGGTAGCCTACTCCCCCAAACAAACACACGTGCCTTTCAGCTCTCTACGACCAGTAGTTTCGGCTGTGCGTTGTCTGTCAGTCAGTCAGTACATCACTCAGTAACGGAAGACTTTTACAAAAATATATAGAAGAGAGAACATTTGCACATACATAATATACAATACATACTAGTAAAAAAACTGACCCCTAACTAAGTTCGTAACTTGTATCTAGGGTATCAGAAACTACGGACACACTCATTGTGATATAATTAATTAATGCTTAGGTTTAAACTTAAAGTCTAACAATACCTAAAACATGACTAATACCTAGACACAATCAAAGGCTAGATTTGGGTCTAGATAACTAAGTTATTTAGGTCTGATAACAAACACCTTTGGAAATTACTGCGTTCATTTTTAATCTAACGAAAAACTTAGATATACCTACTTAATAATAGAGGGTGGTTCCCGTTCCCGTGGGAATACGGGGATAAAATATGTAGTATAAGTATGTTACTCAGGGTGAATGTAGCTTTCTAATGGTGAAAGAATTTGAAATTAATAAACTCAAAAACTACTGAACCGAATTCAATAATTTTTTCACTAATGGAAAGCTACATTATCAATGAATAAAATAAGCGAGTAAAACCGAGGGATGCGCCTACTAAAATATAGATTTCTAAACACAAATTATTTAAATTAAATTTGACACTTTTAAGTGTTATGTAAATCCTACTAATATTATAAAGCCGAATGTTTGTGAGTGTGGATGTTTGTTCCTCTTTCACGCAAACACTACTGAATGGATTTTTATGAAATTTGGTGCAGATGTTCCTCATACCTAGGAATAACATAGGATACTTTTTATCCCAAAATTCCCACGGGATAAGGTTCCATGCGGGTAAAACCGCACAAATAGTAATTAATAAAATAAAAATATCAACAAATTATAAAAATACTAACCTTCATAGAAAATCCTTAATAAATTAAAAAGAACTAAATAGTCTGTGTTGACATCCAATAATTAAAAAAACACTTGAAATCCACAAAATTCATTTAAAATCACTTCATTTCTTTTATATAGCTACACTTCACGTAAAAGTATTATGTTTATTCCAAATTTAAACGCGTCTCAACTCTTGCGCAGCTTATAGAGAACTGAAATGTCTCTCATAAGCTTTTGAATAAGAAATGCTTTGTCTCTTTCTGTCCTGCTTTAAGCTGTAGGATAGAAAGAGACAGATATACGCTTTGGTATGCGATAAAACTTTTTTTTCTGTTCTTTAGGAATCCATACTTATGGTATATTGTCATATGTATGTCATATTCATTTGAAAATAAAAATAAATTATCGATTTTTTGACGTTAAAATGTAGTGACTCTGCTATGCTAATGGTTAGGAATTCGAGTCTCTTTATAGGTAAGTAGTTTGTCAATGGTTGCGTGTTTGATTCCCGGTAAATGTAATAAGTTTGATTCTCGATAAAATTTTTCGATTTTATGTAGATTTTTGGCTATGGTTGCGGATTTGATTCCCGGTAAATGTAATTAAAATGGTAGGAGTTCGACTCCCGATAGAAGTAGTTTAGTTTGTCAATGGTTGGTTGCGGGTTCGATTCTCGATAAATGTAATTAAATGTTAATGTAATTAAAAGTTACTATTCAAATGGTTTCAGATTCAATTCCTGTATGTATCCATATTTGTGGTAATTGACCCTAGAATCAGTTAATGGGTCAGTTACTATATAAAGATGAAAGATTGTTTTCAGTTTTTTGCTTGACCTAAGAATCAAATCTGGGAATTAGAAATTGATTGACAGGATACATAATTAAAAATATATTAAAGACCAGTTGTGCCTTGCAATTTTATCCGCATAGTTCCCGATCCCGTGGGAATTTCGGGATAAAACATAGCCTGTCTCCTCCCCCGGACTATAAGCTACCCCTGTACCAAATTTCAAGTCAATCGGTTCAGTAGTTTAGCCGTGAAAAGGTAACAGACACACAGACAAGAGTTACTTTCGCATTTATAATATTAGTAACGACAGTCTGTATTATTAAAAAAGAAAAAATATATAAAATTGAAGAAATAAAACAAAAATTCAGGACATTTATGATACACTAGCTGTGCCTCACTGTTTTACCCGCGTGCAACCTTATCCCTTGGGAATTTTAGGGATAAAAAGTATCCTATGTGTTATTCCTGGTATGAGGAACATCTGTACCAAATTTCATTAAAATCCATTCAGTAGTTTTTGCGTGAAAGAGAAACAAACATCCAAACTCACAAACATACAAACTTTCGCATTTATAATATTAGTAGGATTTCCAATACTTCAGTTAATTATAATTATTGAACACAATTGAACTCAATTTTGAAAAGTTTTATCAAATTTGGACCATCATTAATAACTCCATGTTCTTTAATTTAATTTTTAATCTAATTATGTAACAATGCGTTCGCAAATCAATGCGTTCGCAAATTTTGAAATAATGATTGATTATGGCATCCGTTCACACTGGAGTCGATTTTTGGTGATGCGAAGTTGGTTCCATGTTTTTATTTTTATAATATTGGTTCTTTTAAAATATTTTTCAACACACTTGCTCATAAAGGGGCTCTTATTTGTGACACGTTTTATTCACTAGTGAGTTACAGATTGTTTTTTTAAATTGCTTTGTTTTTAAAAAAGTTTCGACACCAAAAAAATGGTGTCCATACATTTTAAAAACGAACTTCAACTATGATGCCTTACTTTTGGTAGGTCTATGGTCGATTCCATTCATTCATTCATTCGTTTTTTTTTTAATAAGTATATTCTTTTAGTCTTTGGCGATCACCATTGTTGTGTTGGATGCGCGCGAATAGAAAAACTGTTTATTTATTAGCGAAAAATGATAATTTCTTCGCAAATGTGTTGAAAAACGTTGTATGGTACACGCGAGTATTGATGATTACTATCCTCGGCTATCTTCAGACCCTCGCCTGACGGCTCGGGCCTCAATAGCGCCTCGGAAGTAATCACCAACTTACCTCGCTTGTACCATAAATAACTATTTTCTAAACATTTTAAATTACCTATTAGCCTTAACTTTATTTATCTTTTTCTATCCTATATGATAAGTAATCACTACATAGTATAAAACAAAGTCGCTTTCTCTGTCCCTATGTCCCTATGTATGCTTAGATCTTTAAAACTACGCAACGGATTTTGATGCGGTTTGTTTTAATAGATAGAGTGATTCAATGGGAAGGTTTTTAGCATAATTTTATCCCCATATTTCTACGGGAACGGGAACTACGTGGGTCTATCGTTTACACGGAATGTATTCACTGTCCTTTTCTTGGGCGAGAAACTCGCCGATAGTTCATCGCTCACTCGCCCGCGGTCCGACCACTGCATTAAGAGATGATTTTTCTGTACAACTTTTACACCATACTTTTTACACCAGTATAACACTTCTTTACTCCTTTACGTATATTCATCAAATTATGACATTAACTGATTACTCTTACATTCTGGTCCATATAAGAGTTATTAACTTGACAAAATGCAATACATACTTTCACACGCGGTTGTACTTGCGTTATGCAACGAATTAAAATAACATTAACTGTGCCCCATGGTTGTACCTGCATAGATGTTATGACGTAGGAATCTGCGAGAGAGGATTTTTGGACATTCCCCCCCTAGGGGGAGAAAAGGAGGGAATACAAAAATTCTGCCGGAAGTCATTATTCAACGCGGACGAAGTCGCGGGCAAAAGCTATTCGCATATATAAAAGACAATCGTCACTGACTGACTGACTGATCAACACAGCCCAAACCACTGAAATGATTTTGGCACTCAAATACTTATAATATCTTAACCATCAAGTAAAAACAAAAAAAGACAAGATCCCGCGGGATACAGCTAGTGTACAATAAAACAAGAACCCTGGAGACTAGTGAACTCACCTGGTTCGGATCGTAATGTTCTGACGGGGCCTTACCGATGGAATGTACCACATATTTGTGTTAAGGGGCAGTGGGCCGATTTTGTGGGCCGTTTATTCGATTACTCTCAGGGTGATTTGTTTAAAAAATAAAATACATATGTTTTTACATTGAGTTGCAAAATTTAATGACTTTTATTAGTCAAAATATTTTTTTTTCTTAAACATAATAAACTTTAAAGTTTGTAATTGAATGTAATTTCATTTTCAAAATTAACTGGTTTAAGTTTTGGCACGGAGCATTGATTTTAACTATTGATGATACAGTTATATTTTATTAAACAAAATCGGGCAGTCTACTTTCCGTATTTGTAACTACATACTTCTAAGTTTTGAATTTCGTCCACTGTCCCTTGAAACATTCACCCTGTAATAATTACTATTATATACTTAGCTAACATATACGATTATAGAGAAAAAACAACCTACATCATTAAAATCTCCGTGAAAAAAGAAAATAATTTAAAAACACGATCTAACCCAACAAATAAAATCACAAATCTGAAAAAATTACACTAAAATTTCGACCAGTAATAAGTACTTTACTATAAAATTATACGTCACACTAACTCATGTACAGTACAAAGTTTTAAATATGACAAAAGACCAAAAAAAATATCTATATAAAAGAAAGTCGTGTTAGTCACACTATTTATAATTCAAGAACGGCTGAACTGATTTGGCTGAAAATTGTTGGGGAGGTTACTTTTATCCCGAAATTCCCACGGGAACGGAAACTACGCGAGAGAAACCGCGGGGCACAGCTAGTAATATTATAAAACCTCAGTCAACCAACCAACTAACATTATGAATAAACCTCGTTCCACTAGTGACCGCTGCCCCTTAACAATCGATGCCGTCCGTTTAGTTCGGTGGATCTTACAGTTGGTATCTCTCTGATTTATTGTCTGTCTGTCTGTGGCACAGGGTGTGTGTGTGGTGGGGAGAGGCGCGGGCGAGTGGTTTTGATTTTAGTTGTACTTTTTAATTTTTGAAACAATTTGTTTTTTATTGTTATCTTTGATTTACACGAGCATTAGACATTGAAATAAAACACTTAAACGGATTTTTGTCGTGGTTGTATTTTGTATCCGAAACGTCAGAAAATGTAAAACAAAATACAACCACGACAAAAATCCGTTTAACAGCCGCACTCAGAGACGTTTAACGAATATTTAAACTAATGTTTCAAAATATTTCTGTTGTTGATAATAAGTGTAAACATAAACATATTCAAGTTTTAGTTTTATACTTACCTTAGTTACTAGCTGTGCCCCGCGGTTTCTCTCGCGTAGTTCCCGTTCCCGTGGGAATTTCGGGATAAAAAGCTATATCTTTCTCCTGGTTCTTAGCTACCTCCCCACCAATTTTCAGCCAAATCAGTTTCAGCCGTTCTTGAGTTATAAATAGTGTAACTAACACGAGTTTCTTTTATTATATAACATAGTAGCTCCCCGCGGTTTCACCCGCGTAGTTCCCGTTCCCGTGGGATTACGGGGATAAAATATAGCCTATGTCACGCACTGATAAATTAGCTTTCCATTAGTGAAAAAAATTTTGAAATCGGTCCAGTGGTTTCGGAGCCTATTCATTACAAACAAACAAACAAACAAATCTTTCCTCTTTATAATATTAGTATAGAAGTATAGATAACATAACACAATCATTCCCTCCATCATCTCATTACAGTAACTGACCCCTTACTAAGTCCGTAACTTGTATCTAGGGTATCACAAACTACGCACACACTCATTCACACACATTACAAAAATTAAAAAAATATATATGATTGTTAATAAAGGCTATCATTATGTTTATCTTTAGTAGTATTTTTCCTATGACGTCACTCTCGCTCCGCTTGTCGCTCCGCTTATCGCTCCTCTTATACAATGAGTACGACCCTTACGTTTTGTGTCCACTCACATATTTTTTTGTGTTCGCGTGTCATAATAGCTGGTTATCTATTTAGGAGAGCCTTTTGGTTTTAGGGGTCCGTAGGCTAATTTTAAAGCCTTTATATTATTTGGTAGGTTTTGCCTTGATCAAAGTCTTTTGTAAAAAAAATAGCTATCGTATTAAATTCTTATAATATGACTGTTATTTATGAATATTTGTGTGAATCACAAATGTTTGTCTCGGTCTGGGTGTGTGTGAATGAGTGTGTGCGTAGTTTCTGATACCCTAGATACAAGTTACGAACTTAGTTAGGGGTCAGTTACTGTAATGAGATGACGGAGGGAATGATTATGTTATGTTATTTAATTAACAATGCATACTTTATAGTCAGCGGTTTTAGGTAATTAAGGCACGTTAAGTCAGTCCCGGTTGTCGTACTAACATCATAGACAGTCGTTACGGGTAGTTAGAACACTCAAAATTAAAAATTTAAAACCCCCTAACACAATTACTTTCAAACCCCCATAACTTTTAAACGGGTCAATCTATTTTCAACAAACATGTCTAAGAACACTCGCACGTAAGTCCCCTTTAATACAAAAAAAACTAAATTGAAATCGGTTCATCCGTTCGGGAGCTATAATGCCACAGACAGATACACACACACACACAGACACGTCAAACTTATAACACCCCTCTTTTTGCGTCGGGGGTTAAAAAGTAATTGATTTGACCAAAATTAATGTCGTATTGCCTTTGATGGCAGTCACTCCACGTACAACACAGAATTTTCCACATCCCTGGGATTTGGCAATCAAATCTGCAGTCCCGGATTAACCCTTAATCAAATTAAGCAATTGCCCAGGGCACCACGTCAGGGGGGTACCAGAAAACTTTTTAGTATGCTTGAAATGACAAATTCCCTTAAATATTTGAATATAGCGAGTGTTAATTGAGCTTATTAACCCCCGACGCAAAAAGAGGGGTGTTATAAGTTTGATGTGTCTGTGTGTGTATCTGTCTGTCTGTGGCATCATAGCTCCCGAACGGATGAACCGATTTCAATTTAGTTTTTTTTGTATTAAAGGGGACTTACGTGCGAGTGTTCTTAGACATGTTTGATGAAAATCGGTTGACCCGTTTAAAAGTTATGAGGGGTTTGAAAGAAATTGAGTTGGGGGTTTTTTTAAATTTTAATTATTGTTTTTCGTCCTCAAATTCTACAGCCCCTGGGGGCGCAAAGGTTTGGGTTGCTTAGGGCACCATGAAGTCGTAATACGTCACTGCAGATCTGACATAAAAGTTTGGTAGAAGAAGCACACCCCTCTATCCCTCTACTCTACTCTACCTCTTCAGAAACCATTAATTAACGAAGAATAGTGTAAATTTCAAAATAGTTTGATATAAAAACCGTGTAAAAAACATTCTAAAATCTTATTCTTCTTCTTTGTTCAACCAAACAAACTATTCACCTTTGTGACAGCGATTACCGTAAATCCCGTGGGAATTGAAATCGGTCCAATAGTTTTTATCAAACACAGCAATCCTCACAAACATTCGCATTATAACATGGTAGTATTTTTCTTAAATTATTCCTTATTTAGAAATATAAGTAAAAAAATATTATACGGAACCATTCCATTGAGTAGTCGCTTAACTTTTTTTCTAGTTGTCAAAAACCTATGTTAAGGCAGGTCCGGGTTAATAATTTAATCTTTGTTTGTTCAACCCGTTTTTTTATTCTTTGAGATATCAATTTTTGAATATTTTTATAAATAAAATCCTTCTATTATATTTTTTAACGTTTGGAAACTATCGTTCGTAAAGAACTGTTCGAAGACATGGCTCAGTCACTCTCAGGGTTAGGGAAGGACGGTGTATTACACTTATCACTTGTGAACGGTGAAGGAAAACATCGTCCGTAAACAGACATGTACAGAGCTGTTCGAAGACATGTGACATACAGCACTGAGTCAGCGTGGGGGATCATGGCTCAGTCACTCTCAGGGTGAGGGGAGGACGGTGTATTACACTTATCACTTGTGAACGGTGAAGGAAAACATCGTCCGTAAACAGACATGTACTAGAACTGTTCGAAGACATGTGACATACAGCACTGAGTCAGCGTGGGGGGTTATATTCAAATGAAATCATAAGAAAGTACTTTTAAAACTTACAAATATTTGAAGGTTGTTCCAAATATTCTTATTTTAACTTACCAACAAAAATGTAAGCTCAATAAAATACAAAAGATTATTATCTTAGAACTCACAATGAATGAATGGTTTCGAAAAAAGGTTTGTGACCAGTGACCATAGATAAAAACAACCATCTTAAAGAATGAGTCATTTGAAAAATATCTCTTTTTTTTAAACTTGGGAGTTCTGACAATTTATGATGTTATATTTTAAAAATAAAACAACTATTTAGGATTAAGTTTTTAACATGCTTAGTTAGAAGGAAGAGATAAAAGTATCGTCCTGTAAAGACTCTACTGCCGAGGCCGACCATGGGCTCAAATTATTATGTATATTACGGGATATTTACCATGTATATTATTTATTAATCATAATAATTTGAGTGCTAATAACCATGATAACTATAAAAACTACATAGACCAAAGGCTATCTCTCACTGATGACATTAGTTTGTACAGGGAGGAGAAATAGGTATAATAGGGATGTCGACTAAAAAATCCAATTAGTCCGTCAGATAGATTTCGCAAAAATATTGGACACGTATTTTCCCTTTTTTGATACAAACAAATAATTAAGACGATATAGTGCATAGAAAACTCGTGTGGCGTCACAGCTACGTACATTTTTTACCAAGAGTTATCGTCACAAGCCCCCACTCCTGAACTTTAATGGGTTATAACTAAGTCAGTTTTATTAATTTGATAAAACAAAAAAATACGTGTCTAATATTATTTCGAAATCTATCTGACGGACCATTAGACCATTAGAACTTCATTTTGTTTACCCAGGAAACTACCCTATTATCACGCTAGAGCCTATTTTATGCTTTTTTAGTAAAAAAATCATGGTCGTCGCGATTTTTTCCCGTTTTAAATTTCTAACGATTTGAATTATTTTCAAAATTCTATAAGTACGTTTAGCAGAATAAATGAAATTATTAGAAATAAACTAGCGTTTTATTTACCCTAAAATATTTTAATTATTTTATTTTTTAAACTAACTGTCGATGTCGTATAGCCCTCTGGGTTGTGAAGGTCTGATGGCAGTCGCTTCACGTAAAATACTGACATTCCGCCAAATCTGGTTAAACTGAAAACCGACCCCAAATAGACATGGGATAAAGGGTCGGAAAAGAAAGAATACGAAGAAGACTATTGTCAATCTAAAGAGTCGATTGGTCTAAAAACACGAAAAGGACCATTTGTATAATTTTAATATTATATTAGAGAGCATTTCATCAAAACAAAATTTTATTTTATTATATTTTGGATTCAAAGTCACATTTTATTTTGTTATTGACCACCATACCGAGACAGTACGTAACCACAATTCACATTTTATTATCAAACTACCCGCATTATGGGATGTACTACCTCACTTTATATTATTTATATATATATACTAGCTATAGCTACTTGCACCGGGTTTGCTTGATAAAAGTTTTTGATTGATTTTTAAAATACTTACATTGAGTCGTGCCCCGCGGTTTTACCTGCGTTATCTCCTCTCCTATTGGTCGTAGCGTGATGTTATATAGCCTATAGCCTTCCTCGATAAATGGGCTATCTAACACTGAAAGATTTTTTCAAATCGGACCAGTAGTTCCTGAGATTAGCGCGTGCAAACAAACAAACTTTTCAGTTTTATAATATCAGTATAAGTACAGTCTCGGAATGAAAAGGTTTGTCAATTTTCAAATTGATTCGTATAATGTGTAGTAGTCAGTAGTTTAGCCGTGAAAAGGTAACAGACAGACAGAGTTACTTTCGCATTTATAATATTAAGTAGGGATTAGTAGAGATACTTTTACACTTTATAAAAAGGATAAAAAATTAAGCAAAACCTTATTCATATACATAAAAATATTTTAATAACAAAACTTTTTAAAATTAAATAGAATTTTTAAAATCGCAGAAAAATTAAACAAAATTGTTTCAATACAATACGTACCAACACCAATAATAACTTAGATTATAACACAAAACCTAACTTTTCAAATGTTGGTTTACCCGTTAAATTCCTAGGTCTAAAGCTAGGAAGTCTAGAAAAAGGTAGCTTACAGATAAGGCTACACTACTGTGAACCCACTTTTTGTTAACCGCTATATATAGGATAATTAAATTAACTATTTTCTTATTGTAAATGTCTATTCTGCATTTAATTTTCCGCTTAGCACTTCTTTCTTAAACATACTTTATACATAAATTAATATGCTAGCTGTACCCCGCGGTTTTACCTGCATAGTTCCCGTTCCTGCGGGAATCCTACTAATATTAAAAAGCCGAATGTTTGTGAGTGTGGATGTTTGTTCCTCTTTCACGCAAAAACTACTGAATGGATTTTAATGAAACTTTACAATAATTTAGCTTATACATCAGAATAACACATTAGATACTTTTTATTCCGAAATTCCCACGGGAACGGGAACCGCGGGGCGATGCTAGTTATACATAAATTAATATGTATATAGGACTGTGCGACGTGGTTTTACCCGTATTGTTCCCGATCCCGTGGGAATTTTGGGACAAAACATCACCTATGTCTTTCCTTGGACCATAAGCTACCCCTGTACCAAATTTCAAGTCAATCGGCTCAGTAGTTTAGCCGTGAAAAGGTAACAGACAGACAGAGTTACTTTTGCGTTTATAATGTACTAGCAGTGCCCCGCGGTTCCACCCGCGTAGTTCCCGATGCCGTAAAGAATATGTGGATAAAATTTCAAAACCTTCCCACTAAATCACTCTATCTATTAAAACAAACCGCATCAAAATCCGTCGTATAGTTTCAAAGATCTAAGCATACATAGGGACAGAGAAAGCGACTTTGTTTTATACTATGTAGTTATTTTAATAGTCAAGATATCTTTATAAAAAAAAACATCAAAATTTGTAAAATTTAAGCAAAACAAAAAAAAAGTAATAATTTCAAAAACAAACACGATAACACAAGCTAAAAATTAATCGAACCCACATGTGTCCGACCGGGATCCGAACTCGCGACCACTTAACGACAATTTATGTTGTTTATTTTATTATTTGAAAGCTTGTAACATAAAGAACGACGCCATTGCAGTTTTATTAAATTGCATTTTTGCATATTATGGAAACGTTTTAAGGATTATTTTTATAGTTTCACACATTTAAAGTTATTATTAAAATACTTGCTGTGACCCGCGGTTTTACCCGCGTGAATCCCAATCCCATGGGAATTTCGGGATAAAAAGTATCCTATGTGTTATTCATAATTATAAGGAACATCTGTACCAAATTTAATCAAACTCACAAACTTTCGCATCCTACTAATACATATTATAAATGCGAAAGTTTGTATGTTTGGATGTTTGTGAGTTTGGATGTTTGTTCCACTTTCACGCAAAAACTACTGTATCGATTTTGACAAAATTTGGTACAGATGTTCCTTATAACTAGGAATAACACATAGGATACTTTTTATCCTGAAATTCCAATGGGATTGTGTATAAGTAATCGTATGTTTTATTGTAACTTTTTGTAGTCGCAAATCGTACTTTATGGCCATGTCGACCTGTTTAGTGATGAGCGATGTATCATCGTGACAGCCCTATGAACGAAAGTTTGACATATGTCACAGAGATCATCCTAGATTTTACAAACTGTAAAACTAGAGAGAAGTTTTAATATCATAAATAAACAATACTTACTTTTTTGTTTTTAATACCAGCGGTTGTTTTAATAACGTATTAAAAAACAAAGAAGCATAAAATTACTTGAATCTTATGCAAATATAAGTCTTCGCGAACCGTAGGTATTTTAAATTAAGTTCTTTATATTGCATCCCGTGGTTTTACTCGCGTTAATCCTAACTATTTTTTGGTTTTGAAGTAAAAAAAGTTGTGCGGAGTTTATGGAATTTTCTACTTTTTAAACTTCGTCTGCCTTATTTAAGTTGCATTTTTAGTCTGGTTTAACAAAACCTGGTAAGCATTTGACACCTTGTCAGTCAAATCTGTCACTTTGACAGTATTCAAAATTGATTGTAAAACCTGGTTTAGTGCTAAACCAGACTAAAAATGCAACGCAAATAAGGCAGAGTGAGATTGACTTGACAGAATTCACTTGCAATGTTAAAATCCTTCCCAATATCATATATCATGCGAAAGTAACTCTAGTCTGTTTGTTACCTTTTCACGGCTAAACTACTGAACCGATTGACTTGAAATTTTGGTACAGGGGTAGCTACGCAGGTGAAACCGCAGGGCATAGCTAGTCTACTATAAATTCAGAATTCCACATTATATTGAGTCACAATCTTGTCTGTGTCGGCGGCCAAAATTGGAAGCTCCTATTGTCATTGTGACTCTAATGTCATTTGGATACATTTTCAATAAACTGACAACCAAAAGATGCGATTACAGCGACGCTGGCACCGGCACAGACAAGATTGTGACTCTACACCCCTATTTTGAAAATATGGGACTTATTAAAATCAGAATATATGTAGCAGTAACTGAATCCATATATCCAATAAAAATATCAAAAATGAAAGTCGATTACTTATCTTTAAAAAATACAAAATAAATGTCGTATTACCAGACGGCACACTAGCTATCAAGTATTCTGTGACGGCTCGGGTCGATGACCGCGCTCAGCTGTGTATCGCAGCGTTCGGTGTAGAATAACAATAAAATTCGGCGGGATTTTGAAAATCTTTGACTTATCATAACTTTTTAAATAAAAGCAAAAGAAAAAACTAACTTCACTATTATATTGTCACCCGTCGTTTACATTAGCTGTGAGATAAGGTATCGCAATTTCAAAATAAGGGTGTATAATATTTGACAATTGTTAAAAAAAAGACCCGCTGATCCCAGTTAGAGCAGTCTTTTATTGCTAAACCTAAATTAAATTTATTCTTTCTATATGTCAAATGTAAATTAATTAATTGAATAAAAATTAACGTTTGTCACGACAACGCCATTACTCATTATTGTGATGTATCAAACTGTTTAATTTACTGACAAACGGCTTAGCAATAATACAGGGTGGCGCAATAGAACGTGCATTTTTAAAATAATTATTAAAAAATAAATACAAAAGGTATAGTTAAAATAAAACTAAGCAATTATTAAGTGATAACTGAAGTTTATTTTTAAAAAATAACATCATCTAAATGATGACCCTCTCTACGTTGGCACTCCTCTAACCGCAAACGGAAATTACCGAAAACTTTCTTAAGTAGTGCTGGTGTGATTGCTGCCATTTCACCACGAATATTCTCCTTGAGCTGACTGATGTTTCTCGGATTATTGGTGTAGACTTTGTGTTTGAGGTATCCCCACAAAAAAAAGTCAGGAGGCGTCAAGTCTGGACTGCGCGGAGGCCATGGGATATCACCTCTTTTCGAAATCAGTTTGCCAGGGAACATCTGCTTCACAACCGCCATGGAGTCATTTGATGTGTGACTGGTAGCTCCGTCTTGTTGGAACCAAGTCCTAGAGTTCTTTATTCTTGAATTTTCAAGTTCTGGGGCCAAAAAACCTTCCAACATCGCAACATAGCGTTCGGTATTAACAGTGATGTTTTGCACCCGTGCGTTTTCAAAAAAATAAGGACCAATTATTCCTTTGGCAGATATTGCGGCCCAAACTGTCACTTTAGGGCTATGTAACGGTTTTTGATGTTTGAGTCTGGGATTTTCACTATTCCAATAACGACAATTTTGGCGGTTTACGAACCCATTCATATGAAAATGTGCCTCATCAGAGAAAAGGATGTTTTCAAAATTTGAAAACCGATTGAGCATTTCATTAGCAAATGTGAGCCGTGCTATGAAGTCAGAGTCTTTCAATTCTTGAGTTAATTGCAGCTTGTATGGATGCAATTTAAGATCCAAGTTTAAAATTCGTTGCAAACTTCGTCGCGATATGTTTAGGACAGACGATCTCTTGCGAGTAGACATTTGTGGATCTTCTCGTACCGACTGCTTAACACTCTCAATATTGTCTTCGGTCCTAGATGTGCGTGGACGACCTTTCGCGTGTGGTTTAAACGTCGATCCAGTCTCTTCAAAACGCTTTATCCAGATTTTAATTAAATTAGCACTCGGAGCCTCCCTAATTTGCCGTACACCATACTCAGAACAAAATAGTCGCCTGAAAACTACGTACGAACGAGAGTTTTCGTAAAATGCGCGCACGCAAAATGCGCGACGCTTCCCGTCGAAGTGACTCATAGTGACTAAAACTTTATGAACCGCGCTACCCAACGATATCGGTCTCCCCCCGCCCACGCCCCTTCTACCACGCAAAAAAAGATGATGCAATATGCACGTTCTATTGCGCCACCCTGTATTTTTTTGATAAAAGGACAAAATATTTGCATTTATAGTTAGCTAGCTTTGCCCTGCGGTTTCACCTGTGTTATTACTAATATTATAAATGCGAAAGTAACTTTGTCTGTCTGTCTGTTACCTTTTCACGGCTAAACTACTCAACCGATTGACTTGAAATTTGGTACAGGGGTAGCTTATGATCCGGGGAAGGACATAGGCTATGTTTTATCCCGAAATTCCCACTATGAAGGAGATATACTTAAAGGATATATTCAGTGGTTTGAGCTATGTTGATAGGTCAGTCAGTCAGTTAAAAACAAATCATCTTTTGCCCGAGTTTTTTTATTATTTGCATATTATTTTGAATGTGTTCTCCGGCACTAAATATTTTTTAAATTCAGAAAAATGTGCAAAATGCTGACAATATTTATTTATTTAAGAACAAGAATTATGTACTTAGGTACTTTTTATTTGTTCACAAAAACATAAAATCCTTATCCTAACTTATATTATAAATGCGAAAGTAACTCTGCCTGTTACCTTTTCACGGCTAAACTACTGAACCGATTGACTTGAAATTTGGTACAGGGGTAGCTTATGATCCGGGAAAGAACATAGAATACTTTTTATCCCGAAATTCCCACAGGAACGGGAACTACGCGGGTGAAACCGCGGGTATAATAAATAATTTTGGTACTTTCATACAAATTGTGGATAAGTGGATAATAATTTCGGATATAAGTGTGTCAAATATCTTTTGTATGTATTTTACGATCCCTTTGCATTTGAAAAAGAGTTCAATGACATTTAAATTTTATCAATGAAAATGTTTATGGTTCTAAAAGAATTGACTTTATTATTATCCTGCCTGCTATAATAAAGGTGGCAAATTTGATACCTATTTTAAGACTTTTGAAGTATCCAATTTTTATTATTGTACAAGCTTTGCCCCTCGGTTTGGTTCAGTTAATCCTGTTTTGGAGTTTAAATCATTAATATGTACAAACTTAGCCATAACATAGTTTAAGATTTTCAAAACCTAATCGATCCTACTTATCGAGCATATTGTCATTATTTAAAAGTCATTTAGTAAAAAACAACAATCAATAAATACTTATCGAAAAAAAAACAAACAATAATCAATTTTTATTTTAAAAAAAGAAAAAAGAAAGAAAAAATACCAAAACGTCACGTCAAAAATTCCCGCCATTTTTCTGACAGCCGATTTGACATTTCATTTTGCGTTCCAAAGATTTATTATCTATGACGTGTATCGATGTATTGTAACTTAAAAAATGTAAGAAAATAAAATAAAAAAACTGAAAAACTTAAGTATTTCGGTGTAGGATATCTAAATACGTACAGAATATACAAAACGACATTTGTCTCACTGCATGCATCCTTTACGAACTATATTCGTAAAAATATGTTTGTCTGTGTATTTTTTTCTTTTTATGTAATTGATTGCTTTTACGTGTGTATGTTTTATTTTTATTTATGTTTTAAAAATTGCAAATGATAACATTTTCCCTTTAATTTTCTTTGTCAGAAAAGTGACGTCATTTTAAATCTAATATGGAGGGTGCCAAGAAATAGAGAAATGGTTACATAGATAGATAGATAGATATAACTCTTTATTGCCTTTCACAAATAAAACAGCTAAGTATACAAATGTATACAGTAACAATAATAACTAAAATATAACACATAGAAAGAACAATGGGCGGCCTTATCGCTAAAAGCGATTTCTTCCAGGAAACCTTAGGATGAAACAGTCTCTGGTTAAAATCATACCCATACATACTCACTTATGTAATTCAAAGCATGTTTTTTGTCATCTTAAGAAAGTAAATTTTACTTAATATAATTTTAATACCTTTTTGAATGCTGTTTGTTTTGAATTAAAATTTAAATTGAAAAGAAAATAATTTTTGACACAAAATAACACAATAAAATATTAAACTACAACAGAAGTCGCGGCAAACGCGTTGTATCCATTTCTTTTTGTAAGAACATCATCGTTTTGTTTCTCTGCGCCCGCGCCGCGCATCGACGAGATAAGTAGCGTTGTAGTTTGAATGTTGAATTCGGTCTTATTCAAAATCAATGTTAAATAAATAAATATATATTTGCACAATTTATTAATATTTTTAATTTACTTACTTATATTTCTTTTTTTAATTTGTCACTATTGTCAATATTTTATTTTTAATATGTTAAATTGTTTATTAATATGTCATTATTATTTTACTTTTGTATTGCTGTGCCCTTGCAGGGTTCATGTTTTTAATGCTACCCTGGTATTTATAAGATCTACCTATACCCAAAAACATGTACTCAATAAATGAATAAATAAAAGACATAAATAAATATCCAGTAATAGTTTTATTAATTACTATAATGAAAGAAGAAGAAAGAAAAGGTATTTATTTTAACACACGCAAACATACAAAAGACGCACAAAGCAAACATAATAAAAAAAGAAAAAAATAAAAGAAACATATAAATAACAGAAAAAGATACATACAAAATAAATAATAGAGAAGTAGAAGAATATTGAGATGATGTAGTGAATGATTATGTTATGTTAATTACTAGCTGTGCCCCGAAGTTTTACCCGTGCGGAACTTTATCCCGTGGGATTTTTGGGATAGAAGGTATCTTATGTGTTATACCTAGGTATAAGGGACATCTAATAACAATAATAAATAAATCACTCCAGCCGTTTAGACGTGAAGAAGTCACAAACGTAGACACAAACCACGACCTCGATGGCATAGTGGTCACCATACCGGACTGCCATCCGTAAGGTTGTTCGATTCCCGCGCGGGATGAATATTTGTGTGAACCACAAATGTTTGTCTCGGTCTGTGTGTGTGAATGAGTGTGTGCGTAGTTTCTGATACCCTAGATACAAGTTTCGAAAGCTAGTATAAGTATAGATTTAGACACTATTTAAAAAGACCAAATTAATCCTCTACCTGCAACATTTTTTGTCTCACTCAATCATTGGCGGTTAGAAAGAGACAGATAACATTTTTTGTTCTCAGTTATGAGGACCTTAACATCATAAAATTATAAAAATGATATCTTATAAGGCCACGGACATTTTAAATATTTAAAATTGTTTACTTGTGTAAACAAATGATTTGTTTTTGGACGGTCGAGTGTAGTGACTTTGCTATGCCAAAGGATATGGGTACGATTCCTGATCAAGATAAAAAATTATAACATTACACAATCATTCCCTCCATCATCTCATTACAGTAACTGACCCCTAACTAAGTCCGTCACTTGTATCTAGGGTATCAGAAACTACGCACACACACATTCACACACAGTCATACAGTCCTTAATAAAAATAACTAAGTATAATAATAAAATTGAATCAGCCCGCAGGGCACCTTTGAGGCGGGGTGTCGGGGAGTAGCGACCCCGCGGACCTGACGCGCTCCCGGGGGAGGTCACCATTCCTCACCTCCGCTTGCCTTCACTGGCCGGCGGAGTGAACACTGACGAGGAACAGGTCCCCCACCTCCGTGCTTGCCTTCATTGGCCGGCCGGAGTGGAGCCCGCGAGAGCACTTTGGTGCTCGGAGAGTGAGGGGCGTTGCGTAAGTGGTGAGTTGGCTTAGCATGAAGCTGGACCCTCGGGCTCAGTGGATCGCGGTTTAAAACCCAGGGCGTCTACTCCACTCTCAAAGCCGCTCGTTTCATGTTGCCCCCTTGTTGCGACTCGAGCGACTTGTTTGGGGGGTCCAGGGGGACCCAGTTATAGAGCTGGCAAGTCTCCATCCGCCACTTCGTACATGTTTATAGCATTGTATCGGCGGGTGTCATGGTCCCCATAGTTCCCCAATATCCAGTCCATTAAACATCCCATTCCCATAACCCAGTCGTAGTTTTCCATATATTTGCAATAGTCCCAGCAGAACCGGGGACTGTCCTTGGATGCATTTTATAGTGTTATACAGGGATAGTCGCCGGATTGTGCATCCTTTACACAAGATTAAATATGTCAAAGGGCTTCCGTGTGTTGGCTTTGGCCCCATACTAGCCTTCCAAAAGACCGGGACTCCTTAATAGTCCCGTGAATGGAAAAAAAAAAAATTGAATCACAACAATAATAATAAATAAACAGAGAAATAAATTTAAAATCTTTATAATTCAATTAAATTATGACAAACCTTCATTTTGTATTAAAAAACATAAAAAGGAATCGGTCCGCCGCCATTTGTAAACGCGTTCGAATCATTCAAAAAAGATATGATCTTATTTTTTTTATTGATTGTATCATAGGTAAAGGACTCCCGGATGTATATTTTTTGAATTTCTATACCTCCATGGCGATACTGAATGTCTTATAAATTATATAAACATTTTTTTTTAGTTTATTTTACATATTTTGGAATTCTGACCATATGTCGGTAGTGTGTGGGGTTAAAAGAAAAAGATTACCGACACTGACTGACTGACTTATCTTGCAACACATAGCTCAAACCAATTAAGTATTGGATTGCGGTAAAAAATTGCTTAAATATAGGTATATTCGTATAGGCGGCCACTAAGAAAGTTTATTAATCATTCCCTCCATCATCTCATTACAGTAACTGACCCCTAACTAAGTCCGTAACTTGTATCTAGGGTATCACAAACTACGCACACACTCATTCACACACACACAGAACGAGACAAACATTTGTGGTTCACACAAATATTCACCCCGCACGGGAATCGAACCCGCAACCTTACGGATGGCAGTCCGGCATGGTGACCACTCTGCCATCGAGGTCATCAAAGAAACAAGAATAAATAAAAAAAAATACATTTTTTTTATATTTTATTGACCACGGGGGAACAAAAATACCCGTGGTACAACCAGGTGAACTAAGGTGGACCACGGGAAAACATTATTTCCCATGGTACACCCAGTTAAACTGAGGTGGACCACGGGTAAAAAAAATTACCCGTGGTACAACCAGGTGAACTATGTAGGTGGACCATGGGCAAGAAGCGGAGTTTTCTGTGCCGGCGGCAAAAAGTGTAAGCTTCTATTGTCATTTTAATAATATCATTTGGATCATAGAATAAGGATCACGACCAGGATTCTCTCTGGTCTCTGATTTGGATACATCTGGTCGTGGTTCTTATTCTATGGGATACATTTTCAATAAACTGACAACAAAAAGATGCGATTACAGCGACGCTGGCACCGGCACAGTAGATATTGTGACTCTATTTAAATCCCCTTGACTGTAATAATATATGTCAGTAACTCTTATTACTCGGTATGTATATGTTCTCGGAATGTTTTCGTGTCTGTTTGTATGGATGGAGCGAAAAACTCGGTTTTTATATCGATAAAAACTTTAATATGTCCCAAACAGTTAAATACATTGTTCATGCGATACTGACACTGTTGGGTTGGATGCGGCATTATTAAAATTTTAATACAAATACAATAAATTGACTAAGCAAGTACACAATAAATGTTCTCCAGAAATTGTCAATTCTCTCGTCTTTTTTTGGAAAAAATCATTATACCTTACTTTAGATTTTAATCATTTGAAACTACAAACTGTAATTTCCGCGGTTTTACCTGCGCCCCATCCCGTGGAATTTTGGGATAAAAAGTCGTATGTGCTATTCCTGGTTATAAGAAACATCTCTACCGTTTCCGTACCATTCATCTCGATCGACTCAATAGTTTTTATTGAGTCACAATCTTTTCTATGCTGGTGGCTAAAATTGGAAGCTCCTATTGTAATTTTGACTAGAATGTCATTTGGATACATCCTACTAATATTATAAAGGCGAAAGTTTGTATGTATGGATGTTTGTTACTCTTTCACGCAAAAACTACTGAATGGATTTTAATGAAACTTTACAATAATCTTGCTTATACATCAGCATAACACATAGGATACTTTTTATCCCAAAATTCCCACGGGAACGGGAAAACGCGGGTGAAGCCGCGGGGCGCTGCTAGTTTTCAATAAACTGACAACCAAAAGATGCGATTATAGCGACGCTGGCACCGGCACAGGAAAGATTGTGGCTCAATACGTAAAAGAATAACCAACATCCATCCATACAACGCACGCAGTATATTTTAAAACAATAACACCGCATCCATAATTTCCCATACCACATCCTACCTCCAAGGTATAACCGCCCGAATATTTTCACCATAAGCAAAAACCGAGCGAACTGGCCGAAAACATTCGTCAAAAAACGACAAATACCGAAGCGATCGACGAAATTAACTTTAATTATTACAATCGTACGAATGGACTCGCTTCCTTGAGGCTTCCTCACTCCGCGGGCGATTCGATTGAAAAACTAACAATGGAGGGAAACTCGACCTTATTTTGACAGTTGTAAAACGTCAGTTGTCATAATAATACAGGTTATGTTGGGTTGGGTAGACGGAACCTTTTTTTTATTGTGCCACAATCTTTTCTGTGCCGGTGCCAGCGTCGCTGTAATCGCATATTTTGGTTGTCAGTTTATTGAAAATGTATCCAAATGACATTAAAGTCAAAATGATAGTAGCTTCCAATTTTGGCCGCCGACACAGAAAAAAAGATTGTGACTCAATACCAATTTTGGTGAAGTAAATGAGGATAAAGTTTGTCTGGTTAATAATTGACTTTGATGGTCCGCTAGTTATAGGTTTGCTTACCCAAAGAATTAAAAAAACAGATAAATCTTGCCTTTTCAAAAAGAATCCACCTACTGCTGTACCTAGTATTCAACAAATCTTTGAGGGTGCAGGTGATCGGGCACGCAAGGCAGGAGAGCGTGCGCCATATCTTGTACAGGGCTCCATACTCACACTGAACGTTTGAGGCATCAATGTAGTCCCATTTGGCGCGGTTGCTCTTAACCTGGGTGCGGAGTTTGTTGAGACTCTTCCAAGATGGCCACACTGCTGTTCAGACCCCGGTGGCAGATGTACAGTCGGAACCACTTTAACGCTAAAATAAATTTTAGTTTAGGCACAAAAAAGCTTCTTCTTTGCGTGTCGATGTCGACTCATATTGTTGAGGACCAGAACTCGGCCACTGACGAACCACTCTTTCTTATATTTAAGGACGAATAATTATACATTTTATCTTATGTTTCCATCGGGAATAAGTTTCCGTGCGGGTAAAACCGCAGAGCGCAACTAGTCTACATACACATATCTATACTAATATTATAAAAAGGAAAAAAAAATTTGTTTGTAACGAATAGAAGCTCCGAAACTACTGAACCGATTTAAAAAATTCATTCTCCATTAGAAAGCTACATTCACCCTGAGTAACAAAAGCATATTTTATCCCTGTATTCCCACAGGACTGGGAACTATGCGTAAAAACACAGGGCGCCCCGCCGCCAGTAACTTAACACAGTGAGCTTGCTCCGTCTACCCAATTCCCGTCGCCCATAGCCAATCAAGTCGGGTGGAGTCCATTTTTTTGAAAGCTAAAATTATTCGGGTGTGGTTTTGTATTGCTCCGCCTCGTAATGTTACCCTATAATTTTTGTTTTAATACTTTTAATTGTGGCAACTTTGGGTACTTACGTTTTTTGTTGTGAATGTAACTGTGATCCTGCTGTTTGGCGATATGTTGGGGGGATTTTCGGGGAAAAAATAGAAAATACCTATTCAATTGTTTTTTTTTCCTGTTTGAATTCACCCCAGTTTCGGGATATAAAGTATCCTGTGTTATTCCTAGTTGTAAGGAACGTCTGTACCAATTTCATCTAAATCGATACCGTAGTTTTTGCGAAAAAACAAAACTCACAAACATACAAACTTTCGCATTTATAATATAGGAAGTAGGATGCGAAAGTAACTCTGTCATTGTTACCTTTTCTCAGCTTAATTAATGATCCGATTGACATGAAATTTGGTACAGGGGTAGCTTATGGTCCGGGGAAGGACATAGGCTGTTTTATCCCGAAATTTCCACGGGATCGGGATCTATGCGGCTAAAAGCCCAGGGCACATCATATCACATATGAAGAAATGATTGTGTATGGGTATCATCATCAGCTCATATAATGTCCCCACTAAGGGGCTCGAGCCTACCCTGAATTAGGGTGATTAGGCCTTAGTCAACCACAGGCCGAGTGCGGGTTGGTCGACTTCACACACAACCCTAGAATTTTATCCCAGGTGTGTGCAGGTTTCCTCACGATGTTTTCCTTCACCGTAAGAGCGTCGAAATTAACGTACTTATGAATTCGTAAATTGAAAACACATTGGTACGTGGCGGGACTGGTGGGGTTCGAACCAGGCGCCTTCTGATCGAAAGTCAACGACTTAACCCCTGCGCCACCGATGCTCTTGTGTGTGTGTATGGGTATGTGTGTGTGTATGGGTATGTGTTTGTGTATGGGTAGGTGCGTGTGTATGGGTATGTGAGTGAATGCGAGTGTGTGTATGGGTATGTGTGTGTGTGTGTATGAGTATGTGTGTGTGTATGGGTATGTGTGTGTGTATGGGTATAAGTGTTTAAATAAAACATATTATATTTATGTAAAAGCATACTTTATTTTAACGATCTTTACATCAAATATTCACAGCTTTGGTCTATTTAGAACGTACCACAATTAAAATAATATAAAATTACAATAAAATCTACTCAAATACTAGTATTGACTTCAAATGATATAGGATTTACGAAAATTGTTATAGAGTCACAATCTTGTCTGTGCCGGTGACAGCGTCGCTGTAATCGCATCTTTTGGTTGTCAGTTTATTGAAAATGTATCCAAATGACATTAAAGTCACAATGACAATAGGAGCTTACAATTTTGGCCGCCGACACAGAAAAGATTGTGCACTTTAAAGTAATTTATTTTTAATTCTGTTAGTTTTTTTTTTGTATTTTGAAAAGCTTGGGTAAATTATAGATTACTTTAAAAAAATGAGAAAAAAAAATTTTCCTTCACAATTTAGTTTTTTTTTTTTTGATTTGTTAAATATAATAAAAAAAAATGTTTAATATAATAAAAAATAATAGATTAAAATTTTTGTTTTTTTTTTTTCAAAATAATTTTAAGAGCCAATACTAGACTTTTACAAAAAAAAAATGAGTACGTTCTATCATCCTAAATAATTCTATCCCGCTTTCCTTAATATCTATGGTAATATATTTTTAAACAAGAAAAAAAGTTAAAAAAAAACACTAGCGTTTAGTCTATGTGCGTTTATGAAACTATTGTACTCTTAGTAAAAAAAATATAATAAAATGCGAAAAAAATAATTCGAAACAAAAAGCACCATAATTTGAAGCCCCCCTCCATACTTAAAACTATCTTTGAATAAAAATTTGACTCAAAACGAAAAACCTTTGGCAAGAAAAATTTTTTTTTACAAAAATTACGAAAAAAAAAATTTTTGAAAATTTTAGAAAATATTGTGACAAAATTGCTTGATTTTGATAAAATTTCCGTTTTAAAACCTACTTTTTCCAATAATTTATATTAGCCAATAAATTCGACTTTTTAATATCACTTTTCTTTAGGCTACCCGCGTAATTTAGACCTATTTTTTTGGAAAAGAAATGTTTTTATATCTTTTTTTGCATTAAAACAATTTTTTCGTGAAAAAAAAGTAAAGGTGTCTATTTTTTCCGCTTTCTGACATATTATGAAAGACTGTTTTTAACCCGTATTTTTTTCAAAATCACATTTCTATAAATTGTATAAAATGATAGTATAGTCGCTTCCTGTCTGTTCGCTTAGGGCCTATTTCACGATCTTCAAGTAACGTTCCGAGTATGTACTCACATGTTTTGTCTTTGTCACTTCTAACTATACTTGGTGAGTAACCTTACTTGAAGGTCGTGTAATAGGCCCTTAGTCTTTTAAACTACTCAACAGATTTTAATACAGTTTTCAGCAATAGATAGAGTGATTCAAGTGGAAGGTTTATTTATGTGTAGTATGTTCCCACGGATTTGGTATTTTAAGCCGGGGCGCTGCTGATTTAGATATAAAAACATTTCTTTTCCTTTTAAAAAGAGTATTTTATCTTTCCTGAGACCCTTCACAATATTAAAATAATTGTTTTTAAATAATTATTTTTAAAAAGAAAGTTGGTCAAATATTTGGACCAATTTCAGCCAACTCAATACATTCTGTGAGATCGTACCGTTTCAAAGTGACTGAAATTCGTCGAATAATTCGACCAAATTCGGTGTTTAGACAAAAAATATTTTAAATATATTTTTTGTTGTAATAAAAGTTTACTAAAACCTATTTTGAATGTTTATTTTTATTGTCCAATATTATTTTTGGCCTTTTTTTAAATTAACTTATTTTTGTTATTGCTTTTTGATTAAATGCTAACTTAAATCAAAATTTGTTTAGCAAAATATCGATCGATATGTTTTAAAAGAATACCTAATTAAACCCAATTTATATCCTGCCTATAAGATATAATAGTTTACAAATAAAATATAAAAACATGCATGTTGGTGATCTCAAACTGGAAACATGTTTACCTCTGAAAAACACCCCAAAATAATGCCAAGGTTTTATGAAATAATATTAAACATGATTTTTCAAATAGATCTCCAAAAAAATACATGATACATTAAAAACAATACTTCAATTGGAATTTGAACTCAGAACCAAGAACTTGTCAGTTTGCCATAGTCTGGGGTTCAATTCTCAGTTAAGGTATTTTTTTGGATTGTATTTATATTTTCTAAAATTATATAAAACTATATAAAATTCTAAGGTCTCAAGAAAATCATCTCACTTTAACATAATCGAAATTTGGCGAAAAATATATTTTTTTACACTATGGTAACTGTCATAATTTTTATATGGAGCCACAATCTTGTCTGTGCCGGTGCCAGCGTCGCTGTAATCGCATCTTTTGGTTGTCAGTTTATTGAAAATGTATCCAAATGACATTAGAGTCACAATGACAATAGGAGCTTACAATTTTGACCGCCGGCACAGAAAAGATTGTGACTCTATACATTAAATTTTGGATGCGAAATCTTTGGGTTGGAAGGTTAGAAAAAAATAATTGCTTTTTAGCATTTTATTTTATTGAAATGAAACTTGACATATTTTTTTATTTTTTCTTAGTAGAACATTTACGAAAAGCGTTCATTCTGATATTTCTAGCAGATGCGTTTTTTTTTTTAACTGAAAATATGTTTTTTTTTTCACACGTCCTGATAATTAATTAAATCTATTAAATGCTAGAACTTGAAAATTTAGAAATAGATAAAATTTACTGTTATCCCAAAAATCTCGCTCCAAAACAAAATTAATAAAAAATAATAAAAATCACTAAAAATACAAACAAACATTACAACACTAAACAACAGATAATAATCAGATTTCTTAATTTTTAACTAAAAAAATAATATTTAATTTCTCGAAAAAAAAAAACAAATTCTTATTGCGAGATTAAAACCTTAATACTAGAAAAAAATAATCAAATTATTAAAAATTAAGTAGTAATAATTATTAAAAAATGGCAACAATTTTTCAGGAATTTTGTTTTTCATGGTCACACCGACTTCAAAGGAATATAATTTATTAAGCCTAAAGGTTTTTTCTTTTAATTGTATATTGGAGAGGCCTTTTTTTATTTAAGGTACAATTCCAAGACAGGCCGCAGACCGCAAACTGCAATCGCAGACCGCAAGCGACAACACTTGTTTCTATGAACGTCTATGAAATTGATTCCGAGCGCGGCTACACGTTGCCTGCAGTCGGTCTGGACCATGAAGTTGTAGGTAAAAAATGGAGCCCACACTTGGAATAACAGCTTGAGTCAAATACCTACGTCTCTGTGAGCCGATCTCTCTTTTTAGTCAGACCTTCTCTTTCTAGAGGTTGCCTTAGTTAGAAAGAGAGAGCCTGCCCACAGAGACGCGATAGTGATACATATAGGTATGCTTCAAGTAGGTATTCGGAGTGTGGGCTCCATTTTTTACCTTTAACTTCATGGACGCGACGCGCTCTTTCATAGATGTTGATAGAAAAAATATTGTCGCTTGCAGTTTGCGGTCTGCGGCCCATCTTGGATTTGTACCTTTAAACTGTCTGTTAGTTCAATCAAAAGCGGAAAGTCAGGCTAAAAGTTACTTGTGTTAAATACGCAACGGATTATAATCCGTTGCGCAAGCTAGGCATCTGCTAAAATGTCAAAAATGTGTGTAAAACCGAGGGATATAGCTATTTAAATAAAAAAGGCTTCCAATATTAAATTAAAAAGAAAATGGAATAGTCATGAGTTGAAATAGTTTTTGGGCGCAATTAACATATATTGAAATCAACGCTTTTGATTAAATCATTAATATATCAGCGGTGTTAAAATGGTAACATTTATCATTTGTATAGCTGAAATCATTTAATGATTCAATAAAAAAAATGTAGTAATTTTGCAATGAATTCAAAAGGTAACTGAAATTTGCACACAGACATAGCTAAGGACAGACGCAGACCACCAGCCAGATGGTCAGACGACATACGAGTGCATGCCGGGACAACGTGGCCCAGAAACACCAGTGACAGAAAGACGGGTGCAGCAGAATATCAGTGTTCTGCTCTCTGGGGCAGATGTATCACTGAGCTACATCCCTTTGCTTTGTTTTTTTTGCACGTTATTTATGCTCATGTTATTATATTCTCTTGTCTAAATTGTTGACTGCTTTTGTTTTGCTTTTTTACCATTATAGTTTTAAGAATATTTTTGTATGTGTGTCTAATGAAGCAATAAATGTTTTATCTATCTATCTATCTAAAGATGTGGAGAGAAATTGGAGAGGCATATGCCCTGCAGTGGGCTAACACATGCTGTTGAAGAAGAAGAAGTGCCACACCGAAAAAAAAATCAAAAGGTATCTTATGAGAATCATTCACTCCATCATCTCATTACAGTAACTGACCCTTAAGTTCGAAACTTGTATCTAGGGTATCAGAAACTACGCACACACATTATATGATTTTTTTTTTAAATCGTTAGGTGGTATTTCATACTTAGTAGAAAAGAATAAAAGAAAAAAACGGAAAGGTAGTCATTTTTTAACCCCCGACGCAAAAAGAGGGGTGTTATAAGTTTGACGTGTCTGTGTGTGTGTATCTGTCTGTCTGTGGCATCATAGCTCCCGAACGGATGAACCGATTTCAATTTAGTTTTTTTTGTATTAAAGAGGACTTACGTGCGAGTGTTCTTAGACATGTTTGATGAAAATCGGTTGACCCGTTTAAAAGTTATGGGGGTTGAAAGTAATTGTGTTGGGGGTTTTTTAAATTTTTAATTTTTAATTATGTCGAATTGACATGGAGATGAACTATGGCGAATCCTTACTATCTGTCTGTTTCCTTTTCACGGCTAAACTACTGAACTGATTGACTTGAAATTTGGTACAGGGGTAGCTTATGGTCCGGGGAATGACATAGGCTGTTTTATCCCGAAATTCCCACGGTACCGGGAACTACGCGGGTAAAACCGCGTGGCACAGCTATTTTCTATAAATTTAAAGCAAGTTTCCTAAAAAATGTTGTAACTTTTCAATTTATTATAGAATCATTAGATAATTTCAACAGCAAAAATGCTAAATATTTTTTTTTTTCTCCCGATATTAAAATCTACAGAAAGACTTGTCTGTCTGTTTATTATTAGATATAAATAATCAGAAACAAAAAAATATTGCGCCCAACACTTAAAAATAAAGTCCTAAATTAAAACTTATCTTAAAAATGTCACAGCATAAAAATTGGGCAAGCAATTAATAGTTTCATAATAATATTATTTATGAAAACAAATATCTATTAATAAGTCGCCATTTGTGATGGATATTAAATGCCCAGCACTGGGAATCGAACCAGCGACGTTACGCACAACAAACATATATTACAATGTATGTTATTTAAGTTCCCGTTCGATTTTAGCGTAAGTATATAATAAATAAATACTAATAGTAATATAGCATAAATAATATTAGGCTATATTTTGTCCCGGTATGTCCACGGGAAAGATAACTACGCGAGTGAAACCGTGGGGCGCTACTAGTACAATTCGAAATTTTGGGAAAAATAATTGTTTTGAAATATTGACTATACAAATAATTATGATTTTGACAAAAAAATGCCACGCTAAAGAATCGAACTGGGGACCTAAGTAACATTAACACAATATCTGTACATTACACAATTAAAAGCATATTTTATACTTACATAAATATTTTTACATACATAAAGTATTTAAATTTTTATATTAATAAAATTCTTTTTTATTTATACACATCAAATTTGTACAATTTTGCTTTTTCAAAATAATCACATTACTGTGTTTCTGATTATTTTTAAATAAAAAAAATACAAAAAAAATATATTTTAAAATAAAATACAAAAAAAAAATAAGAAACATTTTTCGATAAAACTCTTCATATAAGTAATCAACTTGAAATAAAATAAAATGCTTTTTATAAACTTTTACAAATAATAAACAAATAAAAATAATTAAAAAAATCAAAAACACAGTTTTTTTCGTACAGACCCTGAACCATTTTTGATAAAACTTCTTATATTTTTTGACAGTCGTAAGAGTAAGAGCATTCATTAAATTAGGAGATAATAAATAATATATATTAATATTTATTTATTTTTCAAACTAAAATACGGTTAAAATTTACGCAGAAATAATAAGTTTAAACAAAATTAAGGTGAAAAAAAAATTCAATGAATTAATTTATTTTTGACCGAAATTCGTCGAAATTTTTTGATCCATAAATTTAATCAAACTCTGAAATTATTTCCGTTTATAATAAATTTAATATACATAAAAATGGGTCTGTACAAAATTACATCCTAAATACCCCTCAAACATGCTCATGGAGATTTTTCTCAGTAAATATTTTATATTTAATAAAAAGTATTTTTTATTAATTTTTATTATTTATATTATATTTATTTATACATACATTTATTGGAATGTGTCTCGATTACACAATTCTGGTTATATCCTGGAAAATAAATATTTATATTAATAAATAATATTTATTTATTTTTTCTCTTTATATTTTAAACTTTTACTGCCTTATTTGCGTTACATTTTTAGTCTGGTTTAGCACTAAACCAGGTTTTACAATCAATTTTGAATACTGTCAAAGTGACAGATTTGACTGACAAGGTGTCAAATTATTACCAGGTTTTGTTAAACCAGACTAAAAATGCAACGCAAATAAGGCAGTATAAGTTTTATAGTTTAAACGTGAAAGATTAACAAACTAACATCCATCCATCCATACATTCGTTCATGCATCTACTCATACATTCATTCATACATCTATGTATTCATCCAACCATACATCTCTATCCATTCATCCATCCATTCCTAATCCTCTGAGGGCCCAACTGAAAATCAGTGTTGTGATGCTTCGTGCATCACAGCGTTATGCTGAGTTGGGTCCTTTTATTCATCACCCACTATTTATGGTATGTGTGTGTTTCTATTGTATTTGTTTATTAAGCCTTTTTATGTATTTCCTTAGTTTTTTTTTTTGTATTTTTACTGTATTTTTTGTCTAAATAGTGTGTGATCTTTACTAATATTATAAAGAGGAAAGATTTGTTTGTTTGTCTATTTGTAACGAATAGGCTCCGAAACTACTGAACCGATTTCAATAATTCTTTCACCATTAGAAAGCTACATTCACCCTGAATAACATAGGCTATATTTTATCCCCGTATTCCCACGGGAACGGGAACCACGCGCGTGAAACCGCGGGGCACAGCTAGTGTTTAAATAAACTGTTTCTTTCTTTCTTTCTATTCATCTATCCACACATCTATTCATCCTCACCTTTCGCGCATTTATAAAATTACTAAGTTATTAGTATATTACGTTATATTACCTCATATCTATGACTATGGAGTATCTGGGGTCCGTTGTAATGTGAGTTATCACTGTAATAGAACGGCCTTTTCATGTTTTGCCCTGAAACAATTATAAAAACATTGTATTGTAATAAAGTGAAAGAATATGGTTAAAAATATAAAACAATAAAACATTAAATTTAAAATTTAAAAAACCCCCAACACAATTACTTTCAAACCCCCATAACTTTTAAACGGGTCAACCGATTTACGACCCTTTAATACAAAAATAACTAAATTGAAATCGGTTCATCCGTTCGGGAGCTATGATGCCACAGACAGACAGATACACACACACACAGACACGTCAAACTTATAACACCCCTCTTTTTGCGTCGGGGGTTAAAAACAGTCAAAGCATTTGCTTTGTTTAAAAGCAAATCCAAAGAAAAATCTGTCTTAGAAAAGGTCATACAGCCAAAAAAGGGTTCAAAAAGTTGGGTTGAAATAATGTCTGAAGTGTGTTTTAGTATAATTTCTGCGTTAAGTAGATATGTTATTATATCGTAACCTAAGCGCAGATTTTTATTAATATTATTTTAAAAGCAAAACTAAATGAATAATATGATCAAAACCAAAAGGGGATCAACATGGCGTTAAAAAAGGGGTGAAAAATATTACATATACCAAACAATTATTGTTTTAAAACTAAAAAGAAAGGCTCAAAACCGAAAACCCCTTTTCGGTTTTGGGGGATGAAATATAATCATGTAGTGCAGCAGAATCATACAAAGCCATTTTTTAATACAGATTCAGAAAATATTAAACAGATTCAAAACCGAAACGGTATTATTAATTCATCCCCTTTTTGCACCCCAAAAGGGGTTTAAAATCGTAATAAGTGGTGCACTCACAGAGCTCGGTGTGCGCGGCGAGCGCGTTCTGCTTGGCGATGAGCAGCTCGGGGCCCGGCCGCAGCGCCTCGTAGTACCCGCCTGGCACATAACGGGGGTTAGGAGGGGAATATACATCACTTAGGGCCGATTTTTCCATCGCCAGATAACTTTTATTCGACGAATAAAATTGACGTTTGACAGATTTTGTATGAAACCGTCAAAATTTCAAAGTTATTCGTCGAATAAAGTTATCTGGCGATGGAGAAATTGGCCCTTAGAAATATACACACTCTTTCAATTTGTGCGTTTCGTGTCGGGTCGCTGCGGTGACGAAGCGGTGCGTTTGTCGCATTGGAACGGTCGGCCGTTTGTTTTCATACATAGTGCGCGGTTCAGCTACAGTGGCGTTCAAATAACATACGTACGTTCAACGCACTTTTCGCCTATTTCACCATCTTCAAGTAACGTTCCGAGTAGCTACTCACCATGTTTTGTCTTTGTCACTTAACATAAAAGAAGAAAGAGACAAAACTCGCTGTACTTGGAGAGTTTCTTTACTTGAAGAAAGTAAAGAAACTTGTTTAGTGCAAAAAAGTCTTCGTAGAATAAGAAACTAGTTTCGTCGAAAAAAATAGTTTCGTAGTTAGAAAGTCTACGTAGATAAACTAATTTCGTGGAAACACTTCGTAGAAAGTAACTAGTTTCGTAGAAATTACAAATATATTAACTTACTGGATACGTTAGTGTGTGCGTTCGGCTGGTAGTAGGGACTGCCTTGTGGTTGCATTATAACGTCGCATCCTGCAAACAAAGAAAAAGATTATTAAAAACTAGTAGCTCCCCGCGGTTTCACCCGCGTAGTTCCCGTTCCCGTGGCACTACGGGGATAAAATATAGCCTATGTCACGCACTGATTAGCTTTCCATTAGTGAAAGAATTTTTGAAATCGGTTCAGTAGTTTCGGAGCCTATTCCTTACAAACAAACAAATCTTTCCTCTTTATAATATTAGTAAAGACTAACTGCAGACCAAAAGTTTCTTTCTCACTGACTGACACTCTCGGTTGGCCCGTTTAAAAGTTATGGGTAATTGTGTTGGGGTTTTTTAATTTTTAATTTAACTGTTTAAATGGTCTTTTTTTATTTGGAAATTGGCGTTTCCGGTGTGGTACCGTCCTGGGTTCTATACCCAGGTAGGGTAATTATTTTGTGGCGACATCTACACACCACATAAGGAACTAATTACTAACAGCGCCATCTATCCGCAACTGAGGGAAAACAACTGAAGAGTCCTGAATCGCGCAAGCGAAATTTACAGCGCAATTGACTATGTATACTCGAGCCCGACTACAACCGTCGGGCAGCTCCCACCAGACACAACACCCGTCTGGCCGGAGGATCCGAGCGACTCAAATGGGGATACTCCCATCCCCATAACTTTATAGATATTTACCGTTCCCCTGTTCCGGTTCCTGTTTGACCTGCGCCTGTCCGAGCTCCATTGGTCGCAGGCTGTCGAGTCTCCTGTCGGCGTAGATCGACCCATCTGGAAATAATACGTTAATACAATTAATATGTAGAAATCTAATATATAAAATTCTCGTGTCACAGTTTTCGTTGCCATACTCCTCCGAAACGGCTTGACCAATTCTCATGAAATTTTGTGAGCATATTCAGTAGGTCTGAGAATCGGCCAACATCTATTTTTCATCCCGAAATTCCTACGGGAACGGGAACTACGCGTGTGAAACCGCGGGGCACAGCTAGTAAAGAAATAAAACATTCAGCCGAGCTAGCATGACTTCGAAAACACGATAGATATTATAGAGATTTATCGACATCCAACTGTCAAAATATGATAAAAATACCCGCCATATTTAATTTTACCATATCATAGCACGCCTTCAAAAGTCTAACATTTGGTTTAACCAAAGCATGTCGTATAGCCCTGGGCTGTGAAGGTCTGATGGCAGTCGCTTCACGTAAAATACTGTCATTCAGCCAAATCTGGTTAAACTGAAAACCGACCCCAAATAGACATGGGATAGAGGTTCCAAAAAAGAGAGTACCTAAAAATAAATATAGAAATAACTAGCTGCGCCCCGCGGTTTCACACGCGTAGTTCCCGTTCCGGTAGGAATTTCGGGATGAAAAATAGATGTTGGCCGATTCTCAGACCTACTGAATATGCTCACAAAATTTCATGAGAATCGGTCAAGCCGTTTCGGAGGAGTATGGCAACGAAAACTGTGACACGAGAATTTTATATATTAGATATAACTACATACCATTTTGATCCTTATTGCTCCCCTCATAAGAGAAGTTTTCCTCCTCAATCGGAATGTCAATTTCCTGCTTTATATGATTCTCGTTAAAGAAATTCTGATTTTCATTGAGACGTGTCGGCTCTTGTAATAATTGCAGATTCTGTTGCTGATTCCTCAACAACTCCGCCGAATCTTGGTAACTATTTTGGTAAATATGGTAAGCTTTATCGTAACTATAATCTATCTTTTGGTAATTATCAATTTGCTTCTGATATCCCTTTAATTCATACCCGTTGTGAGATTTCCTCTCCAGAGCGTATATTTCCGCTTCCTTGTTGTATTCCTCGTTTGTTTTTGGTATATAATCATCTTTTTTATAATCTTTTGCGTATTTATCTTTTTGGTAATCTTCTTTTGGGTAACTATCTTTACCATAACCATCTTTTTCGTAATCTTTTGGGTAATCTTTACCATAATTATCTTTTTCGTAGCTATCTTTTGGGTAACAGTATTGGTCGATTTCTGAGTTGTACGATTTCTCTGACACCTCACTGTAGCTATTATTGGGCTGTGTGTCATCATCTTCGTTCAAAATCGGATCGGTTTGCATGAACGCGTCCTGTTTTTTAGGTTTCATGGGCTGAACGGTGTGGATTTGTATCGGTCGGGGCGATATGTTGTTGGCTATCGCTCCTAACGTTTGCAGGCGGTAGGGAAGCTAAAATAGATAATATGAGAGTTAGAGACAGGCTAAATAGGGATGTCGACTAAAAAAAATTAGTCCGTCAGATTTCGAAAAATATTGGACACGTATTTTGTTCTTTTTGATAAAAATAAATAATAAAGACAATACAGTGCGTCGAAAACTAGTGTGACGTCACAGCTAGGTGCACTTTCTACCTAGAGTTATCGCCACAAACCCCCACTCCTAAACTTTAATGCGTTATAACCAAGTCAGTTTTATTAACATAACATAATCATTCCCTCCATCATCTCATTACAGTAACTGACCCCTAACTAAGTCCGTAACTTGTATCTAGGGTATCAGAAACTACACACACACTCATTCACACACACACCCAGACCGCGATAAACATTTGTTCACACAAATATTCACCCCGCACGGGAATCGAACCCGCAATTACGGATGGCAGTACGGCATGGTGACCACTCTGCCATCTCAGTCTGTGTGTGTGTGTGAATGTGTGTATGCGTAGTTTCAGCCGGGCTAGCATGACTTCGAAAACGCGATATGATATATCGATTTATCGACATCCAACTGTCAAAACATGGTAAAAAATACCCGCCATATTTAATTTTACCATATCATAGCACGCCATAATTAATTTGGTCATGCTCGCGAAATCGATATTACATCGTGGTGTCGATATATTTTATCACGCACTGTCATGCTAGGGGGCTGATACCCTAGATACAAGTTACGAACTTAGCGGTCAGTTACTGTAATGAGATGATGGAGGGAATGATTATGATTATGATAGAGGGATCCACAAATGTTTGTCTCGGTCTGTGTGTGTGAATGAGTGTGTGCGTAGTTTCTGATACCCTAGATACAAGTTACGGACTTACTTAGGGGTCAGTTACTGTAATGAGATGATGGAGTGAATGATTATGATTATGACAGAGGGATCCACAAATGTTTGTCTCGGTCTGTGTGTGTGTGAATGAGTGTGTGCGTAGTTTCTGATACCCTAGATACAAGTTACGAACTTAGTTAGGGGTCAGTTACTGTAATGAGATGATGGAGTGAATGATTATGATTATGATAGAGGGATCCACAAATGTTTGTCTCGGTCTGTGTGTGTGTGAATGAGTGTGTGCGTAGTTTCTGATACCCTAGATACAAGTTACGAACTTAGTTAGGGGTCAGTTACTGTAATGAGATGATGGAGTGAATGATTATGATTATGATAGAGGGATCCACAAATGTTTGTCTCGGTCTGTGTGTGTGTGAATGAGTGTGTGCGTAGTTTCTGATACCCTAGATACAAGTTACGAACTTAGTTAGGGGTCAGTTACTGTAATGAGATGATGGAGTGAATGATTATGATTATGATAGAGGGATCCACAAATGTTTGTCTCGGTCTGTGTGTGTGTGTGTGAATGAGTGTGTGCGTAGTTTCTGATACCCTAGATACAAGTTACGAACTTAGGGGTCAGTTACTGTAATGGGATGATGGAGGGAATGGTTGATTATACTTACAAGATTGTTGTCATGGTCCTGGCTGGAGCAGGCGATGTCCGACGCCATTTGCACCGCGTGTGTGGTGTGAGCCGACGACAGCCATTTGGCGGCCTTGTCGCTGTAAACACAATATATTTATAATGTTAAGGTCTTTTAAAGATAAATGATGAATAAATCACAAAAATATCAAGTAGGAAATAGTCATAGAGAAAAACATTGAATTAAAAATTTAAAAAACCCCCAACACAATTACTTTCAAACCCCCATAACTTTAAAACGAGTCAACCGATTTTCATCCAACATGTCTAAGAACACTCGCACGTAAGTCCCCTTTAAACAAAAAAAACTAAATTGAAATCGGTTCATCCGTTCGGGAGCTATGATGCCACAGACAGACAGATACACACACACACACAGACACGTCAAACTTATAACACCCCTCTTTTTGCGTGGGGGGTTAAAATAAATAGCAATAATTATATCTATACTAATATTATAAAGAGGAAAGATTTGTATTTTTGTATGTAACGAATAAACTCAGAAAGTACTGGACCGATTTTAATAATTCTTTCACCATTAGAAAGTTATATTCACCCTGAGTAACAGGTTTTATCCCCGTATTCCCACGGGAACGGGAACCGCGCGGGTGAAACCGCGAGACGCCGCTATATAAAGCTGAAGAGTTTGTTTGTTTGTTTGTTTGAGCGCGCTAATCTCAGGAACTACTGGTCCGATTTGAAATTCTAGCGGCGCCCCGCGGTTTCACCCGCGTAGTCCCCGTTCCCGTAGAAATATGGGGATAAAATTATGCTAAAAACCTTCCCACTGAATCACTCTATCTATTAACAAACCGCATCACAATCCGTTGCGTAGTTTTAAAGATCTAAGCATACATAGGGACAGAGAAAGCGACTTTGTTTTATACTATGTAGTGACAAAAACTAGGTTTTTCATGTTGAACTCACCCGTCCAAATCGTCCTTCTTCCCCTCCTTGTACTTGATAGTCCTGCTCTTACGGATCACCATGACGGTCCCGTCGGGGTTCAGCCTGGGCAGGTTCTGTGAAGGCACTGCGTCTTTGCTGAGGGTCTTCCATTGGCCTGAGGGGGGATAAAATTAAATTAATTAAAAAATTAAAAAACCCCAACACAATTACTTTCAAACACCCATAACTTTTAAACGGGTCAACCGATTTTCATCAAACATGTCTAAGAACACTCGCACACACGTAAGTCCTCTTTGATACAAAAACTAAATTGAAATCAGTTTATCCGTTCGGGAGCTATGATGCCACAGACAGACAGATATACACACACACACAGACACGTCAAACTTATAACACCCCTCTTTTTGCGTCGGGGGTTAAAAACTGATTAATGACGAGCTCGATGGCTGAACGGTCTTATTTGCGTTACATTTTAAACCTAGTAACAAAACCTGGTAAGCATTTGACACCTTGTCAGTCAAATCTGTCACTTTAGTCTTTTGACAGTATTCAAAATTGTACTTAGATCAGATTGTAAAACCTGGTTTGGTGCTAAACCAGACTAAAAATGCAACGCAAATAAGGTGGAGAATGTTTGTCTCGGTCTGTGTGTAGTTTCTGATACCCTAGATACAAGTTACGGATTTAGTTAGGGGTCAGTTACTGTAATGAGATGACGGAGGGAATGGTTATGGAATGCTACATTATCAGCGAGTGATATAGGCTATATTTTATCCCCGTATTCCCACGGGAGCGGGTACTACACGGGTGAAACTGCGGGGCGCTGCTATTAATAAGAATTACGTTTTTAAGTTTGAGAATTACGCGTGTAAAACCGAAGGTCACAGTTAGCATAAATAAAAATACTTCTAAATATGTATAATAATGACTCAAAGGTGACTGACTGACTGACATAATGATGTATCAACGCACAGCCCAAACCACTGGACGGATCGGGCTGAAAGGCATGCAGGTAGATGTTATGACGTAGGCATCCGCTAAGAAAGGATTTTGATTAATTTTACCCCCAAGGGGATAAATTGGGGGATGAAAGTTTGTATGATGGGAAGGGAAAAGTCATTATTCTACGCGAACGAAGTCGCAGGCAAAAGCTAATGAAAAAAAAATACGTTTATTAATAAAATAACGATTTGCGGTTAATATGTTACACATTTTTAGATTATAACTTTTTCCCTAATATTGTTCATTGTGCGGGATTCCCTGTGACGAACGCCAACGCATGGCCGATAAGGAAAAATGTTTAATAACAATATTATTAGTATAACCATCTTCTATTTAAAAAATAGTTAGGTTATTAGTAAAAATAAACAGATATATCTCTTTTCCGAACCTTTATCCCATGTCTATTTGGGGTCGGTTTTCAGTTGAACCAGATTTGGTAGAATGTCAGTATTTTACGTGAAGCGACTGCCATCAGACCTTCACAACCCAGAGGGCTATACGACATTTTTTTGGTTAAACCAAACGTTAGACTTTTGAGGGCTCTAACTACCCGTAACGACTGTCGATGATGTTAGTACGACAACCGGGACCGACGGCTTTACGTGCCCTCCGAAGCACGGAATAAACAAATATTATATACTAGCGGCGCGCCGCGGTTTCACCCGCGTAGTTCTCTTTCCCGTAGGAAAATGGAGATACAATTATGCTAAAAAACCTTCCCACTGAATCACTCTATCTATTAAAACAAACCGCATCAAAATCTGTTGCGTAGTTTTATTTTGTAATGGCTGCCATTTTGTAATGGAGGTAGCTAGAGAAAATTGGAATCGTGATTTGTCGATAAAAAAATACCATATTTTACCCCCTTAAAGTATCCGACATCGATGCCCGGACACCCTGTATATATTTTTGTGAAAACGTAACGTCATTGTAATATTTTGTTTTCGTGAGAATTTTTTTAATTATTTTCATGTCCTTTTTATGGAATAATTATTTAAATTAATCAAATAAATTTAATAAAGTGCACACGAGTCATTTTATCTGATTATTATTTATATAGCTTAAAATGTTTATAAATATAGCACGTTGGCTTAGCTTCTAAAGACAGTTTTTAAAGGTGGCCATTAGCCGCGTCCAGACCGGCTGAGCGTCGCTCGCGAGCTGCGCTCAGACTTCCCGCTCGCGAGCATGGCACCCGAGCGAATTTGTGTAAAGTTCCGAGCCGGGCTCGCGAGGAATAGTGAGCTGGTTTGAGCATTCAGTTTCTCTCCGTATATGTTCTGTCTGAGTCGCCTTTGAGCATCGCCAAAAACCGACATCGCATGACTCGGGGCCGAGCGGCGCTCGGGCGAGCTAACGTGTGGAAGGAAGCCTGAGCCCCGTCCATACCGGCCGAGCTATTGGCTCGCGAGCGGGACTCGCGAGCCGCGCTCAGTCGGTCTGGACCATGAAGTTGTAGGTAAAAAATGGAGCCCACACTTGGAACAACAGCTTGAGTCAAATACCTACGTGTCTGTGGGCCGATCTCTCTTTTTAGTCAGACTCTCTCTTTCTAGAGGTTACCTTAGTTAGAAAGAGAGAGCCTGCCCACAGAGACGCGATAGTGATACATATAGGTATGCTTCAAGTAGGTATTCGAAGTGTGGGCTCCATGTTTTACCTACAACTTCATGGTCTGGACGCAGCTATTAGCCGCGTACCCACCTAGCGCACGGGCTCGCGCGGCAGCCTCGGTGTCCGGATCGCGAGCGATGGCTCCCGAGGCAGCCTCAGTAGTTCTGTTCAATTTACATGAGGCTGCCTCGCGAGGCAGGCTGAGCCATCATAAGTCCGCGAGTATTCGATATGGACAGTCGTGTATTTTCAGCTGCAGCTATTTTCCTAGCTGCTTATTGTTTAAAGAAACGAAAACAGTCACGTATCAAGAAAAAACCTAGACGCTTCTGGATTAGAAAAATTTATGAGCGTCGCCACCAATATGGAAATAGATTACTTAGAGATTTAATGTATGATCAGACTGTACATAATTTTACACGAATGTCCGTACAAGAGTTCGAAAATTTGTGCTCATTGTTGTCTGATAAAATAAAAAAGTGCGATACAAAGTATAGAGAGGCAATCACTGTGAATGAACGAGTTTTAATAACTTTAAGATTTTTAGCAACCGGAGATTCTTACAGCAGCTTGCAATATTTATTTCGAGTATCGAAGCAGAGTATCTCAAGAATAGTTCCAGAAGTTTGTGACGCTATTATTGAAGCCTTAAGTGATTATGTAAAGGTAAATAAAAATATTTTTTTAAATTTAAAAATCAATTGTTTATTTTAATTACAATTCAGTGATAGTTTCGAATCCATCATTAGCATTAGGTGATGGTGTAATGGCATGAGAAGACGTAGCGGTATGTGATGCTGATGATGAAGTGCCAGATGAGTCCATTGTAGAGGAATTACTGTACTGCTGTGTATAGTATCCTGTATTAATTTGTTGTTGTGTGTATTTCCCTATATCTGCTTCAAAAATTATATTATTGATAGCGTTCTTAACACACGCTAATGTGTGCGGATCATATTTTCTTAGCTCATTGGCTATGTGTCTTCCAAATGAAAAATATGGATCGGTAATGTCGGTCGAAGACTTTTGCAAGCATTCAAGGGCTTCTGCAAGCATGATATCTGCCGAATCTTCCTGTGGCTGCGTTTTCTTGGGATTTTGTCGTTTTTTTTTACGAGCAGGTTCTGATGGTGAAGGCATGCTAGTTTCCGAGGCTAGGTCTTTTTGTTGTTGTGGTGGCGCTTCCTCGATGCTAGCCTCCGGCAATTGCGACTGGATCGGAGCATTTTCAGTCTCTGTATGTCTCTCTGCGTCAGAAGTTTGTGAAGATTCCGGTATCGCCTCCTGAAAACATTATTTTAATTAATAGATCAATTTGTGGTGCAGTGTGAATGTAGCGAAATCTTTAATATTTTTCTAGCAGGATTCTCCATTGCTTGAACGTCTTCGGACTAAAAATATTTGGCCCCTAATGTATCACTAAAAGGCCAAATACGGAATGGTGTATAGTACCTAATACAACCACTCATTGGGGCCCAAGACTTTTAGTCTGAATACTTTCAAACAGCGGAGGGTCCTGTCATGCTGAGTACTCTATATATTTTTTTTTACAGATTCCATCTACAGAAGAAGAGTGGCTTGCTATATCAAAAGAATTTGAAAATAAATGGAATTTTCCCCACGCTATTGGAGCGATGGATGGAAAACATGTTATGTTGCAGGCACCGATTAACAGTGGGACTGATTATGATAATTACAAACAATTTCCAAGCATCGTGCTTTTTGGATTAGTTGATGCTAGCTACAATTTTTTGTATGTAAATGTTGGTAGCAAAGGGCGAATCTCTGATGGTGGTGTTTTTAAAAACACTACGTTGTATAAAAAGCTAGAAAAGAAAGAATTGAACGTGCCTAAAGAGAAGATATTGGAAATACCATATGTAACAAAAGTTCCTTATTTTATTTTATCCGATAAAGCCTTTGCACTCAACGAATATACCATGAAACCTTTTGAGGGTAACCCAGAAAATGGGTCTAAAGAAAGAATATTTAATTATCGTCTTAGCCGAGCTCGACGTGTCGTTGAGAATGCATTTGGTATATTAAGTGCCATATTTCGCGTTTTTAGAAAACCTATCTTACTAGAGCCAAATAAAGCAACAAAGGTCGTCTTAGCAGCTATATATTTGTACAACTACATCCGGAAAAATACTTCAACTAATCATATTGCACCGGAGTTGTTTGACAGAGAACTTGATGGTGTACTGATTCCTGGTCAATGGAGAAATGAAATAAATGAAGAAACATTCGCACCAATTGCAGCGATTCCAAGGCGTAGTTCTAATAACGCAAAAGCAATACGGTTGCACTTGGCAGAACATTTTATAACTAATGGTTCTATACCATTTCAAAATCATTATGCATAGATAAAAATTCTTACATTCGGCATCGTTTCCTGAGTGTCACCAGTTTCATTTTTATCTTTTAGAAAATCGAAATAAGGATATCCAAACCACTTTGAATTATAAACATCTGCAGCGCCTGAAAAAGAACAAAAATAAATTTTAATTTTCTATAATTTAAAATAATTTAAAAACGTATTTTTGTATCTTCAATTTAGTTAATAGTAGTAATAAGTAATTATTTTATCAAATAATTTGTAAGGTCATATTTTTAAGTTTTTAAGTATATAAATGCATACCTGAACCTGTTATGCGGCTTTTTTTCTCCCTGCTTTTCTCTCGACGGTAAGAACCACACAAGGACTCCATTTTTTTTTTCAGTTCCTTGACAGGCATATTAATTTGAGTAGATATTTGCCGCCAACTGTCTTCCCGCTGATTCTTATTTAAATATTTTGAATCTTTGGGGTCCCAAAGCGCTTTGTACGTGCTGTACAGTTGAATTAAACGAATGGACTCCTCCTGACTGCCCATGATATCAATATTATAGATAGAGACAAACACGGCAAGAGACACAACTTGAAGTAGCTTCGCGCGCGAGCCAAAACACAACCGTTCCCACCTAACGCACAGCGCTCACTGAGGCACCTTTGAGCGCGTCAAGTTTACCGACAACATCTGGCTCGGGGCCGAGCCGCGCTCAGCCGAGCAAACGCGCGCCCGAGGCGGCCCGAGGCACGTCCACACCAGCCGAGGCATTTGGCTCGCGAGGCTGCCGCGCGAGCCCGTGCGCTAGGTGGGTACGCGGCTATTGATGAGTCAGTTTAGCTGATCAGTTGAACTTTCGTCCATCCAAAAAAGGTCGTCAATCACCGGAGCGATTCCAGATTCCAGTGGGGAAAACTAGTTGGCCTAAAACTTTTGAAAAGGAAAGATTTGTTTGTTTGTAATAGGCTCCGATACTACTGAACCGATTTCAAAAATTCTTTCACGATTAGAAAGCTACATTCACCCTGAGTAACATAGGCTATATTTTATCCCTGTATTCCCAAGGGTACGGGGTACTACGCGGGTGAAATCGCGAGACGCCTCTAGTGCTCAATATTGACATTGAACTCAATACCTCAGGTTTAAAAGTCGGGTGCAAATGCCACATGACAAAGACAGGCCATATAATCTAATATATAAAATTCTCGTGTCACAGTTTTCGTTGCCATACTCCTCCGAAACGGCTTGACCGATTCTCATGAAATTTTGTGAGCATATTCAGTAGGTCTGAGAATCGGCCAACATCTATTTTTCATCCCGAAATTCCTACGGGAACGGGAACTACGCGGGTGAAACCGCGGGGAGCTACTAGTTTAAAAATAAACTTAAATTATCCTTCGTGTATTACAAAACTTATCTTTTAAAAAAATCACAAATAAAACAATGACTTTTCACACGGATTAAAGAAATAAGATTTTTAAATAAAAGTAACATTATATTTTTAAATATTAAATCATTTTTGATGTTTTTACCAAAAAATTAATGCGTTATGTGCATCTTATCAAAGTATTATTAAAAAACAGGTGTGCCCCGCGGTTTTACCCGCGTGAAACCTTATCCCGAGGGAATTTTGGAATATAAGTCTCTTATGTATTATTCCTAGGTATGAGGAACATATCTACCAAATTTCATTAAAATCCATATAGTAGTTTTTGCGTGAAAGAGGAACAAACATCCACACATCTAAACATCCACACTCACAAACATTCGGCTTTACAATATTAGTAGGATTCTTACGTTTTTACAATAAATTTTACATTTTTGAAACAAAAAATATCCTACTTATATAATAAACTAGTTATGTCTCGCAGTTTCACCCGCATAGATCCCAATCCCGTGGGAATTTCGGGATGAAACATAGCCTATGTGCTTCCTTGGACCATAAGCTAGCCCTGTACCAAATTTCAAGTCAATCGGTTCAGTAGTTTAGCCGTGAAAAGGTAACAGACAGAGGTACTTTCGCATTTATAATATTAAGTAAGGATGCGAAACTTTGGCGAGGATGTTTGTTACTCTTTCACGTAAAAACTACTGATCCAATTTAAATTAAATTTGGTACAGATAAGCATAATCATTCACTCCATCATCTCATTACAGTAACTGACCCGTAACTAAGTTCGTAACTTGTATCTAGGGTATCAGAAACTACGCACACACTCATTTACACATACACACCCAGACCGAGATGTTCCTTATAACCAGGAATAACACATAGGATACTTTATTTTCCCGAATTTCTTGACGATTCTTCTCGGCTGATGTAACTTCCGAATCGGAGGTAGATTCATTGCCGTTCATAAGTGGCTTATTGAGGCCTTAACTGAATAAATGATTTTTTATTGATTTAACACAAAATTCCCACGGGATCAACGCGATTAAAACCGCGGTGCACAGCTAGTCTACACCAATAAATAAGAGGAAAGATTTGATTGTTTGTTTGTAACGAATAGGCTCCGAAACTACTGAACCGATTTCAAAAATTCTTTCACTAATGGAAAGCTAATTAAACAGTGCGTGAAATAGGGTATATTTTATCCCCGTATTCCCACGGGAACGGGAACTACGCGGGTGAAACGGCGGTGCACAGGTAGTGATAAAAAAATCTTAAAAAGTAAAAGAGAATACGTCTTTAAATCATATTTTATAGTATAGATTTCGCAATCTATATTTCAGATAGCTTATCTTAAATCTCAAATTTTATCGCATAAACAAAATAAATCATTTAATTTATTAAACACTAGCTAGCTGTTTTACCCGTTTCATTTTATATTATTTTTAGTAGTAATAGAAAGAAAGAAACATTTATACACCGCAAATTGAGAAGAAAAAATAAACAAAATTACATACAGATGTGCTGAAAAATAGCTAAACCGCTTATGATAATAATAATGTATGTTATATGGGCCGAAAATATTTTTAAATATAAATAAAATAATATAATATTAATAAGAATATTTTTTCCATCGCCTTTCATTTAAATACAATATCGAGCAAAAGATATATAATATTATTTTTTTAAATCAATATTTAAAAAAAAAACTGCAACAAGATTCATTATTAGCAAGTAAAGCCAGGATACTAATAAAATAGTTAATTGAATAAAAAATAAATTCTATCATGACGTAGTTTCCGTTTCCGATCGGATGCGCAAGCGCAACTATTGTTTATTTATACGGGAAAATAGGCTGAATCATTTTTGATGATATTTTTAAATTTATTCATCAGCAAAACAGGTCATCTACTCGTATACTAGCTAATATTATAAAGCTGAATAGTTTGTTTGTTTGAGCGCGCTAATCTCAGGAACTACTGGTCCGATTTGAAAAATTCTTTCATTGTTAGATAGCCCATTTATCGAGGAAGGCTATCCTACTAATATTATAAAGCCGAATGTTTGTGAGTGTAGATGTTTAGTTGTATGGATGTTTGTTCCTCTTTCATGCAAACTACTGAATGAATTTTAATGAAATTTGGTTACAGATGTTCCTCATGCCTAGGAATAACAAATAGGATACTTTTTATCCCAAAATTTCCCACGGGATAAGGTGCCACGCGGGTAAAACCGCGGGGTACAGCTAGTAAGCTATATGCTATATTTTATCCCCGTATTTTCACGGGAACGGGAACTACGGGGGTACAACCGCGGGGTGCTGTTAGTAAACATATAACCTTTCTTTAATGTAGTCGGGTAAAAAAAAAAATTAAAAACCCCCAACACAATTACTTTCAAACCCCCATAACTTTTAAACGGGTCAACCGATTTTCATCAAACATGTCTAAGAACGAAGAAAAACTAAATTGAAATCGGTTCATCCGTTCGGGAGCTATGATGCCACAGACAGACAGATACAGACACACACAGACACGTCAAACTTATAACACCCCTCTTTTTGCGTCGGGGGTTAAAAATGGACAAAGCCGCGAGCGAATAGCAAGTATTTTCTTATTTATTTGGTATTAGTAAAGATAAATCTTTGTTATTATTGCAATTATTTTTGTATTTTTCTCGCCATCTCTTATCGTGTGACCTTAGATAATAGTCACTACCTATATCCCGCTTTTTTTTCTTGCTTTTAGACTGATTCTGTTAGTATTTTGGGACATAAAATAGTAGTTTGCCGTTTTACTCGATTTTAGACTAATCCTTGGGGATGTCGACTGGGTAAACAAAATGAAATTCTAATTAGTCCGTCAGATAGATTTCGAAAAAATATTAGACACGTATTTTTTGTTTCATCAATTTAATAAAACTGACTTAGTTATAACGCATTAAAGTTCAGGAGTGGAGGCTTGTGACGATAATTCTTGGTAAAAAATGTATGTAGCTGTGACGTCACACGAGTTTTCTATGCACTATATCGTCTTAATTATTTGTTTGTATTAAAAAAAGAGAAAATACGTGTCCAATCTTTTTGCGAAATGTATCTGACGGACTAATTAGATATTTTTAGTCGATATCCCTATTTTGGTATATACTATCTATCTATCTACTACCTTCCTGACGCTATAACTTGAGAACGGCTAGACCGATTTGGCAATTTTTTTTCTTTTGTAGTTTTCTAATACTCTGTAGAAGGTTCTTATGTAAAAAAATTGGAAAATCAAAGGGGGAAATTGGACTTGTATATAATTGAAAGTATATATATAAAACTCTTCCGTTACTGAATGATGTACTGACTGACTGACAGACAACGCACAGCCGAAACTACTGGTCGTAGAGAACTGAAATTTGTGTTTTTTTACGTGTGTTTGTTGGGGCGAGCTGGCTACCCTACCACTAAGAGAGGATTTTTGGAAACTCCTTCCCTAGGGGGAAAAAAGGGGGAATAACCCAAATTCTGCCGGAAGGCCTTATTCCACGCGGACGAAGTCGCGGGCAAAAGCTAGTACTTAAAAAAATAGCCAAAAACACGCTTTGGAAAACCGCCTATCTATTATGGAAAGTTTTATAAAAATAGGCGAGAATAATAAGGAAATAACAAATAACGATCTGGGTTTTTCCCAAATTTAGTATTTATATTAATTACTAGGACCGTCTCGCGGTTTCGCCCGTAGTTCCCGCTCCCACAATAATGCGGGGATAAAATTATACTAAAAACCTTCCTCTTTAATAACTTTACTTATCTATTAAAACAAATCGCATCAAAATCCGTTCCGTAGTTTTAGAGCATACATAGGGACAGACAGCGGGAAGCGACTTTGTTCTATACTACTAACTAGCAGCGCCCCGCGGTTTCACCCGCGTAGTTCCCATTCCCGTGGGTATTTCAGGATAAAACATAGCCTATGTCCTTTCCCGGACCATAAGCTACCCCTGTACCAAATTTCAAGTCAATCTGTTCAGTAGTCGCTTTCTCTGTCCCTATGTATGCTTAAATCTTTAAATACGCAACGGATTTTGATGCGGTTTTCAGTAATAGATAGAGTGATTCAAGAGGAAGGTTTTTAGCATAATTTTATTCCAACCCACATTCCCACGGGATTGGGAACTACGCGGGTGAAACCGCGGGGCACAGCTAGTACATTATAAACGCAAAAGTTAGTATAAGAGATATTTATTACTCTTTCACTTAAAAACTACTGAACCGATTTAGATAAAATTCGGTACAGATGCATGCGCCTACAACCGGGAATAACATATTTTTATCGCGAAATTCCCACGCGATTGGAATTTCACGCGGGTAATACCGCAGGGCGTTGCTTGTCTATTTTAAGAACATATTTTCAAATATAGTTTTTATAGTTATCATGGTTATTAGCTCTCAAATTATTATAATTAACGGGATATTTACCATGTATCCTTACAAATATTATAAATGCGAAAGTAACTCTGTCTGTTACCTTTTCACGGCTAAACTACTGAACCGATTGACTTGAAATTTGGTACAGGGGTAGCTTATGGTCCGGGAAAGGACATAGGCACGTTTTATCCCGATATTCCCACGGGAGCGGGAACTACGCGGGTGAAACCGCGGGGCACAGTTAATTTTTTTAACTAAGGCCTGATGCCCTATTCAGGGTAGGCTCGAGCCCCGCGGTGGGGACATTATGTGAGCTGGTGATTATTTATTTCGAGTTTCCGATATTTTGACGCTGTTGCAAGCGCCATAATTACGGATCAGCTTATAAAAATTTCGTAAATAACATAACATAATAATCATTCCCTCCATCATCTCATTACAGTAACTGATCCCTATAGTACAATCATTTAGTATTTTTAACCCCCGACGCAAAAAGAGGGGTGTTATAAGTTTGACGTGTCTGTGTGTGTATCTGTCTGTCTGTGGCATCATAGCTCCCGAACGGATGAACCGATTTCAATTTAGTTTTTTTTTTGTATTAAAGGGGACTTACGTGCGAGTGTTCTTAGACATGTTTGATGATAATCGGTTAACCCGTTTAAAAGTAATGGGGGTTTGAAAGTAAAAGTGTTGGGGGTTTTTTAATTTAAAGTTTTTACTTGGAAAATTTTCCGGGAGTTTCGAAAATTGGCAATTTTATAGATTTTGATAATTATGCTCTTTCCAAATTTTAACATTGCCACCTCGTATGTTTGCCGCTCGCGCTGCCATATTGAAAAAATGGCGCCCAAAAGCAGTTTTTTGATAATAACTGCTTTCTGACGCATTTTACAGGAAAAACATATCTACATAAAATAAAAGTAGAGGAAATTACCTACAATTTCCTACATTTTTTCAATATGGCGGTGCGAGCGGCAGACATACGAGGTGGCAAAGTTGAAATTTGGAAAGAGCATATCAAAATCTAATATATAAAATTCTCGTGTCACAGTTTTCGTTGCCATACTCCTCCGAAACGGCTTGACCGATTCTCATTAAATTTTGTGAGCATATTCAGTAGGTCTGAGAATCGGCCAACATCTATTTTTCATCCCGAAATTCCTACGGGAACGGGAACGGGAACTACGCGTGTGAAACCGCGGGGCGCAGCTTGTCTATAATATAAAATTACCAATTTTTTAAAACTCCCGGAAAACTTTCCAGGTAACCTCTATTTTTTTGACCGAATGACTGAACTACTAAGTCCGTAACTTGTATCTAGTCTAGGGTATCAGAAACTACGCACACACTCATTCATAGACACCCAGACCGAGACAAACATTTGTAATTTACATAAATATTCATCCCTCAAGGGAATCGAACCCACAACCTTACGGCTGGAAATACGAAATAACATAACATAATCATTCGCTACATCATCTCATTACAGTAACTGACCCCTAACTAAGTCCGTAACTTGTATCTAGGGTATCAGAAATATCCCGTTAATCATAATATTTTGAAATGTGTTTATAAATATGTTTATCCAGAGTCTATAATATCCATAGTATAAGTCCTGTTAATACTGTGGCACAAGCTTTGCTTAGTTTGGGACTAGATGGCGATTTTTGGGATACATAAACATTCAGCTCCCGTGGGAATTTATATATAATATAGGCTAATTTATTTAAAACTAGCGGTCCGCCCCGGCTTCGCACGGGTCCAATTTTCCCGTTGATTTTCCAGATTTTTTTTACATAAGAACCTTCTCCTGACAATAACAAACACAACAAAAAAAGAATTGGCCAAATTGGTCCAGGCGTTGTTGAGTTATGCGCTTACCAACACATTTTGGGATTCATTTTTATATTATAGATTATAACATCACTACATAGTATAAAACAAAGTCGCTTTCTCTGTCCCTATGTATGCTTAGATCTTTAAAACTACGCAACGGATTTTGATGCGGTTTGTTTTAATAGATAGTGATTCAGTGGGAAGGTTTTTAGCGTAATTTTATCCCCATATTCGTACGGGAAGTACGCGGGTGAAACCGCGGGGCGCCGCTAGTATTTAATAGGGCTAAAAAATATTTTTCAAATTACACCAAAAGTTCCTGAGATAAGCGCGTTAAAAAAAACAAACTGTTCAGCTATATAATATTATGTATAGATATGTATCCGGATATTCATTTAGATAAATAATAATGATAAAAGGGGGAAAACCCGGTGGATGTAGCTAGCAGAAACTGTGCCAATACGAGTTCTTATCTCCTGCTATAGTCATACAAACAAATATATAAACAATGTGAATTTTATTTATTTTTAAGTGTGACTTTATATAAAACTAGCTGTGCCCCGCGGTTTCGCCCGCGTTCCCGGCAATTATTCGTTTTTTTTTCACCTTTTAAACCTTCCCTAGACCTCCAAGAACATTTCAAGACCAAGATAAGATAAATCCGTTCAGCCGTTCTCGAGTTTTAGCGAGACTAACGAACAGCAATTGGTTTATAGAAGATGATTATAAGGTACTAGCAACGCTTCGCGGTTTCACCCGCGTAATTCCCGCTCCCGTGATAATACGGGGATAAAATGATAAAAACCTTCCAACTGAATCACTCTATCTATTTAAAAAACCTAATCAAAATCCATTGCGTAGTTTTAAAGATGTAAGCATACATAGGGACAGACAGCGGGAAGTGACTTTGTTTTAAATTTATACTATGTAGTGTAGTGGTAGACTTTAATATAAAATTATAAGGTGCTTTACTTGGTGAGTAACTTTACTTCAAGGTCGTGAAATAGGCACTATGACTTCGCTGTCTGTCCGTCCGTCTGTCACCAGGCTGTATCTCATGAACGGTGATAGCTAGACAGTTGGAATTTTCACAAATGATGTAAGTATTTAAGTTGGGAGACAGTAATCTTTTCAGTCTAGCATAGAATCTTAAGTTTGTACATGGTTTAAAAAGTTATTATTAACATTAAAATTATCATTATTTAAATTTGCCATAAGGTAATGGGACTACAAGCAAGTACAGTAAAATTTTGGTATTTATTGGTTATAACTTATCCCTACTAATATTATAAATGCGAAAGTAACTCTGTCTGTCTGTTACCTTTTCACGGCTAAACTAACCGATTGACTTGAAATTTGGTACAGGGGTAGCTTATGGTCCACGAAAGAACATAGGCTATGTTTAATCCCGAAATTCCCACGGGATCGGTAACTACGCGGGTGAAACCGCGGGGCACAGCTAGTTAAAATTAAAATTATCATTATTTACTGGATATTTGTCACATATATTATCCAAAAGGTTATGGAACTTAAATTATATAACAGTAATGCATAATTGCATTCATCCGTTATAATTAAATGAATATATTTAGTTTTAAATTGCATCAGATAGGTTCTTATATGATTCTAATAAGTTTTATTATTATATTTTAATATTATTTATAAGGTTATAAAAGGTCCTGCATATTAATTTGAATAATTTTACCTATTTACAATAAGCAATAAAAAAATTAAATGTTTTTTTTTCAATAAAAGTTCACTATAATAGAGCCATTTAAGATACCAATTTTTTTTTTATGTATAAGCAGCCAGTGTGCTACAGGAAGCATAGATAAGATTATGCACTTCAAATTTAGAATGTTGGTAGTAATTTATCTCAGGAGATTGTTATTAAAAAATGAGATGATAAATATGAGGAAAAACATGAAAATAATCGAATAAAAAGTGTGTTTACATGAGTCATAGTAACAGGGTGTATTTATGGATGTGGGAAAACCCGTATACCTTTATTCTTACCCATAGTTGTGACATTGTAATCGGCCTGGGTGAAGTGTAAACTGCACACTTTTGAATACTTCGTGTAAGGTTTGCCGCGTTTTAAAATGACATTCCATTTATTAGCCATATCCACATCGCGGGGAAACCTGTGGAATTTCACGTTCTTCGTCTTGCCGGCTAGCGACGTACATTGAGGCACTGTGCAATAATAACCCATCACGATGTTTTCGACAAGCTTTTGTTGTATTCCTAAGGTGCCGGAAGCCGGAATCGGTATGGAAAACGAAACATCAAAACTTTATGGTGAAACAACAGCGTTACATGAAAACTTTGCAGATTTTAACTTTAATTATTACAATCGTTATCACGTTGGTAAAAAAATTGAATCATCACACACACAATTCACAATAGCCTTGAATTAGTCTTGAATTATTTGACATGTATCACCTTTTTCCCTTCCCCACTTTTTGGAAAAAATGGCTACTTTTACGTCATAGACTAGACTTTGTTTTTTATTTTCTGCTTGATTGCTATCGATACTATCGATTAATCGACTAAACACGACGTAAAATGTTCTTAATTTATTTAAGGTAAAATCACAATGCACTGGTATTTTAAATGCAGGACTTAACGAAGCTGATGCAAATCCTTTACTAACACGAGTTTCCTCAAATTGTGTTTTGGATCATGTCAATGGATTGATAACGTGACAATTTGATTATTTGATTTAAACTGAACGAATTGGGATCGGAGTGGTTTAGACACAATGTTTTCTGTGCCAGCGGCCAAAATTGGAAGCTACTACATGACATTTTGATTCTGATGTCAATTCAATTCTTGAATTATGGGATTCTAATGTCATTTGGATACATTTGCATTAAACTGACAACCAAAAGATGCGATTACTCCCCGACCGCTTGACGCGTGAAACAACGGGGACCGCCACCATTCGTTTCCATGAAACAGAGGACTAGGCATCTCTTTCTCATGTATTGCCATTATATTTTAACTTGCTTTAAAATAGGCAAAAAATAATCGTTTAATTTGACTAACACAATCTATTACATATTCAATGCTTTATTATATCGTTAGAAACCTAATTATATTGTTTCAAACCATTACACACAAACAAAGATAGACTATAGTGCTCTCAGTACCATACTTATGTAAATAAATAAAAACACAAAAATGGTATTTTATAAATTTATTATTAAATACATATAGTGAAATAAATAAGTCATAGATTTGGATAGTGCACATGCAGTATTATTTCGGTCCAGACTGTACACCCTTTGCTAACCCGTCTCACTACACCGTCTAACTTGTATTTCATTTAAATCTGCTTGCTCCTCTGGCAATTAAAAGTAATCTGAAAAAAAAGAAGTTATGTTTACTTATGTACTTATGTAAAGTTTGACAAGCTGTAGGTTTCCCCCCCCCCCCAATAATCCTTTTATATTAATCAAATATAAGTAGGTAAATGTTTATCTTGGGCGGGAATCGAACTCGTAACCTTCGGCATAACAGGCAGGTTAACCACCAAATACACACTGTATAGTCTTTGACTCTGTCGTCAATCAAGAATTGTTATTTGGTATTTCACGAACTTCGATAAGTTATGTAAATCATTACAAACGGTATTAATTTTTATCATTAACTTACCTATTTACTATAATGAAAAAATATGTCGAGTATTTAACTAAGAACTGACAACACAAACCTGTGACAGTCAAAATCTATATGTCTCCCTCCCCTCTTGGATCTCATAGCGATCAGACGTGTCTCTGTAGCAAATTTTATTTCGCCTGCAAAATTTGCGAATATTATACGTGAAGAAAAATAGGAGAACATATCATCGAAGAGGTGTTTTAACTGAGTGAGTAAGATAGTGATAGACATAAGACAGTGATAACTATCTTTCAAAATTTCAACTGCAAATAAAACTGCAGCGAAACCACGCCCACAATAGATAAGACTGCGCTTGCACAAGCCCCGCCTACTGCAGTGCAGCTTTCCGTCGGAACATTTAGGCCTAGAATACGTAGTTTACATTATAAAAAATGTCTGTCCGCCGTTCACCACCTTCGTTGGCGCCGAATCATATGCTAGACATTCCTGCTATCACTTCACTCTCAGCCTCTGATCCAGACCTTCATTTACACAATACTATACCGTTTAGCGAGCCGGTTATCAACATTACTAAGCGACAGAAACGTACGTTTGGGGAACTTAAAGACAACTCCGAACAGGCTTTCAATGAAATTAAAAACATGTTTACGGAACTCAAAGAACAACAATTTCAAAAATTCGAAATTCTCAACAATACCCTGAGTTCCATTATGTCCCAAAATCAAGTGATTGCCAACTCTGTCGACACGTTAAGCCGGCAACACGACAACCTACTTAAAACAGTACAAAAACTAGAAGCTGAAAATAACGAATATAAACACCGGGTGGCCTCCCTAGAAAACAGACTACATCGTTTCGAAAAAGAGTCATTATCATCGTGTATTGAAATTCGTAACTTGCCAGTGGAACCGAATGAAAATAAGGATACACTAAGTCCGTTAATACAGAAACTTGGTACTAAGTTAGGGATGTCATCATTAATCCAAGAAAAAGAGATTGAAAGCATCTATCGTACTAAACCCGAGACTATGATTATTCGCTTCACAACTAAATCAAGAAAGGAATCTTTTTTATCAAGCTATAAACAATACAATAGATCTTGTCGCAATAACAAACAATCCCAACTGAGTACTAAACATATTGATTTGTCAGGGCCGGAACGTCCTATTTACATTTCTGAGCATCTAACGCCCTACGTACGACGCCTATTCTATCTTGCTCGAGAGAATGTCAAATCCAAAAAGCTAACAGCAGCCTGGACATCCTTCGGGAACATATACGTCAAGAAAGATGATGATGCTGTCCCAGTTCGTGTCCAAGATGAAAGTTCCTTAACCAAGCTTACTATGTGACTAGGCTTTCTTATCCTTTCTGTCGACCGTCACCAACTAACGTCATTTTGCATGTTTTGTTTATTAAGTTTAATTTATTTAACATACTTACGTTGTTTTATATTCTATAACTATTCGCAGCACCATAGTTTTTCACGATTAATTTATACACATATCTACACAAACTCACTAAAATCACATGTACCACATAACACAATCATATTGTTTACTAAACTTGTACACAAATACTACTACTCATTAAATCCCGTTACGTTCGTTCCCTTCCACAATAACAAATCAACTGTTACCAACTGGCCGGATCTATGTACTTACCTGTATCACTTGTTTATGTATACACAAGTCACTCTTATTACGGTGACTTGTTTACTTATTTAATATTATTTTAAATGGCAAATACTTTTGATACAATTAACATAGATCTGGATTCTTTATCAGTAGCAAAAACAGTTTCCTGCGATGTGGACAATGTTATGCAATACTTACCGAGCAACTCGCAAACTTTTAATATTATATCACAAAATATTAGAAGCATAACATGTAATATGAATAATTTTATTACACTACTACAAAGGTCTAAAATCAAATGGGATATCATTGTTCTGACGGAGTGCTGGCTATCAACCGCTAAGTATATACCTACCATGGATAACTATGATTTTATAACTACGTCAACACATAATACGCAAAATGAGGGGGTCGTGATTTATTACAACAAACAACTTTCTGTAACTTACGAAGAACCTCCATTTGATGACGCAAATGTCGTATTATTAAAAGTAAATTCTGATTTGACCATTGTGGGTATATACCGCTCGCCTAGTTACCGCAATATTAATAGTTTTGTAAACTCCCTGGATGCGGTTTTGACTACATTAAACGGAATTAAAAACATAGTAATCTGCGGAGACATGAACATAGACATTATCACATCCAACACAGACAACCGTTCTTTTGAATATCTTAACATGCTTGCTAGTCACTGCATCTTGCCCGGACACACTCTCCCAACACGTGGAAAATCCTGTCTAGACCACATAATGTTAAAAACAAAATCCGAGGCTCACTGTTTCGTGTTTGAATCCTCAATAACCGACCACGAGTGTATTGCTGTGTGTTTGAATAAGAATGTAATGATAGACATACTATCTAAAAACTATCACCGCATTAACTTTGAGTGTTTGGATAAAATTATGTCAACCATTGATTTTGTCGCTATAATTAATTCTAGGGACGCAAATACGGCTGCTGACATACTAACCGCTACTATCTCCAGCGCTATAAAGATCTCCACAGAAATTAAAAAAACTCCTAAAAGACAGCGAATTGCCAAACCTTGGATAACTAAAGCCATATTAAAATGTTTGCGAAACAGAGACAACCTTTACAAAAAACTAAAACAAAACCCAAATAACGAAGTGCTCAAAACGACTTACAAAAGGTATAGGAACTTCTGTTCATCATTAATTAAACGAACGAAACGAAAGTATGAAAAAGAGTTAATTCAAAACGCGGCTAGTAATAAAAAACAACTATGGAATGTAATAAAAAAAGTTAGTGGCACGAACACAGATAGGGACCATTCTCCTAATCTCTTATCTTCAGATAATCCCAAACTTAGTGTCGATAATGCTAATAAGTTTTTCGCTGATGTAGGACATAGTTTGGCGCAAAAGTGTTTAAGTAATGTACAATCACCTATTCAATGGCACCAATTCGGGGCCATTCAAAGTCAAGTAAATTCTTTCGTAATTCAGCCGACGGATCCTGAAGAGGTGTTTCTGTTGATATCAAGGCTTCGGGACAGATGTGCGGTGGGAATCGATCTGATATCTAACAAAGTTTTAAAAAGATATTCATCAATTATTTCACCAGCCATTGCTCATATCTGCAATTTAGCAATTTCTTCCGGAGTTTTCCCCGAGGCCTTTAAAACAGCGATTATAAAGCCAGTACATAAATCAGGATCCAAAGCAATTGTGGATAATTACAGACCCATCTCTCTTTTGCCTGCACTCTCAAAAATTCTGGAACGATTGCTTAACAATCGACTAGTTAATTACTTAGAATCCAATAATATAATTTCAACTAACCAATTTGGGTTTCGTTATGGCAAATCTACCACCGATGCTGTTCATGAACTAGTCAATTCCACTATAGTTAATCTTGATGGTAAAAAGAAAATCCTGGCTATGTTCTTAGACTTACAAAAGGCGTTTGATACCGTATCGATCCCTCATCTATTAAACAAATTAGAAAAAAATGGTATTCGTGGACTTCCTTTGAAGTTATTCCAAAGCTATCTCTCTAACAGGAAACAAAGGGTAAAAATTGGTGATCATATTAGCGAAGAAGTTACTATAAGTTATGGAATACCGCAGGGAAGTATTATCGGACCCTCCCTATTTCTTATATACATCAATGACCTTTGCCAGCTTGAGTTACAACACGGTAAAATCATAACATTCGCCGATGACACGGCTCTTCTATTTACAGGGTGTAACTGGCAAGAGGTCTATAATAATGCCCAATCGGGTTTTAATACAGTTTCTGCTTGGTTGCAATGTAACTTACTTACCCTCAATATCTCAAAAACAAAATATCTTCCCTTCGCACTTAAATCATCTTCACTTCCTCCTAACATTCTAACTGTACAGGCACATTATTGTCCTGATAATTCTCAACCATGTTCTTGTCCTACTATCGAAAGAACTAAACAAATTAAATATCTCGGCATTACGCTTGACCACCTTCTAACTTTTAAACCACATATTGATATACTAGTAACAAGATTGCGCAAACTTATTTATATTTTTAAAACTCTTAAACATGTTGCCGACCCCAAAGTTATTAAGACCGTATACCTTGCCCTCTGCCAATCTTTAATTGACTATTGCATAATAATATGGGGTGGTGCTTCTAAATCTCATCTCATATATGTAGAAAGAGCCCAAAGAGCTGTATTAAAGGTGGCCGCTGGCCTGCCTTTTCGTTACCCCACGATTGACTTGTATAAAAAGTGGGATATTCTTACTGTTAGACAAACTTTCATTGCATACACTATCTTAAAAAAGCATTCTGAACTGGAATACGATCCTAATACTGTAAAACAAACTCGTCGAAGAGGTAATGTTTGTAAAAACACTCCTCATCACACAAATCTTGCTCAGAAATTCTTCTTATTTCTTGGTAACTTTCTTTATAACAAAATTAATAAAAAACTTAACATATACCCACTCTCCAAATATAAATGTAAGGCTGTTATAAATAAACACTTAAAATCACTGTCATACGACCAAACTGAGGAGCTATTACGTCCTTTGTCTTAAAATTCCAGTTTAAGAACTATCTGCGTGAATTATCGCTGTTTAGTAAGAACACAACTTCATACCCACACTCTCACGTACGTACACACTCACACACACACACACACATTCACACATACATACAATCCACTGGCACACACGTCTGCTGCATAGTTTTATCATTATTGTTATTACTAAAACCTTTTTTTTTATTTATCTTGTTGTTTTTTTTTTCTTTTTTGTTTCTAATCATGTATTTTTTTTTTTTTTTACTACCACTGTTCATAATAGTCATTCAGTCTGTATTGTTCCTATTCATAGTCATAAAATATTATAAGGTTCATATTGTATACCGAGGAGTGGGCTCTGGTGACCTGTGTCTACAGGTTTTTTAAAAACCCATTTCAGGCACCAGCTCTCACATTCTCATGTAAACATATATCTTTGTAATAAGCTTTGTACATGTTTGTGAGAGAAATAAATGATTATATTATATTATATTATTATATTATATGTGTATTTAATTTTAAGGAAATAAAGTGGCCTGCTGCTTACTTTTTTCTATAATCCATTAGTCATCCTTTAGAATAGTATGTGGGGCATCCCTTTTACATGCTTTTAGATTATTTAATATTTTCAATTTATAAATAAAGATTTAAAACACGGAGCACTTGATACTAAAGACACTGACAATAAATAAATGCCATTTTGACATTGTCACCGAGTTTCCAATTTCTGCCGTTTCACGGGACAAGCGGTCGGGGAGTACAGCGATGCTGTCACCGGCACAGAAAGATTGTGACTTGAGTCTGTCTATACACGTTCTGTTTTAGGAAAAGATTAGGAGAGTTGGATTAACTTCACATTTTATTTTTTTTAGATCAAAATCAATAATCACAAGCTGATTAACTTCTAGACAATTCCATGATGTTGGCTTATTTCCTAAGAGATAAAATAATATGTAATGTTTGTCTTTGTGTTTTTCGTGTCGATTAATATCTTATACAATATTTTGTACCAGTTACAAGCGGTTGTTGCGCGTGTTACTACTGGTATTACTACTAGTAGTAACACCGGTAACTGTATTACCCTACTTACTACTATAGTTAAAAGTTGTTAGAACAGTAATAAAAAATTGCCGGTATTACTACCGTAAAATTACGCACCGATATAGGATACCACAAACCCCTGTAGTTTATGTTCTCCTGGTAATTAATGGTAAAATATATAGTAAAATACTTTTATGAATTCTTATTCATAAAATAATTGAATTTTTCCACCCAGGTGGGATAGGTGGAAACGGTGGGAATTGAAATGTTCCTCTTAAAGCCCTAAACAAATGTAAGCAGAGATAAGAATTCGACTAAACAAGAACCTGGCAACATTTTCACTCATTCTTGCCATTTTTTTTAATTTTGTAAATGTCGTCCGTCGCTTGCTTGAGCTGAGCTTGGTGTTGTGAAGTGCGTGCGCCAAACTTTTGTTTGTTTTTATAAAATTCCGCCTCAATTTATCAAAATAATGTTAATTTATGTGTTAAAACTTATGTAGTGTAAACAAAATGCCTTACTACTGCACCGTGCCGCGGTGCACATCAATGGCAGGGAAGGCGAAAAACGTATCTTTTCATCAATTTCCGCGAGATGAGGAATTAGCTAAATTGTGGAATAAAATACTGAAACGAGGGAAGCCTTACACTAAATACTCTAAAGTGTGCAGTTTACATTTCAAGCCAGAGGATTACACAATTACTAGCGTCGGAAAAAACAAGGGTGGGTAGATAAACATGGTCATTTTTAAAGTAGGTACTATTCACTTTAACGATGTAGGTAATCATAGATTACGGTACATAGGACTACCTGTGTTGTTAATAAGCGGTATACAATAGTAAATTTTGTAGTAAACGTGTTATTTTTTATCTATTACGCTATGTTTTGATATGCCGCGTTTTGTAAATATCATTACACATGTTTGCGCGGTATGTTTACGTTTCTCGTCGTATTATTGAAAGAGGTGACTTGTTAAGAGATATGAGTAATTAATAATGTTCTGTAGTGTATCTCGAAGATTAATAAAACACAATTTTTTAAATTATTACCTTGATATTGCGAAAGTTTTTATGTTTTTGCGATTTAACGCTATACAGTTCCATAAGGTTCGATTCCCGTGCGGGGTGAATATTTGTGTGAACCACAAATGTTTGTCTCGGTCTGGGTGTATGTGTGAATGAGTGTGTGCGTAGTTTCTGATACCCTAGATACAAGTTACGGACTTAGTTAGGGGTCAGTTACTGTAATTAGATGATGGAGGGAATGATTATGTTATGTAATATTTAGACTAGTTTATGGAATGTGATAATCTCAGGAACTACCTTCTAATGTATATATTGCATTAACATATTCATCTCACCGTTCCAGGGCTATGGAGAACTCTCCGTAAAGATGCGATCCCCTCACAGAAGCTCCCGTCCGAGTCTCCGACCCCATACCAGAGGAAGCAGTGGGGCTCCTGCACTCCTAGCGCTCCGGTTAATGTTATTGATACTGCGGTATGATAATTATATTATTTTTAGATATTATTTGAATGGTTTTGGTCTGCAGTTTAGCCAAGCCAGCCCTATATTTTCTAGTTATGACCACCAAAAATTTCCAATCATCCCTATCCTTCACAAATAATTAATCCGTTAGCTCTCCTATTTTGGTCATAGAATGATGTTATGTTATGACCCTTCCTTGATAAATGTGCTAAAACACTTTTATTTAATAAAGCTCACAAAGCAGGTTATGTATATAAAAAAAAGAATTACAATCATTTTTTTTTTGGCTAAATTAATGTTGCAAGATTTAGGGCCGATTTTTCCATCGCCAGATAACTTTTATTCGACAAATAAAATTGACGTTTGACAGATTTTGTATGGAATAACTGTCAAAATTTCAGTCGCGCGTGTCATCGCATAGCGAGCGCACGTATCGCAAGAGCGTCATCGCGCGTCAACTTTTTCTTAACCTACCCGCAACTTTTGTGTTAATTACAATTAATATAATATTAAAAGTTTAAAATGGAAGATGATAGTTTAGGAGCGAGAAGCGATATGAGTGAAGAAGATATTGTGAAAAATAATATGATGTACGAGCAACAGATGTATCAACCAGACGAAGTGTTGGAAATTATTGGCGTCAGTGAAGGCTTGCGCCCGACGAAAAGAGTTCGTGGCGAGACCGAGACTCCGTCTAATGAGGAAGATGACGAAGGGTTTACCCTAGTGCAGAGGAAATCAAAACGATTCGCTAGGAGTACATCGGGGAATATTGAGTCAGAGCGCCGTGAGATGAGAGATGAGACGAATTATGAAGTGTGCGTAACTTCCTCACAGTTATTACCTAAACAAATCGGTTTCGCAAAGTTGTTGAAGACAGAAGATATATGTAATATTACTTACATCAAATATAAGAGCCCATATAAAGTTCACATGAAATTTGAGAAAAAAGAAAGTGCAGAAAAACTTATGAGATGTGAAAAATTTGCTGAAATGGGATTTCGATGTCACTACACTAACGAGGTTAGTACATCGTATGGTGTTGTGAAGTACCTGGAGCTGGACGTGGATGAAAAGGAGATGATTGAAAACATAACATGTGAGTACACAATTATTTCTGTCAAAAGATTAAAGCGTTTGTCAGAAAATAGTGAATGGGAGGACAGTGAAACGGTTCGCTTTGGTTTCAAAGGATCAGTTCTACCCGAATATGTATATGGATATGGAGGGCGGTTTAAGGTTGACCCGTATATTTATCCCGTCACGCAATGTTCGTCTTGTTGGAAGTATGGACACTTAGCCCGTGTATGCCCAACAAAGAAAATATTTTGCCCTAAATGTGGTAAAGGCCATAATAACTGTGATACACTAATTTATAAATGTATTAATTGTAAGGGCAATCATATGTCGATTGATAAAAAGAAGTGTCCTGTATTTTATAAAGAAAAAAGAATACGTTTGATTATGAGCGAACAAAATTGTACATATAAAGTGGCGTTACTAAAATACAACAAAGACCATATACCTCAAACATCAGCAGACGTACAGGTCACATTGAACCCTCCGAGCAGTTTCAACGAATACGTACAGGGGCAAGGGGATGAAAAGTCATACAGAGATGCTTTATTGTTCGGTAAAAACCAAACGGACACATACTCAGTGACCACAAAGGAGTCGGAAAGTGAGACTGAAAATGCACAACTCAATGAAGGTGACACAAACACAACAAATAAAGCGAAGAAGAAGAATAAAAAAAGTCGAAATGTTTCTAAGGATAAACCGACAGAACAAAGCAATATAATACAGAATGAAGATATTTTAGAAGAACCTACTAGTTGTAATACCCGTGAAAAAACCCGAAACCGTAATGTTTTGAAGGATTTACTCCGTAAATCCAAGACTATTATATTTAACACAGAGTACAGCATGGAGGAAAAGTTAACTAATTTTGTACAACTTTGTATTGAGGAAATAATAGCGTTTGTTTTTAGATCTGTTAGTGATGGAGGGTTAATTAAAAAAATGTTTGATTTACTCCATAATGGATAGTACAAATTCAAGAAATACTGTTGTAAATATCGCCCAATGGAACGCACAAAGTTTAATGCCTAAACGTGTAGAATTTGAAGCATTGTTAAATCAGGAAAAAATAAGTATTTGTATTGTTAGTGAAACTTGGTTAGATGATAATGTATTTTTAAGATTAAGTAATTATAGTATTTTTAGAAATGATAGGATCGACTCCTATGGTGGCGTCGCATTGATTGTACATAAATCTATTAAAACACATCAGCATCACATTAATATAAGAAATACAGGCATAGAAATTATTTGTGTTAAAATTTTAAATTGTAAATACTTAGAGTATGTTATGTCTGTGTATTGTCCACCGTCAGTGGTTACTTCACAGTGTGATTGGGATCATTTGTTCTCTAAATTTACAAGAAAGTCAATAATAGCAGGAGACTTTAACGGACATCACACTAATTGGTCCAGTAAATTCTAGGGGCTTACAAATTTTAGACGCAACATTAGAAAGTAATTTTGTACAATTAAATAGTGGCGAACCAACTAGAATTAAATTAGTAAATGGTACATTACAGGAGTCAGCACCCGACATTACCTTCGTAACATCAGATATTTCAGTGTATTTTAAGTGGTGGGTAACAAACGAAAGCCTGGGTAGTGATCATTTAATGGTAAAATTTTCTCTTGAATTTGCAGACACATATAGATTTAAACACCGTCGGAAATTTAAATATGCTGACTGGTCACTATACCAGGATACGTTAGAAAACAGCGGCTGGGTCCCTAATTACAATGAAGATGTACAAATATTATATAATGAATTTATTAAAATTGTAAATAATGCTGCTGATACCAGTATACCTATTTCAAAAGTCTGTACCAATCCTAGTCCCTCGTTTGAGCCAAAACCGTATTGGAATCCTGACATGTCGCATATTGTAGCTCAACGTCGGTTAGCTCTTAAGAACTTCAGGCGTAACCCTATACCGGATAATTTGGACATATTGAATGCCAAAGTAGTTGAAGCAAAACGAGTAATAGGCAGGGGTAGAGCACAGAATTGGCAAAGATTTTGTAACGATGTCGACGAAACCACCAGTTCGTCAGACATGTGGCGCAAAATGCGTTGGGTGAAGGGAATTAGAAGAGGTGCGATCGAGCCTCCAGACGATGAAAAAGAGAAACTTTTAAACTCTTTAGCTCCAGATTTCGTAGAGTTACCTCCGCCTGTATTCAGTTCAACAAACCATACACTCGGATGTGAATTCACAGTTCGAGAATTAACTAATTGTTTAAAAAAGAAAGACACGGCGCCAGGGGATGATGGTATAACTTACTCTATGATATATCACCTACCCGATAACTTTAAATTAATATTAGTTAAAATATACAACATTGTTTTTAAACATACAAATGTCCCAGAACAGTGGCGCAATATTAGAATTGTACCTATACCTAAACTTAATAATAACCCCAACTCTTCACCTAAATTCCGACCGATTTCCTTAATTTCATGTGTATGTAAAATATTTCACACAATGATAACTAGGAGATTGGAATGGTTTGTTGAACGGAATCGCCTCCTCGCGCCAACAGTCTCGGGTTTTCGAAGAAGTCAGTCTTGTATAGATTGTCTTGCCAGACTTGTCTCTAAAATACAAATTGGTTTCTCAAATAACATACCTACGTTGGGATGTTTCTTAGACATAGAGAATGCCTACAATAATGTTGTTATTGACCAACTAGTCCTGATACTAGATAGGCTAAATGTAGGTGCTCAAATGTGTAAATATCTCTACTCTTTTCTGTCAAAACGTTACCTTAAAATAGAAATCAATCAAGATAACAATCTTATAAGATGGACTGACAAAGGGTTGGCTCAGGGAGATCCAATCTCACCCCTTCTTTTTAACATAATTACATCTGATATCCCCTCAACTGTCAATAATGTGAACATCCTACAATATGCGGATGATTTTGTTGTGTATACACAAGATAGAAATTTATCAATAAGTATTTATAACTTACAGACAGCTTTAGACTCGATAGTATCCAAATTAAAACAAATTGGTTTAGATATATCAACACAAAAGACACAGCTATGTATATTCGGTAGAAAAGGGATGAGAGATCAAGTCAGTTTGAGATTAGGCGACACAAACATTACGCGAGTTGATTGTGTTAGATACCTTGGGATGTGGCTCGACAGGTCATTAACATGGAATAGGCACATTCTCGAAACACACGAGAAGACAATGAAAATGATGGACAGATTGAAAGTTTTAGCAGGATCCAACTGGGGCTTACACCCAAAACATCTTCGTCACTTATATATCTCGCTTATTAGGAGTAGACTAGACTTTGCCTGTTTTCTTTACGACAATGCAGCTAAAACACGAATTATTAAATTAGATAGGATTCAAAATGTAGCTCTTCGAATTATTGGAGGATATATAAGAACTACGCCTATTCATGTCATGGAGAGTGAGTTATGCATCCCTCCTCTTTATTTAAGGCGTCAATATATGGCAGTAAAATATTGTTTTAAATTTAGGTCCTGGTCTAATAATATGACTCAAAAGTTGCTTGAGGATCTTAAAACTCTTTGTAATATAAGTTACTGGCAGCGTAAGAAAAAGCCGCTTTTATTATGTGCATACTTAGAAGTTGGAACAGAGCACCTTAAATCCAATCATACTTTAAATATGTTTACATTATCCACATGGGTAACTAATATATCTACAAATTTCATAAATACAGAAATAGAGGACATTGTAAATTCCAAAAATATGTATGATCCCAGAGTACTTAAATATAACACATTAAATATGATTCATAATAATTATAATGATAGTTTGAAAATATATACAGACGGTTCGAAGAGCTCTGATGGCCTAGGGGCAGCTTATTATGATCCCACTCACAATGTGAAGCAACTTTTTAAAATAGTATCGACAAATGTATCCATTATGACGATTGAATTGTTTGCAATCTTAGAGGCAGTTTCTTATGCTGAAAGTATGCAATATCAGAACACAGTTATTTTGACCGACAGTAAAAGCGCATTACAGCATATAGCTCGCTGCACTTCTGGGATCAGAAGCACATCGATAGCATATGCCATTTTAGAGAAAATTTTAAAGTTAAATGCTAATAAACTGTCGCTGAGGTTGCAATGGATCCCTTCTCATGTGGGTGTGCGCGGTAACGAAGAAGTTGACCAATTGGCTCGAGAGTCGATAGCATCAGGCTCAGAAGTGTATATTATACCAGATATCCCTGAAGTGATGATAAAGTACAGATGTACAAACTTCGACAAATGGAAGAATCACTACAATAGTGTATCAATAAACAAGGGTATCTGGTATAAGACGATACAACCTCAACTTCCTCGAGTACCGTGGTTTACTAATAATAATCTTAAAAGAAATATTATTGTTATGGCGTGTCGACTTCGGTCCGGGCACGTTCCACTAAATCGCTTTAAATACCTCATGCGACTTACAGAATCACCAAATTGTGAAACATGTGGCAGAGTGGACGATGTGCACCACTTTTTAGTGGAATGTGCTCACACCGAACCCCTAAGACAAAAGTTAAGTGATTTGTCTAATATAAATTATAGTGAGGTCGGAATAATGCAGAGTATTTTATCCGAACCTCTGTCAGATAGGGCACTGATGTTATTTAAATTAAGTATTGCAGTATTTAATTGTAATAGATAAAAATTAGAGTTTACCTATGGGGCTGGCATGGCCATACTGCGGGCCAAAAGCCCCTTTCAAATAAATGATAAAAAAAAAAAAAAAACTGTCAAAATTTCAAAATTATTCCTCGAATAAAGTTATCTGGTGATTGAAAAAACGGCCCATAGTTAAACATAAAAAAATAATAACAATAATTAGCACCTAGTTGTGTAATACAATTTGTTTAATATGTTTATTTTAACATTTTGCATAGCCAATTTTTTAGTCTATTTAAACAATTGTCCAAATTGGACCAGTAGTTCTTGAGATGAACACATTGAAGCAAACAAACTCATCAGTTTTATAAAATAAAATAAAAAATCATTTATTGCTTACTCATACAAAAAAAGAAAATTAAACATACAGTAATATTAATTAAAGCAAAATAATATTAATATTAATAATTGGTATAAGATGGACTGAGAATATCAACAAATTGGAGATTGGCCTAACATAGGTATTTGGTATATGTCGCGTTTTCAAGAATTAAAGCATCACAAGGATTAACAACTCAGGCTCAGGCTTAATATAATTTTGAGGAATCGTAGTCTACCTACAGTCTATATGTGATCTATACACTAAATAAATACTGTACTATAAAACTTAGAATACCTAAGAAAAAAACTCGCGAGCCCACACAAAGCCACGCTTTTAGCTAGTAATATTAGTTTGAGATGGACTGAGAATATCGGGGACTGTCCAAACTATGTCAACCTATATCGTTCAAAGCTGGGCAAACGTTTCTAACCATGTTTTTGCAGTTTCCTACCAAATATATACTAATACTAGCATCGCCCCGCGATTTCACCCGCGTAGTTCCCGTTCCCGTGGGAATTCCGGGATAAAAGTATCCTATGTTCTTTCCCGGACCATAAGCTACCCCTGTACCAAATTTCAAGTCAATCGGTTCAGTAGTTTAGCCGTGAAAAGGTAACAGACAGACAGAGTTACTTTCGCATTTATAATATTAGGATTATAAAGCTGACGAGTTTGTTTCTTTGAATGCGCTAATCTCAGGAACTACTGGTCCGATTTGAAAAAATCTTTCAGTGTTAGATAGTCCATTTATCGAGAAAGGCTATAAGCTTTATGACATCACTATGAGATCATTAGTAGAGGAGATAAAGCGGGTTGAACCGCGGGGCGTCGCTAGTTCTGGTATAAAAGTTCTACTAATGCTGTGTCAACAGTGGCCACAAAATACATTTAAAATTAAACTTGAATTTGAATATCACATTTCAGATACAGCAACAAATGGCCCAAGCTATCTACATGCAGACCATGTTAGCCATGCAGGCCGCTGGAGCTGTGGACATAAAGAGTCTTCAGAGTAACGGTAAATTGTGTTTTTACCCTTCTAAGCTCCACTCATATTGGTCGTAACGTGATTTTATACAGCCTTACTAGTTGTACCCCGCGGTTTTACCCGCGTGGAACCTTATCCCTTGGGAATTTTGGCATCCTGTGTTATTTCTAGGTATGATGAACATTTGTACCAAATTTCATTAAAAACGTAGTAGTTTTTGCGTGGAAGAGGAACAAACATCCACACATCTAAACATCTACACTCACAAATATTCGGCTTTATAATATTAGTAGGATTTGCTATAAATCATTAGAAATTAAAAAAAATGTCAGTTCTATCAGTATAAATTTATTATAATTAAATGGTTTTATTTTATTTGCAGGCGCACCGCAACCAATAGACACACAACCTTCATCATCGGACCAAGACATATTAAAAACGCTCAACATCAAACAATCTGGGACTTCTTACAAATGTATGGACTGCTCAAAATGCTTCAAAGACCCAGATGTATACATGTTACACAAACGAACACATACAAGAGCAGAAACGAAGCAAAATATTGAAAAAGAAAACTTAAACCTCAATCTTACATTAAGAGCTAACCCTATATTAGCTAATCTTCTAAAAACTAACACAGATCCGACTAATATATATGATAATAATGTCTCTGTAATGGAAAACTTGCTAATGACAGCGCTTGCGGCTAACATGGAAGGTTATTTGAAGAATATATCTAATATGAGAAACGGATATACAGGTAACGATGTTCTTAGTAACGATAATGGGATTGTTAGGAGTAATGATCATGGCATTGTTCGGGGTAATGATAATGGGAGTCAGTTTAACGATGAAGGTAACGTAAGTGATAGTAGTAGGACTGATTTTGATGATAATATAGGTACTGATAGTTTTGATAGCCGTCTTACTGAGCATTCTACGATGAATCTATGCACAAATAATAAAGAAAAATCTAATAAGTTAAGTAATTTATATCAAAAACAATATTTAGATTTTAATAAAAGTACTGAACTAGATTTAACGGATACATTTAAGAATCCAAAAGATGTTCGTTGTAACGATATTCAAAATAATGATATTTGTAACAATATTCAAAATAATGATGTTGGTCGTGTTAACTATAAAATTGAAGTTAATGATTTAAATGATTCTCAAACTTATAGCTGTGATAATGAATCGATTGATTCAAATAATTTAGTAATTGATGAAACTTTATAGACTTATATTCACATAATCTATCAGCTCATTACACCGGCCCTAGATATAGATAATGAACATAACATAACATAATCATTCCCTCCATCATCTCATTACAGTAACTGACCCCTAACTAAGTCCGTAACTTGTATCTAGGGTATCAGAAACTACTCACACACACAGACAGAGATAAACATAGGGAACTATGTAAATCTATACATATAAATAAAAATGCAGTGTCTCTTTGTAATATTGACGTAACCGCTTTTTACTACATGTATATAGTACATACACCAAAATAACATTTTATAAAAAACTAGCAGTGTGAGCAAAAACTGAGCAGTTCCCGTTCCCGTGGGAATTCGGGATAAAAAGTATCCTATGTTCTTTCCTGGACCATAAGCTACCCCTGTACCAAATTTCAAGTCAATCGGTTCAGTAGTTTAGTCGTGAAAAGGTAACAGACAGACAGATACTTTCGCATTTATAATATTAGGAGGGATAATCATAATTATACAAATGAGTGCCCAAAACGGGAACCGAATCTAAGACTAATCAATATTTCTATTTATTTCATATATCACTTCATTCTTGCTTTACTTGTAAGATTTGGTTGTAGATTTATTAATATTAATTTTATATTTAATTATTTATCAAAAAAAAAACAAAATAATTATTAAAGACATCATCAGTCGTCGGCCATCTTGAATTCAGTATGACGTCATTTATATAAAAAAAACACAATAATTATTAAGACATCATAAGTCGCCCGCCATCTTGAATTCTCTATGACGTCACTCATTATTTATCATATTTATTTTCTTTAATTAATAAAATAATAATTTACAGACCAATTCGATCTATTAAAGTAGAGAAATTTATTTGACATAGATTGATTGCAAACACACAATTTAACAAAACAGACTTAGCTCCTCCCCTCCATTCAATATAATATCGTATAACTTACATACACAATCACTCATACAATACATACATTACATTCACAATCAAACATTTATACATACACCACATACTATCATAATAACTTTATAAAATTACTAAACTGATTTATAAAAACTAGCTGTGCCCCGCGGCTTTACTCGCATAGTTTTTACCCGATCCCGTGGGAATTTCGGGTTAAACATAGCCCATGTCCTCCCCCGGAACTTATGCTACCCCTGTACCAAATTTCAAATCAATCGGTTCAGTAGCTTAGCCGTGAAAAGGTAACAGACAGAGTTACTTTCGCATTTATAATATTAGTAAGGATTAAAAAATCTTGAGGGTAAAAATATTCAAATATTTTAAATATATGTTTAAATATGTGCCTTAAACATGATAATGTTTTGATAATTAAATATGTAATTAAGTACTACATATCATTTTAAAAATATAATTACTTTATTTGAATAAAACTTTAAAAAAATAAAAGAATTAGCCAAGAATTTTATATCCATCATTATACTTCTTTAAATAAAACTAGTGGCGTCGTGGTTTCACCCGCGTGGTTCCCGTTCCCGTGGGAATACGGGGATAAAATATAGCCTATGTTACTAAGGGTGAATGTAGCTTTCTAATGGTGAAAGAATTTTTGAAATCGGTTCAGTAGTTTCGGAGCCTATTCGTTACAAACAAACAAATCTTTCCGCTTTATAATATTAGTATAGTATAAAAGAAAGTCGGTCCCGCTGTTTGTAAACTTAGGGCCTATTTCACGACCTTCAAGTAAAGTTACTCACCAAGTAAAGTTAGTTTTGTCTCTTTCTTACTTTATGTCAAGTGACAAAGACAAAACATGTGAGTAACGACTCGGAACGTTACTTGAAGATGGTGAAATAGGCCCTTGGATCTTTAAAACTACGCAACGGATTATAATGAGGTTTACAGCAATAGATAGAGTTATATAAGACTGTTTAATAATGGGAATATTATACAACTTTTTATACTGATATAATAATTGCTCACCTGGCTTCGTACGGGTGCAACATTTTAACTTTTGTAAATCTGGCTTATTCAAAATACCTGAATTGTATTATATTCTCATTATTAACCAAGATACTACTTATTTATGTTCATTACCTGTATCTAGGGTATCACAAACTACGGACACACACATTCATACACACAGACCGAGATAAACATTTGTGGATCCCTCTATCACCTCATTACAACGACTGACCCCTAACTATGTTCGTTACCTGTATCTAGGGTATCACAAACTACGGACACACACATTCATACACACAGACCGAGATAAACATTTGTGGATCCCTCTATCACCTCATTACACCAACTGACCCCTAACTATGTTCATTACCTGTATCTAGGGTATCACAAACTACGGACACACACATTCATACACACAGACCGAGATAAACATTTGTGGATCCCTCTATCACCTCATTACACCAACTGACCCCTAACTATGTTCATTACCTGTATCTAGGGTATCACAAACTACGGACACACATTCATACACACAGACCGAGATAAACATTTGTGGATCCCTCTATCACCTCATTACACCGACTGACCCCTAACTATGTTCATTACCTGTATCTAGGGTATCACAAACTACGGACACACATTCATACACACAGACCGAGATAAACATTTGTGGATCCCTCTATCACCTCATTACACCAACTGACCCCTAACTATGTTCATTACCTGTATCTAGGGTATCACAAACTACGGACACACATTCATACACACAGACCGAGATAAACATTTGTGGATCCCTCTATCACCTCATTACACCGACTGACCCCTAACTATGTTCATTACCTGTATCTAGGGTATCACAAACTACGGACACACATTCATACACACAGACCGAGATAAACATTTGTGGATCCCTCTATCACCTCATTACACCAACTGACCCCTAACTATGTTCATTACCTGTATCTAGGGTATCACAAACTACGGACACACATTCATACACACAGACCGAGATAAACATTTGTGGATCCCTCTATCACCTCATTACACCGACTGACCCCTAACTATGTTCATTACCTGTATCTAGGGTATCACAAACTACGAACACACATTCATACACACAGACTCAAAAATCTAATTGAGCTTTTAGAAAGACTGTTTAACCACCGATTTTTAATTAAATTAAGTATTATTTTTAAACCTATTTTTAAAGTATAGAAACCTGCTTACTATAATAAACTTTTTTTTATTTGTAGTGTAATATTTTTAGATTTTTTTAGACCAGTATCATTATTAATATTTTAATAAATTTAGGGCCTATTTCACCATCATCAAGTAACGTTCCGAGTACCTACTCTCAAGTTTTGTCATTGTCACTCGACATAAAGTAAGAAAGAGACAAAACTAACTTTACTTGGTGAGTAACGGTACTTGAAGGTCGTGAAATAGGCCATTATGTGATGTGAAATAGGCAATTTTGAATATGTTAAGTAATGCATTGTCTCTTTTCAATTTTATAGTAAGAGTAAAAGAGAAAACCGATTTTTATTTTCATAAAGAAATATTTTGGATAGTTTTGTAAATAAACTTGAATAAAAATTCTATCTTAATACAAAATTTCATCAAAATGGTTAAAATTTTCGTGAAATACAAAATATGTTAAAAGTATTTCTCGTATCTAGTTTTATACCTAACTCCAGTTTTACCCTCGTAGTTCCTGTTCCCGTGGGAATACGGAGATAAAATATAGCCTATAGCCTTCCTAGATATATGGGCTATCTAACACTGAAATTTTTTTTCAAATCGGACCAGTAGTTCCTGAGATTAGCGCGTACAAACAAACAAACTCTTCAACTTTACAATATTAGTATAGATTTCTTTTTTATAATATGTCTTAACTACTTAAATGGCAAATTCCGTCCGCCATTTTTTATTTAAAAAAAAAAATTGTCAACTTAAAGTCCGGTCGTAATTCACAGAGAATATCGTACGTTGACCTGTAGCTATCTATCTCTGTCGCACCTGCGTACATTATAATGCGTCCCGCTCGCCATTGCATCCGTGCGAGCGGGACGCATTATAATTTAAGCAGGTGCGACAGAGATAGATTTGACGACCTCGATGGCAGAGTGGTCACCATGCCGGACTGCCATCCGTAAGGTTGTGGGTTCAATTCCCGTGTGGGGTGAATATTTTGTGTGAACCACAAATGTTTGTCTCGGTCTGGGTGTGTGTGTGAATGAGTGTGCGCGTAGTTTCTGATACCCTAGATTCTAGATACAAGTTTCGAACTTAGTTAGGGGTCAGTTATTATAATGAGATGATATAGTGAATGGTTATAGATAGCTACAGGTCAACGTATTACGACCGTGCTATAGCTGATATTCAGATTATGCCTTAACCGATTTTGATAATAATTTTCATATATGATAGTCGTTACCTCAGAGATCGCAGTAATTTTGTGCAAATTTACTGCTTTTAAATGGTATTTAGAATTAAAAAAATAGTGCCTTCATAGTCCTAAGTAGCGATTAAATTGTATTTTTAGATTGTATTTTGAAAATTAGCCTAAGGATCTTCTAAAAGACTTTGCGGTGAAAAATCTCTCCGCTCCGCGCGTAGGACGGCTTCATACATTTCTATATGTTTGTTTTTGTCGCTCGGCGCTTTTAAACAAAATTGTTTATAATAAAAATATGCATAGAACTAAGGCAATACCTTAGATTTATAAGACTTTAATACTTATTTTGTAAATATTTTTTTATTTACTTTTAATATAAAAATATTGTAAAAACCTTTTTAAAATCATATCAGATTTTTAGGGTATTTTTCTAGACCATAAACAAGTATTTTAAGATAAGTTTTTTTCTACACCATAGACAATTTTTGTCTTCTCTAAGCATTTTGTATTACCAGTATTAATAAAGTGGCGCCTATTTTTTTTTGTATATTTAGTTTTTTTAATAATAATACTGCCTAAGTATAAGACTTATACATTTTTAACGTAGTTTTTTTCTATAATTTTTTCTTTAAAATATAGTTTTTTAATATCTACATTGTATAGGTATAGACAGGGACGTATTTAAGGCAGAAAAAGGGAGGGGGCATAAAATAAATCTATGCCATTTCTACAAGATAATAGCAAGTATTTTTTATTTGTTAAGAATAATAGTGTATGTTTAGACAGTTCATAAAAGCTTTATACAAAAAATAGCTTTTTGGTAGCGTCTGCGTAATTTTTTTAGATAATGGCTTTAATTTTTTTTCATCATCATCAGCTCATATAACGCCCTCACCAAGGGGCACGAGCCTACCCTGAATTAGGCCTTAGTCAACCACGCTGGCCAAGTGCGGGTTGGTCGACTTCACACACAACCTTCGAATTTCTTCCCAGGTGTGTGCAGGTTTCCTCACGATGTTTTCCTTCACCGTAAGAGCGTCGTACATAACGTACTTATGAATTCGATAATTGAAAACACATTGGTACGTGGCGGGACTGGTGGGGTTCGAACCAGGCACCATCCGATCGGAAGTCAACGGACTTAACCCCTGCGCCACCGACGCTCTTAATTTTTTTTTACTTACATAAAATTAAAGCAAAATTGACTATGTAACTTTTGCCCCTGGTTTGCTCCCCTCCCTTAATACGTCCCTGTGCGTTAAGACAGTATTTTAACGAGACTGCATAATATTATGTATATTGATCTCTTTTCTTTAAAACTGTATATTGTATAATAAATATGTTTTAGTGGTATTTGGTTTTTTATTTCACGAGTGTGTAATCTGCAGTTTTACCAATAGAAACCTGAAACAACACTTACCTACCTACTTATAAAATAGTACATATTTTAAAGTGGTTTTAAATTTTATCCTATTGTTTTTTGACTAAAATAAAATAATTATAATCATTCTCTCCATCATCTCACTAAAATAAAATGGACAGTCTAACTATGAAATAGAAAAATAAAACGATGATCTAATGAGAACAAGAATCAGTAAAAAATATCAGCCCGAGTTTCCCACCCAATCTTTTCAATTGATGTAAAACATTGGTGGTAGGCAAGTATAAGTAATGACCAAAATCAACATCTTATTTTGTACTCAAGTCATCATCTCCCTGTCCTTGTCCCACTTAGTGACGTCGGCACAATCTGATTTGCGTTGCATTTTTAGTCCGGTTTAACAAAACCTGGTAAGCATTTGACACCTTGTCAGTCAAATCTGTCACTTTGACAGTATTCAAAATTGATTGTAAAACCTGGTTTAGTGCTAAACCAGACTACAAATGCAACGCAAATAAGGCAGTATATGTTTTCCTCTTCCACTTGCTTCTATCACTCGTCATACTCTCATTCACTCCTTTCATATTCATATCCTTGTTCACACCATGAAGTTAAAGGTAAAAATGGAGTCCACACTTCGAATACCTACTTGAAGCATACCTATATGTATCACTATCGCGTCTCTGTGGGCAGGCTCTCTCTTTCTAACTAAGGTAACCTCTAGAAAGAGAGAGTCTGACTAAAAAGAGAGATCGGCCCACAGAGACGTAGGTATTTGACTCAAGCTGTTGTTCCAAGTGTGGGCTCCATGTTTTACCTACAACTTCATGGTTCACTCACTCCATCCAACCCTTCTTTGGCCTTCCTCTACCAATGTTTCCTTTAAACACACAGATCCATAGTTCTCCTAGCAATATGGTGTTCTGGCCTCCTCATCACATGCCCATACCATCCCAATCTAGGACTTATCTTTTCTACAACTGGCGCAACTTTTATTTATTAAGCTATTGCATAGCTTCTATCGAGGGCCTTGAGCGCGGGGACCGAATCCAGAAATTCCGTAACGAAAAAAACCTCACGTTTTTATTATTTTTTTATCGAACACTTTTTTTTTGTAAATTTTCAAAAAGTTTTTATAGTAGTCAAAGTTTTATTTTTAGGGTTCCGTACCTCAAAAGGAAAAAACGGAACCCTTATAGGATCACTTTGTTGTCCGTCTGTCCGTCCGTCCGTCCGTCTGTCAAGACCCTTTTTCTCAGGAACGCGTGGAGGTATGAAGCTGAAATTTATATCAATTACTCAGGTCTACTGTCCCTTGAAGCTGTGAAAAAATCAAACTTCTAAGCCAACGCAATCAAAAGATACAGCCGTTTATGCCGCAAATTTTCGACACTTGCAAGGGAATCAAAACCTACAGGGTGCTTCCCGTGAACTCAGAATCTTGAAATTTGGTACGAAGCAACGTCTTATAGCATAGATAAAGGAAAAATTACGAAAACCATAAATTTTTAGTTACATCACATAATATATTTTTTTTAAATAATTTTAACCTTACTACCCATTTCCTCATAAACGCGTAGAGGTATTAAATTGAAATTCATACCAAATACTCAGGTCTATAATACCTTTAAGCTGTAACAAAATCAAACTTCTATGTCAACGCAATCAAAAGAAACAGCAATTTAAGCTGCATATTTTGAAACTCGCAAGTACTCGCAAGGGAATCAAAACCTAAAGGGTACTTCCAGTCGACCTAGAATCTTGAAATTTGGCATGAAGCAACGTTTTATAGCACACATAAAGGAAAAATTCCGAAAACCTTAAATTTTTAGTTACATTACAAAATATATATTTTTTAATAAATATAAACTTATTACTTTTTTCCTCATGAACGCGTAGAGCTATCAAGTTGAAATTCATATCAAATACTTAGATCTAATTGCCTTTAACCCGTGAAAAAAAAAAAAATCTAAACTAAAATTCAAAACGAACTTTGTAAACCTTGCAGGTTTGTACGGAACCCTCGGTGCGCGAGTCCGACTCGCACTTGGCCGGTTTTTTTATTTTGAACTTAAGTAAGTATAAAAAAGTAATGAATGTCTGCCCAATGAATGGATAGAAGAAAAGAAAGTTATGTATATCCAGTTGGAGTATTAAATAATACAACAATAGACATTTTTTTTCTGTTTTTATAAGGTTTTTATAATACACGAACCACGCAAAAACTATTGCACCATTTTTGGCAAAATTTTGAACAGACGTTTCTTATAACTAGGAATAGCACATATGATACTTTTTAGACCAAAAATCCCCCTGAAAAATAAATGACGTAAGTAAAACTGCCACTATAAATAGGTACTTAATAACATATTTCATCATCATCAGCTCAAATAATGTCCCCACCGAGGGGCTGGAGCCTACCCTGAATTAGATCAAGGGCCAATTTCACCATCTTCAAGTACCTAACATTCCGAGTAGCTACTCACATGCTTTGTCTTTGTCACTTGATATAAAGTAAGATAGACACAATACTAACTTTACTTGGTGAGTAACGTTACTTGAAGGCCGTGAAATAGGCCCTAAGCTTTGGTCAACCACGCTGGCCAAGTGCGGGTTTCTTCGCACGTGTTTCCTCACGATATTTTCCTTCACCGTAAGAGCGTCGAATACATAATATAAACATACATAATGAATTCAAGACATTTATAAGTACCAAAACATTAAAATGATTATGGTACATATAAAAAGTTACGTAAGAAATTACGGGCCCCACAGAATTTGACACTCCGGTAAAGTCCCGGGCCATAGACAAAGCTTACGACCTTATTACATCACAAGAGTTTTTTTTTCTACGACTGCCAATAATATAAGTTTACAATAAGAATCACGAACAAGATTCTCTCTGGTCTCTGAGATACTTAATTATTATTATACTAGCCGTACCGCGTCCCTGCTGATTTTATTTTAACAATTATATATTAAAATAAGTTTTGAAATAAAAAAATGTTTAAGAGGGGTGTCGGTCTGGAGCTTTCCATACAAGCGTAGTCCCGTGTTTCCTCTTTGGATAATGCAGAGAGAGCAAAATATTTTTTACATAAAGTGTGGACCTGCTTTGGCCATGTCCCTCTTTTTTTTTAATATCTTAATGATAAAGAAGTTATGACATATTTTCTCCTCTCCATACATAACATTTAAATTAAAAATTTAAAAAGCCCCCAACACAATTACTTTCAAAGCCCCATAACTTTTAAACGGGTCAACCGATTTTCATCAAACATGTCTATGAACACTCGCACGTAAGTCTCCTTTAATACAAAAAAAAAAACTAAATTGCAATCTGTTCATCCGTTCAGGAGCTATGATGCCACAGACAGACAGATACACACACACCTCCAGACACGTCAAACACCCCTCTTTTTGCGTCGGGGGTTAAAAATGACTTCGACATTTATATTACTTATTTATAGTTTCTGATACCCTGGATACAAGTTTCGAAGATTAGACATGTTTAGACATGTTTGATGAAAATCGGTTGACCCGTTTAAAAGTTATGGGGGTTTGAGGTTTTTTAAATTTTTAATTTAATGTTATGTCTTTTCCATTCACGGGACTATTAAGGAGTCCCGGTCTTTTGGAAGGCTAGTATGGGGCCGAAGCCAACACACGGAAGCCCTTTGACATATTTAATCTTGTGTAAAGGATGCACAATCCGGCGACTATCCATGTATAACACCATAAAATGCATCCAAGGACAGTCCCCGGTTCTGCTGGGACTATTGCAAATATATGGAAAACTACGACTGGGTTATGGGAATGGGATGTTTAATGGACTGGATATTGGGGAACTATGGGGACTATGGCACCCGCCGATACAATGCTATAAACACGTACAAAGTGGCGGGTGGAGACTTGCCAGCTCTATAACTGGGCCCCCCAAACAAGTCGCTCGAGTCGCAACAAGGGGGCAACATGAAACGAGCGGCTTTGAGAGTGGAGCAGACGCCCTGGGTTTTAAACCGCGATCCACTGAGCCCAAGGGTCCAGCTTCATGCTAAGCCAACTCACCACTTACGCAACGCCCCTCACTCTCCGAGCACCATAGTGCTCTCGCGGGCTCCACTCCGGCCGGCCAATGAAGGCAAGCACGGAGGTGGGGGACCTGTTCCTCGTCAGTGTTCACTCCGCCGGCCAGTGAAGGCGAGCGGAGGTGAGGAATGGTGACCTCCCCCGGGAGCGCGTCAGGTCCGCGGGGTCGCTACTCCCCGACACCCCGCCTCAAAGGTGCCCTGCGGGCTAATGTTATTATTGTTGTATTATGTAGGTAAGTACTTACCTACCTATCAATACTTGAACAATGTTTTAATATAAACAATGAAGTCGTATGAATACTGTGTATTTACCCTGGGTTTATCGCTGGCCTTTCCGCGGGTAAATCCCAAGATATGTCACTACATAGTATAAAACAAAGTCGCTTTCTCTGTCCCTATGTCCATACATAGGGACATAGGCTTAGATCTTTAAAACTACGCAACGGATTTTGATGCAGTTTGTTTTAATAGATAGAGTATATAGTAATTTTATCCCAATATTCCTACGGGAACGGGAACTACGCGGGTGAAACTGCGGGGCGCCGCTAGTTACTAATAAAGGGGACTTTATAACTGCTACATTCATGCTTGATGCGTAACGCCAGAACAGACAAATGTATAGAAAAACACTTGACCGTTCACACTCAACCGATTATACGTTAGTGCGTTGAGTGTGAACGGTCAAGTGTTTTTCTATACATTTGTCTGTTCTGGCGTTACGCGACCGATAATACGCGACGCATGTTCCGTCAGATATGAACCTTCCCTTACTTACCCAATAATAGTTATTTATGGTACAAGAGAGGTAAGTTGGTGATTACTTCCGAGGCGCTATTGAGGTCCGAGCCGCCAGGCGAGGGTCTGAAGATAGCCGAGGATAGTAATCATCAATACACGCGTGTACCATACAACGTTTTTCAACACAATTGCGAAGAAATTAATAATAAAATATCATATTCGCTAATAAATAAACAGTTTTTCTATTCGCGCGCATCCAACACAACAATGGTGATCGGCCATAGATTAAAAGAATATACTTATAAAAAAAAGAACGAATGAATGAATGGAATCGACCATAGACCTACCAAAAGTAAGGCAACATAGTTGAAGTTTATTTTTAAAATGTATGGACACGACTTTTTACGGTATCGAAACTTTTTTAAAACAAAACAATTTAAAAAAGAAATCTATAACTCACTAGTGAATCAAGCGTGTCATTATTCAACTGTTTTTGCACAAATAAGAGCCCCTTTATGAGCAAATGTGTTGAAAAAAAACTTATTTTTAAAATAAGTACTTAAAGTAAGTGGGTACTTAATATGTTTTCCTTTTTACATAAGAAGTACATTGCACAATACTTACATAGCAAACAAATACAACATTGTAAAGGACACAAGGAATCGTTTGTTTGAAATAATTTGTAATATTATTTTACAATGAATGGATAACGATAAAACTTGTTTATTTATACTAGCGGTGCCCCGCGGTTTCACGCGCGTAGTTCCCGTTCCCGTAGGAATATTGGGATAAAAATATGCTAAAAACCTTCCCACTGAATCACTCTATCTATTAAAACAAACCGCATCAAAATCCGTTGCGTAGTTTTAAAGATGTAAGCATACATAGGGACATGGGGACAGAGAAAGCGACTTTGTTTTATACTATGTAGTGATAACCAACTAAGTAGGTGTAGATAAACACATCTAGACATCATTTTTATATTTTTATAATGTATATGTATGTACCTATATTAACCTTATATACAAAATTCCGTGTCACAATGTTCGTTCATATATATACCCACCACCATACTCCTTCGAAACGGGTTGACCGATTCTCATGAAATTTCTTGAGCATATTCAGTATGTCTGAGAATCGGCCAACATCTATTTTTCACCCCGAAATTCTCACGGGAACGGGAACGGGAATTACGCGTGTGAAACCGCAGGGCACAGCTATTATAAGTAGGATGAATGGAATATTGATAAAATTTGTATACTTAGGTAAATAGCTAAGTACCTAATTAGGTATTAGATAACACATCTAGACCTAAATATTTTATATGATTTACTAGCAGCGCCCCGCGGTTTCGCCGTCGTAGCTCCGTGAAAATACGGGGATTAGGTAAATTATGCTAAAAACCTCTATCTATTAAAAAAAACTGCATCAAAACCTGTTTCGTTTGATTATCTAAGCATACATAGGGACAGACAGCGGGAAGTGACTTAGTTTTATACTAAATCGTGTCGCGTAAATCGTGTCGGTTGAACTCATTGACATATAACATGGACGGGGCATACCTACGAAAAAAACGTGTATACCTATACTTCACTGAGAGCGAAAAATGGCGGCTAATAGTGCAGTCCCTATCGATATGTCTGAAAAATAACATCGATAATAGATTGTAAGTATGTTTTCTTACTTTGATTAATTTTAAGTTTTATAAATAGGTCTTACTGTAAAAGAACATTATAGATAGTTTGTAAAATATAGCTTGATCATTGTGACATACAGAGTGGCCCAAATAGAACGCTCAGTAAGGGGAAGTATAAAACTATAAGATATACAAAGATTTGTTTTTAGGATCCATGTCCTCGATTTTAGTAAAAAAAAAGTGCATTCATAGATTTAGAAAAAAAAACTATTACTCTCTTTGAGAATCGAACCCGGAAATTTTTAAAAATTTAATGTTCATTATTTTAAACTAGAAATGGATTGTGTACATCTTTAGCAGTAAGTAAATGTTACTAAGAAACATCATATCTAAATTCATTAAAATGCATTGTTTTTAAATGAAATAGTTTGGTACAAAACTCGCCAAGACATCATTAAAGTTCCTTCCCAGTTAATATCCCATTTCAACACAAATTCACCATTTCAAGATACAAAATGCAATAGTTTGTATATACGGCCGTTCGTTCTAGTTACAAATAATTAAAAATATTTTTTTCAAAACTTCCGGGTTCGATTCCTTTAGTGAGTTATAGTATTTTTCTAAATCTTTGAATGCAATTTTCATTTTAACTAAAATGGATGACATGGTTCCTAAGAACAAATCTTTGTATCTCTTATAGTTTTATACTTCCCCCCACTGACTGTTTTATTTGGGCCACCCTATATATCAAACTTTTATTCATTATACTCTAGTTGCCGGGATATAAAAATGACGATAGAAATTATCGACGTTTCGTACTATAATCGATACTGATGTAACATTTAATTGGGTTTTATTTAATTACAAACGTTAGGCATTCAATTAAACGAATATTTCAATATGAATACAGATATTCTCAAGAGCAAACCTCAAATCCATGGTTTCTTATGGTATACTACATGAGAATCTGAAAATTGGACTTTATATACTTACTCACTATTATTTAAGATCATATATGCACAAAATGTAAATAAAGTTTATGAAATAAAAATAAACACCAAAATTAAAACGTACTTGAATAAGTGTTTAAATAACGTTTTATTTAAAATATCGATAGTTTATAGTCTGTGGTCACGATGTTTCATTGCCCATCACTAAGTAAGTTGTAAATCCTTTTGTTATAGCTAGAAAATAATATGGCGAATATGGCCACGAGTAGGTATTTCAATGAGACTAAGAATGACAGATGGCTATTATAGTAACTGTCAGAAATACTGTTGTCCTTTTTCCCTTACGCAAAATTATGAACGTTAAAAAGAGACGGCTATATTTTTATAACTTTGGCGTCGATAAGCCTCATACTTCTATAACTATTTTTTCTATAGTCAAACATGCGATGTCCATGTTATATGTCAATGGTTGAACTAAATGGAACTAAAAAACGTCAAACTGGCAGTATGATTAAATGTTGCCATCACTTTAAATATTTCCCAGAATTCGGGAATTTTTAAAATGTATTGTCTATTGTCGGTACTGTCCCTTACACCGACAATTTTCTTTTGTGTAATTTGCAAAAGACATTTTCTTGTATACTTTATTTTATTCCGTTTATTCCTGTGCCTGAAGAGTTACTTGTACAAGAAAGTTTGAAAAATATTGTACTACTGTGATTTAAATTCATAAAATCTTTGAAATGCATCAAATTAAAACCGCGATAAAATAATTGTGTAAATTATAATTAAGTGTTATTTGAGTAAAAATCTTTTTTTCTCTCTTTTTAGTGTGTTTGGTAAGCTTTATCTTTTTGTAAATTTAATTATTTTAGTGTTAATCTAAAACGGAATTCCTTATTCGTAAAATTATAAGTAGATTTTGGTATATCTATCTATGCAAAATTATGCAGTCCATTTTCGTTATTAAACTAAACAATTAGACACAAAGTTTATATTGAAAGAAATTTTCAAATTTTACAGTGAAAAAGTCTAAAATTGAAGGACAGAAAATAATTGTGTTTGGACATCTTAAAGTGTTACGACCAACGAGTGTATACAAAACTAACTTAGGGCCTATTTCACGACCTTCAAGTAACGTTACTCACCAAGTAAATTTAGTTTTGTCTCTTTCTTACTTTATATCAAGTGACAAAGACAAAACATGTGAGTACCTACTCGGAAAAGTTACTTGAAGATGGTGAAATAGGCCCTTAGGTATGTAATTTATATGGCATAGGGGTTCAAATTTAAACTATCTGGTCAAAATTAACTAATACAGTGAAACCTGCTTAAGTGAGACTCCAAGGGACCTGAATGTCGTTGCACTTATAGAGGTATTCCACTTACCCAGTGTTTCAGATATCCAGGTATAAATTAATATCTGTCTCATTTACAGAGGGTTCCACTGATAGAAGTGATATACGATAAGTGATATAGTGGGTAGGATTAGAATGAGTAAACAAACAAAACGATATTATCTCAGTTACAGAGGTTTATACGTATAAAATTCACTCGCTGTCTTAGTTATAGAGGTAACTATGATGATAAATCGAAAGAATAAATCCCAGATATAGAGGTTACCTCATCCCACTAACAGAGGTAATTTAGTGCCAAAGTGTTGGGACTTTAGCATGAGTTCCAGTTATGGAGGTTTCTCACTTATCCATGTCTCACTTAACCAAGTTTCACTGTAAATAGTTGGGTAGGGTTTGTAAATTGTCACATCAAGAATTAATTTTAAAATTAAATCCCGAAAAGACAAAACGTAGCACATTACAATTTGAATAAAATAAATTATAACCTTTTTTATTAATATATTTATTTATAAATTTGTTTGTATATTTGTGCGCTGGCTGCGTAATAATTAATAAGACTCGTGTTTATTTAGTATTAATCTTATTAGAAAAATCAATGCCACTTCACGTTGTAATTTCATAACTCAAGAACGTCTGGACCAATTTTGGCCAATTAATTTTTTGTAGTTTCATATTGCTAGGAGAAGGTTTTTATGTAAAAAATCTGGAAAATCAACGGGATAATTGAACCAGTACAGTACACAAGTCACTTTAATGTATGTGGTGTATATGACGGGTATTTGTAAATCATCATATTGTATGTTTCAATAATTTTAAAAATTCAATCAAAATAATAATATAAAAATAATCTTTGAATATTAGTCTCGAATTTATTAATATTAAATGTTGCCCTATAAAATATTGTATTACACTCGGTAAATTTAAATTGTGGTTATTGCAACACTGTCGATTTGTCATGTTTACAGTCATGGGAAGTCCCAGATTTTGATGAAATAAATTAAGTTTCGTAGTTTTAAATAATGAATTTGTGTCGTATATAGTTTATTCCATAATATTTTGAATTAAACAATGAAGTGTTATATGTGTATATTGCAAAAATGTGTTGTGTTTACAAGTTAGTAATATCGTGACAAAGTGTTGTATCCTAGTACTTTTAAAGGCATCAAAATAAGTTAAAAAGATGTCTAATCGCAAACCTGTGATTCTTAAATCAATGCCCATGATATTAAAGACGAATTTGATAGTTAACAAGAATATGAAACCTATTAATATTAAACAAATAAAACCTATTTCGAATGAAGTTACGATTTTCGATTCGGAAGATGTGAAATTTATAAAAGAAAACTTCAAAAAAGTTACTATTGTAAATAAACAGAATGTCTTAAATAACCACAGCAGGACTGTCGCTAAAATAATTAATAGTAATGGTGAATTAATTGAAAGGAATTCGGATAGTATTGTAAAGTTGTTAGGCGAAGATAATTACGATGTTTTACTAATGGCATTATGCTCGGTCATCAGTCAAGAATTAAGAATTAGAGGAATTATGTCATTGTTGACAGAAAAAGATAACTCAACAGGATTGTCCATGGAAAATTTGGAAAAAAAAAATATTAAAATGAAAATTGACAGCTGTTGTCAAACTGACGAATCTAGGATCGTGAAAAATAATCAAAAACGCGGGAAGAGGCAACTTACCCCATATGTTATTAAAGATTTGAACATTTTGCCATCTCCCTCGCCTCCAAAACAAATTAAAAAAGTAATTATCCACCCTGATGATTACAATAATGCTACAAAACCGCAAGAAACTAAGAAAAAAGAACTCAATACCCCTCAAAATACAGACATATTATCAAATACAACGGAGATATCACAAAATACCAACCATATTGGTATAATTGAGCCGTTGAAAAATGTTGATGTTTCCGACCTTCCCGTTGATGAAAATACAAACGATTCAATTACATCTTCATGGTTTTCAATGAGGACTTCAACGGATCTCCATAATGAGCCGTATAAAATACTTATTGATAGTCATACAGAGTCAAAAATGGAGATAAAAGTAGAAAATCAATGTGAGTCTGCCATAAATTATTTTAAAATGATAATTACTGATGGTAGAGAGATATTTTTGCCCTACAAAGATGTTTTCCATATAGCATCCAAGGAGAATTTAATGAAATTGGATATGGCTAATCAGAACTTATTGTGGAAATATCAAATGTCCATAGATTTAACTCACTGTTTGACGAAACTTGACGGAGATGGGAATTTGTAAGTATTATCTTAAATTATTATTTATTTTTTAAACATTTAAAAAAAATTCTCTGATAGAATTTAAATATAGAATCATTTTCTTGGGATTTTTTAAAGTATTCAACAAGGTAGGGCATTTGTCATTTCAAGCATAGCTACGGCCCTGGGGCTCCCCTTTCCTTATGTGTTTTCTGGTGACCCCAGACGTGGTACCCTAGGCAATTGCTTAATTTGATTAAGGGTTAATCCGGGACTGAGCATAACTTTATCCCCGCTTTCTCACGGGTGCGGGTACTATGTGGGTGAAACCGCGGGGCGCTGCTAGTAGCATGATAGATCCTACTAATATTATAAAGCCGAATGTTTGTGAGTGTGGATGTTTGTTCCTCTTTCACGCAAAAACTACTGAATGGTTTTTAATGAAATTTGGCATAGATGTTCCTCATACCTAGGAATAACACATAGGATATTTTTTATCCCAAAATTCCCACGGGATAAGGTTCCACGCGGGTAAAACCGCGGGGCACAGCTAGTATAAAATAATTAAAATGCAATGCATTGTGTTTAGTAATAGCGTAGGTTGGTGACCCGACAAAATTAGTGATAACACGCTTGGCGTTGCATCTTCACATTATTTACAACTAGCAGCGCCCCGCGGTTTTACCCTCATAGTTCCTGATCCCGTGGGAATTTCGGGATAAAACGTGGTTTATTTCCTGCCCCGGACCATAAGCTACCCCTGTACCAAATTTCAAGTCAACCGGTCCAGTTTCAGTGACCAAGGGAAATAGGGATTCATTTTTAACCCCCGACGCAAAAAGAGGGGTGTTATAAGTTTGACGTGTCTGTGTGTGTGTATCTGTCTGTCTGTGGCATCATAGCTCCCGAACGGATGAACCGATTTCAATTTAGTTTTTTTGTATTAAACGGACTTACGTGCGAGTGTTCTTAGACATGTTTGATGAAAATCGGTTGACTCGTTTAAAAGTTATGGGGGTTTGAAAGTAATTGTGATGGGGGTTTTTTAAATTTTTAATCCTAACTTCCTAATCCTAACTAATATTATAAATGCGAAAGTAACTCTGTCTGTCTGTTACCTTTTCACGGCTAAACTACTGAACCGATTGACTTGAAATTTGGTACAGGGGTAGCTTATGGTCCGGGAAAGAACATAGGATACTTTTTATCTCGAAATTCCCACTGGAACGGGAACTATGCGGGTGAAAGCGCGGGGCGCTGCTAGTTTATTATACATAGAGATTATAACTAACTAGATAATATTGATAATACAGACCCTTACACATGGCAGTCATGGAAGACGACCTACATCTACTGAAAAGACAGTGTATTGTACTGCAAATGAAGAACGAATCTGTCGATATACCGGCCAATGGATTGGTAAGAATATATACCTTTTCCTCGTTGAAATAAGATCGAAAATCAATTAACACAACAACTAAAGCCGGTCGTAATTCGAGAATTTCGTACGTTGACCTGTAGCTATCTATCTCTGTCGCACCTGCGTATATTATAATGCGTCCCATTCCCTTCATTATAGTTTTTATAGTTATCATCACTCAAATTATTATGATTAACGGGATATTTACCATGTATATTATTTATTTCGAGTTTCCGATATTTCGACGCTGTTGCAAGCGCCATGATCACGGATGAACTGTTGGACTGTACTGCGGGTAGATTTGACAAGAAAGAGGGTAGACAGATTTGTCTGCTCTTGTACCCTATTTACACTATGCTGCAATGAGCAGGAAAGTGACGAGGAAAGTGGGCAGCGGCATAGTGTAAAGCGTTACTCGTGCTGCTACTCGTCATGCCGCTGCTCCTGCCCGACGCTCCCGCGAGTGTCGGTTTTTCGTGCGAAAGTCAAAAGAGGGAGAGCGAGAGAGAACATATACGCTATTTCACTCGGATATAAGTGACGGCACCGGCATGACGAGTGCTACTCGTCATGCCGGTACCGTCACTTGTATTTTATATCAAATCTACCCGCAGTACAGTCCAACAGTTCATCCGTGATCATGGCGCTTGCAACAGCGTCGAAATATCGGAAACTCGAAATAAGTAATATACATGGTAAATATCCCGTTAATCATAATAATTTGAGTGACCCATCATTTTTCCTCGTGCACATACATGTGTGGTATATATTTCAGAGAGCGCTTAAAATGTCCCTATTCCAAGAGAGTACCGCGTTCACCTCGGTACTGTTGGAGCACGGCGCCGACCCGCTCATACCGGATGAGGACCATCTCACGTGCGTGCACGCGGCCGCTGAACTCGACACTGACCATTTGAGTGTGGTCCTCGCTTATTGCAGGACTAACGCTAGGTAAGTTGGTACTGACATCATCAACGGTCGTTAAAAACCCTCAAAAGTCGAATAAAATATAGCTACATGTACAAGACCCAAATTAGAGAGATCCACTTGAGAAAAACTGCCCACGTATGGCCGTTTCCAATATTCGATCTGTGTTTGATCGTGTGTCGACGGATAACAAAACTCTGTATAATCAATAATCAGTCAATTTACATATATACGAATATATGACGGATAGCGGCGACTCGCGGTTTAACCCGCGTGGTTCTCGTTCTCGTGGGAATACAGGGATAAAATAGCCTTTGTTACTCAGGATGAAAGTTGCTTTTGAAATCGTTTCAGTAGTTTCGGAGCCTATTCGTTACAAACAAACAAATCTTTCCTCTCTTTATGATTAGCATAGATATTTACTGCCTTATTTGCGTTGCATTTTTAGTCTGGTTTAACAAAACCTGGTAAGCATTTGACACCTTGTCATTCAAATCTGTCACTTTGACAGTATTCAAAATTGATTGTAAAACCTGGTTTAGTGCTAAACCGGACTAAAGATGCAACTTATATAAGGCTATTAGAGTTTTGTATCCGTTTACAAGCAAGATTATAGATGGATTGAATATTGGGAACGGGCGTTATAAGTACAAGTTTAGTCCGCGCCAGATAAAACGTCCCTCCTTGCTAATGCTCACTTTGGTATTGCCAACCAAGGGACGGTACCCTTTTGTGACGCTGACCATACAATTTTTAACTTTTCTTCCAGAAAAATCCTGAGCAATCACAGTGAGCTGTGTTATGTTGGCTGGGAGGAGAGTGCCAATGACCAGCTCGCGTCATACCTACTGGACAAGATATGTTCTATGGCAGACAAACGAGGTAGGTCTTTCTTTCTTTCTACATTGAAATTTGGGGTAGGTTCAGTGGGGACCTAATATGTGACTTGATGATGATAACAATAAAATTAAACCCCCAACACAATTACTTTCAAACCCCCATAACTTTTAAACGAGTCAAACGATTTTCATCAAATATGTCTAAGAACTCAAAGTTCCCTTTAATACAAAAAAAATTGAAATCGGTTCATCCGTTCGGGAGCTATGATGCCAGACAGACAGATACACACACACACACAGACACGTGAAACTTATAACACCCTTCGTTTTGCGTCGGGGGTTAATGAATCCTGGACGATAGCTACACAGTACACATAGGTTTCTTAAGGAGTAAAATCCAATATCATCATCAACTTAAGAGCTGTTGTTCTTGTCGGTGTAACAGCTGCAACTCCTTCCATCGGCCCCTATCTAAGGCTTCCTTCACCTCCTTATACGACACGACACCGACCCTATCCTTTATCTGACTCATGTAACTTATTCTTGGCAGACCCCTTCCTCTTCTTCCTTTCACTTTTCTCTCCAGGATGTTCAATATTATCTCAAATCTCGAAAGGGGCCCCGAGACGGTCAAACGGTTTGTCTCCGTAAATTTTGGTTTGAGTCAAACCATTTTGATCGACACACCATGAAGTTAAAGGTAAAAATGGAGTCCACACTTCGAATACCTACTTGAAGCATACCTATATGTATCACTATCGCGTCTCTGTGGGCAGGCTCTCTCTTTCTAACTAAGGTAACCTCTAGAAAGAGAAGGTCTGACTAAAAAGAGAGATCGGCCCACAGAGACGTAGGTATTTGACTCAAGCTGTTGTTCCAAGTGTGGTCTCCATTTTTTACCTACGACTTCATGCGACACACCGGTCAAAATGGTTGTGTAAACGATCAAAATACTTTGATTCAAACCAAAATTTGCGTGGTTGAGTCAAACCCTTTGACCGTCTCGGGATTCCTTTAGTGGTTTAAGAAGATATTGAACATCCTGGAGGGAAATTGTTTGATCCCCCTTTAAGGAGTAAACTCCAATATCATGTTATACCTCCAATAATGTCGTCCCCCCAGGCCACACCCCGCTGATGGTGTGCTGCGCGCGCGGGCTGTACCCGCACGCGCGGGCGCTGGCCGAGTGCGGGCCGCGCGCCGTGGACGCGCGCATGCCCAATACAGGCAGTACTGCGCTCTACCTCGCAGTCACCGCCGCTTGCGATTCTATACCGGGTGAGCATTAGTGATACTAATATAAATGAGTTTACTCAGTACTCTTGGTAATTTCTCCAATCCTGGCGCCATCAACACACTCACACTAATGTAATTTTCTTATACATGTTACCAAATTCTAAATAAATTATTTGTTTTATACAAATAGAGAATAACCAGTTTAGAAGTTCATTGAATGAAAAAATATGTACTAAAACCAAAACATATTACACTGTCCCTTTCCTACTCAAAAGCTTGACCGCGCGCGAGAGGGACGGACTGACTTGTCATGATGACTATGACGTGCGACATCACTTTGAGTGACATTCACAGACACTATACGTGTGTAAAATGTCTATGTGTTGCTCGCGCCAGCTTTGGAGAAATGACCAATAGCTGTTTTACAACGATTGTTTTTTGCAATAGATAGCCCTAGTTTTATCTGCGCTGAACTTAATCTCTCGTGAAATTGGGAATAAAAATGGCTTAGAATCTTTCCAGAGCTTTCTTTTTTGTGCATCTCAGTACAAAATATTAGTTGAAAACAGTTTAGGTGTGAAAAGATTATAGAACAGTTACTTTCTAATTTATTATCCTATATGAAGATCAGTCATAAAAACAAGAAATAAAATTGATCCTAGCACACTACCTTGTGGGATACCCAATAATATGTATCACTAAGGAAAAAATGCATCGGGACTTTTCCTCGACCTAACTAAAGCCTATGATAGAGTTTTCTAAAGAATCCTGTTGTATTAATATGAACAGAATCAATAGGGAAACTTAATAAATATAATATATTTTCAATATATATGTGCAAATTGAAAAAACTAATTTTAGCTATCTCATACGCCATTTAATACCAGCCTATAATGCCTTCCACAAGGTAGTATGTTGGGACCCATTTTGTTCCTTGATTATATAAATGATTTCCTCAATAGTTAAAGACTATCTGTGTTCTTTTCAGGTGATAATCCCATAATATTTGACACATTTAAAATATTAATGGAGATTTTTATTGCTAGGAGAACTATGGATCTGTGGGTGAAAGGAAACATTGGTAGAGGGAGGCCAAAGAAGGGTTGGATGGAGTGTGTGAACAAGAATATGAATATGAAAGGAGTGAATGAGAGTATGACGAGTGATAGAAGCGAGTGGAAGAGGAAAACATACTGTGCCGACCCCACTAAGTGGGACAAGGACAGGGAGATGATGGAATGGAGATTTTTATTAACATTAATACTATTATTTTCAGAATCATGCAACACAAACAAACTTCTAGACAAATACAGAATGACTATAGATACTTTATTAGAACATGGTGCCAATCCAAATATAGAAAATCACGCGGGTTTCAACGTAAATACTCTACTTATGGAATACAACTGCACGGAACTGTGTATGTTGATTGCGAACAAAGTGACTTTCTCTAATTTCTTTGACAAACAACCGCAAGCAAAGAATTTTGATAACTTTATACTTATTAAAGATGATAAAGGTACGTATATAAAAGAAATGACGAAAAAACCGGCTAAAAAAACTACTAAAGTTAATCAGAAAGCTAAATCGGATACAGTTAAGCCAAAAGCCACAAAAACATCTAATAAAAATGCTTTAAGTGAAACAGATAAAAATGTTAAAGTCGCCAGAAAAACTGATACAAGTAATCCAACTTCAAATGAAGCTGAAACTTCTGTTACAAATAAGCCGAAAATCATCTTAAAAACTGATACAGATAAGCCAGTTTTAACTGATAAAAATGTAACATCTAAACCGAAAATTGTTTTCAAAGCTGATATTAAGACTAGACCAAGTAATTCAGCTATAAATGATGACACTGTGATATCCAAGAAGAATATTAATGTTACAAATAAGCCGATTGTAGTTGAAAATATAGTTATAAAACCACCTATAGCTAATTTGACAGATACTAAAAAAAAAATTGTCATAAATAATTTGATAAATAAAGATAAAATTGTTGTAAGTCCGAAGAAGAGACTATTAAATGTCTTAGATTCTAAAATAGTAATTAAAAAGAATAAATAATAAATGAAGTGTCGAGCATATTTTTTAAACATGTCTCTGTCTGAGATCACCAACACGCTCCAAGCGTGGTGATTACGGCTATTCCTCCTCACTGTACTAATATCATCAGTGAGAGATCTTACAGGACGATACTACTACTATATACTCGTGTTTGAGATCACCAACACGCTCCAAGCGTGGTGATTACGGCAATTCCTCCTCACTGTACTAATATCATCAGTGAGAGATCTTACAGGACGATACTACTACTATATACTCGTGTTTGAGATCACCAACACGCTCCAAGCGTGGTGATTACGGCTATTCCTCCTCACTGTACTAATATCATCAGTGAGAGATCTTACAGGACGATACTACTACTATATACTCGTGTTTGAGATCACCAACACGCTCCAAGCGTGGTGATTACGGCTATTCCTCCTCACTGTACTAATATCATCAGTGAGAGATCTTACAGGACGATACTACTACTATATACTCGTGTTTGAGATCACCAACACGCTCCAAGCGTGGTGATTACGGCTATTCCTCCTCACTGTACTAATATCATCAGTGAGAAATTTAGATCTGCAGTGAAATCTTACAGAATAATTTTAATACGAAAATATTTAAAATAGGTTGTTTTTGAAAATAGGATATTATTATTTTTCTTAATTAAATAATATTGTTTAATTTATAGAAAAATACTTAGGTAAGTACTTAAATGTATACTTAAACGGATGATTTTTTTAATGTATTATTTTAATTCTCCTAATAATGCAATTTAATTAATATGTTTTGAATAATAATTTGTTTTTAAATTAAATTTGTTAGAATTAATTTTTTTAGGCATTTAGGCACATTTTTCATTAATTTTTTTGTAATAAAAAAGCGAATTAAACTTATATAGTGTTTCAAAACACTTGAGGTGAAAATACATATAGAGTGTTTTAATTTGTTGAAAGAAGTTTAAGTATTGAGCACAATCTGTTCTGTGCCGGCGGCCAAAATTATAAGCTCCTATTGTCATTGTGACTCTAATGTCATTTGGATACATTCTCAATAAACTGACAACCAAAAGATGCTATTACAGCGACGCTGGCACCGGCACAGGAAAGATTATGTCACAATATTTTAATTTTAATGTGTATCTGTCAGGAGAGAAACGGGTGGACCGATATTAATTAAATTTTGTTTGAAAACTGACATAATAGTGGTCATATTGAGTCACAATCTTGTCTGTGCCGGTGCCAGCGTCGCTGTAATCGCATCTTTTGGTTGTCAGTTTATTGACAATGTATCCAAATGACATTAGAGTCACAATGACAATAGGAGCTTACAATATGGCCGCCGGCACAGAAAAGATTGTAGTATTAAACTTATGATTTAATAATAAGTTTGTATTCAGAATATGTCAATTATTATTAAGTTATTTTATTCTGTAACAAAATATAAAGATTTTGGAAAAATGAAATAAAAAATTGCACTTAATTACTTGAGTTTTTTTTATTTATTTTTATATATTAACCTCAGTGGCCTAGTGACAATTTCATCTGCCTACCAAACATGAATTCCAGAATCATCAGTAAGCATAAGGTGGTCCAACTATAGTATTTTCAAAGTTGGACCACTGCTCATAGACCACTACCCATGGACCGACTAGTAGGACAAACCAGTTGGACCACTGCTTGACTAAGTGATCGTTTAAATTGGAAAATTTCTTTCCTAATTTCAGTAGACTTTTATAGGCTAAAGCAGCGCCCCGCGGTTTCATTCACGTAGTTCCCGTTCCCGTGGGAAAACAGGGATAGAATATAGCATATGTTACTCAGGGTGAAATCGGTTCAGTAGTTTCGCAGCCTCAAGCAACAAACAAATCTTTCCTCTTTATAATATTACTTCAGAAAAGTTTTCTTTTCATAATCGTTAAATGTAGACTTTTATAGGAGAAAAGGAAATCGGGGATTTTAATAAAATTAAAAACTAAAATATCTTACACCTTTCATTTATTTACATATTACAAACAATTTCAGTACATAACATGACCGCATTGTTAATATTAACTAAAAATATTTAAAACTACGTCGAGATATATTTATTTTGACACTCGATGACAGCACAATTAATGGCTTTTATAGACAATATGTCAAAATGTTACAGAAAAATAAAATAGCGCCAAAATTCATCACTTAAAACTAATCAAAATTTGTTTTTTTTTTATGTTTCGTTATTGTAAATACAAATGAATTTATTTTAAATAAAGGCCATAATAATAAAAAATAGATAATTATTGTATTTAATGAGAATTTTCCATATTTCGCCTTTAATAACTCATTTTGAATAACATCGAGTATCAAAATAAATAAATCAAAATCTATTAATTTAAATAATTACATTAACTGAGCAATAACCACATATTTGACATTTAATATTTTATTTTTTACATTTTAAAAACCATTTTTCAAAATGGCTTTTTGGAATTGACATGTACATGTAAATTGCAAGTATAAAAAATAAAATGTTTATTTTTACGTAACATTTGATTTAATACAATGTACATATAATTAGGTAATAATATATTTGAGGATTTCGAAAGATATACGTTTTTATTTAATTTATTAACTAAATTATAAAAAACTCGTGTAAAATAAATCACTTTAAAAATTACTCTATAATAATTGCATTTTTATCTAATTTTTATGTCTAATACAGGAAAGTCTTGTTAGAAGTATTACAATATCATATATAAATCTTAAAAAATCATATTGGACGGATTTTTTAAGACTAGCAACTAATAATTAAGAAGTTTTCTAACCATCACACCAAAACAATTATTTTAAAACCTTTTATTTTCACTAAAATTGGCAACCCCGACCCTTGAAAAGTTAAAAATAATAAAAAGATATAAAAAAATAAAAATATTTGTTAGTTTTATTTACATTGTCGATATGTCAATAATTAAAATTTATTTAATTTTTAATGTCATTTAGATTTTTATTAATTAATCGTTCTAAATATAATGATAATATGAAGGTACTATTTTTAATTTTTATTTATTTTATATCTGTTATACCCGCACATATATGAACTTGATAGTTTTACATAATATTTGAATTTTTCTTTAAAGAAAACATTGTTTTTATATACTTGTATATATTGTGCTATATTCAGAACGATTAAATTAATAAAAAATATTTATTTTTATTAATATTACAAGTTTATGTCAAAACTTTCATAACAAAACACCATTTTTTAATAAAATCTACTAAAAAAAGTTTTATTGAAAATGATTTAATCAAAATATAATAATAAATGTTTGTTCGTTGTTTCAATTATAATGAAATTAATTAAATAAAATATAATAAAGAAAAACAAAGTAAATAAAAGATTTTAGATTCAAATTGTCCAGAAAAATTAATAATAAAATAAAAGATTTTTTATACAAATTTTTTTATATAATATAATTTGCATAAGAATCTGTTTTTTAATTCTTTAATTTCTTTGAAAATAGGGATGATGGCTTCTATCTCCATCGGGTAGATTATTAAAAACATTAAGACACGTATTTTTTCTTGTTTTAAGTAACTGAAAAAATACGGCGACCTATTGAGTTGAAGTGTAGCCGCGTTCTGTGCGTTTTAACTAAGTCATATTTATTAATTTGATAAAACAAAAAAAATACGTGTCTGTATTACTTGACTGAAGGACAAAATGGAATTGAATTTTTTTATCCAGGCATCATCCCTATTATTATCCCTATGGAATTGTCTAACTCATATGAGGTTTTTGTTTTTGACAGGTGTCATACTTGTCAAAATCAAATACTTTGACAGGTATGAGACTTGTCAAAGATAAATAAAAATAATTAAAGTTGACTAAATTAAAAAACAGATCTTATTGTAGAGTCACCATCTTTCCTGTGCCGGTGACAGCGTCGCTGTAATCGCATCTTTTGGTTGTCAGTTTATTGAAAATGTATCCAAATGACATTAGAGTCACAATGACAATAGGAGCTTCCAATTTTGGCCGCCGGCACAGAAAGCTTGGTGACTGTATAGTTTTCACAATTAAAATACTCGATAAACATCAGATCTACTACATAAGCACCGTTTAGTAATAAAATTGTAAAAAAATACATTCAGACATTTTTTAAATTCAACTTTACAATAAAAAATATATTTTCTTTAACTGTCCTATAGATGGCGGAGTGTCGCTGATTTGAGTTTTGAAGATTTAAATTTTATTTATATCACAAATATTAATAATATTTTTGTGTCAAGCGATATATGTTTGTCATTATCGAAAAAGTTAAGTGTTTGGGATCACCAACACGCTCCAAGCGTGGTGATTACGGCTATTGCTCTTCACTGTACTAATATCATCAGAGAGAGAGGTCTTTGGTCTGTCGTATTTATTTATTTATTTAAAAATATTTTTTAGTTAAACAAGTTATTCAAGAGTCAGCTTTTTTTTATCCCACGGGATTATGTTACCCGGGTAAAACCTTGTAAATCTCACTTCATTTGGGTTTTTACCCGGGTAAACCCATGTAATATCCCCTTAATTAGACTTTTAAAATCAGATTTACATGTACAATCCTAAATTCCCACGAAATAGCTATTTTACCCAGAAAAAACCTAGTAATTCCCACTTAAATGTGCTTTACGCGGTCGAAACTACTAATTAAATATAAACCTCATACATGTAATATAATCCCACGGGATTGGGATTTTACCCAGATAAAACTTTGTAAATCCCATTTAATTAGGCGTTTAAAGTCTTATAATCCCAAATTCCCACGGGAAAGCTATTTTACCCGGATAAAATCAGGTTAATCTCAATAACTTAAGCTTTTGAAACAGCCAACCACGAGATTAGGATTTTACCCGGGTCTTGTGTCTCTAAGGGACTTTCAAACAGCCTATTTATAAGGCACTTTCAAAAAAGCTAACAAAACCCAAACTTAAACCGGACTACCAACGCCATCTATGATCAATAACTGCTAACTACCTCGTACCAGTGTGTATTACCTCCTGCTGTTCAGCTCGTAGCCGTTCTCCTTGCTCGGCACTTTGGGCGGGGGCGGTTTGGCGACCACATGCCCCTCCAGTCTTAGAGTGCTCTGTCGGTGGGATGAGCTGTGGGCGCGTGGGGGCATTGGTTAGTTGTGGCTTCAAAAAATGTGTCTGACTGTATGTATGAAGGTATTGTGTAAGTCTAATAGTCTTTATTTTATTGTGTCTTATTTTTTACTTGACTGTAACTCGTCTGATGGAAAGCGATGATACAGCCTAAGATGGAGCGTGCTCGCCTAGAAGGTACCGATTCACTCGCGACTTAAAAAGATCCAGATTGTATGTTTCAGGGAACAGAGAAGCTGTTCGCTGTTCGCATTATGTAGGTGGACGCGAAACGCTTTATGCGAGCTAAATGGAAGTGTCTGCGTGTTTGTAAATATGGCTGTATTAGGTCTATCTCCATGTCTGTTTGTGGGTAAATGTACGTTTCCTGTGTGTTTGTACTTCTTTATATGTGTGTCTGTCTGTATGTGTTTTAGTTCATGTCTCCCTGTCTCTCTATGTGTATCCCTTACCGTATGAGGCACGTGACGGCGAGCAGCACGAGCAGCGCCCCGAGCGCGCTGAGCCCCCAGCCGAGCGCCGCGCGCGCCACCGGCGGCACGCGCGTCGCCAGCCGGAGCAGCGACGTCACCTGCGACGGGAGGTCGTCGATACCCTGCGGAGACGAATGTCATGTAGCTACATCTACCGCCACATACGAACTAACCTTACGTATCCTTTATGTAGGGTAGAGGTCAGGAAAGTCATCTCTTATGGTAGAAAATTGAAAAAAGTGTCCGCCTATACACCCCTATTTTGAAAATATGGGACTTATTAAAATCAGAATATCTGTAGCAGTAACTGAATCCATATATCCAATAAAAATATCAAAAATGATAGTCAAAAACTTATCTTTAAAAAATACCAAATAAATGTCGTATTACCAGACGGCACACTAGCTATCAAGTATTCTGTGACGGCTCGGGTCGATGACCGCGCTCAGCTGTGTATCGCAGCGTTCGCCTGTTGTTCGGTGTAGAATAACAATAAAATTCGGCGGGATTTTGAAAATCTTTGACTTATCATAACTTTTTAAATAAAAGCAAAAGAAAAAAACTAACTTCACTATTATATTGTCACCTGTCGTTTACATTAGCTGTGAGATAAGGTATCGCAATTTCAAAATAAGGGTGTATACAGCAAATAACAGTTTAAAAACCTTTCCGAATGGCGCTGGTGTAGACACAGTGTATGGTATGAATGTATCTCTATCCTACTCTAATAACATAACATAACATAATCATTCACTACATCATCTCATTATAGTAACTGACCCCTAACTAAGCTCGAAGCTTTTATCTAGGGTATCAGAAACTACGCACACACTCATTCACACACACACCCAGACCGAGACAAACATTTGTGGTTCACACAAATAAACACCCCGTACGGGAATCGAACCCGCAACCTTACGGATGGCAGTCCGGCATAGTGACCACTCTGCCATCGAGGTAGTCAATAATATGGTATGATGCTAATGTGGCGCCACTCTAATTTAATGCATTTCGATGGACACTTTTTCATGTTCAAGATGATTCTCCTGACCTCCACCCTACATGTTATCCTGCATCGCGCAACCGAAATTTACCAAGCAATTGACCTTATATTCGGGAACCCGACAACAACCGTCAGGCAGCTCCCACCAGACACAACACCCGTCTGGTCGGAGGATCCTAACGACTCAATGAGGATTCCCAAAACTCCATTATCTCATTATAGTAAATGACCTCTTACTAAGTTCGTAACTTGTATCTAGTCTCAAAATCTCGTAATAGATACCTATTAATATATTACCTCAAAACTAAAACATGAAATCCTATTCCGCAACAAAAAATTACAAACAATACAGGGCCCAGAGGTGATCCTTGTGGCATACCGAAATATTTAATCTGCGAATGACTTGTGTACTTTAATAACTAATTCAATAAACATGAATTATAATTATACATATTATCAATTTCAATATTCAAAAGTATATTATAAAAAAAACCTACAAAAATGTTTCCTTGGATACCAAGTTCCAAAGAAGCGTATCGAATGCTTTTGATAAATCTATCTATATGTATTTATACAGTTAACTCGTATCTTTTTTTCATTGGGTCCTTCCCAGACCTCCATAATGTTATTCTCACCACCTCCATTGCGTTTATTTAGGTATTCAATTTAATTCTCATGACCTCCATGACAGGTACGGTACAGTCATAAAAAAAGGATTTATTATCTGATGGAGAGTCACATTAGGAATTTGAAAATAAAAATGAGACTTCTATTTAATGGAAATAGTAGAAAGTATGAGCTATCGGAAATTCTGAACTTAAACTCTTGAACTCTTGAACTTTAATGAATTAGTTGCACGCAACGCATCATGCACCGTGGCATAGCATAGTTCTGGTGAAATGGCACGTTTAACATAACATAATCATTCCCTCCATCATCTCATTACAGTAACTGACCCCTAAGTTCGTAACTTGTATCTAGGGTATCAGAAACTACGGACACACTCATTCACACACACACAGACCGAGACAAACATTTGTGGTTCACACAAATATTGCACATGCCATCCAATTTTATGAAATTAGCTAATTAAATAGCACTTACCTCTTCGAACCACAATATGGGGAACACGATGTCCGGGAAGTTGGCGACCTGTTTGATGTCGACCACCTGCGACACCGCCAGGTTGATCTGGATGCGGGCGCGGGCGCGCATCGCTATACCCATCTCCTGGAATACAATACGTACTTTAGTATATTATATTATGTATCGTCAGTGAAAGAAGCCTGGTCAGCAGGAAAATGATATTATCGAGTTCTGAGTAGATCATAACATAACATAACATTCTCTCCATCATCTCATTACAGTAACTGACCCCTAACTAAGTTCGTAACTTGTATCTAGGGTATCAGAAACTATGCACCCACTCATTCACACACACCCAGACCGAGATAAACATTTGTGGGTCACACAAAATATTCACCCCGCACGGAAATCGAACCCGCAACCTTACCGATGCGGGCACCAAATGACATTCATATTATTCTTTCGTCAAATAACTTTAGGTCAATAAGGGCCCAAATTTTCCTCTTATAATTTTAGTAGAACTTTATCGATAACATACCGGCTGCACATCAATGTAAAGCATGTGATCCTCTGCGTTGGGCGGGGAGATGCCTTCGACGGCGTCGCGGAGCTTCGGGTCAGCGAGGTAGAAGTGGGGGAACGATAGCATTATGGGGGAGTCTGGAACGAAAATGGAGGTGTCAATGAAATAGTAAGGTAAAGAAATAATATAAAAATATTAAAATACAACACTTAAACGGATTTTTGTCGTGGTTGTATTTTGTTTAACATTTTCTGACGTTTCGGATTCTTTACTGAACCCGTGATCACAGAAGACTAAGATGGAAGACGTCTGTACAAAGTAATGTAAAAAGATTACTACCTTCAATATTTTGAATATATTTTTAAATACATTGTGAATTTACTGATTCGGAAATACATCAGCCGAGAAGAATCTCCAGTGGAACAATTCAATTCAAATTCAATTTATTAATATTTTCTAATTTAGTTACAATTTATTTGATGTGGTTATTGAGACATTACCACCCGTGGTAGTTACTAATAAACTGTGTTACGGCGAAGTAAGGCCTCTCAAACCACGTACACATAAAATATAACTAAGATAAGAAATTAAATATATACCTTATAAACTAACATATTTAATTTTATATACTTAAAGCTACAAGTTACAATATAAGTTAACAAAAAAATATATACACCCCTATTTTGAAAATATGGGACTTATTAAAATCAGAATATCTGTAACAGTAACTGAATCCATATATCCAATAAAAATATCAAAAATCATAGTCGATTACTTATCTTTAAAAAATACAAAATAAATGTCGTATTACCAGACGGCACACTAGCTATCAAGTATTCTGTGACGGCTCGGGTCGATGACCGCGCTCAGCTGTGTATCCCAGCGTTCGGTGTAGAATAACAATAAAATTCGGCGGGATTTTGAAAATCTTTGACTTATCATAACTTTTTAAATTAAAGCAAAAGATAAAAACTAACTTCACTATTATATTGTCACCCGTCGTTTACATTAGCTGTGTGATTAAGTATCTCGAATTCAAAATAGGGGTGTATATATTTGACTCACCATACTGACACAGCGACACATTAAACAGTCCGTTAGGCGCGCACGGCGGGCCGGCCGGACAGAAACATTTATTGTGTTCGTTGTCTGCAAACACGTCCTCCGGAGGCGTGAACCTGAACCCGTCGATACCCGAGGGGGATTCCACGTCGCGGAGGTATCTGTAAAGAAGATTATGAAGGTTATAAGAGCAAAGCATACTATAAGGTTACGGACTACATTAATGACCGGCAAGTTTGGCATTAAATTTCTGCACACGCAACCTCAGTATGCTATTTTTAGTTTTTGACCTATTTAATTTTTTGAAGTGAAAACTTCTTTAGCGGCGCTGAGCACTTTTTTTTGTATGGGTAAAAACTTTCAAACTCGCGTCAGGGTCACGTGATGCTGATCGAAAAAGCGTAAGATCGAGGGGAAGGGAGAGGAACTAGTATCTCCCACTCTTTCTACCGTGCCTGAGTGTGCTGCAGCGGTATCCTCGTAACAAATGTCATTGTGACATTGCGTAAAACTAATCGTGACCCGCGGTTTTGCTCGCGATATTCTTGATACCATAAGAATTTTTCACTTCTGTCGGCACTCCCGGAGTGCTACCTTTTTTTTATATACCTTTTGACTTGTTTTTATTGTTGACATTAGTTATAAGTGACATTTGTATTTAATTTTATTTAAAAAAAATACCAGCCCGAGTTTCTTGCCGATTCTTCTCGGCTGATGTAATTCCGAATCGGTGGTAGAATCAATTCTGACGTTCATAAGTGCCTCATTGAGGTCTTAACTGAATAAAGGATTTTTGACTTTGACAATTTTATGATAGTGGGATCCCTATTTCCATGGAAATCTTGCTATTCATACTAATCATTGTGTAAATACTAATGTTTGCGTAATTGCTGTTGAGAAAAAATAACAGGGAGCCGACTGGGGTCAACAAAATGAAATTCTAATTCTACTTAGTCCGTCAGATAGATTTCGAAACAATATCAGACACGTATTTTTTTTTGTTTTATCAAATTAATAAAACTGACTTAGTTATAACGCATTAATGAGGATTGGGGGTTAATAAGTAAAAAGTGTACCTAGTTGTGACGTCACACGAGTTTTCTATGCACTAACTAAAAGGGGGAACACAAATAGAAAAACAATCTTTTTTGAAATCCAAAAAACACAAATCACATTATTTTTCAACAAACTTGCTCATAAAGGGGCTTTTATTTGTGCAAAAACAGTTGAATAATGACACGTTTTTTAAATTGCTTTGTTTTAAAAAAGTTTTGATACCAAAAAAATTGTGTCCATACATTTTAAAAACAAACTTCAACTTACTTTTGGTAGGTCTATGGTCGATTCCATTCATTCATTCGATTTTTTTTAATAAGTATATTCTTTTAGTCTTTGGCCGATCACCATTGTTGTGTTGGATGCGCGCGAAAAGAAAAACTGTTTATTTATTAGCGAAAAATGTTATTTTATTATGAATTTCTTCACAAATGTGTTGAAAAACGTTGTATGGTACACGCGTGTATTGATGATTACTATCCTCGGCTATCTTCAGACCCTCGCCTGACGGCTCGGGCCTCAATAGCGCCTCGGAAGTAATCACCAACTTACCTCGCTTGTACCATCAATAACTATTAGACGTCAACCCTATTGCGATGTTTGGTATGGATTTCTAGTTCAGTAAGGATATTGGGATTACCATGGAAATCCTTATCCTTACTAATATTATAAATACTAAAACTGTCTGTCGCTTACACGTCAAATCTACTGAACCGATTTATGAGTGAATTTCCCGGCCCCTAAATTTGCGTGGCAACTATGAAATCGGTACTAAAAAATATAGTTATAATGTTTAAAATTTTTTTTTGGTTAGATGAAATAGTCACCTATGTGAGGCACTAAATATTTCATTACTGGGATTAGTAGGTACTCCAGAAAAAAATGTTAAACCTCGAAATCTTTCATCGCCGTGTCTGTCCCCAACTCACCTTGATGTGTATTATACCTCCTTGATGAAAACCTATTGGTTGAATACATTGAAACCTAGTTTTATATGATACTTGGATAGTTAAGGTATTGTTACGGAATACACTTAATCAAATATTTAAACAATACAACGAATGGTTACTAGAAAAACATTTGTCCCAGAACTTCCTTTCATCGCCATGTCAAAAACATTTTTAAACATATTGTTCCACCTAAAGACTTGCGTCTCCTTCTCTGTGTGCTAAACGTTGCCCAATAGTACCGCCTCAGTGCTCGACGTGGAAGGACGTGTCCACGTGCCTACGTTTTCAAGCTATAAATGTAAGTGTATCCCATTTTTGTTACTGGACAGTTTTTCTTTCATCGCCGTGTATAGGTATAACTTCTATTTGAACAAGTTTATACTCTTGATTGAGCATTCGATAGAATGCCCATACTCTTCTGTTTATTTGTGAATTGTTTAGTTCTCAGGATACCTAATAGATTTTATGTAATTTTAAATTTTCGACTCGTTTCTCATCGCCATGCTTTCATTTCCGTGGTTTCCATAGCAAATATTTGCTATGACAATGAAAAAAAAGACACGGCAATGAAAAAAACTTCATTGCCGTGTCTTTTAAAACAAATTACTTTCATCGCCGTGGCCAGGTCTTTCATTTCCGTGACTTATATTTTCATCGCCATGGTATGATTAGAAAAGGAAAACATATTTACCTGTGATACAGTGTACCGAATACTGACAGTACAGTACTCGTCAAGTAATATCTCTGCAATACGACAAAAGACTTAAGTAAAGACTTATAAGTACAGTAAATAACTCATTTGTATATTTACTGTACTCCTTCTACCCCGTTTTCTTGATTCCTTAAGATCGTGTCCGTTCTGATGCACTGTAATGGAGTCGTGTACCAGCCGTTCCACTCCGCTCTGTCTTCGGCTCTTCTCAGAGCTGGTAATTAAGAGCCCTGTTATTGCCTTGATCAGGTTTGACCAACGGGTAGGTCGGGTAGGTCTACCTTTCCCGCCACAACCAGCTTGTCCAGGCTGTATGACCTTTGTAGCTCCAAAACTGACCAAAGTAGGTCAGGACTCGTAGGTAACATATCGTAGACAGTCTTGTTTTTACGTCAAGTTGTTCTAGAATAGACTTATTCGTACGTCTCGATGTTAACGGTATGTGTGGCATCCTTCTCCAGCACCACATCTCGAAAGCCTTAATCTTTTTTCGATCTACAGCGCGTGGATAGACCAGGACTCACAGCCGTATAGCAATATCGAGAATACCTGAGATCTAATTAGTCTCATCTTTGTTACGTTTGGAGATGGTTTGGACATTCCAGATTATCAACATTTTGCTTATTGCTTGCCCATCTCCACAGAAATTCGAATCTCTTTCTCGCAGCCTCTCTGATTACTGATCGTCCAGCCTAGGTATACAAACTTGCTCATAAATTCCAGGTCTGACAATTCTCCTGTGCGTGTGATCTGTTCAGCTCGGTCAGTGACCATAACCTTTGTCTTCGACTTGTTGACCCAAAGTCCTACTGTCTCGGTTTTGCGTTCTACTCTGCTGAACATTTCAGCAAGTTCGTGCTCAGAGGATGCGGTCAAAGTAGTGTCATCTGCATATCGAAGGTTGCTGATCTTGTTCCTGTCAACAGTAATGACTCCCTCCTTTTAAGGCTCTCCTACTTATATAGTTTCTATAGTTATCATGGTTATTAGCACTCAAATTATTATGATTATACAGCGTTGAAATATTTCGAGTTTCCAATATTTCAACGCTGTTGCAAGCGCCATGATCACGGATGAACTCTCCTACTTATATTTCGTATATCCTATAGTATTCGCCATAGATGTTAAATAGAAAAAGGAACTCTTTTTCAGCCTGCTCATCCGGGATGATATGCAACATAATCTTACTGGCATGGGATATAAGTGCCACAGTCCGGTAGGGTGCACATTTTTTTTTACCCAGACTAGGCTAGCACTTGACTGTAACTCACCTGATGGAAAGCGATGGTACAGCCTAAGATGGAACGTGCTCACCTAGAAGGTACCTATTGACTCGCGACTTAAAAAGACCCAGATTGTATGTTTAATTTGTATGTTCCAGTTTCCAGTTCTTCTCTAGGGACTCCAACCCCTCAAGTTGATATTTAGCTGATCCATCCTAAGGGTGCGAACAGTACTCCATGCACGACCGAACTTGTGCTTAATAGAGTTGAAGCAGCTGTTCTGGCGTGAAGTACCGTCGCACCCTTGAGAGGACGCCTAGCTTTTTTGCAGCCAGTTGAGCCTTTGACTCAATGTATGAACCAAAATTGAGGGTTGAGGTCAGCGTTATTCCAAGAAGGTCAGGGTGGTCCACTATAGGTAAGGATACACTCCGGAAAATAGGAGCCAGTTCAAACAGCGTCTTCCTTGCGGAGAAAAGACCTGCCTGGGTCTTCAAGGCATTGATCTTGATCAGATTCTTCTTGAGCAGGGGGATCAAAAGCGATTCTTTCCAATCTTTAGGCCATATATCATAGGGGTTTTATGTTAATCTTATAAAGAAATTCGATCAATAACTATCATTCGATGTGGCGTAGATAACCCGTCTGGGGGAATAAGCCTGTCCTTCTCGGAGACAGGCGTGTATATATTGTATGTTAGGATAATATAATACTCATGTCAGTATATAAAAAAAAATATTTTATGTGTGGATTTTCATTTCCGTGGTGATTCTTTCATTACCGTGGGACAGTTCTTTCATTGCCGTGGACGCTTGTTTCATTGCCGTGCACGCATGTTTCATCGCCGTGGCATGAAATTTTTAAACTTGTGTTATTCGTTAGTTTTTTAAGTAATCAGCTTGATAATAAGCAAGAATACATACATTATGAAGAAGTATAATAAACGCTAATTAGTTTTGAAAAAAACTTAAAAACAAAAAAAACCACGGAAATGAAGATGTTTGGGGACTTGTTGAAATCCACTCATATATGAAATTTGGTACAGATGTTCCTCATAACTAAGAATAACGCATAGGATACTTTTTATCCAAAAATTCTACGTCATTATAACCACAATCAAACCCGCAGCACAAACCTAGTATATTTCCATAACTCTTACGTTAAAATCGTAAGTAACTGTTACGTTGTGTGAATCGTTAACAATCAGTGTTACAGACAAACAGACAGACGTTACGTAACAAACACTTTTGTATTGATTCGTGTGAAATGTTCATCCAATGAAAGTAAATGATACTTTCTCACGCGTATTGTGACTTAAATGGGTAAGTACATAAGATTTTGATTTAGTCAATGTATGTAAACTGAATCCCAATAAAAAGATCAAAAATGATAGTCGATTACTTATCTTTAAAAAATACTAAATAAATGCCGTATTACCGACGGCACACTAGCTATCAAGTATTCTGTGACGGCTCGGGTCGATGACCGCGCTCAGCTGTGTATCGCAGCGTTCGCCGGTTGTTCGGTGTAGAATAACAATAAAATTCGGCGGGATTTTGAAAAACTTTGACTTATCATAACTTTTTAAATAAAAGCAAAAGAAAAAAACTAACTTCACTATTATACTGTCACCCGTCGTTTACATTAGCTGTGTGATTAAGTATCTGGAATTCAAAATAGGGGTGTATAAAGTCAAAAGAATACTAACCTTAGAGGCAAAAGCCGACACAGATCTTTATCATATATGGCAATGGTGTCATTCCTGGTCATATGCGGTGGGAATATCGATCCGTCTGACCCTGCGATGCTATTACACTCGTCTGTCGTCCAGTGAGTAAGTTTATCTTTGGAGTTGAACCTCTCGATGATGCCGTATTTGGACATCATATTCTCACCGGTGAACATTGTCACTACATCTGGTGCAGTCCCGTTTTTCTGGAATGAAATTGAAAGATAATTTATTTAGTGTCAAAGTTTTATTAAAATTATGGGCCTCCACTTTTTAAGTATTAGTTAGCAATCTAGTAACAGCTAAAGCCATCATAATTTACGAGATATTTGCGCTTGCAACAGTGATCGAAATAATCGGAAATTCGAAATTAATACTTAATGAACATAGTAAATAAATATCCCGTGAACTTCCCGTATCAACTTTAATAACTATAAGACTTTTTTATGGAACAATCTACAGCTAAGTAGTATTAATAGTATTTTTTTTATTGAAATAAAACTCTTAAACGGATTTTTGTCGTGGTTGTATTTTTTACAGAACCCGTGATCACAGAAGACTGGTCTCAGTCTTCCATCTTAATCTTCTGTGATCACGGGTTCTGTAAAGAATCCGAAACGTCAGAAAATGTAAAACAAAATACAACCACGACAAAAATCCGTTTAAGTGTTTTATTTCAATGTGTAGTGTTCGTGTAAATCAAAGATATAATTTTTTTTTCTAAGTAGTATTTATATTTACTTAGACTATATTTGTCTCAAAGTTTTTACAAAATGTCAGATAAACACACAGATAACTATCATAATTAATTGTAAGTAATAATTAGTAGTGCGGTTATACTATGTATTATTTAAGAGAAATCTTTAAATATATCACAAAAATATTTATTGTTTTAATCTCTAAGTTTTCACTATCACACGATTTTCCATATTCAACCACACAAAAACAAAAAACATCACATTAACTTACCCCGTAAAACAGCCCAAACTCTTCATAAGGTAGTTTCTGTTCCTTCGGTACGACATCCTTAGCCAGCTTCAGAAGCGGGTCCTCATACCCCCACAGGAGTTGACCGACTGACACTTCGACGAACGGCTTGATCTTGAGAATGTCCATAATTGAAGCCATGGCCAGACGGAGGAAGCGGGCGGCGTGTTTTGATTGGGAGGTAGCGCTCTGTGAAGAAAAAAAGGTAAGTATAGAAACCGTTTATTGTTTATGCAAGATAAGAAAGATATTTTGTACTAGCAGCGCCCCGTGTAGTTCCCGTGGGAGTTTCGGGATATAAAGTATCCTATGTGTTATTCTGATGTATAAGCTAAATTATTGTAAAGTTTCATTAATATCCATTCAGTAGTTTTTGCGTGAAAGAGGAACAAACACCTTACAAACATTCGGCTTTATAATATTAGTAGGATAACATAGCCAGATTTGACATGAATATTGTACGTGGATCGGTCACCATCAGTATTGGTTGGTTTAGAGATCACCAACATTCATTAGTCAGGCAAGTGAGGTGATTACGGCTATTCCTCCTCACTGTACTAATACCATCAGTGAGAGATCTTACAGGACGAAACTACTACTATATACTCGTGTTTGAGATCACCAACACGCTCCAAGCGTGGTGATTACGGCTATTCCTCCTCACTGTACTAATATCATCAGTGAGAGATCTTACAGGACGATACTACTACTATATACTCGTGTTTGAGATCACCAACACGCTCCAAGCGTGGTGATTACAGCTATTCCTCCTCACTGTACTAATATCATCAGTGAGAGATCTTACAGGACGATACTACTACTATATACTCGTGTTTGAGATCACCAACACGCTCCAAGCGTGGTGATTACGGCTATTCCTCCTCACTGTACTAATATCATCAGTGAGAGATCTTACAGGACGATACTACTACTATATACTCGTGTTTGAGATCACCAACACGCTCCAAGCGTGGTGATTACGGCTATTCCTCCTCACTGTACTAATATCATCAGTGAGAGATCTTACAGGACGATACTACTACTATATACTCGTGTTTGAGATCACCAACACGCTCCAAGCGTGGTGATTACAGCTATTCCTCCTCACTGTACTAATATCATCAGTGAGAGATCTTACAGGACGATACTACTACTATATACTCGTGTTTGAGATCACCAACACGCTCCAAGCGTGGTGATTACGGCTATTCCTCCTCACTGTACTAATATCATAAGTGAGAGATCTTACAGGACGATACTACTACTATATACTCGTGTTTGAGATCACCAACACGCTCCAAGCGTGGTGATTACGGCTATTCCTCCTCACTGTACTAATATCAACAGTGAGAAAGAGGGGGAGGTCTTTGTCCTTTCAATAAAATGACCGATAATTTCATTTTTATTGTATAATAAAAATAGATGTATATCTACTAGTACAACTAAGTATTTATCAAAATACAATACAATCATAAATTACTTTTCAACATCAATTCACTTAACAGTTAAAAATCTACAAGTTTACACCTTTTGAATATAAAACTACATACAAATCATAATAGTCAAAAATCCTTCCATTTACAGTATTCCGTTAGTCCTTCAACGTCTAAAATCTACAAATTTTCCTTAACTAACTAGTTTTATTGCTTGTCAATTGTGTGTGTGTGTGTGTGATCAATCGCCCACGCCGACTAACGGTAGTTTATAACAATCAATAAATTTGAACCGTCTTCGTGTTTGTGTTAATGAAATCCCTACTAATATTATAAATGCGAAAGTAACTCTGTCTGTCTGTTACCTTTTCACGGCTAAACTACTGAACCGATTCACTTGAAATTTGGTGCAGGGGTAGCTTATGGTCCGGGAAAGAACATAGGATACTTTTTATCCCGAAATTCCTACGGGAACGGGAACTACGCGGGTGAAATCGCGGGGCGTTGCTATATTGAATAGTACTCTTATTTTAAGACATAAATGAGTTGAAATTAAATTGAATGATTATGAAAATGACACATTTATGATAATATCAATAATATCTAATGTAATTTTCACTGGTCGTCCTAAATAAATAAATAAATATGAATCAACTAGCAGCGCCCCGCGGTTTCACCCGCGTAGTTTCCAATTTACTTAATTTTCTCCCCCTAGAGAGGGAATTTCCAAAAATCCTCTCTTAGTAGTAGCCTACTCCCCCCAACAAACACACGTGCCTTTCAGCTCTCTACGACCAGTAGTTTCGGCTGTGCGTTGTCTGTCAGTCAGTACATCACTCAGTAACGGAAGAGTTTTGAATTTGAGACTTTTAATACCGAATTTTCCGCGGGTTAAGTTTCAGGACGAGTAAAACCGTGGGATATATTAATAAAAACAATATATTTTGTGGTATAAACATAAAAATGTAGTATTAGAGTCACAATCTTGTCTATACCGGCGGCCAAAATTGTAAGCTCCTATTGTCATTGTGACTCTAATGTCATTTGTATACATTTTCAATAAACTGACAACCAAAAGATGCGATTACAGCGACGCTGGCACCGGCACAGGAAATTTGGTGACTCTATACCTATTCAACGAAGATCAAAATATAACAGTTGATGGACCAAGTCATAAACAACTAAATGTGACGTCAATGTGAATACCGAGAATTGGGAATAATATTTATTGAATATCTAATGATATCTAATTAGTTATATTATACCTTTATACGTAAATATATTTGTAGTAAATCTTCTTTTATACCATTAGAAAAAACGTTTATTGCCTGACTTAGAAATAAACGCAATCTGCCTTATTTGCGTTGTATTTTTAGTCCGGTTTAACAAAACCTGGTAATCATTTGACACCTTGTCAGTCAAATCTGTCACTTTGATAGTATTCAAAATTGATTGTAAAACCTGGTTTAGTGCTAAACTAGACTAAAAATGCAACGCAAATAAGGCAGTATAAGTTTTCGTTTTTTTAACCCCCGACGCAAAAAGAGGGGTGTTATAAGTTTGACGTGTCTGTGTGTGTGTATCTGTCTGTCTGTGGCATCATAGCTCCCGAACGGATGAACCGATTTCAATTTAGTTTTTTGTATAAAAGGGGACTTACGTGCGAGTGTTCTTAAACATGTTTGATGAAAATCGGTTGACCCGTTTAAAAGTTATGGGGGTTTGAAAGTAATTGCGTTGGGGGTTATTTAAATTTTTAATTTAATGTTTTTTATTAATCAAAAGGAAACAGTAAAATAACTGTTTACTTCATTTGTAGTTGGAATATTTTTTGGTTTAACTAAATTTTGGCGAAATGTATTTTTACGAAAGCAATTCAACATTTTTATTTAAACCAAATAACGATCGTCGATGTTGTTAGTACGACAACCGTATTTGTAGTAAGTAAATAAAAAATAACATAAAATTAAAAAACCCCCAACACAATTACTTTCAAACCCCCATAACTTTTAAACGCGTCAACCGATTTTCATCAAACATGTCTAAGAACACTCGCACGTAAGTCCCCTTTAATACACAAAACTAAATTGAAATCGGTTCATCCGTTCGGGAGCTATGATGCCACAGACAGACAGATACACACACACACAGACACGTCAAACTTATAACACCCCTCTTTTTGCGTCGGGTTTAAAAAGGAAAAGAAAATATCAGTTATTTTGTGATAATTAATAACTAGATAATTTTAATTGAAAATGTATATTAACTTTATTTTTGCATTATTATACCTATATGCTTGATTAAGTCTAGATAACCTTTTGCAAATTTCTTAGAACAAATACCGAGCTGCCCGGCTACTCACACACATTATACATATAAAATAAACACGATTGGTTGTGACGTGTGTATGTATAGAGTTTATACCATGACTCATAGACGCGACGTGACATGAAAAAATTAACAGTTAAATTTATATATTTATAGGTAAGATTGTCGTCGTGATATTTTCAAATTAAACCGTATTTCAATACTCAATATTTATATATTACAATATCTTCTTACATAAGTGAAATAATTAGATTTTTGTTACGATTTAACTCAAAAACATTTAAACTAGTTTTTTGCATAAACTTCCTCCGAGCGAAGTTTATCTACGCACTAGCAGCGCCCCGCGTAGTTCCCGTTCCCGTGGTGTAAATATAGCCTGTCACTCCCCGATATAACTATCCATTAGTGAAAGAATTTTTGAAATCGGTTCAGTAGTTTCGGAGCCTATTCGTTACAAACAAACAAACAAATCTTTATAATATTAGTGTAGATTACTTTTTTTAACCCCCGACGCAAAAAGAGGGGTGGTTTTAAGTTTGACGTGTCTGTGTGTGTTTGTGTGTGTGTGTGTGTCTGTGGCATCATAGCTCCCGAACGGATGAACTTCTGAACGGATTTTAATGCGGTTTACAGCAAGAGATAGAGTGATTCAAGAGGAACGTTTACATACGCTGTACAACAATTCAGTCCAAACCGCGGGCTACAGCTAGTTAAACAATAATGGTGAAAGTACAGTTGCGTCATTAGGGAAAACAGATTAAATAATATAATATTTAAAACAGTCTGAGACTCGTAATTCTTATAACTTACTTTCTAATGTGGTTTAATTGTAATTAGTTATACTATTTATATATCTTATACCAGCTGTGTCTCGCAGTTTTACACGCGTGGAACCTTATCCCGTGGGAATTTTGGGATAAAAAGTCCTAGTGTTAATCCTAGGTATGAAGAACATATGTACAAAATTTCATTAAATTCCATTCAGTAGTTTTTGCGTGAAAGAGGAACAAACATCCATACATCTAAACATCCACACTCACAAACATTCGGCTTTATAATATTAGTAGGCTAAATATAGCTAATTACAACTAAAAATTAAATAATATAGCTAATCTCTTGTGATGTAGTGGTATGTGAACCTGCCTGCTAAATCAAGGGCACAAGTTTAAGGCTATATCACTACATAGTATAAAACAAAGTCGCTTTCTCTGTCCCTAAGTCCCTATGTATGCTTACATCTTTAAAACTACGAAACGGATTATGATGCGGTTTGTTTTAATAGATAGAGTGATTCAGTGGGAAGATTTTTAGTATAATTTTATCCCTGGATTTTCAATGGTGTGAGAACTACGCGGGTGAAAACGAGGGGAACCACTTGTATAATTAAAATATTTATTATTATTCAAAGGATTATACTTGTAGTTGAATAAAGTTTGGAAAAGTTTCCAATATTATTTAAATTAAAATGTTATTTCTTTGTCAAGTCACCATTTATGGAAACCCGATCACCTAGTTAACTAATATGTAACATTTTATTGATGTAACTGTATTTTGCGTAATATATTCCGCGGTTTTCGAAACAGAATTCGTTTTGATTTAGAACTCTGCCGTGTCTCGAGCGAGAATCGAACTTGTAACCTTCGGTATAGCATTCAGGGGCACTACCAACTCTCCACTCGGTCATTAAACATATGTAGATAATATATAATTTGTCTTATTTATAGAGTCACCAAGTTTTCAGTGCCGGCGGCCAAAATTGGAAGCTCCTATTGTCGATGCGATTACAGCGACGCTGACACCGGCACAGACAACTTGGTGACTCTATATTTAATATGTTACTAATATTATAAATGCGAAAGTAACTCTGTCTGTCTGTTACCTTTTCACGGCTAAACTACTGAACCGATTGACTTGAAATTTGGTACAGGGGTAGCTTAAAGTCCGGGGAAGGACATAAGCTATATGTTTTATCCTGAAATTCCCACAGGATCGGGAATTATGCAGGTAAAACCACGGGGTACAGCTAGTATAATATAAGGTTTTATAACAATTATTTACATAATCTAGCTAGACGCAACTTTTTAATTATCTCGGAATTGAACCCGCAAACCTCAACTAACAGCTCAATTTCTCACCAACTTTACCGGTAAAAACCTTGAAACAATTACCTACTAATAATAATATTATTTTAAAATCTTACAATAAGGTGAACTTGTTTAAAAACCTTGGTCTTGTGACGTCAATTACTTGACATTGAAAGATCTGACGTTTCTGACATAACGGTGACATCTTGTCACTTCAAACTACATAAGATTTGACAGGAATTGCAAATTAGTTTAGCCAAAAAATAATTGAATTAAATTAGGATTATTCATAAGAATGACATACATACATACAATGTAGTCAGTTACTATAATGAGATGATGTAGTGAATGATTGTGTTATGTTATAAAATAAGTATTTTTTGTATATAAGTACAGATGTCATGAGATTTATTATTTTGATTTTAGAATCCTATATTTTTAAACAATACTGAAAATTCATTTTTAAAAGGTTTATCCTTATAAAAGGCACATTTATGAATGTCGAAAAAAATATTAAAGAACTATCGGTAATTACATCAACCGAGAAGAAATTGGCAAGAAACTCGGGCTGGTATTTCTTCTCACTCGTTTTTTATTAGATACACCCGTATGTTTGTATGTTTGTAACCGACTTCTTTGGGCGCAATTTTGACCGGCCAGATTTCGTTCACACTTTGTAGATTTATCGAGGACCGATGACAATACACTAATTTGATAAAATTAAACACAAATAAATATAGAACAATATACACAAATACTATAAATATAGAAAAATAATCGACACTCATATCCGAATTTAATTGAGAATATTAATTTATTATTTTAATCACATCTCATATGAAGGCTAAGTTCATTGCTTATTTAATTTCATGTTGAACTTTGGTTCGTGTCATTAAAATTGAATCGACCTTGTTGACTATGACAGCAGTAAGTTAAATCTTAAAACGCGGAAGATAAGTTAATTCGCTGAGTTTAATAATCACTTGTAATTAAATGTGCTTGAATAAATACAAACTTAAATTAAGTAATAATTATAAATACGAATTCGAGGGTCTAATTTAAGCAAATCAAGTGTTTTGTTTATATCCGGACATTATTACTTATCGACATCTAGTCCCAAACTAAGCAAACCTTGTACTATGGATACTACACAACGGATACACATAACATAATTGGGTGCGCTAAAGTTCACCTAAAATTTCAACTCCGATAATTGGAAATCCGAAAATTTTCTTCCTAACATTTGTTATCCTAACAATCACTGCATAATGTTAGTGGCAATAAACATCTTTTACCATGAAAGTTTTAGGAAGAATGATCATTCGGATTACAAATAAGAAGAACAATTTCGGGTAAAGAACATTAGGTGAGCCAATATGGACCCAACATCTCATTACAGTAACTGACCCCTAACTAAGTTCGTAACTTGTATCTAGGGTATCAGAAACTACGCACACTCATTCACACACACACACCGAGACAAACATTTGTGGTTCACACAAATATTCATCCCTCAAGGGAATCGAACCCGCAACCTTACGGATGGCAGTTCGGCATGGTGACCTAATTGTCAAAATTATATAAGTACATTTGTAAATACATACATAGAATAAATAGAAAACATCCAGACCAAGACAAACAGACACATGACACATAAATGTTTGTCTCGAGCGGAAACCGAACCCGTAACCTTTAGAAGCAATGTCAACTATTTACACCTATTATTACATATTCTATTCAAAAGATGTTCATTTGAAGTTATGATGTTACAATTGCAATAAACATAACTTAAATGTGTCATTGATGTACCATAATATATGTATGAAAATGGACATAATAATAAACTTGGGTATTTTATGATATTTATATGAGAATACTAGCTGCGCCCCGCGGTTTCACACGCGTAGTTCCCGTTCCCGTAGGAATTTCGGGATGAAAAATAGATGTTGGCCGATTCTCAGACCTACTGAATATGCTCACAAAATTTCATGAGAATCGGTCAAGCCGTTTCGGAGGAGTATGGCAACGAAAACTGTGACACGAGAATTTTATATATTAGATATGTATGTGCTACAGTCGTAAGATAGGTTTAATAAGACAATTTGTGTGTCACATGTCTGTTTGTCGCGGTCTGGGTGTTTTCTATCTATTCTAAGTATGTATTTACAAATGTATACACCCCTATTTTGAATTTTCGATACTTATTAAAATCAGAATATCTGTAGCAGTAACTGAATCCATACATCCAATAAAAATAAAAATATTAAAAAATACTAAATAAATGTCGTATTACCAGACGGCACACTAGCTATCAAGTATTCTGTGACGGCTCGGGTCGAAGACCGCGCTCAGCTGTGTATCGCAGCGTTCGCCTGTTGTTCGGTGTAGAATAACAATGAAATTCGGCGGGATTTTGAAAAACTTTGACTTATCATAACATTTTAAATAAAAGCAAAAGAAAAAAACTAACTTCACTATTATATTGTCACCCGTCGTTTACATTAGCTGTGTGACTAAGTATCTAGAATTCAAAATAGGGGTGTATAAGTATGTGTATCCGTTGTCTAGTATCCATAGCACAAGGTTTGCTAAGTTTGGGACTAGATGGCGATGTGTGATATGTGTACCGATATATATTTATTTAGGTTATTCCTTATTCATCAAATATCGTCTCATCCAATTTTTTTAATCATCCAATATCCTTACTTAATATTATAAATGCGAAAGTAACTCTGTCTGTCTGTTACCTTTTCACTGCTAAACTACTGAACCGATTGACTTGAAATACAGGGGTGGCTTATGGTCTGGGGGAAATTCCCGCGGGATCGGGAACTATGCGGGTAAAACCGCGGGGCACAGCTAGTATTTTTTTTATTCGACCAAATTGCTATTGATGATATTACTCTAAGATTTGATGATGATTGAACCATGATAACGCTGACTTTGTAGCCATTTCTCGTGAATATTCCACTCACTAGGACTCCAATACTCTATTAGCGAGTGAGTGTAACATACGTGCAATTAACCAGCCGGTATAACACTAAGAAACTGTTACCAATAACTGGTTAGATACGGTTTAGTGAGTACGAGTTATAGGGGTGTGAAATGAAGACTTGGGTTTGTGAATTTGATGAACACTTTTATAAATTAATCTATCTAATTAATGCCACTTTTCGTTACAATTTTATAACTTAACAACGCCAGGTAGGCTAGCATGACTTCGAAAACGCGATAGGTACAGCGATTTATTGACATCCAACTGTCAAATTATAATAAATATAGCCGCCATATTTAATTTTATCAAATCGTACTACGCCATATTCATTTGGTCATGCTCGCGAAATCGATATTATTTCATGGTGTCTATATCATTTATCACGCACAGTCATGCTAGGGGGGCTGGACCAATTTGTCCAATGAGTGTGTCCGTAGTTTGTGATACCCTAGATACAAGTTACGGACTTAGTTAGGGGTCTGTAATGAGATGATGGAGGGAATGATTGTGTTATGTATTTTTTTTTGTTATAGTCAGGAGAAGGTCTTTATGTAAAAAAAAACTGGAAAATCAACGGGAAAATTAGACCCGTGCGGAGCCGGGGCGGGTCGCTAGTATATTATACTACGATACGAATAATATATAAAGCGGAAGAGTTTGTTTGTTTGAACGCGCTAATATCAGGAACTACTGGTCCGGTTTAAATGATATTATAAAAAGTACAGATTTTATTATTTGTTTGTTTGTAACGAACAGGCTCCGAAACTACTGAACCGATTTCAATAATTCTTTCATTAACGGAAAGCTAATTTATGAGCGAGTTTTATCCCCAGATTCTCACGGGAACGGGAACTACGAGAGTGAAATCGCGGGGCGCTGCTAGTATAATAAATTGATTCCTTCCAAAACAATATTTTTCTTCATGAAGTACTTATATTATGGGCCTACTATACTATAGCCATTTCCCTTTTTTGATATCTAATGATATATGTATGTAGATATAATATACAAAGATATGTAATATTTTCTAAGGATATATGGATTTACTCGCTTAGATCCCAATCTCGTTAGAATTTTTGAATAAAAGTCATCATCATTTAAATTAAATAATCATTTAATTTAAAGTCATAATCATTTAGATATTTTCCTACGTATTATAAAAGAAAAGTATCCTATGTATTATTCCTTGTAATAAGGAACATCTGTACCAAATTTCATCTACATTAGTTCAGTAGTTTTTGCGTAACAAACATCCACATTTAAAATTTTTTGCATTTATAATATTAGTAGGATAAATGGTCAAGTGGCAGCCCTGTCCAACAGTTACGGCACACAACCGGGGTACGAATCTGGGTGCTTCACGGTCCGAGCGGCGCGACGCATCACTACACACATACATACATACTTGTGTATATTGATGATCGCGTCATAGAGAGTGTCGATTATCTATTATATAAAATAAAGCAGCACCCTGCGATTTATCTGCGACTTGGGGCAGAATTTGGGTTTTCCCCCTTTTCTCCCTCTAGGGAGGAATTTCCAAAAATCCTCTTAGCGGATGCCTATGTCATAACATCTACCTGCATGCCTTTCAGCCCGATCCGTCCAGTGGTTTGGGCTGTGCGTTGATAGATCACTATGTCCGTCAGTCAGTCACCTTTTTAGATAGCAGAGCGTCCCTTGAATGAACTATAAGATATATATGATATCTATGATATCGCGTGTCCACGGTAAGAAATTTGTCTTGTCTGATTCAGATAAAATAAAATTTTCATGTAAATGAGAAGAATTTTGTCGAGTCTACGTAAGAAAATTTCTTGTCTGTTACATACAAGAAAAAAAATCTAGTATTTATATAAAAAAAATTATCTTATCTGTATCAGATAATTTTGTGTTATATCTATCTTTCGCATTAAACATTTTATTTTCAAGACATAAATAAGATCTTTAATTAGTTAATCTTCAAAAGAGGTAGTCCTTATATATTTTACATAATATTAATCTATGTTTAAGTTGTTACCAATGAATTTCATTAAATAAACATTATATAATAATTTGCCTTCCTTTTATAAAAATATCTTTAATCCAATATTCTTAAGTAAAAGACATCGACGCGCATACAAAACTGGGTTGTAAGTTACCGGTTAGTTATAACTATCATAACAACTTGGTTTTACCAGGTATAGATTATTTTGATCAAAATACATCGTTAAAAATGCAGATACTAAGTAAGTTTATTACTGGAAAATCCTAATGCAAATCAAATACCTACGTGCAGTGGAAAAAATCTAATATAAAATTCTCGTGTCACAGTTTTCGTTGCCATACTCCTCCGAAACGGCTTGACCGATTCTCATGAAATTTTGTGAGCATATTAAGTAGGTCTGAGAATCGGCCATAATCTATTTTTCATCCCGAAATTCCTACGGGAACGGGAACGGGAACTACGCGTGTGAAACCGCGGGGCGCAGCTAGTATAAGTATATATATATAAGATCTAATATCTTTTGAATTAATTGGTAAATGAATAAACGTGTTGTTGCTCTGTAAACAAAGATTTTTTATTTTAATATTTATTTCTATATCTAAGTTACACATATATGCAAATATAATAAACAGAACTAACCTGTAAACAAAGAAACGACATTTAATGTTTATCCTTCCACATATGTATTATCTTATATAATTTCTAATTTACTTTTACTAAAATAACCTTAGTTAACAAATGAAAATTCTTTTGACGTTTTGACAATCGCCACCATAACCTAGATTAATCACGTGATGTCGGTGACAGTGTTACACGCGGCAAAATTCAAATTAAAGAATTAGTATAGTAATTACTTTACATCTCCCCTCCTCGGAGAAGAAAACTTCCATGTGAATTTTCTTCTAAGACACTCCGCTCTTCTACTGCGTCTCACATTCTTCCATTCTAGATACTGGAATAAGTTTAGTGATATGGTATAGATCCGATTCTCTTTTCCTGTGCCCAATATTTATTCTGTATATTGATTTAGAAACTTTTTCCTCAACTTCAAAAGGACCAATTTTCAGTTCATCTAATTTTTTTCTGTTCAGTTTATTCCCATTTTCTATGTACACCATGTCTCCAATATTAAATTCACCGTACTTCCGTTTTTTATCAAATAAGCGTTTATTGTAGTCATGTGATCTTATTGTATTTTTTAGAGCTGTTGTTCGGTCTGTTATCCAGTAAGTCTGTATTGTTTCTTCCTTCAATTCCTCCGGTAAAACAGCAACATTCATACCATACAAAAGATAACTTGGAGAGAAGCCGGTTACTGAGTGAATAGTTTGATTATACTTTTCTACACACTCATGGGCTACTGTTGTCCAAGCTCTACTATTTCCAACTTCATTAATTTTGCATCGTATTTTATTCACCAATGTTTGATTTAATCTCTCGTTCAGGCCATTAGAGAATGGTGCATTTACTGCCGTGAATACCATAGGTATGTGTTTATCCCGTAAGAACTGCTTGAATTCTTTCGAATTTATACCAGGATACTGATCAGAAAGTAGCATCCCAATATCTTCTGTTTCAGATATTTTAGAAACTAGTTTTATGAAATCGTATGCACCCTGTGTTTTTGAAGTTAGTATAAATGCGTATCTTGTAAAATGGTCTACTAATAAGTGTAGATACTTCTTTGTGGACCTTGAACCGCCAAAGCCTCCTATTGTATCAATAGAGACTATTTCAAATGGCTTAGTGGCTGGACCCAGGTGCGACAAAAATCCAATTTTCTCTTGTCCTCTTGATTTATTTTTTATACAAATTGAACAGCTTCTACATATTTCCTTGATATTTCTTGTTAGGTTTCTGGCTGTATAGAGAGGACTAATTGTCTTCTGCATTTGTTGAATTCCAATATGACAAAGGTTCTTGTGAATACTTTTCATTAGTTTTATGCTGAATTGCTCTGATAGCATTATTTTTTCTTTATTTCTAACTTTTTTATAATAAATATTTTGTTTTTTCAAGATTTTATCTCTATTCTTTTGTATTTCTGTATTACTATTCTGATCCATTAAAATATCTTCTAGATTAATTAAGTTTACAATCTGTAGTTGTTCATCTTCATTTTCATTTTCCTCTAATACAGGGTTTCTACTAAGGCAATCTGCTTCTAAGTTATCTTTTCCTGGAGCATATTTTATATTAAAATCATATTGTGACAAATAAAACATCAAGTCACCTAACTCCTCATCTGTTCTTGATTTTAAATTCATATTTTCCAATGGTTTATGGTCTGAGACAACAGTAAAAGATCTTCCTAATAACCAGTATTGCCAATATTGCACTGCTTCTTTAATAGCTAAACACTCTAAATAGATGGCCTTTTTCTTCTTTTGAGCTCCATTTAACTTCTTGGAGAAGTAAGCTACCGGTCTCTCTCTACCGTCGGGTTGCATCTGCTTCAATATAGCTCCAATACCCTCTACAGAAGCATCTGTGTAAATTTTTATTGGCAAATCTTTGTCATAAATTTCTAGAACTGGTTGAGAGCAAAGTAATTTTTTTATTTCTTCAAATGCTTCTTGGCACTTAACAGACCAAATAAAATTTTGATTTTTCCTTAACAAATTGTGTAATGGATCCAGTATTATTGCACTTCTTGGAATGTATTCATGATAATAATTTATTTTCCCTAAAAACTGTCTAACATTTTTCTGCGTTTTTGGAATGGGAAAATTTCTTATCGAAATTAGGTTATCCTTTAATGGTTTTATAGAGTTTTTTTGTATTATATGTCCCAGGTATTTTACAGAATCAGATGCAAATGTGCATTTCTTGAACTTCAATTTTAAACCTTCCTTTCTAATGGCTTCTAATAACTGTTTTAGATGATAAATATGTCTATCAAAAGATTTTGAGAATATTAATATATCATCTATATAATTGACAGCAAAATCCGTTAATTTGTATTTCCTAAGTATATTGCTTAGTATTCTCTGGAAAATGGCGGGCGAAGTCTTTAATCCGAATGGGAGACAAGTCCATTGGTAATGACCCTCCTGGGTTACAAAACCTGTCTTTTCTCTGTCTTCTATTTTTAAAGGTATAGACCAAAATGCTGAGTTAATGTCTAAAGTTGAAAAATAATTACAATTTCTCGTTTTTGCCACCAGATCTTCTACTAATGGAAATGGTTGTGCCTCCGGTATCACTATTTTATTGAGTTCCCTGAAATCTATACATAATCTAGATTTTCTATTATCTTCTCTTTTAAACGCCAAGGTGACAGGTGAAGCAAACGGACTGCAGGATTCTTCAATAAGTTTATTGTCCAATAAGTTTGCTATTTGTTCCTCTATTTCTCTTTTATCTTCTATAGTACATCTATAAGGTCTCTTTCCGCAATACTTGTCTACCAATAATTTTATACTAGCTTCATATCCATTGACAGTACCAACATCATACTTATTTTTCGCAAATACCGTGTTATATTCATTAATTACTTTATTTATCTCTTTTTTCTTATACTCATTTAAATGATTTATCTTCATTTCAAATTCTTCTTCATCTATGCCTTCATTAAAATTAATTTTGCATTCTTTGATTGCAAATCCTTTCCCTTCTTCTTTTATATGTATTTTATTTAAGCTTTGTTTTTGACTTATTATTAAATCTTCATTTTGTACTAGCTTAATTTTTTTTATTAAGTCTAATCCAATGAGAAAGTCATATTTAAAATTCTTTTCATCAATAATGTATATGTCCACATTTTCCTCAATTTCAAATATTTTAATTTTTATGTTTATTGAACCGCTTGTTTTCTTGACACCATTAATAGTCACTAAATTAGCTACATTCATACTATTTCCTTTCCCCCTTAGTTTTAATAATTTAGAATTAATCAAGGATACATTTGATCCTGAATCATAAACTCCATGTATATGTAATATATCATTTAATAGCATTTTAACTTTTATTAATGGTGTCCCTATTCGTTTTTTTGATAAGTATCATTCAGTTTGGCTTCAATGACTGAGTTATTAACATATTTAATATTATTTCCTTTTTTTTTTTCATCTTCCTTTCCTTTAAACCAACACGCAGATTCAGGGTGATAGCGAGTTCCTTTCTTTAACCTTTCACAAATTTTGCATTGGCTCTGATCTTCATTCCGGTTGATGCTCGTCTGACTTCCATATTTTTTATAGACCAAGTTTTTCTTTTTATTTATCATATGCTCATACTTCCTCACTTCATTAAACAAATCAACTGTATCTTTTAATATTTCTCTATCAATCCTTGTAAGTATAAATTCCGGCAAACCAGCTGCAATCAGATCTATCAAAGTGCCTGTATCGATTGAGTTCCTCATATCAAGTAATAACTTTTCTTTCTTTATAGCGTAATCCACCAAGGATCCATCTTTATATTTAAATGACAATGCATAAGTAATGTGATTCCAACCTTTATTTGTAAATGATGCACAAAATTTGTTTCTCCATGTAGACCATTCAGAATCCATGGTCAGTTTTATCATCATGGAACTGTACCAGTCTAAACAACTTTTATCCATAAACAGTCTTAGTATTTCAATTTTTTTCACATCGTTTGTTATATTAAAGCGCAGGCACTCTTTTTCAAATATTTCTATCCATTGGTTAGCATTGTAATTTTTGCTTGTAAATTTTTCAATCACAAATTTCTCTGCAATATGCTTTAAACTTTGTTCCTTAGCCTCTTGTAAATTTACTGTCATTTTTTCAAATATTTTTTCTAATACACTTGCTTCACTAATTTGTGCCGTTGTTGTTGTTGTTTTTTGTTCAACCTCCTCAAGGTATTGGTTACCAAATTGTATGTTATTATCTTCATCTAAATAGGTTTCTCTAAGTTCTTTTGTCATTGTTATCCAAATTTTCCGAGTTTGATATCTTTTCTTTAAACTATTTTTTATCTTTGAATAAGCAGGCGTCTTCATGAGCTCGGTGTGGTAACTAACTGACTGGAACTCTTCGGGTATAGCATAAACTTTAGTGTCACTTGTTGCTACTGAGGTTATACAAACCATATTCGATTTTACGTCGCTTGATGGCAAAATTTCGAATCCAAAACGAAGTTTCTCCATATTTTAAGCTTATATGTAGATCTCATAAGCAATAATGTCGTTTTATAAGATCTAATATCTTTTGAATTAATTGGTAAATGAATAAACGTGTTGTTGCTCTGTAAACAAAGATTTTTTATTTTAATATTTATTTCTATATCTAAGTTACACATATATGCAAATATAATAAACAGAACTAACCTGTAAACAAAGAAACGACATTTAATGTTTATCCTTCCACATATGTATTATCTTATATAATTTCTAATTTACTTTTACTAAAATAACCTTAGTTAACAAATGAAAATTCTTTTGACGTTTTGACAATCGCCACCATAACCTAGATTAATCACGTGATGTCGGTGACAGTGTTACACGCGGCAAAATTCAAATTAAAGAATTAGTATAGTAATTACTTTACATATATATAGAAATGGAATATATCGGCATGTCCCTCTTAATCCCATGGAACGGTGAACCCATGATAAGGAGGGTTACAGACGAAAGAGTGCACTTGTCTTTGAACAGTACGATTTTTTAATCGATCTATTAGTTTCAGCTTATTCAATTAATTCAATTGAATTTAGTTATTTCTTCAAATGTAGTTACAAATTATTTGACGTGGTCATCGAGATATTAGTATTCTAAACTAATATTATAAAGAGGAAAGATTTGATTGTTTGTTTGTAACAGGCGCCGAAACTACTGGTCCGATTTCAAAAATTCTTTCACTATTGGAAAGCCACATTATCCCGGAGTGTCATAGGCTATATTATATTTACGCGGGTGAAACCGCGGAGCGTTGGTAGTTACAAATAAACTGTGTTACCTCTCAAACAATTATATTATTAAATACTAACAGCGCTCCGCGACTTCGTCCGCGTGAAATAATGACTTTCGGCAGAATTTGGGTTTTTTCTCCTTTCCCCCTTTTCTCCTCTTAGAGGAAGGGGGGGGGGGGATTTCCAAAAATCCTCTTTTAGCGGATGCCTACGTCATAACATCTACGTGCATGCCAAATTTCAGCCCGATCCGTCCAGTGGTTTGGGCTGGGCGTTGATATATCACTATGTCAGTCAGTCAGTAAGTCAGTCAGTCACTTTTGAGTTATAATATTTAGATTCAATGCAAAACAAATATTTCCTCTTTATAAAAATAAGAAGTAAAGGTGACGCATCTATACTTTACAATACATCACTGCTTTACGTTTTAAATGATCAAAATTCTCTCTGTGTGTACTCATATACACTCGCGGCTGTAAGTAGGTCGTTGCTTTCACCCCGAGCCGCGGGACTGAGTCAGTATATCGCCGCTGTGACGTGTCGCAATCACCTGTGTTATTCAATTGTTGCTTAGACTTTTTTACGAATACTATATTACTAGCTGTGCCCCGCGGTTTCACCCGCGTAGTTTTCGATCCCGTGGGAATTTCGGGATAAAACAGCCTATGTCCTCCCCCGAATCATAAGCTGCCCCTGTACCAAATTTCAAGTTAATCAGTTCAGTAGTTTGGCCGTGAAAAGGTAACAGACAGACAGAGTTACTTTCGCATTTATAATATTAGTTAGGATTAGGAAGTTAGGATACAAGCTAGGAAAAAAGTATTGGAAAAGATGACTGGAAAATTAAGAAAACTTAACCATCATAATAATTTTTCTTAGGTTTTAAAGCGTTTGACATAAGTCACAATTGTCAGTTGGACAGGGCAACGTGTGTTGGGTCAGCTAGTTATAAATACTAGCAGTAGCTCCCGTGAAAATACGTGCGTAGTTTGTGATACCCTAGATACAAGTTACGGACTTAGTTAGGGGTCAGTTGCTGTAATGAGATGATGGAGGGAATGATTATGTTATGTTAGGTTAAAAGGTCTCCCCCAAACATCTCTAACTCTCCCTATCCTTCGCAGCCTCCCACCAGCTACTATATAATGTGACGATATCATCGCTATCATCACTACATAGTATAAAACAAAGTCGCTTTCTCTGTCCTTATGTCCCTATGTATGCTTAGATTTTTAAAACTACGCAACGGATTTTGATGCGGTTTATTTTAATAGATAGAGTGATTCAGTGGGAAGGTTTTTAGTACAATTTTATCCCCATATTCCTACGGGAACGGGAACTACGCGGGTGAAATCGCGAGGGCTAGTTTCAAAATATTATATAATATAATTACTTACTTATATCAAGTTTGTATACACTTATAAATGATAAACTTAAAAGATAAATACCAGTGTTGTTGTTTAATTACAATGTCAAATAAAATTATCATGTTCAAGTGAATTTCCGGCTCGATTGAACTCTTGGTTTCCTCATTTTAATTTACTTATTATGTGTTTTTATGATAATGTCAAGGAAGTATAGCATAGCTTAAATCTTATATATAAAATTCTCGTGTCACAGTTTTCGTTGCCATACTCCTCCGAAACGGCTTGACCGATTCTCATGAAATTTTGTGAGCATATTCAGTAGGTCTGAGAATCGGTTCATCCCGAAATTCCCACGGGAACGGGAACTACGCGTGTTATACCGCGGGGCGGAAATTTGGCACGTGTGTTTGTTGGGGGGAGTAGGCTACCACTAAGAGAGGATTTTTGGAAATTCCCTCCCTAGGGGGAGAAAAGGGGGAAAAACTCGAATTCTGCCAAAAGTCATTATTCCACGCGGACGAAGTCGCGGGAAAAAGCTAGTTTAGTAGTAAAGATGCAATTTTTGTAGCCCGTTTCCACCTTTTAATCTACTGTATAAAAATAAGTCGGGTTTTCCTTCCTGACGCTATAACTCCAGAACGCACGAACCGATTTCCACGGTTTTGCATTCGTTGGAAAGGTCTCGGGCTCCGTGAGGTTTATAGCACTATAGTTTATCCCTGTATTCCCACAGGATCGGGAACTACGGGAGTAAAACAGCGGGCGCTGCTAGTTGTATATAAATTGCATTAAAATTTGTATTGGGTATTTTCCTTACGATGAGTAAGTTACCTTATACATATTTATAAATGTGAAAGTTTGTGTGAATGGCTGTTTGTTACTCTTTTACTTAAATATTGGACCTACTAAACCTTAACTTTACTAATATAGCAGCGGCAGCCCCGCGGTTTCACCCGCGTAGTTCCCGTTCCCGTAGGAATATGGGGATAAAAAGTATCCTATGTTCTTTCCTAGACCATAAGCTACCCCTGTACCAAATTTCAAGTCAATCGGTTCAGTAGTTTAGCCGTGAAAAGGTAACAGACAGACAGACAGAGTTACTTTCGCATTTATAATATTAGTTAGGATACGTAAGTTTTTGAAGATGGATGGATCTTAGTTATTCTAGGTATCATTTAAAAAATATTGAATCTATTTAGGCGAAATTAGGTACTGGTGTTTTTTATAACCAAGCATAGCGCATAGTGAAATGCAAAAGTTTGCCGATAAGAATCATATCGAGCTGGTTTTGAATCTACCACCGATTCGGAAAATTACATTATGTTTTTCGATGTGATGAAACTTGATACCCGAAATTTCGCGGGTAGTTTGTCTGTAACTCGTTAATCTGTAAATTATTTATTTTAAAAAGTAAAAAAATATTAATATTATAAGATTCTACAGGCCCTTAGCCTTTTTTTGTTGTTGTTAGAGTTAGAAATATTTTTGTAAGTTTTAATTGTGTTGTTGGCGATACCTTAATAAATATAACATTTAATTAAAAATTTAAAAAACCTCCAACACAATTACTTTCAAACCCCCATAACTTTTAAACGGGTCAACCGATTTTCATAAAACATGTTTAAGAACACCCAAACGTAAGTCCCCTTTAATACAAAAAATCGGTTCATCCGTTCAGGAGCTAAGATGCCACAGACAGACAGATACACACACACAGACACGTCAAACTTATAACACCCCTCTTTTTGCGTCGGGGGTTAAAAATAAAACCAAACCGACTCACCAACATAGGTATATTAGGTACAACGACCGCGTCATCGTCAGCCCCCACGCTCAGCTCGGGTTGGAAGGTGTACGTCCGTCTGTAGTGGAACGAGAGGGTGCCGTTCAGGTTGTCGTTGATGTCCACCTTCTCCCATTCCTCTCTGTGGAGAGAAAATTATTTGTGTCAAAACAAAAGGAGGTTTGTCGGAAGAAAACCCTTACAGGGTCTTGGGTTGCAAATCTACATCGAGCTGTGCTGCGCTGTACTGGGTTGAGCTGTGCTATGTTTCTGAAGCTAGGTAATTTTTACTCCAGACAGAGCGCAGCTTCACCCAGCGCAGCACAGCATGCTTTGATTGTATCCTCATTCAAATATATGGCGAGCGAGTTAACCAAACATAGCACAGCTCGACCCAGCGCAGCACAGCTCGATGTAGATTTGTCACCCTTACTCGTCTAAGCAAGTAAGCTAGTTGGCGATCAGCGAGAACTCGCCCGGCGAGACACTGTCCTATTCTTGGGCGTGAAAATCGCCCGCGGTGGGACCACTGCATAAGGCTAGAATCGTAGTTGTACCAATTTGATACTTTTATAATGTAAATCTTACTCGGACACAGACTTTTTTGGTATTTTTTCACATCATCATCATCAACAGCCTGTATTTGTCCACCGCTGGACATAGGCCTCTCCCAACTCACGCCAATGGGCCTGTCGGCGGCGGTTGCATCCACTCTCTCCCGGCTACCCTGTGCAGATCATCGCTCCACCTAGCCACAGGACGTCCTACACTACGTTTGCCGAGTCGTGGTCTCCACTTGTGAACTCGTCTGCTCCAACGGCCATCGGTTCTCCTACAGATGTGGCATCATCCTATTCAAATTCCAGCTAAATCTATAATATATACTCACAAATACACATAAGGCCCCAGCTCGTCCAAGACAGGCTTGGAGCCATTGTTGAGGAACTCGTCGGCGTTCGTCACGTTGTACACGTACACGCGGACGAACGGACGGACAGGCGGACGCGCCCACCACTCGAACGTCATCGAGCCTGGACGCAGGACCAGTTCCTGGGGAGAGAGAGGGAAACAGATTAAGAAAAAGAACAGTATCAAATTTGAAAATCATTAAACAAACACACAGCTTACAAAAAATGAATGAAGATTATTTTCGTCTCAATTTTCTCATCTGCTGACTAAAAACCTCTCTGTAGCTTCACACACATTCGGGCCGGCATTAAGGCTCAAACCCACCGAAGTACACGCACACGCTACGCACGAAAATGACGTCATCGATATATTCGTAGCTTCTTCTTCTTAGCGTGTCGACTCATATTTTTGAGGAACAAAACTCAGCCACCGATATGGCACTATCAGTGGCTTTGTAAAGGTCCTCGCGGTAAAAAGGTATTCGTGGCTAACTCGGCTATAGCTCAACGTAGCTGAGCTGTGGACCGTGTGCGTAGGGCGTGGCGGTGGGTTCGCGGCTTTATTCGGCCCGGCTGTGCCTATAACTAATAGGCACAGCTAAACATGTACCAAGGACCTGAGGATTGACGTAGGTAGGATGCCTTTAGATACATGCCTTTAGTCTGCAGTGAAATCTTACAAACATTATATTATTTTTTACTTTGTACAAGGCTCAAATTCAAAAGCTTTTTCTTAAAACATTTACTAATTTTGATTCCACCAATCAAAATTAAAATCAAAGCTGTTCCACAAAATCACTAACGAATCTAACTCACACAATACGTTTGTATGAATGTCTGTGTGTATGTATGTCAAGGTATCTGAAGTGTATAGTGTATACTACACTCTCACGGTGTTGGGCAAGTCTGTATGTCTAGTTGCGGGATTTGTAATTATAAAGTGGTCTTAGATATATTCTAATTACATGTCCGTCTATAATTTTAAGTAGACATGCTTTCAACATTATTATGTGATTCGTGCGTCATTTTTTTAATCTTATTTTAACACTAGCTTTTGCCCGCGACTTCGCCCGCGTGGAATAATGACTTCCGACAGAATTTGGGATTTTCCTGCTTTTCTCCCCCTATGGGGATAATTTAAAAAAATCCTCTCTTAGTGGTAGCCTACTCCTCCCAACAAACACACGTGTCTTTCAGCTCTCTACGACCAGTAGTTTCGGCTGTGCGTTGTCTGTCAGTCAGTCAGTCAGTACATCACTCAGTAACGGAAGAGTTTTATATAGATAACTAGCTGTGCCCCGCGGTTTCACACGCGTAGTACCCGTTCCCGTGTTCCCGGCAATTATTCGCTTTATTTCTCATCGTTTAAACCTTCCCTAGACCCCCACGAACATTTCAAGACCAAGATAAGATAAATCCGTTCAGCCGTTCTCGAGTTTTAGCGAGACTAACGAACAGCAATTGGTTTTTATATTATAGATAACATCTATCACTCTATTCTATCATCTCTCATTCATCTTCATAAGCTCTTATAAGAGTATCATTGGAGTCAAGTGCAACCCTGGCCTAGTTAAAAAACATGTTTATATAACAACAAACCAATAAATGTATTTAGTTAGAGTATCATTAGTACATTCATACATACAGAACGAAATAAACCAACGAAATAAACATGTGATTCGCACAATCATTTACCTCGTACGGGAATCGAATTCACAATACTTTGTTTGGCAGACCGGCATAATGACCACAAGTTAACATCATAATCAAAACGATAAAACAGAAAAGACATTGTGGTCGTTAATATTTAAAAAAAAAGACTAATTAATTAATTGATAAAATTAAAAACCGCCCCCAATAGATATAGGATAAACTTTCAGAAGATAAATTAATTTCTTAATATTTATAAAGTTGTTACTACTCACATAATCGATGAACATGCGCACCCAGGTGCCGAAGAATATGGCGCACACGATACCCAGGAGTAACAGGACAACCGCCAGCGCAAGCACGAACCCTGCAACACAACGATATAGGTTAATATAAGGTATAACATAATCACTCCATCATCTCATTACAGTAACTGACCCCTAACTAAGTTCGTAACTTGTATCTAGGGTATCAGAAACTACGCACACACTCATTCACACACACCCAGACCGAGACAAACATTTGTGGTTCACACAAATATTCACCCCGCAGGGGAATCGAACCCGCAACTTTATGATGACAGTCCGTGATATATATGACGTATGTATTTATAAAACGCACAAAAGCCCCAAACTGGAGATGGCATATTGCGGAAAATTGACTTTTTATTAGTAGATATAAGACGACAACTACTATTTTTAAATTGATAAAAATAGTAAATAGGATTGCCTATCTATAACGGTAAAAAAAAAATACTTTTAATTTTTTAAACTAAAAAAATATTAAATTAAATAAGAATACAGTATTTTATATACTTGCTAGCTGCGCCCCGCGGTTTCACACGCGTAGTTCCCGTTCCCGTGGGAATTTCGGGATGAAAAATAGATGTTGGCCGATTCTCAGACCTACTGAATATGCTCACAAAATTTTATGAGAATCGGTCAAGCCGTTTCGGAGGAGTACGGGAACGAACATTGTGACACGAGAATTTTATATATACTTAAGATTTCAATAATTTATTGTAAAAATATATGAGAAGCTACTTAATTTATTTTTTCTTACAAAAAATAGGTAAATATATTTTTAAGTACAAATGTATCATGAATTTAAAATGTGATTTAAATAAAATATTTCCATACGCCAACATTTCAGGCAGCTATACAAACATTTTAATATAATAATTATATGACACATAATATTTTACATAAGGACGATTTTAACATAACAATAAAAAACGTGTTTTTAGATTGAACAAATGTATGTATGTAGTCTAGGTATATAATATTTTAATAAGTACATAAAGCGTTGCAGAAAAACAGTGTTTTTACGACGATTTTCTGAAAAATATTAAATTAATTGAAGTGTTTTGCGAATATTTTGTCTTATTTATTCGGCGATTCGCATGAATTTCAATGCAGAGTGAAATTCATGCGAATTGTCACATTATAAAAAATATTTTTCTCAACACACTTGCTTATAAAGGGGCTATATTTGTGCAAAAACAGTTGAATAATGACACGTTTTATTCACTAGTGACTTATAGATGTTTTTAAATTGCTTTGTTTTTAAAAAGTTTCGATACCAAAAAAACGTGTCCATACATTTTAAAAACAAACTTCAACTATGTTGTCCTACTTGGTCTATGGTCGAATCCATTCATTCATTATTTTTTTTTTTTTTAATAAGTATCTTTTAGTCTATGGCCAATCACCATTGTTGTGTTGGATGCGCGCGAATAGAAAAATGTTCATTTATTAGCGAAAAATTATATTGTGTTGAAAAACGTTGTATGGTACACGCGTGTATTGATGATTACAATCCTCGGCTATCTTCAGACCCTCGCCTGACGGCTCGGGCCTCAATAGCGCCTCGGAAGTAATCACCAACTTTACTCGTTTGTACCATAAATAACTATTATTTCTGTGGTCGATTCGCACGAAGATAATAAAATTAATTTGAGTGCGAATCAACAACTTCAAATGTAGTAGTTCATTGAAATCTATTGGAATTAAATTATTTAATTTTAGCCAAAGGTCATAAAATCTTTATCAAGTACAATTTTAAGTTTTAAAACTGTTGAATTTTGTCTAACTTTCGTCTACTTTGACAAAAAGATGAATTTTGTCTAACTTTTACTGCTTCCGAGTAATCGTGAAAAAATATTTTCGAAATGTTTTTTTTCGTGCATATTTTATCTATGTATATATATTTGCATTGCATGTATATTTTGGACTTTTTAGGGTAGCCGGGAGAGAGTGGATGCGACGTGCCGCCGACAGGGCACATTGGCGCGAATTGGGAGAGGCCTATGTCCAACAGTGGACTAATACAGGCTGATGATGACGATGAGATATATAAGTAATCCGGTGTTTAGTTATAATAAATCACATTACATAATATATTACATAAAGTATATTACAATTAAATAATACATAAAAAGATGAAGAGTTTTTTTGTTAAAATTTCACTTTTTACCGCAAAGCGATTTTGATTTAACTTGTATAGAAATGATTAATATAACATTAGCTAATGGTGCTATATGAATTATTATTGCTTTCACTTTTTAACGGACTTCTAAAAAGGAGGTAGGTTTTTAGTTGTATTATTGTGTTAGTTACCCCATAATTCCGTAGTAAAATTCATTCTATTAATATTATAAATGCGAAAGTTTGTATGTTAGTGAGTTTGGATGTTTGTTACTCTTTCACGCAAAAACTACTGTATCGATTTAGATTAAATTTGGTGCAGATGTTCCTTTTAACTAGGAATAAAATATAAGATACTTTTTATCCCAAAAATCCCACGGGATCACGATTTACGCGAGTAAAACTGCGGAACCCAGCTAATTATTTATGTATTTACCCCTCTATATGTGTGTGAATGAGTGTGTGCGTAGTTTCTGATACCCTAGATACAAGTTACGGACTTAGTTAGGGGTCAGTTACTGTAACGAGATGATGGACTAAGTTACTGTAATGAGATGATGGAGTGAATGATCATGTTATAGTACGAGTATACTAGCGGCGCCCCACGGTTTCACCCGCGTAGTTCCCGCTCCCGTAGGAATATAGGGATAAAATTATGCTAAAAACCTTCCCACTGAATCACTCTATCTATTAAAACAATGCACCAAGTAGTTTTAAAGATGTAAGCATACATAGGGACGGACAGCGGGAAGCAACTTTGGTTTATAGTTATACTATGTAGTGATACAGGTACAAAGACCACAATACGGCGTATGTTTATGATATAGTACCCGTATTATTGAAACATACGTGATTGTTTTGTAATCCTCACTCTGTTTGGTGTAATTGACACTTTAGGAAACATTTACAGTCAAAGTACTTGGAATCGGTTGACGTGTCTGGGTTTGCGGAAAACATAATGGTTGGAATAATATAAGCAATCCTTACTATTCCACAAAACCCCCAACACAATTACATTCAAACCCCCATAACTTTTAAACGGGTCAACCGATTTTCATCAAACATGTCTAAGAACACTCGCACGTAAGTCCCCTTTAATATTCAAGTTCATCCGTTCGGGAGCTATGATGCCACAGACAGATACACACACATACACACACAGACACTTTAAACTTATAACACCCCTCTTTTTGCGTCGGGGTTTAAAAACAAAGTCGCTTCCCGCTGTCTGTCCCTATGTATGCTTACATCTTTAAAACTACGCAACGGATTTTGAAGCGGTTTGTTTTAATAGATAGAGTGATTTAAGAGGAAGGTTTTTGGTATAATTGTATCCCCACATTCTTACGGGAACGGGAACTACACGGATGAAACTGCGGAGCGCTGCTAGTTATATTATAAATGCAAAAGTAACTCTGTCTGTTACCTTTTCACGGCTAAACTACTGAACCGATTGACTTGAAATTTGGTACGGGGGTAGCTTATAGTCCGGGGGAGGATATAGGAATCTAATCCGAAACCACGCACTCACACATTCATACACACAGACCATGATCCTATACCGAGGGGCTCTCCGTCCCCGTGCGGGGACTGCCACGATGGTTTCATACACCGTAAGAGCGTCGAATACATACATTATGAATTCCAAAATCACGGTACAAAATGAGGATCGAAAGAGCACCTTCCGATTGGAAGTCAAAAGCCTTAACCACTTAGCCATTGAAGCCCAACCCCCTAGCATGACTGTGCGTGATAAAATATATAGATACCACGAAATAATATCGATTTCGCGAGCATGACCAAATGAATTATGACGTGGTACGATATGATAAAATTAAATATGGCGGGTATATTTATAATATTTTGACAGTTGGATGTCTATAATTAGCTATATAGATTTCGCAAGCACGACCAAATGTCATAAAATTTATTAAAATATATCGGGTATTTTTATCAAATTTTGACAGTTGGATTTCAATAAATCGCTGTATCTATCGCGTTTTAGAAGTCATGCTAGCCTAGCAGAGTGACAAACTATTTATGTGAGTGAGTGAGTGTAAGAAAATACAATAAATGAATACCATGTATAACATAATATGTACATAAATCAATTAAAACAATAATTGTTTACTTTCGAACTGACAATGTTTTACATATTTATTGTTATTTTTTGTTTATTATAAATTATAACAAAAGAGAGCAAATACTCGTACTCTACGATATTTCTTACTAGCTGTTCATCGCTTTTTTACCCGCGTGGAACTTTATCCCGTGGGAATTTTGGGATGAAAGTATTCTATATGTTATTCCTAGTTATCGGGGATATCTGTACCAAATCCTTCGCATTTATAATATTAGTTAAATATTATAAATGCGAAAGTAACTCCGTCTGTCTGTTACCTTTTCACGGCTAAACTGCTGAACCGATTGACTTGAAATTTGGTACAGGGGTAGCTTATGGTCCTGGAAAGAACATAGGATACTTTTTATCCCGAAATTCCCACGGGATTGGGATTTACACGGGTAAAACCATGCGGCACAGCTAGTATAGAGATAAATTAGTAAGGGCATTGATTATTTTACATTTATTACATTATTTTATTACATTAGTAATTTTAGAACACTGACACTAATAAGTGCTTCGTTGAGGCCCAAATTAAATCTTCTAATATATAAAATTCTCGTGTCACAGTTTTCGTTGCCATACTCCTCCGAAACGGCTCGACCGATTCTCATGAAATTTTGTGAGCATATTCAGTAGGTCTGAGAATCGGCCAACATCTATTTTTCATCCCGAAATTCCCACGGGAACTACGCGTGTGAAACCGCGGGGCACAGCTAGTAAATATTTATAAATTTGGATACTGCGAAGATAAGGCTTGAAAATAATATATATCGGGACATATCCCACATCCCCATCTAGTCCGAAAGTAAGCAAACCTTGTACTATGGATACTGGACAACGGATACACTCGTACATACTTATCTATTGAGACACAAACTTTTCTGTTCCGGCGGCCAACATTGGAAGCTCATTGTGACTCTAATGTCATTTGGATACATTTTCAATAAACTGACAACCAAAAGATGCGATTACAGCGACGCTGGCACCGGCACAGGAAAGATTGTGACTCAATACTTTTGTAACTACATACTTGTAATAGATTAAAATCGAACTCAGAAAAATGAATTAACCTTATGGCACAAATGAAATCAAATTATAAATACATTAAAAACACATTGATATTAGTAATAAGAATTAATTTAATAGCTCGTTAAATGGAGCCAAAGTTCTTTCTCTCACTGATGATATTAGTACAGTGAGGAGGAATAGCCGTAATACCTCTATCACCTCATTACACCGACTGACCCCTAACTATGTTCATTACCTGTATCTAGGGTATCACAAACTACGGACACATTCATACACACAGACCGAGATAAACATTTGTGGATCCCTCTATCACCTCATTACACCGACTGACCCCTAACTATGTTCATTACCTGTATCTAAGGTATCACAGACTACGGACACACATTCATACACACAGACCGAGATAAACATTTGTGGATCCTTCTATCACCTCATTACATCGACTGACCCCTAACTTTGTTCATTACCTGTATCTAGGGTATCACAAACTACGGACACATTCATACACACAGACCGAGATAAACATTTGTGGATCCCTCTATCACCTCATTACACCGACGGACCCCTAACTATGTTCATTACCTGTATCTAAGGTATCACAGACTACGGACACACATTCATACACACAGACCGAGATAAACATTTTGTGGATCCCTCTATCACCTCATTACACCGACTGACCCCTAACTATGTTCATTACCTGTATCTAGGGTATCACAAACTACGGACACACATTCATACACACAGACCGAGATAAACATTTGTATTATGCCTATAATGAATATGTAACTTAGTCAAAACTATGTCATACGTAGACATAATATATATGTTTCAAAGAGTATTGTAACTCAGTATGTATAATATATAGCCTTGAAGCAACATAATGTACAAAGTATAACACATATGTAACACATGTTATATACCTATACTGAAATCGTAATAATCACGTCTATCTTCTAATATATAAAAGTCTCGTGTCACAGTTTTCGTTGCCATACTCCTCCGAAACGGCTTGACCGATTCTCATGAAATTTTGTGAGCATATTCAGTAGGTCTGAGAATCGGCCAACATCTATTTTTCATCCCGAAATTCCCACGGGAACGGGAACTACGCGTGTGAAACCGTGGGGCGCAGCTAGTTAATATTATAAAGAGGGAAGATTTGTTAGATTTTTTGTTACGATTTAACCTAAAAAACCTATTGTTTTATTCCCGTATTTCCATGGGAACGGGAACTATGCGAGTTCTGCTAGTATTGAAAACTAGCTGTGCCCCGCGGTTTTACCCGCGTGGAACTTTATCCCGTGGGAATTTTGGGGTAAAAAGTATCCTATGTGTTATTCCTAGGTATGAGGAACATCTGTACCAAATTTCATTAAAATCCATTCAGTAGTTTTTGCGTGAAAGAGGAACAAACATCCACACATCTAAACATCCACACTCACAAACATTCGGCTTTATAGTATTAGTAGGATATTGTCATAGGTGATGGTGATTATGGCTATTTACTACTATAGTAGGGGAGCCGAAGAGGGGATTTTTGGATTTACACGAGCGTGGCAGATTAACATAGGGGATGATACCTTACACCTTGACGAGTACCTCCACTAAATGTAAAAATTCTATCTAGTGACGCGCGCATGGGGCAGCATTTTTTTTCATAGTTCAAAAGTCCCTTAACCGAATTGTCAGATTAAGGTTCAGCACGACCAGGAGGTCAAGCTGAACCATACTGTGTGAAATTCTGACACACTATTTAGATATTTTTTAATTTTTAGTCGAGTTTTCAGAAGGCCGTCACGGGCTTGTGTTCCATCAGAATCATCAGATTAACAAATAGGAGCTTCATTTGGTATCGCTTATACTCCCTAACCGTTAATCTGACGCGCTCGAGACACTACTCTCAAGTGGCTGCATTTTTTTTAATTTTCTCATCCCCCCACCCGTGAAAGTTTATACTCTCTAAGAGTGTTTTACTCCTTATCACTTATTCTACAAAGTACAACAGGTCCCCACAACGCTCGAGTAAATCCCCATTTAGCCTCGTGGGCTCCCCTACTACTATTATCATCAGCGAAAGAAAAGCCTTTGGTCTGTCTCCCTAGCATGACTGTGCGTGACGAAATAATATCGATTTCGCGAGCATGACCAAATGAATATGGCGTGGTACGATATGAAAAATTAAATATGGCGTGGTACGATTTGATAAAATTAAATATGGCGGCTATATTTATTATATTTTGACAGTTGGATGTCGATAAATAGCAATATCGATTTCGCGAGCATGACCAAATGTCATAAAATTGTGTGGTAAAATTAAATATGGCGGATATTATCATCATATTTTGACAGATGGATGTTGATAAATTGCTATATCTATCACGTTTTCGAAGTCATGCTAGCCTGGCAGCTGAGATATATTTATGTATTTATTGAACAGAATACATAGAATTGATTTATTAAAAGCTGTGCTAGTAAATAACACTAAGTACCTATAAACCTTCCTCTAAAATAACTCTATCTATTAAAACAAACCGCATCAAAATCCGTTGCGTAGTTTTAAAGATGTAAGCATACATAGGGACAGAGCGGGAAGCGACTTTGTTTTATACTATGTGAAGAAATATAAATAGCACAATAAGAGCGTAGTTAGCTGCCTGATAATGGTAATTACAGGTAAAAACAAGTCTTAGAAATAATACAATTATAGCAAAAAATTACTCCTATTGGTCATAGCGTCATGTTATATACCCTACTAGCTTTTGCCTGCGACTTCGTCCGCGTGGAATAATGACTTCCAGCAGTATTTGGGTCTTTCCCCTCTTCTCCGCCTAGGGGGGTAATTTCCAAAAATCCTCTCTTAGTGGTAGCCTACTCCCCCCAACAAACACACGTGCCTTTCAGCTCTCTACGACCAGTAGTTTCGGCTGTGCGTTGTGTCAGTCAGTCAGTCAGTACTCAGTAACGGAAGAGTTTTACATATACACCCTTATTTTGAAATTGCGATACCTTATCTCACAGCTAATGTAAACCACGGGTGACAATATAATAGTGAAGTTAGTTTTTTTCTTTTGCTTTTATTTAAAAAGTTATGATATGTCAAAGATTTTTAAAATCCCGCCGAATTTTATTGTTATTCTACAACGAACAACAGGCGAACGCTGCGATACACAGCTGAGCGCGGTCATCGACCCGAGCCGTCACAGAATACTTGATAGCTAGTGTGCCGTCTGGTAATACGACATTTATTTTGTATTTTTTAAAGATAAGTAATCGACTATCATTTTTGATATTTTTATTGGATATATGGATTCAGTTACTGTTACAGATATTCTGATTTTAATAAGTCCCATATTTTCAAAATAGGGGTGTATATATAGCCTTCCTTGATAAATGGGCTATCTAATACTGAAAGATTTTTTTAGAAAAAGAGATTAGCGTGTTCAAACAAACAAACTTTTCAGCTTTATAATATTAGTATTAATAGAATATGATATTAATAAATGGGCTATCTAACACTGAAATATTTTTTCCATTCATACCATTAGATCTTGAGATTAGCGAGTTCAACAATCAGCTTTATAATACTTCAAAATTTAACTGTCAACGATACACCATTTGTCAAATTAAGTTAATTTAGAAGTTACGAGATAAACGTGCATATATTAACGTTGTCAGGTACAAATATGTACTAGCTAAACATCCTTACTAATATTATAAATGTGGAAGTAACTCTGTCTGTCTGTCTGTTACCTTTTCACAGCTAAACAACTGAACCGATTGACTTGAAATTTGGTACAGGGTTAGCTTATAGTCCGGGAAAGAACATAGGATACTTTTTATCCCGAAATTCCCACGGTAACGGGAACTACGTGGGTGAAACCGCGGGGCGCTGCTAGTTTTCAATAAACTGACAACCAAAAGATGCGATTACAGCGACGCTGTCACCGGCACAGGAAAGATTGTGACTCAATAAGAGTATATCATCGTTGTCAGCTAAAATATACATGCTAAACACACTTGTTTAATTTAAAACAATGAATATAATAGAGATTGATCAGCGGTTCTAAAGGTCGTGAATACTTCCGTCTGTCTGTATGTCTGTTTGTACGCCATTGTTGACAAACGTACTAGCTGCGTCATGCGAATTCACTCACGTTTTATGTATTTCTTTCTTTGTTTTGTTTATATTTGAATAATAGTAGTGTTTATAGTAATATTGTAAAGAACAGTTTGTTTGTTTGAACGTGCTAATCGCAAGAACTATTAGTTTACAATTAAATTAAAAATTTAAAAAACCCCTAACACAATTACTTTCAAACCCCCATAACTTTTAAACGGGTCAACCGATTTTCATCAAACATGTCTAAGAACACTCGCACGTAAGTCCCCTTTAATACAAAAAAAAACTAAATTGAAATCGGTTCATCCAATCGGGAGCTATGATGCCACAGACAGACAGATACACACACACACACACACACACACACACACACACACAGACACGTCAAACCCCTCTTTTTGCGTCGGGGGTTAAAAATTTGGATATAATAAAAATAATTTAGTAAAAATTAAAACATAATTAAAAAGGATTATTCATATTCCTTAATATCATACACCATTTATACACCACTACGTTACGTTTCTCAAGACATTTGCCAAACTACACGGTCGGTTGCTCTGTCCAGCGGCCGCGCGCCCTCCTTTTACTCACTGACATACTTACAGACAGTATTATTTACTTAACTACACTCAAATGTTACCTGTTGTATGGCTAAATCTATATCTAATATATAAAATTCTCGTGTCACAGTTTTCGTTGCCATACTCCTCCGAAACGGCTTGACCGATTCTCATGAAATTTTGTGAGCATATTCAGTAGGTCTGAGAATCGGCCAACATCTATTTTTCATCCCGAAATTCCCACGGGAACGGGAACGGGAACTACGCGTGTGAAACCGCGGGGCGCTGCTAGTCCTACTAATATTATAAAAAAGTTTGTATGTTTGTGAGTTTAGATGTTTGTTCCAAGGTATCGCAAACACGGCTAAACAGATTCAAATGAAACTTGATACACATATAGTAAAGTATGATAAAAAAATCTATCTTTATCTATGCTATACGATAATTAGGGTACTACTCAGTTAGACCCCTTCATTGGTAAGGGCAAATGTAAACGCAGTTCCTAGCTAGTGTACTATTTATCGGAGATTGGTAGCCTACTTAGGGTAGTATAAACGAAATCAGGAAAAACTATGTTTGAAAAATACGCTCAAACTAGGAATTGAACTCGTAACCTCGGCAGGTGCAACGTCAGAACTTGAAAAACAACTACCTACATATTTAATGCGCTAAAAATAGTTTAAATTCAATGACTACTTAAAGTTCGTGTGAATCAAATATATAAAATAATTATTTACAAGTTTCCATTAGATGACGAAAAAAGTACAAAAAAAACTCGTTTCAAAATACGTTCAGCACAAAAAGAAAGAAATAAAATTAAAAATACCTGTAATACTTGTTTAATACAAGTTATGTTCGCAAGCATACCGATTACAGTTTAAATATCATACAGTCAGTCGACTGACATACTCACTCAGAGCAACATAACATAATCATTCCCTCCATCATCTCATTACAGTAACTGACCCCTAACTAAGTTCGTAACTTGTATCTAGGGTATCAGAAACTACGCACACACTCATTCAAACACACACCCAGACCGAGACAAACATAACAATATACACCCCGTATGAGCATCGAACCAGCAACCTTACTGATATTTGTAATATTTGTAAATTGTAAGCTCCTATTGTCATTGTGACTCTAATGTCATTTGGATACATTTTCAATAAACTGACAACCAAAAGATGCGATTACAGCGACGCTGGCACCGACACAGACAAGATTGTGACTCTGTATGGAATATGAAGTGGCGGTATTAGTTCAATAACATCATAATATTTTGTTTTGACTGAAAGACCTCTTTTGTTCAGTTTTGTATCCATTTTTTATAAATTATATTTCAAATTCTTTTTAGCTAAACTACTGAACCGATGGACTTGAAATTTGGTACAGGGGTAGCTTATTGTCTGGGGAAAGACATAGACTGTTTTAACCCGAAATTCTTACAGGATTGGAAACACAGCTGAAACCGCGGGGCACAATTAGTTTGAACTATAACGTCATTTGGATACATTTTCAATAAACTGACAATCAAAAGATGCGATTACAGCGACGCTGACACCGGCACAGACAAGATTGTGACTCTATAATATGAAGTGGTGCGTTCAATAACAAAGCAGTCGTACTACTGGTAGTTCTTAATACTGTGCCGATAGGTCCAAAGGCGAATGGCTTATCAGAACCGGTCGAGCCGTTTCAATTAAACGTTGAAAGGCTTATACTTGTATATAACTATGTATAGTGTTTATTAAATGCTATCTTTACATAGTATAATATAAAAATATCGCTCGCGGTATTTGTAGGCGATCTTTTAGTTTTTCCGACTTTAAAAGATCTACGTTTACAGCAATAGATAGTGTGATTCAAGAGGAAGGTTTATATGTATGTTCCCAGGGGATTGGGATTTTACGCGGGCACAGTTAGTCCATAGTCATACTAATATTATAAAGAGGAAAGATTTGTTTGTTTGTAATGAATAGGCTCCGAAACTACTGGACCGATTTCAAAAATTCTTTCACTAATGGAAAGCTAATTTATCAGTGCGTGACATAGGCTATATTTTATCCCCGTAATCCCACGGGAACGGGAAATACGCGGGTGAAACCGAAGGGAGCTACTAGTAATATATAAAGCTGAAGAGTTTGTTTATAACGCGCTAATTTCAGTCCGATTTGAAAAATTGTTTTATGTGTTAGCCCATTTATCGAGGAAGGCTATAGGCTATATGACATTACGATACGACCAATAGGAGAGGAGAAAACGCGGGCTAAACCGCAGGGCGCAGCTAGTTGGTTCATAAATGTGAAATAACATTAAATTAAAAATTTAAAAAACCCCAACACAATTACTTTCAAACCCCCATTACTTTTAAACGGGTCAACCGATTTTCATCCAACATGTCTAAGAACACTCGCACGTAAGTCCCATTTAATACAAAATAAAACTAAATTGAAATCGGTTCATCCGTTCGGGAGCTATGATGCCACAGACAGACAGATACACACATACACACACAGATACGTCAAACATATAACACCCCTCTTTTTGCATCGGGGGTTAAAAAAGCATATACCCGTATGGTAGAATTGAGAAACCTTCTTTTTTGAAGTCAGTGGAACAGGATCATAGTTCGTAATCGTTGAACATAATTACTAATTATAGATTACTGGTAATTGGTATTCGATTGGCATTAGGTAATTAGTAATTACATATTTGGTATAATTTTACTACAATGTAACTTTAATTGTGCGTAGTTTCTGATACCCTAGATACAAGTTACGGACTTAGTTAGGGGTCAGTTACTGTAATGAGATGATGGAGTGAATGATCATGTTATGTTATGTAAAAGACTACGTAAATGAAACGGCACAGATAGAAAATTATTTTTTTAAAGAAGGAGGACGTCGTCAAGGTCCGCCGAGAAAGCATTGGCGGGATGATCTTACCACCTTCGACAGTAGCTGGTGGGACACTGCGAAGGATAGGGATGGTTGGAGATGTTTGGGGGAGACCTTTGCCCAGCAGTGGGACACTATAGGTTGACGAAAAAAAAAAGAAATATCTTAAAAAAAATCTATGTACTAACTTTGCCACGCGATTTAACTCGCATCAGCTCTTCTTTTATTGGTCGTAGCGTGATGTTATAGCCTATAGCCTTCCTCGATAAATGGGCTATCTAACACTGAAATATTTTTTATAATCGGACCAGTAGTTTCTGAGATTAGCGCGTTCAAATCACAAAGGTTCAAACTAACTCTACAGCTTTGTAATATTAGTATAGATAACCTAAAAGGTATTCGAACAGACATCATCTCATTACAGTAACTGACCCCTAACTAAGTCCGTAACTTGTATCTAGGGAATCAGAAACTACGCACACACTCATTCACACACACACAGACACCCAGACCGAGACAAACATTTGTGGTTCACCAAGTTTGGAGTGAGCTAGCAAACACTATTTTTTGGTTCTTCAATGTCGAAATTTAGTTTAACTATCACCCATAATTGGTCATTCGACAGATGGCACCAAAATTAAACAGTTAAACTAATGTATAAAGATTTAAATTCGTTACAAGGCCGATTCGTTTGGGCGAATCGGCTTTTTGTTGAAAGTTGTTTTTGTAACCAATTTTTATATTTGGAACATGGTTATATTTTTTGAGATGAGCGAGTGGTGTAGTTAGTGGCCTTGCTATGCTATAGGATGCGGGTTATATTCCCGTGAAAAAAAAATATGTCAATAATCCGTTTAAGTGTTTTATTTCAATGTGTTCGTGTAAATCAAAGATATCAATATGTTTTAGTGTCATAGGTCTTTTGAAAAATGCATTCAAAATTTTCGCCTCAGGAACCATAGTCACAGGTCACAGGTCTGTTTCACACACGCACAAATATAAGTCTCATTACGAAAAGACAGACCAAGTTTTTTTAAACACTTGACAAGTCTAACAGACCTAAAAGGTTTAACCAAAAATATCATACCTATGCACAAAAGATAGATATGTACAAATTAAAACATTAAATTAAAAATGTAAAAAACCCCCAACACAATTACTTTCAAACCCCCATAACTTTTAAACGGGTCAACCGATTTTCATCAAACATGTCTAAGAACACTCGCACGTAAAACTAAATTGAAATCGGTTCATCTGTTCGGGAACTATGATGCCACAGACAAACAGATACACACACATAGATAGATAGATATCATTTATTAAAGAAAAGGACTTCTTCCGACAAAGTTTAGGGTCAAATATTTTAAATAAATAATAGTTTTTTTAAATAAATCATAGTTTGATAGTAAAAAACACGATTTACCTTCCACATTCCTATCTTAATCAGAGATTTCTTTAAAAATTCATTTTCATAAAACATTTCAGACAAATCAGACCAATTTCAAAGCAAAAAAATAGCCAAAAACCATCAAAAATATTCCACTCGAATCCACGTAAGACATACCTTACTTACAAAAAAATTTAAAATAAAGTACTTTTACACTCAAAGACCGTATCTTCTAAAACTAAAACTTTCGAGCAAATAATTTTAACGAAAAAACTGAACTACAGTATAACTGCTCGTAGTAATAAGTAAAACTGCAATAGAAAACTATTACAACAAAACATTACTTAATATCACAGCAAAACTGACCAAAAAAAAATTAAAAACTACACTCACTGATTTTCCGATTTGCCTTCAGGTATTCAAACATTCTAACCACTGTTCTGTTTGCCATTTCAACAGGTATATTTCACACAAATTCACTTTAAAAAAACTGTATTTAATATATAGTTTTCGCGTAAATTTCCAACGGCATTATTTCGCGAGCGCGGCGCAAAAGTGACTGGCGACTGAGCTGGTATAACTAACCAATAACGTCAACAGTTTTTGTGTATACTCTTTCATTCATCGCCCGCTCGTTGCTAAACTAACACTGCTGCTGAATTTTTTCAGTGAAATTATTGGGTTTTATATCGGACTGTGCCCCGCGGTTTCACCCGCGTAGTTCCCGATCCCGTGGGAATTTCGAGATAAAACATAGCCTATGTCCTTCCCCGGACCATAAGCTACCCCTGTACCAAATTTCAAGTCAATCGGTTCAGTAGTTTAGCAGTGAAAAGGTAACAGACAGAGTTACTTTCGCATTTATAATATTAGTTAGGATTTATCTACGACAATAATTGTTGGAAGATTCCTGTTTCTACTAGCCTTAATTAGCGGTAGTTTTTAACCCCCGACGCAAAAAGAGGGGTGTTATAAGTTTGACGTGTCTCTCAGTGTGTGTATCTGTCTGTCTGTGGCATCATAGCTCCTGAACGATTTCAATTTAGTTTTTTTGTATTAAAGGGGACTTACGTGCGAGTGTTCTTAGACATGTTTGATGAAAATCGGTTGACTCGTTTAAAAGTTATGGGGGTTTGAAAGTAATTGTGTTGAGGGTTTTTTCAATTTTAAATTTTATTTATAGCCATGTCTCGCTCTAAATGACATCTAGTTTTTAAGTTTTAGTGTAGCAGGGTTTGTCGGTTTCATCCACGTCAGTAGTTCCCGTTCCCGTAGTATTTTTGTGCTAAAAAGTTTTCAATATGTTATTAGTTATATATCCTAATATCCTAATCCTAACTAATATTATAAATGCGAAAGTAACTCTGTCTGTTACCTTTTCACGGCTAAACTACTGAACCGATTGACTTGAAATTTGGTAGCTTATGGTCCGGGAAAGAACATAGAATACTTTTTATTCCGAAATTCCCACGGGAACGGGAACTATGCGGGTGAAACCGCGGGGCGCTGCTAGTTAGTTATATAAGGAACATCTGTACCAAATTTCATGTAAAACAATTCAGTAGTTTTTGCGTGAAAGATCCATCCACAATATTAGTAGGATTTATTTACGATAATAATTGTAAGGAGAATCCTGTTTCTGCAGCGCGCTACCCCGCGGTTTCACCCGCGTAGTTCCCGTTCCCGTGAGAATGTAGGAATAAAATTATGCTAAAAACCTTCCCACTGAATCACTCTATCTATTAAAACAAACCGCTTCAAAATCCGTTTCGTAGTTTTAAAGATGTAATCATACATAGGGACAGAGAAAGCGACTTTGTTTTATACTATGTAGTGATATATCATAGATTGCATGTACAAATACACTAACATTTTAGCTAATATATTATTAATGGGTTAACGTAATTTTCAGACGATAAAACATAAATGTAATAGTATTATAATAATAAAAAATACGCAATTCGACCCTGAGATTATTATCATTGTCTTGTGTCATTAGTATCTAATTTAACTAGCTTTCCACTTCGGTTTTACGTGCGTTTTTTTCGAATTTATATAATTTAATAATTAATAGAGCGTCGGTGGCGCAGGGGTTAAGGCCGTTGACTTCCAATCGGAAGGTGCCTGGTTCGAATCCCACCAGTCCCGCCACGTACCAATGTGTTTTCAATTTACGAATTCATAAGTACGTTAATTTCGACGCTCTTACGGTGAAGGAAAACATCGTGAGGAAACCTGCACACACCTGGGAAGAAATTCTAAGGTTGTGTGTGAAGTCGACCAACCCGCACTTGGCCAGCGTGGTTGACTAAGGCCTAATCACCCTAATTCAGGGTAGGCTCGTGCCCCTCGGTGGGGACATTATATGAGCTGATGATGAAATAATTAATAGCATAATTTTATCCCCGTATTCCCACGGGAACGGGAAATACGCGAGTGAAACTGCGGGACGCTGCTACTTATGGATTAAATACAGTTTACGAATCTAAATTATAAATTAAATTAATAAAATATAAGCTCAGTTTCGTATGACGTAGTTTTATGTTATTTTTTACCCTAAACTCGATATGGTAACAAAAAATATGTTAAAAAATGCGATCCATAGCAAAAACTAGTAAGCCATGGCCGGTCAGTTTTTACCATCAAATATACATTTAAATATTTTAAAGGTCAAATAGGAATTTTTTAAATTATTAATGCAAAAATTATTAAAGAAATATGTTTGTTTTAAACGTTCAACTATATATTTACTAGCTTTTGCCCGCGACATTCGCGTGGATTAATGACTTCTGGCAGAATTTGTGTTTTCCCCCTTTTATCCCCTTGGGGGTAGAATTAATCAACATCCTCTCTAAGCGGATGCCTACGTCATAACATCTACCTGCATGCCTTTCAGCCCGATCCGTCCAGTGGTTTGGGCTGTGCGTTGATAGATCACTATGTCAGTCAGTCAGTTAAGTTTGAGTTATTAAGAAGATTGGTACCTATCAGGACTCTCTTGTGGTCACCTGATGGAACGCAACACGCCTGCCCATTACAGACACAGTGTAAAATATGTCGTACTAGAAGCGCCCCTCGGTTCCACTCACATAGTTTCCGCTCCCATGAGAATGCGGGGAAAAAAATATGCTAAAAACCTTTCTCTTGAATCATTTTATCTATGAAAACAAACCGCATCAAAATCCGTTGCGTAGTTTTAAAGATCTAAGCATACATACATAGGGACAGACAGCGGGAAGCGACTTTGTTTTATACTATGTAGTGATAGTACTCTTATACGACTCAATTAGCCACAATTATAATACTAATTTTCAAATATATACCTTGAATTTTTTACCATTTTTTGCAAATAAATATGTTGACTGCCAAATGACGCAACTGCAATTTGAAACTATTATCTTAATAGATATTATTAATTAATTATTATGTTACATAATATTTTTTGCTTTGTTTTGAACTTGTCTTAAAATAGTCAATGTTTTTAGTTATATTAGATATAAATTTTCCGCTAATAAAATCATAAATAATATATGCGAAATTCTTATGAGGTTTTGATTTTTAACCCCCGACGCAAAAAGAGGGGTGTTATAAGTTTGACGTGTCTGTGTGTGTGTGTGTGTGTATCTGTCTGACATCATAGCTCCCGAACGGATGAACCGATTGACTTGAAATTTGGTACAGGGGTAGCTTATGGTCGGGGAAAGAACATAGGATACTTTTTATTCCGAAATTACCACGGGAACGGGAACTACGCGGGTGAAACCGCGGGGCGCTGCTAGTGTACCATACTTTATGGTTATCTAAGTAAAAGATCAATATTTCTGTGGCTTAAATTCGTGAACACGTTTGCTCAATACCTTCTCCACTACCGACCTTCAATTTAAAGCAATCGGTGATACTACAACACTACGAAATATTTTGCGCAAGAATTACGAAAACACATCTTTGTAAATATTTGTGTTTATAAGAATCTCTAGTACTTAGGGCCCATTTCACGACCTTCAAGTAAAGCTACTCACCAAGTAATGTTAGTTTTGTCTCTTTCTTACTTTATATTGAGTGACAAAGACAAAACATGTGAGTAGCGGAACGTTACTTTAATGATTTTTTGCCATTGGACTATTTATCCATGTTTTTGCGAAATCCCTAGAATTCCCATAAAAAATCAGCTCGTCAAAACAGTTCTATGGGACAAATCGAACCAGCTACCTCTATCACGCCAACCGTCTTTATAACCACTCAACCACAAAGGTAACATAACATAATCATTCACGTACATCATCTCATTACAGTAACTGACCCCTAACTAAGTCCGTAACTTGTATCTAGGGTATCAGAAACTATGCACACACTCATTCACACACACACCCAGACCGAGACAAACATTTGTGGTTCACACAAATATTCACCACGCGCGGGAATCGAATAACCTTACGGATGGCAGTCCGGCATGGTGACCACTGCCATCGAGGTCGTCAATATGCTACAGCACACATCGAACCAGCTAACTTTAGCTCCGAAACCGTCTTCATAACCACTCAACCATATAGATCATTAAGTAAATAAGCAAACATACCGGAAATTTTGTTGTAAGAGCAAATATTACATACTTTATTTATTTTTCTGATTCCACTTGTCAATGACGTAAGCAAAAGCAAGATGGCGCTTGTGATTTAAACAAGTTCAAAGGTTTTTCTTAATCTTAATCTTAAGTTGTATAGTAGTATTATCATCACTACATAATATAAAACATAAATTTTAAATTTAAAAGTCCCCCAACACAATTACTTTCAAACCCCTATAACTTTTAAACGGGTTAACCGATTTCATCAAACATGTCTAAGAACACTCGCACGTAAGTCCCCTTTAATACAAAAAAAACTAAATTGATTCGTTCGGGAGCTATGATGCCACAGACAGATAGATACACACACACACACACAGACACGTCAAACTTATATCACCCCTCTTTTTGCGTCGGGGGTTAAAAACAAAGTCGCTTTCCGCTGCCTGCCCCTATGTATGCTTACATCTTTAAAACTATGCAACGGATTTTGATGCGGTTTACGGCCATAGATAGAGTAATTCAAGAGGAAGAGTTTTAAGCATAATTTTATCGCCGCATTCTCACGGGAGCGGGAACTAAGCGACTGAAACCGCGGGGCGCTGCTTAGTATTTTAAATAAATGACAAACTATTGTTCCTTTGTATTTTTGCATTAGATAATATAATTATCTATATTTATTAAGTATATTTACGGCCTAGGTATTTCACCATCTTCAAGTAAGGCCGGTGTCTTGAATTTAGCGGGCAGCGGGGCGCTAGCGGGGCGCTAGCGCGAGCGGAGCGCTTAGCGCAGACCCATTCTTGAATTTAGCGGGCAAGCAGCGGGCAAATCGAGCGGCTGGGTTATTCCTGTCTGATCCCCCGTATCTGATACCCCGTAACGGATACCGTTTAATTATAAGTATATTTTTTTCTAGTCCGGTCTGATCCCAGTCCAGAAATAAATTTAAATATTTTATTCCGGTCAGATACCCTATTATATAATACCCTAAGTATTACCACATTATTTAGGACAGTCGGCAACAAAATATAATGTAGAGGTTTTTATTCAACCAACATTATGTATTTAAAAAAATTACAATAATTGTTTTTGAATACATAATATATCTTTTTTAGAGTAAAGAAACGCATTATAAATTAATTACAACATTAATAAAATCCTATGGAAATACGTGAAAAATCAAGCAATTTTGACAGATATTGCATTAGATCACAGATTATGTCGTTAAATCATAGAGACCACAGAATATAGAGCCTTTCGATTATCACCGTTCAGTCATTCAATTCGTTCACTTATTCACTAATTTTCTAAAAAAAAATTGAAGTTTCATACAGAATTCTCCGCAAATATATTTTAACGCTTCGCCGGCCGCTGCCGCGGCACGGTCGCTTCGCTCGCTCGGTTCGCGCGTTGTGTGGTCGCAGTTCTAACATAACCTAACCAAAATGTTGACCTATTTGAATAAAACCTAATAAATTTTTTAGAAACTTTTTGTCTATGTATGATTTGACAACTCAATAATGCGTTTCTTTACTCTAAAAACAGTTTAAATGTGTTATGGTGAGCCCCTAGAACACCCCCAAACAAACAGCATCATCAAATTCAGGTACCGGAGATCTATAGCCAACCCCCAAAATCTTTATAGCTTACTTCATTATTGTACGAAGTAAAAAATTATATATAAAAAATGTCTGTCTGTTTGTTCCGACCAATATCTAAAACGACTGAATCAATTTCAATCAACTTTCACAGGCAGAAAATATACAAATCTTTTATCTTTGACATGGTCGATGTCGAACCTATAGGAAAAAAGTAACAAACAACACAGTAGATTCAGTATTTCTTCGAAATATTTATTTACTAAATCAAAACTGCATATTGAAATTCCTGTGATGATTGAATAAAACACTTCAATCGAATTAAACTACATAATAATATGTTTTTTCTTGAAAGTACTTACCTGACCTGTCAAAGAGGGCAGGGGATCAGACCGGAATGGCAAAATATTAGGTGGATCAGACAGGAATAACCCCCGCGGCGCTATAGCGCTGAAGTGTTGGGACATTCAGATATTTGTCTTTATTTTCGACTTGACTTGACAAGAAGTAGAAAATTTGTTTTTATTGATGAACGAAATGTCTGAACAACAGCGACAACATCTTTTTGATTCAAACTTATTTGATTTCTTGTGAGCGAAAGAAGAAGTGAATCTCTATTATAGGGCAAGGAAAATAAAAGTCGAATTTTATAGAAATTATGAAGAACAAAGACAATGTCCCGACAATTTCTAGGACTATACAAGAATGAGTGCTTAACGTTATTAGATTTATACTTTATTTTTAGCTCCTAGACTAATCCGGTATGACAGGTTCACTCGGTTTGGCCTATGAGAAAAATAAAATATGACAGTTCGCTTATAATCTATCAGTATTTTTAAAGAGCGAAATGAATGAAGCTGTTCTTTCTTACATTTTTAATGTGAAACAAAGGCAATTAAGCCCAACAACGTATAAAACTGGGTACGTACTCCTTGTTTCTTTTAATGGAAACTAGTTGTGCCCCGCGGTTTCTCTCGCGTAGTTTCCGTTCCCATGGGAATTTCGGGATAAAAAGATATATAAATATCCTATGTCCTTTTCCTGGTTCTTATCTACCTCCCCAACAATTTTCAGCCAAATCGGCCCAGCCGTTCTTGAGTTATAAGTGGCGTAACTAACACGACTTTCTTTTATATATATAGATATAGATTATAGGTTCGTAAAAAATTAATGATAAACAAAAAAAAAATATATAAAAAAATTGTTAATATAATTATTTGTACTATCACGTCGGAGGACATGTCGACACGTCACAAAATTAAATTTCACAACACTAAATGAGCACAAAGCGAGCTCTTTGCGCAAAGCGCTCATTGCCCGCTCCCGCTCCGCTGCCGCTCCGCTGTGTTCAAAAACCGGTCCATTGAAATACACGGAAAGTATCTCCCCGCTCCCGCTCCGCTCGCGCTCCCGCTCCGCTAGCGCCCCGCTGCCCGCTAAATTCAAGACACCGGCCTAACGTTCCGAGTAGCCACTCACAAGTTTTGTCTTTGTCACTTGATCTAAAGTAAGATAGAGACAAATCTCACCTTACTTGGTGAGTAATTAGTAGTTGAAGATCGTGAAATAGGCTCTAAAATAAATAAAACATTTGTCTTCCTTTCTTTCAAAAATGCTGATAAAACATACAAACATTCCTACATCTAGTTAAGTATAATATATTGATAATTATTAGAATAAGCACGTACCATATAAATAGTATATTATATATGTATTGTAGTATGTATGTATGTGTGTGTGTGTGTTTGAGCGAGCGTTGTACTCTGAATATATTATACGAACCATTGATGTATTATAATATAGACACGTCATCTAATCCTATTATAAATTTATCCTACTAATATTATAAATGCGAAAGTTTGAATGAATGGACGTTAACTCTTTCACGTAAAAACTTTTGAACCAACTAAAGATGTTTGTTTTAACCAGGAATAAAAACAATAAGATTTATTTTATTCTAAAATTCCCACGGGACTAGGATTATTTCATTTGGGTATACGTAGTAAGATAACATAATCATTCGCTACATCATCTCATTACAGTAACTGACCCCTAACTAAGTCCGTAACTTGTATCTAGGGTATCAGAAACTACGGACACACACATATACTTATATAGGTAGGTACTAAACTCAAAGATAACTATTTAGTAATCAGTGGTATTATCGTAACTAATATTATAAATGCGAAAGTAACTCTGTCTGTTACCTTTTCACGGCCAAACTACTGAACCGATTGACTTGAAATTTGGTACAGGGGTAGTTTATTGTTCGGGAAAGGACATAGGCTACGTTTTATCCCGAAATTCTCACGGGATCGGTAACTACGCGGGTAAAACAGCTAGTTAATCATATTTTTGACGGTTAGCTATTATTGTCAACCTAACGTCAAAAATGTTGAGTGAAATCAATCTTCTATGTCAATGGTGTAGATTAGGATTGAATATGAATATTGGGCGTTAGTTATGGGCTACGCATCTACAGTTTACTATATCGTTGACACTACCCTAGTTCATTGACGCACTAAGCTGTGTGTACTTACGTACTCATGTAAAGGAATGTTAGGGTATATAGCTAGAATTGTTATATCCTTGTTTTTTTATTTTATCCTCGCATTCTCACGAGAGCAGGAACTGCGCGATATACAACTGCGGGGCGCTGCTAATATCCTACTAATCCTACTAATATTATAAATGCGAAAGTTTTTATGTTTGTAAGTTTGGGTGTTTGTCACTCTTTCACTCAAAAACTACTGCATCGACTTAGATGAAATTTAGTACAGATGTTTCTTACAACTAGGAATAACACATAGGATACTTTTTATCACAATATTTCTACGGGAAGAGACATAATTTTCTTTTTTCTTTATTACCATAAAAAGCATTTCACAATATTTGTAAATTACACAGACCCCCACACAAGGCTATGCCTGTCCTGTGGGGATATTTATAAAGAATTACAATTTGGTTTTAACGGCGAGCAGATTGCGAGTACAGTAATCTGGGGGCACGGCAGTGCCCCCCGCCAAGTCGAGCGCGAAGCAAACACTGCCGTACCATCCTTTACAGGAACCCTTTCGCCGCATTTTCAGGCCCCTATTTGACAACCTCTGGATAAGTCTAGAACGCTGAAATTTTCGTCATCCAGTAAGCTATACAATCACATACTTAAAATAAAATTTCAAGTCTGTAGGTCATTTAGTTCCGAAGTTAAGCGAAAGCAAAGTTTCGTATTTATGACAGACACTCACTCACTCACTCACTCACTCACTCACTCACTCATGATCATCAAAATAGAACTAGTACTTCCCATAAACCTAGAGAGCTGAAATTTGGTACAGAGTTAGGGTTTAATGGCCACATAAAGGGAAAACTATAAAAACTAGGATAATCGAACGGGAACGGGAATTATACGGGAACGGGAACGGGAATTGTAACTCAAGAACGGCTGAACTGATTTGGCTGAAAATTGGTGGGGAGGTAGCTTAGAACCAGGAAAAGGACATAGAATACCTTTAATCCCGAAATTCCCACGGGATTGAGAACGGGAATTTAAAAATCATGAACGGCTGAATTGATTTGGCTGAAAATTGGTGGAGAGGTAGCTTAAAACCAGGACAAGAACATAGAATACTTCAATCCCGAAATTCCCACGGGAATGGGAACGGGAATTTATTACTCAAGAACGGCTGAACTGATTTGGCTGCAAATTGGTGGGGAGGTAGCTTAAAACCAGGAAAAGCACATAGAATACTTTTAATCCCGAAATTCCCACGGGAATGGGAACGGGAATTATAATTCTAGAACAGCTGAACTGATTTGGCTGACAATTTGTGGGGAGGTAGCTTAGAACCAGGAGAGGGACATAAGATACTTTTAATCCCGAAATTCCCACGGGAATGGGAACGGGAATTTATAACTCAAGAACGGCTGAACTGATTTGGCTGAAAATTGGTGGGGAGGTAGCTTAGAACCAGGAGAGAGACATAAGATACTTTTAATCCCGAAATTCCCACGGGAATGGGAACGGGAATTTATAACTCAAGAACAGCTGAACTGATTTGGCTGAAAATTGGTGGGGAGGTAGCTTAGAACCAGGAGAGGGACATAAGATACTTTTAATCCCGAAATTCCCACGGGAATGGGAACGGGAATTTATAACTCAAGAACGGCTGAACTGATTTGGCTGAAAATTGGTGGGGAGGTAGCTTAGAACCAGAAGAGGGACATAAGATACTTTTAATCCCGAAATTTCCACGGGAATGGGAACGGGAATGATAATTCTAAAACAGCTGAACTGATTTAGCTGACAATTTGTGGGGAGGTAGCTTAAAACCAGGAGAAGCACATAGGATACTTTTTATCCCGAAATCCCCACGGAAACGCGAACGGGAACTACGTGTGTGAAACCGCAGGGCGCTTAATAATAAAATACTACTCCTAAAGAAAAAAATGTGTCAAATCAGAAAATCTAATAAAATAAATCCATATAAACACGTTTCAACAAAAATAAATGAAATCCCACCAAAAACATTCTGTAAAAAACTAGCCAAGTCTCGATGGAGCTGCTTGTTTATCTCTAAAAAGTAATGAAATCTAGACAAACTGGTACCAAGTCTAAGGTTCCTTACTGCGATTTCTTTATTATTATAGTTAATGTTGTGTGACTTGGCCGTTGAACATTGTTTAAAACGTTAGTAGTGGGTACAAGTCAATTTTGTTTACACGTAATGTTATAACATTATTAAAATACGCAGCTTTATCAAGCCTACAATTGACTGGATATTGAATTAACGTTTTTCAAGTGGCAATTTTCTATCGTCAATGGGTAGCGGTTCTGGCGACAGATTGGTGCAATAGTGTCATGGAGCACCTAGTTTTGTACCCTTGTGTACATGGGTACACATGTACAACGGCCAAGTCACACAACATTAACTATAATAATAAAGAAATCGCAGTAAGGAACCTTAGACTTGGTACCAGTTTGTCTAGATTTCATTACTTTTTAGAGATAAACAAGCAGCTCCATCGAGACTTGGCTAGTTTTTTACAGAATGTTTTTGGTGGGATAACATTATTCAGAAAATAAAATCATAATAAGCATTGAAACAAAAATACCAAATAACAAAAATAGAGCTCACATAGGTATGAGTATTATTAAATTGTATGAAACAATCAATAAGAGTAGCTTTTTGTGTTATAAAAGCTACCTTTGAAGATATTTCCATGGAATTGGCATTCACGCAGATGAAACCGCGGGTCGCTGCTAGTTTAATATTCGTAAGAAAACACAAGTAAAGCCTCAATCAACTAAGTAAGGTTGAACCAGTAATGACTTTGAATGATCTCAAAGAGTAAGGTCGTATTGTAATTGGCCGTATCATACAGGAAAACAGGTCCTTATATACTAAGGAGGTCATTTAAATAACTGAGAAATATCTGTTGGCATGTTATTGAGATATTAAATTAAAAATTTAAGAAACCCCCAACACAATTACTTTCAAACCCCCATAACTTTTAAACGGGTCAACCGATTTTCATCAAACATGTCTAAGAACACTCGCACGTAAGTCAAAAAAAAACTAAATTGAAATCGGTTCATCCCTTTGGGAGCTATGATGCCACAGACAGACAGATACACACACACACACAGACACAGACACGTCAAAGTTATAACACCCCTCTTTTTGCGTCGGGGATTAAAAATCGGTTTATAAGTCGGAGAATTAACGTCAATATTACCTTTTATAGAATAAAAATGTATAAAACTAGCTGTGTCCCGCGGTTTCAACCGCGTAGTTCCCGATCCCGTGGGAATTTCGGGATAAAACGTAGCCTATGATCTTTCCCGGAGCATAAGCTACTCATGTACCAAATTTCAAGTCAATCGGTCCAGTAGTTTAGCCGTGAAAAGGTAACAGACAGAGTTACTTTCGTATTTATAATATTAGTTAGGATTCTCGTGTCACAATGTTAGTTTAGTTACCTTACTCCTCCGAAATGGCTGTACTGATTTTTACCAAATTTTATACACCCTTATTTTGAAATTGCGATACCTTATCTCACAGCTAATGTAAACCACGGGTGACAATATAATAGTGAAGTTAGTTTTTTTCTTTTGCTTTTATTTAAAAAGTTATGATAAGTCAAAGATTTTCAAAATCCCGCCGAATTTTATTGTTATTCTACAACGAACAACAGGCGAACGCTGCGATACACAGCTGAGCGCGGTCATCGACCCGAGCCGTCACAGAATACTTGATAGCTAGTTTGCCGTCTGGTAATACGACATTTATTTGGTATTTTTTAAAGATAAGTAATCGACTATCATTTTTGATATTTTTATTGGATATATGGATTCAGTTACTGCTACAGATATTCTGATTTTAATAAGTCTCATATTTTCAAAATAGGGGTGTATATGCATATTCAGTAGGTTTGAGAATAGGACATGGGTTACTTTATCCCGAAATTCCCACGGAAACGGGAACTGTGCAAGTGATACCGCGGGCACAGCTAGTAAAATCCTACTAATATTATAAAGCCGAATGTTTGTGAGTGTGGATGTTTAGTCCTCTTCCACGCAAAAACCACTGAATGGATTTTAATGAAATTTGGTACAGATGTTCCTCATACCTAGGAATAACACATAAGATTACTTTTTATACCAAAATTGCCACGCAATAAGGTTCCACGCGGGTAAAACCGCGGGGCTTAGTTATAGTATAAAATGAAACAGACATCAAGTAAAAAATGGGCGTAATTTATTAGTATATTTTTCTTTTCGGTAGGTAGGTAGCGCTTTTTAACCCCCGACGCAAAAAGAGGGGTGTTATTAGTTTGACGTGTCTGTGTGTGTGTATCTGTCTGTCTGTGGCATCATAGCTCCCGACCGGATGAACCGATTTCAATTTAGTTTTTTTGTATTAAAGGGGACTTACGTGCGAGTGTTCTTAGACGTGTTTGATGAAAATCGGTTGACCCGTTTAAAGTTATGGGGGTTTGAAAGTGATTGTGTTGGGGTTTTTTTTTCGGTAGACATAATTAACTATAAATTTTTAGGATCCCTTATGGCCGTTGCCAATATTCGATCTATCTATGATCTCGCTTGTCGATGGATACAAAACTCTGTATATCTGTCACTGTACCGTCCTAATAACCACATCAATGGCGGACACAATTATAAGACAAGACATACCGTTGATAGGTATAGATCACTATCAATTATATCCAATAGAAAAACCTTCATCTTATTGTCATAGGGCATTATTTATAAGAAATAATAACCTCTATTCATAATTTAATAATAAATAAGTATTTTATTGTAAAACTATTTCTATAGGGAAACCTATACAGGGCTTTTTTCAATTGGATGTGGTAGACCAAATCAGGACCTATAAGGAACTAACTGTGTCCGCGGTTTTACCCTCATAAATCAAAATCCCGTGGGAATTTTGGGATAAAAAGTCCTATGTGTTATTCCTAGTTGTAATGAACATCTGTACCAAATTTTGTCTAAATCGGGTCAGTAGTTTTTGCGTGAAAGAGTAAAAAAAATACATCAAATTTTCTTGTTTATAATATTAGTAGGAAAGCTACAACTTATGAAAGGAGTCTTGAGGCAGATTTTGATAAAAAATAAAACTGCATCATTGGATTTTGGAATTACAAATTAGTCTCCTTAGGAATCAAAGTAGATATTTTTGAAAATAAATTACCTACACCCCGTTCTCAATATTAAGAGAAATATCACCCTGAGACATCAGTTGGTGAGTTTCGTGTACCCAGTAATGTATGATTAACTATAGTTTGTAACATTTAGGATGATCTCTGTGACAGCTGTCAGTGAAATCCCGCCTATAAAGTTCTGAATTTCATAGTACTACAGTCAGTACATATTAATGTCAAACTTTATGGGCATGTCGACCTGTTTAGTGATGGGCGATGTATCATCCTGACCATGGACTATAAATTATCGATATTTTAAAAAACTCTGTTTAAAATGAATGTGTATTTTAATTTTATCGTATATTTTAATATCATAAACATAATTCACATTTGATATAAAATAATAGTGAGTAAATAAAATCCAATTTCTAACTTACTCATGTAATATTCCATCAGAAACTGATTCAGATATGGATTGGGTGTACCCCTTTAAGACATTAATTGTCTATTGTAATTAAAATATTCGTTTATTAGTACCTAGCGTTCAATCACAATATAATTATTTAACATTATCATCTATAATAGTCAGAAACATCGATAATTTCTATCGACATAGATTTAGATCCTGCCAACCCTATGAACGAAAGTTTGACATATGTCACAGAGATCATCCTAGATTTTACAAACTATACATTGCCCTGGAACACAGTAATGTTTTCGCACTACTGTTTGGCAGCAGAATATAAAATATATGCTAATTATATGATTGGTTAACGCTAGATATATAAGGAATTTTCGTTAATATAGCTTATGAGGAGGTTCATAAATGCGTAAGTAACTCTGTCTGTCTGTTACCTTTTCACGGCTAAACTACTGAACCGATGGAAGGACATAGGCTATGTTTTATCCCGAAATTCCCACGGGACTGGGAACCACGTGGGTGAAACTGCGAGGCGCTGCTAATGTTAAAATAATTGTTTAAACTAGTGATGCCCTGGGGTTTTACCCGTGTTAAATTGTATTTTACGTTTAAAAAATCTTTCCATAATAAATGCCTTATTGCCTACGTCATAAGGAATACGTGTGTGAAATTTTAAGTTTCCAGCCCTAAGGGTTTAGGCTGTGCGTTGGTCTATCAGTCAATGACTTTTGTCTATTATATAAGTACCTAAAGAATATATGTTGTTAAGCACAAGCATCATCATTCCCTCCATCATCTCATTACAGTAACTGACCCCTAACTAAGTTCGTCACTTGTATCTACGGTATCAGAAACTACGCGCACACATTCACACACACACACAGACCGAGTTATAAAATATAAATAATATTCAACTTACACCACTTCCTCAGAAAAGCGCTGCTAAGCTTCGCACAAAGCTTATCGCGTCCCTGCATTTTGCTATTTTTTTAACACAATTAAATTAAAATAAAACAAAAATCACAATTTAAGAGCACCACATTAACACAGCACAACACTTGTTAAAATTTTTAGTTATTTCTATTTTTTATCCATTTGCGGAGCGCGCGTCGAGACGTGTGCTCTCGTTGGCGGTTAGCGCGATACTGACGCGTCGCGCAGTCGAAAGGCTGTGCAAGCGCAGGATCCTGTTAACAAAAAGGAAAACTTCTTTAATGCGTGCGTATGAGTGCGTGTGTAGAGGTTTGTATAGTTGAGTTGACAGAAAGATAGGTATAGAAATAGTTGTTTTACATCTGACATATAAATAGGTGTAGAAATAGCCTGTTTTATGGCTCAAATTTATTGTTCTTTAACTAAATAACCTGGATATAGAAATGTAATCGTAGAATGCCATACGCAATGATGATGATTGTTCTGTATCTATCTATGTTTTACTACGGGCATAAAAAGGTTATTTAAGCATTTTTTGTTGGTATTTTTGCTGCCGAAATCATCTAATTCAATAAGAAAATTGTAGTAATTCTTTAGTTAATTTAAAAGTTACATTTTTAGGAGAAATGCTTTAAATCTATAGAAAAGTCTCTACTTATAGAAAACTGTCAATTTAACAATATTAAGAAATGAAAATCACTCAGTTTTCCTATAATTAAATGCGACAATGGTATATAAATAACTGGGTTCTGGTCCAGGAAAATTAAGTTTTAATATACCTAGTTAGTTTTCTTTTTATTTTGTGGCCAGTGACACGATAGAAGAAGAATGCCACATTTTACAACTTTTAACATTCTTCGAGTAATTTTATCATAATCCAATGTACAAGTACTTTAGCTCCACTGCCCAGCCCCCCTAGCATGACTGTACGTGATAAAATATATAGATACCACGAAATAATATCGATTTCGCGAGCATGACCAAATGAATATGGCGTGGAACGATATGAAAAATTAAATATGGCGGCTATTTTTATTATATTTTGACAGTTGGATGTTGATAAATAGCTATATCGATTTTGCTAGCATGACCAAATGTCATAAACTTAATTACGTGGTAAAATTAAATATGGCGGGTATTTTCATCATGTTTTGACAGTTGGATGTTGATACATTGCTTTATCTATCGCGTTTTCGAAGTTATGCTAGCCTGGGTGGTCCAGGAAAATTAAGTTTTAATATACAGGTAGTCTTCTATTTATTTTGTGGCCAGTGACACGATAGAAGAAGAAGAATGCCACATTTTACACCCTTTAAAATTTATCGCGTAATTTTATCATTCTCCAATGTATTTTAGCTCTGCTAGTCATGTGAATATATGGACGGTTCATTCTATACACAGAGTTAGTGAGAAAATTAAATTGATATGACAATTGTGTGATTATTTGATGAATGGATTTATTTATAACTAGTAACGCTCCTCGGTTTCACCCGCGTAGTTCCCGTTTCCGTGGCACTACGGGGATAAAATATAGCCTATGACACGCACTGATAAATTAGCTTTCCATTAGTGAAAGAATTTTTGAAATCGGTTCAGTAGTTTCGGAGCCTATTCGTTACAAACAAACAATTAAATCTTTCCTCTTTATTATATTAGTTTAGACAAGTTTTGGTTTTAATCGTATCGATGTTTTTCTTAAGATGAGTTCTCAGTATTTTGACAGGCCTTAATACATAAATCAGACATTTAAATCGCTTTCTAATTAGGACATTAGTCAGTCAGAAGCCACACTTCTTCTGATTTAGAAAGCTAATTAGGATCCTAACTTCCTAAACTCGTCATAGGCATGCAATAATTAAAAAGTTTAATTTTTTTTCCAAATTTATATCATCATCATTGCGTATGGCATTAATCCTGCGGGGATCAGATTTGAATGTCCAGGTTATGAATCCAGCTTATAGCGGCAGGTGTAAGCTTATGGACTTCCGATATTCCGCCGGGGAAACAGCGAAGCGGGCATTCGTTTACCACATGGGACAGGGTCTGGTCAAGTGCTCCGCAATCGCACTGTGGTGACTCCCTTAAACCCCATTTATGGAGGTGGTGGTTGGTTTTTTTGGTTTCCAAATTTATATGAAACCATGTGTGAAGTTGACCAACCCGCACTCGGCCTGTGGTTTGACTAAGGCTTGATCGCCTACCCTAATTCAGGGTAGGGGAGAGCCCTCCGAGGCCCCCGAGGTGGGGATACATATGAGCTGATGATGAATATGAAACCAACTTGTTTTTCAAATAAAAGAAATAAACTATTCTGTAAAAAAAGTTATGCATGGTCTTCCATTTTTTTTCGTTGGTTATAAATTAAATTAGTAATTAATTCAATGTGTACTATTCCCATAAATCACGGGAATCAAATAAATTCTATGTTTTTTACAAGTTCTTTGACGTAATAGAAGCATAAGCGGAATATATAATTAGAAACTTGAATTAATTTATATGGATTGATTGATTTATTGTCTTATGGTATTGATTTGTAAAAATATTGGGCAAGTGTGAGTCGGTTATGGGTGTGGAGGGTTTCGTACAATAAATAAATAATATATTTATAGTTTAGAAATACAAAATCTACATTTATATAATAATATAACACTATAAAGAGGAAATATATGTTTGTTTGTAACGAATTGGCTAGCGTAGTTCCCGTTCCCGTGGGAATTTCGGGATAAAAAGTATCTTATGTCCTTTCCCGGACCATAAGCTACCCCTGTACCAAATTTCAAGTCAATCGGTTAAGGTGATAAGGTAACAGACAGACAGACAGACGGACAGACAGAGTTACTTTCGCATTTATAATATTAGTAAGGATAAGGATTGATCACGGAACCTTAAAAACCAACTTTTATAAAACAAACACGTCCAACTAATAACTAAATCTAGTTTCAAATGTCAAGGGCGTTAAAAGTTATAATTTTGATATTTTTTGTAACATTATTCAATTAATATACTCTATTTGGAGGTTGTATTTATCCCTACTTAGTTCTAACTTCCTTATTTAGACAAAATATTTTGAACTATTTGACCTTTTTAAATTTGTTATTATATGTGCAAATCCGGGGTCGTTTATTAGTATTCAACTAGATGTATTATCTGAGTTGCTAACTACTATATATTACTAGCCGTGCCCCGCGGTTTCACACGCGTAGTTCCCGTTCCCGTAGGAATATGGGGATAAAATTAGACTAAAAACCTTCCCACTAAATCACTCTATCTATTAAAACAAACCGCATCAAAATACATTGCGTAGTTTTAAAGATCTAAGCATACATAGGGACAAACAGCGGGAAGCGACTTTGTTTTATATTATGTAGTGATTATAGCAATTGACCCCTTACTATGTTCGTTACCTAAGTATATCTGAATATTTGTGTGAACCACAAATGTTTGTCTCGGTCTGGGTGTGTGTGTGAATGAGTGTGTGCGTAGTTTGTGATACCCTAGATACAAGTTACGAACTTAGGGGTCAGTTACTGTAATGAGATGATGGAGGGAATGATTATGTTACTTAGTTCTGCAATCATAAGACAAAACTACAGACCATCGATATGGATATTGGGAACGGCTGTCAGTCATTCATGTGAATAGAATTCTATATAAACTGACTCACAGATAATTAAATAGATACTTAGTTAAATGGCCGCAGAATATTGATTACGTATTACATCATTAATTAAATACACTTTTCTCAGGAAATAGTTAATGTTTTAATATTAATTAAATAGAGTTATAATCATTTACTAAAGATTATTTAGGAAATTATTGAACAATACATAATCATTCCCTCCATCATCTCATTACAGTAACTGACCCCTAAGTTCGTGACTTGTATCTAGGGTATCAGAAACTACGCACACACTCATTCACACATACCCAGACAGAGACAAACATTCGTGGTTCACACAAATATTCACCCCGCACGGGAAACGGACAACCTTACGGATGGCAGTCCGGCATGGTGACCACTCTGCCATCGAGGTCGTTTATGGGACAAATGTTTGGCAGTATATAAAACTATTTATTCCCCATGGTTCTGTCCATCAATGTCGACGTCACACAAGCCTAACTGATGTACATAATTTACTATTTTTACATAACTAAACGGAGAAAGTTATGACGTAACACAACGTTGGAGTTTAAGCAGTGAAATATGCTTTAACGGTTCGAAAATACGGTTCAAGTTACAAGTTAATTTTAAAGGGCTATTGCTATTTATATTCATTAGTAGTTTCGTTCTTTTATTTAACTACTTTCCAGTTCCCGTTTTGAGTTAAAACTTTATCTATAAAACTCTTTAGTTACTGAGTGACGTACTGACTGACTGACAACGCACAGCCGAAACTACTGGTCGTAGAGAGCTGAAAGGCACGTGTGTTTGTTGGGGGGAGTAGGCTACCACTAAGAGAGGATTTTTGGAAATTTCCCCCCTAGGGGGAGAAAAGGGGGGTAAATTGAAAACTACGTGGATAAAACCGCGGGGCGCTGCTAGTATGAAATAAGTCATTATCCGCCTCAATCTCTATACAGGGTGTCCCGTAAGTAGTGGACCAGCGTGAAGTGGGGGATAGGGGAGTCTATTATCTACCTAAAACAGGAAAGTTTATTGTCCTAGGGGCCTATTTCACCATCTTCAAGTAACGTTCCGAGTACTCACATGTTTCGAGTACACACCCAGACCGAGACATTTGTGGTTCACACAAATAATCACCCCGCACGGGAATCGAACCCGCAACCTTACGGATGGCAGTCGGGCATGTTGAAATGTTAGTGAAAAGCGTGAAAAACATTTCCTTAGTCCATTATAAAACACTACATATCTAGAAAGTGTGACATTATGTGCCCCATCAAACATGATCGGTAATTGTTAGTGTTTAATAGAAAACAGTACAGGCTGACCTAGTGTTATGAGTGCTTGTAGCAGGTTCTTTGTCCGTCTTGTTGGGGACGTCTTCACTTCACTAACTTTACTTAGTAAGTAACATTACTTGAAGGTCGTGAAATAGGCTCTTACACAAAATTATTGCATAACACATAGGACCTAATTTAGAGAGGTGCGCGCCCCGCGATTTAAATTTACCCTCCTTTTCTCAGCCTAGGGAGGTAATTTCCAAAAATCCTCTCTTAGTGGTAGCCTACTCCCCCCAACAAACACACGTGTCTTTCAGCTCTCTACGACCAGTAGTTTCGGCTGTGCGTTGTCAGTCAGTCAGTCAGTCAGTACATCACTCAGTAACGGAAGAGTTTTATTATATAAAGCGTTTTATTCTCTTAGACAGATTGCGGAAAACTTATCATAATCATGATGTTTTTGGTAAGTCTGTTGATTCAACATTACGTCATGGTACGGCATGATCCTGGGTTCACATCCCGGAAATGTTTATACATATAGTATTTCCAGAGCTAAATTTAATTCTAAATTTGGTTATTAAGAGGGTTCATCTGCCGCGCGACAACTCAAATTTTCACTCACACAGACGCGCACGCGTGTCCGCATGCACACTGTCTATGTGGTGACGGCGCGCTCGCTCTGAATACTCCGGCCGAATGGTTTTGATCCATTGGAAATTATAAATTGTGTAAAAGTTATTGACAAAAGTAAAAATACTAGTATATTTTTTTTTACGATTCGTAGTAGGTAGTATATGATTAGATATAATTTACGTAATACCTTTCGACTCGATATTCCATTATTCACAACAAGGAATAATGAATAAAACAAATACTTAGTTTTTTGTTTTTAAAATAAGACATGATTTTTTTTTGGTAAGTAACGAAACTTTTTAAAAACAAAGCAACATACGAGTAAAAAAAAATCTATAACTTACTTGTGAATAATATATTTTTTGCCATAATGGGGTATTGATTTTTCATATACTAATTGCAGTTTCAGTTTTTATTAAAATCGCCAGCAATTTTCGATATTCCTTTCCATATAGTTTCGAATATCGTCTACCACGCCTACTTGAAAAATGCATTCTCTGTATATGTACAACATATATTATCGGGACAACCTTTTAGCGCTAAAAGCAGGACTTTCTAAATTATTTCGTTTCCGTTTTTGTTTAAAAATACCGACTTCAAAAACTAAAAAGTATAAAATAACAAATATTTAATGTAATACCTCTTATGCGATGTAGCACATAAATAAAATAAAAATGCGACCAACCCAAGCGGGCAAACGTTCGTTAACGGTCGTCTCGAATTATAGTTTTGTAGTTTATTTTTCTAATAGTTTTATTTCTTTAAGGCTTGGCACCGACTTCACACTTATCAATAGGTAACATACACACAAAGGTATTAATTAGCATCGCATAAGAGGTGTATTAAATTAAATATTTGTTATTTTATACTTTTCAGTTTTTGAAGTCGGTTTTTTTTTACTTTTGAGTGTCACAACCTATCTGGTTGTAAAGGTCTCATCGATACAAATTAATCAAGCCCAAACACGAGGTAACTGCTGTTAGTCGTTGAAGAGTTCCCTCGACTATCTTCCAGGTCCATCATCAGATCGACTCCAAACCTTCATTTAATTATAATGCTTTAAGATAATTAACGAAAAACTTAACAAATGCACTAATCACCCTAAGATTTTCTAAAGTTCCTCTCAATTTCTCTAGAATGCCATCATTAGATCCTGGTTTCCTTGACATGGGACCAAACGGCAAGTCCATTCTTTTGAATAAAAAAAGAATTTTAGTAATCGGTACAGAATTGACGGAGATATCGTTGAACATATTCATAAAAAAAACATACCGGCCGAATTGAGAACCTCCTCCTTTTTGGAAGTCGGTTAAAATAATGTTGTTTTATTGCTCATTATTTCTAAAACATTATTTGTTATCATAAATGTTAATATTTTTTTTTAATAAATAATTCAAATTATAAAACAAAAATTATTATCGAGTATCAAAACATGTTGATGAGTTATCGCATAAAATTCGTACGCGCCGCAAAGGTCAAACGCTCGGTAGGAGCGATACGTCCTCTCTCTAAAAAGCCTCGCGGCAGACTGATTTAAATTGTTTTGTTTCGTGCGTCCGATTTTATAGTAGTTTTATGATGATTTTAAAATATTTGTAGAAAAAAAGACAATTTGTTTTAGAGATTTTTTTTTAGTATAATTGTTGTAGAAAATATTCTTTTATTATTTGAGGTAATTTTAATAACGTTTTGAGCATCATTTATCAACGTAAATTACGATTTTCTTGAGTGTGATTTTTACAAATTCTAACTTTATATTTTTTTTGATTTCAATAATAATTATAATAACAATTAAATTTTCCTATGAGTATTTCCTTAATAAGGATCTGGACTTTAAGTTTGTTTAATTTTTAGTGCTAAATTGGTCGAATTACTAGAATCCGAAGGCATGGAAGTTAATGCTAAAAGTGAAATTCAGAAAACATATGTTCAGTTTTCTTGATATATTTTTTAAGTTTTCTGTATAATATTGTTTTTCTCTGAGTATTTTTTAGATGACAATATTTCCTTTAATTATTACCTAAAAGCATGTTTATAAAATACGCTTTTCATATAATATGACTAGATCAAAAAGTACAAAAATCGTCAATTATCGAGTTTAGGGTCTTAAAACAAACCAAATATCTATACTTACTTACAAGAAAACCTTTATTTAACAACGCTTATTAACTTAAACTATAATACTTTAAACTAAGAACTCGTTTAAAAGCCAATTACGTACGTAACCGGTCGGCCTTGTTCACACTACATAGATGAAATATTTAGTTAATGATAAACGACTAATACCTAATGATGGTGCTTAGCGAGTGACGTCAGAGGCTGCAGCTAACATACAATTGGTAATACAAATGTTTATTTAAATATTGAAGTATTTTGACGGAAATATATATGTACTTGTACATAGTATACAATACATAGGTATGGCCGGAATCTAAAGTACAGTCTCGGAATGAAAAGGTTCGTCAATTTTCAAATTGATTTGTATAATGTGTCGTGAAAACATATTACCTTTTGAAACTATGGTACAGAATAGACTCGGGTTAGGGAAAATAATGTTCTACTGCTCGATAATAAAGTTCAAAATTATTCAGATCAGTGTTGTTTGACAGGATAAAAATCTTGTCAACAAGATTTTTGATAAACTAAAACCTTCTTGTTGGTACAACCTGTCATTATCATCTCTGTTAAAACTATTGTCAATTGGTCAATCATTGCAAAATATCAAAAAGGTTTTTATATGCCGCGCGCACAAGGCAGTGTTTAAAAAAAGGATAGAAAGATCAAGCAAATCCTTATTCGATAGCAAACGTCATATTATTTATTTAAATGATAACATCACTGTTTCTTACGCTGGTATGTTGGTATAATTGTTTCTTGCTTTACTTAGTGCAAATGAAAACCGACTCTAAGGTGACGAACCTTTTCATTCCGAGACTGTACTTATTGCGCCACATACTACATTGAAGAGTTACATTTGTAAATTATTTCTCAGAAGAAGCAATTTTATTATTGGGATGTCAAGAGGGGGTCAGTTTAAAGTTAAATCCAAGTTTGTGGGGTTGCAACCCTTGTCCAACGGCCGCCATCTTGGAAAAAGGGGTTGAAGGGGTTCGCGGGGGGTGATATCCGAGGAGCACAGCTAGTACAATAATAATGTTCTATGCATTTAGACAACCAAATACTTTTCTCCATAGAAAACAAAAAGCATTTCTCCAGCGAAAAAAAACAATTGTTAATACAAATCTTAGGTCACAGTTCAGCCTATTTTAAGTCACTCTCACTCGATCCTTTCACCACGACTCAACGGCTAATTCCCATAACCTGTGCGTGTCCCTACACCTGCACACGCGAGGACCTTTACAACGCCACTGATAGCGCTGGGGTGCATGGAATGAGCCTCCCCGAGAGGCGTATATAACAAGCATGCGCCCGGCGCACCCTGGGCAATGGTCTGCGGACGGCAAGTCGGTAACGCACACTAGCCGATCCTTCCACCACGACTTAACGGCTAATTCCCATAACTTGCCGTGCGTGTCCGTACACCTGCACACGCGAGGACCTTTACAAGGCCACTGATAGTGCTATATCGGTGGCCGAGTTCTGGTCATCAAATATATGAGTCGACACACAAAGAAGACGAAGTCATTCTCAATATTGGAAAACTCCAGTCAATATCGTTAAGTCAGTAACCTTTACTTAAACAATGATTAAGAACAAATAATTATCTTTTCCTCATCATTTTGACAGGTAAATGACATTAAATGTCATCCGAAGGGTCAAGAGAGGTTACAAGTCAGGGTGAACAGAGAAAAAAAAGTAATTATTGAGCTAAAAATCTTTTCTGTGTCGGCGGAAGCTCCTATTGTCATTGTGACTCTAATGTCATTTGGATACATTTTCAATAAACTGACAACCAAAAGATGCGATTACAGCCGCGCTGGCACCGGCACAGACAAGATTGTGACTCAGTAATTCCTCTGACTACATTACCTTTCAAACTATAATACAGTAAAATATGTTGGTTGTTGACATACGGATAAAAACTAAAAAAGGTAGACTTATTTAAACAAAAAAGACCAAAAATGTTGTTCTTAAACAATCAAAAACCCATAATATTAACGTCTTGTGACTTCGGTTACCTGCATCAGCAACCTTATATACTTATATACATTGTATATGACTACATACTTAATTTCAACCTTTGGCTTAAAGTCAAGAACATTGTCAGTCATTACAACTATAATTAGTATGAAAAAAGCAAATTTAATTATTAAAATTGACGGTATTTTTGTACGTTTTTAAGTTTTTTTTGTGGTAGACCAAAACTGATCAATCTAATTTTGCGGGAACTTTTAAGACATGGCGAAATGTTGACATGACAGCAATATAACTGCAAACCAAACGCGCAGTTCGATTGCAGTTCTATTGCAGACGTGTCAACTGCATCCGAATTGCAATTTGCGGTTGGATTACAGTTGAAATGCAGTCTATACCCTTAAACAATATCCCAGAAGAGTAAACATAAAAAAATAACATTATCATTCCCTCCATCATCTCATTACAGTAACTGACCCCTAAGTTCGTAACTTGTATCTAGGGTATCAGAAACTACGGACACACTCATTCACACACACAGACCGAGATAAACATTTGTGGTTCACACAAATATTCACCGCGCACGGGAATCGAACAACCTTACGGATGGCAGTCTGGCATGGTGACCACTGGAATCTAATGGTGTAAGAATTTTTGAAATCGGCACAGTAATTTGTGTGTTTATTCATTACAAACACACAAATCTTTCCTCTTTATAATAGTAGATAGTTCGAACACAAAAACATGGCGGACTGCTAACGCGATTATTTTCCGCTTGTCTTAAATGCATACAATTATAACGATGATACAAACAAATCAATACTTTCGCAATTAAATTACAACATTATATCCTTACAACAAGGTCGAGTTTCCAATGTTTTGTAACAATCCGGTATTTTATTATGATACTTGGAATAAGTATAGGTTTTTAATAATAATTATACTTATGTGTGTTAATAAAATTGTTATTATTACCACGGACTGACAGTTCAGTCTGCTAGGCTAGCATGACTTCGAAAACGCGATAGATACACCGATTTATTGGCATCCAACTGTCAAAATTTGATAAAAATACCCGCCATATTGAATTTTACCACGTGATTAATTTTATGACATTTGGTCATGCTCGCGAAATCGATATAGCTATTTATTAACATCCAACTGTCAAAATATAATAAATATAGCCGCCATATTTAATTTTATCAAATCGTACTACGCCATATTCATTTGGTCATGCTCGCGAAATCGATAATATTTCGTGGTGTCCATATCATTTATCACGCACAGTCATGCTAGGCAGGCTGAGCCGGTGTGTTTAGATATATTAGGTAAGCACTAGCTGTGATACGCGGATTTACCCATGCAATTTGACGACCTAGATGGACGACACAGTGGTCACCAGGCCGGACTGCCATCCGTAAGGTTGCAGGGTCGATTCCCGTGCGGGGTGAATATTTGTGTGAACTACAAATGTTTATCTCGGTCTGGGTGTGTGTGTGAATGAGTGTGTGCGTAGTTTCTGATACCCTAGATACAAGTTACGGACTTAGTTAGGGGTCAGTTACTGTAATGAGATGATGCAGTGAATGTTATGTTATTTAAAGAAATCAACACCAAACAGCCAATCTAATCCAGATACATCAATTAATCGTGCGCATACTCATAGTATGGTCAGTAGATGCGCCCGCGCCGCCACGCTTCAACGGTCGCGTTCTAAATTCAAATGCGTCCGCGCTATTGGTCCAGTTGTTTTAGGGGTCAGTTTTATTAGAAAACAAGTGTAAAATAAAACTATTTTTATATACTTATTTTACATAAAAATCAATTGATTTCAACCCTATGTAAAGATGTTTAGTCCTTTTTAAATAAAGCTTTCACTTTGAATTACTCTATCTATTACTGAATACTGCATTAAAATCTTTAGCGTAGTTTGACGTCCTCGATGGCAGCGGTCACCATGCCGGACTGCCATCCGTAAGGTTGTTCGATTCCCGTGCGGGGTGAATATTTGTGTGAACCACAAATGTTTGTCTCGGTCTGGGTGTGTGAATGAGTGTGTGGCTAGAGCCTACCCGCTGGCCAAATACAGCTTAAAATCGAGCAATTTTACACAAAACCTTAGAATTTCATAGCAGGGTACGATGAACGATGTTATTCCTTTACAGGTTTTAAATAAAGTAAAAAGTGTTTCAGAGGTGTGTTCGACTTTGAATCGATACTAATACTAGCTGCGCCCCGTGGTTTCACACGCGTAGTTCCCGTTCCCGTTCCCGTAGGAATTTCGGGATGAAAAATAGATGTTGGCCGATTCTCAGACCTACTGAATATGCTCACAAAATTTCCTGAGAATCGGTCAAGCCATTTCGGAGGAGTATGGCAACGAAAACTGTGACACGAGAATTTTATATATTAGATTATAAAGAGGAAAGATTTATTTTGTGTTTGTTTGTTACGATTTAACTCAAAAACTACTGAGCCGATTTCAAAAAATCTTTTACTATAGCTACATTATCGTAGGTGAAATCGCGGGGTACATAAGTAAGTACTGATTAAACACAAATCATTTTTAAAGTTTAAATCGTATTATTATACGGAACCCCTTTCCAAAATCTAAGTAATTACACTATCGAGACACGTATTGCTGTGGCCTCGTTCACTCAAACCCAAGTAAAGACAAACATACTACAAATTGGTGTTTAATATACTTCTCTTGACGATATTTACTTGGAATAGAATGTAGTTTTGTTACCAGAGTAAGTAAAAAATATATTCTTAACTTTTCCCCGTGTAGTTCCCGTTTCTGTGGGAATATAGGGATAAAAATATACTAGAAACCTTATCCTTATAACCTATCTTGAATCACTCTATCTATTAAAACAAACCGCATCAAAATCCGTTGCGTAGTTTTAAAGACCTAAGCATACATAGAGACAGACAGCGGGAAGCGACTTTGTTTTATACTATGTAGTGATAACTATTGGCAGGATTAACTTCACCACGTTTTTGATCTTTATACCGAGAGAAAGACATTGCCGTCAAGTCTACCACCGGGAATCAAAGGGGAGATCCCATGTGGTTATGTGGGGCTCTCTCCATGAAAAGGGCGAGGCATATCCACCAACTACATCACTTGGATAGTCCGTCAAATAAAACGTTTTAACCTCTACTCTACTTAAATCTAATATATAAAATTCTCGTGTCACAATGTTCGTTCCCGTACTCCTCCGAAACGGCTTGACCGATTCTCATGAAATTTTGTGAGCATATTCAGTAGGTCTGAGAATCGGCCAACATCTATTTTTCATCCCGAAATTCCTACGGGAACGGGAACGGGAACTACGCGTGTGAAACCGCGGGGCGCAGCTAGTAATATTATATTTATTAGGGCGATTGAAGCAAAGCTCTTGTAATACAAAACAATTTATACAGTTTTGTGGTACGTACGGAAAAACTACAACACCTACAGATTTGATATTTAACAGAGTTATTTCAATTCATGTCTAGATGTACAGAAAATAGACGAGGAGAAGAAATAGGTTTTTATATGTGACGCGCACAAGGCAGTGTGTAAAAACATTAAATTTAAAATTTAAGAAACCCGAACACAATTACTTTCAAACCCCCATAACTTTTAAACGGATCAACCGATTTTCATCAAACATATCTAAGAACACTCGCACGTAAGTCCCCTTTAATACAAAAAACTAGATTGAAATCGGTTCATCCGTTCGGGAGCTATGATGCCACAGACAGACAGATACACACACACACACACAGCGTCGGGGGTTAAAAGGCTTGCGAGCCCCACAAAGCATAGATAGCTTAGCTTTTGATTCCTAGTTATACTAATTAGTTTGTATATAATTATCTGACGCACTTAAAAATTTTGCGAGAAGCCACACTATTAGCAAATTATAGTAAATTAATTTGTATGTTGAAATAAAACACTTAAACGGATTTTTGTCGTGGTTGTATTTTGTTTAACATTTTCGGATTCTTTACAGAACCCGTGATCACAGAAGACTAAGATGGAAGACGTCTGTACAAAGTAATGTAAAAAGTTTACTACCTTCAATATTTTAAATATAGTTTTAAATACAGAATTTTCAAACTAGAATCCGAAACGTCAGAAAATGTAAATCAAAACACAACCACGACAAAAATCCGTTTAAGTGTTTTATTTCAATGTGTAGTGTTCGTGTAAATCAAAGATATCATTAAAATTTGTATGTAATTCTGACGTATTTATCATTTACAATATTTTATTACATGTTTTACAATATTTTTTGCATTATTCCTACGATTCTTCCTCGTTATATTACGAGTATGAATTAGCATACAATCAGTTAATATGGCGGGTCGGTGGTGATGGGATTGTGATGGCATTGTTTCGATCAAGGTCCTTGTAATAAACGATTTATATAATTCTTACTAATATTATAAATGCGAAAGTAACTCTGTCTGTCAGTTACCTTTTCACGGCTAAACTACTGAACCGATTGAAATTTGGTACAGGGGTAGCTTATGGTCCGGGAAAGAACATAGGCTATGTTTTATCCCGAAATTCCCACGGGATCGAAAACTACGCGAGTGAAACCGGGGGCACAGTTAGTTATTTATATTAATATTTTAATGGGTTTTGTAAATTGTCGCTAGATGAAGACAGAAGAGATGTCTGTCTATGATATGAAGTTAGTCACTTAAATCTATACTCTATACTAATACTAGTGTGTTCCCGCTCCCGTAGGAATGTGGGGATAAAACTAGGCTAAAAACCTTCCTACTGAATTACTCTATCTATTAAAACAACCCGCATCAAAATCTGTTGCGTAGTTTTAAAGATCTAAGCATACATAGGGACAGAGAAAGCGACTTTGTTTTATACTATGTAGTGATGTACATATATTCATATTTTAATGGGTTTTGTAGATTGTGGCTATATATATTGTATACCTAGCTTAGACTGGACTATATTTTATGAGTTCTTATTATTAACTAACTGTGCACGGTTTTACCCGAGTAAATCCGAATCCCGTGGGAATTTCGGGATAAAATGTCCTATGTGTTATTCCTAGTTGTAAGGAACATCTGTAAATGAACTTTTTCCTTACATAGTTTGACTTTTTTAATATTGAACAATATTTCTTGCATTTTGAATCATACTAACATTATAAAGATGAAAGTTTGTATGTTTGTTACTCTTTCACGCAAAAACTACTAAACCGATTTAAATGAAATTTGGTACCGACATATACTAGAGCTTGGGAAAAGAAATTGGCTACATTTTATCCCGAATTTCCCACGGAATTAGTTTTCACACGAGTAAAACTGCGGGGCGTCACTAGTTAGTTATAAAATCATCAAGTTGGCTAAATAACCTGGACATTTAAATTTAATCCACGCAGAATGCCATAAGCAATGATGATCAAGCTAATACCAAAAATTCACATCAAAACACGACCAAACCCGCGTGCCGTCACTACTACATTAAAAAGCCCCATTTAGAGCCGGTTTGTATCGGATCCACAGTCGAGTTGAGTTGCGCAAGAGTTTCGTAACGAGTATCTAGTTATAGGTTAGTGGTCCGCGATTAACTTGCTTTTAAACTGCTTTGGTTATAATATAGCTGTTATTTTGTTTATAATTGTGGTTTAATTTGCACAGTTCTTGTAACATTACTGGCATAAAATATAGCCTATATCTCTCCCTGAGAAGTAAGCTATCATATAGTGAAAGAATTTTTCTAATCGGTTTAGTAATTTCGGAGCTTAGCTAATGTAAAATTCTCTTTATAATACCTATAAATAACATTAAATTTAAAATTAAAAAAACCCCAACACAATTACTTTCAACCCACATAACTTTTAAACGGGTCAACCGATTTTCATCAAACATGTCTAAGAACACTCGCACGTAAGTCCCCTTTAATACAAAAAAATGTTGAAATAAAAGACTCAAACGGATTTTTGTCGTGGTTGTATTTTGTTTTACATTTTCTGACGTTTCGGATTCTTTACAGAACCCGTGATCACAGAAGACTAAGATGGAAGACGTCTGTACAAAGTAATGTAAAAACTTTACTACCTTCAATATTTTGAATATAATTTTAAATACATTGTGAATTCACCACAGATTCGGAAATACATCAGCCGAAAAGAATCTGCAAGAAACTCGGTCTGGAATTAGTTTTAATTTTATTATTTAGGATACTTTTATCCCAAAACTCCCACGGGATTGGATTTACGCGCAAAACTGCGGGGCATAGCCAGTATCGTCATATAATCATACTCTTTTAAATATTTTTATTGTTAATCATACAGATTGCATTGATAACTATCAATCCTATACATAAGTACTATGTACCTGTATCTTGTGGTTTGCGTTGTCAATAACTACATGGCTATTGGCGTTCTGAGTAGTGATGATGTCAGCGACATCCCATAGGGCTTATACTTTAATATCTAATCTTCTATAATATAAAAATGAATCGCAAAATGTGTTGGTAAGCGCATAACTCAACAACGCCTGGATCAATTTGGCCAATTCTTTTTTTGCTGTGTTTGTTATTGTCAGGAGAAGGTTCTTATGTAAAAAAATCTGGAAAATCAACGGGAAAATTGGACCCGTGCGAAGCCGGGGCGGACCGCTAGTACTTATATAAAATACTCGTGTCACAGTTTTCGTTGCCATACTCCTCCGAAACGGCTTGACCGATTCTCATGAAATTTTGTGAGCATATTCAGTAGGTCTGAGAATCGGCCAACATCTATTTTTCATCCCTAAATTCCCACGGGAACGGGAACTACGTGAAACCGCGGGGCGCAGCTAGTTATAAAAATAATATTAAAAACCACTATTTATATATAGGATGTCGGATCTTAAATTATAATATAGGTAGAAAAGAATCCACTTATCCAACCAAGATATACCTATTGAGGGATCGAACTCACGACCTCTCGATTCACCAAGTGAACCACGCGGGTGAAACCGCGAGACGCCGCTAGTATCCTAACTAATATTATAAATGCGAAAGTAACTCTGTCTGTCTGTTACCTTTTCACGGCTAAACTACTGAACCGATTGACTTGAAATTTAGTACAGAGGTAGCTTATGGTCCGGGAAAGAATATAGGCTACGTTTTATCCCGAAATTTCGATGGGGTCGGGAACCACGCGGGTGAAACCGTGAGACGCCGCTTGTGTTCTATAAAATTACACAATTCAGTCTTAAAACGAACTGCCAGGATTTTTAACACCTTTAAGCCTCTATTTAGTAAGAAAATCCTACAGCAAATTTAGACCAATTTCTTAAGAATTCTTTCGTCAAATGTAAATCAATATTAGCTAACATATGTATGAATATGTATATTATATACCAAATATTTGTTAATATACATCTTAAATAAACATAACATTATTTATTATGAAATTGACATTCATTTCAATATATAACCTTGAGGATTACAAATTACTTTCTAGTATCATTACATACTTAGTATAAAACAAAGTCGCTTCCCGCTGTCTGTCCCTATGTATGCTTAGATCTTTAAAACTACGCAGCCGGAGGTTTGTCAATGACTTAACGTTACCGCAGGCAAAGCCGCGGGTAAAAGCTATAGGCTATATTTTAATCCCGGTATGCTCACGGGAAAGGGAACTACACGATTCAAACCGCAAGGCGCTATGTAAAGATAAAGAATTATAGAGAAAGATTGTCGTTGCTACATTCAAACAGTAAAATAAGTAATCGAAATAAAACACTTAACGGATTTTTGTCGTGGTTGTATTTTGTTTTACATTTTCTGACGTTTCGGATTCTTTACACAACCCGTGATCACAGAAGACTAAGATGGAAGACGTCTGTACAAAGTAATGTAAAAAGTTTACTACCTTCAATATTTTGATTATAATTTTAAATACATTGTGAATTTACCAGTAAAATAATCATTTTTAAGAATGTGTTCGGTGAAATTAAAGAATTTATCGTTTTCGATTGAACATTATCCAAATGAAAGTCACTCATAGACATTACCGCCGATTAACCGACGTCAGTTAAAGATAGTCATGCAATTAGCCGCGTATGTAGCGCGGAAATTAATTTTCTGTCTTTGGAGAAAATTATTGTTTTAATATACTCCTGTCTGTGGGTTTGGTTGTAAATTTGTGGTATGTTGTCCCTTTATGTAAAAACTAGCATATTCTCGCGACTTCGTCCGCGTGGAATAATGGCTTCCGGCAGAATTTGGGTTTTTCCCCCTTTACTCCGCCTCCCAAAAATCTCTTAGTGGACACGCGTAGTTTCCGTTCCCGTTCTCGTGGGAATTTCGGGATGAAAAATAGATGTTGGCCGATTCTCAGACCTACTGAATATGCTCACAAAATTTCATGAGAATCGGTCAAGCCGTTTCGGAGGAGTATGGCAACGAAAACTGTGACACGAGAATTTTATATATAAGATTAATTAAAAGCAATAAAAGTTATTATGTAATTTATTTATTTTAATTTAAATAATCCCTTAATTCCCATAAAAAAACCCACGTAGCCTTTAAAAAACCAAGTAATTGAGGAAAACTACCAACGTAATTTTCCCATACATTTTCCAACGTTTTGACAATGAAAGATTGTCATCTTGTGTACATAAACAGACATACAGACGCACGTGTGTTTAATTAAGTCGAGTTATGATTCATTAGGTATACCTAATGAATCATAATATTAGATCTAGAGGGATTGATAATTGAATATGTGTAGTTGTTGGTAAATATGAAATAACATAACATAATCATTCACTCCATCATCTCATTACAGTAACAGACCCCTAACTAAGTTCGTAACTTGTATCTAGAGTATCAGAAACTACGGACACACTCATTCACACACACCCAGACCGAGACAAACGTTTGTGGTTCACACAAATATTCACCCCGCACGGGAATCGAACAACCTTACGGATGGCAGTCCGGCATGGTGACCACTCTGCCATCGAGTTCGTCAAAAAATAAGTTGATATTAAGTGTAGGTCTGCACACCGAGGGTGAAACCTCGAGGCGCCGCTAGTTATTTATAAAAATAAAAACAAAAAAATATATATTTTAATTTCAAACTAATTGAAATTCATATCATTTTTTTCCTTTATACAGAAATGGTATTAATAAATAATTCATGAAACGGTAAGTTACTCATGCGGTGTACTATGAAAACAGTTATAATTATATGAATAAACTTTTGGCTCGACTGATTTTGATACTTGAAAAATGCATTTGCAAGTCTTTATATTTACTAACTTACTAGTTGCGCCCCGCGGTTTCACCCGCGTGCTTCCTGTTCCCGTGTAAATAATGGGAATAATAATATAGCCTATGATACTCAGGGTGTATGCAGCTTTCTAATGGTGAAAGAGTTTTTGAAATCGCTTCAGTAGTTTCGGAGCCTATTCGTTACAAACAAACAAATCTTTCCTCTCTATAATATTAGTGTAGATTTATTTATCTATACAAAAACTAATATTCAAAATATAAAACTGCTGAAGTACACACAAATTCGTTCACATAGACTTAGATAAATATTTGTGGTTCTCACAAATATTCACCCCGTACGGGAATCGGACCCGCAACCTTACGGATGGCTGTCCGGCATGGTGACCACTCTGCCACATAGGTCTTCAAGTAAGTACTCGTAAGTAATTTTTCAAAATAAGACCTCTCTATTTTGGGTCCTTTATGCGCACTGGGAAAGGTTTTGGTTAGTCTTTTGAAGGCTAGGGGTATCACTATCACTAAGTACATAGTATAAAACAAAGTCGCATTCTCTGTCCCTATGTATGCTTAGATCTTTAAAACTACTCAACGGATTTTGTTGCGGTTTGTTTTAATAGATAGAGTGATTCAAGAAGAAGGTTTTTAGCATAATTTTATCCCCATATTCTCACGGAAGCGAGAACTACATGGGTGAAACCGCGCTGCTAGACAAGGCACTTTTCTTTTGTCAGTTAGTTAACAAAAACATCATTTAATTGTGTAGGTAATTAACATTTCTATATGACTAACAAGTAGGAACAAAATAAATATTATTTACGTTAACTTATGGCTAAGATCAAAGTATTGACAAAGCAATGACTCATGCAAGTATGAAGTGAATTTAAATAAAAATATTTTCAAACAAAGCTTTTTAATTTTATGTGTTTCCGTGCTTCGTGCAAGTGTCTGTTTAAGAGGATGAGGGTCTCATTAGTTGGTACCCTTTATTATATACTAGTAGCTCCCCGCGGTTTCACCCGCGTAGTTCCCGTTCCCGTGGGATTACGGGGATAAAATATAGCCTATGTCACGCACTGATAAATTAGCTTTCCATTAGTGAAAGAATTTTTTAAATCGGTCCAGTAGTTTCGGAGCCTATTCATTACAAACAAACAAATCTTTCCTCTTTATAATATTAGTATATATGTTGACCGATTAAGTAAGTACATATTTGAAAACGCCTGAACCGATTTGTAAAAATCTTACACTATTAGATAGTCAGGGCAAACGAAGCGAAGCTTTTCTAATTCAACAGTTTTTACAGTTTTGTGGTACATATTACGGAAAAACTAGAGCACCTACAGATTTGATATTTAACAGAGTTATTTCAATTCATGTCTAGATGTGCAGGTATACGTAAAATATGATTTTGTATCTGCAAGAGCTTTCCACATTTTATTATGTCACGTTTAAAAGGCAAAGGAAAAACATTGTTCAGAAACCCGCACACACCTGGGAAGAAATTCTAAGGTTGTGTGAAGTCGACCAACCCGCACTCGGCCTGTGGTTGACTAAGGGCTATAGCCGTAATTCAGGGTAGGGAGCCCCTCACTGGGGACATATAGGAGCTGATGATGTTCAAAAGTTTAAAAATCTTGCGAGCTTACAAAGCCACGCTTTTTGCTTAGTTGTAAGTAACTCTTTCGTTTCATATCACATCACAATTTTTGCTAGTTTATTATTAGAATAAGTTTTATTATTAGTATTATAAGTGAAGATATTGTTGAAGTGTCTAACTAAATCTAATATATAAAATTCTCGTGTCACAGTTTTCGTTGCCATACTCCTCCGAAACGGCTTGACCGATTCTCATGAAATTTTGTGAGCATATTCAGTAGGTCTGCGAATCGGCCAACATCTATTTTTCATCCCGAAATTCCTACGGGAACGGGAACTACGCGTGTGAAACCGCGGGGCGCAGCTAGTAAATAAATAAATACTTGCTGTACCCCGCGTATACGACAATCCCGTGGGAATCCTTTCTTAGCGGATGCCTACGTCATAACATCTACCTGTATGCCTTTCAGCCCGATCCGTCCAGTGGTTTGGGCTGTGCGTTGATAGATCACTATGTCAGTCAGTCAGTTTGAGTTATTATTTCGTTTCATTTACGATCGGTGGTTTCGTGTACAAAACATAACGATTATGTGTGTAGATAATCGTAGTTAGTCTGACACAATGGCTCTGGGATTGCAACGTGTGACCTTTGAGGCGCTTACACAACGTCGTGAAGGCTGTGTGTTTGTCACGGAATACTGACACTTTAAGATGATATTAGTAGTGGCTATTTTACTCGTGAAAATCCCAATTCCATGGGAAATTTTGGGTAAAAAGTCTCCTATATAATCATTAGGATCATCCATACATAGTGGCCCTTAGACCACCCATAGAAACATGTTAATCACTACATAGTATAAAACAAAGTCGCTTTCTTTGTCCCTATGTATGCTTACATCTTTAAAACTACGCAACGGATTTTGATGCGGTTTTCAGCAATATATAGAGTTATTTAAGTGGAAGGTTTTTGGTATATTTTTATTCCCACAGTCTTACGGGAGCGGGAACTACGCGGGTAAAACTAAGTGATTGCATAACTCCTGGATAATAAAGATATTTTTGATTATTTTTTTGTTCGAAAATTCAGTGCCTTATACACTACGCCAACAAGAACATTGGTATCACAAAAGGTAAAATTTCTTTTAACTGTAGTGTCACGGACGAATAGTCTAAACTGGTATATGAACCACGCACTCCTCCTGATGAAGGCCACCGGACGTGGCTGAAACTAGTCGAGGATTTCGACTTTAATAAGTACGTACAAACATCCCGTTCTGTTAAATAATGGTATATGAACCGTTTAGGGTAAAGGTCACTAACTACGGTAACAGTGTCGTAACACATCATTGGTAGTCTGAGCGTATTGTGTTCGAACCACGAACACTCGAAGGTTGAACGGAATGATGGCCATAGACCTTACTCAATGAATTAACCCAATTAATGAGCATTTAGTATTTTAACTAGCTGTGCCCCGCCGTATCACCCGCGTATACAACAATCCCGCGGGAATCCTCTCTTAGCGGATGCCTACGTCATAACATCTACGTGCATGCTTTCAGCACGATCCGTCCAGTGGTTTGAGCTGTGCGTTGATAGATCACTATGTCAGTCAGTCAGTCAGTCAGTCACCTTTGAATTATATATATTTAGATATCATTAAGTATGTCGTTATGGTAACAACTTGTAGTAGTATGTCTAATAATCTGTGTCTAAGCTATGTCTCAAAACTGTGGCTTTGTGGCCCCGACGCAAGATTTTTAAACACTGCCTCATGCCCGCGGCATATAAATTATTTAAACCTCTTTTTAAAATAACTATGTTACTTAGAAAACACCCAGACCTCGACAAACAGACATGTGACACACAAATGTTTGTCTTGAGCGGGAATCGGACCCATAACCTTCGGTATTTCAGGCAGGCACTACCAACTACACCACGCGGTCTTCAATCAGTTTATACTTAGTAGTTTTATTTCGATTTGTATCCAAATAAAAGCAATACAATAGTTACTAAGAACATTAATAATAAAGGAATTTAACAACATACCAAATTCTACTGACGAACTCTAAAGGTGGCCAGTGAGTCAGTTGACCTGGCGTCTATCCACAAATGGTCGTCAATCACCGGAGCGATTCCAGATTCCAGTGGGGAAATCTCGGCCTAAAACTTTTGGAGTAACGCGTAGTTTTGTCATTTTTGAAGTGAAAACTTCTTTAGCGGCGCTGAGCACTTTTTTTGTATGGGTAAAAACTTTCAAACTCGCGTCAGGGTCACGTGATGCTGATCGAAAAAGCGTAAGATCAGCATCACGTGACGTTTATGATAACTGAAGTAAGAAACAAACATTGTATTCTACCTCATAAATGATAGTACTTTTATACTTATAATTAAACACAACGTTAATATTGAAGTTTTCACTTCTGCCGGCACTCCCGGAGTGCTACCTTTTTTTTTGTTTTCGGGAGAGAGTGGATGCGACGTGCCGCCGACAGGGCACATTGGCGCGAATTGGGAGAGGCCTATGTCCAACAGTGGACTAATGCAGGCTGGTGATGATCATGATGATAGTTTTGTCTGGACTGATCAGTTCAACTGACTCGTCAATAGCCACGTCAAGGTCACATAAAATGGAAGTAAATAAATATATTTAGTCACTTCTTAGAAGCAATTTTAATATATGTTTTCTTGTTAGTTCGTCATTTTTATTCATTTTGTTTATCAGTTATAATGGCGAGACGCGACAATACAAATAAAAGTTAGTTAGCTTAGGATTAAATTATTGTTTATAGTGTTTTACGCTTAGGTATTTTGAACTAAAGTATTCAAAATAGTTAGTTAAAACAATCTCTATAATAAAAATGAATCCCTATTTCCCTTGGTCACGGCATCACTAAAATGAAATTTATTTTGAAATTTTAAAAAAATAATATTCTTGTTTGGAGTAACTCGGGACTTTTTGGTGGAGTAAAATGGGACTAACCCTCACGCGTGAATGAAGGACCGATTGACGTACGTCATCGGTCAATTTCACGTGAAATTTGGTACAGGGGTAGCTTATGGTCCGGGGAAGGTTTTAGGTTAGTTTTTATCTCGAAATTCCCACGGGATCGGGAAATATACGGGTAAAACCGCGGGGCACAGGTAATCAACTATTATTATCATAAATACATAGAAAATTAATTAAATTTAAAGTATCTAGTCTTTGAATTGAATTTCTTAGTAGATTTTCTACTGATTACATCACAGAAGAATATACTGTAGTTTATTTATTTAGTAAGTGGTTATTAATGTTATTTATAAATCAGAAACACAATATCAGCCGCGTTTCCTCTCTCATCTCGAGCCACTTAGAGCAATCTGCAGATTGCGTGCGCGTAATTTGTAATACTTAGACCGGATTGTATGTATGTACTCGTAGGTATGTTGAAATGTATCTTTGTAATAGGCGAAGATAGTATATATGAAACTAGCAGCCACGGTTTTACCCGCGTAGTTCCCATTCCAGTGGGAATACGGGGATAAAATATAGCCTATGTTACTCAGGGTGAATGTAGATTTCTAATGGTGAAAGAGTTTATGAAATCGGTTCAGTACTTAGTTTCGGAGCCTAATCGTTACAAACAATCATTTTTTTCTTCTATAAAATATTTGTAGAGACTAGCAGCGTCCTGCGGTTTTACCCGCGTAATTCCCGCTCCCATGAGAATGTGGGGATAAAATTATGCTACAAACTTGCCTCTTAAATCACTCTATCTATTAAAACAAACCGCATCACAATCCGTTGCGTAGTTTTAAAGATGTAAGCATACATAGGGACGGACAGCGGGAAGCGACTTTGTTTTATACTATGTAGTAATAGGTAGTCACATCTTGTATCTAGGGTATGAAACTACGGACTCACTCATTCACACACACACACCCATACCGAGACAAATATTTGTGGTTAACACAAATATTCACCCCACACGGGAATCGAACAACCTTACGGATGGCAGTCCGGCATGGTGACCACTCTGCCATCGAGGTCGTCATAATGTTTGGAATTAGAATTTCATCATTAGTATACCCTAGATACAGATAATGAACGTAGTTAGGGGTCAGTTGGTATAATAAGGTATATAATCGACGTTTTTAATTACAAAATACATAAGGAAAAACCTTCGATAATTAACAAGAAAACTACTTTTATACATACTTAAGTACTGACTTACATAATAAATAATATGTATAATGTGTAGTTCATAGATTATTAAAATACAGACTTTTTTAAACCCCGACGCAAAAAGAGGGGTGTTATAAGTTTGACGTGTCTGTGTGTGTGTGTGTATCTGTCTATCTGTGGCATCATAGCTCCCGAACGGATGAACCGATTTTAATTTAGTTTTTTTTATTAAAGGGGACTTACGTGCGAGTGTTCTTAGACATGTTTGATGAAAATCGGTTGACCCGTTTAAAAGTTATGGGGGTTTGAAAGTAATTGTGTTGGGGGTTTTTTTAATTTTTAATTCAATTGTAATTATACATATAAACCTTTCCCTTGCATCACTCTATCTATTGCTGTAAACCTCGTTAAAATCCGTTGCGTAGTTAAAAGATCTAAGTGTACATACAGAGGGAGAGACGGTGAGAAGCCAAAATAAATTGAAGGTATCTTCACCAGCTCATAAGTCCCCCACTGACGGGCTCGAGCCTACCCTGATTGAGCAATTAGGTATTAGAGAAGGTTCATATCTGACGGAACATGCGTCGCGTATTATCGGTCGCGTAATGCCAGAACAGACAAATGTATAGAAAAACACTTGACCGTTAATTTGTCTGTTCTGGCGTTACGCGACGCATGCAAATAGTCCAGCATCATGCTGAGTTGCTACCGTTTTGTGGCCACTATTTATGTACTTTTTAATTGTAAGTCATTGTAAGCTAACTTGGTCACAAATAAAAAAATTGTATTTGTATGTTCCGTCAGATATGAACCTACCCATAATCTTGGAGCTATAATGCCAGCAAAACCTCGTGGAATAACCCAGCTCATAATTAAACTACTGTGTACACTTGTCACTATATTGAGTAACAGTTACGTATGTCTGTTCGTCGCGCTTTCACGCCAAAACTACTGAACCGATTTAAGTGAAATTTGGTATCAAGATAAACTAGAGCTTAGGATAGGATATAGGCTACCCGAAATTCCGAAAATCCCGAAATTCCCATTGGATTGGGAGTTAAAAGGGTAAAAGCGCGGGGCAAGGCAAAAAAATAATTGAACAATTTATGCTTTCGGAGAAAGTCGTAAATAATTTTGGTTAATTACTAATTTATATTTTAACTAGCGGTGCCCCTCGGTTTCATTCTCGTAGTTCCCGTTCCCGTAGGAATATGGGGATAAAATTATGCTAAAAACCTTCCCACTGAATCACTCTATCTATTAAAACAAACCGCATCAAAATCCGTTGCGGAGTTTTAAGCATCTAAGCATACATAGGGACAGAGAAAGCGACTTTGTTTTATACTATGTAGTGATGATAGCGATGATATCGTCACATTATATAGTAGCTGGTGGGAGGCTGCGAAGGATAGGGAGAGTTAGAGATGTTTGGGGGAGACCTTTTAACCTAACATAACATAATCATTCCCTCCATCATCTCATTACAGCAACTGACCCCTAACTAAGTCCGTAACTTGTATCTAGGGTATCACAAACTACGCACACACTCATTCACACACACAGACCGAGACAAACATTTGTGGTTAACACAAATATTCACCAGCACGGGAATCGAACCCGCAACCTTACGGATGGCAGTCGGGCATGGTGACTCTGCCATCGAGGTCGCCTTTGCCCAGCGGTAGGATGATATAGGTCAACAAAAACATACTTTTGAGCAGGCAAAACCTTATGGAATAACCTAGCTCATAATTAACTACACTTGTCACAGCATTGAGCAACAGTTACGTGTGTCTGTCTGTCTGTCGTAATATGTAATAACATCGTAATACCGGTTGTGACACAGTGTGCTAATAACTTGTTGGATGCTGTGTTAGTAAGATGATAGATGTGTTAGTTAATGTCCTGGGTTTGGTCGAAAATGCGAAATTGAGATGGTATATTGTGAATAAGCATTTTTTATCTAATTCAGCTAGGCTAGCATGACTTTGAAAACGCGATAGATAAAGCGATTTATTGACATCCAACTGTCAAAATATGATAAAAATACCCGCCGTATTGAATTTTACCACGTAATAAATTTTATGACATTTGGTCATGCTCGCGAAATCGATATAGCTATTTATTGACATCCAACTGTCAAAATATAATATATATATAGCCGCCATATTTAATTTTTCATATCGTACCACGCCATATTCATTTGGTCATGCTCGCGAAATCGATATTATTTCGTGGTCTATATATTTTATCACGCACAGTCATGCTAGGGGGGCTGGGGAGATATATTCTACTGTAAGTAAGTACCATATCGCGTTCCCTTGGAAATTTTGGGATAAAAGTTTCCTACGTATTTCTATCCAGAACGGTTGCCAAAGCAAAAAATCGTTTGTATTTTTTATGTATGTAAGTTACCTCATAACTTCGTCATATGAACGTTGTGATTATTTTTATCTGTTTACGTTCGAATTATGCCACAGACACACACACACACACAGACACGTCAAACTTATAACACCCCTCTTTTTGCGTCGGGGGATAAAAACATACTCTTTTCTTAACTACCGTACAAGCCAAACTCTCATCTCATACAGCCAACTAACATAACACTATAGGTTCATAATTATACGGTGAATTACCATAAATGGTACATTTCTACCATATTTTGACCATAAAATTATGATATGAGTAACTTTCTCTATCATAATAGTTTCAAATAAATTTTTCGTATGAGGTTTTTTAAGGTTTTCTATATTTAGTTAGTTATTTTTGTTTGTAAGTATTAACGAACTAGCTGTGTCCCGCGGTTTTACCCACGTGGAAACTTATCCCGGGGGAATTTTGGGATAAAAAATGCAGGCTGCCAGTTACACCACTCGTCCTACTAATATTACAAAGCCGAATGTTTTTGAGTGTGGATGTTTGTTCCTCTTTCAGGCAAAAACTACTGAATGGATTTTAATGGAATTTGGTACAGATATTCCTCATACCTAGGAATAACACATAGTACACTTTTTATCCCAAAATTACCACGGGATAAGGTTTCACGCGGGTAAAACCAGCACAGCTGGTGTAATGAATTAGGTCGATTATATCGAAACCATAGATTTCTCACAATTAAAAAGTAGTTTTAAAACAAGACACAATGTTGCCAAACTACAATTAATATAAAAACAAGGTTATATTCGTATTTTAAATAGCAACACTTTTGCTTACAACCTTGGAAGCAAAAGCTTAAGTAACGATGGTGTAACATTTGACGAATATCATAAATTGCGTGACATACATTTATCTGTGCCGATTTTTATCCTATAACATTAAATTAAAAATTCAAAAAACCCCTAACACAATTACTTTCAAACCCCCATAACTTTTAAACGGGTCAACCGATTTTCATCAAACATGTCTAAGAACACTCGCACGTAAGTCCGCTTTAATACAAAAAAAAACTAAATTGAAATCGGTTCATCCGTTCGGGAGCTATGATGCCACAGACAGACAGACACACACACACAGACACGTCAAACTTATAACACCCCTCTTTTTGCGTCGGGGGTTAAAAATGTGATAAAAGATATCATCTAGGATATCTATCCAAGATAAAGATAAATAATTTATTGTCATTAAAAAAATAAGTATATATGGTTTTTTACGTAAAAAATAAGCAAGTATAGAACTTATAAGCAGAAAAAAACTTTATAAAGGAAGTCAACGATTTTTTATATTAAATAACACAATAATTAACTTAATAAGCCTTTGTCATTGTTTATAAGTAGTGTCGTATTAGGTTAAATCGTTTACTCTAATACCTATAGATAAATGTCCCGCGGTTTTACGCGCATAGTTCCCGATCCCGTGGGAATTTCGGGATATAACATAGCCTATGTCCTCCTCCGGACTATAAGCTACCCCTGTACCAAATTTCAAGTCAATCGGTTCAGTAGTTTAGCCGTGAAAAGGTAACAGACAGTAACTTTCGCATTTAAATATTGGTAAGGACTAGTAGCGCCCCGCGATTTAGCCCGCGTTATCTCCTCTCCTATTGGTCGTAGCGTGATGTTATATAGCCTATAGCCTGCCTCGATAAATGGACTATCTAACACTGAAAGATTTTTTCAAATCGGACCAGTAGTTCCTGAGATTAGCACGTACAAACAAACTCTTCAACTTTATAATCTACTACATAAAAATAAGTCGGGTTTTCCTTCCTGACGCTATAACTCCAGAACGCGCGAACCGATTTCCACGGTTTTGCATTCGTTGGAAAGGTCTCGGGCTCCGTGAGGTTTATAGCACTATAGTTTATCCCTGTATTCCCACGGGTATGGGAACTACACGAGTGAAACCGCGGAGCGCTGCTAGTATTAGTATAGATATGATGTCGTCATATGCTTACAAAACTAGAATACATAGTGGATAATATAGGTAATAATGTAATTGGAATTGTCATACATAATACTATGTAATAAATAACAATTATTATATATTACCTGCTATGTCATGGCTTATACATAACTAGGTAAATTAATAGGTTTCTTCACTACATAGTATAAAACAAAGTCGCTTTCTCTGTCCATATGTATGCTTACATCTTTAAACTACGCAACGGATTTTGATGCGGCGCCCCGCGGTTTCATGCGCGTAAATCTCGTTCCCGTAGGAATATGGGGATAAAATGATGCTAAATACCTTCCCACTGAATCACTCTATCTATTAAAATAAACCGCATCAAAATCCGTTGCGTAGTTTTAAAGATCTTAGAATACATAGGGACTGAGAGAGCGACTTTGTTTTATACTATGTAGTGATAAGTACCTTCTTATTTTAACTAAGTACTTATACCAATATTATAAAGAAAGATTTGATGATTTGTCAAGATTTAACTTAAAAACTAATCAACCGATTATAAAAAAACATTCACCATTAGAAAGTTAAACCTTTGGGAGTAAAATATGCTATATTATATCCCCACAGGAACAGGAACTACGCGGGTAAAACCGCGACACGTTACTAGTGTTATTTTCGCTAAGTTACTCTTCTAAACTAAGTTTTTGTTAACCGAATGTCCTTATCTGAGTAATTAACTTAAACCTTTAATGAAAAAATATGGAGGCAGAATGCAGTAGTCATTGGCTCAGAAAAATATTCATCAGACAAAAAATCGAGCACAAAGAATTCAGGGCATGCCTTGATATAAACGTCACTTACCTTGCAAGACGTCGTCCACAGCTAAATGTTCATATAACCTATAATATTATGTTTTATTTAATGTAGCACAACACAAAACACAAAATTATAATTGATTTTCAAATAAAAACACAAATTTTCATATTTTGACGTGTCATTTAATGTCAGCTGTCAAAATTTCCCGCCACTTTTGTCGTTTATTTTTTTTTCGGGAAGGTTTCTTTCGTTCGTTTTTTAAAAGAGGTTTTAGTCGACGCGTGTAGGACGGTGGGTAACGCGGCGTACACTGATATTTTACAACTACTTTCCAATTCAATCTTACACTGCTTCCCGAGTGACCAACATAAATGAGAAACTGTACAATACTTTCTACACCTTATCTCACAGTTCTAAGACTCAAAATTGCGCAATAATTACCTTTTTAAAGCAAAAAAATAACGTGGTTTTACATGCAGGAATGCAATATTTAAAAAGTACTTATGCCGAGGCAATAAGTGTTATTTTGTAACCGACAAAGTTGATTAAGCAAATAAGTTTGTGAGGAAATGCAAATATGATGAAAAGATTGTTTTATTTTCGCTTTATGAGAATGGAGTTGGTGTATTATCCTAACTAATATTATAAATGCGAAAGTAACTCTGTCTGTCTGTTACCTTTTCACGGCTAAACTACTGAACCGATTGATTTGAAATTTGGTACAAGGGTAGCTTATAGTCCGGGAAAGGACATAGGATACTTTTTATATAACGTAGGTGTAGTACTGAGGAAGGATTTAACACTGATTGACTGACTGACAACACACAGTCTAAACCGGTGTGTCTAGAAGTATGGAATATTGTACAGGAGTTCCTTATATAACGTAGGTGTAGTACTGAGGAAGGATTTAACACTGACTGACTGACTGACAACACACAGTCTAAACCGGTGTGTCTAGAAGTATGGAATATTGTACAGGAGTTCCTTATATAACGTAGGTGTAGTACTGAGGAAGGATTTAACACTGACTGACTAAACTACACATCTTCCGTTACTGAGTTATGTACTGACTGACTGACTGACAGACAACGCACAGCCGAAACTACTGGTCGTAGAGAGCTGAAAGGCACGTGTGTTTGTTGGGGGGAGTAGGCTACCACTAAGAGAGGATTTTGGAAGATTCCCCCTCTAGGGGAGAAAAGGGGGAAAATCCAAATTCTGCCGGAAGTCATTATTCCACGCGGACGAAGTAGCGGGCAAAAGCTAGTGTAATATAAAGCTGTAGAGTTTGTTTGTTTGGTTGAACGCGCTAATCTCAGGAACTACTGGTCCGATTTGAAAAAATCGTTCAGTTCAGTTCTTTCAGTGGAAGGGTATATTATTATTCCCACGGGAACGGGAACTGTGGTAAAACAGCGGTGCTAGTAGTAAGTATATTAAAGTCTAAAGTCTAGTCAAACACCTACTGCAGTGTCCATTAAGTCCAGATTCTTGCACCCAGCCCCCCTAGCATGACTGTGCGTGATAAATGATATGGACACCACGAAATAATATCGATTTCGCGAGCATGACCAAATGAATATGGCGTGGTACGATTTGATAAAATTAAATATGGCGGCTATATTTATTATATTTTGACAGTTGGATGTCAATAGTATATCGATTTCGCGAGCATGACCAAATGAATATGGCGTAGTACGATTTGACAAAATTAAATATGGTGGCTATATTTATTATATTTTGACAGTTGGATGTCAATAGTATATCGATTTCGCGAGCATGACCAAATGAATATGGCGTAGTACGATTTGACAAAATTAAATATGGTGGCTATATTTATTATATTTTGACATTTGGATGTCAATAGTATATCGATTTCGCGAGCATGACCAAATGTCATAAAATTAATCATGTGGTAAAATTCAATATGGCGGGTATTTTAATCAAATTTTCAGTTGGATGTCAATAAATAGCTGTATCTATCGCGTTTTCGAAGTCATGCTAGCCTGGCTGGATGATCCCATGTCGTGGCAGCCCAACGCCATCGAGGTGGCTATTCACTGGTGCCAGTCACATTTGAATCAGTCTCATCTATCGATACGAAGAAGTCTAAAATGTTCTCATTATAAATCAGTCGGGTGTGTTATGTGTGATAAATTAGCAAATTTACTAAGTTATAACATATTCATTCCCTCCATCATCTCATTACAGTAACTGACCTCTAAGTTAGTAACTTGTATCTAGGGTATCAGAAACTACGCACACACTCACACACACACCCAGACCGAGACAAACATTTGTGGTTCACACAAATATTCACCCCGCACGGGAATCGAACAACCTTACGGATGGTAGTCCGGCATGGTGACCACTCTGCCATCGAGGTCGTCATATAACTACATATATCTATACTTACATTAACCAAAATGGAAGAATATGGTGGTTAAGAAATTCAGTTGGGGAAGATTCCGGTTATTGGAGTTTCCGATTAGGGAAATTTCCGATTGGGGAAGTTTCCTATTCGAGAATATTCGATTGGGGAACTTCAGCTTCATAATATTAGTGTTAGGTTTATTTAAATTAAAATGTACGAGTATGTCTAATTTTATTTATCTGTTTATATTAACTTATGATGTCCCACTGCTGGGCAAAGGTCTCCCCCATATATATTTCCAGCTCTCTCTTTCTAATGCTACCAGTGGCCAATTATCACTGACTGGCATGGCGCGAAACACAATGAGGAGGGTAGTTGACGGAGACGAATGCGCGGGATGTCTTGGCGTTGCGAGTCAGTGTTGGTCGTATCCATGAAGGTAAAAATGGAGTCCACACTTCCAATACCTACTTGAAGCATACCTATATGTATCACCATCGCGTCTCTGTGGGCAGGCTCTCTCTTTCTAACTAAGGTAACCTCTAGAAAGAGAGAGTCTGACTAAAAAGAGAGATCGGCCCACAGAGACGTAGGTATTTGACTCAAGCTGTTGTTCCAAGTTTGGGCTCCATTTTTTACCTACGATTTCATGGCCGTATCGTGGAAACAATAAGTAGTGTTATCCGAGTTGTTTGAGAGTTTTACCGGTTTTGGAATTTGGTGGTGTAAAATACAAAGTGTGTACCTTAGATAATCTATGTACGGATAGAATCTGCGCTATCAACCGCGTGTCCATTTTATGTAAAGTGTCAGTGTCTACAACTGCTACTAGGGAAGTGCTTAGTAGTATAGAGCATATCGATAAAAACTTGCTCATAACTATATAAATGAGAACTTTTTAATAATAAAAAATAATTTATGATTAAATTATATGCTTTATTGAAGATGGACATAAGTATATAATATTTTTAATGAAGTATATTAATGATCTTTCGAAAATAAAAATAATCAAAACAACAGTGAAAATAAATCCAACGAACATATTAATACAACATAATATAAAACAATAACAAAATGGCTCGAAAAACTTGGAAATTAATAAAATCAAAACAAAAATGCAATTTTAATCTTACAAAATATTGACTTAGGGCCTATTTCACGATCTTCAAGTAAAGTTACTCACCAAGTAAAGTCAATCTTGTCTCTTTCTTACTTTATACAGGGTTACTGGTTAAGTCGACCTATTCCCGTCAAGGGCGTGTAGTGTACATCGTTTCTGACTGATTTCCCCATGAAACACCCTACACTAAACCTTACCGTTTTTGAGATATTTCAATTTACTTGTTTTTATAAAAATCACCGGATCTTCGGCTATAAGCTTAGATATTTTCAAATGCGTATGTCTTATTATTACTATTACTTGATTTTAACGTTTAAAATAAGGTGCTTTGTGACCCCAATAACAAATATTGTACCTAAAATGAATAAATAAGTAGTTGTAGACGATTAAAACTTATAAAAAATAATACAAATCAGAAAGTTTATTTCTCGTTCAAGGATATCTAGAAAAAAAAAATATGGCACCTGTTTGGCAGATATACCTAAAAATATCTACGTTTCATCAGCTATCCATCGAGGTATAACAATCTAGGGTTTTCAATCAATCAACAATCGAAATTTTGTACAAAACATGTAGTTTTATAGGCTACTGGGGAGGATAAATAAAACAATAGGTCAGCATACAGAACAAGATATTAAACTTATTAAACTTTTAAGTACTACACACACCATTTTTGAGTCTAAATTTCGTGTTCGACATGTCCGCCCCTGCGTTGCACACATCTTCGCATTATTTTGCGAAGACCAGTTTTCACTACTCCAGTAGTTAATTTTGTTCTTATTTCATTGGCCGCACTAATGATTCTGTCTATCAGTACTTCAATCGATGAAATTGGGGTAAGTATACTTCAAGTAGGTATTCGAAGTGTGGACTCCATTTTCACCTTAAACTTCATGGATTTGACGACATAATCTGTGATCTATGGCAATATTTGTCAAAATTGCTTGATTTTTCACGTATTTCCATTGGATTTTATTTTTGTCGTAATTAATTAATAATGCATTTCTTTACACTAAAAACAGTTTATATGGGTTATAATGAGCTCCTAAAACACCCCTAAATAAACAGCATCATTAAATTCAGGTACCGGAGATCTATAGTCTTACAATGTTCAAAGTATCGACCATATTTATCGACACATTTGTTGTACATCACTAACTGCTTGGTATAAAACAATACATTAAATATAACTAAATTAAACCTTTGAAATCACAACTATGTACCACCGGTTGAAAGTGATATGATGAAAAGTGTTTATTCTACAAGAGAAATGGATATTTTGCGTTAAAATGAGTTATTTCAGATAAAAAATGCCAACAAAGACTAACATGTGAAAAGATAATTCTGGATTCTTTACTCCTCCTATAGTTGTTCTGGATTTGCAAAACACAGCACAACACGACATAGTTTTAGTATCTCACAAGATTATTAGGCTTTACGATGATATTTTATAACAATTTTATTTTCAAGTATTATACGTCGCAATGTTGTGGCCGGCTAACATGTGAAAATTGGTGTTGACGCAGCGTTGACAAGCTTACATTAGCCTTCTCGTTTGCTCTATATGACGATCCGTGTAATAGAAAGAGAAACTCGATAATGTTGACAGATTAACGTCAGCTCTAAGGCGGCTTCTTCAGAGACCAGAGAGAATCTTGGTCGTGATCCTTATTCTATGGTGTGTACTGTACATTCTAGAATAATAAAGGATTGATTGAGGAGTTTTATTACATTAGTAAGTATAGGTTTCTTTTCTGTTTCGGAAAATGACACGTATTTTCGAATAGTGTTACAAGGAAATAAATAACAAAACAACATTTGATAAAATAATTAAGTATATTTATTTACAAAATAATGTACTTATGTGCTTAAATAAAATGTAAGTAAGTATATAAATTATAATTAAAAGATTATGTATAAAAAAAGCTTAAATTATGAATAAATAATTAAAAAATACTGTCATGGTTCACTTTAAATTCTTTCTGCAGAAATAAAACCTCTTTAATATTTTGAAAATAACAAATATCTATATTATAGTGCCACAAATCCACAATGTTTTCTGTGCCGGCGGCCAAAATTGTAAGCTCCTATTGTCATTGTGACTCTAATGTCATTTGGATACATTATCACTACATAGTATAAAACAAAGTCGCTTTCTCTGTCCCTATGTATGCTTACATCTTTAAAACTACGCAACGGATTTTGATGCGATTTGTTTTAATAGATAGAGTGATTCAGTGGGAAGGTTTTTAGCATAATTTTATCCCCATATTCCTACGGGAACGGGAACTACGCGGGTGAAACCGCGTTTTCAATAAACTGACAACCAAAAGATGCGATTACAGCGACGCTGGCACCGGCACAGGAAATATTGACACAGCAAATAATGTTATTAAAAACTACCCTTCAGAAAGATTTTTATCATGCAATTTCATATGTATTTTCAAACTACTGCTCACAGAAAACTGTTTATCACACAAAGTACAATCAAAAACTCTCTCCTCTGTATGTATTTTCATATGTTTCGACAGATTTCCGATCTGCTTATCACAAATTTTGCATGTATATGCTTTTGCGCCTGTATGCACTCGTAAATGACGTTTTAATTGGCCAGCTTCTCTGAAACATCGTTTGCAAATCTCACAAGAAAATGGCTTAACGCCTGTATGTACACGCATATGGATTTTCAAATAACCATTATCAGAAAACGCCTTTCTGCACACTTTGCACGAAAACGGCTTTTCGCCTGTATGAGTTCTTTGGTGCAATTTAAAACTGGCCATTTGAGCGAATTGTCGGTCGCAAAAACTGCACGAATATGGCTTGAAACCTGTATGAATCCGCTTATGGACCTTCAAAGTTGTATAAGCCGTGAAATTTTTGTTGCAAATTTCGCAGGAGAACGGCTTTTCGCCTGTATGTAGTCTTTCATGGATACCCAAATAACTTTTGCTTGAGAATTTTTTCTCGCAAATGTTACAAGAATACGCTTTTATTTGGTTATGTATGATATAAATATGTCTTTTTAAGTGCGTTTTTTGGGGAAATCTTCGTCCACAAACGTCACATATATAAGGTTTTTCGCCTGTGTGTGTGTACATATGTGACTTTAATGTTTGATTATGACCAAAATTCCTACTACATACGCTACATTGATATTTTTTCTCACCTGTATGTATTTTCAAATGCTCTTTAAGACCTTTTTTGCGTTGAAACTCTTTATCACAGATATTACATTTAAATTTCTGAAGAAAATGCGTACTTAAATGTTTTTTTAACAAGCGTGCTTTTTCGAAGTTCTTTTTGCAAATCGTACAAGGATAAGTGTTGCCATCTCTGTGTGAAATTGTAAAGTGTTTCGTTAACTCCCGATTTGTGGGGTAATTTTCCCCGCAGAGATGGCAAGGGTAGTTTTTCTCCCCGGAATGTATTTTCATGTGGACCTCTAGCGAGCCGATGTATGTGAATTCCTTTGAACAGACATTGCAGGATATTCTTTTCTTTATTTTGCTTAAAGGTTTTGAGTCATCTGGAAAAAAGGAAAATAAATATAAGGGAAGGTTCATATCTGACGGAACATGCGTCGCGTATTATCGGTCGCTTATATTATTATTATACGTTAACGTATAATCGGTTGAGTGTGAACGGTCAAGTGTTTTTCTATACATTTGTCTGTTCTGGCGTTACGCGACCGATAATACGCGACGCATGTTCCGTCAGATATAAACCTTCCCTTAGATTATTCAAAATTCCAGATAGAAATCTAATTATATTTTGGATAAGCGGTCTATATAAAACCATATTGGTAAAAAACAACAATCATTCCCTCCATCATCTCATTACAGTAACTGACCCCTAACTAAGTCCGTAACTTGTATCTAGGGTATCACAAACTACGGACACACTCATTCACACACACACCCAGACCGAGATAAACATTTGTGGTTCACACAAATATTCACCCCGCACGGGAATCGAAACCGCAACCTGACGGCTGGCAGTCCAGCATGGTGATATAAAATTATAATATTACCATCACTAAACTCGTCGCCGTCAGTCCATTGTCCCGCGGGATTCTCCGGAGACGGGACTAAATCGTCATGCTTCTGGTTATCTGTAAGGAAAACATCTATATATATAAAAATCAATTGCTGTTCGTTAGTCTCGCTAAAACTCGAGAACGGCTGAACGGATTTATCTTATCTTGGTCTTGAAATGTTCGTGGAGGTCTAGGGAATGTTTAAATGGTGAGAAAATTCGGATAATTGCCGGGAACACGGGAACGGGTACTACGCGGGGGAAACCGCGGGGCGCTGCTAGTTTATAAATAATAATAAGTAAAAAACAATACAAGTGGCTTGGTTTTATTGGAAAGAAGATTTAAATTATGTAGACACTAGCAGCGTCCCGTGGTTTCACCCACGTAGTTCCCGTTCCCGTGGGAATTTCGGAATAAGAAATCGGTTCATCCGTTCGGGAGCTATGATGCCACAGACAGACAGATACACACACATACACACACAGACACGTCAAACTTATAACACCCCTCTTTTTGCGTCGGGGGTTAATATCACCCCTCTTTTTGCGTCGGGGGTTAAAAATTGTATTGTTATCAGAACTAAAGCTAAAAACATAAGAACTTTCGCATTTATAACATCAGTAGGATTTTTTAAATAAGTATTTATTTTACTCACCATTGTATTTAATTTCTGTATCTGGATTCTCATTTATAAATTCTTGTTTAAAATCTGAAATTATTTGAAAATATTAAGTTTTATTTAAACTTATTCCTAACTAGCAGCGCCCCGCAGTTTCACCCGCGTAGTTTTCAATTTACCCCCCTTTTCTCCCCCTAAGGGGGGAATGTCCAAAAATCCTCTCTTAGTGGTATCCTACTCCCCCAACAAACACACGAGCCTTTCAGCTCTCTACGACCAGTAGTGTCGGCTGTGCGTTGGCTGTCAGTCAGTACGTCACTCAGTAACGGAAGAGTTTTGTATATACACCCCTATTTTGAAAATATGGTACTTATTAAAATCAGAATATCTGTAGCAGTAACTGAATCCATATATCCAATAAAAATATCAAAAATGATAGTCGATTACTTATCTTTAAAAAATACCAAATAAATGTCGTATTACCAGACGGCACACTAGCTATCAAGTATTCTGTGACGGCTCGGGTCGATGACCGCGCTCAGCTGTGTATCGCAGCGTTCGGTGTAGAATAACAATAAAATTCGGCGGGATTTTGAAAATCTTTGACTTATCATAACTTTTTAAATAAAAGCAAAAGAAAAAAACTAACTTCACTATTATATTGTCACCTGTCGTTTACATTAGCTGTGAGATAAGGTATCGCAATTTCAAAATAAGGGTGTAGATTACAAATACACTTAGCTTTATTGGTCGACCAATACATTGGAAATAAAAAAAAAAACAATATCTTACTTTCAACATCAATTTCTAATTTCATTTCATTATCAGGGTCTGAAATTAAAAAACAATTTAAAAGAAAAACGCAGTTAGAAAACATTAAAAAAATATTTACTACCAACCAAATTAAAGACATTTTTAGAAATTTGTATAATATTTCAATTATTTATTGATTATTAGCGGCGCCCCACGGTTCCCGTTCTCGTAAGAATGTGGGGATAAAATTGCTAAAAACCTTCCCACTGAATCGCTCTATCTATTAAAACAAACCGCATCAAAATCCGTTGCGTAGTTTTAAAGATCTAAGCATACATAGGGACATAGGGACTGAGAGAGCGACTTTGTTTTATACTATGTAGTAACTAGCTGTGCCGTGTATATTGGAATAAAAAGTAGCATAAGTTACACCTACTAACAAAAGCTATCTGCCAGTGAAAGTTCCGTCAAAATCAGTCCAGCTGTTTCTATTAGCCGGAACAAACAGACAGATGGACAAATAATTTTAAAATTGTAGTTCTAGCATGGATCCCGGGCCACCATGGTATACCAGGAAATGAAACCGCTGACTCGTGTGCCAAACAAGCAGTTCAAATTGGCTCTCTTGAACACTATTCTGTCTATTCCCAAGATTTATGCTCCGTTTCCAAATCCTTATTATCACGGGCTTGGTCTAAAGAAAGGCTTCAATCTAAAAAGCTCAAGGGAAGATTTTATGGCGATATTCAGCCCTTAATACCTCCCAAACCCTGGTTTGTTAAAGCTAAATCACAGAATAAAACAATTTGCTCCACTATCTGCAGACTAAGATTGGGACACTCCTGCACCCCTGTCCACCTGGCCAAACTTCGGGTTAGGGATCACTCCCTATGCGAGTGTGGTTTGGAGGAAGGTGACATCGACCACATATTTTTTAACTGTCCGAAACTGCCGCTATCTCTTTATGATATCCTTCCTTCTGACATCCCTCGCCCTGTCTCTATGAAGTCTCTCCTTTCCTCTCTATCCCCCGCTTTTCTAAATACTTTCTGTAAATATCTACATACTAATAAACTAAAATTATAGGTATTTATTCATATAAGTATAACCTATATATATATATTGTATACTCACTATAAGTAAATGCTATAAATATATTATATTAGTACTTTTATGTAATGTATGTACTTATTATATTTTGTGTTTGTCCATAGGTGTAATCAATGATCCTGTTATGTATCAACTAATTGACCGACCAATATCTAGCCTACCGATCAAATTCCTCTGTTTGTTGTTCAACTAATAAAAATACTTGACACTGGCGAAATTGCGACGACAGCCAGCAGAAGCCATAGAAAAGGAATTGAATTAAAATTGTAGTGTAAGTAAACAAATTAATATACTTTGTGTACTGAGGGTACTTGTACTTGCTAACCTTATCACTACATAGTATAAAACAAAATCGCTTTCTATGTCCCTATGTATGCTTAGATCTTTAAAACTACGCAAAGGATTTTGATGCGGTTTGTTAATAGATAGAGTGATTCAGTGGGAAGGTTTATAGCATTTTTATCCCCATATTCCTACGCGAACGGGAACTACGCGGGTGAAACCGCGGGTGGTTATAACATAAGATTGTTAGTCAACGTAGGGTATTTCTATATTCACTTACTTAGATTGTTAATTTGTACCAAGATGGTTGCTACTTAGCTCAATAAATAGTATTCAAGTTATTTCGTGTTTTACTGGACATAATAAAAATATAAAAATGTATGTAAGTAAGTACTGTAATAATACTTTTTTATATGTATAGATAATAAGGTTTTTCAACATTAATAAGTGCGTCTTGATGGCCTACCCTAAATGATTGAAATTTGAATTACCACGGACTACAGACTATATTAATGACCGGGATGTTTGGCATTAAATTTCTGCACACGCAACCTCAGTATACTATTTTTAGTTTTTGACCTATGTAATTATTTTACTTCTATATTTATAGATTTTTTTTATATTATTTTTTGACATGTTTTTTTTATTTTTGACATTAGTTATAAGTGACATATGTATTTCATTTTATTTAAAAAAAATACCAACCTGAGTTTCTTGCCGATTCTTCTCGGCTGATGTAATTGTGGTAGATTCAGTGACTTTCATAAGTGCCTCGTTGAGGCCATAATTGAATAAATGATTTTTGAATTTTTGACCACGTACCTGTAACTCTCATGTACATGTCCTTGAACCGTGCTTCGCAGGTCATCACCTGTTGTTTGAATGTGTACGCGTCTTTCAGTCTCGGCTCACAACTTGGACAGATGTGGTACATGTTTGGATGTGGCGGGGACGTTAGCTGAAATATGGTGGTAAGTTAGGGGGATGATAAAGTTAAATATTAGTTAATATGATGACACAATGATATCTTTGATTTACACAAACACTACACATTGAAATAAAACACTTAAACGGATTTTTGTCGTGGTTGTATTTTGTTTTACATTTTCTGACGTTTCGGTTTCTTTACAGAACCCGTGATCACAGAAGACTAAGATGGAAGACGTCTGTACAAAGTATGTCAGAAAATGTAAAACAAAATACAACCACAACAAAAATCTGTTTAAGTTTTTTATTTCAATGATGACATAAGTTTAATATAGTGAAGAGATAATTTCTTATTCATTTGTTTGCGAAGCAAAGATTACATATCTATATATATAAAACTCTTCCGTTACTGAGTGACTGACAGACAACGCACAGCCGAAACTACTTGTTGGGGGGAGTAGGCTACCACTAAGAGAAGATTTTTGGAAATTCTTCTCCTAAGGGGAGAAAAGGGGGTAAATTGAAAACTAATGGATGTTTAGCATGGCTTTAATTTAGTGGTATATTTCAGATTCTTTGTGAAATCCGTGAACACAGAAGGATGAGAGAAAAATTAAAAGTAAGTACCTTTTTTTTAGTTATCATGGTTATTAGCACTCAAATTATTATAATTAACGGGATATTTACCATGTATATTATTTGTTTCGAGTTTCCGATAATTCGACGCTGGTGCAAGCGCCATGATCACGGATGAACTGTTCATCCCTGATCATGGAAACTCGAAACAAATAATATACATGGTAAATATCGCGTTAATTATAATAATTTGAGTAAGTGCCTACCTACTAGATAATATCATTATATCTTTATATCATAAAGTCTGCATATCTTTTAAACTACGCAACGGATTTTAATGCGGTTTTCGGCAATTGATAGAGTGATTCAGGGGGAAGGTTTGTACGAATAATTATTTTTATAAAAACCTAAATATATTATGTAAAACATCGAAAATCAAAGTTAGCCACATAGTGTACTGTCATAGTGTACTGTCATGATAATAGTTATGATTTTAACACCAAAATAGCCATTTATGAACTAAAAAATATAGTAAATACAAAGAATAATAATTAAATAAACAATACTTACCATAATATCGAATGTATTTTGTAATATTAAAGAAAATAATTCGAATTTTTCATCGTAATGAAATCTCGCTTCTAAACTCTTGAAATTGCCTTGCGAATGACAAAAACGGCAGAGACTACCAGACACCCACGATTCAGACATATTTATATTATATTTTCATTTAAAATCATTGAAAAATTCACAAAATAAATAATTATTTGGATGCGTAAGCAAACTTTTACCAAATGTACAGTGTTGCCAGCTGTTTGACAGCTTTCTCCCTAAAAATTTATAGAAATAAAAAATGATTTTCCTAATTATAAACCTAAACTCGCCCAATTAATGGCGATGTATTTATTTGAAATATAATTAAATAAATTAATAACATTTTTGGACCTAATACAAGTTATTCAGTATAAAATATTTGTTGACGAAATAAAATTCTATCAGGTATTTAACATTTTTTCATTTACTTACCATCCTGCGTCTTTTAATAAATGAATAATTGTTGAATAAGTGAAAAACAATTTAACCCTTACAATATTTTCTGCTAAATATGTGGAATTAACTCTACGTTGGCAATACTGAGTAAGTAGGGTAAATGGTACTATATCCGATCGACATGTAAATGTGTCGTAACAAAATGTTTAGCTCTATATAACATTTTATTATTTTAATAATTCTTTGAACATTTATTATACAGTATTATTATAAAAATATTGAAAGTTCGATTCAAAATAAAATACCTTGATATATTTGTATGTATTGATTTTAAAACCTAAATCTAGCCACATTAACCGCCGAATATTGGTACATTTACCCTACGTTGTTATGTCAAATAGTGATGTAACTGACGTATTGAATTTTTTGTTGAGTATCGAACAATATCAATTAGTCGATTATACAAAATCGAATTACCATCAATCATGAATAAAGTTATAAACAATTAAATTTCTTAAGCTTATTTTTATAAAATTGTGGGTATTTTGGTTCAAAAAATATAAATAAAATAAAAAACATGTCAATTTACGAAATAGTTTATTCAAATTCTTCTCTGTAACAAAGTTTCTCGTTACTAACTACGCAGTTGTAAGTACACATGCGTGAAGCGCTGTAGTGATTATAATCTCTTGCGTTTTGCGCCCGGCCGGCATTGGCGGCAAGTCTGCTTGAGAATGCAGACGCTTTTGTAAAACGTGTACCCTAATTCGCCGATAAAAGTAAACCGTAGTTTATCTAAGTATTTAAACAGGGAAGTAAAAGCTAAGCTTTACGAGGGCTTGCAAGTTGCAAACTTTTTAAACCCGCCTTTTGTACGCGGCATAAATACCTCTTTAATTTACAAAATAATATTATAAGTAACTAGCTGCGCCCCGCGGTTTCACACGCGTAGTTTCCGTTCCCGTAGGAATTTCGGGATGAAAAATAGATGTTAGCCGATTCTCAGACCTACTGAATATGCTCACAAAATTTCATGAGAATCGGTCAAGCCGTTTCGGAGGAGTACGGGAACGAACATTGTGACACGAGAATTTTATATATTAGAAGATGATTTTCTTTGCATCTAAACATTAATTGAAATAACCTAAATACCTATATATTATTTTATCTTCATTCGTTGTATGTGTCCTGCAAGTTTTTCCCTGCGTTGACTATTTTGAGATACAATGTATCCTATGTGTTATTCCTGGTTTTAAACATCTGTACCATTCGTCTTCATCGGTTAAATAGTTTTTGCGTGAAAGATTAACAAACATCAATACAAACTTTCGCGTTTATAATATTACTAGCCGCGCCACGCGGTTTCACCCGCGTAGTTCCCGTTCCCGTTGGAATATGAGGATAAAATTTTGCTAAAAACCTTCCCACTGAATCACTCTATCTATTAAAACAAACCGCATCAAAATCCGTTGCGTAGTTTTAAAGATCTACGCATACATAGGGACAGAGAAAGCGACTTTGTTTTATGGCTGTTGCTAGGCGTCCGCTAGAATGGACGTTTAATATAATGTCATTCGTTCGCTAGTCGGATGAATAAGATTATATTAGTCGACCGTAAATTTTTCATTATGAATTAAATATCTTCTTGTATAATTTTATTCGTCCGAATTACTAGACGAATAGACACTTCGTTGTTTTATTTTATACTATATGTAATGTAGTCATTAGTACAGTACGTACTTACCTATACAAAAATGTATTTGAATTGTAACTCTATTCAAAACACCTTTTCTAAGATACACGAGACGACAATGATTTAAATATCTGAATACGTTACCATATTTAACGATTAGGGCCCTGCGGTTTCACCCACATAGTTCCCGTTCCCGTAAGAAAACGGGGATAAAATATAGCTAATGTTACTCAGGGTGAATGTAGCTTTCTAATGGTGAAAGATTTTTTGAAATCGGTTCAGTAGTTTCGGAGCATATTCGTGACAAACAAATCTTTTTTTTTAGCTTATGTATCATTTATTAAAATGGAACTCGCAAAGGCGCAATGGGTACATCGACCATTTAAAATATACGTAGACTAGAAACATGAAGTTAAAGGTAAAAATGGAGTCCACACTTCGAATACCTACTTGAAGCATACCTATATGTTTCACTATCGCGTCTCTGTGGGCAGGCTCTCTCTTTCTAACTAAGGTAACCTCTAGAAAGAGAAGGTCTGACTAAAATGAGAGATAGGCCCACAGAGACGTAGGTATTTGACTCAAGCTGTTGTTCCAAGTGTGGGCTCCATTTTTTACCTACAATTAGAGGCCACATTTGATAGAGCAATGACACTCTAAGCTCTAAGCAAGAAAATCAATAAACATTTTAAGGTAATCTTTAAAGGTTTTTCATTCTAATTACTTTTACTTCAGTGATAATATGATAGGTATAGAAACTTTAATTGATTTTAATGATGTAAATGTTTATCAGCTGTGCCCCGCAGTTTCACAAAATTGGCCTACTCCGCCCAACTCGGCTCGAAATTCGCCCAAAAACTTACGGTCTTACCACAAAACGAAGTCTAAATTTGAAACATAATTTAAAATGATTTTTACAAAAAATTGTACCACAAATCGATGTCTACCTCTAAAATTGGTTTACGCAGTGTCTGAAATGACAGTCTACCTAAAAACTCTGATGCCCTTGTCTAAAGCTATTTCTAAAATGGCCGCCTGAATTTGTATCAGCTGATTTGAAACGTCAACGTGATTTTATATCGATTATGATATTATGACCTCTTTAGTTTGTTATTCAGCCTCTTTGCTATATTGTTACTACAAGGTGCCGCTTGATGGCGCTAGTGCACAAACTCCAAAACGGCGAAAATATGAAAAGATGTAAAACAACTGTTCGAAACGTATTAATGTAATTATATTCTAATGAAAGAACTGCATTGTGTCATTGAATTCAATTTATTTAATTAGACAATAAGTACATTATATTCTAAGAGAGACCCCTCTCGAGACCCTACCTCCCGTGCTAGTTACAAACTGTGTTACGGTAAGGTAAGGCCTCTCAAACCACGCGCACATATAAAATCATTCAAATATATGAGGAACATGTCCGTGTACTTCGTAGGTACTTGAAGTAAACGATACGGTGCAGGTAGGCTCCACAACACGTAAGGTGACCTCTGTTGCTGTAGCAGGGGCGATACCACGTCGGTTACGGGACGGATACGGTCGACATTCCTCTCCACCAGGGTGAAGCCATCCACGTCGCCTTTCTTTGCTGCACTGACTGCTGTTCGCTGTTTCTTCGGTGCAGCTACGCTCTTAACCTCAATAGTAAGCACCAGATGAGGCTTGTTGGGTAGCTCACGTAACTCGCCTTTGTTGATAGTAGTGACAAAATGATTATTCTGCCGAACATTGAGGCAGTTGTTGCGGCACGACACGACTGCTCATGTTTTCGGTACAAACGCAACGCAACGGTACACATCCATTAATTGCTACTCTGCATGTTTTAACTATTTAAAATTGTACGAAAATATAAAATTAAACATAACGTCGATTGAATAAATAGTCACACATGACATAAGTCAGTCAGACAACGTCGATCAACAGTCAATTCAAAAAACGTTCCTTTACGGATTAAACGATCTTTGAGAATGAAAATATCAAGTAATTAGTTCACTGTTTCTTCAATCAACAATTATATTTATAGACAATAATACTTTTAAAAATAAATTATATCAATTAATAACTTAATTCAATAATTATTATCAACTTTTGAGATACATTTGTTTATGTTGTACTCAACTTGTCCTGCATATAACGTAACGCGTTTATGTATTGCCATACGTATTTTATTAAAACCAGAGAGAAACAGTATCGTGATCCTTATTCTATGAGTAAAACGATTTTTCTCAAGATAAGAGCAAGACAACGATTTGTGGTAAGAAAAATTCAAACACGGTCTAACATGCCAAAAACGTGTTTGACTGAAGAGTGGTCTAGAGAGTGTTTAAACATCGATTTATGGTAAGACGGTTAGTGTTCCAAATCCGGTTTTAAGTGTGCGGAATCGATTAGGCATATCAAAACTATACAAAATCCGTTAAAACAGCGCGAAAATACGAAATTATAATTTTCGCCCACATACGGCCATATGGCCCCAACTCGGCTCGAAATTCGCCCAAAAACTTAGTGTTCCAAATCCGGTTTTAAGTGTGCGGAATCGATTAGGCATATCAAAACTATACAAAATCCGTTAAAACAGCGCGAAAATACGAAATTATAATTTTCGCCCACATACGGCCATATGGCCCCAACTCGGCTCGAAATTCGCCCAAAAACTTAGTGTTCCAAATCCGGTTTTAAGTGTGCGGAATCGATTAGGCATATCAAAACTATACAAAATCCGTTAAAACAGCGCGAAAATATGAAATTATAATTTTCGCCCACATACGCCCATATGGCCCCAACTCGGCTCGAAATTCGCCCAAAAACTTAGTGTTCCAAATCCGGTTTTAAGAGTGCGGAATCGATTAGGCATATCAAAACTATACAAAATCCGTTAAAACAGCGGGAAAATACGAAATTATAATTTTCGCCCACATCCGCCCATATGGCCCCAACTCGGCTCGAAATTCGCCCAAAAACTTAGTGTTCCAAATCCGGTTTTAAGAGTGCGGAATCGATTAGGCATATCAAAACTATACAAAATCCGTTAAAACAGCGGGAAAATACGAAATTATAATTTTCGCCCACTTACGGCCATATGGCCCCAACTCGGCTCGAAATTCGCCCAAAAACTTAGTGTTCCAAATCCGGTTTTAAGTGTGCGGAATCGATTAGGCATATCGAAACTATACAAAATCCGTTAAAACAGCGCGAAAATACGAAATTATAATTTTCGCCCACATACGGCCATATGACCCCAACTCGGCTCGAAATTCGCCCAAAAACTTTGTGTTCCAAATCCGGTTTTAAGTGTGCGGAATCGATTAGGCATATCAAAACTATACAAAATCCGTTAAAACAGCGCGAAAATACGAAATTATAATTTTCGCCCACATACGGCCATATGGCCCCAACTCGGCTCGAAATTCGCCCAAAAACTTAGTGTTCCAAATCCGGTTTTAAGAGTGCGGAATCGATTAGGCATATCAAAACTATACAAAATCCGTTAAAACAGCGCGAAAATACGAAATTATAATTTTCGCACACATACGGCCATATGGCCCCAACTCGGCTCGAAATTCGCCCAAAAACTTAGTGTTCCAAATCAGGTTTTAAGAATGCGGAATCGATTAGGCATATCAAAACTATACAAAATCCGTTAAAACAGCGCGAAAATACGAAATTATAATTTTCGCCCACATACGGCCATATGACCCCAACTCGGCTCGAAATTCGCCCAAAAACTTAGTGTTCCAAATCCGGTTTTAAGTGTGCGGAATCGATTAGGCATATCGAAACTATACAAAATCCGTTAAAACAGCGCGAAAATACGAAATTATAATTTTCGCCCACATACGGCCATATGGCCCCAACTCGGCTCGAAATTCGCCCAAAAACTTAGTGTTCCAAATCCGGTTTTAAGTGTGCGGAATCGATTAGGCATATCAAAACTATACAAAATCCGTTAAAACATCGCGAAAATACGAAATTATAATTTTCGGCCACATACGGCCATATGGCCCCAACTCGGCTCGAAATTCGTCCAAAAACTTAGTGTTCCAAATCCGGTTTTAAGTGTGCGGAATCGATTAGACATATCAAAACTATACAAAATCCGTTAAAACAGCGCGAAAATACGAAATTATAATTTTCGCCCACATACGGCCATATGACCCCAACTCGGCTCGAAATTCGCCCAAAAACTTTGTGTTCCAAATCCGGTTTTAAGTGTGCGGAATCGATTAGGCATATCAAAACTATACAAAATCCGTTAAAACAGCGCGAAAATACGAAATTATAATTTTCGCCCACATACGGCCATATGGCCCCAACTCGGCTCGAAATTCGCCCAAAAACTTAGTGTTCCAAATCCGGTTTTAAGAGTGCGGAATCGATTAGGCATATCAAAACTATACAAAATCCGTTAAAACAGCGCGAAAATACGAAATTATAATTTTCGCACACATACGGCCATATGGCCCCAACTCGGCTCGAAATTCGCCCAAAAACTTAGTGTTCCAAATCAGGTTTTAAGAATGCGGAATCGATTAGGCATATCAAAACTATACAAAATCCGTTAAAACAGCGCGAAAATACGAAATTATAATTTTCGCCCACATACGGCCATATGACCCCAACTCGGCTCGAAATTCGCCCAAAAACTTAGTGTTCCAAATCCGGTTTTAAGTGTGCGGAATCGATTAGGCATATCGAAACTATACAAAATCCGTTAAAACAGCGCGAAAATACGAAATTATAATTTTCGCCCACATACGGCCATATGGCCCCAACTCGGCTCGAAATTCGCCCAAAAACTTAGTGTTCCAAATCCGGTTTTAAGTGTGCGGAATCGATTAGGCATATCAAAACTATACAAAATCCGTTAAAACATCGCGAAAATACGAAATTATAATTTTCGCCCACATACGGCCATATGGCCCCAACTCGGCTCGAAATTCGTCCAAAAACTTAGTGTTCCAAATCCGGTTTTAAGTGTGCGGAATCGATTAGACATATCAAAACTATACAAAATCCGTTAAAACAGCGCGAAAATACGAAATTATAATTTTCGCCCACATACGGCCATATGACCCCAACTCGGCTCGAAATTCGCCCAAAAACTTTGTGTTCCAAATCCGGTTTTAAGTGTGCGGAATCGATTAGGCATATCAAAACTATACAAAATCCGTTAAAACAGCGCGAAAATACGAAATTATAATTTTCGCCCACATACGGCCATATGGCCCCAACTCGGCTCGAAATTCGCCCAAAAACTTAGTGTTCCAAATCCGGTTTTAAGAGTGCGGAATCGATTAGGCATATCAAAACTATACAAAATCCGTTAAAACAGCGCGAAAATACGAAATTATAATTTTCGCACACATACGGCCATATGGCCCCAACTCGGCTCGAAATTCGCCCAAAAACTTAGTGTTCCAAATCAGGTTTTAAGAATGCGGAATCGATTAGGCATATCAAAACTATACAAAATCCGTTAAAACAGCGCGAAAATACGAAATTATAATTTTCGCCCACATACGGCCATATGACCCCAACTCGGCTCGAAATTCGCCCAAAAACTTAGTGTTCCAAATCCGGTTTTAAGTGTGCGGAATCGATTAGGCATATCAGAACTATACAAAATCCGTTAAAACAGCGGGAAAATACGAAATTATAATCTTCGCCCACATACGGCCATATGGCCCCAACTCGGCTCGAAATTCGCCCAAAAACTTAGTGTTCCAAATCCGGTTTTAAGTGTGCGGAATCGATTAGGCATATCAAAACTATACAAAATCCGTTAAAACATCGCGAAAATACGAAATTATAATTTTCGCCCACATACGGCCATATGGCCCCAACTCGGCTCGAAATTCGTCCAAAAACTTAGTGTTCCAAATCCGGTTTTAAGTGTGCGGAATCGATTAGACATATCAAAACTATACAAAATCCGTTAAAACAGCGCGAAAATACGAAATTATAATTTTCGCCCACATACGGCCATATGGCCCCAACTCGGCTCGAAATTCGCCCAAAAACTTAGTGTTCCAAATCCGGTTTTAAGAGTGCGGAATCGATAAGGCATATCAAAACTATACAAAATCCGTTAAAACAGCGGGAAAATACGAAATTATAATTTTCGCCCACATACGGCCATATGGCCCCAACTCGGCTCGAAATTCGCCCAAAAACTTAGTGTTCCAAATCCGGTTTTAAGTGTGCGGAATCGATTAGGCATATCAAAACTATACAAAATCCGTTAAAACAGCGCGAAAATACGAAATTATAATTTTCGCCCACATACGCCCATATGGCCCCAACTCGGCTCGAAATTCGCCCAAAAACTTAGTGTTCCAAATCCGGTTTTAAGTGTGCGGAATCGATTAGGCATATCAAAACTATACAAAATCCGTTAAAACAGCGCGAAAATACGAAATTATAATTTTCGCCCACATACGCCCATATGGCCCCAACTCGGCTCGAAATTCGCCCAAAAACTTAGTGTTCCAAATCCGGTTTTAAGTGTGCGGAATCGATTAGGCATATCAAAACTATACAAAATCCGTGAAAACAGCGCGAAAATACGAAATTATAATTTTCGCCCACATACGCCCATATGGCCCCAACTCGGCTCGAAATTCGCCCAAAAACTTAGTGTTCCAAATCCGGTTTTAAGTGTGCGGAATCGATTAGGCATATCAAAACTATACAAAATCCGTTAAAACAGCGCGAAAATACGAAATTATAATCTTCGCCCACATACGCCCATATGGCCCCAACTCGGCTCGAAATTCGCCCAAAAACTTACGGTCTTACCACAAAACGAAGTCTAAATTTGAAACATAGTTTAAAATGATTTTTACAAAAAATTGTACCACAAATCGATGTTTACCTCTAAAATTGGTTTAGGCAGTGTCTGAAATGACAGTCTACCTAACAACTCTGATGCCCTTGTCTAAAGCTATTTCTAAAATGGCCGCCTGAATTTGTATCAGCTGATTTGAAACGTCAACGTGATTTTATATCGATTATGATATTATGACCTCTTTAGTTTGTTATTCAACCTCTTTGCTATATTGTTACTACAAGGTGCCGCTTGATGGCGCTAGTGCACAAACTCCAAAACGGCGAGAATATGAAAAGATGTAAAAAAACTATTCGAAACGTATTAATGTAATTATATTCTAATGAAAGAACTGCATTGTGTCATTGAATTCAATTTATTTAATTAGACAATAAGTACATTATATTCTAAGAGAGACCCCTCTCAAGACCCTACCTCCCGTGCTAGTTACAAACTGTGTTACGGTAAGGTAAGGCCTCTCAAACCACGCGCACATATAAAATCATTCAAATATATGAGGAACATGTCCGTGTACTTCGTAGGTACTTGAAGTAAACGATACGGTGCAGGTAGGCTCCACAACACGTAAGGTGACCTCTGTTGCTGTAGCAGGGGCGATACCACGTCGGTTACGGGACGGATACGGTCGACGTTTCCTCTCCACCAGGGTGAAGCCATCCACGTCGCCTTTCTCTGCTGCACTGACTGTTGTTCGCTGTTTCTTCGGTGCAGCTACGCTCTTAACCTCAATAGTACGCACCAGATGAGGCTTGTTGGGTAGCTCACGTAACTCGCCTTTGTTGATAGTAGTGACAAAATGATTATTCTGCCGAACATTGAGGCAGTTGTTGCGGCACGACACGACTGCTCATGTTTTCGGTACAAACGCAACGCAACGGTACAAATCCATTAATTGCTACTCTGCATGTTTTAACTATTTAAAATTGTACGAAAATATAAAATTAAACACAACGTCGATTGAATAAATAGTCACACATGACATAAGTCAGTCAGACAACGTCGATCAACAGTCAATTTAAAAAACGTTCCTTTACGGATTAAACGATCTTTGAGAATGAAAATATCAAGTAATTAATTCACTGTTTCTTCAATCAACAATTATATTTATAGACAATAATACTTTTAAAAATAAATTATATCAATTAATAACTTAATTCAATAATTATTATCAACTTTTGAGATACATTTGTTTATGTTGTACTCAACTTGTCCTGCATATAACGTAACGCGTTTATGTATTGCCATACGTATTTTATTAAAACCAGAGAGAAACAGTATCGTGATCCTTATTCTATGAGTAAAACCATTTTTCTCAAGACAAGAGCAAGACAACGATTTGTGGTAAGAAAAATTCAAACACGGTCTAACATGCCAAAATCGTGTTTGACTGAAGAGTGGTCTAGAGAGTGTTTAAACATCGATTTATGGTAAGACGGTTAGTGTTCCAAATCCGGTTTTAAGTGTGCGGAATCGATTAGGCATATCAAAACTATACAAAATCCGTTAAAACAGCGCGAAAATACGAAATTATAATCTTCGCCCACATACGCCCATATGGCCCCAACTCGGCTCGAAATTCGCCCAAAAACTTACGGTCTTTCCACAAAACGAAGTCTAAATTTGAAACATAGTTTAAAATGATTTTTACAAAAAATTGTACCACAAATCGATGTTTACCTCTAAAATTGGTTTAGGCAGTGTCTGAAATGACAGTCTACCTAACAACTCTGATGCCCTTGTCTAAAGCTATTTCTAAAATGGCCGCCTGAATTTGTATCAGCTGATTTGAAACGTCAACGTGATTTTATATCGATTATGATATTATGACCTCTTTAGTTTGTTATTCAACCTCTTTGCTATATTGTTACTACAAGGTGCCGCTTGATGGCGCTAGTGCACAAACTCCAAAACGGCGAGAATATGAAAAGATGTAAAAAAACTATTCGAAACGTATTAATGTAATTATATTCTAATGAAAGAACTGCATTGTGTCATTGAATTCAATTTATTTAATTAGACAATAAGTACATTATATTCTAAGAGAGACCCCTCTCAAGACCCTACCTCCCGTGCTAGTTACAAACTGTGTTACGGTAAGGTAAGGCCTCTCAAACCACGCGCACATATAAAATCATTCAAATATATGAGGAACATGTCCGTGTACTTCGTAGGTACTTGAAGTAAACGATACGGTGCAGGTAGGCTCCACAACACGTAAGGTGACCTCTGTTGCTGTAGCAGGGGCGATACCACGTCGGTTACGGGACGGATACGGTCGACGTTTCCTCTCCACCAGGGTGAAGCCATCCACGTCGCCTTTCTCTGCTGCACTGACTGTTGTTCGCTGTTTCTTCGGTGCAGCTACGCTCTTAACCTCAATAGTACGCACCAGATGAGGCTTGTTGGGTAGCTCACGTAACTCGCCTTTGTTGATAGTAGTGACAAAATGATTATTCTGCCGAACATTGAGGCAGTTGTTGCGGCACGACACGACTGCTCATGTTTTCGGTACAAACGCAACGCAACGGTACAAATCCATTAATTGCTACTCTGCATGCTTTAACTATTTAAAATTGTACGAAAATATAAAATTAAACACAACGTCGATTGAATAAATAGTCACACATGACATAAGTCAGTCAGACAACGTCGATCAACAGTCAATTTAAAAAACGTTCCTTTACGGATTAAACGATCTTTGAGAATGAAAATATCAAGTAATTAATTCACTGTTTCTTCAATCAACAATTATATTTATAGACAATAATACTTTTAAAAATAAATTATATCAATTAATAACTTAATTCAATAATTATTATCAACTTTTGAGATACATTTGTTTATGTTGTACTCAACTTGTCCTGCATATAACGTAACGCGTTTATGTATTGCCATACGTATTTTATTAAAACCAGAGAGAAACAGTATCGTGATCCTTATTCTATGAGTAAAACCATTTTTCTCAAGACAAGAGCAAGACAACGATTTGTGGTAAGAAAAATTCAAACACGGTCTAACATGCCAAAATCGTGTTTGACTGAAGAGTGGTCTAGAGAGTGTTTAAACATCGATTTATGGTAAGACGGTTAGTGTTCCAAATCCGGTTTTAAGTGTGCGGAATCGATTAGGCATATCAAAACTATACAAAATCCGTTAAAACAGCGCGAAAATACGAAATTATAATTTTCGCCCACATACGGCCATATGGCCCCAACTCGGCTTGAAATTCGCCCAAAAACTTAGTGTTCCAAATCCGGTTTTAAGTGTGCGGAATCGATTAGGCATATCAAAACTATACAAAATCCGTTAAAACAGCGCGAAAATACGAAATTATAATTTTCGCCCACATACGCCCATATGGCCCCAACTCGGCTCGAAATTCGCCCAAAAACTTAGTGTTCCAAATCCGGTTTTAAGTGTGCGGAATCGATTAGGCATATCAAAACTATACAAAATCCGTTAAAACAGCGCGAAAATACGAAATTATAATTTTCGCCCACATACGCCCATATGGCCCCAACTCGGCTCGAAATTCGCCCAAAAACTTAGTGTTCCAAATCCGGTTTTAAGAGTGCGGAATCGATTAGGCATATCAAAACTATACAAAATCCGTTAAAACAGCGGGAAAATACGAAATTATAATTTTCGCCCACATCCGCCCATATGGCCCCAACTCGGCTCGAAATTCGCCCAAAAACTTAGTGTTCCAAATCCGGTTTTAAGTGTGCGGAATCGATTAGGCATATCGAAACTATACAAAATCCGTTAAAACAGCGCGAAAATACGAAATTATAATTTTCGCCCACATACGGCCATATGGCCCCAACTCGGCTCGAAATTCGCCCAAAAACTTAGTGTTCCAAATCCGGTTTTAAGTGTGCGTAATCGATTAGGCATATCAAAACTATACAAAATCCGTTAAAACAGCGCGAAAATATGAAATTATAATTTTCGCCCACATACGCCCATATGGCCCCAACTCGGCTCGAAATTCGCCCAAAAACTTAGTGTTCCAAATCCGGTTTTAAGAGTGCGGAATCGATAAGGCATATCAAAACTATACAAAATCCGTTAAAACAGCGCGAAAATACGAAATTATAATTTTCGCCCACATACGGCCATATGGCCCCAACTCGGCTCGAAATTCGCCCAAAAACTTAGTGTTCCAAATCCGGTTTTAAGTGTGCGGAATCGATTAGGCATATCAAAACTATACAAAATCCGTTAAAACAGCGGGAAAATACGAAATTATAATTTTCGCCCACATACGCCCATATGGCCCCAACTCGGCTCGAAATTCGCCCAAAAACTTACCGTCTTACCATAAATCGATGTTTAAACACTCTCTAGACCACTCTTCAGTCAAACACGATTTTGGCATGTTAGACCGTGTTTGAATTTTTCTTACCACAAATCGTTGTCTTGCTCTTGTCTTGAGAAAAATGGTTTTACTCATAGAATAAGGGTCACGATACTGTTTCTCTCTGGTTTTAATAAAATACGTATGGCAATACATAAACGCGTTACGTTATATGCAGGACAAGTTGAGTACAACATAAACAAATGTATCTCAAAAGTTGATAATAATTATTGAATTAAGTTATTAATTGATATAATTTATTTTTAAAAGTATTATTGTCTATAAATATAATTGTTGATTGAAGAAACAGTAAACTAATTACTTGATGTTTTCATCCTCAAAGATCGTTTAATCCGTAAACGAAACGTTTTTTGAATTGACTTTTGATCGACGTTGTCTGACTGACTCATGTCATGTGTGACTATTATTTATTCGATCGACGTTGTGTTTAATTTTATATTTTCATACAATTTCAAATAGTTAAAACACGGATACGTAGAAGAGTTGCAATTAATGGATTTGTACCGTTGCGTTGCGTTTGTACCGAAAACACGAGCAGTAGTGTCGTGCCGCAACAACTGCCTCAATGTTCGGCAGAATAATCGTTTTGTCTATCTACTATCAACAAAGGCGAGTTACGAAGTTAGCTGCACCGAAGAAACAGCGAGCAGCAGTCAGTGCAGCGGAGAAAGGCGACGTGGATGGCTTCATCCTGGTGGAGAGGAAACGTCGACCGTATCCGTCCCGTAACCGACGTGGTATCGCCCCTGCTACAGCAACAGAGGTCACCTTACGTGTTGTGGAGCCTACCTGCACCGTATCGTTTACTTCAAGTAGCTACGAAGTACACGGACATGTTCCTCATATATTTGAATGATTTTATATGTGCGCGTGGTTTGAGAGGCCTTACCTTACCGTAACACAGTTTATAACTAGCACGGGAGGTAGGGTCTCGAGAGGGGTCTCTCTTAGAATATAATGTACTTATTGTCTAATTAAATAAATTGAATTCAATGACACAATGCAGTTCTTTTATTAGAATATAATTACATTAATACGTTTCGAATAGTTTTTTTACGTCTTTTCATATTCTCGCCGTTTTGGAGTTTGTGCACTAGCGCCATCAAGCGGCACCTTGTAGTAACAATATAGCAAAGAGGTTGAATAACAAACTAAAGAGGTCATAATATCATAATCGATATAAAATCACGTTGACGTTTCAAATCAGCTGATACAAATTCAGGCGGCCATTTTAGAAATAGCTTTAAACAAGGGCATCAGAGTTTTTAGGTAGACTGTCATTTCAAACACTGCCTAAACCAATTTTAGAGGTAGACATCGATTTGTGGTAAAATTTTTTGTAAAAATCATTTTAAACTATGTTTCAAATTTAGACTTCGTTTTGTGGTAAGACCGTTGCCGTCTTACCATAAATCGATGTTTAAACACTCTTTAGACCACTCTTCAGTCAAACACGATTTTGGCATTTTAGACCGTGTTTGAATTTTTCTTACCACAAATCGTTGTTTTGCTCTTGTCTTGAGAAAAATGGTTTTACTCATAGAATAAGGATCACGATACTGTTTCTCTCTGGTTTTAATAAAATACGTATGGCAATACATAAACGCGTTACGTTATATGCAGGACAAGTTGAGTACAACATAAACAAATGTATCTCAAATGTTGATAATAATTATTGAATTAAGTTATTAATTGATATAATTTATTTTTAAAAGTATTATTGTCTATAAAGATAATTGTTGATTGAAGAAACATTGAACTAATTACTTGATATTTTCATTCTCAAAGATCGTTTAATCCGTAAAGGAACGTTTTTTGAATTGACTGTTGATCGACGTTGTCTGACTGACTTATGTCATGTGTGACTATTCAATCGAAGTTGTGTTTAATTTTATATTTTCGTACAATTTTAAATAGTTAAAACTTGCAGAGTAGCAATTAATGGATTTGTACCGTTGCGTTGCGTTTGTACCGAAAACATGAGCAGTCGTGTCGTGCGCAACAACTGCCTCAATGTTCGGCAGAATAATCATTTTGTCACTACTATCAACAAAGGCGAGTAACGTGAGCTACCCAACAAGCCTCATCTGGTGCGTACTATTGAGGTTAAGAGCGTAGCTGCACCGAAGAAACAGCGAACAGCAGTCAGTGCAGCAGAGAAAGGCGACGTGGATGGCTTCACCCTGGTGGAGAGGAAACGTCGACCGTATCCGTCCCGTAACCGACGTGGTATCGCCCCTGCTACAGCAACAGAGGTCACCTTACGTGTTGTGGAGCCTACCTGCACCGTATCGTTTACTTCAAGTACCGACGAAGTACACGGACATGTTCCTCATATATTTGAATGATTTTATATGTGCGCGTGGTTTGAGAGGCCTTACATTAAATTCGCCCAAAAACTTAGTGTTCCAAATCCGGTTTTAAGTGTGCGGAATCGATTAGGCATATCAAAACTATACAAAATCCGTTAAAACAGCGCGAAAATACGAAATTATAATTTTCGCCCACATACGGCCATATGGCCCCAACTCGGCTCGAAATTCGCCCAAAAACTTAGTGTTCCAAATCCGGTTTTAAGTGTGCGTAATCGATTAGGCATATCAAAACTATACAAAATCCGTTAAAACAGCGCGAAAATACGAAATTATAATTTTCGCCCACATACGGCCATATGGCCCCAACTCGGCTCGAAATTCGCCCAAAAACTTAGTGTTCCAAATCCGGTTTTAAGAGTGCGGAATCGATTAGGCATATCAAAACTATACAAAATCCGTTAAAACAGCGGGAAAATACGAAATTATAATGTTCGCCCACATACGGCCATATGGCCCCAACTCGGCTCGAAATTCGCCCAAAAACTTAGTGTTCCAAATCCGGTTTTAAGTGTGCGTAATCGATTAGGCATATCAAAACTATACAAAATCCGTTAAAACAGCGCGAAAATACGAAATTATAATTTTCGCCCACATACGCCCATATGGCCCCAACTCGGCTCGAAATTCGCCCAAAAACTTAGTGTTCCAAATCCGGTTTTAAGAGTGCGGAATCGATTAGGCATATCAAAACTATACAAAATCCGTTAAAACAGCGCGAAAATACGAAATTATTATTTTCGCCCACATACACCCATATGGCCTCAACTCGGCTCGAAATTCGCCCAAAAACTTAGTGTTCCAAATCCGGTTTTAAGTGTGCGGAATCGATTAGGCATATCAAAACTATACAAAATCCGTAAAAACAGCGCGAAAATACGAAATTATAATTTTCGCCCACATACGGCCATATGGCCCCAACTCGGCTCGAAATTCGCCCAAAAACTTAGTGTTCCAAATCCGGTTTTAAGTGTGCGGAATCGATTAGGCATATCAAAACTATACAAAATCCGTTAAAACAGCGCGAAAATACGAAATTATAATTTTCGCCCACATACGGCCATATGGCCCCAACTCGGCTCGAAATTCGCCCAAAAACTTAGTGTTCCAAATCCGGTTTTAAGTGTGCGGAATCGATTAGGCATATCAAAACTATACAAAATCCGTTAAAACAGCGCGAAAATACGAAATTATAATTTTCGCCCACATACGGCCATATGGCCCCAACTCGGCTCGAAATTCGCCCAAAACCTTAGTGTTCCAAATCCGGTTTAAGTGTGCGGAATCGATTAGGCATATCAAAACTATACAAAATCCGTTAAAACAGCGCGAAAATACGAAATTATAATTTTCGCCCACATACGGCCATATGGCCCCAACTCGGCTCGAAATTCGCCCAAAAACTTAGTGTTCCAAATCCGGTTTTAAGTGTGCGGAATCGATTAGGCATATCAAAACTATACAAAATCCGTTAAAACAGCGCGAAAATACGAAATTATAATTTTCGCCCACATACGGCCATATGGCCCCAACTCGGCTCGAAATTCGCCCAAAAACTTAGTGTTCCAAATCCGGTTTTAAGTGTGCGGAATCGATTAGGCATATCAAAACTATACAAAATCCGTTAAAACAGCGCGAAAATACGAAATTATAATTTTCGCCCACATACGCCCATATGGCCCCAACTCGGCTCGAAATTCGCCCAAAAACTTAGTGTTCCAAATCCGGTTTTAAGTGTGCGTAATCGATTAGGCATATCAAAACTATACAAAATCCGTTAAAACAGCGCGAAAATACGAAATTATAATTTTCGCCCACATACGGCCATATGGCCCCAACTCGGCTCGAAATTCGCCCAAAAACTTAGTGTTCCAAATCCGGTTTTAAGAGTGCGGAATCGATTAGGCATATCAAAACTATACAAAATCCGTTAAAACAGCGGGAAAATACGAAATTATAATGTTCGCCCACATACGGCCATATGGCCCCAACTCGGCTCGAAATTCGCCCAAAAACTTAGTGTTCCAAATCCGGTTTTAAGTGTGCGTAATCGATTAGGCATATCAAAACTATACAAAATCCGTTAAAACAGCGCGAAAATACGAAATTATAATTTTCGCCCACATACGCCCATATGGCCCCAACTCGGCTCGAAATTCGCCCAAAAACTTAGTGTTCCAAATCCGGTTTTAAGAGTGCGGAATCGATTAGGCATATCAAAACTATACAAAATCCGTTAAAACAGCGCGAAAATACGAAATTATAATTTTCGCACACATACGGCCATATGGCCCCAACTCGGCTCGAAATTCGCCCAAAAACTTAGTGTTCCAAATCAGGTTTTAAAAATGCGGAATCGATTAGGCATATCAAAACTATACAAAATCCGTTAAAACAGCGCGAAAATACGAAATTATAATTTTCGCCCACATACGGCCATATGACCCCAACTCGGCTCGAAATTCGCCCAAAAACTTAGTGTTCCAAATCCGGTTTTAAGTGTGCGGAATCGATTAGGCATATCGAAACTATACAAAATCCGTTAAAACAGCGCGAAAATACGAAATTATAATTTTCGCCCACATACGGCCATATGGCCCCAACTCGGCTCGAAATTCGCCCAAAAACTTAGTGTTCCAAATCCGGTTTTAAGTGTGCGGAATCGATTAGGCATATCAAAACTATACAAAATCCGTTAAAACATCGCGAAAATACGAAATTATAATTTTCGCCCACATACGGCCATATGGCCCCAACGCCTCCTGCGCCGCCGCCGACATGGCCATGTACTCCGCCTCTGCGGTGGACAGGGCCACGGTCTGTTGTTTCCTGGAGCCCCATGACACTGCACCACCCTGTAAAATAAAAATATATCCCGTGCACGATTTACGGTCACGGGGGTCACTCGCCCAGTCTGCATCACAATACCCTGTGATATTATCTTGACCATCTTTGGTATAAGTAAGTTTATAATGTTTAGTCCCTTGTAAATATCTCATTACCCTTTTCACGGCAGCCCAGTGCTCACATGTAGGTTCTTTACTGTACCGACTGAGGGCATTCACTGCATATGAGATGTCTGGTCTTGTTCCTTGAGCTACATATAGCAAACAGCCTATGGCATGCTGATAAGGGCAATCATATGGAACTTCATTGCTGTTTTCAAATTTCAAACCAACTTCTATGGGTGTTTTTGCCGGTTTACAATTTTCCATGTTGAATCTCATCAGTATTTCATTTATATACTTTTCCTGGTCTAAAGAAATTGTATCCTTTTCTCTGTTTATGTTTAAACCCACACATTGTTTTGCTTGACCAAGATTTTTCATTTTTAATTTTAAACTTAAGATTTTCTTTAGTTCATCAATTGTATGTAATTGAGGGCTGAAAATCATGATATCATCGACCCAAACTGCAATATAAATTCCTTTGCTGACATCGTAATAAATACAGGGATCAGTTTTTGACTGCTGGATTCCCATTTGTTTCAAGACATTGCTTAGCTTAGCGTTCCACAATCTGCTTGCCTGCTTCAACCCATATATGGACTTAAGTAAGTGGCATACTTGGCCTCCGATCTTGTACATCTCTGGCTGTACCATGTATATGTCTGTATCTATTTTTCCTTGAAGAAATGCTGACACGGCATCCATTTGTTCAATGTGGTAATTGTTCTGTGCTGCCAGAGCAAACAAGTAGCGAATAGAGGTGTATCTTACCACTGGAGAGTAGACTTCTTGGAAATCAATCCCTTTCCTTTGTGCGTATCCTTTTATGACTAGCCTTGCCTTGTATCGAATTATATTTCCCTGTTGGTCAGTTTTCGTTTTAAATACCCATTTACATGGTAGTACCTTTTTGTTGCTGGGAAGATCAACAAGCTGCCAAGTTTTATTTTCTATGAGAGAGTTATATTCCTCATCCATTGCTTTCTTCCACTCACCAGCATGTGATGATGACAGGGCCTCCTCCACACTTTGTGGATCTAGTGTATTTGTATGGAGACAAAGCAATCCTATCTCGTCCTTTTTAGTCTGATTGCGTGGCCTCAACATCATTTTACTTCCATGTTGGTTTTGTAGTGATAATGGTTTTGGATGCTGATAACTATCGTCAAAGTCAGCTGAGTCAGTTTCGTACTCACTAGAATTTTCATCTTCAGATCCTTTCAAAACAGAATCAGTAATTGATCCACTTGACTGAGGATTGATGACAGATTCTTCCTGCTTATTTTGTTCTGAAATAGCACGGTCTTTTAATTTATCTGACTCATCTTCAATTGGTCGGGCTGAAATTGAACATTCATTGGTTTGGTAAACATTTTCAAAGAAAATAACATCCCTGCTCTTCATGACTTGATGTGTTATAGGATCTAGAATGCGGTACCCTTTGGTAGTGTCACAATAGCCCACAAATATCATCTCCTTTGATTTTTTATCCCATTTTAAACGTTTTTCTTTTGGTATATGAACCATTACCTTTGAGCCAAATATCTTAACATGATTCAGTCTGGGTTGCTTTCCCGTCCACATCTTATATGGAGTAGTATTTCCCAGAACCTTAGTTGGTGATCTGTTGACAATATAAGCGGCTGTGGCTACAGCTTCAGCCCAAACTGGTTTTTGTAAATTTGCATAAAATATCATGCACCTTGCCTTTTCTACTAATGTCCGATTCATTCGCTCTGCGAGGCCATTTTGCTGTGGAGTATATGGTGTAGAAGTCTGATGTATAATGCCACATTTAGCCAAATATGAATCAAAATTGGAGTTGCAATATTCTATGCCGTTATCAGTCCTTATCCCTTTAATTGTAAGATTTAATTGGTTCTCTACTTTACTCTTATAGTCCTTGAAAATTTCTAATATATTTTGTTTATCTTTAAGGAAATAAATATGAACCATTCTTGAATAATCGTCAATAAAAGAAATGAAATATTTCATACCTCCATAGGATTTGCATTCCATCGGACCGCATAAATCAGAATGTATCATTTCTAACGGCTTACTTGCTCTGGTTCCACTATGTTTAAAAGGCAGCCTCGTTTGTTTACCCTCGCAGCAGGTGGAACATTTTATATTTTCTTTCGGCGATAACATAACCCCATCAGCACACTCAGGCAATTTCTGAAGAGCTGAAACATTTAGATGTGCCATCCGAAGATGCCATAAATTAATATCGTTTGGATTAATGATGTTATTTGACACCAAATGTGCACTTTCATCATCGTTTACATAGGTGTCTAAAACATATAATTTATTCATTAAGGTAGCTGAGCACAAAGATTTTCCATCTGCATTAAGTATATTACATCCATTCTCATTGAATGACACATTATAACCATTTTTGGTGATTGTGCTCACTGACAATAAATTAGCTGCTAATCCAGGTACATAGAGAACATTTTTCAGTTGAATTTTATTTTGTTCAGAAATTTTAATATTAATGTCTCCGATACATTTCACAGACAACGGCTCCTTGTTGGCAACAGTGATAGTTTTAATAGACGGTTCTCTTATATTGTACATCAAATCTTCGTTGCCAACCATGTGCGCAGAGCACCCGCTGTCAATATACCATTTGTCACTTGGTTTACCTGAAAAAGCTGAAAAAGCAGCAACAAAACTTTCTTGTTTATTGTTATCTTTGGTCACTGCTTTCTTTGCATGTTTGCAGAACTTCCCTATGTGTCCATAGCCATTGCAATTGTAACATCGGGGACCCTTGTATTTATCGGATGACTTTGGCTTCTGCTGACTATTTTTATAATAATTTTTCTTATGATTGGAATAGAATGCACTGCTCGAATCTTCACTTCTCACTTCTTGAAGCAATTTGGTTTTAATGAAATCAGCACAAATTTTAGCACCCGAGTTTTCTAATCCCATAATCATCGGTTTATACTCATCTGATAAACCCGCCAGCATTAAAGTGCCAAGCCATTCGTCATTCACCTCGAAACCTATGTTTCTTAGTTTGTGAGCAGCACTCATGATCCTGTTAACATAATCCTCTATACCGCCGCTTGATTCTAGTGAAGTATTGATCAATTCCTTCAACAAGCCCACTCTTCTGGTTAGCCCATTGTCGTCAAAGGCCCTGTGAAGGCTGTCCCACACCTCTTTGGCAGTATTGCACTCCTGAATATGAACATATATTTGAGTGTTTAACAATAAAATAAGTTTGGACTTGGCCTTGACGTCCTTCACTGGATCGACCCTTTTTCCGGCACTATATTCTATGCAGTCCCACAAGTCTTCATGCTCCAGGTATGTTTTAATACAGAATCTCCATGTCGAGAAATTTTCCCGTCCATTCAATTTCTCGATATTGAACATACTTGAGCTCATCTTAACAGATTTTTCACAAACTCTGTACACGTGCACGCCGGCTACTTAACCTCACTTTTTCGTACTCCTTAATACTTCGGAATTACCCCGGATTTAATATTTGCTAATACGGAACCCAACCACGCTCTGCTACCATGTAGGGGTTTTGTGGGTTTGTAGCAAATAATAAATTATGTAATTTGTATAAAGGTTTAATCAAAAAAGAATGAACCGAAACTACACTTGACATAACAGAAAAGGAAGTAAGCACACACGCGCCACACGAAGGTGGCGGATATTACTTGAACTAAGATTGCGTTCCATTTTCTACATTAGATACTACAATTCGATTAGACATATCAAAACTATACAAAATCCGTTAAAACAGCGCGAAATTACGAAATTATAATTTTCGCCCACATACGGCCATATGGCCCCAACTCGGCTCGAAATTCGCCCAAAAACTTAGTGTTCCAAATCCGGTTTTAAGAGTGCGGAATCGATAAGGCATATCAAAACTATACAAAATCCGTTAAAACAGCGGGAAAATACGAAATTATAATTTTCGCCCACATACGGCCATATGGCTCCAACTCGGCTCGAAATTCGCCCAAAAACTTAGTGTTCCAAATCCGGTTTTAAGTGTGCGGAATCGATTAGGCATATCGAAACTATACAAAATCCGTTAAAACAGCGCGAAAATACGAAATTATAATTTTCGCCCACATACGGCCATATGGCCCCAACTCGGCTCGAAATTCGCCCAAAAACTTAGTGTTCCAAATCCGGTTTTAAGTGTGCGTAATCGATTAGGCATATCAAAACTATACAAAATCCGTTAAAACAGCGCGAAAATACGAAATTATAATTTTCGCCCACATACGCCCATATGGCCCCAACTCGGCTCGAAATTCGCCCAAAAACTTAGTGTTCCAAATCCGGTTTTAAGTGTGCGGAATCGATTAGGCATATCAAAACTATACAAAATCCGTTAAAACAGCGCGAAAATACGAAATTATAATCTTCGCCCACATACGCCCATATGGCCCCAACTCGGCTCGAAATTCGCCCAAAAACTTAGTGTTCCAAATCCGGTTTTAAGTGTGCGGAATCGATTAGGCATATCAAAACTATACAAAATCCGTTAAAACAGCGCGAAAATACGAAATTATAATTTTCGCCCACATACGGCCATATGGCCCCAACTCGGCTTGAAATTCGCCCAAAAACTTAGTGTTCCAAATCCGGTTTTAAGTGTGCGGAATCGATTAGGCATATCAAAACTATACAAAATCCGTTAAAACAGCGCGAAAATACGAAATTATAATTTTCGCCCACATACGCCCATATGGCCCCAACTCGGCTCGAAATTCGCCCAAAAACTTAGTGTTCCAAATCCGGTTTTAAGTGTGCGGAATCGATTAGGCATATCAAAACTATACAAAATCCGTTAAAACAGCGCGAAAATACGAAATTATAATTTTCGCCCACATACGCCCATATGGCCCCAACTCGGCTCGAAATTCGCCCAAAAACTTAGTGTTCCAAATCCGGTTTTAAGAGTGCGGAATCGATTAGGCATATCAAAACTATACAAAATCCGTTAAAACAGCGGGAAAATACGAAATTATAATTTTCGCCCACATCCGCCCATATGGCCCCAACTCGGCTCGAAATTCGCCCAAAAACTTAGTGTTCCAAATCCGGTTTTAAGTGTGCGGAATCGATTAGGCATATCGAAACTATACAAAATCCGTTAAAACAGCGCGAAAATACGAAATTATAATTTTCGCCCACATACGGCCATATGGCCCCAACTCGGCTCGAAATTCGCCCAAAAACTTAGTGTTCCAAATCCGGTTTTAAGTGTGCGTAATCGATTAGGCATATCAAAACTATACAAAATCCGTTAAAACAGCGCGAAAATATGAAATTATAATTTTCGCCCACATACGCCCATATGGCCCCAACTCGGCTCGAAATTCGCCCAAAAACTTAGTGTTCCAAATCCGGTTTTAAGAGTGCGGAATCGATAAGGCATATCAAAACTATACAAAATCCGTTAAAACAGCGCGAAAATACGAAATTATAATTTTCGCCCACATACGCCCATATGGCCCCAACTCGGCTCGAAATTCGCCCAAAAACTTAGTGTTCCAAATCCGGTTTTAAGTGTGCGGAATCGATTAGGCATATCAAAACTATACAAAATCCGTTAAAACAGCGCGAAAATACGAAATTATAATTTTCGCCCACATACGCCCATATGGCCCCAACTCGGCTCGAAATTCGCCCAAAAACTTAGTGTTCCAAATCCGGTTTTAAGTGTGCGGAATCGATTAGGCATATCAAAACTATACAAAATCCGTTAAAACAGCGCGAAAATACGAAATTATAATATACGCCCATATGGCCCCAACTCGGCTCGAAATTCGCCCAAAAACTTAGTGTTCCAAATCCGGTTTTAAGTGTGCGGAATCGATTAGGCATATCAAAACTATACAAAATCCGTTAAAACAGCGCGAAAATACGAAATTATAATTTTCGCCCACATACGCCCATATGGCCCCAACTCGGCTCGAAATTCGCCCAAAAACTTAGTGTTCCAAATCCGGTTTTAAGTGTGCGGAATCGATTAGGCATATCAAAACTATACAAAATCCGTTAAAACAGCGCGAAAATACGAAATTATAATTTTCGCCCACATACGGCCATATGGCCCCAACTCGGCTCGAAATTCGCCCAAAAACTTAGTGTTCCAAATCCGGTTTTAAGTGTGCGGAATCGATTAGGCATATCAAAACTATACAAAATCCGTTAAAACAGCGCGAAAATACGAAATTATAATTTTCGCCCACATACGGCCATATGGCCCCAACTCGGCTCGAAATTCGCCCAAAAACTTAGTGTTCCAAATCCGGTTTTAAGTGTGCGGAATCGATTAGGCATATCAAAACTATACAAAATCCGTTAAAACAGCGCGAAAATACGAAATTATAATTTTCGCCCACATACGCCCATATGGCCCGAACTCGGCTCGAAATTCGCCCAAAAACTTAGTGTTCCAAATCCGGTTTTAAGTGTGCGGAATCGATTAGGCATATCAAAACTATACAAAATCCGTTAAAACAGCGCGAAAATACGAAATTATAATCTTCGCCCACATACGCCCATATGGCCCCAACTCGGCTCGAAATTCGCCCAAAAACTTAGTGTTCCAAATCCGGTTTTAAGTGTGCGGAATCGATTAGGCATATCAAAACTATACAAAATCCGTTAAAACAGCGCGAAAATACGAAATTATAATTTTCGCCCACATACGGCCATATGGCCCCAACTCGGCTCGAAATTCGCCCAAAAACTTAGTGTTCCAAATCCGGTTTTAAGTGTGCGGAATCGATTAGGCATATCAAAACTATATAAAATCCGTTAAAACAGCGCGAAAATACGAAATTATAATTTTCGCCCACATACGGCCATATGGCCCCAACTCGGCTCGAAATTCGCCCAAAAACTTAGTGTTCCAAATCCGGTTTTAAGTGTGCGGAATCGATTAGGCATATCAAAACTATATAAAATCCGTTAAAACAGCGCGAAAATACGAAATTATAATTTTCGCCCACATACGGCCATATGGCCCCAACTCGGCTCGAAATTCGCCCAAAACCTTAGTGTTCCAAATCCGGTTTTAAGTGTGCGGAATCGATTAGGCATATCAAAACTATACAAAATCCGTTAAAACAGCGCGAAAATACGAAATTATAATTTTCGCCCACATACGGCCATATGGCCCCAACTCGGCTCGAAATTCGCCCAAAAACTTAGTGTTCCAAATCCGGTTTTAAGTGTGCGGAATCGATTAGGCATATCAAAACTATACAAAATCCGTTAAAACAGCGCGAAAATACGAAATTATAATCTTCGCCCACATACGCCCATATGGCCCCAACTCGGCTCGAAATTCGCCCAAAAACTTAGTGTTCCAAATCCGGTTTTAAGTGTGCGGAATCGATTAGGCATATCAAAACTATACAAAATCCGTTAAAACAGCGCGAATATACGAAATTATAATTTTCGCCCACATACGGCCATATGGCCCCAACTCGGCTCGAAATTCGCCCAAAAACTTAGTGTTCCAAATCCGGTTTTAAGTGTGCGGAATCGATTAGGCATATCAAAACTATACAAAATCCGTTAAAACAGCGCGAAAATACGAAATTATAATTTTCGCCCACATACGGCCATATGGCCCCAACTCGGCTCGAAATTCGCCCAAAAACTTAGTGTTCCAAATCCGGTTTTAAGTGTGCGGAATCGATTAGGCATATCAAAACTATACAAAATCCGTTAAAACAGCGCGAAAATACGAAATTATAATTTTCGCCCACATACGGCCATATGGCCCCAACTCGGCTCGAAATTCGCCCAAAAACTTAGTGTTCCAAATCCGGTTTTAAGTGTGCGGAATCGATTAGGCATATCAAAACTATACAAAATCCGTTAAAACAGCGCGAAAATACGAAATTATAATTTTCGCCCACATACGGCCATATGGCCCCAACTCGGCTCGAAATTCGCCCAAAAACTTAGTGTTCCAAATCCGGTTTTAAGTGTGCGGAATCGATTAGGCATATCAAAACTATACAAAATCCGTTAAAACAGCGCGAAAATACGAAATTATAATCTTCGCCCACATACGCCCATATGGCCCCAACTCGGCTCGAAATTCGCCCAAAAACTTAGTGTTCCAAATCCGGTTTTAAGTGTGCGGGATCGATTAGGCATATCAAAACTATACAAAATCCGTTAAAACAGCGCGAAAATACGAAATTATAATTTTCGCCCACATACGGCCATATGGCCCCAACTCGGCTCGAAATTCGCCCAAAAACTTTGTGTTCCAAATCCGGTTTTAAGTGTGCGGAATCGATTAGGCATATCAAAACTATACAAAATCCGTTAAAACAGCGCGAAAATACGAAATTATAATTTTCGCCCACATACGGCCATATGGCCCCAACTCGGCTCGAAATTCGCCCAAAAACTTAGTGTTCCAATCCGGTTTTAAGTGTGCGGAATCGATTAAGCATATCAAAACTATACAAAATCCGTTAAAACAGCGCGAAAATACGAAATTATAATTTTCGCCCACATACGCCCATATGCCCCAACTCGGCTCGAAATTCGCCCAAAAACTTAGTGTTCCAAATCCGGTTTTAAGTGTGCGGAATCGATTAGGCATATCAAAACTATACAAAATCCGTTAAAACAGCGCGAAAATACGAAATTATAATCATACGCCATATGGCCCCAACTCGGCTCGAAATTCGCCCAAAAACTTAGTGTTCCAAATCCGGTTTTAAGTGTGCGGAATCGATTAGGCATATCAAAACTATACAAAATCCGTTAAAACAGCGCGAAAATACGAAATTATAATTTTCGCCCACATACGCCCATATGGCCCCAACTCGGCTCGAAATTCGCCCAAAAACTTAGTGTTCCAAATCCGGTTTTAAGTGTGCGGAATCGATTAGGCATATCAAAACTATACAAAATCCGTTAAAACAGCGCGAAAATACGAAATTATAATTTTCGCCCACATACGGCCATATGGCCCCAACTCGGCTCGAAATTCGCCCAAAAACTTAGTGTTCCAAATCCGGTTTTAAGTGTGCGGGATCGATTAGGCATATCAAAACTATACAAAATCCGTTAAAACAGCGCGAAAATACGAAATTATAATTTTCGCCCACATACGGCCATATGGCCCCAACTCGGCTCGAGATTCGCCCAAAAACTTAGTGTTCCAAATCCGATTTTAAGTGTGCGGAATCGATTAGGCATATCAAAACTATACAAAATCCGTTAAAACAGCGCGAAAATACGAAATTATAATTTTCGCCCACATACGGCCATATGGCCCCAAGTCGGCTCGAAATTCGCCCAAAAACTTAGTGTTCCAAATCCGGTTTTAAGTGTGCGGAATCGATTAGGCATATCAAAACTATACAAAATCCGTTAAAACAGCGCGAAAATACGAAATTATAATTTTCGCCCACATACGGCCATATGGCCCCAACTCGGCTCGAAATTCGCCCAAAAACTTAGTGTTCCAAATCCGGTTTTAAGTGTGCGGAATCGATTAGGCATATCAAAAACTATACAAAATCCGTTAAAACAGCGCGAAAATACGAAATTATAATTTTCGCCCACATACGGCCATATGGCCCCAACTCGGCTCGAAATCGCCCAAAAACTTAGTGTTCCAAATCCGGTTTTAAGTGTGCGGAATCGATTAGGCATATCAAAACTATACAAAATCCGTTAAAACAGCGCGAAAATACGAAATTTAATTTCGCCCACATACGCCATATGGCCCCAACTCGGCTCGAAATTCGCCCAAAAACTTAGTGTTCCAAATCCGGTTTTAAGTGTGCGGAATCGATTAGGCATATCAAAACTATACAAAATCCGTTAAAACAGCGCGAAAATACGAAATTATAGTTTTCGCCCACATACGCCCATATAGGCCCCAACTCGGCTCGAAATTCGCCCAAAAACTTAGTGTTCCAAATCCGGTTTAAGTGTGCGGAATCGATTAGGCATATCAAAAACTATACAAAATCCGTTAAAACAGCGCGAAAATACGAAATTATAATCTTCGCCCACATACGGCCATATGGCCCCAACTCGGCTCGAAATTCGCCCAAAAACTTAGTGTTCCAAATCCGGTTTTAAGTGTGCGGAATCGATTAGGCATATCAAAACTATACAAAATCCGTTAAAACAGCGCGAAAATACGAAATTATATTTTCGCCCACATACGGCCCATATGGCCCCAACTCGGCTCGAATTCGCCCAAAAACTTAGTGTTCCAAATCCGGTTTTAAGTGTGCGGAATCGATTAGGCATATCAAAACTATACAAAATCCGTTAAAACAGCGCGAAAATACGAAATTATAATTTCGCCCACATACGGCCATATGGCCCCAACTCGGCTCGAAATTCGCCCAAAAACTTAGTGTTCCAAATCCGGTTTTAAGTGTGCGGAATCGATTAGGCATATCAAAACTATACAAAATCCGTTAAAACAGCGCGAAAATACGAAATTATAATTTTCGCCCACATACGGCCATATGGCCCCAACTCGGCTCGAAATTCGCCCAAAAACTTAGTGTTCCAAATCCGGTTTTAAGTGTGCGGAATCGATTAGGCATATCAAAACTATACAAAATCCGTTAAAACAGCGCGAAAATACGAAATTATAATTTTCGCCCACATACGGCCATATGGCCCCAACTCGGCTCGAAATTCGCCCAAAAACTTAGTGTTCCAATCCGGTTTTAAGTGTGCGGAATCGATTAGGCATATCAAAACTATACAAAATCCGTTAAAACAGCGCGAAAATACGAAATTATAATTTTCGCCCACATACGCCCATATGGCCCCAACTCGGCTCGAAATTCGCCCAAAAACTTAGTGTTCCAAATCCGGTTTTAAGTGTGCGGAATCGATTAGGCATATCAAAACTATACAAAATCCGTTAAAACAGCGCGAAAATACGAAATTATAATTTTCGCCCACATACGGCCATATGGCCCCAACTCGGCTCGAATTCGCCCAAAAACTTAGTGTTCCAAATCCGGTTTTAAGTGTGCGGAATCGATTAGGCATATCAAAACTATACAAAATCCGTTAAAACAGCGCGAAAATACGAAATTATAATTTTCGCCCACATACGCCCATATGGCCCCAACTCGGCTCGAAATTCGCCCAAAACTTAGTGTTCCAAATCCGGTTTTAAGTGTGCGGAATCGATTAGGCATATCAAAACTATACAAAATCCGTTAAAACAGCGCGAAAATACGAAATTATAATTTTCGCCCACATACGGCATATGGCCCCAACTCGGCTCGAAATTCGCCCAAAAACTTAGTGTTCCAAATCCGGTTTTAAGTGTGCGGAATCGATTAGGCATATCAAAACTATACAAAATCCGTTAAAACAGCGCGAAAATACGAAATTATAATTTTCGCCCACATACGGCCATATGGCCCCAACTCGGCTCGAAATTCGCCCAAAAACTTAGTGTTCCAAATCCGGTTTTAAGTGTGCGAATCGATTAGGCATATCAAAACTATACAAAATCCGTTAAAACAGCGCGAAAATACGAAATTATAATTTTCGCCCACATACGGCCATATGGCCCCAACTCGGCTCGAAATTCGCCCAAAAACTTAGTGTTCCAAATCCGGTTTTAAGTGTGCGGAATCGATTAGGCATATCAAAACTATACAAAATCCGTTAAAACAGCGCGAAAATACGAAATTATAATTTTCGCCCACATACGGCCATATGGCCCCAACTCGGCTCGAAATTCGCCCAAAAACTTAGTGTTCCAAATCCGGTTTAAGTGTGCGGAATCGATTAGGCATATCAAAACTATACAAAATCCGTTAAAACAGCGCGAAAATACGAAATTATAATTTTCGCCCACATACGGCCATATGGCCCCAACTCGGCTCGAAATTCGCCCAAAAACTTAGTGTTCCAAATCCGGTTTTAAGTGTGCGGAATCGATTAGGCATATCAAAACTATACAAAATCCGTTAAAACAGCGCGAAAATACGAAATTATAGTTTTCGCCCACATACGCCATATAGCCCCAACTCGGCTCGAAATTCGCCCAAAAACTTAGTGTTCCAAATCCGGTTTTAAGTGTGCGGAATCGATTAGGCATATCAAAACTATACAAAATCCGTTAAAACAGCGCGAAAATACGAAATTATAATCTTCGCCCACATACGCCATATGGCCCCAACTCGGCTCGAAATTCGCCCAAAAACTTAGTGTTCCAAATCCGGTTTTAAGTGTGCGGAATCGATTAGGCATATCAAAACTATACAAAATCCGTTAAAACAGCGCGAAAATACGAAATTATAATTTTCGCCCACATACGGCCATATGGCCCCAACTCGGCTCGAAATTCGCCCAAAAACTTAGTGTTCCAAATCGGTTTTAAGTGTGCGGAATCGATTAGGCATATCAAAACTATACAAAATCCGTTAAAACAGCGCGAAAATACGAAATTATAATTTTCGCCCACATACGGCCATATGGCCCCAACTCGGCTCGAAATTCGCCCAAAAACTTAGTGTTCCAAATCCGGTTTTAAGTGTGCGGAATCGATTAGGCATATCAAAACTATACAAAATCCGTTAAAACAGCGCGAAAATACGAAATTATAATTTTCGCCCACATAACGGCCATATGGCCCCAACTCGGCTCGAAATTCGCCCAAAAACTTAGTGTTCCAAATCCGGTTTTAAGTGTGCGGAATCGATTAGGCATATCAAAACTATACAAAATCCGTTAAAACAGCGCGAAAATACGAAATTATAATTTTCGCCCACATACGGCCATATGGCCCCAACTCGGCTCGAAATTCGCCAAAAACTTAGTGTTCCAAATCCGGTTTTAAGTGTGCGGAATCGATTAGGCATATCAAAACTATACAAAATCCGTTAAAACAGCGCGAAAATACGAAATTATAATTTTCGCCCACATACGCCCATATGGCCCCAACTCGGCTCGAAATTCGCCCAAAAACTTAGTGTTCCAAATCCGGTTTTAAGTGTGCGGAATCGATTAGGCATATCAAAACTATACAAAATCCGTTAAAACAGCGCGAAAATACGAAATTATAATTTTCGCCCACATACGGCCATATGGCCCCAACTCGGCTCGAAATCGCCCAAAAACTCAGTGTTCCAAATCCGGTTTTAAGTGTGCGGAATCGATTAGGCATATCAAAACTATACAAAATCCGTTAAAACAGCGCGAAAATACGAAATTATAATTTTCGCCCACATACGGCCATATGGCCCCAACTCGGCTCGAAATTCGCCCAAAAACTTAGTGTTCCAAATCCGGTTTAAGTGTGCGGAATCGATTAGGCATATCAAAACTATACTAAATCCGTTAAAACAGCGCGAAAATACGAAATTATAATTTTCGCCCACATACGGCCATATGGCC